>CM061348.1:142104970-143359613 GCA_030867105.1 Liasis olivaceus
TACAGTGTAGTTTGCTGGTTTGTGATCCAATGTGTCAAATGAACACAGCACAAAAGTTGACTGCTCTCATACTTCAGAAAAAGAGAACCATTTAAAGACATTTCTACATTTTTTTGCTGTTCCATTTTGGTCTAAAGAGAACTGAAATAATGTGGAAGCAAGCAGATGCCAAGAAAGATAGAGCTCTTTTACTTTACATTGTTGTAGAAAAGAAGACATTTTGGTAGGTGCAACTTGTCATATAGAGAAAAGCTAAAAATGGACCTGCTAGCTATTAAAAGGAGCACCCCTGTTTTTGTTTTTCTACTCAAGAGAGCAGATATTTTTGGAAAACTGTCCTATGTTCCAGGTTGAGGAACATTAATCTCAGATCTGAAAAGAGGGACAGCTATTGATTGAAATCAGATTTAACACAATGGCTAGAATTACACATTGTACTAAGACTTTTTTTTTTAACCACGGGTTGCTGAATGAGCCACACTTGACTTGGTTCTCACATAACACAAAAACAAAAACCATTACTTGTAAACCACAGTGGTGGGTCAACATAACGTAAGTCAAAACTAAGCAAAGTACATTATGACTTAGTACAGCATATGAACCCAGCCTAGAGAGCTATAAAACTCCTTATCTCAAAAGACGAGGACCAGGGATCATTCAGCAAAGCTGGCTCAGAAGGAGATTTACAGACAAAGAAAGCACTTTCTCACGCAGTACATAATCTGTAGAATTCATATCACAAGACACGATGATGGCCAATAACGTGGATGGCATTAAAGAGGGAACTGAATAAATATATGAAAGACAGGTGTGTCAAGAGCTATTAGCCTTGAGACTCATTGTAACCTCTCAACTGGAGACATCCTGCCTCCAAACATCAGTTTCAGGAGAAAAGGGTGGAAGAGGTTTACGTCTCCATCTCATAGCTGAGAGCATCCCAGAGCTATGGGGGGAAAAAGGCTTCATAAATATGGGTCCTGGCCTGATTTGGGAGGGCTATTCATATATTCTTATAAATAGTTTATAAATAAACATCTTAGGACACCCCTGCTTTCTAGTACCTAACTCAAAAAAAAAAAAGTTATTCAGAAAAAGCTGGTTGTGCATGGCACTGATTGGCTAGCACTTGAGATGGCACACATATACACGTAGACTTTCCTTCATGTGTTTTTAAGCTTCCTGGAAAAAAAAAAGTAGAGGATCCAACTGACATTTCAGAAAAGAAGCAAGATTACCAGCTAAATCAGTACAGCATTTGGTTTCCTGTTGTGCACATTTGCCATTTCAGTTGCTGTTAAGCTGAGAAGCTTCTCTTCTGAACATCCCATTCTCAAATCATTTATCACAGGCTTGTAAAAAGTCTTCAGGATGAGGCAAGAAAGAAATACCTCCAAATTACGGTGTAGGAAAATTTTTATTAATTGGAAATGGACAAGAGGGGAGGAAGAAAAAAAATGTGCTTGAATATTTATTTTCCCTTTTCAGGTCATCAGGCTACCACCATCATTAAACACGGGCAATTGGTAAAAATATTTGTCAATAACTTTTGTTAACTTGTTTGCAAAGCTACTTCTTGGATTTCCAGCTCATAGACACTCCTTTTGCCATCTCAAACAGTGATGTCAACACAGCACCTGAATAGAGGATTTAGAAATAAATGGCTGCATTTCAGAACAATCGAGGTCTTCTTCAAGGAATGATGTTCTGCTCAGCAGTCTTCAACTCCCTCAGTCCTGGAGACAGGGGTGGCCAGTATGATATAGGATTGATCATGGATAGCAATTTCCACCAGGCAAATAGTCCTGGCATTGCTCACCTTTTCCAGAGATATGGCAAACCCACACACATAAAAATTAGAATAAATAAAATCAGCAAAAATTCTCAAAAATTCAGTGTTGTTGCCTCAGGTGAGATCTCATGCCAGAACACTGAAACTTTGTAAAATAAACCATTTTTTGTTTAATGGCAATAAAAATGTTGGGGTTCCACAGGAGACATGAAGGTGCCATGCTGCCAACCCTAGAGAACATCTTACCCAAATGATGCCATAACATCATCCCTGCCCCATGGCTGGCAACTTTGAGGCTTCTAGAAAAATGAAAAATAGCCTTGCTCTCAAGTTGTATACACTGCTATCTTTATCCTCAAAGGTAGAACAAGTTTTGCAGTGCTAGGTAATACTGTTTAAAGTTCAATTATCATATTGATGACACAAGTACTGCAGTATAGAAGAAAGCATTACTGTACCACATGGCTAAACACGTATGAGAAGAGCATTTATACATTTCAAGTAGCATCAGCCCATCTGAAGCATTAACTTACGAAGGCAGCGTTTTCCAGCAAGAATCTCCTCCACGCTATGGAATCAGGCACAATGAGGTTACTGACAGCAGAGTGAGAAAATAATCTGCTATAGGATTGCTTATGAAACCTGCTAGCACTTGGGTCTCATCTCAAATAAATAAACAGATCATTGAGAAGACACAGAGGGTCTGAATTCACCCCAGCATAATTCAGGAATTGGACAATCTCTTTGACAGACACCTCTGCAAGCCAGCAGCTGGAAACAGGATGTTAACCATTTATAATTTTGTACAAATGGGTCTAATTTTAAATAGAAGATGCCACATGTTTCATATCAAAGGAAACATATTTCTTTTCAGTAATTTTTCAAGCAACAATACCTGAGAGAGTGAAACATATTCCCATTCATCTATGACCAAGTCAGAACATCTCTTTATCTCTGTACACAAACCGAGATCTATTTGCAAGGACATCAGCATCCAGTATTAGACAGACACCAATCCATCTTAGAAGTTCAGAAAGCACAGCACTTACATTCCCAGAGAAATCCCATGTTAGCAGGTTCAACAATTTCAGAGAAGCTAAGAACCAGTTTCACTTTCACAAACAGACTTACAACCGCATTTGTCCCCGAGTACCCTCCTCTACTACAAGTGAGAGACCAAGGAAACAAACTGGCGGAAAGTGTCAAGTTTGCCAAAAGGGCGTTTTGCTTGGTGTGCTTAACATTGTGCATCATTAGTGGATAATTCTATTGGTGTTGCTGCTTCTAGAACATTTTTCATTCAAAGGAGTCGGATGTAGCCTTTATGTTTCCATGAAAACGATCTCCTGCCGTATCACTGGCGTTTGCTATGCTTTTGGGATAAACTGCTGCAATCCTCTGGCGCAATGGAGGTTTTGCCACACTCCTCAGAAATTCAACAAACGTTGCAAGCTACTGGCTCAGCTTTTGGGGCTGACAGAGTAGCTCTAGGAGCAGCGATTCGTTTGACGGTGAAACAGAGCCTCCAAGCAGCATCCTTGGGGGCTCGAAGAGCAAGGCCAATATCTTTCCCCCTATTTCCTTGGGACCTTTCCCGGCCGGCCGCTTCTGAAAACGGAATGCCGAACCAGATGGACTGTTAGAACTGGTCCTGCAAGGTCAGTCTTACGTCTCGACCCGCCTCGGGAGCCTCCGGTTCAACCCACGACAACACCTGAGGCCATCCGATTCGGAAGGGAGGAGAAATCCCGCAGGCTCGCTGCCGGCAGCCCCACCCCTCACCCTGCCTGGGAAGGGAGAGCCGAAAGGGGACCCCGCGCTGCCCCTCAGTTCCAAAGCCACCGGCTTTTTTTCTCACCATGGACCCGGGAGCCGCTCGCACACCCATACAGAACAGAACGCCAGCGCTCCGCGGCCACACTTCCTGATTCGGAGTGGCAGGAGGCGGGGGAAGTAGAGGCATTGACGGCCGCCTCCACTAATCATGCAACGAGGGGAGGGGAGGGGGCGCGGCTTGCGAAGCCCAAACGCGAATCGTAGCCCGCACAGTCAGAGCGTAGCGCTGAAGGCCAATGGAATCCCCAGTTGACAGGCGCGTCAACTAAAAGGGGGCGGAGGGGAACCCTGAGAAGCCGGAGAGAGCGACAGGGAACCTGGCTAATCAAAATAGGAAGGCGGAAGGCGAGAGGCGGAGCAAGTCTGCCTGAGCCTGAATCAGTCACTCAATCATAAAATACTGGGTGAGAGGAGAGGGCTGGCTCAGCCAGAGCTTCAGCCAATCGCGACGGGCATATTTTCCTCCTGTACCAATCAGAGAGAAGACATTACTTTGGAAAACGATATGAAGCGAGGCCGGCGAAGTTGGTGCATGCCGTCATTGTTTGCAGAAGAATGGGGGGGGGGGGGGGGGTGATGTCAGCTTGTATGCCTTGGCACCCCTTGGTTATTTGGTAGGAATATGTTGGCGCATGACTATTTGGCAGTAGCTGCTATTGTTGTCCTAGGAAGCGGAGGTGAAGTCCTTTTCCGGAATGGCATTTTGCACTGCGGTATGATGTTACAATCATCACAAACTCAGAATCAAGCGTAATTTATATACGGCACCTTAAGTCAATTGATTCTCTGGGCCGTTCCTTGTAAAGCTAGTAACAAGGGAACAATACAAAACCGAATGTAAAAAAATAATAAGAGCGACAAATTAACATTTCACATCGGTTTGGTTCCTTCTGCTGATTCCTCTCCCTGATCTCACCTCCGTGCAAACGGACGCTCCTCGCTGCTTTGCGATTTAGCGTTTGCAACCGCAGAAAAGAACTGCGAAGTTCCCGGAGCATCGTGTGAAACAAAATGATACGTGAATAAAACAAAACCTGAATATACAATTACAGATAGGGAGAAAGAAGATATTTTTTTCCGCCGAGGGTGTGGAGGGTAAGAAAACAGCGACCGCCTCGTTCCTAACGAGCTGAAGGCTCGTTTCCAGGCAAAATGACAGCACCAGTCGAACATAAGGAAGGATGTGTCCCCTCCAGTGAGCTCGACTCTGAGCTTTGTGGCAGAGAGGCAGGTGGGTTGGCTATTGCTTTCTGCCACGATGTCTTTTTAAATTCCCAGCTTAGCCTAGGGCCTCGGAGTTCCTGATTTCCGTTCCAGATAATATCCAGGTCTGATCCTGCTTAGCTTTTCCTATGTCTTATTTTCTATTTCATTTTTGGTTGAAATGTAAGAACAAAAATATGCAATAATAGCCGTGCAGTGATTATCCAGTCAGGAAAAATAAACCTACTAGTGATTAAAGTGAGCTAAAACTGAAGAGAAAAATGCTCCATGTAATATTAATAAAAGCAAACGCAGTCCTTTAACATATTATTAAATCTGGATCATATAGAAATATAGTGTCTCATATTCTCATCTTTACAGTATAAAAACAATTCAAAAAATCAATAAAGGACGCATGTCTTGAATCTGCTTTTTCCAAAATTAGCTAAGGTCAGCCAGATGAGATGCTGCTGCCTACAGTGACTTGACTTCACAGGCCAAATTAAGGAAAGGCAACGAGCAGCCAGGAGCACCGCTGGGCCTTCAGTGCCTTCTCCGCCACTTGCTCTTGCACATCTGCACCTCCACCCCACATTTCTGGTATGCCCCATAAACAGAGCAGGGCTTGGGTGCTGCTTCCAACCAGAGAATCAACTTCTTTCCTTTCTTGAATGAGAGTGAGACTGCCATGGAACTGAGTGGCTGACAGACCCTCTCTCCCCAAAATGCAGTCCCACAGAGCAGCCATCTGGCCATGGTAGGTCCTGCACACTGAAAAAAAGAGAGCAACCCTTTTTTCATCAAGAAACCAAACCCTTTCCTCCTTCCTAGTGGTTGTGGTGGAGATGTGGAAGAAAGGGTGCAGGGCCACTGCAACAAGAGCTGGTGCACATTAATGGAGGATCAGGGGATGGAAATGAAGTAAATATATAAATATCAGAAGTGCTGCCTACAACTATTAGATTTTTAAAGTACCTTTTTAGAAAAGGAATTTAAAATTCTCAGTATATTCTCATGCCTGATTGTAGCATTTTGCATAATAGACACTAGATGGCAAAATTGGAATATATAAAACACTATTTTACATTTGGTAAACTAATCCTCACTGTTTATATGTTCCGAAAAACCTAAGAGGAGCAATTATAGATCAGAGCAAAGGTGTTTTTTTTTTAATAATGCTAGACCACCATGTCCCTTGCTTCATCTAAATACTGGCATTTCTGTATTACAATAAAGAAACCTGTTATTTGCAGTCACTGTCTTCAGGATAGGGGAGCAATGATTTATGCATTATCTACTAGAAAGCTTATATTGTAACTGTATCATAAATCTGCTTCCTCCCCTCAGAATCAATGTCATATTGGTATACAGGAATCATTTATAAAGAATGACAGTTTGCAGGTAAATCAGCCCTTTCTGAACATATATTGGATGAAACATTTTGGTTTTGGTCTAAAAGTAAAAGGTAAAATGGGAAGCATAAGTGGGACACAAGACCTGTTTCAAACCAGCATTTTGTAATTCTGGAATTCCACCATCCCCACTCCTCCCTCAAATATTTAAAGGTATATGTGTAGGTGACTAAAACATCCATATGAATATTCACAATCTGAGTATTTGTGGGAGGAAATAAGAGATGAGTGGGAGGTGTGACGTATCTCACAAATGACCCTAAAATGATCCTTCCCCTATGGCTATCAAATTTCCACACCTTCAAAGATTTGGATTTTTGTTCCAGATCTTTCTACTAAAAGGACAAGTACAAACACACTGCAGCAACCCAGAGCACCAGAAAAAGGAAACGGACTGCCTATACAACATCTTCCAACAAAATGGATACCTACACAACTTTATCAAAAAGTGCCTGACCATTCAACCCACTACAGCACAACCAACACAAGCTATGAAAAATTACATCAAAAACATCTTGGAAACAACCAACACACTATCACAACCACACGGCGTTACTGTAGCACACAAACCAACTAAAGCTCTCTAAAACATCTTAAGTAAGCCAAAAGAGCCAGTACTCAAGAAGAAAAAACAGGAGTCATCTACAACATGCTGTAACAGCCACTAAGTAGGACAGATAGGCAGAAGACAAGCAGAGCGCATCCATGAACACCAACTAGCAATCAAGACATGATGGAAACTCCTTAATCTCACAACACATGGACAGACTCAACCACAGTTTCAACTGGGAAACTATTAGCATCTTAGACCAAGCCAAATCCAAAAACGCTAGGGAATTCCTGGAAGCTTGGCATTCAGACAAATCAATCATCAACAGACACACAGAAAATAAACCATATTTACACACCATTCAAGAGACAATAAAAAAGCTAAGAAGGAAACAAAAAGACCAGAACACATCCTCTCCAGCAGCCAACACCCAGATAAGCAGGGATTAACACCAGACAAACAATCAAGGAGAAAATAATACCCTAATCAAGGAACTCCCAAGGAGAAAATCACGCCCCCACCAACACTGGCAGGGCAAGCTACTGTATATAAACAGGGAGCAAACCCCACACCCACTAGCACTGCTGGTGTTACCTAGTTGGTAATGAAACATCTGTAAGCAAACAAGCAAGCTCAGAGAGCAGCAAGGACTCCACAGTTCAATCTTAAGCTACATACAGTATATTCTCTTCTATTGGAACTAAAGGTTTGTTTAGAAACATCTCAGATTTAAGAGAAACAATAAGTGTTTGGAACTCTGTGTTCAGCCAGCTATTGTAACGATATGTGGGAATGACTTTAGGAGACTGGAGGAAGAGCTGCAGACCAGACAACAGTCAGACAAGTAGCAGCCCACAGAGGGAATGGGGGTGTGGCAAATGTCTCAGAAGGGGCCCTCCCTAGTTTGTTGGACTGTAAAGGCGAGGGAGGAGAGATGTACTTTGAGACATGCAAGATTCTGTTAGTGTAACTTTACAATAAAGTTAGAGCTAGTACTTCTGGGTGTGCTTCTTGTCTGGACCACCTCGCAAGGCTGACAGCTATCGATTTACACATAAATGAATACTTTTGATAGGTAAGCCACACAGTCATCAAGGAAGCCAGAACTGAAGTACCTTCCACCCTCTGGAAGCCCTTGTTCATGTGGTGCCTCAGCCCAAATGATAGACATGTGGATAGACAGCCCATTTTAACCCATGTTTTATCCTTTGTATTCATCTATATTGATAAACCATTTTAATCCATGTATTGCTTATTATTTAGCACATAGTTATAATTATGATATTTTGCACCCATTGGTAGTACCTTGACCACTGGATGACCTGCTTGTTAGATAGACATGAAAGCAATAGATGAAACCCAGACCATCTGCCTTTCTATCTAGGAATGCCAGTTTGTTAAGGTGATGGATGTGTCCCTGGTACCAAGTTACTCAGGAATATTTGATAAATAAAACTTCAGTGTATCTCTTAACCCTCAGATGAGCCATGTTCCTTCTTCCTGATTGGTTAACCCTCAGTTGAACTAAACACATGATTTTTTATTGGTTTATAGTTATGTACTGTACATTGTTCAAAAGTATATAAAAGAGGGTTCACTGCAAGCAGGGGTATGTCCATTTGGAACTTACCACTGGGCAACCTTTTATTTGCAAATAAAAGCTTTACTCCTTTCCACCTATCTGGTGTGATTTATTGGGTTGCACGCCAGGAGAGGACCCAAGGTTTCTGGGACCACACAGACAGAAAGCTTTTTAAATAGTTCCTTTCATTTGGGGGGAGGCAGTGGCCACCCTGGGTGGGCAGAGACCCAACCTGCACATACATTGCTCTCTGGAAGTTCTGACAGGTCACCACACTGGCTGTGTTTTCCCTGTGTTTAACTCGGCCAACTTTTCCTCAACCTCATTTTCTGGGTTCACACAATACGCTAGACTAAAATGTGGTTGACTGGTTTATCACTCAGTGTATGGTGTGAACCCAGTGACAGACTTTCCATACAAAGAGCTAAAGTTTCCTAGTTTCATTTCCTGCAGATCCTGGTCATTCTGTTTGCACAATCCTTCTCAAGCAGAAATTGCTTTAGCCATCCAGGGTTTTCCAACAAGATATAAAATTTCTCCTGTCTTCATTTCCTCTTTTAGGCTCCCAAAATGTATACATAGGACATACTCATTATTATTTCCAGTGCAACTGGAATGTTGAAAAGAAATGATGGAAAGGGGGTTGGGATTGTCCATCAGCAGATAGCTCTCCAAAAACTCAGTAGAATGGAACCAGATTTGGTGTGGAGGAGGAAAATGGGCCAGATTAGGCTGCTGGTCCCAACATTCCAGTGACCTGGAACATTGGTCACAGCATTCCAAGACCCCACCCCTCCCCTCTTCCAGTCACATGACCCACAGCAGAGCATATGCATCCTGCCCCTCCCTTCCCAGCGCATGGAAGTACACAAATATATGGCCACTGCTGGAAAGTATTCCAGAAGCTATGCTGTGCCCTCTTTTCCTACCTTATTTTAGGTAACCAGAAGTAACAACAACCAAGAAAGTACACGACAGCATCAACGAACTGCAGCCGCTGATTAATCATAGCTCTCACATATCTAAGACTATGAGGAATAATGGCTTGTCAACAAAGGAGGTATGAAACTTGTAGATTTGGGCTGCAAAAATCCAGTCAGTAGCAAAGAGGGACAGAAAACTCTTACTCCTTGCTGCCACCTTGTGGCCATCCAGATGATTGCTGTCCAGATCTGGTAACCCCGGCTTAAGTCTCAGTAATTCTCATTTTAAAAAGGAAGTGCAGAAAATTGGAACTACTACAATTCTACCTTTCTTGGCTTTGCATTCTTCCATTTACAGGCAACGTCTTCATAGGGACTTTCCGTATACAGTCACTGACCCATGATTAAATAGTAGGAAAAATGGATCATAGTTCCCAACCCCAAGAGAGCAAAGTCTAGTAAATAAATATATTCCTCATACAGGTGGCTGAATCAGAAGTCAAAGAAAGAAATGAATATAATTACTGTTTGGCAAATAAGAATTAAAGGATATAGTAGAAGTATGGGGGTTTCTGACAAAGTTTTATAAATTGCCAATATTCTAAAATTAAAAGAAATAATGTTCCTATTTGAAAGATTACATTCTATTTATTTATTTAATAACATTTATAAGCCACCCAGCTCCGTTACACCTCTGAGAGATATATAATATACAAAATTTAAAATAAAACAATTCATACAGTCTGTTGTGGCTTTTGGTGAATGAGACGAAGGAGCTTAAAGGATATTTGCAGCTTTTGTCTTCATGGAACCTGATTCTCTGATTATTCTGGATCCATGTAATGAAGTGCTCAGAGGAGCTTTCTGCAACTGTGTTCCCTCTTAATGTATTGGACTGCAACTCCCATCACATGCGGTCAACATAGTTCATTATGAAAGCTGTGGTGCAAACCATCTGGAAGACCCCAGGGTGGGGAAAGTGGGGTTAATATATTAGACTGGATTCATTAGACTTAACACACTATATGAATAGTTGACTTATGCAGCCCAGCATTTCAAACAAACAAAACAAATTACATTCTGGCTCAAAGTTTCATGTGCCAAAGATTCTAACTAGGTTCACTGGGTTATTTTAGGATAGTTTCTCTGTCTCTCTCAGCCCAATTTTTCTCATAGGGCTGTCGTGAAGAAGGAAAGCTACCTGGGCTTTTTGGAGGAAGAGTAAGATACAATACCATGAATGAATTTTTATTAAGCATTAAGTCCCAGACTCCAATGGATCTTACTCATCAGGAAGCACTCAGTTCTCCTATGGGCCCAACTTTACAGGGTGGGCTGTGATCGCCCTTGCATCTCCGTGTGATCATGATACCTCTTTCCAATCTTGCTAAAGACTGGTAATGCCACTGCATCTCTGCCTTGGGCATAACTGGAGTATAGAGTCCACTCACGTAGCTGCAACACAAGTAATTTTACTTGTTTTACTTGTAACTTTACAAGTAAAAGGAAGAGGAGGAAAAAAAGGATTTACATGAATATTCATAGCCCATAGACTTGTTCAACGTTTTTCAGGCCATTGTATAACAGACATGAGTCGTTAAAGCACATCCCTTCTTTTAACTTTCTTTTTAAAACATGCCACGTCTTGCTTCCTACTTGCTTACATTGGAAACTTCTAAGATTAGGGGTCAGATAGCTTTACTAGAGGACAGCTGGTCTACTGAGCTGGGGAAACTTCAAGATCCCTGTACCAATCAAAATTCTGGGTGGGTTGTTTTAATGACGCTCTTCAAGGCAATGAGACTGAACTGATATTTTTAAAAAAACCCACAGTTTTTATTAATAGTTGTATAACTGGACTTCTCTGCCTGAACAGCCTACCCCCTCACCCCCACAGAGCTCAACCAAGATAGCTAGGTCTAGACCAAGCGAGCCTTACTGCTATAAAAAGGTTGTGTTTAAAGATTTTTTTTAATTTTTTAAATTAATTTAAATCTTCCTGTCTTTGGGAGGTCATTGTGGCTAAGTGAGAAAGCATTTGTTTACTTTAGCTGCTTTTCATACAATTGTTTAGGGAACATTATGCAAAAAGTCTGCTGTTTTGACTATTGCAGTGCATGTTACACAGGATTAATCTGATAAAAGTACCTGGAAGTTGCAACTGATGCAAAATGGGGTAGCTAGGTTGCTAAGCTGTAGAAAGTACACAGATCTTATAACGCCTTTCCTAAAAAATCTGCACTGGCCTAATTTAAGGTGCTGATATTAATTTTTAAAGCCCAAATGACTAAGAGCCATGCTATCGGAAAAGCCACCTGTCTGGCCCATGAAGATTTGCAGGAGAGGCCCTTCTAATTAATTAATTAGTTAGATGTATATCCTGACTTTCCTTTAGGGGCTCAAGCTGGCATACATAGTGCTCCCTCCTCCTATTTGTCTCTGCTTGCAACGACACCCCTGTGAAGTAGGTTGGGTGTGAGAGTGACTGGCCCAAAGTCACCCATGTGAGGGTGGATTAGAACCTGGGTCTCATTGCTCTTAATCCAACACCTTAACCACTACACCAAGCTAGCAGTGGGAAAGGCTGTTGAATGCATTCCCTTGAGAATTGTCTTTAGCTCCCATTTGGTCTACCTTTAGAAGAACAACCAAAAACCCATCTCTTTTGCCAGAATTGTTAATTAAGTAAGTACTAATTTTCATGTATGCTTCTTAACTTTTCATTTTGTATTCTGTATGTTAGTTATTATTAGCTGCCTTGAATACTTACGTAAGCAGGATAGAAATCTTATACTGTATAGACACCCTTTGTATGCCATTCCAGTTTAACATTTGCCATTCTTTCGTGCAAAGGCTTGGGTCTGTCCTCTTTAGAGAATTAAGAACTTGCTCTGATGGTCCTGAGAGAGATCTCATGTCATCTCTCTTGCTGGCCTTTTTTATTGTCAGGAGCTTTCAGTTATGAGTATCTTAAATTGAAGTCATTACACCCACTCTTCCTATCACAACTGACAATCATGGTAGTTTCTTGAGCTCTTTTTTGCTGTGTTGCATTTTTAACTAAAGCTAAACGAAGCTTACTCCAGATTCCAAAACCATGTTGCTTCGTAATTCTTTCTCAAGGGCCTCACCCACCAGGTGGTTTTAGCCCAATGCAGTCTTGTAATGTGAATGAAGGGAATCAATGTGAAAATTCAGTGCTTGCTTGAAATAAATCCTCCGTTATGAGAAGAGAAAGCCCATGTGTATTGGAAGCCTATGAGGATCAGGACCAAGAAACAAAATTAAAATGGAAAAAAATAGGCTCAGAAATTCCATATACAGTGAGACCTCAATTTTCTGGATCTCGACTAAACAGACTTCACATGCTCTAGTGATATTCCTGCAGTGATGTTACCATGCAAATAATGTAAATTATACAAAATACATCATTTGCATTGCCACAATGTTATTTTTTTTTAATTTCCTGGACTTTGTTATTTCACCCATCGGCTGAATTAATCCACTGAAATGTGTTTTCACAGTACATAATTTATACTGTTACTGCACCAACAAAACAGTAACTAGATCCTATGCCCTTTTACCCTAAGAAAAACTAAACACAGGAGAAGAATATAATAAAATGATATCAACATTATACAGTAGCGTCCCTCTATTGTTAAGGTAAACTTTCTACAGTATTTACAAGAAACACACATAGATTAGAACTAGCAAACATAACATGGAAAAAAATACCATGTGATATGAATTATGGATGTAGCTAAGGGCAGTTCTAACAGGTTAAGCAGTTTCTTGGACAATTTATTTATTTGAATAACGGAGATCCTGCATTTCTACTCATTCAAGAACTCAAAGCGGCTAGCAAAAATTGAAATACCAAATACGGTAGAGGATAAAAACTTTAAAAGCAAAAATAAAAACTAATGTTAAAGTTAAGAATGCTTCAGAGCTGGCATCCATGTATATTTTGAGAGCTATGTACCAGAAATTGTTGCAATATTGCAGGGATAATTCTGAACATGGTGCACATGATGATTTTCAACAGATCCCTAGCACTTATTACAGAAGCGAAGTGTTTAGATT
Source organism: Liasis olivaceus (assembly GCA_030867105.1). Taxonomy (NCBI): domain Eukaryota; kingdom Metazoa; phylum Chordata; class Lepidosauria; order Squamata; family Pythonidae; genus Liasis; species Liasis olivaceus. Next base: position 142,118,349 of record CM061348.1, read on the forward strand.
AGGCTTTCCTGAAGTACAGAAAATGTCTCCTTGGATGACAGTCCCTTTGAACCAAATTGAATTTACTTTGCAATAAATGTGCAGAATCCTGCTCTGAATGTATCACAGGGCTGATGTTCTGAACAGGATGGGTCTTAGGCAGGAATGCCCAATTATTTTTGGCCAATTATAATACACACACACACACACACACACACACACACAGAAAGAGACATAATTTTGAGAGCATGAGGTGGGAAAAGCTCATAATAACAGGCTGTTAGGGAGGACTATGGCTGATCATGCAGTACCCATTTCCCAGAAGATAACCAAAGCCTGAGATTACATCCCCTCAGCATTTTATTTTCCAAGAAAGCTAGTAGAGCCAAGAGACATGGTTGGAAATACGGGGTAGGCTTCAGGCTGCTGCTTTGCTTTGAAGCACACTGGTTTCCACTGATTTTACAGAATTAAAACATCTTTTTTAAAACTTAGGTAGGGCAAGGTATTTATGTGTACACTAAGGAACGTGTTAGGGGGCACAGTCTTCCCCAGAGACTACATGGGAGACCGACAATTTAGGATGCTGCTACAACAGCAGATATCTGTGTTGTAAATCCTGAGACCTTACAAGGAATAGTGTTGCTTGAGCCGTGCCTCTCAGGTGCTCAGTGTTCACGCCCTGTTCATGGTGTGCAGAAAAGCCACCATCCCTAAGAGCAGGCAGAGAGCCAGGCAGGTCTGCTGGGCCCATCCCACTAGCCACCATCTGGAGGCGTGGTGCAAGGACATGAACTTCCTCTTAGCATTTCAGAGCCTTCAGCTCCAAGGTTGCCGTCTGCCGTGGATCCCTCTTCGTGAGCAGGGGGATGAGTCGCTGTAAAGAACACCTGCAGGGCTTTCTAGCCCAAGTGGAAGCTAAGGCCGGGCAGGAGAAGGGGCAGCTGGCTGAGGAATTCCAGGTGGGTGAGACCTGTTTCTCTGGAAGCAAAGAGGGGGGTTCAGGGCGGCTGTGAAGAAAACTTCGCTCTACCTGCGCTGTCCCTGTCAGCCACCTATTTCCCCCTTTTTTTCCACAAAGGCTGGTCTTTGCTAGGAGCGAAGCAGCAGTAAAGCTATTTGTTGGGTTTTCTCTCCCTTTCTCCCAGTCTTCTAGTGCCTTGATGAAGTACCTAGCGAAGGGAAATTCAACAGCTGTCCCTGGCTCTGTCTTTCTATTCCAAGAAAGGTGCACATGTGGAATTTTTGTCTGAGATGCATTTTTGCATACATAGGAACCATGGGGGGTGGGGGGGAAGTGACCTGGTAAATTCTTCTGTGGGATTGGCCTGCTGAAAATGTCATTTCGTTCATGGGCCAGTGCATGCTTTATCCTACTGAGGGGCCGATGTGCTCTTGTACGAACCCTAGGATGTGGCCGAGTCTGGCAATTGCTGTCAGGCCCTTTTGCCCAAGCTAGGGGAAAGGGAAGGTGATCCCTCTACAGCGGGTCAGTGACTGTTCTTGAGTTGAAGCGGTCAGGTGATGGATACCAAGAGAGAAGGCTGGTCTACTGTAGCTTCTGGAGAGATCCAAGATATGTGTTTCACTGTTTAGCAACTGGGCTGTGTTCTCCTGTATCTCCCTTTTAAACACTGTAAAGTAGCCAGGTCAGGAAGGAGGTACCAAGAAGGGCGGCTGTTAAGTTTTTTTATGGCGTTCGCCTAGGACAATATCTTATTTGCCTGCAGAGTGAACCATCACATCGGATGTGGTAGGAATTTCTCGCAAATTACAATGTATTCAGTGCAGTGAGAGAGGGGAGGACATACTCTATAGCAGTGTTTCTTAAACCTTTTGCTCCCAGGACCCCTTCCCACTTTTAAAAATTATGGAGGACCCCAAAAGAGCTTTCATTTGTATGGGTTATATTTATTGATATTTACTGTATTAAAAATTAAAATGGATGCATTCGTAGAATATCTATTTATTGAATTATGTAAAAATAACACTATTAAACCCGTTAGATATTTACATAAATATTTTCCATGAAAAACCCTATATTTTAAAAAATAAAAAATAATAATGAGAAGAGTGACATTGTTTTAAATGTTTGCAATTATCTTCAATATCTGACCAATAATTTTGATTTTGCGGACCCCTGAGAGGGTCTCGGGGGACCCCCAAGGGTCCTCGGACCACACTTTAAGAAATACCACTCTACAGTTACTACAAATTTATATTCGCATATAAAAAGCTATGAACCAGGATATCTCTAGTTGAATAATTTATTTCTTTATTCATTTATTCATTCTAGTTCAATCGTTTCTGCCATAAATTCAGTAAGTGGCCTTAAGGCAACCCACTTTCTCTATTCCTCCCTCTCTTTTACAATATAATTTACAGAATTTTTAAAGGGTGTGCAATTATACTGTACTGCTTTGACTCCTGCTTTGTCAAAATACTTTATAGATGCAAAACTTTGGCTGCTGTTGTACTATACTGAAGCCCATTTGAGTCTTAAAATCTTCCTGTGAATAATCTTGAAGTTTGGCAAAATTACTAATGCTACAATAGAAGTTGCCAGCCAATTTGTAGAACAACAGATTGAAAAGGTGTTTGATCCAAAGGCCTGACATTTAAAAAGATGGGGAATTAATTTAAATCCATACTGCAGACAGAGACGTTAAGATGGGGATGCTAGAAACTAGTGTTTTTTTATTTGTTCTCAGCCACTGACGCAATCACTTTAGACTCAGAACATTATGGTTGGAACATCTTCCTCTTTAGATGATGTGTGCAACCACTAAAAGTATGGTAACATGGCCCTGCTACACTGGGGTCACTGCTGAGCAGGACTTTTTATTTCTGCCTTAAATTTCTACCCTAACAGCACCTAATAATTCCCAATTCCAAGGAATGAGAACTCAATGATCTGGAGGGAGGAGCTGTGGAATCATATTTGTGGAATCTCTTCATGTTCCCTGAAGGCAAGTCCAAAAGAGGTGCACTGGACTGCATCTTCTTCCCATACAATCCCCCAAATTATATAAATGCTCTCTTTATGGTAGCGAGGGACAATTTGTTGGAAATCAATAGCCATGCAAAATGAAGAGTTGATTTATACTGTATAAATCCGAATACAAATTTTCTTTGAGACTGCAAGTTCCTGGCACACAAGGCCAACAGGGCTTTTCCATGCTCAGCTAGACGGCTGAAATTATGAATCCTTCTAACCCCTCCAGCCTCCCAATTGGCTAATGCACATCATGTGCCAAGATATGCTGGAATTGGTCACTTTATGGGTGAACTGACTCGAAAGGCTCATTAGATTGCCTGGCTCACTTAGAGAGATGGGAAAATACTCCCAATCAGAATAAGAAGCACCACTAGCTGCGTTTGACCATAAAGGGCCACATGCAGGAACTCTATATGTTGTGAGTCATACTTTGGTCCTTGCAGTGCCAACTACATTTTAAGAAGTCAAATAGAGGTAGCTTTCCATTCTGTGTAATATGTCCTTACTAATCCATCTTGCAAATTCAAAATACCCTTTATACGTTGCATATTTAATACCCATTTTGATTGCCAGCCTTATGACAAGCTGATAATATGATATTTCTACATATCTCATAGCCAAAAGACTTGTCTGAACTGAGTCAAAAAATGCTATTATAAAGTGTTCACAAAGAACCCCCCCCCCCAAGTGATAACATGGATACATTTCATTTAAATTCAGATTTAAAATGACTTGTCATTCAACTTGTTTGGTCAGCAGCTACATGGCACGCACTAGATCAGTGATGGCGAAGCTTTTGGGCTCAGCATGTCAAAAATTCGGAAAATGCCTAACTTGATTCTGCTGGCGTGCCACCTCTCCCTCCCCCCGAACAAAAGAGAAATAGTTCTTTACATATTCATTTATTTAAAAAAATACAGTCCAATCATGTGTGGTGCTATGTACTATATAAAGAAATGTCAAATAATTACAAAAATGAAATACTGAGTAAAACAAACTCAGTTTCTTTGGTAACTCAAACAGGAAGAATAGCTGTCGGGTGTTGGTGAATGCTGGCGTGTCACCCAAAACATCATGGCTATGACGTGTGTCATAGGTTCGCCATCACTGCACTAAATTTAAAAAGTACAATTGCAAACATAGTCCTGGTTTAAATCATTTGGCAAACGGTAGCCTAGCATAATGTGATCACATCCTGCTAGGAAGCAGACAGAGCAGAGGTGCTCCAGATTTACAGGGCCTGTTCTGCATCTGTATGTAAAATTTAGGAATGCTCAGCTCCTCCTTACTTCCCTTCATAGACCACTGGCTGCCATAGTAAGGCATTCTGGTAGTCAACATTGAAAGCAGAACTAATAATAATGAGAATTCCCGTTTAATATACAATTTTAGGATTGTAGAGCTGGAGAAGGTGCAGAAAAGAACAACTAAAATTATGAAAGGGCTAGATTAGCATTTCAGAAGGGATAGATTGTCACATTTGAAGCATCTTAGCTTAGAAAAAGACAAGTAAAGAGGAATGTACTAAATATAAAGTGATACGTACAGCATGGAATTATATACGATGGGAAAAAGTAATATTCCTTCTCCCCACTCCCACCCCCACTCCCATACTCTCCAGCTCCATCCTCATTTAATAACACTGAATAATGGAAGATTCAGGACAAACAAAAGGAAGTACTTCTTTGCTCACTTAAAATTCTGGGAGTTGTAGTGAAATGCATCTACAGGTGCCATGTTGGGGAAGGATCCATTGTGCTTTGGCTCCAAGCCTGGTTCACATACTGGAAATGCTGACTTCAAGGCTGATAAGCCTAATCAAATAGCCTGCTGATTTAAACTGAAGAAGTAAATGGAAACATTTCCCTACTGGGTTTCAATATATATAAACACGCAAACACACACACACACAAACTAGGAAGTGAAATAGCAATGTGTGTGTGTCTGTATTTCTATTTCACTTTTAGCTTAGAGGCTGAAGACGTAGAGACCATAGGTATTGAAAATAGGGGAGAAAAGCCCTTATCTTAAAACTAACTACAGATATTCCACAGAATATAATTTTAACCTTAAGTCATTCTAATTTTTATCAAATTGTACTTTTTTTACCATGAACATTTGGGTTATATGTCATTCTCATTCTGTAAACTGCTGAGAACACAGCAGTATACATCTTTAACAAGCAGAAAAATAGACATGTTTTGATGCACAGATCCTTTTTAAGTCCAAGTTCCTCCACCCTGAATATGGTCATTTAGGCTTCATATTCCACCAAGAGACTGAAAGTGACGTCAAGGCAACCCAATTTCCCTGCTAGCTACTGTGATCTCTACAAGCTGCAGCATGTTTGAGCCTCACCTGCCTGGCCACCTGAGGCTGCTCACACTGACTATTCTCCAAGACATTCGCCCCTCCTCACTGTTATATAACCCAACTCTCTTCCTGAAGACTTCCCAAACAGCGCTTAGAATACATATAAGTGCCTTCAAAAATTGTCTGTGTGCTAGAGAAAGGCCAATAAAAGCCCAGAGAGTGAGAGGTCTGGAGCCAATTTCTATAAGGGTTCATCAAGTGTTTAAATCCAGCTTTCCGGTTGAGGATGATAAGAATATTAGTCCAAGATGACTGGAAGGCATGGAGTTTGGGAAGGTTGCTTCAAATAATGTCTACAATATCCCCTTTTGTTTGTTTATTAGATTTAAAGTCTGCCCAACTGGGTGGCTTACAGCACTGAAAACTAATGGAACAGTAGAAACCATGGTCCATATGTACCTCATTGCACCAAAGAGATGCACACTTGGCTTCCATGGAGCGTATAAACAAGGAATGGTTAATTTCTAAAACGGGGTTCAAGCTTGCCTAAGAAAAAGATGCATTATTTACCTTAGAAATACATGCTATTATCTTACTGCTTGTATTTCCAGATTTAGTCCAGATTAGTAATTAACCTAGTACCAGATACCAGCACATTGAGTTCCAGCTGTATCTGAGCTGTCCATTTTTATCCAATCCTGAGGGGGTTGAACTCCCTCAGTGCAACTTTCAACACATGCACAGTACTCACCATTTTATTATTACATGGGCAGACCAGCAGGGTAGAAGTGAGACAAGAGTAGTATTTATTATCATTCCTGTTTTTCTCTTTTTTTTAAAAAAAAAAAAAAACCCTCCTGGAAGGAATATATTTAGACTATCCCAACAGCTGGTCTAAATCCTCCAGCTATCAGGGTCCATGCCTTCTGCAGGATTTAATCAACAAAAAACAAACGGCTTTGTCTCAGAAAGTTTCTGTTCTTGTGTGTAACCATGGCACAAACACACCAGGGCAACATCTTTTTCTGCCCTGTCCCCAAGATGTTGCCTTCATCTCAACCTCAACCCACGAATAAGTCATCCTTGGCTGTTCCAGAGTTAAAGTAGGATTTGCCTTCTTACTCCAATTTTGTCCAAAGGTGGCCTCAAGGTCTATAAAATCTGTTCAGATTTGTCATCTTGTAGGGAATCCAGTTGACTGAGTAACTGGGAATAAAGGCAGGATAGGGATCAGCAGTGGGGACATGAAATGTCATGCTGCTACAGTTTTCTCCCAAGTCAGGGATAGGTGGGAGCAACTCAACAGGGGGAAAGGCCTTCAGTGTGAAATCTAAAACCTTTGCTGGAAGAGTATATATATTCTCATCAAATAGGCTTTAATGGGCAACAACAGCCAGACTGGTCTTGTGGTGAAGGTGCCGGACTAGAAACCAGGAGACCGTGCGTTCTAGTCCCACCATAGGCACAGAAGCCGGCTGGGTGACTTTGGGCCAGTCTCTGTGTCTCAGCCCAGCCCACCTTCCAGGGCTGTTGTGGGGAAAATACAAAGAGAAATACATTGCCTTGAGTTGTACCCCCAACCCCCACCCCGAAAAAGGAAGGATATAAATCTGATAAATAAGGGCAGAAAGAAAACTGGGCATGGCTGTGGAGAGCTTTAAAGATAAGGAAAGCTCGTCGGAATGAAATGGGAAAGGGAATGGGGAAACAGTAAAGTGTTTTAGAAAGACATCCCAGGTGGTCTGGAAGATGGAATAGTTTTGACAGAAGGGCGACAGCTGTTGATAAAATTGTAATATAGGCTTAATCTGCGTCATATAATCTCTCCCTGCCCAGAAATGGTTTTGTACAGGAGGGGTAACTAAATGTATTCTGCCAGATCCAAACCATCTGGATACAGGTAAAAGGAAAGGACATTCTGCCTGATGCTGTCTGTCAGTCTGTCTTTCTCTTTCTCTCTATCCAGACCAGGATATAAATAAAAGCCATGGGCTATTTTCTCTCACCTGCCGTTTCTCAGCTGTGGTTGGGCAAAGAGAGGAACAAAGGCCGCAAAGGAAACTCATGTGATATCTCAGAGCCACATACAGGCTAGTCAGCGCAGGGTTCTACTATGGCGTCATCTGTTGGCTAAGCTAAGCGAAAAAACACCTGGGAGGAGTCAAATTAATAGAAAAAGCTCTCATGTACAAACAGAGTGCATGTTTAGGTTGGGATAGAAACAGAAAAGCAAAGGAAAATATATAAACCACCATTAATTCTGGTTTTCACTTTCATAGCACATTCTGCAAACCATGCAGGCCCATGAACTAAATGCTCATTCCCTGATGCTTCAATACCCCGTGCTTCTAGGGGGTAGGCTGCTTTTTTAAGAAGGCCTTTCATACTGTTTTCTGGGAAACCCCAGGGCTCCACAGAAACATGACAAGGTCTCGTGAGAGACTAAGGGGGAAAAAAAATCATTCAAACATAATCAACTTTCTATTCCTAGAACTTTACTAGAAACTATTAGGATCGACTTTTTATTACTGGAACTACTAGAAAACAACCAAGCTCAGAGAACCCCAAGGATTCCACAGGACTAGAACTTTGTTTCTTAACCAGGGTTCTGAGGACTTTTTTTTAACTAACAGATTCTGCAAACTGAAACAATTGGAAAACACCTATTCAAGAGCACAATCCTAACTTCCAGTTCCACTGGCTGGAGGATTTTGTACCTATTGTTTAGAACAGTGTTTCTCAACCTTGGCAACTCTTAGATGTGTGGACTTCAACTCCCAGAATTCCCTAGCCAGCATGGGGAATCCTGGGAGTTGAAGTCCACACATCTAAGAGTTGCCAAGGTTGAGAAACACTGGTTTAGAAAGCTACACAGTTCTTCTAAAGCCCCATTTTAAGGCCACAATCCCATTCTATCCTGAAGTTGGTTTATGCATTTTCTCCTTCACTGATTTTTTTTTGGGGGGGGGGGAGCAGACAAAATAAAATAAATAGAAACCATCGGATGAAAATTGCTGAAAAGCTATCCTCTGCTACCTCCTGCTCAACCCACTTACGTTCTTTTCAGCAATGTTATAAAAGTATTGACTGCACTCAAATCATAGAAAAGATTTCTGGATCTTTCCAAGAACTCAACTTTTCTCATCCTCATAATTGGCGGGTGAGACCCATATTCAATCCTGCTCCACATCTTAATGATTCACACCCCCAAAACTGCTCTTCTCCAGCCTGCAGGGAAGTGACAAATGGAGTGCCACCCGGTTCTGGCCTGAGTTCAGTGTTGTTTTTGATGCAGTAATGACTTGAACAAGGAATCTGAGAACTGCAGATACTCAAACCAGATGCCTGAAAGGAAAGATTTTAGAATGGGGATAGGTAACATGATGTTGGTAGCTCGAAAGGCATCCGCAGGATTGGAGGCTTTTATCAAAATGACCAAAGCAGCATTGCCACAATGCACATAGAAAAGGGGCAAAGCTTGCACCATACAGTTGCAATGCTGCTGAAACTTTTTTTGCTATTTGTCCCTTCTGCCAATGCTAGACACTTCCCTTGTTGCATACTAGAATCCCTGCCTGACATGACTCTTTTTTAAAAGTAGTGTAATTTTAATTTTAAAAAATAGCAGATAGGAAGTAGAGGATTAGCCTTTAGCATATGTATTTGTAATAATGCCTGTAGACACCATAAAGGCCCCATTGGCATAGAACAGAGCCTTTTGCTAGCTAGTTCATCTTCTGGTAAATGGGTGCTTTGTGACTGACCGTATCTGTGATGGCAGCCCTTTTCTGAACAGGGAAGTCTCTCATGCAGCCATTTTTGTGAGGTCATCAACCATTTAGTGTCAGCATTTTTCAGTTTGAAAAGTTTGCCTGTCCTTGTTTTAGAAGATAAAAGCAGGATTCAAAATGATCTTGGCAAGTTGTAGGACCAGGCCAAACTAACAAAATGCATTTCAAAAAGGATCTGTAAAACAATGCATTTAAATAGGAAGACTCCGTTCTCCAAATATGATGGCCAACGGTTGGCTCAGCAGCAATCCACATGAAAAGGAATTAGGGTTCATAATAGATTATAAACAAAACATAAGTTGGATCATTACAGACTGATTTCATACAACTTGCAAAGCCATTTGCTTGCCATTGTTTGTTGAATGTCGCACCAAGCTAGGTTTACACAACAATTCAAGCCATAACTTTACATATTACATTGGCTAGATTCAACCAACATGCTCAGCCAAAGCCAAGTAAACCACAGCATGGCTTAGCACAATGGATGAATTCCATCATGGTGTCTAGACTGCAAGAAAAGATGGTTCCATTGTATTCTCCTTTGGTCAGATCTCAGCTGGAGTACTAGATCAAGATCCAAATACCACCATTTAAGGATGATGCCAAACACCACCAGAATAGGACAGAGAGAGTGAGGAGTTGGAGACCATCCAGCGCAGAAACTTTGAAGCATGCCTTCCAAAGATGGGCATTCGTTGTGGCTGCTTCTGCCCTGTGGAATGGCATCTTCCTGGAAGTCTGTTTAGCACCTAGCTTTCAGAAGAGCCAGCAAGACGTGGCTTTTCCAATAGGTGCTGGGCAAAGTGGTTGGTAACCCCGTTTGACGATTGTTTTTAATTATATTGTGGTCCCCCATTGCAGTCATATATTTCTGTTCCATATTTTCTTGTATGCCACCTAGAGATGCTTTGGTTATTGAGGCAATTAATCAGCAGTATTGTTTAGTTTGAAAAGATAAAGTGGCCAATTCAAAATATTTGAAAGAATCTCATGCAGATGAGAAAGCATATTTATATTCTTTTGCTATAAAGGGCAGAGTTGGTTCCAAGTCCAAGGATATAAGCTGTTTTGATAGACTTCTTTGAAATATGCTAATGATGAAATTTCTCATTGGCAATAAGGTAAATCAGATAGGCTTTGGAGATCCCAAAACATACGAATTTTACAACGTTGAAGGGATCTGTGACCCATCCCTTTCTCAGAGAATCCATAAACTCTATTCCTGAGGTCTGATTTATTTCTGAACGTTACAGCTTGCCCAATGATCACAAATGTTATTTCTAGATTTGAAATAATTCATAATAAATAAATAAATAATATTATAAATATTAATAATTAATAATTATTAATAATAATAATTAAAATAAATAGATTTGAAATGTTATTTCAATTCCAATCTGTAATCTCATCTCGGCTCAAGGGAATGTCTGCCTTATCTTAAAAAACAAACAAAAACACACACACCCTACCTGGAACAACCCTGGGTGGAGATCCAAGAAACAATTAAGTGGCGAAACCAGTTCTGGGAGAAGGAAATATCAAAGCAAGAACATGACCTCCCACAATCCCAGCAGGGCTCAATGAAGCTTTTCTGCTCTAAAAATATACTGTAGTCAGTAGGAGGCTATGAGATTTCATAACTAAGGCTAAGGATTCGGCTACTGACTGCACAGTTACAATTAGCTGGAGGAATGGCCTGGAAAGCTATGTCTGTGGATTCATGGAGCTCTGTATTTCACTGATTCTATACCAGTGTTTCTCAACTACGGCAACCTTAAAATGTCTGGACTTCAACTCCCAGAATTCCCCAGCCAGCATGAATTCTGGGAGTTGAAATCCACACATCTTAAATTTGTTGAGACTAAGAAACACTGTTCTATACTATTGACTCTACACTTCTGCAAAAGGGTAAAGTGTTAAAGCTTCAAATAGCAGAACAATAATACAGGTAGTCCCTGGGTTAAGTTTACAGATGACCCATAGTTAAGAACGGGGTCAATTGTAGCAAACTTCGAGTTAAATACATAATGATTTGAGTTAAATACACAATACTACTTATACAGTATTATACAATAATACTGTTCCAGCTTACATACAATTTCAACTTAAGGACAGACCTTGGGAATGGAACTCATTCTTAAACTGGAGTCTCTCTGTAATGGGAGGCTGGTAGGTTATGCAAGTGCCCATTCTGGAAAGGACTTCAGTTGGTCAATGACCAAAATAAAGGATGACCTGATCTGATCAGAAGGACTTAAATGGCAGAGACTAAGAAGGGCTTTAATTATCCATGATGTATAGTATATTGTTCATTTATACAGAATTTAACGTATGTATAGGGCTTTTGCTTCAATTGTATCCTCACAACCATCACTGTGAACTATCTCATCATCATAATATAGTATTCTTCTGGTAGTTATCTGGAAGTAAAGATAACTTCCTCCTTCCCCATCTAAAGTAAAGAAAAAACAAAAAACCACCCATCTCAGAAGAAGGTAGTAGCAAATACAAACCACTTTCATACTGTTGCAAAGAAATTTACAAGGACGTATTCATAGGTGTCTAAATCAAGCCACAGTGATGCCAAAATGATGAAATATGCATTTTGCAAGCTCCACCATTTCATATTTGGGTCACAACATCGCAGAGAAGTTATATAAGTGGCAACGTTTGCATTGCAATGTACATTTTGTCCCTTGCCCCTGCCCCCACTCCCGCCCCATGGGCACCTCTGGACACCTACAAGGAGACTGGCTAGGCTGGAAAGAGACTCTCTCTCTCTCTTTTTTTTACTGCCATAGTCATCATCTCTATCTTGTTTTGCGTGCTCAACGGTTTTGGCTTAGCTGGCATTGAGGTAAACAGCTCACCAAATCAAATGTCCTATTCAGAGAAAGCCACAGAGATAATAAACCGGAAGCAGGACAATTTAGCAGAAGGAGGCACCCAACTCAGGCAGCAGGGGTGGAAATCAGCAGTGAAATATTGGAGGACTGATGTACCCCACCATCTGGGTGTCACCTTCTAAACTAGCTTGTTGCCCCCAGATATGCATCACCTGCAAGAAAGGTCCGAATGCTACTCTTGTCAGTTTCCAAACATGTAATGGGAGGCACCATCTTGTCCTTTAGCTATGACAGCAAACTATCTCAAGCCAGCCGATCTTGGGGACTGGCTAAAATGGAGTGGAGGTTAATGGAAGGCAGTAGGCAGGGAAAGTGTGTGTTCAGAGAAGGAGGAGGAAAGCCACCTGTGACATTCCAAATAGTTCTAAACTATAAGTCCCAGAATCTCTCACATGTTTCCTAAGACTGCTGGGAGCTGAACTTCAGCAGCATATGACAGTCCATGCAAAAGCGTTAACAAACCATAATAGGTTTGTTTATGTAACATGCTACACTAAAATAAACAAACCATGTTATAGGTTAGTGTAATGGCCTCATTCATACAGCATGATAAAAGATAATCTGGTTCGCTTGATTGGGATTTGGTCATTCTGTTTTGTAAACCATCATTTACAGCATGTGGAAACACAGCCAAACTCTGATGCTGCTGCTGCTGCTGCTGCTGGACACTGCAGTACCTGGAGACAGCCAAATAGAAGAGAAAGAACTGGAGAAAATAACAAAATATAAAGACCTGCAAATAGAAGTAGAACAACTATGGCAAAAGAAAGCAAAGATAGTACCAATAGTTATAGGGGTCTTAGGTGCAATCCCAAAACATCTGGAACACCACTTAAAGACCATCGGCACTGACGAAATCACCATCAGTCAATTGCAAAAGGTGGCTTTACTTGGAACAGCTGACATCCTGCGACGATACCTTTAGCACCATCAAACCATCAAACCACAACATCTGCCTATCCCGGATCCTTGGGAAGGACTTGGTAGGTGGATAAAAATGCCAAATCCAGTCTAAACATATGGCTGACTGTGCGACCAACCATCATCATCATCATCATCATCATCATCAGGAGCTATAACAGCATAAAGAGGCAGCAAAAAAAAAAGAGCTTCTCGTGCACACATTGCTGACCTTTCCATTATGTGGAGAAAACATACATCTACAAGTAGTCCCCAGTTTAAGAATGAGTTCCATTCCCAAGGTCTCTCCTTAAATTGCATTTATATGTAAGCTGGAACATAATTATTGTAAAATACCATATAAGTAGTATTATGTAATTAACTCGAACCATTGTGTATTTAACTCAAATCATTATGTATCTAACTCGAATTTTGCTACAAAAAGCTCCGTTCTTAACATGGGTCATCTGTAAACCAGGCATTCTTAACCGGGGGACTGTACAAGCTTTTCACATACAGTACTAGGCAATCTACATCTTAGCTGACCACTAGATGGCAGCAATAAATTAGAATTTTCTGTATTGCTTTGTTACTCTAGTGGCTGCCTGGAGTATTACAGCCCAGTTATAGTTCACCTACTAATCCAAGTTCTAAATTCGTTTTTTAAAAAAATAGAAATGAAAGTGGACTGCAGTCCTAAGCAACTTAACTATTAACTTCCATCAAAATCATGACTATTTGCATATATGTGCTTAAAGTAGAAGAAGTCTCATGAAAATATAATATTATTTCCCCTTCAGAAATTTAACATTTAAGTTTGTGTTTGACTTAAGTGTGTGGTGTGACTCCTAGGCTACCAGAGAATTGGTATTGCTGTAGAACAACTTGTCGTAGATGTGGACAATAGATGCAAGGAATACTATCCCCATACATTTTCTCAACCATTATGGGACAGTCATTCTTTGTTTGTTATTTATGTCTTCCTCAAACCAGTAGCTAGCACTTCCTTGATCTTTGGGCCCCAGAAACCTGTATCTTTTTCCCTGCCATGTTTGGGTCCTGGGGCTTCTTCTCATTGCTGAGTTGAAATGCTCTCCGCCCATTCTGGACAGCATACAAAAAACCAAACCATCATGAAATTGGCTGCCCTTGTTACTGATCCTTATACTGCCTCTGTTGCCTCTGTTTCAAGTCACTGCCAGTCTTCCCTCTAAGATAATAGCTGAGAAAGCCTAACAGATTTGATATACCTTGAGGTTACCCTGGGAGGATTTAGGAATAATGGGGAAATACTGCTTCAACATCAGTCCATCCTTAAGGATGACTTAAGCCTATCAACACTCATTGGTCAAGGGCGAGACAAGGGCAATGTCCTGAAGACCAGAACAAAATAACAATGCTGCTAGGACATGTCTGGGCCATGGTGAGATGGGGGGAGTCTCTTTGTGTTGATGTTTTACAAAAACATTTCCCCCTTTAACTCAGGAAAGATATAATAAATAAAGTAAGGTGCCATTGCAGTCTGAAGTAGGGATGTCCACCTTACGGTCACTTTCTGATGCAATGCAATTGTTTGGCTTCTGAAACCCTTTGAAAAAACAAGTGCTTGTTCTTCTATCGGTACGGCTTTATAAACAACATGTAAGCAATAAAGGCAGATCAGGAGAAATTAAGAGAAAAAAAGCAGCAGAAAACCAAGGTTAAGAATTAATTCAAAGGTGTAAGACATGATTTAAAAGATTAGGCATAAAACGTATGTATTGATCCAGTCTGAGGGCCAATATAGTATAGTGGTTCAGGTGTTCAACCAGGAGCAGAGAGGCCCAGCTTGTAGTCCACCTTCAGCCATGGAAGTTCACTGGGTGACTTTGGGCTAGTCAACCTTTCTCAGTCGATCCTACCTCACAGGTTTGTTGTTATCAGGAAGAACAGGAGGAATGAGCACTGTTTATGCCATCTTTTGCTCCTGAATGAAAGGCCGGATATAAATCTAAATTAAAAGATTTTAGTTTTGTTAGATATAAATCGAATTAATTAATTTAGATATAAATCTAAATTAAAATCTAAATTATTTAATTAATAATGAAAATCTGACTTTGGATCCCAAATTCATGTGATGATCAGGAAGAACTGACTCAAAGCATCCTATTTCTTGTCTCAAAGTATCTGTGTACAGACAGTATATTTTGAAAATTGCGGTACAGAACAAACATCTATTTTTAAAATTCACTGGGAAAGCCACCATTTAGAAAAACCTGGATTGGGGGAAAAAAACCCTAATTTTTGTATTAGTCCATAGACATCTAGTGTGGTTGGAATCCTGAGATTACACAAACCCAGCCATTCATATTGGCTTCTGCTGCAAAAGCAACTTTTTTCTTTTTTCCTTTTCCCTTTTCCCTTTCTTCTTTTTGCTTATGGTAAAATACTTAGTTTTCCTGCAGTTAGGGAAACATAGTAGTAATCTATAAGGATGAAGAGCCTGTGACTCCTATCCTAATATGAAAAGGTCTCAAGTTCAGATTTCTGGCAAATGTGATCTTGGGAGAGAAGGAAAAGAAGAGAGGAAAAAAGGATGTTCAAGGGGGAAAAAAAGACTAATCAGAAAGAAAGCTAAGGGGAAGAAAAGTGTGATGGAAAGTGAGAAAAGAAAAGAGGTGGATCCACCATGAGTGGCTTTACTCCAACCACTGCTAGCTTCTACCACTGGCTTTAGTTTTATCTGCTGTGGCTATAATAGATAACCTTCAAGGGCACTTGGCCCAGGACAGACAAAAAGATCTTTGCCTCAGTGAAAATGGCTGAGGAAGAGGAAAGTTTTCCTTCCTGGTCTTCAGAGCTTTCATCAGTCATTAGTGTATTTAAAAAGAAAAGGAATCTTTCAATGTTCTCCTATTTTTTGCCATCCTGGAGGCCAGATATTAGGTAGAAAGGCAGAACAGAATGATCTGAAATAAATAAAATGAAAATTTATCTCTCTTGGCAGGAAATCAAGGCCCGGACTGTAGCATTTCGGCAACAGCAGGCCATTTCAACAGAGGCTGGGTGCAACAAGGAGAATATCAAGAGGAACCGTTACAAAGACATCTTACCCTGTGAGTTAACAAAAATGGAGGGCTCCCTTCCCAAGGACAGCTTCCATCTGTAACTTGGAGGACCAGTTCTGCCCTTTTGAGCAATCATTCCACGGACCAAAGCCGTGCTACCAGATTCTTCTGCTCAGAGCCCTCCAGCAAGAGAACTGTCTAGCGCTCTGTTCTCCAACTTTGCACCTGACAGATTTGGGGTCTATTTCAGGGTGGCAAGAGAATTCTCAGGTCCATCAACCAGGAGCTTTGCAGCTTTATAATCAGCTGTAACGTGTTTATCTAAAAATCCACTGAAAACTTGAGGGGGAAAATAATGCAAAAGAGGGTTTGTCACTGGAAGCATTGGGTCAGAGTGTTCCACCACACCAAAAAATTAAATATTGCCCTAGCCACCATTTTCTGCATTTCCCATCTGCAATTCTACTATTTTGCTATAAAGCCACATATTTGGGCTCTGCTTTGGTGTCACATTCTTGCCTTTTTTTTTTTTTTAGATATCAGTCTGATGATATCACCAGGCTTCACTGTACAACATTAATGTGATTCATGAGTTTTGGAATACTGGGGACCTGATCTCTCTCTCAAAAGCAGGATGTACCTAAAGAAAGAAAACAAACACAAATATTTTAGCCCATCAAGAAATCAAGCAGGGAATTAATCAGAATTGTTGTTTATTTAATTGTTTATTTGTTAATTCATATCCTCTTTCCACTAGAGCAGTGTTTTTCAACCTTGGCAGCTTTAAGATGTGTGGACTTCAACTCCCAGAAGTCTGGGAGCATGCTGGCTAGGGAATCTTAAAGTTGCCAAGGTTGAGAAACACTGCTCTAGACACTCAAGGTGGTGTATATAGCATTCCCTCCTCCCATTTTTGCCCACAATAACAATTCTGTGAGGTAAGTTTGCTGTGCAGAGTGCAGCAATACTCCCAGGAAACGGCCAAAAATACACACCAGCATGAGAGAGATTTAAAGAATGCAATGTCCATATCTTGTTCTCCAAAGAAATCCAGCCATAAAATATCTGGTTGTTTATTGAGGAAAAAATACAAACTACATAAAATACAAGTTTCATGCAAAATATAGGAAAAAATCACTTCTTCTCATATATTTGGCATCCAAGACTTATCCACTACACAAGTATAACAAAGTCTCTAGCCAAAAACTCTCAGAGAAGAGGTACACTACTTGGTTATTAGTTCCTACTACATAACCCATAAAACTGACTACATGATGGCTAAAACTCTACTGAGCAGCTGGGCATGTAATCCTCCTGTTTTATTGCCACCCCTTGAGTAACTAGCATACAAACACCAATAGGTGGCAATAAATAGCAGTATAGCGGTATACGTGCCAACTAACAATAATAATTTGCACATGATTTGCTTTTCTAGCCTAAACACTGTTTTGAAGATTATGAGCTGCACTTCTTCCCATGAGAAAATTCTAACAAAGTTGGGCTGAGAGAGAGGATTGGCCCAAAGTTACTAGTGAGCTTCCATGGCTCCCCAGTCCAAGTGCTACCTCTGAACCTGAACTACCTGATCTAGTATATTAACCTGAAGAAGGAAGCTACCCTTCTGAGCCATTCCCAGACCCCTTTTCTGCACTGTTCTCCTGGTCCCTGTCTGTGTTCTCCATGACACTGTTTTAACTGTGTATCTCTTACAGATGACCAAACCAGAGTTGTTCTAAATTTATTAGCAGAAGAATGCCAAGCAGATTACATCAATGCCAATTTCATTCAGGTAATAGATGTTCTATGGCCATTAAATACCAGCTCCCTAGAACAAAATTTCCCAAACTTCTAATTGCTGAGCAACTGGCATCTCATTGTTCAAAATTAAAACTGGAGGCACAAGTTGATCTTACATATTGAAGCCTATACAATTTATTTGGGGAAAGCATAAGAATCACTTGCCCTCAAAGAAGCCCCCATCTTCAGCACTGTTTCTGCAAGAATTAAGGTTCTGGAGGGAGTCTGTGACTGGAAGGAGACAGCCTAGAACAGGGAGTCAGGCAAGGAAGCTAACCAGCACCCATTCTAACAATGGCTGTTTCTCTGTGTCTTTGCTTTGGAAGGTATTCGCACCCAGTACCTGAATGCCTCCATTTGAGGCAAATGAGAAGAGGCACAATGAGACATGCACAGATACAACATGCAGCTTCTTCCAAATATAGATATTTCAGTCTTGCTTCTATGATTTCATTTTATTTTTCAAGATACACTGGCATCTCTCTCGTGGCATGCTAATAATCCCTACTACCACTCAGTCTGAGAATTACTGCATAAGAAACTGTTATTGGCTCTTCATACAAACCAGAAAAATGCCTGATGTCATTTTGAAAACATGGTTACACATTTGCACTCCCTGTGAAATGCTTCAGCAGTATCTGTACAGGCCAAGGGTTCCAGTTTTTTCAGAGGTGGTCAATGGATTATAATGACAGTTCGGGTGTAAGGTTTATACATATACAATACAGATTCTCACAAGAAGAGGAGTTTTTAGCATTATCACCCCCAAAAGATTCTTGTTCCCCAGCGGATTCCTTGACATTCATTGGACCTTAGGATTTTTTGTAAGGGAAACAAAATCAGGTCTCTCATCCTCATTTCCTGCTGAGACTGATTTCATTTGCCTCCATCACTTTGACTGATAGGACAAAGAGTTGGAACATCTTCCACTGAAACAGTTTACAGAGGAGTAGCAGTGTTAGTCTGCTGTAGCAAAAACAAAGACCCGTGTAGTTCTTGAAAGACCAGCAAATGTACAACTGCATAACTCAGAATAGACCATTTTGGGGGCTGGAGGCATATTTGAAAACCTCAGCCAACATTAAACGTCAAGGATAGGTAGGGTGACCGTATTTTCTAGGAAAAAGTAAAGGACAAACCTCAAAAAGGAGCAAATCTGAAACAGATTCATAAGGATAAAACTTTTTAATTGTTTGTAACTTTGCTTTACAAAGGAAAATTCAAGAGCAAAACCAAGAAAAACTTTACAAAAACATATTCTAATAAAAATATCTAAATTCAGACAATATGTGTAAATTGATTTTTAAAAGACAATTCAATTTCCATATTTTTTACAGAATGGGAAAGACTGTGCATTAAGTGGTACCATTTGTACAGTAGTAGTTAAATGACCAAAATAAAGGACAAAAGTGAGTTTTTGAAACATAAATAAATCTAAAGGACAGCTTTCTGAAATAAAGGACATATGGTCACTGTAGGGATAGGTTTTCCAGCAAAATCTGGGTAGGATAGAGCGTAGCTGCTATTAAGTGATGTTTGCCATTCTTCTCCTCCCCACAGGGTGTGGACAACAAAAGATGCTACATTGCTACTCAGGGGCCTCTTGCACATACAGTGCTTGATTTCTGGCGTATGATTTGGCAATACAAGGTGAAGGTAAGTTATAGCACTGGATTGCAGAGGCAGTGGCTGCATTCAAGGCAGAATCTTAGATGGCAGTTGGATTCTATAAGTTATAACTTTGCCCTCAGGGTCCTGGTAAAAATGGCAGACTTGGGTGGGTGGGTTGCTGTGGATAGAAATGAAGCCACTGAGAAAGAACAGATCCCAACATGGTCATCCAAAAGTTTGCAGGCTCAACAGCACAGGATGTTGAATTGGAAAAAGGAAAATCCAGGGTTTGAGGTATTCTGAGATGCCCACTTAGCTCCTTATAGCATATACTGTAGAATTGCCAAAGAGAGCACAGCTGGCTTGGTGCCAGTATTTCTTATGAAAAAGAATAAAGGATTTTTATTTTATTTTATTTTATTGAGATAATGGCAAGATAAGGCAAAACCTTGTCTTGTTTCCTCAAACCCAATATCATCCGATCACCTTTGGGAATTGCTCCAGAAAGGATCCTTCCAATCTGAGAGTTCTCCTGCCTCTTCCTGTACATGTTTGTCACTATATCATTACAAAGGTGTTTATTTAACAATGTCTCTCTCTTTGCAGGTGATTGTCATGGCTTGTCGAGAAGTAGAAATGGGCAAGGTAATAACTAGTAACAGAGGAACAGCATCAGGAAGCGGGAAAGCTTCCCTCTGTCTCAGTTGAGTCTTGTGGCTTGATGGGGAAGTGTTGTCACCAACTCAGAATCTTAGCTAACCTCCTTTCTATCTTTTTTTAAAAAATCAGAAAAAGTGTGAACATTACTGGCCTTCTGCAGAGGAAGTCTTGCATTTTGGACCCTTCTCTGTGTCACAGGTGAGGTGGTTATATCTGGGTAGGCAGCAAACAATGCTAGGAGGAGGAATCCAAGCCACTGCAAGCTATGTTGACTCTCAGTCTAGTGGGACATTGCACCACCCATTCCACCTGGACCAAGGGCCAACATTTCTCATTCAGAAATTCTGGAAATGTAGTTAAAAATGTAAGAAATTGCCTGGTTAGATCAAGCCAAGTCCCCCAGTCTGGCATTCAGCTAGAAGTTCACAGATAGGCTGTTAAAAAGGATGGCCATTCCTGATTTGCTCACTGGAGCTTCAAAGCACATAGCCTCTGAGCTTAGAATGCTTATAGAAAGCCCAACTTTATTGAGACTACCTTGAACAACTTCTGGAACAGGAGACACTTCCTTAGCAAAGCTCACTGATGCTTGGGCCTGTGTTGGGCTCTCCCATAGCAGAGTGCTGAATCTTCAAACTGGCATTTAAACATTCCCACAATGCTTTGGTTCCAGGGCATTGTGGGAAATTTAAAAATGGAAGCTCAGCCCACAGCCACCTGTTGCTGCTGCCCCCAGCAGAAAGGGGATCCATTACATAGCACTTCGATGAGCCCCCCTTCAATTTAAAGGCATGCCTATGTTTAGCTAAAAGCTGTTGTTAAACCAACCCCCATGAGTTCGTCTAATTCAGCTTTCTCTAACCTTCCCTTTAGAACAGTGTTTCTCAGCCTCTGCAACTTTAAGCCGTGTGGACTTCAACTCCCACAGTTCCCCCAGCCAGCATGCTAGCTGGGGGAATTCTGGGAGTTGAAGTCCACACAGCTTAAAATTGCAGAGGTTGAGAAACACTGCCTTAGGTGCATTGAACTACAATCCCATTGTCCCCCAGTCAGCACAGCAAGTGAACTAATACTTTCCAGACCTACGTTAATTTATGGCCGTCCCATTTCTTATGTTGGTGAACTGAACGAGACGTGCTACTGTTGAGCAGAGGATCAATTACCTTCCTTATATAACTTCCATGCAGATCTCCCACTGTTGCATCCATGCTATAGGTAGATAGCATAATTGAGTACAGTATAACTACCCGATCTGGGCTGCAGAAATCTCAACTACTATCAGAAATCTACTACCATTAGATGGCAGCAAAAAGATAAAGAAAACTCTCAACTCTTCCTGTATCTGGGTCTCTGCAGCCCTGTAACTGAGGGAATGAAGGATCTCAACATTCAAATCTCGCAATAATTTTGTGCCTGTTTTCTTGTCTCTGCCTTAGGTCAAAGAGCAGGAACTCAACCCAGATGTCATTTTGCGGATACTTACCTTGACATTTCAGCAGGTGAGCTTCATGTTTTATGGATTCAGATCCAATTCATCTCTTGAAACTACACTCTCCAGGGTTTGAGATCAGCTGTCTGCACTGCACAGAAGAAAAATGTGATGCTGAGAGAAACACACACGCGTGAACTGTACTCACACATACAAGCCCTGGCCAGACACACACTCTGTCAAGAAAAACAAACCTGCTACCTTGTTCAAATAAACACACAAACATACAAAGCACAGGCAAATTTCACTTTCAATTCCCACCGCCTCCTTTCACCTCGGAGGACACACTGCAACTCCTCGCATCTTATTGGGTTTATTTTCTGGGCATGAGAGCATATTACAAAACAAAGCATTGGGTTGCAGCTACTTGTCATTTTTTATTTTCTAATCATGTTTATGGGCTAAGAGGCAATTTTGGAAATAAAGTTGACACTGGAGGTTGGCCCTGTGCTGTGCAGCTTGTTGTATTTAATATTTTTAAGGTATTTTTAAAAGCCAGTTGGGCAGGGAGCTTTGTGGGAGGCAAGGGTGATGTCTATGGGCACGCTGGAGCCCATGGACTCCAGGCTGGGAACCCCAGCTGTGAAGAGGTCTTCCTAGAACTCCAGTTCCAAAGTTTTGTGATTGTATTTCTGAGATTTGATAAGTTTGTGGACCTGGTTTACATATATGCCTCTGTAATAATATTTTCCCACATGAAGATGTTAGATGTGATTTCCTCATTGGGTTGCAGTACAAACGTAAGTGATCGCTTTTCCCATCTCAGGAAGAACGGGTGATTTCCCATTTCCAGTATGTGGCTTGGCCAGACCGAGGCATCCCAGACACTTATGGCTACTTCCTCAACATGATTGAGCAAGTGAGATTTAAGCAGGGTGAGGACACCGTACCCATCTGTGTGCACTGCAGGTAGGGGAGGATTTGGCAGCAAGACCCTGTAGAAAAAAACACATTGCTGATTCACTGAGTAAATGTAGCAATTGAAGATGAGAAAACAGGCTTTATGAATGAATGAATGAATGAATGAATGAATGAATGAATGAATGAATGGTTAAAGGATGCAGAGAGTAGGAATAAATTGATAATCTTTGCACTGAAGATGTTAGCCCTTCAAGGTAGTCCAGAGAAGAAGCACAATTATGAATGCTAACTATCTTTATTGTAAGGTTACATTAACCCAGGAGTCTCCTAACTCTTCAGTTCATCGACCCCTTCATGAAGTTTCCGATTGTTCATTGATCCCCAAACATTTAATAATGAAAATAATTTAATAAATACTACTTTAATAGTACTACGAATAAATAATAATAATAATAATAATAATAATAATAATAATAATGGTGATTTTGTCAATGACTTGAACACCATCAGCACTGACAAAATCACCACCAGTCAATTGCAAAAGGCAGCTTTACTTGGAACAGCTTACATCCTACGACGATACCTTTAACACCATCAAACAACATCTGCCTATCCCAGGTCCTTGGGAAGGACTCGATAGGTGGATAAAAATGCCAAATCCAGTCTAAACATCTGGCTGACTGTGCAACCAACCATAATAATGGATAGTCCCATCGACCCTTGGGAGTCAATACTGACCACTTTGGAGAACCCTGCATTAACAGAATCTTGCAGGACTGAAAGTTCCTCCTCTCCCCTCCTCTCCTTTTACTCTCCAGAAAACTAGGGAGGGTCCCTTCTGAAATGCTTCCCAGGCCCCCGCTCCTTCTGTGGACTGAGATATCTTTTGCATGATGGTTGTCTGGTCTGTGGCTCTTTCTCCTGTCTCCCAAGGTCACTCCCACATACTATGACAGAAGGAGATATGTCATCAGCTTCCCCAAGAGACATATTAGGATTCCTTGAGTGATTTCTTCAGTAGTGACTTACAGCATCTTCATAGCATCACTCAGCCATTCTTCAGCCATTGAAGTGATATAAAGCCATCAACATTGTTACTAGTTTGGCACTATAATGGTTCGATTATTCTAAAAGATACTACTGTGCAAATCACTAGTGGGAATTATGTTGACCTTAAATTATGAGGAGATAGGGATAAATAGTGAGGTAGTCATATTTAGGGCAAAGGGGGGCAACCCACAGACCCCTTTCTTGTGACCCTAGAGTTCCCTAAGATTGTACCACCAAAATTAGACAGCAAGCAGAAGAGCATATTGATTTTGGGTCTAAAACAACCAAATCTAAAACAAATTAGGCAAAAATTGCCAAAAGGTCCAGCCTACTCCCCTCAGTAACATGAAAACCTCAACACCATAGCTTTTAAATTAATTGCAAATAAAAATTCCACCCTAAGATGCAAATAATCCTACACCCTCATTTAGGGAGAAGATCCAGGCAGACTGCAAAGAGCTCCAGAAATATTGGATAAATATCTAAGAAACATTCTTCTTTGCATTGTAGGACCCGGCCCAAACATATCTGCAAGATCCCAGGTTTTTTTTTATAGTTCCCGTCTCACTATTTCCTTCTCCTCTTCCTTTCTCTATAGTGCTGGCTGTGGTCGGACAGGTGTGATCTGTACACTGGATTATGTACGGCAGCTGCTGTTTAAAGAGGTACTTGGAGCCTACTAGGCAAACTCACCAAGAAAAAAGTAGAGGGGTTGATTTCTTGGTGAACTGGGTCTGACTTTGTGTGTGTGTGGCTTTGTATTTTTATTTCTGGCCTGTCTATGCTGATATGACATAGAGTCTTCCAGATGCCTTCATTCATATTACCTACCAGCATGGAGATATGGGCATTATAGTATGATATATTTAGAGAACATCAGCTTGGAGAAACCTGAGACTGCTGCAAAACATTAAGGCATCACATATGAAGATAAAGACAACAAAGATGTTTGTTCAGTAAAACATATACCTGGAACATCTACACATATAGACCTTTAATACTGTTATGTGCATGCACCTCATTTCCAAGCAATGAGATGTTCCAGGGTGCCATAATTCATTCCGTGTTCATTTTCCCTTAGAAGAGGTCATAAAAGCGATTGGTGGCATTTTAGCCACACAAGGCATATTTCTACATAATGCTCAGCCATATAGGAAAGGGCAGGGCAGCTATCAAAACTAAATCTGTACTCAAAACGTGGCAGTGCAGGGTGTATTTGGAAAGATCTCTAAACCCATGCGCAAAACCTGGCCACTCCATGCAGCCCACCAGACAGGGGAAAAAAATAAAACCAACAGTAGTGGAGAAGAGTAACTAAGAGCTGGGAGGAGGGGGTCTGCATCAGTTGAGGGTCAGGCATTTTTTAAAATTATGTATAAATCTATGTAAATAAATAATAATAAATACATAAGTTGTTCTGTGAGGAAAAAGAGAGTGTATCTTCACTTGTCAGTTTTCTATCATTTTTCAGAGGATTTCTCCACATTTCAGCATTTTTGATGTTGTCCTGGAAATGAGGAAGCAGAGGCCAGCTGCTGTTCAGACCCAGGTGAGTCCCATAGCCAGCTCAAGATAGCTGGCAAAGTGCCAATACTGCCCTTTTCTGCCTATATAGAAGCTGACTTGACCAGTAGGCAGACGGTATCGTCCACCATAGCTGGGAGGAACAGGCTAGCTTAGGGGATATGGCGCAGGTATTGAAAGTGATCTATGAATAAGCACAGTTCCCAATACCTATTAAGATTTCAGTAGGACTAAATAATTACTTTCTATCTGAGTCCAAAGAGGAGCTGAATTCTGAAAATCCTTTATTCCAACCAATAATCAAAGCTAAAATAAGTGCCCAGTGATAGGCCTGAAAGTGTGGATGTTTAAATCCACTTTTCTCAATAGGCAATTGTAATTTATGGAGTGAGAGCCTTGAAGAATGTCCTTGCTAAAGGGAATTGTATGGTAACATATACATTTATTAAAATAATAAGAGAAATTGCAAGGGTATCCTTAGGAACACCACTGGGATGGGAGCTAATATTATCTTAAGAGTCAGTTTTCTCCTGCTATCAACTGTGTCTGTTTTACTATACCTGACAAAACTCAATAGGAGCCTCTCGGAATTGGTGCCAAATACTTGTTTGCATGTAGGTCTACCATGTCCGAACTATACAAATCCATACAAATCCACCACTAGATGGCAGCAAAGAGCTAGGCTTTTTTGTATCTCCTTGCTGTCCTCTAGTGGTTGCCTGGAGTTTGCAGCCTAGATATGATAGCCCTATCTGCATGAATAAACTATTTCTGTGCCGCCCCCCCCCCCAAAAAAAATCTATAGGCTTCCCATTCATCTGAATTCCATATTTTCTTGGCAGGAACAGTATGAGTTTGTGTATCATGCAGTCACTGAAATGTTCCGGGATGCCCTGGCCTCCTCTTGCCCAAACTATGAAAATCTCAAAGAGGTAAGAGATGAGACCAAACAAGCTTTTTTGACAGAGGGCACAGTTTCTGTGTTCTTCTATGAAAGTTGATGTTCCCTTTAGGCCTGACAGACACAAGGCATCTCTGCTTTGTTGGAAAATATTGGACATGGATATCCTGAGTACCTGCCCCATCCCTGTTTCTGGCTTTAACTGGAGCTGAGCAACCTTAAAAGAAGTATTTTGATATACTTGGTTTAATGCAGGCAGAAATTAAGTTCAGTTACTGTATTATTCATTGCACTTTATTTGTTTAGTATGAGATATGACATTTTCCCCCCATAAGACTCAGGATTTAGATTTAGATTTCCCTCTCACCCCATTACATGATCATATTAATCCCCATAATGGTCTTTCGGTCCCCAAATGTCTTTTAAAACTCGGCCCTTTGTATTTAGTGAGGTTAATTCCTAGATCAGTGTGCAAGGATGGAAAAATCCTACTGTCTTGCGGTTCGAGGCAGGGGCTCCCATTTCATCGCTGCAGTAATGCTGAGAAAGGAAGATTTAACCATCCTCATTACATTTTCCCTACCCAAAGGTACTATTATCTCTGCAGGTAGGGGTAAAATTGTAGTTATCACCACTGTATAAGTAGTCATGCTGGCAAGATGGAAGAAGCCCTGAATAAGTTCCCTGCTGGAGGCTCTAATCCATCATTGCCTCTCCCTGCCCTGCCCCCAGCTGGTTGCCCTTTTCAAATCTTTCTATCTGAAAAGAAATCAAAATATTCTCCATCCCCAGCAGCAAAAGAGCTGCAATGTCGGCTTATCTTTTAACTTTCCATGAAACGTTTAGATGATGGGCACAGCTGGCTGGAGTTTTGCTCAGCAGGAGCCTGTCCATTCTGCTGTGAGATGTTTAAAAAGGAAGAGAAAAAAAGAGGGTCTGGCAGTTCCTGCAGTTCTTTGAGGGGCCCTGGCCTGTGTGGTCTGCACCTGCACTCGCTGAACATCAGCCAAAGTGCACTTCTGGGTGTTATTCTTTATTTGTTAGATTTATATCCCACCCTTCCTTTATGGCTTCCATGGCTGAGAATGGAGATGAACCTAGGCCTCTCTGGTCACAGTCCAACACCATAGCTAATACATGACTCTACACTGCATGTAAAAATAACTTGAACAAGCTATCAAACATCCTCATTTTTGCTTTCATCTCCACTCTCATCTTAAGTTCCCCTTCTATGCCCACAAATGCCTTCTACTATCCATTTTGAGATTATTCCTTTCTCCAGAGGTTTCCCAAGAAGAGGTTATACAGGTAGTCCTCACTTATCAACCATTTGTTTAGCAACCATTTGAAGTTACGACGGCACTAAAAAAATGACTTATGACCAGTGCCCAAAGTTACAACCATCACAGTGTCTGCACAGTCATGTGATCGCAATCCGGGCGCTTGGCAACCAGCTCACACTTACAATTGCAGCGTCCCGAGGTCACATGATCATCATTTGTGACTTCCCAGCCAGCTTCCAGCAAGCAAAATCAATGGGGGAGCATGTGATTCACTTAACGACCACAGTGATTTGCTTAATGGCCGCCACAAAAAAAAGGTTATAAAATTGGGTCCAGTCACATGATGATTCGCTTAATGACCGCAACACTTAGTGACCTGAATTGCAGTCCCAATTGTGGTTGTTAAGTGAGGACTACCTGTATTATCATTGACATGGTGTCTCAGTGAGAAACGTTCTCTCTGTAGCCCTGACGCCACATTTGATGTGAGGCTGGTAACTCTGCAGCTGAATGTTACCTCCTGTGGGCTTGTAATGTGGAAAGGAATGGGAGGACATGCTAGTGCAGATGTGGCAGTCTGAGAGCCCAACTCTTCACCCCACACACACCCATTTCCTTTTCTTATGATAGTATCTTGCAGCTGGGCAGGAAGGAAAGAGGCATCTGATCAGCTGTTTGAGTCTCTTCTAGCTCAGTCTTCTTTTACCTTATGAAAACTTTCTTCCAACCATCTATCTTGTTGGCTTGGAATCTGGGGACATTTCCACAAATGCTTGGCTCTCTTACAGGATGGAGCTCACTGCCTCTGTCCTAGAAGAATTATATATCCAATGCTGCACATTCAGACAAAAGTTCTCTGTTATTACAGGAGCTTGAATTATTTCTGAATTTTTGTATGTGCACACCTCTGAAATGAATCATGGGAATTTGGCAGGGGTAATATGGTCTTCTTTCTACCCCTTTTCTCATATGCCATCAGGTCCTATTTCCTGCCTTCCACAGAAACCCAGATTCAAGCATCCACTTCAATGAAAATCCACTTTGGAGCAGGTCACAGCTCAGCTAGACTTATCTCCTGAAACTGTACATAGATTGGCTTTGATATTCCCATTCATGTTCTTGTTGGAATAGAATCCTGAATTCCAGGGATATTTCAAGAATTAATTTATTAGACACAAATCCTTTTCCTTCCTTTTGATTGTTTTATTGCAAAATTAAATGCAAGATAAAGATATATGGTAAACCAAGTTAAAAGTTTAATTAATCCCTTAAGTTACATGCAGGCGGACTGGTGACCAAATCCAAAATTTCTCTCCTGGTTTCTCTTTTTCTGCTTCTCCTAATACAGTCTAGTACTTTTCTATTCTAACTCAGTTTTATTTCTCTCTCAGTTATCTTTTAACTTTCCATGAAACGTTTAGATGATGGGCACAGCTGGCTGGAGTTTTGCTCAGCAGGAGCCTGTCCATTCTGCTGTGAGATGTTTAAAAAGGAAGAGAAAAAAAGAGGGTCTGGCAGTTTTGGCTTTTGGTTTCAAAAAGCTAAGCACCTAAAAAACAAACAGAGCTTTGATCGCACCATCACATCTACCATACTGACTTTTTTGACCAGACGTTGCAGATACCCCTGCATTAATCTATAAAAAGACTGAGCAAGCAAAGAAATAGAGGAACAGAGAATGGGATCAGATGTAAAACTTCTCCCATTAATCAACCATTCAATCAAAGTAATAGAAGAACTGTCACATGTCTGTCTATACTGGTTCCAGTTTTCCCAGGGCTTTGGGAGCATTGGGCTCCAGGAAAAATGTGTTTCTACACTCCTTTGCTGCTTTCAGGTCATTGTAACCCAAGAGACTGCTTAGGAACTCACTTTCTCCCCTCCCTTTCCCCTCTCCTCTAGTCTCTCATTGGACAAGGATAGCCAGTTTAATTGTAGAATATTGGGAGTTGCCAGCAAGCCACTCACTTACTGGTTGGTATTTGGATGGGAGACCACTAGGAAATCTCAGGGCTGTAGGATAGATTGGGAAGTTGAAAAACATCCCGGAAGAAGGCAATGGCCAAATATTTCTGGATGGTTGCTAGAAAACTACATGGATGTGACCATGAAGTTAGCAGGAGTCAAGCTCAACTTGAAGGAAACTTTATTCTTTTGGTTTACTGTTTTCTTTCATTGCTGCCACTTTTCGTTATGAAAAAGAAATGTCTTGATCTGAGCCAATAATTTAACATCCTTTTAAGATGAATTTTTCCAGCAATCCTTCTTACATCAATTTTGGGCTACAAAGGTGACAAAAATGAAATAGTGGAGTTTCCTTAGAACCCTCACCTTTGAAAATAATCTGCCCAGCTTTTGTTTGAACACGTTCAGTGAAGGAGCTGTGCCCCCAGAGGGTTCACTGCCAAACAGCTTTGATAATTATGAACTTTTTCCTAACATTAAGAGAGACTGCTCCTCCAGAAAGGAACAGAATCACATCCATTGATACAAAAGAACTGTGATGGAATGGAATTATGAAGGCCAGGCTCAGGGAGAAAAACATTTTCTTACATCTCCTGAGGAGCGTGGGAGATACAAGAGGATGAGACTGGCACCTCCCTGAGGAATCCACAATGTTGTGGCTGGCATTACTTGGGAGCTGGGGTTTCAGTCTGGGAAGATTCGTGCTAGAGGTTGTAGCTAATAAACATAGCTGGACTGAATTTACATGGTCTCTTCGAGTTCCTTGGGCTAGGCCTGACATCAATCTTCCCAGACTCAAACCCCAGCTCCCAAGTAATGCCAGCCACAACACTGTGAATTCCTCAGGGAGGTGCCAGTCTCATCCTCTTGTATTTCCCACGCTCCTCAGGAGATGTAAGAAAATGTTTTTCTCCCTGAGTCTGGCCTTCATAATTCCATTCCATCACGAGAACACCACAATTGATTAAATGGAAAATGACTTCCAGAAGAATTGTCAGGGTTCTGGTCCTCCAATTCTCCAACATAAGTCATCCACTAAGGTGACCCAAACTGTTTCTCTCCCCAGCCAGGTCTAAAGTCAAGTGTGAATGGATCTAATTGTGAATGCTCTAGTGGAGGCCCCAATGTGCTTGAGAACACCCACTAGATTCCCTGCCACTTCTTTTTTTTTTTTACATTATTAACTAACACAAAGGAAAGATGGAAATGAATCTAACAAATAAATAATTAAAACAATGAATTTATGTATTACATTTTTATGCCACCCAATCACTCCAGCTCTTCACAGCTTACAACAACATAAAATACAATCAAATATCCATGGGTAAGAAAGCAGTTATAATAAAACATCCACAGGTGGTGGTGATGGTGGTGGTAATGATGATGATGATACAAAAAAACCCCAAAAATGCTATTCCCAAAGCCCTCCCAAAGCATTCCCAGAAGGCTAACTTCAAGTCTAACTTTGAGAGGGAGCTGTTCCAAAGCATAGGCACCATGGTTGAAAACATTTCCTAGCTTCCCAAATATGGGGCACCACCACCAGCTTCTCCTGGAAGAACCTCCCAGATGGGTAACGCAGGTTGAATCAGGCAATCCTACATATATTTTGGTGCCGAGCCATGTAGGTCTTTGGCACTTTGAGTGGCATCCGAAGCCTGCTGAGAACCAGCAGCTGCTCTGCTGCAAATGCAAAGCAAATTGCCAACTGCCAACACCATATTTATTTTATTAAAAGTTTTCTGGCCTTCCCCTCAGGAGCGAATCAAAATTGTAGGTGGCTGCTACCCAGTGCTTTGTTTCCAAAGTGAGCTCCTTTGCCTTGGAAAAGGACAAAGAAGATAAGATACTTCTCCCAGGGCGAAGGGAGAAGTAAAGAGGGTGGCAGATAGCATTCCTGTAAATTGGTGCTTTATACTATAACTGGTGATGTCTTCATAGCAGCCATTTTATGAACCGGTGAAGCTCTGGGGGCCATTTTACAACAGTGCCTGCAACATGTTTTCAGATTTCTAAATGTGCCCACAAGTCCCCAAAGGTTATCAGCATCAACAGTATCTGGCCCTTCCTGGAGCTGAGAAATGACTGTCTTCTCCAACACCTATCCTGTTGTGGAGTCCTTGGTGCTCTCTGAGCTTGGTTGTTTGCTTGCAGATGTTTCATTACCCACTAGGTAGCATCAGCAGTGCTAGTGTGTGTGGGGTTTTCTCCCTGTTTATATACAGTAGCTTGCCCTGCCAGTGTTGGTGGGGGCATGATTTTCTCTTTGGGAGTTCCTTGATTAGGGCATTGTTTTCTGCTTGATTGTTTGTCTGGTGTTAATCCCTGCTTATCTGGGTGTTGGCTGCTGGAGAGGATGTGTTCTGATCTTTTTGTTTCCTTCTTAGCTTTTTTATTGTCTCTTTTGAATGGTGTGTAAATATGGTTTATTTCTATGTGTCTATTGATGGCTGATTTGTCTGAATGCTAAGTTTCCAGGCATTCCCTAGCATTTTTGGATTTGGCTTGGTCTAAGATGCTAATAGTTTCCCAGTTGAAACTGATTGAGTCTGTCCATGTGTTGTGAGATTAAGGAGTTTTCATCCTGTCTTCTGACTACTAGTTGGTGTTCATGAATGTGCTCTGCTTGTCTTCTGCCTATCTGTCCTACATAGTGGCTGTTACAGTCCTTACACTGTATGTTGTAGGTGACTCTTGTCTTTTCTTCTTGGATACTGGGTCTTTTGGTTTACTTAAGATGTTTTGGAGGGCTTTAGTTGGTTTGTGTGCTATGGTGGTGCTGTGTGGTTGTAATAGTCTGTTGGTTGTTTCCAAGATGTTTTTGATGTATGGTAGTGTTATCCCTTTCATAGCTTGTGTTGGTTGTGCTGTAGTGGGTTGAATGGCCAGGCACTTTTTGATAAAGTTGCATGAGTATCTATTTTGTTGGAAGATGTTGTATGGGTGGTCTGTGTCCTTTTTCTGTTGTTCTGGGTTGCTGCAGTGTGTTTGTACTCATCTGAATAATGTTCTTATACAGCTCCTCTTCTGGGAGGCTGGGCTGTTACTTTGGTAATGGAGCACTTGGTTGGTGTGGGTTGCTTTTCAATAGATTTGCATTTCTAATTTGCCATTGTTTCCTCTGCTGATGAGGATACATATGTCAATGACATATTTATACATGACTTTAGAAATTTATTTTGTGTAATTCGATAAATGTGTAAATATGTCACAGAGAACACCAAGGACTCCACAGTTCAACCCTGAACTACATATATTCTCTTCCATTGGAACCTATCCTGTTGCCTCTTACAGAGAGCACCTGCATAATTTTCTTTGCAAACTGTATATTATGCAATGTCAGGTTCTGTAGAGGGCAGAGGGAATGGCCTTGAAGGGCAGGAGGAAGAGCCGCTACCAAGGCAACAGTCAGATAAGAGGGGTTTGAGCCCTGGGCAAGAAAATAACTTGAGAAAACATCTCAGACAAGCCCCTCCCTAATTCACACAAAGATAAAGTAAGGGAGGGAAGAAGCACATTCAGACTTGCAAGATTCTGTTAGCATAGCCATTGCAATAAAGGCTATATGGCACTGGTTTCTTAGTCTGGTCTTATAGGGTTGACAAATTGACAAGTCTGTCTAGAGCAATCAGTCAAACCAGAAAACTAGCAGGCTGGCTAGAGCACCAGGCTAGAATCCATCCCTGGATCTTGATTATCACGGGCAGCGTGGAGCTTTATTTTTGGCACAGCGTCATTTTCAGTCTTGTGACAGGAGTCGAGCATCTGGGGCTAGGAGGAACTTGCCAGAGAAGCTAAAAAGGCCCTTCCAAATGGTTTGACACCACACCAGGGCACTAATGGAGTTGTTTTCCAAACACACGGGAAACCCCTAAGGCTCAGGGAGAGGAAATTTTCCAAAGCAACAAAACACCACTGGATAGGTTTTAATAATGAACAGTAATTCAAAGGATAATTCTAGTTGTTCTTCTTTTCTCTCTCTAGCACAGACAAGGCTACTTCAGGGTTAATCTGGTTTATGGTAAATTTCCTGCTACAGGAAGTTCAGACAGTTGTCCTTACCTAAAACATTTTTCACTTCCCTTCTCTCTGTTTTGCACAGAACCGTCTTCCCCTTTATGACGACGCTCTCTCCCTCCGGCGACCGGCTGCTCCCTTACTCAAGCGAAGCTCCATCCTCCGGTAAAGACGGCTTAGGGTCAGCGCCTCGGCAGTGGGAGATGGTCAGCCCTAGAACAGTAGAGCCTTTTCTGTAATGAGCCCTTGTGGGGCAAGCCAAGGGGGTGTGAACGCTGGGTAGTGTTAAGCAGGGGGCGAAAAGCCTTCTTGATGCATGCCTGTGTATGTATGTCATATTTTAGATCGGTTGATTTAACAATTGCGCTTGTATTGTTTGGTTGTTTTGCCCTGCAAATGTTCTTGTTGAGTTGTAAATCATCTTGGAGGTATGGAGGACAACAGCATCTTTTACTGGTGTGAGTAAATAGAGTAAAGAAATACATAAGTATTTTACCACAGCCACTGAAGTCAGGAAAGAAGCTGCGCATCAGTGAAAAACAATGAAGGTCTTTCTGGCCTCATCCCCCAATTAAAAGTATCAGACCTGGGCATCTCAGAGAGGCATGTAGGGAAAACGTTCAGGTGGGCAGGAAAAGATCCGGGGACCAAAGGCACCATTGTACAATACAAGCATATCTGCCTATCATTTTTCAACTGAGGCAAACTTCACTGTGCTAATCCTGATAGGTGGTATTTCATTTAGGCCTCTGTTTTGTTCTGATCTAGGAGCATCTCAGTGCCTGCTGATCCAACGCCAGCCCCACTTCCTGAACTGCCAAGGAAACACATCCAGAACATGGGTGATACTTACGCTGTTGTGAACAAACTCCGGCGAAGTGGAGTAGGACCTTCTTCCGTTTCTCCTGCCAGTGAGGACAAGTCCATTGGAGAGGCACAGTTTTACACTGCGGTGAAGCCGTGCAACAGCAACGTGCCTGACTTTCCATCAATAGACCCCAGTGCCTTTGCAGGAGTACAGGCCAGCCACTCGCTGCCCGGAAGCCCTGTACACCAGGCATCTTCAAATACAGCCTGTGAATATACCCATCTTAGCCCATCTCTGCCAGGTAATATGCGAGAATAACTGTGGGTATAAAAGTGCAGAATTGTAAATTTTAGATTGGATTTGTTCATTTTGCTAAGCCAAAGAATTCATATTTTCAGACATGTTTAGACATAGATGGCTTAACTAATGTTTTTTTGGCTAAAGCATAATCCACATAACAAATTAAGTTGTAAACCACTGTTTATAAATCATGATGCCGAGGTTCATATAACATGCTAGGAGCTAAATTCTTTTGGCTTACAACAGTGTTTAAACTCAGCCAATATGGTCTGTTTGATTTTGGCCACACACACACACGTATTGCCTTAAGCAATAACAAAATACATATAATAGGTATAATTTAAAAGCACAATTTAATGGGCAAAGAACAAAAAAATGCTTGGAAACTATATGATTAGCAAAGTAATTCCAGAAAATTTGACCTGATTAATCAAAACTCTCCTTTGCCTCTCTGCCCTAAAAAGATTCATACAAATGTTGACCAAAAAGCGCATCTCCTCAGTCCATTGATGTAGTTCAGCTGTATTCCAATATTGTCCATTAAGGACTTTGGCTCCACATAATCCTTCCTCACCTGAATGGAGAATCCACAATTCTTGATGGCTTGATCAATTTTAAGTACTGAGTATTAGGCCAAGAAGAACATGTAATCCTTGACAAGCAATAATCATTTAAAGTCATACTGACAATCCTTTAATTTTAAGGCCCAATTATGGCAATAATGGAACAAGTCCAATCATATGAGTTAATGTTCCAGCAGTGAATGGAATCTCCCAGCAAAGTGATTGTAACCAACCGTTCAGGGCCACATGTTATGTGAATGCAGCTCTTGTGATTAGAAGACCATCCCTTATGGTTCAGCATATGGCTTTAACTCAGACAATTTTGGATTGCTCAGTATACCATAGTTAAACAGGCCATGGGTTAACTTATTGTGTGAATTCAGCTTTAGAATTTATATAGCATTCAAAGCTCTTCATAAATGTTATCCTTATATCAGCCTTGTAAAGACTATCATATTTTATTACAGATACAGAAGACAGGATGTGGTAAAAGATTGCTATCTGACCTAAAGCCATTATAACTGGAATCCTACATATGCTTACCTATTCAGCTCATTGCATTTACCTTTGAGCAAGCATACGTGGACTGTTTGTCAATTAATAGCTGAAGAAGTCTTTGAACTGGGTTTGCATTTGTAATAAGCCATAATGAGGTTTGCTTAATTTTGACTTAATCTGATGTGGGAACCCAGTTACTATAGTTAGTAATGTATGGCTTATGGGATATCTTTGTGTGAACAAGTCCACTAGGCCTTGTACAACTAAACCAAGTCATGTGTGAACTTCACCATGAATTGGTCCCAAACTATATTACATTTTCTTAATTTGCTGTGCTAAATTAGTTCTAAACCCACTGAGGATGACAAAATGCAAGTTCAGAGAAAGAATGACTTTGTTATTGTGATAATAAGCAAAATGGGCTGAATGTCAGATTTTGGCTCTTCTGGCCCTTTGCAACCTTTAGCAGAACTCAAGAAAATGCCAGTGGGAGTTTAGCATTATTGGGCATAGATTTTACTTTTAGAAAAAGCCGGTTAAAATATCAATAATAAAATATTAAATGGTCTAGACCTCATTGTTTGTTATGTTCTCAGTGTGTAACTGCAAGGCTTTTCTGACCAACTGGAAATAAATAGAGAATATCTTAGGGTGGCTATATTGGGGCTTTCTGGGTTCTTCATTCTGATAATCTGAATAAAATCCATTTCTTTTTTCCCTGATATCTCTTCTTCAGGAGAGTCCAGTTCTGGAGCCACCTCCTCTCCATCTCATACAAATGGACTTGGGAAAACACTCCTCAGGAATCTGATGCCCCCAGTATGTAGAGTGATTTTTCCCCCCATTTCAGTTTCCCAAGCCCTTCCCATATGTGCCATGACCTACAAATCCCATTTCTTTCTTTTTAAAAATAACTCATATTTAGTCCTTTAGAAGTTGAGTAGTCATTATTCTGCCTATTTTGTAGGGATGGCCTGTTTCTGCTTTTCAGTGAATATGTACCTATACACTGTCTAGAAAAGGTAATTCATTTCTTATAAAAGGGGAACTTTTTTTTAACCATTCCCTGGAGATAAATGATTATTGCTCCATAAAACCCAAGTCAGAAATCTAGGAGGTCGATATAGCTAGGCAGTAATGTTGCATGGTTCCTAGCCAACCTTTTGAAACAGGTAGGCAGTGACCAAGACACATTCATACTCTGCTTTTGCCTAATTCACATTGAGCCAAAGAAATGAATGTAAATCTCTCTTTCCTCTTGAATATCATATTATCTGTTGTCTGCATTCACACAACATGCTTAACTTGGTTATTGAATTAATCCATTTCCTAGGTTTGTACAATACATTGAACCATAAACTTAACAAAAGAGTCTTAATTCATACAAAACCCTAATGAAGATTTAGCATGTTTTGTGAGTGAAGCTAGTAGGCGTTTACCTGACCTGGTGAGCAAGTTGTGTAAACACAACCACTATGTAGCTAGCAGGGCTGTTTGAAGAACATGCAGAATACTGGATGCAACATCTAGCTGAACAAGCTTCAGCTCCATAATTCACAGACATTGTAGAACTTACTTTTTCTTGGAACAAAAGGGTAAGTTCTTTTTATTCAAATGCTTTTTTCCCTCTTCTACTTCTTAGGTTTTCTCCTCCTCATCTGGAAAGAAAGGTAAGAGCAAATGGGCCTACATAGGGTTCACCTTCTATCCGAAAGTAGGCAATGACAAGCCAGTTTGGGGGTGTTGCCAAGGAAACTCCTAAGATAGGACCATAGAGTTAAGCTCCAAAAAGTACAGTTATTTATCAAATTTATATAAGAGAACCTTACAGTCTATCAAACATAAAATTTGATTCCTCCTAATTTTGTGTTAGGAGATAATTGTGTTATATCTGTGTCTCTTCCAGTTAACTCACTTCAGTAACAGAGATGGCCTTTGCTCTGGTCCAAAGGTGGGGAAGCCGTGGTCTTCCAGATATTGCTGAGCCAATTCTCAGCATTCATTTGCCATGCTGGGAGTTGTAATTCAACCATATCTGAAGGCCATCAGTTCCTCCCCTCTGGCATATAATACCTACTTAAAAATCTCAGCTGGATGATCTCTACAGAGACACCAAAGAGGTCTTGCTCTTCAGGATAGTTCAGTAGGGCCAGACTATCCTTGTATTATCACATTGTATATCACTTTAAAAAAGCACAGCTTTAAATCTCCCAGTAATGACAGATCCTCTGGATGATCTTAAAACAACTAGGGGTGTGCAACATTTTGTTTTGAAACATTTGGAGTGCAAATGTCATGCAGCTAATATAAGCCACGGCCAGATGCTCTGCTTCATTGTAAACTATTTTAGGTTTGGCCAAGGCTTCTCTGTACCAAAAAGCTTTAAATGGAACCAGTTTCCCCTTCCTTTTTTAACACCCCTTTTTTAAGGAGATGCCACCCTTGAATCAGGTTTGGAAGTGAGGCTGTCTTAGCTTTCGGGCTCTTGCAGAATGTTTGCTTCACTACTTCTTGCCCAGACTGGCAAGTGTCAGGAAGTTACTTTTGTTTCTGAACAGTTCCACCATCATCTCGGACTGTCCCCACGCAAATGTATGAGGATGTGGCTGACACCCCGCCCAGGACTTGCCCAAATACTGCAGGGTCTTCTGCTATGGGTGAGTAAGGAGATCCTTAGGCCATTGTGATGGTAACATTCCAGTCTGTAATGATGGTAGGACACTTTAGGATGGGGAGAACCAATTTTCAGCATTTGAAATTGAATACAGGTAGTTCCCAGTTTAAGAACAAATTCTGTTCCCAAGGTCTGTCCTTAAGTCGAATTTGTATGTAAGCTGGAACAGTATTATACAAGTACAACAGTATAAGTAGTGTTGTGTAATGAACTCGAACCATTGTGGATTTAACTCAAATCATTGTGCATTTAACTCAAAGTTTGCTACAGTAGGCTCCGTTCTTAACTATGGGTCGTCTGTAACCCGGGTATTCTTAACCCAGGGACTACCTGTACCTGTAGTCTTTAATTGTTCACCATGGAAGAATGGCCTAAAATTCCAGTACAGTGATGCAAGAGATCAATTGCCAGTTACAGGAAGCATTTGGTTGCGGTCACTGCAGCTAAAAGTGGTGCAACCAGTTACTGAATTTAAGTGAGAGATTACCTTTTCACAGTGGCACATTGCATGTTGGATGACTTTGTTGAATAAATAAAACACCAAACTAGTGTTATTTGTTTGCCCAGACTCCCCCTATATATCAGTAGGACCCACATGAAGTCCTGACATTCTGTGACAAAGATGCAATTATTCAGAAAATCTGAAAGAGGGCAAACATTCTGTCACTAAACAGTATCTATTTGGGCTGTTCAGTTCTCTGGATTTGAAGGGGGAAAGAGGCTTTGGTACGTGGAAGGACATTCGCATAGTACCTTCAGTAGCCCCTTAAAACAGCTACATCTTTTCCTGAATTGCAGAGTTGCAGTTCTAGGAAAGACATAGCTGCTTTAAGTTGCTGGCAAGTGCTATATGAATGTCCTTCCGTGAGTTGTACAGGACTTGCATCTTGTATTTTTCATACCATATTGTTAAAATGAGAATTAAAATAAAATCAAACAGCATGCAGAGTGTATCTTAGGCTGAGATACATAAGGAAAAAGTCAGGTAGGGAAAATCATTGTAAAAAATGACCAAAATTCTCAGTGCAGTGTCTATCGCCCTTCCTGTTCTCCCATAGGATTTAACTTCCGGATCGGGAAGCCAAAAGGACCGAGAGACCCTCCCGCTGAGTGGAGCAGAGTATAGGCTGCACTTCTGAGAAGGACACTCCCAACAGCAGGAGGAAAAGAAGGATGTTGCTTCTGCCAAACAGCAGCACTAAATACTGCATGCTCACCTCCTTCATAAGGAGCAGCTATGCAAAAAAAAAAGCAAGTTTTTCTGACCATGAAGAAGAGGACAGCTACTATGAGCACGAAAGCTCAGGACATTTCTGAGAAGACCCAGTCCTCCAGTTAGGAGAACTTACTCTGACATCAATTTTTCTTCACCAGATCTTGTTTACTTATGGGAGCCAAGAGAAAGGTTGGCTTGGAGATTTTCAGCAATAATCATTTAAGCCCAGTACTGGGTACAATCACACCAGGGAAATCCAGAACAGTGTCTCCAATTAAACAAAAGATATGGCTATTTATGTAATGTTCTCCTTAAGTTATAGCCACTGCATTAAGGATAGACCTTATCAGATGCTACCCATTGTGTTGAGCGTTCGTGTTGTTTGATGGTTTTGACTTATACAGGATGTGAGCCTAACCTATGGCCAACACTTGGATGATCTCAGTTTCTAATGGAAAACATAGGAAAAAGAAACTAGAGCTAACGGAAGATGACTGTACTGAAAATTATAAAGGGTCCCTCCCATACAGTTACACACTTTCAAATAATTGCATCAGAGGTTGGCTAATTCAGTCTTTGGCAGAAACTAATTTTACATGACCCATATGGAGGGAGAGGCAGCTACACTATTTTGACAGGAATCTCTAACTCATTGTTTCCCCACCGTGGCTTTCTCCCATACACCCCACTCTTCAACAGGACCTCCAGTGTGACTCTGATAACCTTGTAATTCTGTTAAGTGATTATGTTGCATTTTAGCCAAGTCTGTTGTGAACCTAGCCAGTGTGTTATCTACATCTTAGTGAATTACAACCTAGGCATTTGTGGGGAACTCAATAGACACATCTGCCAAAGCAAAAATAACAGCAGGTGAGGAAAGTCCCCTGCCCCATTCTGCTATCTCTTTATTAGTCTTATTTATATGTCTAGGTAACATTACCACAGTAGATATCAAAAGAGGAAAAACATTGTGGTAGAAAGGTCACAGGTATGAAGTAATAAAAACCAACTGGAGGTCTGAGAAAGAGCACAAGAGTTATATAACGCTATAATACATTACAACAGTGTTTCTCAACCTTGGCAGCATGCTGGCTGGGGAATTCTGGGAGTTGAAGTCCACACATCTTCAAGCTGCCAAGGTTGAGAAACACTGCATTATAGTGAACATGTCCTCCATTCATTGTGAGTCTTAACTACTGTATGACTATATTCTTTGCTGCTAATGCAGCTTTCAACATCAATTCCCTCCAGACATTTTTAGAACCAGACAGCCAGTTTCCATGTTGCCCGGTATGTTTCTGCTAAATTAAATACACAAGTTAACCAGGGAGGCAGAGCAATCAGATCAGAGAAGTCCAAGAGTCTGCTAGACAAAAATCAAGAGTTCTGTGTCATAATGGGGAAGTCCTGGCATGGGTGAGAACCAAATTCTGACATGAGCCAAAGAGATGATCAGTCCTGGAAGAGGTAGGAAGAAACTTTTATATTGATGGGCGCAACCTTAAAGAATCCAGTTCATGTAAAGCCCAATATGCAGTCAGCTTCTAAGAGCTCTTTGATGAGAAAGTGGCAGTTTTGAGGCATTGCTACTCAGCACTGAGGAACTTCCGCTTCTTGGCTGTGTGGGTATAAGGGTGCCAGCGCCACTCCACATCTGCAGTGTTCTCTTGCTCCAAGGTTCCCAGTTTGATCATATATACTGCAAGAAGAGAAGAAAAGTTTCATATCCCAGAGCAGGGACTGTCCTGCTCTGTGTCTCAGGGAATAAACCCAGCAATTCTCTATTCAGTCCAGTTCAACTACAGTCTCCGAATGTCTGGAGAAAATGAATTTTTAGGACAGGGGACAAGGAAAGAAAAAGACTGTCCAAACATTGGAAAGAATCCTTCCAACTCAGAACATTTCACATATGCAATGGCTGAGTTCACACATCCTGTTAAACATTAATGGGGTTTGTTTAGTTTTGGCTTAGTATGTTGAGAGCCTAGCCAGTGTAACACAACCAGAGGTTAGGGAGTTGCACTATATGTGAACCCAAACTACTATTAAACCACAGTTGTGTACTATGGCCTAGCTGGTGCAGGCCAGATGTTGTTCTAAGACAACAACCTCCAAACAGCCAGCCAGATACTTCTGGAAGCAAACCTTGAAGCTACAATAATCACATCCCCAGCATTTGAGTCTCATAGATTACAGTGAGCAACAGCATGTTTAAGGTTGATTCATAGAGTAAGCCATAACATGGTAATCTAAAGCTAATGAAACCGCATTAGAGTTACTGCAATGGGTGAACCCAGTCACTACAAGCCACTGTTTGATGGTAGTTACCCCATACTACAATGATTCAGGTGGACAGAAGCCAAGATTCTAATTTATAATAGGCCTCTCAGCTTCTTCATGCATCAGCTGAGATTTGAATCAGCAACTTCTTGATCATTACACATGCTCCTAGACACATCATCATTAGATCAGAACAGGGACAGGAAGAGAATCATACTAAACTCTGAAAAGGGTCACCCAATCCATTCTAGCTTT
The DNA here is from genome assembly GCA_030867105.1 of Liasis olivaceus. Lineage (NCBI taxonomy): Eukaryota > Metazoa > Chordata > Lepidosauria > Squamata > Pythonidae > Liasis > Liasis olivaceus. Next base: position 142,160,035 of record CM061348.1, read on the forward strand.
CAACAGACACAGCAGGCATTTGAAAAATTTTGTGAACAACCATAAATATTGAACAACTGGATTAGTTTTTCTCTTCCCTAAAACAACTGCACAGAAGGGATATTTTTTTTCAATAGGACAAGTGTCATGGGACAAATCTACACACTGATCCAGTTTTAAGAGTGCATAGTGAAAATCCATGTAATATCACTAAGTTACCTATGAAAACACAAGAAGCATGGCACCAAAAGATCTTTTGTACAGCATTCTCCCACCTGGTGCTCCATCAAATGTGGTGGACTATCATTCTCAGAATTTCCAGCCAATGTGGCCATAGCCTAGGAATTACGGGATTTGACCAAACATCCCTGGAGGGCACCAGGCTCAGGAAACCCACTCTTGAATAAGGAAGACACTTTCTTTTAAGAAACAGCCTTACTGTAAAGATCAGCAGAATCCCACATCCCAAGAAAATTGTTTCATTATTTCATCAGTAGTACTATAAAGCAAGAATTGATATAAATGTTTCCTCTTTTTGTCAGGAAGGAAATAAGTAGACTGACTCATGCTAGAACTTGAGATCCTCTTAAATGACACTGATGTCAACCTTGGGAAATCCAGTTATAGCCCTTGCACCATAATTGTGAGAAGAATAACTGAGGATTCCACTTGCTCTCTAGAACGCTGTTCCAAGCTTTCCTCCTCCTCCTCCTCCTCCTCCTCCTCCTCCTCCTCCTCCTCCTCCTCCTCCTCCTCCTCCTCCCTCTTCTTCAATACTTTTGATACTTATAATATTGAAGTTGCCCCTCCTGTTCATTGCAAATTCCTGCTTTCCCTCACATAGTTATTCAGTCCACTTGGGTTTAAGACCAAATCAGCTGCCATGATCGGACTTCTATCTCTCCCAGCCACACATCTGGATTCCCAGTCCCTCTGTGGCAGAGGCTGGGAGAACAGTGGCTCCATTAAGACTGCTCTGGCAAGTCTGTGGTGGAGGCGAGGTTTTCAATTTCACAGCTCACAGTTTGAAGATGATACTTACATTTCATTTCAAACCTGGGCCCAACCTCGGAGAGCTCCACATTCCGATGGTCAGTCTTCTTGTAGACATGGTGCCTGCCCCAGATAATATTGGAGAATTACAGAGTAAGTCCTGGGAAGAATCAAGAGAGGTCCTCTTCCCCAGCAATCAGGCCCTGCTATAATTTTGATCAGCCTCTTTGGGTCCTGCCTCCTCCTGAGCTTCCTTCCTCACTAAACACGAGTACAGCCCAAGTCCCAACCACTAAGACACGGACAAGCCTGACAAGGGGCAAATGTTTTATCATTTGAGGCAAAGCAGCAAAAGCCACACACCCAAATGATGTTGGCGAATGTCTCTCCCATCTTTGACGACCAAACAGAAATCAAACTGATCGTTTCAAGTGGCCCCACATCAGTGGCCTGAGGCGGTCTCTTCATTCTCCCCAAGGGCAGGGCCAGCCACAGGATGCACATGCCATTTTGGAAGGGAGTTTCATTGCTAGAGTGAAACACAAGAGCCCATGCAAGAAACCCAGGCCAAGGAAAAGGGACATCCTTGAAGCAGCAGCTGGGTGAACATGCTGACCAGCCCTTCCTGCAAAATTAGAGGTTGGCCAACCAACCCAGCCTCTGGGCTCCTGCATCTGACCCCAACACAAGCCAATGCCAATCAAGGCCTGCAGGGTCCAGTTTATATGCTTGGCAGAATCATTCTCTGGGTTGTTAACGCTAGAGGAGAGGCCCCATGTTTGAATGATAACAATTAATCAGCAACATTGAATGATAACAATTAATCAGCAAAATTTTGTTTTTCAACAAAAAACAGTAACACAGAAAAAGGAGCATCACTTAGCAACAGAGTTCGTGGTCTCAATTACTGTTGTTAACCAAGGACAACCTGGTATTTGCAACCACAGGTTTTAGCAAAAACTCATATAAAATTACAGCACTCTGCATCAGTTCAATTCATCCCCCCTACAATTAACAGCACTGTCAACATCTGCATTCATATCTTCCTTGCAGCCATTGCTAACAACGCAACTTGTTGATTGACTTAGTTGACTCAGTACATTAAACTACAGATAAACCATATCTTGGTGTCACACATTGCATGAACCCAACTGTAGCATGCCCCAAAGAGAATAGGAGCCAGTCACAAAGCTTATTTCTCTATATACCTAATTTTTATCCTGCCCACCAACAAACTATGGGTACTTCACACAATATGATAAAGTTGCCTGCTAGATGGCTCTCTGAAGACTCTGCAGAGGAACTTGCATGACCTATTATATTTGGGAACTAGTGGCAATTATTCCTCATTAAATAATGACAGGCTCAAACTGGGAGGGGGCAGCACCAGCTAAAGAGGAGTGCCATGGCGTCCCTTCTCTTACATTTTGAAGGAATCAATGAAGTACAGAACCAGAGCAAATCCACAAATAAGTCTCCAAATGCTCTCCGTGGCTGCCTATCAATCTTATTTCCAGAGCATCTTGAAAAATGCTCTCTCATCCTTCTGCAGCCTGAGTCCTTTCACATATGTTGGGATTCCATTTACCATAATCTGCAACCAGCATGGTAGTTATAATCCAAACTATCCAGAAGGGACCAAACTGGGGAAGGCTGTACTACAACACAGAGCATTGTCCATGAAGATGGGTGACTATATAAATGTGATATATAAACAAACAAATAAATAAATAAATAAGACCTCAAAACTGGCAGCAACAAGGAACGAGGCTAGCAGCAGTGAAGTTTGCATTCCCTTGGCTCCACTCCCATAAGGAACTCATAAAGAGGAGGGGAACCATTTCTGCTTAGCCTCAGCTGGAATCCAAACCAGGTACACATACCTGAAGGAGATGTAGTCCTCTTGGTTGGCAAAAGTGATGACCCGCTTGCTGTCTTCTTTAGGTACTGGAAACAAGTACTTGAGGATGCTAGTGACCTGAGAAGGAGAAAGGGGAAAATGCCAGAAGCTTGGTGGTAGAAAGTGCAATGGTGTTTAATGAAAGTTAGAACAACAGTGAATGAAGGATCAAATGTTCCTGTAGTCTAGAAGTCAAGTTTTCCCCTTGCTGTAGCTGGGATCAGATTTAAAGAAATATGTAACTGAACACAACTTGCAAGATCTGGCCAATAAATCAGACTTTGCTCACAGGAAAATCTTTGAATGTGCTTGACTATGGATCTTCATAATCCCCAGCCAGCATGACCTTTACCAACCCAACCAAAATTTATTTGGATGAGTTCTGGTACATACAAACAGTGAGAAAACCTCCTGTGGTTATACGACTTCTCTATCACTCACATCTCTACTTTGCCCAAAATACTGTATAAAGAGCACTGATGGAGCCAAGCTAAAGTGACAATCCTACACTCCCTTCCCTGGGAGTGGGTTCCACTGCACTCAATGGCTGGGTTCACACAACATGCTGAACTAGGACAGTTAGCAGCTTCAAATTTGACTGTTTTTTTAAAATTGTGGCTTAGTCTGTTGAATAGACCCAGCTGGTTTGGTTGTTTTATGATACATTTTGTGAAACCAGAAAATAACAACCATGTTTAGTGACTTTGGCCTACACTTCTGCCAGGAAATTTTACTGCCAAGTCAAAAAAGACTTCCTACCCTAGCCTCCCTCAACCACAGATGCAGCCCTGGTTTACAGACCTGTAAACTATGTTCCCCATTTTGCTTTTCAACCTCAACCTAAACAGTTTCCAAACACTGCTGAAATAACATTCTGACCCACCACTGCATCTTACCCTCTGTCCAAGTCGAGATGTGAAATTGTGGAAGATGAGGTGGGGGTTGGCTTCTGACATGGTGCCAATGTCTGGGATGTCATGGCGCATGACCACATTGCAGAGTGTGAAGTAGGCAGTGGGGCCAAAAGGCAAGTGGCTGACTATGAGTCCATCTGAGGAAGTAGGAGCAGGGAGAAGAGAAATTAGTTAGGCCCAGTTGCTAACAATGGAAGAAGATGAACCCACCAAAAAAGGAAAGAATTTGTTAAAAAGACACAGCCTGATGTGTGGGAATGATGCATTCTCCACCAATTCTACTTAACCCTTGGCTCATAACCAGCCACTTCATCTAGCTCAGGATCATCAAAAGCTTCAGATGAAAGTCTTCCCAACTCTACCTGGAGATGCTGACTATTGAACCTGGAAGTTGGTGGGTGCAAAGCCTATACTCTACCACTAAATATTATCTACTGCCTGAAATCAAGTAAGCAGCATGTTGGACTTCAACTCCCATCAACTCCAGGCCACCTAGCAAAGGATTGTTGAACTATAACATAAAGTATCTGGAAGGCACTAAGTTGTCTCTGAAGAGTAGAGCCACTGCCGATAGATTCTGACATCAAGCAAGTAGCTTCAGGCCATTCCCAAACAAGCAAAGTTGCACCTTCTCTATGTTTCTATCACACTGCTCTCCTTGAGTCCACTCCAAATGAAATAAAATGACCTGATTCTCTGCTAGATATGCTCTCATAGCTACAGAATTCAGACCACACCTGTCCAATCTGTACTCCAGGCAAATCACTTACCTGGCACCCCTCTGTGCTCATGCACCACCAGAAGGTCGGTGACCCCATTGGCTTTGCAGGCACGGACCAAAGCACCCACTTCGTGCCTGCCTCGGTTCATTCGCTGGGCCCCAGGGAAAACTAGCTTCACTTCCTAAACAGGACATGGGAAAAAGACAGGAGTTTATGAGGAGCCATTTATAATCAGACTTCCGAGCTGAAGGAGCCAATGTCACCATACCTAGGGATAACATAGGTTAGATCCAGCCTGCCGAAAGGAGAATCCTTTAATCTGGAGAGCTTGAACTGAGATCTCAGGGGATCCCCTGACACAGATTCTCAGTTAAACAGTTTGCTTTGTCCTCCCGCAGACTGGTAGCCAGATGTGGTATGAAGTAGTCCCAGAAAGACTGCAGGATCTCTGATGGGCAAAGTAAGACTTCTACTAAGCTGCTTTGGTCAAGCCCGCCCCATCAACCTGCTTTCTACACCCCATCCCTCCACCTAAAGCAGGGCAAAGCACTTGCTATTTACTTACTTTGGCAAACATCTTGAGGCGGGAGCTGGGGTCACGGGAGGTGGTGACCATAATGCGGGGATCCTCCACTCCGGCCCAGCGGTATTCATCATCCACATGACTTGTCACTCCTGCCAGGCCAACATCATAATTACAAACCTTCCCAGAGACAGAGGTCCCCAGACAGCATTTAGAGGGCTCCAGGTTGGGGATAACAGCCCAGAGGTTAGGCTCCAGTGAGCCACTCACCTTCTGCCCCTCCATCATCAAACTCCAGTGCTTTCTGGAGGACCAGGGCTTCTTTCCGAAGTTCTGTGGGAATGAGGCAATTCTCTGGAAGGGAAAAGCAAAAATGACTTTAAAAAAAATTGTAAAAATCTGTATTAGTGAGTTTGTATTATTGATTCATTTACACAATTTACAGGCTGTCTAACTCCCAACAACTCTGGATGGCTTACAGTTAAAAGTAAAAAATACAAAATATTAGACAAAAAAAAATACATCCATGATTGTACAATGTAAAAAACTATATACAATGTAATAATTAAAGCAGAGTGAACATAAAAAAGGAACTAGGAAAAAGGGAAAAAATAAGATAAATATAAGATTTATTCAATCCTTATGAGAAAGCAAAGCTGAGGTGAGAGGATTCCTCCACTCACCAGCTAGCATGCCCATCATTATTTGCTTTAGGTGAGGATTGTAAAGAAATGCAAGGCCTAACTCTTTCCACTGGCTTTTGAAAAGATTATTTATCCATTGTATGTATACATTGCAAGCAGCTTCCCCATGCCACTCCCACTTATTTTATTTATGTATTTATTAGAATTTTACCCTGCTTTTCCTCCAGAAAAGAAAGTCAGTGTACATCATATTTCTCTTCCAATTTTATCCCCACTATGGCCACCTTTTGAAGTTGGTAAAGGGAAACTGCCTGGTGAAATGTCAGCTCCAGGGCTGCACTGGGTCTTGAATCTGGGCCTTCCTTATCCTAGTCCCACCATTACACCATACTGGCTTTCCCAAAAATTACAACTCTGTGAGTTTGGCTGGCTGAAATATAACATGGCTTAATGAATCAGCATCTCCTCTCTCAAAACCTAACCCTTATTTGGTTAGAATGCCAGAGAAGCACTAAAGACACTCAGCTTCAAATCTCCATGAATTCATGGATAACTGTGAGCCTAACCTACCTCTCTAGGTTATTTGTGAAGATAACATTTGAGGAGAAATCTTGAGCAAATGGAAGGAAATATGGGGGACAGATGTAATAAGTGAATAAAAAGGCACACTGATTCAATTACAGGACAATCTATACATGCTTTCTTAGCTATAGGATCCACTAAGCTTACTAGGCCTTACTTAAAGGCCAACTGGCCCTCAAGATTCACATTCCCACAAAACACTTTCCTGCTGCCACATATTGCAAATCGAAGTCACTAATATGTACCATCTAGTGCCTTTTTAATTTTTTCTTTCTTTTCTTGGAGAGTCCGGAGTTTTTCTTCTTGGGCTTTGCGGTAAAGATACTCCCGCCTCTGACGAGCTTCCCGGCGCAACTAACAAATACAAAAGTGTTAATTAGATTCAATGAGATCACTTTTTTCCTTCCCTTTCTGACTTCAGTGTACTTAGTGATGGGAGAAAATGGATCTGTCCTGAAACGCTTGCTAAAAACCCTGAAATTGTAACTTTTAAATTACATGCATTCCGACAGAGGCCACAATTCAGACCGATTAGGGCTGCAATCCTGCACCAGCTTCCTTGGGAATAAGTCCCATCAAATTTAGTTGGATCACTGAGTAGACATTTGTGGAATTATGGGACAACTTAAAAAAAAATCTAACCAACATTGCCACTGCTGTAATCCAATATACCTAGAAAGCAACAGATCGGGAAGCCTGCTCAAAATATAGGTAACTTCTAAAAAGTATATGAAGTTTATAAAAAGTCTACACTCTTTGCCCCGAATTAGTCTAGAATGTCTACTATCCCAAGGCTTCATTGATTGGTCCAAATCTAAACTGAACAAAGCTATCTGGGACTTCTGTCTCTACTCTCTTAGCCAGAAAGCAAAACCAATCACTGCTCACTTTTCCAAAAAGCAAAACCTGCTCAATGCCATCTCAGGCTGCACAAACATTACTTCTTACCATGATCTCCCTAGAACATCCCGGACCCGACCACGTTACGATTCACTTTCTTTCAATCACTTCCGCCCGTGATGCCAGTTCTCATTGGTCAAGAGATATGGCCTATAACAGACGAGAATGAAAACCCAAAGGGAAGCCTCCGGCCCATATCAAAGATGGCAGAACAAAGGCAGGTGACGTAAGACACGAATTACGCGAGCGCCCCACGGTGACGTCATTAAAATGCGCGCCAGACGCTGGGATGCAAGCTTTAGGAATGCTTCCGAATTCCGAGTAACGTTGTTAAGGTTTTTTTTCTGATGTAATATTAAAATACGGGGGTCTACCTTTTTTCCCCTCTGCCTTTTTTCTTTCTCTGCCTCCGCAGATCGATTCCCTTCCAACAGTCGGTGAGAAAGCATCGATGCGGAAGGAAGACTCTATGGATCCTATTTCATATTTCCTGAGCTTTTCTACACTTCTGCCCCCATAGACTCTAATCTGAAGCAGAAATGAAACTGTTTTTGGAGGCTTCTTGTAGGCAACTGGATCTGAGTTGCAAGCATTCTTATTACCGCGAGAAACGGCACTCAGAAAAACCTAACCCTCTGCCTCATCTCTTGGTCCACTGGATTTTTCCAGCTGAGATCTGATAGCCCTATATTTGTGGAGTCCTTGGGGTTCTCCGAGCTTGGTTGTTTTCTTGCAAACGTTTCATTATCCGGCTAGGTAACATCTGAAGTGCTCTGAGCACTGAAGAAGTTACCTAGCCGGGTAATGAAACGTTTGCAAGAAAACAACCAGGCTCAGAGAACCCCAAGGACTCCACAGTTCAACCCTGAGCTACACATATTCACCTCTATTGGTAGCCCTATATTTCCCGGCGTTTTGGGGGGTTCCCTGTTTGGTCGGCTTTATCGACTCTAAAAGGCCGCCCATCCCCGCCCTTGCCCGAGACATCAGAGGGAGAAGCACACGTACAAGCGTGCCCAAAAAGCTCCCTTAAATAAACATGATCTCCGCTCTGGTCTCTAGAGCAGCGTTCCTCAGCCTCAGCACCTTCAAGATCTGTGGTCTTCAGCATGCTGGCTAGGGAATTCTGGGAGCTGAAGGCCACACGTCTTAAAGTCGCCGAGCTTGAGAAACCCTGCTTGTACGGATAGGAAAGAGAAAGCTTCACAACCGGAAGCGGCTATTCTAGTTAGTAGCCGAAGCTCTACTGTCTCTTCTCTGCCTCGGTCGCAGCCGATTGATCGAAGATTAACATCTCTGATCTGATTGGCCGCGGGGGAAGAGAAGGCGGAGTCCTTTGAGGAAGGCGGATCGGATTGAATGAGAACTTCGGGGAGGTTGAACGCCCGGCTGGTCTTCGCCAGCGGAGGAGCGACGAAGTTTCTCCGATATATTTGCTGAAGAAGGTATCTTTTTCCTTCCCTTCGGTTTGTTCGGTCGTTAAGTCGTGTCCGACTCTTCGCGACCCCATGAACCATATCGCGCCAGGCCTTCCTGTCCTTCACTGCCTCCCTGAGTTTGCTCACTTTCATGCTCATTGCTTCAGTGATGCTATCTAACCATCTCATCCTCTGCCGTCCTCTTCTCCTTTTGCCTTCCATCTTTCCCAGCATCAGGGTCTTTTCCAAAGAGTCCTCTCTTCGCATTAGGTGACCAAAGTATCTGAGCTTGAGCTTCATTATCAATCCTTCCAATGAGCAATCAGGGTTGATTTCCTTTCAGATTGACTGGTTTGACCTCCTAGCAGTCCAGGGGACTCTTAAGAGTCTTCTCCAGCACCACAGTTCAAAGGCATCAATTCTTCGGCGTTCAGCCTTCTTTATGGTCCAGCTCTCACAGCCATACATTACTACCCTTCGGTTAGCAGATCACAGTGGCAGGTAGAAAGAATGAGAGGCTTGTGGCATCTCAGGACTCTTTTATTGTGGCGTCATAGGTAAAAGTGCAGCTCTGTCATATCAACACAGATCCCTCGTTAGCTTTATTGCAACATGCTCGTGTGGCATCCGTGCCCCTTGCAATGATGGGTGTAGCGAAGCGGAATAAACTCATGAATCGGTCAGAACTCTTTAAAATCCTCAAATAGCCATCTTGAGCGCTGGAGGAAAGTTGGAACGTCAGACGAAAAATAAAGCACTGAACATTTAGATTGCATGTTTTAAAAGGGAAGAGAAAGGTGAGGGTGCTGATATTGGGCCTGATGAAGCAGAGCAATGCTGGGTATGTCTGCTGAGAAGTCAGTCTTCCTGAATCCGGTGGGATTTCGCCTGGTATTGTTACCGCAATTCCAGATTGTAGTTGCTCCTAAAATTCCTTGCCAAGGAAAGCTTATTTCGAGTCTTCTTTTATGTGTTTCCATCAGCAAAAGAAGTTGTATTTATTCAGACAGGCTTTTAGCTGATAGACTGATTTGTAAATATGGACAGAGGTCCAAATGTGCCTCTGGATGGAAAGGAACACGCTTTTCTAACCTTTCCTTTCTCTTATAGTCCTAAACACTTTCTAAATATTGCACAAACGGTTGTGAAGTCCTGCTAAATGGGAGAGAGTCTGAGGAGAAAGTGGGTTCCTTAAAAATTCAGCAGAGATACTTTCTATCAGCATTCCTCCACTCTGCCTTATTTTCAGAGATCCTTCCTTCTCAACTGGAGCAGATCCCATTCAGTGGGTTTGTTCATCGTCTCTGTAATACATTGAAGAAAATACTGCTGTTGGGACAAAGAGCAGGGAATCTGCTTCCACCAGTTCCATGCATCTAAATCTGGATCTAACTCAAGGTTAAATAAGTTGCAAGTGGCTTTAACTGCTTATCTTGTAATGTTTTATCATATTTCTATTTTTGCTGTTAAGTGGTTTAGAGCATTATTTGATGGAAAGACAGCATGCAAATTGAATATGCAAGGTAATGTCAACATGGATGTTTATCTATCGTAGCAGATAACTCTTGAAACCCGTGTGACACAAGGTCAAGCAGGATCAGTTGTACAACTTTCCGTTCAGATGACTCCTGCAGAGGACATTGGACAAGCTGAAATATGCGAGGAATTGGACCGTGTTATCCTCCACCTTTTTGATGCTCTAGAAATGCTCCAGACCAAGAGAGAAGCTTTTAATAGCTTGGTGGAGCAGGTGAGAACGTGGCACATAAAATCTGGGTAGAGGCCAAGGGCAGACTGTCAAATGATGGGGCCACTTTCCCTTTCTCCAGCTGTTGCTGTAACCGGGCAGAGCTGTTGATTACTTTTTGTGTCACAGACTGCCTTTGTCTCCCCAGTGCCAGGAAATCCTGAATCAGTTCATTTTCTTTTTATGATGATTAAGAATTCTGGCAGTTGTCACCATTCACACTGAGAGGTATCTGGTCAGAAAGACTGCTCTAAGGTGTGTTTTTGATTTTGCCTCTCCAGGGTTGGTTCTCACTCTCCAAATCTCGCTATGCCATGGGTAACAAATCTGTCTCTACCCTGCAATATGGAAACCAGATGACTCCACTTATTCGGATAGACACTAGGTGAGTGGGAAGATTGTTGGCTTTTTGGCAAGGAGAGAAATCCTGTGGTGAGGGGTAGAGGTGGCAGCTGCATTCATACTTCGTGCTAAACCAGTGTTGTCCAAACTTAGCCACTTTAAGATGAGTGGACTTCAACTCCCAGAATTCTCCAGCCAGCCATGCTGGCTGGGGAATTCTGGGAGTTGAAGTCCACTCATCTTAAGTGGCCAAGTTTAGACAACACTGTGCTAAACCAAAATATGGTTGCTTTGCTTTTGGTTTAGTTGTACAGACACAATCATTATGCTTAATGAGCTAAGGTTTATGGCTTAGTATGTGGTGTAAACTTAGTATGTTGTGTAAGGTTTATGGCATGTTTAATAAGATATGTGAAACTTGTCACTGAGAGAACAGAGATATTAGAAAGATCTGCAGCTTCTCATGTTACGTTCTGAAGATTTCCAGTTTCATTGTCTTCCTCTCTCTCTTGACTGACCCACCCACTAAATGGTTATTTGTGTTAAAATGGGTATAACTAGCTAGCCAGCATAATGACCTTGAATGAAAGGAAGAAAGAACTGGGTGCTTTTGCCCTTGCCCTTTTGCCTTTTTCTAAAGTAGTTACAGATGGTGTCCATTCTATGTTCTTTTTATTGGAGCCTTCCCGCAAATATTTAGACTCCAAGTGCTATTGTTTCCATTGCCACTCAGCAGGGGAATAATAGGAGTTAAGCAGCTAGAGGGCACCAGATTGGGGAAAACTGCTCCATTCCATAATGCTCTTCTATAACATCCAGGTCACACTAATAATCCCAGGAACAATTAACCCATCTTCCTTTGTAAGGAGGGATGGTGTCACTTGGCTGTATTCAATCAAAGTTTAATTATGCGAGCTTTGTGTCCTGTAAGGTTGCAGCCAACTGAGAGACATTTTGACTCTGGATTGCTTTGTTGACAAAGTCAGTACTGGAAGATTGTTTTATTTCTTTGATTTTGGGATGAGGACTGGAGAAAGCTAGATTCAAATCCCCATTCCATGTGGAAAACTCTTTGGATAATCTTGAGTCAATAGTTCCCTCATAGCATGACCTACATCACAGTGTTGTTCTGGGAGTAACATTGATAGGGCCAGGTATGATGTACACCTTTGGAGGAAGAGAGGGCTAACATTACAATACACCGTGTAAATGATCTCTGTCTCATACATGAGTATCCCCATTGCCTATTCCCTGGAAGTGAATTAGTTTCAGGCTGTGTGCTCAGTCTTGCATCTGGCTCTCTCTTTGCTTCATCTAGCAAGAGAGAAGATGGGCAGACTGAGTTTCAGGTGATCACAGAAGATGCTTTCAAAAGGAAGGATGAAAGCACAGCTGTTGTGGAGGAGATTGGCCCCAGTGAACAAGGTAAGGGAACAAAATCCTTTTTGTTTTGGAGCCCACTTGATCAGAACTCATAAGAAACTGCAATCATGCTGCCAAGGTCTGATGTGGAGGTCTTCTTTCCCTGCCAGGTGGCTATTAAAAACACTCCTTTTGATGGTGGTGGTGGTGGTGGTGGTGGTGGTGGTAATAATAATAATAATAATAATAATAATAATAATAATAATAATAATAATAGCAGAGATGTAACAATTTGGAAAAATAAACACTTACTGTACAGTAGAGACACAAATCAGAAAATCTTTGTCCCTGGTAGAGTACAATACAGCCATTCAAAGGAAGAATGCAAGGTAGCTATTGAAAATATTAGAAATAAGCCTCAGTCTCTGTTCTAAGGTAGGGGTGGGAAATGTTCAACTGCACTTCCTAAAAGGGTATATAATAGGCATCCTAGGAAGTGTAGTTGAGCAACATCTGCTTCCCTGCTTCTTAGTCTCCTTCTCTTAAAGATACTGTTCCATTGCTTCTAGTTCTACGACGGCGAAAAGGTCTAGGAAAAGCAGAGGATGTGGCCCATCCCCAGAATACAGCCTCCCAGCCTGCAGAGGTCTTAGGCCACCAAGACCCCCTGAACTGGTTTGGCATCCTTGTGCCTCAAAGCCTCCGACAAGCTCAGAAGACTTTCCGAGAAGGTGAAGAAAATGGCAACTGTGATAGTCACATTGAATTCCGTCTGCACTTCTGTCCCCTTCTGATTCTCTGTCTAAAGATCTAAATAAAAATACAGCCATGCAGCCACTGTTTCCATTTCTTGTGTGAAAGCCACACACTTGGGGAAGTTGCTCTGTGGCCAAGTTCTGTTCATGTTATGGTGGTCACCATCTGAGGAATCAGACTAAATTTCTGGTATTAAACTCAAAAGTTGCTATACTGTGGCACTTCCTAGATGCCAGTAAGGGGCATCCCTCCAGATCTGTAATTTTGTGGCAAACAGAAGGCAGAGCTGAGATTGGTAGACAGTTTAATTATATACATGGGTACCAATAAGAACTTTGTTAGCATTGCAGTCCTGTGATTTTTGCACTCTCTAGATTATCACTTTCACAAGCAGATGAATTTAGTGTGTTTAGTGAGATGAGCTTTTTAGTAACCTAGAAATCTTCACTTAACCACCATTCTTAAAACAGCTTTTTCCAACCAAAATGCCCCACAGATAAATGAGGACTCCAGCTCCTGGAATTCCCAGTTAGCGCCTGGCAACATGGAAGTTGGGAGTTCTATCATATCTGGAAGCAATCCAAGTTAGGGACAGAGTAGAATGGAATTTCTCTTTTTAAAAATACTATTTAGATTTGCCTGTTAATAACCCCTTTTTTCATCTTATCCTGTTTCAGGGATCCACTTGGCTGCAGAAATTGCCTCCATCCAGAGTGAAATTGAGGCCACTCGAAGTTATTACCAGTCACTGCTGGAAAAAAAACGAAAACTGGTAGCTGAAATGAAGCAGTGCTCTCCTTGATCAATAAGGACCATCTCTGTGCTAATACAAAAACACAAGGAGTATAGCTTATATTGACTGGAGCAAATTTCCCTGTTTGTTCTGAACTTTTTTTTTAATCTGTATGTAAAAGGTAATTATTAGTAATGGGCTTTGTAAGTTACAGGTGTACTTTAGAAAGATTTGTTTGCATGAAGGTAGAAATGGATGTACGTGTTTTGAAATACAGTGTAGCTGGAAAACCTAGCCTAGTGTGTATATTCTTTATCTTGCCTTTTTTTCTTATTTCTCTGAGATAATATATCTCTTATAGTATTGAAACAAAAGTCTTTGATCTGTAACTTGATTCTTATATGCTTTGATCATAATCAAAACTTTTCTACCATGTGAATCTTTTCCAAACCAGAAAAAGATTCACATGCAGCCCAAGTTTTGATTATGATCAATCTCTGGTGACTTTTTCAAATTTGGCATCTTGAAGAAAAAAAAGGAAACCCCAGAAAAGTAGGCACCTACCTTGTCTCATCTGGATGTGTGTCTCTTTAAGAAAAAGCACAGCGGTGAAACTAATGCAGGATAGGGGTTTTCATTTCAGTACTATATTTGTGCTGTGCCTATTGTGGTTACTGATGTTCTAATTCCCTCTAATAACAAAGTCGTGGTGATTTTGAAAATGACCCCCAAATCAATCCACACCTCTTCAAGTTGCTGAGATTGAGAGACATTGGAACATTGGAAATTGCCTCAGACCTAATCAGGCTATAACTGAGTTGACATCACACTAAATCAGTGTGCCGTTGAGTAAACCTAGTTATCATAGCTTGTTTAAAAGTCACTAGTTGCCTGTTCTATTTTAGTAGGCAATTGGATTTGGGGGTTTCAGGTGAAGATCTTTTTTTCTTATATCTGCTAGAGTAGCATAGCAGGGAGATACCTCAAACTGGAGAAGAAGTTAGCTCAAATACTGAAGAGGAGCACTTCCCTCGTGGGATTTGTCACGATGAACCAAAACATGCTGTAAGTCTCCCTGATGGGAGAAAAAGAGGACTCACACATCTGACCATTTTGAGCCGCTGCAGAATGTCTTAAGAAAGACCTGCTTGACTCATGCCTGCCCTTCACCGAGCACAAAGCTTTGTATATTTGAGTCTTAGTACAAATGGTCAAAGAAGCCTACCACCATCAAGCCTAATGTCCAAGCATGAGAAAGAAGCAGACCAGAAAATACTGAATGATGTTTTCATGCAAATTTAGTGGTTTTATAAAATTGCCAACCGACTAGGATTGTATTCCTGGGGGGCAGGTGAGAAGATAAAAATATAGCCTGGTGCATCGTTAACCAAAGCTACCAATATTTTTTTAAAAAACGGATAGCAATTGGTATAAGAAAATTAAAAGGCCTTTGCAAAAAGGGTGGATTTTGTTATTGCTTTCATAGAGGTGTTATCTATATCAGTCAGTTGTGCAAAGCTTTTAGCAGTTTCCTCCCATATGGTCTAGCGGTTAGGATTCCTGGTTTTCACCCAGGCGGCCCGGGTTCGACTCCCGGTATGGGAAGAAAAACTTTTTGAATATTTCCAAATTGTCTACTGCGGAAAAGAAGCATTACCGAAACAACTAAAGAAACCTCTCTGCTTTTTGTAAGTGAATCAAGAACTAATGGAAACCAGTTTCATCCCTGTACCCGGGACCCTAAAGGAAGTGAACCTCAGAAAAAGCTTGTTGGTGGCCCTTTGCGTTTAAAAATGGGATGTTTAGAGAGCGGACACATGATGCAGTTGTGTCCTCTTTATGGTTAATTTGCTATCCCGGAAGCTGAGGTGAGGACACGAAAGCGAGAAGGAACCCATCGCCTTGGCCGGAAAGCAGCGGCGAGACGGCCGGGCGCCCGAAGGCTCCCCGGGAACCGGGCTTGCACGCGCTGGGACCTTTAAAGGCGCACTTCCCTGGCCTTTCAATAGGGGTCGCCACGCCCTTAGAGCGTCTGTCAGAAAGTACCGCGACGCGGAAGGGGCGGGGGCGGAAAGGAGGAAAAGGAAAGGGTTGCGTGCGGCTTGCTCACGGCAGGTTTAATAATGGCCGGAGCGCAGGGCTGTAAAGAAGACGACCATGGCGCAAGGAGACCGCAGGGTTTAAATTTTCATCGTTCGCGTGGCTGTTCTTATGTAAAGTGGCCCTTAAAGTTGCAGTATGGGTTCCCATCTGTCGTGCTGTTAGCAAATGAATTAATAAAAATCCAAAGACGGGTGGTGGTGGTGATGTTTAAATGCAGGATCTCCTAGCTTTCGGAGACCCGAGCAGGGGCGAATGCGGGGGGGGGGAGGGAAAGGGGGGGGTAAAGTGGAGGGAAGTTGCACTTGGATCCACCTGTGGGCTCTCTTCCTTAAACACCCGCTGAGTTATTCGAAGCGGCCAAGTTGGGATTAGCGTCTTTTCTCCGGCCTCGGAGCCACTTTCTCCCGGCTTTCAGGAACAGTGCGCAGCCCCGCGAAGGGCTTCCTCTGTCCGGCTAGCGCAATTTACAAGCAGGGCCGCCCAAAAGAGGGGGCGCCTTTGTTCAAGGCGAACTTTGCCAAACTTAAAGGCCGGTATGTGAATCTGAAATGCCCTGGGGGCGACTCCCTCCCCCTGCCTCTACTGAATTGCCCAGAGTACATCCATTCATGTCACGTTACTATGCAATCATATACAGTACCGTAAAGCGGGGTGGAATCTGACAGTGTGCATATATAATCTCAGCCTCGGGTTTTTCTTTCTGCAGCGATGGACGGCCTGAGGAATTAATTCTTGCAAATTGCTGGTGGTGGCAGAATGTAATCCGGAGCATCAGATTGACCCCATGGTGGCTGAACAATCTTGTCGTGCTCTCCCATATGGTCTAGCGGTTAGGATTCCTGGTTTTCACCCAGGCGGCCCGGGTTCGACTCCCGGTATGGGAAAGTTGGCATTTTATAGTAAAGTTCCCCCAAAGTGTTCTCTTCTGTGCATAAATTCTTGAAAAATGATACCTGGATTATCCCTTTACCTCTGTAAAAATATTTAATACCAGCTTTCATGCAGAATTGCTGTTTTTAAAATGGATAAACTGTGGCAGACGCCGCTGGGAAATCAACGATCTGGATATTTCTAGGAAACTACCTCCACGTTCCTTTTGCCCGGTTGACGTATCAACTCTATTTTTGATGTCCTTCAAGGACTCTTGCTTATATTGAAAAGGTAACAGTTTGAAACCTGATACTCTGCTCTTTATAACCAATTAAGCTTGAAATTTCAATGGGTTTTAATCGTTTTTATTAAGAGGAGTATTTGTAAGGGAAGAAACCCGCTTTAAATAAAAGTCTGCTTTTCCCATACCGGGAGTCGAACCCGGGCCGCCTGGGTGAAAACCAGGAATCCTAACCGCTAGACCATATGGGAGAAGATGGTCGCTTATTTTCTGCAATCTAAGTTGATATTATAATGCCTGCTACCAGCTCTCATTTTCAACAATATGTATACTGTAAAGAGGTTTCGATTTTCAATGACAGAGAACAGTATACGATATTTGTAAATTAGAAAACAATTTCGCCATAGAATTCCTAAAAATAAAAACGAAGCAGGGTAAAAAAAATATGACGTGTTCTCTCTTTCCCATACCGGGAGTCGAACCCGGGCCGCCTGGGTGAAAACCAGGAATCCTAACCGCTAGACCATATGGGAGAGACATGCGAAATCTTCCAGGCAACGGTGGTCCAATCTAAGCCACAACAATTGTTTCCGCCACCTATAGGTATACGTAGGAATTGCAGCAGTCATCCTTCATAATCCAGCCGCCTTAGCATAAACTTCTTGGAAGTTCTGACGGTTTTGAGTAGAAAAGTGGGAGATCGACATTTTAAACATTAATATACACGTTTGGAAATTCCAACGCCAAGCCTAATTAAAATGTGCAAAGAAAGATAGGGATTTTTAAAAAATGTCTTTCCCTGAAGCAAGAAGCACTCTTGCCCTTGAAAATTTAGCACTCATTTCGTCTCCAGTACACCAAACTTTTATTGGCCTGCAGTGGCGACTTTCCCCAGAATTTACTTGGACTCTCTTGTTTCACTGGCAAGAAATAGTCGAACTTTAGTCCCGATTTGAACTCTTACCCGCATTCTCCTATACTGAAACGAAGCTCGAACTAAAGCAGAACTTATCATGTATCCTGCGGCACCTGTCTTTTCCTTCTCAGATTCACTCCCCGCTCCACCAATTCCTTTAGAGTAAAATTAAGATAACACTATTGGTTCCACTGAAATATTCTTCCTCGAATGCAGTGTTTCTCAACCTCAGCAACTTTAAGATGCTTGGACTTCAACTCCCAGAATTCCCCAGCCAGCATGCTGGCTGGGGAATTCTGGGAGTTGAAGTCCACGCACCTTCAAATTGCTGGGATTGAAGTCCACGCACCTTCAAATTGCTGGGATTGAAAAATACTGCTCCAGTGGAAGTCGAACCAAGCTTCCAAAGGTGAGAATCGGGCTTCCTCAGGATCCCATCGGAGCCCTGCTGCTTTCACTGCCAATCCTGGAGTGTGATCAATGGACCACAACGGCAGACCTCGGTGGATCATACAGATGCCTTCAAACGAGGTTACCGAGATCCACAAAGAGGACCTAGGCGCTGTGCCTATCTTTCCCAGGCACAAGCGCAAGCAACCTACGCAGGTGCGTTGCAACCTGCCTCATTCAATTTTGCCTCTACATCGAGACATATAAACTCACTATATATATATATATATATTATTTTATATATAAAAACACGTGCGTACTCTGCTATACTTGCACGCATCGCTTTGCTCGTACAGACGTCGTTGCCAATGCCCAGAATTCATGCCCACGATTTCTACGGACAGACCCCAGACCTGAGCCTGAGATTAAATATCCTGATCTTTTGCAAGTTTATTATCTTCTGCACGAGATGCAAAAGATTATCTCCCCCCCCCTTTTTTTTTTTTGCACCAGCTGCAAGAGGGTTTATTCTTTTCTTTTCCTACCGAAAGCTACAAAAACAGAGGGCACAGCTCTTTAAGGGTCACCATGGCAACCTTGAAAGGAAGGCTTCCAGCAGCAGCCGGAAGTTATCTCCGACGGAATTTTTTCCCATGCATTGCCCAATCCAAGCAGCCGAGGATGCTTGGCTTCTGGCAGGAAGTGATTCGAATTTGATGGGCAGGTGCTGAGGCTTATCGGAGCGGGAGGCGGGACTTTAAGGGGCAGCTGGGTCCCGATGCTGCTGCTAGGGCTCTTGGGTGAGGGTATAATGAAGGGGCTGGGAGAGTAGAATGGAAGGAAAGGTGACGGAGCGATGGAGCCGGAAGGGAGGGCAGAAATATTTGGGTGGGTCTCAGGGGAGTGGGGATGAGGAGGAAGCATGGCCAGGGATGCTATGGGGCAGAAGGAAACCTGGGAATATCCAAAGAGTGGGCTTGTGGGGGATTGATGATGTGATGGATGTGAATCATGCCTGGATAGCAAGGAAGGGAGACCAAGGAATGGTTATAGATAAGCACCTATTCCTTGGTCCCCACTTACAAACCTTCAAGAGATTGTGTGTACCCACATGGGAAGCCAACCATGGGGTGGCACAGACCTTACTGCCTATCCACACCTTATCAGGAATCTAGTGGAAGCAGGAACATGGCAGAACTCTCCCCAGCCCCTTGCTGGGAGCAACGACAGGTTGCAAGCAGAAATATACCTACTGATGGGGTGGAGAGGAGCAATATTTAGAGTTGAAATCAATACAACATGGGAGCAAGTTATCAAATTTTAGAAGGACAAGGAATGATAGGGTGTTAGTGACTAGAGGAATAAAAACAAAAGAGACTGGGGAAACAATTGGGCTGAAGAGAGGTAGAGATTTCAGGGGGGCAAAGAGGACGGGATAGGATGTTGAAGCACAGCTCTTGTGGACAAGCATGCAGGATGGTTTGGGAAAGCAGGGGCTGAAGGGGGGAAAATGGCAGATCACAAGATGAGAAGGAGAACAAAAGGATCCAGAGATTCATCCCTCTGCATCCCTTACCCCTCTGCTTTCTCACAGAGACAGTGGGGACGATGGGGCTGGTGGCTTGCAGAGGGAACTGAGCCTCTGCCTGTGAAGAGGCTTCAACTGTATGCCCCCCTCCTCCCCCATCATGGAGCCCTTGAAGGAGCGGGCTGGGTGGTGCGCAGGGTACCGGGGGGAGGAGGCTGTGGCTGAAATGAGACCTTTGCTACGAGAGAATGCTGGCCAGGTGAGTGTCAGGAGGCCACCCGTGGGGTCTCCCTTCTTATTACCTGTCTTCTGCATCTTTCCCTTGTGTGCCGTCATAAGGACCCAAACTCTGTTCTCTAAGCCCAAATTACATTTATTTAAGAATGCAAAAATGGCTTTGCTGGGCTGAGGTTTCAAGGAAGGCCTGAACTCAAAGCTGAAACTATCACTTCTGGCCAGAGCAGCACTTACTGCTAATTTTTTCGTCTGGCTTATGAATCACCTCAGCATCCATTCCATTGTTCTGTCTCCTGCTGGTCTTCCGACAGTAGCACTTCAAATGCCTTATCCAGCAGATCAGATGAAAAGCTAGCATGCCCCCAGCAGTGGACTGCAAGCTCACAAATAGAGCCTGAAGATGATGATTCTCTGTGCTTTGAGTCTAGTGGCTGGTTCACAGGGTAGCCCCTGCAGGCCATATCTAAACCAATTAGAAGGTCAAGGCAGTGATTCTTCAAAGGAGGAAGTTCTCTCTCTTATTTCTGGGCCTGTCCTTTACCCCTTGCACCAAGAGGGAAAGGACACTGAACTTCTCTGCCTAATCTACCAGCAGAGTACTCTATAACATAAAAGGGAAACGTTATTCCTGGTTTCCCTTCATTCCTCTTATCTCTCCTCACTCTTTCTCTCTCTATAGAGAATTCCATTGTCCAGTGTGTGCATCTTCTTTTTCAGGGTGGTGTTGAAATGAAGGTTGAGCCCACAGGTTGGGGAGCAGATAATCCAGAGTTAGAGGAGGAAGATATTGGTCCGGATCCTGTGCGGGTCTTGATGTTGCCACTTCAGGCCCAGCATGCCATGGAGAAGATGGAGGAATTTGTTTTGAAGGCAAGTTGCACAAATTAAGCCTTCTTGGGTGCCACCCCCTTTGCAACTTCATTCTTCAACAGCTGTAGTCCAGCAGTCAACTCATGAATGAGCTCTACTGATTCTGAGGCAAGCCAATATGTCACAGCAGTACTCCAGGAAGCATCATTATGACTTCAGCTGCTGACCAACGTCCTTCTCTTTCTCAGCTTTACCAGGCAGGGAAAAATAACCCCCTTTGCCAGATTGGAAGTGGGAGAGCCATAAGATTTTCATCACTTACCTTGGGGAAGAGAGTCTCCTCTCTGCCATGACAACCCCTTCTGAGCCAGCTTCTGGACGGGTTCACAGAGGGGCAAGGCCATCTGGCCACATTACCCAGAACCAGGGAGACCAGAAGGACCAAAACTGGAAATGCTGTGGACCCATTCTCCTGACATGCAACTCAGTCACCCAGCTGAGTTCTCTTCAGGTCCACGTCTGAGGGAGGCCATGGGAAGGGAATATAAGGCAGCACAAAGAGCAAAAGGCTGTATCTCCAAAGATCTGGAGGTGGACTACCGCCAGAGGAAGGCAAGTGAAAACTAAGAAAAATCAGGAACAGTCTCCCCATGGATCAGCATTGTCCTCTGTTTTTGTATGCTATGTCCAGGTTACTTTTGAAATTGAACTCTAGCATGTAAAATATCTTAACTGGGACTCTCAGAAATTCATACCAAATTCAAAGCAGCCTTATTATTTTCCTGTCTTGCTAGCCATAAGTGCTATCCTCAAGCCAGGACTTTTGAGCAGAAGTCCAGGTTGACACTCTGCAGAGTAAGTAAGGGGGTCACCAAAATGCAGAAAGGCTGGCTTATCACACTTTAAAGTAAGTATACTTTAAAACTGTATAAGAGCCCCCTTCTCAAATAAGATCATTACATCCGGGGTCTAGAGTTCCTCACTGTGTCACTTGATATTGTGGATCAACAACAACCAACTTTCAGAAGACTGGCAAGTGAGTTTGTGATAGAAGGCTGACCAACGTTTCAGAGGAAGGCAGATATTTTATCAACTAAAAAACAAGGGAAAGGAAGTTTTGTTTTTGTTTTGTTTTGTTTACATCAAGAGGGCCATGCAGGTGACGACAGGTGAGGTTTCTTACTCCTATTCATTCCTTTCTTTTTTCCAGGAACTCACTTCTACCTTAATCCATTTTTGGTATTTGTGTTGAAAGAAAATACTAGGGGAAGGGGAAGGGGAAGGGAAAAGGAAGGGGGGAAGAAGAGAATTCTCCCAGACGTTTTTATTCCTTTCTTCTATCCTTTCACCTGCTTTGTTCCTCAGTGGGAAGACTTGTGATTAACAGTTTCCCATTACCTCTATTTTGTCTGTTAAATAAAATTAGAACTTGAGATACCTGAATATAAGCTTTATTAAATTCCCTTAGATGTCTGAATAAAAGTGCCTCAAACAGCACAGTGTGTCTCAAATATTAGATATAAAGATGAAATTAAAATCTCCATTTAATCATGAAGTTCCCAGAACCTACGTAAGGCCGGGGTTGGCAACACGATGCCTACAGGTTCCCCCAACGCTATTAGACTGCATCCACTGACTGCCAAAATGGAATAATTAATTATTCTTCTTGTTCTTTAAAACAGCTGTCATTCTTTGGGAAAATTATATCTCAAAATATCTTCATGTTCTTGCATGAGAAATAATAATAACAACAACAACAACAATAATAATCCTATTATTTTGATGCCTATAAATGATGCAGTGGTGCCCACTGTCTGGAAAGATGGCTTGTCCCTGGGATAAGGTTTCTTGGTCAGTACACCACCCCAGCTCAGATGGTTATTTGATTTCATTGCCATTATTTTGCAAACACCCCTTTCTGTCTCTGTATCCCTCTGTGTAATGGTCTGTGAGAATGTCCTTGAGAGGCAGGAGGAGGAGGAGGAGCTGCGGACTAGGCAAAGATCAGATCAGAGGCAGCTGAACCCACAGAAGCAATGGGAGTGTGGCAAATGTCTCAGAAGAGATCCTCCCTAGCTTCTTGGACTGTAAAGGCGAGGGGAGAGAGATGTGCTTTCAGACTTGCAAGTTTCTGTTACTGTAACCTTACAATAAAGGCAGTGTTAGTACTCATGGCTGGTGCTTCTAGTCTGGACTATCTCAAAGGGGTGACATCGATCTTGCAAGGACATTCTCACAGACCATTACACTCTGCCTTTTTAAAAAGTGTATGATCAGAATTGCCACATTTTTATGATTCGAAGCTGTCTGATTTTAACAGAAAGAAATTACAGTAGCTTTCCCCATTGGGGGAACGCTCGTTTTCAACCAGGCATTCACTCAAGATGGAAGGTAAACGCTATTGGAAGCAGGACAAGTTCTGCTCACTTGCTTGCCTCCTGCATCTAATAAATGAGCAAGCAAAGCAGAAGGAATCATACCAAATACGTTGTTAAAGGAGAGCCTGAAAGCGGCTGATGACTCCTGCTGTTGTTTAATCATCATCTTTAAAAATAAAAAATAATGATATCTTGTCTTTCTTCCAAGGAGTTCAAGCCAATAGACATGGCGTTCTTTTTACTCTGCCCATTTTATCCTCATAACAACCTTGTGAGGTAGGATAGGCTTGTTTATAACAAGAGGTTCTAACTGGAGATTATTTGGAACTTCCCAAGGCAAAAAAAAATTAGTTTCTTTAAAATTAATTTCAGCTGGAAGATACCCCCTGCCTCTTTTCAAAATACAGGATCATGTAGAGTGAGTCCATCTCTATACTAAATACGTATGCCCATGTAGTTCTTTTGATTTGATTTCCCTTAGGGGTGTACAATGTTTTTCAGGATGAGGGCCACACTTTACCTCTGGGTGGCGTGCTCGTGGCTGTGCATCAGAAAAAAGAGCCAGGCCTAGGACGGTGCATTTAAACTAGAACAGATTTATTTTAAATTACATTAAATTAAATAAATACTTTTAATATAATTAGTCTCTGGTGCATTGCATAACTCTCCTCCACTTTGGCATGAAAAATGGCAATTTGCATGGAACTTTTGGAGGGCCCCTGGGGCTACTTACATCCAAATCTTTGGGGCCTTAGTCTGTGCAACTTTGCCCTAACTTCAAAGCACTTGGGAAACTTGGAGAGCATTTCCTCAAAATTGCAACTCCCAAGGGTTTAGGGAATGAAGGTGAAAAATCAGTTTGAAACCCACTGATGTGAACGCTAGAAAAATCCTTTTTAGAAGACTGTTTCCCAGGTTGTTCTTTTATAACAAGCATACTATATCCACAAATGCACTCACTGTTTTAGTTTTCTCAGCTCCCAGAAGGAGGGGCAGACAAGCTCCTTGTGAAACTCTTCTAGCCTCTCTTCTGCCCTTGTAGGTTTGGGAGGGTCGCTGGCGTGTCATGCCGTACGATGTGCTGCCTGACTGGCTGAAGGACAACGATTTTCTCCTGCATGGACATCGGCCACCCATGCCTTCCTTTCGCGCCTGTTTCCGCAGCATCTTCCGGCTCCACACCGAGACTGGCAACATCTGGACCCATCTGCTTGGTCAGTCATGGGGCAGAGAATTGCATAGCTCTATAGACTGAGGGGGAACAAAGAGGGTGGGAAACAAACTGCGTCCCATTGCATCAAACTCTTTCAGTTCCATAATATAGGCACTTTTTCATTGTTTTTTAACAAAACAAATCCAGCATGAAACTTGGCTAAAAGTTATGACTCTCCAGTGGTGTTTATTGACACCTGACATTAGTGTGAATTAGTGACTGACTGGATCATAGTTTGCCTGGTTTTGTATTAGCATGTTATATGAACCAAGCAGATGATATACTCTAGCAGGGTGTATAAAAGTAATTTATGGTTCTGGGAAGGAAATCCTGTGGTTTAACATGGGACTGACAATATTTTTGGCCTGGGGATTGCCCTAGTTCATAGTCTTTAAGTGATATGTCTTATCCCTCCGTTTCCACCCTTATTTTTGCTAAAAATGACTGAAAACTTCAGTCACCAGTGAAAAGATCTTAGTGATATGGAGGAAAACCTGGCCTTGTTCTAAGCCAAATTTCCTCCTCCATCTTCCTCTGTCTCTCCATAGTGATCACTAGGGAGTGAAAGGAGATCAGAATATAATTGAACTCCCTCTGTGCTTAAAAGATGAAGGAGGAAGAAGGCATTGGTCCTAGAAATAGTGTCCTCTCCTCTCCAACCTTATTCCTTCACCCACCTGGAAGGCAAACCAAATTGCCCTTCCACTGCCATAAAAGTACAGGGGTAGAGAAAGAAGTGTCTTTTCACATGAAGGAGGTATTCCTCTCCCATGGCTTCCTATTTGTATTTAATAAATTGCTTCTACTTCCCCACAAAGCTTTTTGGTCCATGGATTGTATCATTATTGTGAAACTAGATGGAGCTAGCGACCCAGTGTCTAGCTGGCAGAATTTTGCAGTAAGAAAACATGTCTGCAAAATAAAAAAGCAAACATTTTTTAAAAATAACTCTTTCAGCTCTACATTGTGGAGATCTACATTTTTGTAGCTACCCCAATGATGACAGTGCCAGAGACCTCAAAGTTTACTCTTGGATGCCTTTTCATATAATGGCATCTGCCTGATTTCTTGGGAACCGCGTACTCTTAGGCCTTAAAATCCTCTTTCAATATGAGATGATGAGATGCCCAGCACCAAACCTAATCAGACACTGGCTGATACTACAAAGTCTCTCCAACTACCAGGAGCAAGGCAGTTCTCCTTGGCCCATTTCGTGTAATACTTAGATTCTGGGGCTTATGTGTCAGCAGGTGGGTGCCTCTGCTCTAAACAAGAGAGAAGGTTTGAAAGACCACCTGATATCCCAAACCAGCTTCACTGGCAATATGATAAATGTAGGACTAACTCAGTGGCTGCCTCTTGAACTCTAAGGCAACATGCAAGGCCAGCTTTGGTCAAGTACCTGGTCTTTCTGCTCTCCTGGCTAACAGAGCAACACTTGTAGTTCTCTCTCTCACTTTTTTTAATAATAATTTTATTGAAGTTTTTAATAAACATAGTAAAAACTAATACAAACTAAACTAGAAGAAAAAAGAAAAAGAAAAGTTCAGAAGGTACAGAAAAAAAGAAAAAGAAAAGAAAAAGAGAAAAAGTAGAAGAGAAAAGAAAAAGACAACAAAAACAATAATAAATAAGTGGCTTCCAACCTTCATCACACTGAGCATAAGCTAATATAGTAACTTTTCACCCTCTTTTAAAATTACAAATAAAAAAATTCTCCCCATAGCTTAATTTTTATCTATACACAATCCAGAATTCATCATCTTTTCAGTCCTAGTTCAGCAAAAAGTCCATTAGGAGTTATCAGAAATATCAAACAAATAGTTTATTCCTGGTCAAATAATCCAACTTTATATTCCTTCTTTTTAGTCTGCACAATCTTGACCTTTAAATCATTCCTGTGGCATCACAGGATTTGATCTTTAATCACTCTTTGGCCTTTAAAAGGAGTCTTCAAAGCTTTCACCAGTCTTCTTTGTAAATCCCATAAAGAGGCATCATCCAGGATTTCTTGTCACAGCTGTTCCATGTCCAGATCCTCTTTTTGATTTATCTTACCACTTTTGATTTATCTTTACCACTTTGGTTATCTCAATTTTGTTGTCTTCCATGCCTTCAAATTCTATAATGTCTATGTCAGGTAAAAGTTTTTAGAAG
Organism: Liasis olivaceus; assembly: GCA_030867105.1. Lineage (NCBI taxonomy): Eukaryota > Metazoa > Chordata > Lepidosauria > Squamata > Pythonidae > Liasis > Liasis olivaceus. The sequence goes on from CM061348.1 coordinate 142,186,393, forward strand.
TTTTTCTCATCATCTTCTAAAAGTTTATCCATTGAAATCTGTATCCTTTCTGAGATATTAGTTATTAGTTTAGTTCCCTCTAGTGTCCATTTTCAACCTTCATCAAGCCTCAGTTATGGGTTTAGTTCCATTTCAGTCATTTCCCATGAGGATATTATTTAATTATATACTTGTTCTTTGAAAACTTACAGCAAAAATAACCAATATTCCAAATCTCTCTGTCTTCAATCTGTTTAAAACTTTCCTATATCAAAATCCTTTTCTTTTCTTTTCTTTTCTATTTTTTTTTTGCCAATTGCATATTATTTTAACTTGTTAAGTCTCTCTTTAAAATTTCTTAAATCCGAAGAAAAAGGTAAAATTCACCAAGTGTCAAATAAAGCTCAGCATTTTGAAAGTCCCTAATATCCATAAAGTGATTAAATTAAACATTTCTGAATGTGATTAGAAAGTGAGTTTGGCTGGCTTAGTGTCTCTATGAAAGGCTCCACCATGCTGAGAGCAAAGATGTTGCTCCCTCAGCTCCTGGTGCTACAACCTGAGGGAGACCGCTGTTTTACGGTCTCCTCCCGAGGAGCTGCCATACAGAGCACTCATGGGTGATCTCCTGTTCTCCGGAGAGATTCAAAGGACCAGTCTACTCACCATTCTTCAGAGCGGTCATCGTCTCCCCTCATTCACAGCGGTGTCTTCAGTCAGCCGTGACTCACACCAGAAGCCGCCTGTAGTTCTCCAGTTGCGAGAGCTAGAGCGAAAGGGGTTAAGCACGTACTCTTATCCCCAGAGCAGAGAGGAAGAGATAAGAAAATGAGACTGGCCCCTCCCTAAGGAATGCAGGATGTTTGTGGGTGACCCTGGGAATTGCTCTCACTCTGAGAAGATTCCTGTAACGGGAGTGAAGCCAATAAACCTTGCTGGATTGAATCTGTACTGTCTCCTGGAGTTTCATGGGCTAATCCTGACATCAGTCTCCCATTTCACTCATCAATTCTCCCAATTTGAGAATGGCCTATGAGGTTCCTGAAATGGAGTCCTGTCCAGAGGTAGATTCAGAAAGGCCCCTGCAGTCCCTGCCAAGGCAGATGTACACCTCCCATCTTTCCAAACATATCCCAGTGTTTGAATATGTGCAAAAACGTTTATATATTGGTAACTTTCTTCCCTCTCCTCAGGGTTCCTCTTCTTCCTGGTTTTGGGCATTGGGTACATGTTCAGTCCCAACATGAAATATGTGGCCCCCATCCAGGAGCGTGTGGTCTTTGGCATGTTTTTCTTAGGAGCCATCCTCTGCCTCTGTTTCTCCTGGCTATTCCACACAGTCTACTGCCACTCTGAGAAGGTTTCCCGCACCTTCTCCAAGTAAGTCGGTGTCCCCTCTTCTCTCCATCCTCCTGCAAACATTTGGGGCACGTGACCAGCAGGCAACAGCTAGGAATCAAGATGTTTTCTCTCATAGTGAAACTCCGATGGGAGGACTTATGCTTGGAGCATCTGAGGCAGATTTCTTCTCTGGCTGATAACTAGGCAATTACCAATAGAAGCGAATATGTGTAGCTCAGGGTTGAGCTGTGCAGTCCTTGGGGTTCTCTGAGCTTGGTTGTTTTCTTGCAAATGTTTTGTTACCTGGCTAGGTAACATCTTCAGTGTATTAACCAAGCTCAGAGAACCCCAAGGACTCCACAACTGGGCAATTAAAGGCCATAGCTTCGTTCTGTGGTAAAACTTGTTTTGCCATGTGCTGTTTAAAAAAAAAAATCAAACCAAAGAGATGGCCAGGAATCTGGCAGGTGTTTGGCTGTCTCCCCGCCCCACAACCTTGTTTTTCTTCTGTTCTGTGCTACACAAGCAGCAAGTGCTAGAGGTTTATTAAGGCTCTGATATGCAATTGTCTGGGCTGGCCTGCAGCACTGTGCAACAGCTGCCAGTGACCCAGAGTCCTGATAGGGTCTCACAGCTGATGCTTCACCATTTAAAACTGAATAAAAATGCTATGCTCCAATTGAAGTTGTGTCTTGGAGCCATCTGATTCATTTTTGTGACAATGCCCCTGAAGTGGCGTTCTTTAGAGCACTATAAATCAGTTTCTCAACCTCAGCAACTTTAAGAATTCTGGTAGGTGAAGTCCACGTGTCTTATCATTGCTGAGCTTGAGAAACACTGCAATAAATGATTCCCAAGTAAGCCACAAAGTACCTTTCCCATAAGGCTCCAAGGAATGGTATGTGAGGGACATTTAGGGGATTTCAGTAGTGGCTCTCAGTGGTTAAACAGGCCCTGTGGCTCCCTGCTGCTGCTGCTGCTGCTGCTGCTGCTTTTCTCAGGGAAGCCCAACAGACAGCACTTTTCCTCAAGACGTCTTGAGCGATAATGGCTGAGCTACATTTGATCTAGTGCAGTGTTTCACCACCTGAGGACTTCCTGATTGTGCTGAGATGACAATTCCCAGACAGCCAGCTCCAAGGTAGCCATGCTGGGTGTGAATTTGAAGCCTTGCAGTCCCAACAAGGCTGCATAGTGGGCCACAAGCCCTGGCCATTTGTGATAGCCACAATGATTCCTTTCTTGTCTCTGGTTAGTGCTACAGAAGCCTGTAAAATCTGTGGGCAAGGATTATAGTGGGATACCTATGGAGAATGCCTTTATTTTAGAAAGATGTGACAACATCAGTTACTAGTTCATACAAGAAGGTTTCATTTTTCTTCTTACAGCTAAGCCACAATAGTGTGGCAAAAATGTGTATCCTCCTTGTAGAATCTGGCCTGTAGGTACACTCCTTGCCATCCATGATGCCTGCATACATGCTTCCCATAATACCGATCATCTTGGCAGTATAATGGCTAGAGGTCCTTCACAACATCCTGCCCACCCTATGGCTGTAGAGATCTGCACTTTAGTAAAATATTTTAAAGTATTTTAAACTTTGCACCAAGCCCTGCCCTGTACCTGATGTCTACTGATCACCCAACCCTGCTTTCTGTGGTACCCTCCGTACAGATTGGATTACTCTGGAATTGCCCTGCTCACCATGGGCAGCTTTGTTCCCTGGCTGTATTACTCGTTCTACTGCTCACCACAACCCCAGCTCATCTACCTCATCATCATCTGTGTGCTGGGTATAACTGCCATCATGGTGTCGCAGTGGGACCACTTTGCCACGCCACAGTATCGGGCAGTGCGGGCAGGTAACTATTCTTGATTTGACTGCATAGGTAGTCCTCATGCTACTATATGGTGTGGCGAACCCTGCAAAAGATGGGGAATACTGCTGCTTGCTTTCTAGCCTTTCCGTTCTATTCCCTTTGTCTGGTCCTTCCTCCCCGCTCTTCCCACAACAGTTTGTGTTTTTGGCCACTGAGCACACACAGTTATCACTGGATTTTGGAGTCCCCTATTTCTGTGCTTCTGGAAATCTCAAGATTCCAAAACCTTTCTCGTGTTTTCAGATTGTGCCCTTTTTGGTACACAAACAACACTCATAACCTGAGCATTGGAAACTGAGCTAGTTATTATATAATATACAGGAACTTGCTTAGCACAACCGAGCCTTTCCAAACCGAATGTCCTCCAAATGTGCTGGAACTCTAACATGAATAAGAAGTTGTCATCCCAACACATTTGGAGGGAACCAGGTTGGGAAAGGCTGGCATATTGAGTTTTTAATGTAAGAGAGGCAGGAACAAGACAACAACTGGCATAAGATGGCCAGTGCCAACAACAGTGCAATGCCAAAAGTTGTGTGTGCTTTTTGTACTCTTAACTCTGTGACAGATGCTCCTTCATTATCAACATTAAGACTCCAGTTTGGGGATTAAGATCTTATTAGCTGGATTGATGTTAAAGCTGTGGAACTGTCCATCCAAGCTACATTCTCTCTTTCTTTTTGGGGCAGGTGTGTTTCTGGGCCTAGGGCTGAGTGGACTGGTGCCCACCCTCCATTTCATGATCACTGAAGGTTTTATCAAGGCCACGACAGTGGGACAGATTGGGTGGCTCTTCCTCATGGCAGTCCTCTACATCCTGGGAGTGGGCTTGTATGCTGCCCGCATTCCTGAACGTTTCTTCCCGGGCAAGTGTGATATCTGGGTACGTATTTGGCAATAACATATGGAAGAGGGACAGAGGTATTGAAGGGCAAGCTGAAACCGAGAGTGACTGCTCCCTGAATCTTCATTTGAGTTCCACATTATCTTTGTTCTTGGTGAGGGACATAGCTTCGTTCTGTGGTTAAACTTGTTTTGCCATGCACAGATTGCCATGTCCAAAGTATCAGGAGGCAGATTAAGATAAATCCTTTCCCTTGGCAAACTATGGAGGGCAAACACCAGATCAGACAAGGTAGGCAACCCTTTTGCAGCTAGGAGGAATGGTGACATGGCAACATTCCCAGAGTAGGCAGAGTGACATTTTTGGCTCTCCCCATTTTTTTGGAGGGGGAGAGAATGTAAGGAAGCTTAAGGTTAGCCTACTCAGAGGATGTGATAGACTGCAATCCATAAAAGCAAGATTTTTTTAAAAAACCAAGTCAGATATATACAAAATTAATGTACTGCATGTATGTTTGCATGTATATAAAATTAGTGTAAAACACAGACTAAGTGCTGAGAAACATTAGATGAAAGATTTATGTGAACTGAAGAGAAACTGGAGTATCTGAGTACACTTAAGGCATGGTCAGGCTGCAGACTAAGTCATAAACCCTGAAGGCGGGAATGTCAGAAGGACCATTTCATAACAAGCATGCCACTACTGAGAAGGTCCTCTCTCACTTTTCAACATAGCACATCTCTCTCAGCTGAAGGATACTGAGGAGCATCCCCCAGCAGATTTTAATGTTGAAGTCAGGTACATACTAGGAGACGCACTCGCTGAAGTATCAGGATCCAAATTGCTAACAGTCTTAAACATCCTTGCTAAAATCTTGATGTCCAGCTGGTACTATAGGTAACCAGTGTGATTCTTTTGGGGATCAGTGTTATGTGAAGTGTATTCTTCACTACAGCCTCATTGCTACATTTTGCACCTACCAGTCACTTCCAAGAGCAGAACCACACAGAGCCTATTGCAGTAATCTAAGTGGGATCACCAGAGCATGGTCTACTGAGATCAGGGCAGCTCTGTCCAAAAAGGGTTGTAGCTGCTGGACCAACCACAGCTGACCAGATGCATTCCAAGGCAGTGTACCTGTTCCATCCCCATCCCAGCAGAGACCAACCCAGTCCCCAGACCCATGACTTAGATGTGATAGCAGTGGCCACCTTCTGCTGATATGTCAGTTCAGAAAAGAGTGAAACAAGGCTGTTTCTGGCCCCTCTTCTTTTCCATATTTATGTGAAGTCAATAGTTACCAACCTAATCAAAGCACAATTCCACCTCCTAAAGTTAACAATAGACAGTTGGCTATGCTTCTCTATGCTGATGATGCAGCCATTCTTTCCTTAATCAGGTTGGCCTTAGAAGAAGTCTACAGGCTCTAGCAGGGAAGAAAAGTTGGGAAGAAAAGTTCACAATAAACTGTTCCAAAACCAAAAGCGTGTTTTTTTTCTGAAGGGATTTAGACACTACAGACCTCAATGGTAGATGATAATAATAATATAGACCAGATTTCATCCTTGAAATATCCTGGCTTAATATTTCAACCCTCTACAATCTGGCACAAAAACATGAAATTTATCTCTGACGAAGCCAACTGTATTAATGCTACTGTGGGCTTCTATCATGTGAAGGAGGCAAGACCATACCTACTGCCATAAAACTCTTCAAAGCCAAACCCATCTGCCAGATGCTATTCGGCTCTTAGGCATATAATATAACTTAAAGCCTTTAGATGTCATCCAGTCCAGATTGCTAAAACTTCTATTCTGAATGCCTTTTACTGTATGACTGCAATGAATTCATGAGGTTTGCAGGAAGCATAGCTGGGTTATGATTTAAGGGTTTTACACTGCTGTTCAATCTTCTACTATAATGGAAAGTAAAATAACTGTGGCTTCAGTGCACATTTCTTTCTCATCTCCTCCTTTTCCCCCCCTTTCTGCATGCCTGGGGAGACCGGGGCTACCCAGCGGCGCACAAGCTGCAGAAGCCACAGCTACTTTGTTTTCTGTTTCCTTTGTGAATGTCAAGGACAAAAAGAAATTTCAAAATGCAGTGATGGTCAGTATGAGGAAGTCTGGGGTCCAATGCCTCTCTTTTCCTCTCTTTCTAGTTCCATTCCCACCAGATCTTCCACGTCTTGGTGGTCGCAGCTGCCTGTGTCCATCTTCACGGGGTCTCCCAGCTGCAGGCGTTCCGCTCATCGCTGGGCGGCAGCTGCACGGAGAACACTGTGCTCTGATACCTTTTGAGGCCCCAGTGACCACCTCTGCTGAATGAGGGCAGCCCTCCTGTCACCTTGCACACTGCTGGATATGGACCATGAGGGGCAGGGCCTCTCTTAAAGGGCACTGCACCAATTCTCCTTTGAAAAAACAACCTTTGTGTCCCAGGTCTTTTTTGCGGTGGGGGGGCTCTCCTTTTCTCTATTAGGGCAGCCCACACGTGAGCATGGTGTGCTTGAGCATGTGGATTACACGTGTGTGTGAATTGCCAGTGACTGGTGTAAAGCTAAAGAGATGGATGACAGTAGGAATTTAGCCCCTTCAAACAGCTTAAAATGCAGGCTCAGGTGGGGTTTCTTATAGAGCATGATGGATGCCTATCTCCCATAGGCTAAGGAGATTTCTTTAAAAAAAAAAAATGAATTAAGTATTCTCAGGTCTGTCCAAGCCGTGCGTATTTGTTCAGCTCAGTTTGTGAACTGGTGCCCTTCTAAAAGTCAGCTTATTTTCAGATGAGCGTCAAGGAATCATGCTGTCTGCTGAAAGATACGACAAACTATTTTTGTTCCATCAAAAGTAAAAAGTGAGGGAGGAGACCACAAGACAGGATTGAGTGGCGTCATTGCTGGAAAGCAATGGATTGCTTGCTTCTCAGCAGACTCAGCTATCCTGTAGAAATGTAGGTCATAAAGTCTAGGAGCTAAGCCTACTCAAGAGGAGTAGTGTCCAGACCAAAATCAGAGCATGGGTGACTTGCACACATCTATTTCCCTCTGAGGGTAAAGATGGATGCAGCCATGGGCCTGTCAGGCCCCCCCTACTCAGAGATTCGTGGATGTCTAAATGTGTTAGCCTTCCTGGGTTCTTACTCCTGTTAGAAGGGCAGGGTAGAGAAAGGGAAACTTTTCCACTTATGACCACATAGAGATCAGGGGCTTTGGCTGGAGAAGCCTGCATTTTTTTACCATCAGTTTACTATCTGGAAATTACAGTAGCTTTTGTTCAGTTCTCTGTTCTTTAATCACTGACAAATAGTTTTAAGGATAGGACATCTCTTAATAATAGATTGTGTGTATGTCTGTGCATGTGGTGAAGGGTTTCTTCTTCTCCCCAAGAATCTACACAACAGCAGATGAAATTCATCTGAACAGGACTCTCATTGATCCTCCGTCTGTCGAAGGACCATCAGTCCCTTTGGTGTTTTGCTACAGAATCCTCACCCTTTTTCTCTTGAAGATGAGGTGTAAAGGGAAAAAACAGTACAGCGTAACACAGAGTCCTCTTTCTTTACACATCCCTCCCTGCCACTAGAAGACCAAGGAGCTCTAACTTTCATCCTGGGTGGCCCAGTGATGTAACTTCCTGGGATGCTGTCAGGAGGGCTTCACACCAGACTTGAAGTTTGCAGGAGAGAAGCAAAGAAGAGCCTAAAATCTGGATCTGAACATTGAAAATTCCCTGCATTCAAAATCCAAAGCCACCAGACTCCAACGTCAGCCACGCCAATGCCTAAAACACTCTAAGGCATCCTTCTCTAAACTGGTTTCCTTTGGATTCTCAGCCTGCATAGCCAACGTGTCTAGAGGTGGCACTGGGTGCTGAAAGTCTGTCGTAGAGTTAAAAGTCCACCCCCTCTCCTGCAGTATATAGTACCTTTGAAGTGTTTTAATAACTGTAAAGCACAATGAATTAAGATGCTGAGGCAGGATGGGGAGGTCAGTTATTTATTTATTAATTTATTGACAACAGCTGTAGATCAATCTAAGTGGTACTTAGTACCTTGGAGATGGTTCTACTTCTTTCACAATATAATGGAACTTATGAGTAAAAGAAATGGATGAAGAAAAAGAGGTTGGTCAGAAAGACAATCATCTGGATTCTTTTGTGAATCATCTGATCTGACTGATACGAAAAGGTGAGGGGAAAAAGAGTGGTATCTAAGCTATGCCATCCACTTTGTTCTGAGTACAAAGCTGCTATATTCAGTCCAGAAACTGGCCAGCTTTGAAGGAGAGGGGCAACCAGGCTTAGACCCCTTTGTCTCCACCCTTTGTGGGGGTGGAAGCACTTTCACCAGGGTACCATATCGAGAAGGTGTGGCACTTCTCTAGGCAAGATGGGACGTGTCACAAAGTGAGCCTGGAGACCATACGTCCAAAGGAAGAGCTAAGGGGGCAAGGTGATCATATAACAAAGGAGCGCACAACTTTTGACCTGCCAACCCAAACGCAGCATATTAACTGTGTGTTGCAGCTTCCCAAATGTTTGATCACAATACCAATCCTTGGGATTACACTTTTGTGTAATCCCAAGGAGGCAGGAAAATTACTTGGTATCTTCAGTGGATTGCTAAACAATGCCAATCAACTGGGTTTAAACTGGGGACTGGGGTAAAAAGTAGAACAAGCTAGATTTAACAGAATATATTGTCGATATGTTCCCCTGAGACGAAACAGCCAAGATCAAGTGTCCTTTAAAATGCTTTTTCCCAACACCCCCCAACCTTATAAGCGGTGACCATTTTTTTGAAACGGTGTTTGAGTTTCTGGATTGCTTGCCAGAGTGTAAATTCACAGTTGGAATCAAAAAAATAAAAATTTTCTTCAAATTCCTAGGTTCTATTCCCAACCTGGAGAGATGAAGCAACAGTTCCAACTTCCCAGTTCCACTACAGTCCTGAAGGGGTTCTGCTGCTTAGTGGGTCATAGCAGAAGCCAACCAAGTATAAATGAAAATTAAGCGCACTTGAGAAAACGTATTTACTACTATCCTCCATACAGGGTTTATGACTCAGCCTTGCCTTTCCAGTTGTTTGATTCAAAGCAGGGCACCTGCACAGCCATTGATATCGAATTGCGCTGTACATAATAAACTGTGAGTCCCTTTGTGATATGCTCTAAACCAGTGTTGTCCAAACTTGGCCACTTTAAGATGAGTGGACTTCAACTCCCAGAATTCCCCAGCCAGCATGGCTGGCTGGGGAATTCTGGGAGTTGAAGTCCACTCATCTTAAAGTGGCCAAGTTTGGACAACACTGCTCTAAACCCATTGCTTCCTCACCCCAATACTGTAAAGCGTCTCCACTCTGCACTGTTCCGCAGTTCTCTTTTCTCCCGATCTTTGTGGGAAGCGCTAAAGAGCGCCTTTGTTTTTAAGAGTTTGGTTATTTTTCTACTGGCCATTGTGATAAAAAATTCTTAGAGACCAGACACTTTAGGACAAAAGAAAAAAAAAATGTAAAAATATTCAAAGTGTAATGTTAATAAGTATATAAATAAAGAAGATTGTTTCCCTAACTCAATCTGATTGAAGTCTGATTCTTTTGAACTGCTATTAAAATTGATGGCTGAAATGGAGCCCCCATTTATTGGGGCAGCGTATTTCCATTACTAGATTCTGAAGTAAACAACAATGGAAGAACTATTTTCATACATTGGCTTTTTTAATATACTTCACCAGGCCTAGTAGGACACCATGTAGCACAACATGCAAGCTTATTTTTAATCTTGGGAAAGGGTTTTTTAATTTTGCTTAGCCTATTTGGTTGGTTTCTGGTCTGAGGTCCTGTATGCAGCCAGGAAATGACTTAATTCAGTATATAAGTTAAGTGTATCCTAGATACACAACTACAGGGAGCTTTTAGGAAGCATGTGGTTAGCCAGTGATGGAAAGAAAATACCAATATAAACTAGGTCATATTTCTGTTACAGTCAGCAACTTAATTTATTTATCAATGCAACAGAAGGCGCTGAGATCAAATCTTGAGCAGGTTCTCTGGAGCACAGGAGGTCCTTCAGAGAACCCGGTCTTGCAAAGTTGAGTGCTTTAAAGTTCAAAGCCAGCACTACATTGGACCCAAACACAGGAAGCCAGTGTAATTAGAACAGAATTGGTATTGCCTGCCCCTGCTTTCTCCATAATGCTCTGAGTAGCTACACAAGGCACTGTGTGAGCAATATCACTGCAGGCTAATAGCTACCTTGAAATTAAATCAATGGCACAGCAAGTGAGCTTTCACAGGCTCGCACGCTCTTTTTGATACTTTAGTCAAACTTAGAAGATATTAGCCTGTTGTTATTTGGCATTATTTTCTTTTCTAAAGAATTATATTTCTACATCTTTTATATGAACGCATAAGTCATATCACCATACTGGCAGAAAGAGCTGGATCTACCTGGCCTGGATTTGGAAGTCAGGATAATAAATCCAGCCAAATCAAATGGTGAAGTTTGTCCTGGTTGTGTCACTTACACACTGGAGTTGGGTTGTAAGGTTCAGTATTTCCTGAAAACTAAATTTAAAGAAGGAACAGAGAAAGAAAGCTAACAATCCTCATGCGTATAACAACAGAGGAATAGTCAGCTCTTTAGGTACAGAAGGCACATTAGAACATTTGAAAGCATGTAATAGTGGCTTACAAAATGGCTACTAGGGGCAATTGTTTCTTTATTCATTAAATAGCTGCCATGGTGGGTGTGTGGGTCAAATCACCAGAGGTCAAAAGGGGGAAATTGCTCCCTGCCACTGCCATCCCTCGGGCCCCTTTGGAGGGCAGGGTAGCGGGCACCGCCCCTTTTTATCTTCTACAAATGCCAAAAGCTGTTCTTGTAAATACAAACGTTGCAGTTGTTTGATAGCTTACTTATCAGCTTCCCATTTAATTAAATAATATTTAAAAATTAAAATCAGTTGAGTCAAGGGTCTGCTGGCCATGAAGGGAAAGGCCATGCCATTTAATCCAATGCACCAACAAACCTTTATGCTTTATCTGTTTTGGCTCTGTATTGGTGGCTCCAGGAACAGGCAGACCTTGGACATAGGTGGGTTCCTTCCCACTTAGAAAACTCAGTCTCAATGAGCCAAAACTTAGAATGACAGAAATCTGATTGCAGGAATTTGAAGCAGAAATGAGTGGAAGTTACAATCCTTCAGCACATATGTACACAAAACAAACTCTCACCCTCCCTAGTGTTTTTCACTGCAGGAATATAATCTGGGGGGACAGCAGGGTAATTTCATTGCTCCTATTATTAAACAACTTTGAACAGGAAAAGAGACTCACAGGGAAAGAAAGGATGAGCCAAGAAGAAGGGGAAGACCGAGACAGTTTGTGGATGGCTGGATAGAATCGGTGAGATCTTCAAAACAAAAGAGGTGAAACATTTGAAGAAGAAAATCAGTGTATGGGGTGATGTATAGACACAGCGGAAGCGGTTTGCAAAAACAGTTTGGAAACAGGCACTGTGCTGCTACAAAGCAGATCTGCCCCTTAGGTGTCTGCACGCTACAGTCACAGTGCAAATAAAAATGGCTGGAGCTTGGGTAATAATGTCACAACACACATTTCATCGTTTTGGTGTCTTCGTGGTTAGGCATGGACGCCAATATTGATTAGTGTCGCTGTGAGCTAGGTTTAATGAGGTTTCCCTTTCTCTTGGCTTATGATTTCAATTTCCATCGCCATCCGCTTCTCTTTTTCTGCCCTTTGGACAACGTTGCATTCCCTGAAAGACAACAGCGCGATGGGTACCTACGTCTGCGTTATCAAGCCACGGAGAGTGGGATCCCTTGCTATCGGCCGTATTGCAAACCCCAGAGACCTCCCAGTCAATGCAGACCCACATTCTTCCCACTCCAGATCTATTCCAATAGCTGGTCGCTCTCCAATAGACCATCTATTCCAATAGCTGGTCTCTCTCTACTGGAAGCTTTTCTGAAAACATAATTTGATTCTTTTTTGAAGCTGGAGCACACTCTTCCCTCCAAGCCACGGTCCTCTCCGTGCAAAGGTTCTTTTCAAACGTATTCCTCACCTGCAGAGCAAACCGCAGCGACAGGAGAACGAAGAGGCGCGAACCCACCGCCCGTCCTAAGAGCTTCCCGAAGGAACGCTAGAGGAGGAAGGCGGGTCCGGAATCAGAATGATTGGCCGAGCCAATGAGATCCACGCGTCAGGAGTGGGGCGGGGCTCGTGCCGGGGCGTCATGGCGGCGGAGGGATGGTGTGAGCGGGCTCGGGGGCTGCTGAAGAAGATGAATTCTTTCCACGGAGCAGGTACGAGCGCGGGCGGACGCTTTCCGTGGGAACAGGCTTCTACAGGATTTAGCCATCGGCACACACGCAGGGTTAAAGCCAGCGTTTAGACGCCTTTTATTCTGAAAGGATTGCAATTCAGCCGCTAGAAACGCGGAAAGCGTCCGCCGAAAGGTAAGCCAAGGAGTAACCGCGGGTTATTTAAAGGTGGTCCTGACCTCGTAGGGCAGTGTTGTCCAAACTCGGCCACTTTAAGATGAGCGGACTTCAACTCCCAGAATTCCCCAGCCAGCCAAGCTTGAAGTCCGCTCATCTTAAAGTGGCCGAGTTTGGACAACACTGTCATAGGGGCACGTTTCATTACCTGTAGCCCTTCCGCTTACTACGGGGAGAGACCCGGATAATGGGACAAACCAAGGTAACAGCTGCTTCCTTTCAAAGAGTGGGAGAAACGGAATTAAATCACTCTCTTGCTTAGCTTTACCTCAGTTTGCAAATTGCGCTTGGCAGTCCGTTCTTCGAAGGCCTCTGTGCCAACAGCCGAGAAGAAGGAACATCCTCTTGCGGCTTAATTATTTCCAGTAGAGGAAGCCGAGAGTGGGAGTAAGTGGACGGCGTTTGCAGACACTGGGATTCACGCTTGCCAGTGCTTTCCAAACGACCAGGAATGAAGGCGAACTCTGAGGTGGACCAGTTTGCTGAAACCATCAGATTGTTGGTTTGTTTGTTTTTTAAGGAAATGACTGAAAAGCTCCTTGCAAAGAGGGGAAACTGACCTCAAATGGCAACCGTGGTTTAAGGAAAGTCGTGTAAGAGGAGTGGGGCAAAAGGCTTAATTTCACACATACTCTGATTGAAGCTGAGATAATGATTGCCCAAGAAAGAAACTGGGCATTGTAGCGAATTGCTGGATGAAGACATCAACTGAACGATGGCAGTTGCTTTGAAAAGGCAGGTTCTATATAATGGATCAGCAGGAAATGGATCAAAAATGAAGCATGAGAATGACTTTTCACAAATGTGTCCAGTGATCACACTGAATATCCTTGTTAAGGTTCTGATCACTGCACCTGAAGAAGTTGTAGGTATTGGAAAAGTATAGAAAAGAGAGTGCGAAAGCTCCAGACACCTGTCAGGAAAACAGTTTGGGGCTTTTTAGCTTTCTACTTCAAAATATGATGGCCATCAACCTGAATCACTGGAAAAAGGAATTAGGCAAATCCATCAGTAAAGTTATCTATGGCAGATTCATACCAATAACGAGAGAGTGCTTTTCAATATTAGTTCTTTGTATGCTACTTGTGGGCTTCATATGGCCACCTATATGTCTCTGTAGGAAGAAAATGTTGGTCTATGTAAGCATTTTGTCTGAGGCAATACTGTATGGCTCTTTTTTCTTCCTCATGATTTTGCTGTAAGTTCTGTTACTTTCTGTACATCACCTTTTGGCTGACAATTCCTCTCAAAGGCTACAACTAAAGTATATACCTCCAGTTGCTAGCCCCCAAGGCAGGTGTCCCTTTGCTTAAAGGGAAAAAAAAAAGAGTGAAACTACTGTAATTTATATAAATAAGTAGTATCGTTAGGGAATGAGGACAAGCACCTTGGATTCTGCAAAGGCTAATCCTTATTAAAATGTACTTTGGTAAAGTAAGGTTTACTAGAAGTTCAGAAGCAATCCTAAAGACTTACTTGAAACTATGTCCCATTGTAATCAGTCTGCCTTTCATCAACATGCATCAGATTGTATTTTAAGATTTACTAAAACAGTGTGCCAAGTGGTGATGATTTCTAGATGAAAATTATGTTGACAGTGAGTGGTAATTGCCTCTGTGTTCAAAAATGCCATTCCTTTTTGTAATATTTTTAGAAATATTGAACTTGCTAAACTTATAGGAACATAATTGCCCACAGATCATTTTCCAAGGAAGCACTTCAGCACATTTGACTTATTTGTAGAAACTAGTTCTCTGCTGCTGTAGAGGATTGATTTGGGTTGATTTCTTTGCAGGTTCTTCCAAGGCACTGTGTTTGCCTTTTATGGTTGATGGACAACAGGTAGGCTATGTGCCACCAGCTATAGCCAAATGTCTCCATCAGTACCCAACTGTTTTCTCGGTGTCTCAGGGAGATGAAACACCTCCACAGCTGGAGCTTAACAAACAACTAACGTCTCATGGCCAAAGAACAGCTGCTGTACAAAGGATGCTCAAGGAACTGAAAGCACAGCAAGCTTTTCCTTGTTTAAAAGGATGGAGGAATGAGGTGAGATGTTTTGGAGCAACCAAGAGAAAGAAAGGGACTCGATTTGGGTGCATGTTCCTGCTATCAGTTTCTGCCTTCTATTTCTGACTATGTAAGAGATGTAAGGGAGTAAAGTCCAGTGTTTCTATCCTGAATAACATCTTAGAAGGAAGGCACTGCAATGGGGAACAGAACCAGAGTTATTCACTAAGGAGAATGTGTCTTTGTTTCAGATGTACAATGTAATGCCCTATTTTTGTGACACACCTTTCTTCAGCATGGAGCGTGCCGCAACACGTGAGTCTGAAACTTAAAAATCTTGCCGCTACTTTGCTGTATAGGTAAGACATGACTTGTGGAAAAGTAATTAATATCTCCCACTGCGTGTGATTTTTTAAATTATGTATTATCTTTAGAAAAGAGAGCCAGGGTGATACGTTAGTTAAGGTGTTGTACTAGGGGCAGAGAGGCCCAGATTCTAGTCCACCCCAAGTCATGGAAGCTCACTGGGTACCTTTGGGCTAGTCACTTTTTCTCAGTCCATCCTACCTTACTGGGCTGTTATTGTGAGGAAAAATAGGAAGTGGGTGCACTATGTATGCTGCTTTGAGCTCCTGTACAAAATGTGGGATTTAAATCTAACAAATAAAACTGTGTTAAACTACAGAGACATGGGATAAAGTCAATACGATAAAGTCAACCAAAGACTTTATGGCATCCTTGCCCAATCAAAGTCCAAAGTATTTCACCTACTGAGGAAATTTAGATAATAAGCGCCTTAGTGAAGAAATGTGGCTTCCTTGTTGATACTCTTTTAAATATGCACACTGACAATGTTTAAGTAAATAAAAGCCATTTGTTTCAGAAACTATTTTCATTATTAAAGTGTCGATGAGCAAGTATATAAAATATACCTGGATTTATTTAGGTATATTCATCTTCTATTCTAAAGGAAAATGAGAAATATTTTCATCCTCCTTCCCACGCCAAAAATAGGAATGAACCTTCTATGAATCTTGCAAGTACATTTTGCTCCAGTATTGTTTCCTGTATACCAGTATATAATTTCATAGGCCTTTGACCACACATTTGATAATTGCATTTTAAAACAGATAGCATAGTTTGGAAGTAAAGGGTAGATCACTATCCCTTCAAGCTGTTGTTAGGATGAATACGATAAAGCTCATCAAAAATCACTGCACAACGAAAAAAACATGTCAATATAGGCAGACACTGATTTCCCTTTCCTATGAAAAATTAGATTTCTTCCTCACCAATATTATGCTATTTAAAAAAAAAACATTTCTGTTCACGCTAAGCATTCCTCCTCCATATGACTTGCTAATCAGAAGAGTCAGACTCCCATGGGGCCTGATGTCATATCAGTCTATATGAAGCTAAGCACAGTGGAGATAGTAACAATTTATGTTCTGCATTGGAGTTAACAACAGTGAAGTATCTTCAGTGTAAAATTCTGATTACTGAAAATTTGGGACTTTGATATTTAGATATTTTTAAAGGATCACCAATCCTGGATCAATTCCAGTAGCTCCAGAGAAATAAAGCAAGCTCTGAACTTGCGTAAGAATCCTTCAAATACTGCATTGTGAATCTTAAGGAATTGTTGTGCTCATGGATCATTCCTGCCATTCCTTTCATATCCTACTTTCTTGTCAACACTTCCCAACTTATGTAGTCTTTTAAAACTTAACAGTAAACACGTTATGCAGGCTTAAGCAGATGAAATTACTTACAAAATCAGAACATGTGGTGCAAAACTAGGTGTGTGGTTTAGGCAGCAGGAGGAAAAAGCAAGGGCTGTCCTTGATGATAATCTTCCTTTCTATTCATTTCTGATTTATTTTTCTCTTGATCCAGCACTACTAGGAGTAAAGCGTTATGGTGCCCATCTGAATGGCTATACTTGGCAAGATGGTGAAATGCACATGTGGCTGGCCCGTAGGGCCCTGAACAAACCCACATATCCTGGCTTATTGGATAATTTGGTAAGAGACAAAATAGAGAGGATGATGAATAGAGTATCTCTTGTCTGACAATGGGATTAGCTAACAGCTGTCAAAATTCACAAAAGTCCAATAGAGTCAGAGAGATCGCTCGGCTAAATGAGTTTGGGCAAGCCAGACACAGTACT
Organism: Liasis olivaceus; assembly: GCA_030867105.1. Taxonomy (NCBI): domain Eukaryota; kingdom Metazoa; phylum Chordata; class Lepidosauria; order Squamata; family Pythonidae; genus Liasis; species Liasis olivaceus. Next base: position 142,203,139 of record CM061348.1, read on the forward strand.
GGATTGGATGCCCAAAATATAAACAGGCCTTTGTTAATGATACAAAATTATAATTTCAGCATGAACTGTTTTTCTTAGCAACATGAATAGAGAAGTTCCTGCTGCCAACATTTTTCTTACAGATTAAAGGCATATAAAAGCTCCAAAGAAGCCTTGAAGCTTTCTAGTCTGCCAACTGCTATGGCAAGAGAGATTAGGACTCAGAAATTATTCATCTGTTTGATGGACAGAAAAGGTCCTTCTTGAATACCAAACTAGGGTAATGTTGACTGCTAGCCGTTATGGTTAACCATAGCAGTTTACTTTTTTTTTTTTGCTAGGCTGCAGGTGGCATTTCATCAGAGCTGGGTATCGGAGAGACACTAATAAAAGAATGCCAAGAAGAGGCTTGCATTCCTGCTTCACTTGCTACACTATCCAAAGCTGTTGGAACTATCAGGTAATGCAGAAACTTCTTTAAATCCAAGGCACATTGTAGTGTAGTGATATTCATATTTGTTTGTGTGCATGTATGCATACAGGTACGACTTCTGACCACAATTGGGATCGGAATTTCCATTGCTGAGTGATGCAGTCGTAAAGCACGATGTCACGTGATGGCATCACTTAGTGATGACAATCCCGGGCAGTCCCAGTTGGTGTTGTAGCCCCAAGAGGCATGTGTTGTTAAGCAGGAAGAGGTGGAAGTTCCAGGTAAGGAGCACAGGGGTGCCACGGGGGGGGGGGGGGGGGAGACCTGGTGCAGGCCGCGCACAAGTTGTGGGACAGAGGTGCTGCGGTGCGATGCAAGCTCAGGAAGGCCGGGGATAGGATACCCTGCAGCTCAGGGGCTTCTTGGCACCCTGCAGCTCTGGGGCTGCAAGTTTTTTGCAGCCCCAGAGATGTGGCACACCAGGGAGCTCCTTTGTGCTACGTAAAGCCCAGCCCCAGTAAAAAGCCCAAATTGTGGTGCGCCAGGACAGGAAGCCTCTTTGCACTGCACAAAGCCCAGCCCCAGTAAAAAGCCTCAGAGCCACAGGGTGCCAGGAAGCCCCTTTGCGCTGCACAAAGCCCAGCCTGGCCCAGCAGCGTGGTACAAAGCTGCTGTGCCCCAGAAAGCCCCAACAGTGCGGTGCAAAGCTGCCACACCCCGGGAAGCCCCTGCTGCCCCAGCCCAGTCCCAGCTGCATTTGCCCTCACCACCCTGCGCTCCACCACCCCAGCTGACCTTCGCCATCTTGCTCCCACTGCTGATGAGGCATGCCCATCCTGGCCCTTCGCGAGGCAGCTGCTGGCCACCTAAGGCCACCTTCCCCAGGTCTTGCAAGGAAACTGCCGTGCGCAACCTTGGGAAGAAAGCCTTGTGTGGCCAGCAGCTGCCTCATGAAGGGCCAGGCTGGGCATGCCCGGTCAGCAATGGGGGCAAAAAGACTAGGGCAGCTGGGGCCGCAGAGTACAGAGGGCCAAAAGGGCATAGATGGGGAGGAGATAAGTGGGTGGGGGGAGTTGGAGCACCCCCGTGGTTGTAAGTGCAGGCAGGCTGCCAAGTGCCCAAATTGTGATCATGTGATCGTGGGGGTGCTGCAACAGCTGCACCTTCAGGGACCAGTCGTAAGTCCCTTTGTTCAGCGCTGTCGTACTGTATTTAAGGCTATTCATATTCTAGTATAGTGCAGAGAAACTCAAGAAAGATGACATTGTAAGATAACAAATAACTCTGATCCCTGACCAGTAATTTCTCAGCTTCAACTGCTCTACAGTGATTTTCTCATTTACTACATATTCCAGCTGAATTGTGAAAACAAATATGTCAAAGTATAGAAGCAGTGTTAATATGTAGAGCTTCCATACCACAGCCAAACACAGCACACAGCATGGGTCCAAAAACCTTACACGCTCGTGATTTCTAAACATCACTCCTAATTTCATAGGAATCCAGGAAGCAGGATATAAAGATGGTTTTGGCTGCTCTGGAAGAAGTCACTTCCTCTCTCTAACTTGGATCAGTGTTACTCCACATGAGAACATACCTGAATGCTATCTGTGCAAGTCACTGGTGCTATCGAATTATTTTCCCTTGTCTTCTCCCATCCCAGCTACACATATGAAGGGTCAGATGGGGGTATCTATCCTGAATGCCAGTTTGTATTTGACCTGGAGCTGCCTAAAGAATTTGTGCCCCAAGTGGGAGATGGAGAAGTGCAGGAATTCTACCTTTGGTCACTTGATAAGGTTTGTAGGTACCATTTTGCTTACTGACAAAGATTGCCCTTTTGGAACAATAAAAGATAGCGCTGTCAGAGCCTCCCACAAGCAAGCAGTAATCTTTGCGACTCCCATTTATTTCTGATGATGAATCTGGCTCTGGAAAGGCCAGTGAGAACTGATTAAGCATTACAGGCCCTATACCATTTTGAGGCATATTTCGAACAAGAGATGGTGGGACTGCAGCTGTCCTCTAGTTTCCTAGCTCTTTATTCTGCTTGGGTTTTAACATTATTTGGAATGCATGGCATCCTATTTCTTGAATGACAGAACATTTCTTACCTCAGCACACATCCTCACTAACTCCGTGCTAAGGTAGCGATATCTTGGCCTAGGCGAGAGATTGGAGCACTAGCTGCCATTTCTACTTTATATGTAAATCTTCCTCTTGGCACAGGTGAGAGAGGCCATTGGATCTTCAGATTTCAAGCCCAACTCTGCAATGGTAGCACTGGATTTCCTAATCAGACATAGTTACATTCAACCTGATCAAGGTAGGTGTTCCTCAATGTCAGCAATGTATGGTAAAAGTAAACAAATATGGGCTAGGGGAAGAGAGAAAGGGGCAGATGACAAGGGCGGGGTTCCTTGTCGATACACATTTAAAGGATAGTGAGTACCAGCATACAGAGTTTTCCTCTGCTTATCTCTCTCTCTCTTTTCAGAACCTCATTACGTAGAGTTGGTGGAAGGGCTACACCAGACCCTCTGAAAGGCCAAGGGATGCCTGTTGAGATGATACAGTGCGTTTCTGTGTTTTGTTTTCGCTAAGCCAAGACTGGCATCTCAAATGGAAACCCCAAGGACACAGACTACAGCAAGAGCCGGATCAGCTCTACAATTGCTGCCTCTTTTTACCTAGTCTACATGGAAAAGTTGTGCCCTCAGGTTTACTGTACCACATTTATACATAACAAGCAGTGGAAATCCTTAATGGTCACAAAAGCACCAAGTACACCTTTCTTTTCCCGCACGGTTCAGCCATGTAAAATCCTATTTTGTCCATTTGAACATTTAATTAAAAAAAAGTCAACCAAAAGAACATTCTGAAAGTTGGATGGTGGGGGATAAGGGGAGACAGCAGCAAAATACTGTACAGGTAGGTGCTCCTTACAGAGCTCAGTCTGACTCGTTGAAACGAGTGAGCATTGTCTTGTGCAATGCCTCCCGGTACGACTCTGACGCTACAGCCCCGTAAGAGCTGCCACGTGCACCAAGGCCAGACCCACGTACCCGAGTTGGGGCCTAAGAGAGAAGGAAAAATAAAATCACATTGAGCCTCCCAAACAAGATAATGCATTGTAACAGAAGGAAAAATCAACCCTTCATCACAGATCTTTGCCCTACGTTGTAAGATGCCATATTTTCTCTAGACCTTCATCATTTTATTAATGCCACCCAACCACACCACCAACTCTCTTCTTGTGGAAATGGTTCACTTCTTGCTCCCAATTTCTTCTATTTTTCCAACAGTCTTAATTCCTAGCTATCATAGCAATTTCCTTTTTACAGACAGTGTTATATTTGGGACAGAAGAAACACAAGGCAGCTATGCATATAAATAGATCTGTCAAAGCTCGAATGCTGTGCAAGAAGACGCAAAGAGTTTCCCTTTATGCAAAGCCAGTATATTAATAAGAGAAAGCAACTGGAGAGAGTGAATGCCCTTCCAGAAAACAAAATTTATTTTTTTACAAATAGAGCAATCTGAAAAGTTACCTCAATGGGGGTTACAATACCCTGTTTCTTGCGACCCAACCCGCTGCCCTCTTTCCAGCCCATGGCCTGTAGCATGCGGCTGCCGATGTTGTCACTTCCGAGTCCATCTCGTGTTGGTTGTTCAAAATCCCTGTTGCAAAGGGGGGGGGGGGGTGAAGTAAAGAGTTAAGACAGTTCTGCTCTCTCCTGCCAATCAAGATCAAACAACCCAATGCAATGAGACAAAGGATACATTTCTAATGTGACTGAGGCAAAGGACAATTTTTCTCTGCTAAGAAAAGCAGCCTCTTCTAAAAGCGAAACATTACTGTCACACGTAGTGTAAAACTTACACTGTGGCTGGAGTCACAGCTGAATACTTTCTTTTCTTGGGTTCTGGTGGCTCAGGAACACCGTATTTTTCCCGTCGCTCAGCCGCACGATCTCGATACTTCATCTGACAATAGTGATGAAGGGTGAAGGGTCAGGTGACGAGATGCTTCCCACGTAACACATTCACTTCTGGTGCCCCCCATTAGCTGTCCTAACCATCATACCTCCATGTCATTCTTTTCAAGTGCCTCAAGCTCTTGCTCTGACAAATGTGCCCGTCGGTGAATCTCCAAATTTTGCTGCATGGGAGAAAAGAATAGAAAGATGAGGGGGTGGAGGTGGAATCAAAACACCTTCTGGAGATCCACGTTGCTCCTAAGCACATGCAATCATTTTTATATTAGCAGAGTCACTTTATGTGAGATGGGTGGCTATATAAATAAATGTTTATTTTATTACTTTTATATTGCAGCTTAATATTTCATTCCGGAAGCACTAAAGGCAATAAACATCATGAAAATAAATGCAACAGCAAATTAAAAATATATCGGCATAAAAAACTATATAGGTGTAAGGTCTGCTGGAGCAAACGTTTTCAGACTGCATCTAAACCCTACTAAACAGGGATCCAAACTCAGCAAAGAATGCTTTCTATGCAGCCCTACAAGTCTCCCTCCTGATGGAGCATGCAGAGATCCACCATCATTCCCTAGGCAAATCTGAGCTCATATACCACTTCAGGGGCAAGGGCAGAAACCTTCAATTATTCGCATCCAGACTTTGGTTCAATGGCAATTTGAACTAAGCTTGGTACCAAATTTCACTTAGACCTAGCCTCTCTTGCCAAATACTGAATATAAAGTAACATTTAATCACTGTAAGCTCCATTTGGAAAATTTCCCCCAATGAAGCAATACCAAAGACTACAGGGAATTCTATTTTAATTTAGGAGCAACTTAAGCAAATTAACATGCCTTTTCTGTGCACTCGTTGTTTGGCCCCTTTTCAGTTTCTTCTGTCTCTGCTATCTAATCCATCAATCAATCAAATTGAGGCATTCATTACCAAGAAATCCAAGTCTGCTTTCTCCAGGAACCACTGCAGTTAGTGCACCTACAAGCTGGGCAAAAGCACGCTAGGCAAAGCTGCCAGATGTATTCAGGAGCAACGTCAGATTCAGCAGCACATCTAAACTTGCAGTATTTGATCCTTCCAGAGGAATACAACTTAACCAAAACAAACTGCATTTCTGAATAAACCATCCTGATATAACTACTACTGTTTTATCTGGATTAAACTTCCTATTTATTTGAACCTATTTGGCCTATCACTATCTCAGATACTATCTCATAACGTGGTTAGAATTAAGACTGCCGACTCAAAATTCTACCTGAAGCAAACCTTTTGGGGAACTTTCCTGGCCCATCTCCCCTTGCTGGACATGTTTGGCTGTACCCTAAGAAGCCAGAGTAACAATGATTTGGCTTTCCTCACTAACATTTTCTGCCCTTAGCTGGGATAAACCTGGCTGAATTGAAGCAGAGGATTTGGGATTTAGATATTCAAATTGACAGAACCAGTGTTTCCCATCTTTTCTACAATATAATTGCCGCTCCTGCCCCCTTTGGGCAATCTCTAGATATTTTTTTAACATCTTACATATTTCCCACTGGAGACTTACTCTGGCAAACTGGAATACTACCCATCAGGACGACAACCAGCAGATACACTAACCTTCCATATAAAAGCCACACTTGCTTGTGCTCAGATACAGAGGTTGAATCTATATCACATGTGTTATTAAAATGCCTGTTATATACCCAATGGTGATCAAAACTCCTAGCTTCCATTGTCAGTAATTTCACTTGCTCCTGCGAGTATGAGATTACAGCTCTCCTATTTGATCAATTCCCAGAAACCTTTAAGAAAGTTCCAAAATTCTTATTGATAGCCATGACTCTTATAAACCACCTGGTGCCTCCTTCACATTATTAACTGTTTCAGGTTTTTAATGTAATTTTATTTGTTCTTTTACTTACTATATTTGTTGTACTTTGCTTTTATGTTTGGTCTTAGACCATAAAAAATAATAATACTAATTCAAACCAACCACAATCTCTGCATGACATGTTGACAAGAACAAACTTGTTTTCTATCAATTTATGGACAGTACAGAATCGCCAAAATCTGACTGATCTGCCGTTCATTTCCTATAGCTGCTGAGGAACAGAGGCATTTAGCTGGATCTTGCATGGTCAAAGTATTAAAGCTCTGCCTGGGAAGAACTAGAATCATCACAAAATGCCTCCATGGCCTCTCTAACCCAAGGGGTCCAGTTGGTTGCTATTGTTGATTGTAGTGAAAATGATACACTCTTATCAGCTGCATACCTTATGTAACCCTGAGAGCTGTTGGTGACGAATAAGTGCCTCCTTGCTGGGAAACTGTCTGCGACAAAGCAGGCAAGCCAGTTTGTGCCAATCGGTTAATTTCTCCTCCCGATCAGCTGCCTTCTCTTGCTCCTCCTCACTGTCACTTTCGCCACTGTATGCAGCTACTAAGCCTCGTGGTGGACTCTGCAAGTGGGGAGAGTTACATGCCAGAATCAGAACTATTACCATAATCCAGTACAACCTTCTTCAATTTAGTGTTCCCTGGGTAGGTTAACTCCCATAATCCCCACTGTTCAGGATTATCTTAACAGCTGAAACAGCTTTCAGCACTGGAAGCTCTTGTGTTCAAGACTTCCCACGATACGTAAACACTGTGATTATCTCTTATTTTATACCTCAACATATCAGATATTCTCCCATCTGTGAGAGGACTCACAAGCAGGTTTTGTAGAACCTCTGCACCCTTACCCATCCTTCTGGACATTCAGAGTGCAAATCCAGAAATTCCAAGTAGCAGAGAAAGTCAAGAGGAAAGGCTTACCAGCCTGTCATCACCAGTAAGCTTGGACAAGTCCATGCCACTATGCTGCCTCTCAGCCAGTGCCCCCTAAGAACACACAGAATAAAACCAGGAAGTGTTGAAAGTACCATTTTTCCACATGAAAGTACATTTTTTTCTGCTCAGCAGTCAAAACAGTCCATCAAGTTACACAAGGGGGCCATTCAGGACCTTGCATAATAATGAACATAAATTATAACCACTCCTCTATCTCTGCATGACTATTTTTAAAAAGTGTACAAAATACCACATTGCAACAGCAATTGAACAATACAGTATATGTACTTTAATCCTGAAATAATATCCAATATATTTATTTAATAGTTAAGGAATCCTAATGAATCTGTGTTCATACCTTTAGTAACCATCAGAATTGTTTAAACTGTTACAAATTAGCTACAGATATATTCCTGGTTTAATGGTGAACTCCCCACGAATTTTACCTTCTTCTCAAGGATAGCATAGCCAGCATCAGCTGTGGCCGATTCCCGCCTTTCATCCTCTCGTATGGAGGAGACCGGCTGAAAGCTGTTTTTGAAGTTCTCCTTCTGTTTATTGAGGCTGCGGGCCCAGCGTTCCATATCCTTTGCAATCTGGAGGCCAGCCCACAAAGAAGAAGGAAAGGCACAGGGGAACAGGAAAAAACAAGGAGGAATGAGCCCTCATTTCACATTGAGAAGATATACTACCTTCAAAAGAGCAGGAATGTTAACAAGACTGAAAGAGGGCTAAGTTTCTATCAAAGGGCTCCAGAGTGAACTGCCTTCTTTCCCTCTCCCCATGGGAGGGGAATACTCTTCCGGTATGGGATGGCTTGCTACAGTTTCTAGTCATGGGGCTGTGGAATATTTTTTTCTGTTTTAAAAAAAAAACACAACCTTTATGTGTGAAGGGAAGTGTGAAGCCTTCCCTGTGCAACTGTTCCTCAGCTGCTCAGTCTAAAGAGGAATATCCTTTGAGGGAGGCAGAGCCTTCTAACTAGCGCAAGACAAAACTATAACCATACAAGCAAGATCTTCAGGTGAGAAGCATGAGAAAAAAGGGTGGTTCTCACCTGCTGGGCCGTTTTTGTCTTATGCTTCTCCTTCTTCTCTTTTCCCTCTTTGCTGCTGCCACCGCCTGAGCTGCCACCATCTTTGTGGCCGTCAGACGCTTGGTCTGAGGCTGGGACGTAAGTGCACCTCTCACTTTCCCAGTACAGATACTGCTGCGTCTGAGCATTGTAGTAATACTGGGAAGAAACATTGACACAGCACATCTTTTGATACTGCAGCACGTCATGGAAGTTGAGAGCTAAGCCACCCACCTGCTAGGACCAGCTATTGTCGTACGACAAAATGAGCCTGCCTTTCAGCTCATTGTTCTCATCTTTTTGCCATATGCAGAAAGCAACAAAGTCTGCCCAAAGACAGGCAACTCACCTGGGAATTAGGGTCATAGTAGAGGCCAGTCAGAGGATCATAATAGTAGCCAGAGCTTTCGTCATACTGATATGTGGAGACATCTGGGACAGCTAGCGGCCAGAAAGAGAGAACGCAGTGAGCAGCAGCAGCAACACAGCCTAGGAAAGCTGGCAATCTAGGTCTGCTCTGCACTCCTAACTGGCTCCCTGTTCCCAAGAAGATCTGAACGTATAACAATCCTTCCTCCCTCCACTACTCACGGTACTGTGTGTAAGGTTCCTGTCCAGCAGAGCCGGTAGGCAAATTGGAAGTGCTGGTGGACATGCTGGGAGTTGTACCGGAGGGCTGGGCAGCATTAGGCACATCAGGCTTCAACACAGCTGGTGAGACTATGGTATATGACTGAGAACAGGGGAAAGGGGGGGGGGGAGAGAGTGGATCAGCAGGTGCACAGAGCATAAAACCTTCTTTAATATGTGCCCCGAATCGCCCCAATTGTACCTGAGCAATGGCAGCATTTCCTTGGGCTGGACTTGCTCCTTCAGAACTTCCAGTTGTCTGATACGTGGCCGGCACAGCTGTGTTTTGGGTAGTACGAGGGAAAGTTGGTAGGACAGGCATTGGATCAATACCTGGCACACCAGGCTCCTGTGACGCCTCAGCTATTTCATGAGGGAAGAGGCAGGGAGGCAAAGCAGCCAGTCAGTCAGGAGGTACAAAACATCCCACCGGTAAGAAAGAAGGTGGAGGCAGAGAAGCTTACCTGCCACTGATCCCTCCCCCTGGATCTTGTCTGCCTTCCCAACAGCTGCTGTCCCAGAGGTGCCAGACTGAGACTGGGATCCTTTCAGGTATCCCTGTGAGTACACTGTGGCCTCTTGAGCACCATAGGGTTCATCATGCTGGTAGTAGCCATAATCTACAGACTGCTCATCTTGAGTAGCCCAGGAGGCCTCACGGCCCTGCGATGCCTATTGGGAAGACCAAGTAAGAGGAAATCTGTTACTAAGGCAGGGCAGTAATTACACTTCTTTCCCACACAGAAATAAAAGAGATTCAAACTGTTAGACTTAGATGTTTTCTTCTTTTTTAAAAAGTAATTATTTTACAGCACTATGCCTTATAACGTTAAATATATTTCTTAGCATGTTCCAAAACAAAGAAAAAAAAACCATATCAGTGGCAGTAATTCACTGTATATCACCGCATGAGTAAAAAAGCATTTCTGCTGCTGTACAGGATACACTTACATATTTGCTGATTTCTTTAGCCCCCTCCTGTCCAGAAGCGCTCTAACAAGTCAGAAGATTGTCTAGAATAAGTTTGAGGAGGGGAAAGAAAAAGTCCGCCCCTCCCCGTGTCCAAAACCAATTCAATCTTCTTACCCTTCTCTTCCCTCAATCAGTTTTACCTGTGAGATAGCCCACTGTGCAGCTGCAATGGCAGTGCTGGCTACCGAAGCAGCACTGATGCGGTTTCCATCAGATGAACTTAGGTCCCTGAGAAGGGATAAAGAATGTTTAAATTTGATTTTATTCAACTTGTACCCACCCCAAACTCCCGACGACGGTAGTGTTCCTACACAAACAGAAGGCCCAATTCTAGGCAAAGGACTTGTTACCCACCGTTTGGAACCTTTTGCAAATTCCACATTAATTGTCTTGCCATCAATGTTTAGTGGTGGATGCAGAGCCTGAAGGATCTGCAGCAACTGAGCTGCCTCCTGAGAGAGAAAAGGACAAGAAATTAAACCCTCAGAAAGACAAAGTGATCCTGTGTGCTTAGTGTGGTACTAAGTGTGTTAAGGTGATGAATCAGGAATACGCAAATTCAACTTCCCACTCAACCACAGAGGATCACTAGGTAGCTTTGATCCCTCCATCTCAGTCCAGCCTATCTTACAGAGTTGTTTTCCATCTACCTAGAGAAGCATGAATCCTACTGGCATTTAGTCTTTAGCAATTTCATTAAGTGTCCTCGAGGGTGCACAGTTAGAGGTGAACAGAATCTATTAATCCCCACCTCCATTCTCCAATTTGTACTACAGATAATTCTATAGCAAAAATAATTCATGGACTCAATGCACAAAAGGTTTTGGATTGTGCTCCAAGGATGCACAAAGGTTGTATTTTGCTCCCCAGTATTAAATTATTAAAAGGAATGTATTAGTATGCTTACTTCCCCACGAAGTATACAAACTGCAAAACCAGACACTGAGATAATTTAATCTACATTACCTTTGTGCCCTTTTCTGTTTTCTTCCCCTTAAGTTTTTAGCTGTAGTTAGTAGAAGGGAGGGAAATGATGCCTTGAGCCCATAAGATCCTCTACAGCTTCTCCTTGGCCTTCCTCGGGCTGAAAGTTCCATTAAGCTCTTTCTTCTAAGCTATTAGATTACCTTCCTAAAGCCCGTCATTCCCATGACCAACCTCTAAAGCAATACTGAATTGCCATGTGTGCTATTCGTTGCACTCACCACAATAGTGGAGAGCTGAATGAAAGCAAAACCACGATTGAGCTGTGTCTGCTTGTCTTTAATGACACGGACATTCGATGAGGAGAGAACTGCATATGGCGCCAAGGCACTTAAGATGGAGTCCATTGTGCTATGCGGATTCAGGTTTCGCAAGATAATGGCTGGCAGAATAAGAAACAGCATGGTAGTTGGAACTACAGACTCTTTCAAGTACGTTTGAATTTTCATCTGAAAGGATTTAAAACTCTGCACAGCTAAGAAAGTACTATTAGTAAAAGTCCATAACATTTTCGCTTCCTTTTTTTAAATAATAATTAATAAATTAAATGTATATGCCACCTGACTCCCAGAACTCTGGTCCTTATGGCTATAAAAGAAACCTAATTCCACATCATTGTTTTCTGCTAAACACAGGAGGATGACAAACTAGACCTGTATTAAAAGGCTTACATGACACTGTGAACACTCTCTTTGCTATCCTGTGTATGTATGGCAGATCTACAGTTTGAATTCTGATGTATGGTGCCGTTACTGGCTGGCTGCTTCACTTTGCTCATAGCTTCTGATGGGCAACAAGCAGCCTTCCAACCAGTTGTTCAAGTCAGGAGGACACCCTTTCTGCATTTCAGATACTTGACTGTGAGATGTCTCCTTTCTCAGCAACAGGATGAAATAGTGGCAGGGCAGATAAGTATTCAGTTACAGAGAATTTCTTTCCCTACTCAGTTTTCTTATTGCTACTGCAACTGTCTTCTGCCCCTGTTGGAGGCGAAAAAAATCTCTTATCAAGTAACAAGCTGTGGCATATTGTTCCTCAACAGAAGAAGAGAAGAAAAAGAAGGCAACAGTGATGAAGTATATCACTGTTATATATATTTGAAGTATGTGTGTGCATTCAGCGCACTGCACTCACATACTTCTCCATACTTTTCAGAAACTGTCTTCACTCTGCAAACCCTCAGTCTGTATTTTTTGTCTCCGCTTTTCTGTAAGTTCTCAATTATCTGTTTCAAACTATTGACAATTCCAAGCCCACTATCAGATTACTTTCAAAAACAGCTGACACAAGTCATTCCAATGAATCTACTTTTGCAGGCATTTTCTTCAGTATAAGATTTTGAAACCTACAAACCTTCCCCCTAGTTGCCAATCAAGCTTACCAATCTGCATTCTCTAGAGCTACGAATGACATTTAAAAGCTAGACTGATTAAACCAGCCAATTTCCATTTTACAGCCAAGTCAGGCCTGCCAACCTACTCCTAAGCCTGCACACAAAAATTCAACTATCTAAAATGATATAGAACCTAAGTTAGTAAATCAGTGAGGAAACCTAATTAATAAATCTCAACACTCTCATCTATAACAATTAATAGTTTCATGGGGGAACAACAAGAAGACAGCATGAGAGCCAATTTGGTCTAGTGGTTAAGGCACTGGGCTAGAAACCAGGAGACTGAGTTGTATTCCCACCTTAGGCATGAAAGCCGGCTGGGTGACTTTGGTCCAGTCACTTTCTCTCAGCCCAACTCACCTCACAAGGTTGTTGTTGTGGGGAAAACAGGAGGAGGAAGGAGTATTAGGTATGTTCACTGCCTTGAGTTATTTATAATAATAAAGGCAGGATAAAAAATAATAAAAAACCCTAAATAACTTTATTGTAGCTATGTATCAAACTATATACTCACTGTCATTAGCATTCTCTGCACATGGTTCAGACATGGGGGCCACAGGCTGAGTGGATAGAGCTGCTGACACCTGGTATGGTTGCGGGAGAGGCAGAAGGCCTTGGCTGAGTTCTCGCCCTGATAATGCCACTAGCTGATCTAAGCGACCACCAGGGGGTAGCTTCTGTTCAGCTTCTGTTGCAAAGTGGAGGGTAACAAAACAGAAAAAAAAAATTAGAGTGGTTTCTGTGGGCACAAACAGAGCTAAAAGGGCTGGGCTATTAATCTTACCAGATCTGGGAATGCCACACTTGAAGCATTTCTCTCTGCGCTTGAAATTCTGAACTCCACACTGTTGAGAAAAAAATAGACTTCAACTTTATTTTCAAATAAATGTAACTCTTGGCCCACTCTTTTAAAAGGTTCTCCTTACTGCAAAATCACAAATACAGTTGGCTCTCATTATCCAAGGTCTTGGTACGTGGTTTCACATACTCATAGTTGGAAAATACACACCCTGAGTTTGGGGTCCATGATGTATTATCTCTCATATCCCAGTTTTTGCCACGTTTCTGTGTTATTTTATGCTTGTTCAAAACAGCAAACAAGCTTTTGTGCATATGTAAGGTAGTTCTTTTCACGCCTTTGTTATTTGTAGATATTCCACTGGAACAGAATCCCTCTGAATGAGAGCCACCTGTACTTGCTGGTACTATCCCTTAAGTGCATGGTTTAAATTCTTGTCCTGATGGTTGTGATGGAAAAGCATTGAAAAATATTCAATATAATCCCAGAAGATTGTCCTTTTGTTCTATTATGCCTCAGTCTCTGCTCCTAAAGTCAAACTTCCTAGATTTCTCTGTACTTTTTATTTTCTTGTTAGTGCTGCAATCTTTGACAAAAAATTTGCGATCCTTATTTTAGAAAAACGTTTAGCAAAAGAAAAACATTTTAATCCTTATTTTAGAAGCAAAACTATTCAAGATAAGCTAGAGGACTAAACTATCTCGAGTCTGATTACAGAAGCTGGGTGTACTTGCTTCTGCCTTTGATTAACACACAACATTTACCCCCTGCAACTGGAAAAAAGTCACAGTCATTGTTCTGAGTACACCACCAGGCCATCGCTGAACCCTCCAATCATGTCCCCTCAGCGGCACTACATCCTTCACACAGCAGTCCAAACCCACAGCTCTGAGTACCCAATGATTGAATACCTCTACCTACTGATTCAAAGCAGATACCTTGCTGCAGAGCCAGTCCTCGTTGATCTTGGGTTTAGGGTCACTATAGTGCATGGAGACCTTCTGACCCAGGATGGTGAGGGAATGCTGCAGGGAGAGAAACACTCCAATGAGACTCTGAAGCGGAGGGAGAGAGAAGGTGCCCATCACTGCCGCAGCAGAAAGAAGGAGAGGTTCAAACCCTTCAGCTGAATGGATGAGGGTGAGGGAGGGAAGGGAGCATAGGCTGAGAGAGTTTTGGAACTTGGCTATTTGGCTAGTGCACACCTAATCTGGCCGACCAAGGCACCTGTTTCTACCCAAGGCACCGGGACGTCCGGTTGCTGTGATGGAGGGAGAGTGTGTTGGAGAGAGATAGAGAGAAAGATGAAGAAAAGGAGAAACAGACAAGAGAAATGCAGCCGTGCTGTGAGACACCACTATACAATACCTCTAGACCACTAGAATAACCTTTGTTGACCTTCTGCCCCACCAGCTAGCAACATTTCTCTTTTCTTCTCTTCTCCCAACTCAGTGCCACTGTGCCCCCACAATGGGCATATTTCCCTACCCAGGCACTACTCCCTCATTCAGTAAAAATCTCTGCTACACTAGTGTCAAGTTCCACTTTAAGGGCATGCTTGGAGAAACACTCAATCTTCTGTTTGCAAGTTTCTTTGAAAATGAAAACTTTTGGGAGAGCTTAAGTAAGATTTTAAACTACACACACATCCCCTGATGTTCAATGCTTGACTTCTATTCTGTTCTACCGTATACAATACCCCAATTAAACTGCCTACTGTAACTGTATATTTCCTAAATGCCTATCAAAACTACTATTTTACTCAGTTGCAAGGTCTCAACACTTGGTGAGGACATCAGACAATTCTATGGGCATACACACCATAAGGACCAGAACACTAAGCCAGACCATTTTCCAAAACCAATTTCTAGCAGCTGCTAAGTCAAGGCCTAATTGACTAGAACCTCTTTCTGGCACATGCAAGAACCTTGCCTAACTCTAGCCCACTGTCAACCTTCAGAGAGAAACACTGCCAGTTTCACACATAGTTGTACAGATTGTGCTCAAAAGGAAACCCTCATCATATGTCTCTCAACCCAATTTTTCCACATCCCTCCCACATCCAGAGCAACATGTATCATCTCAGCCATGCTTGGGCTACACATGTCAGCTCCCACTGGGGATGCGCACACATGGCCCAACTATATTGTCAACACAAGAGAACAGAAAGAAAAGGAGATGGCAAAGGTATCTGCCATAGCTGCATAAACCCTGGGAAACCCAAACAGCCAGGGCTAGGATTGCATTTTCATCCATGTTATGGTCGCTTGGAAATAAGATTGCAGTTTGAAACTAGTCAGAACAGACACAATTTGGGTCTAAAAAACTTGGCATGTTGCTATTCACATCTCTACTGTAAACCTACAGTGCTGAAGAGAAAATAGGGTCTCACACAGAGGGGCTGTCAAGAGACAGCTGTTGTGATAAAGGAGAAAAAAAACCTCCTAGGGAAGTTTCCATTCTAAACTCACATTCCTGTCATAATAATCTCTGGCAGATTATGGAGAAAAAGACAGCCCGTTGACAGGTGGCCAGCTTTCCTATCTACTCAAACTGTTCAGTTATAGCTATAAACTGCCAGAGCAGAGCCTCTGTCACACTGAGCATGCATATTTCCAGAGCAGGAGAACACAGACAGGACTCATGATTTCCCAAGCCCTTATTTCTTACTGCTAGGAACTCCCAAAATCCCCATTATTATGGATCAACACCTAAGTTCCCCTGCTCAGCTTGTTAGATCCCACTGTCGTCCCCATGGTGGAAATTAAATCCAGTTTTGATTTACTGCCTGAATTTTTAATATCACTTCAAAGCCCTGTTTTCTTGAACCCCTTTTTTCAGGTCATGGGTAGACCCCAGAAGTCAAACACCCAGTTCCCAGTACTCTGTTTTGATTCCTGGAATTGTAAACAAGGCAAGATATCTGACTTTCAGATCTAGCTGCTCTTCCTAATCCCAGTTCAGGGATTTCCTAAGGGGAAGGCATCTAGAATTTGTCACATGAACCAGGTGTTCAGATTGGTCATTAACAGTAGCAGTACTTGTGGGTTTCAAGTGCAGCAAAGCAACCTGATTGGCTTCCATCCATCGTGTAGCGTCCTGCAAGTGATTAAACTCGACGAAGGCGAAGCCCCGGCTCTGACCTGGAGGACAGCATTCAGATACAGACGCAGTGTGTTAGTCAACAGATCCAGCCAACATCACGCACCCCTGTCGCTGTACCAAATGGGGCAAGGGCAGGGCGCGGGGGAGAAAATAAGGTAGAGTGGGAAGGCACAGAAAAGGCACCCTAGTTGCAAAATGGAGTGGTGCAGACTCAAATGCTGGTCACCAGCATCTCTTCTGATCATTCCAATAAAGTATTTTTGATGGAGAGATGCTATTCACTGCTACTCAAACCATCCAGTTGTTTATTTTTCCTAGAATTGAGAAGAGAACTGTGGTGTCCCAACTCCCAGGTCAGTGCTTATCAGTCAGCTTGTATTTCCAAAAGGATAAGGGCTGGAGAGAGAATGTTGGCTTTGAAGAGATCTATTTCTAGCACTAATAGATTCAGTTATCTAACACCTTTTTCACGTTTTAAGCAATAGCTGATTCAAAGAATCTATGCAGGAGGCTACTTCTTATTGTAATAGTATGGCATTTGTCCTACCGACTTCCCTGTTTAGCTTTGGGAAGGGTTAAAATAACCCCACGTAACAGAACAGGACCAAGCAAAGATAAAAACCTGCAGTCTGTTGGACTTGAATCTGGAAGAACTGAATTTAAATTCCAGCTTAACCTTAACATTCATTTGATGACTCTGAGTCAATCACTCTTTCAATCTCATTGCTCCATCTGTCCAACAGAAACAATAATGGTCACTTTCTATTGCAAAAACGAATGATAAAGAAATATTGCCTGCATAAATTTAACATAAACTCAACTAATATCATGTGCCTAGACTGAGAGAAGTTTACTAAAAATCCAAAGAAGAGGCACTGATTTCAGCCAGCTTTCCCACTTTCTTCCTTAGTAGCACTGGAATTAAGATAAAATATTTAAAGGAAACCGAACTGACATAGGCAAGACCAGTCCACTGAATGGGAACGTTCAAGAGACTATACTTCTTTAGAGCTCTTTCTCAAAGTCTGCAGTTCCAGTCCTTGTGAAAATGTAAAATTCATTTTGCATTGTAATTTCCTTTTCTTAGCCTCTGGTTGCCCATAGAAGCAGGGTGCCTTTCTGTACCCTCCATCTTGCAGTATCTGCCAGTCCACTTCAGGCCTTGTACAACAAAGGGCAGATACAGAGGACTATAACCAAAAACATAAGCCTTGCTTTAAAAAAAAAGGAAGGGGGGAGAAAAGAAAAGGTACACAGCCCTATCTCAGGGCCTGCAAGTGTGTGTGATAGGTAGGGAATAACCTTGGCAAGAAGAAGTATACTTACCTGCTTGATTAAACAACTTACTTTATTCCCAGAACAGTATTAGATCATTTTGTCATGGAGCAAACTAAAGAGATCTCTTATTATACTTGCATATACCATACCTATCCAACTTGTTGGCAACCTGTCTTCCTTAATGTAGGCTGACACAATTTATGGTCTATTAAACCAAACAAGTTCACTAATCAAGTACTGTGTTCACAGGTGCTTGACAATTCTTCGATCCCATCACAAAAAAAGGCAGTAAAAAGCCAGGAGGTTTATTAAGTCCTTGGTGAATCACAAGTGCCTGGAGGATTATAGTTAACTTGGTGGAATCAAAAGTTGGATACTTGCCCTAATATCTGCTTCATCAGTATCAATCTTAAAACGGAGTCTAATTTAGGCTGCAAAGATCTAAAAAGGAACGCCAACATAGCTGATAAAATATGGCCAAACAGAAAGTGCATTATATAACCAAAAGGGTTGTCTTCATCCTTTGCCATGTATGTGTGTCTCTTACCTCAAAGAGAGAGGCCAAGTAAGAAAGATAGAGAACAAGTAAGAACTCATCTTAATACAAAAAGCAATACTGAACTGCTAAACCTCCAAAGATTCACACTTATGCAGAATGCAGTGAAACTTGGAAATGGCAGGCCACATCTTCTGCTACTTTTTCAGGCCAATCTCACAGACAGCAGAAGAACCACTAAGGCTCACATTTATGGGATTTTGATAACAGACAATAACACTTAAAGGGCTACTTCTGAATCCACTGCTAACATCTGGAAGACTGACTTATCCTTATCACTGATTGGCAGACCCTAAATACAGTACAGCAGAAACTACAATTGCATATTTTATGCCACAGGGCAAAACTGCTCCACATGC
Source organism: Liasis olivaceus (assembly GCA_030867105.1). Taxonomy (NCBI): domain Eukaryota; kingdom Metazoa; phylum Chordata; class Lepidosauria; order Squamata; family Pythonidae; genus Liasis; species Liasis olivaceus. Next base: position 142,221,514 of record CM061348.1, read on the forward strand.
ACACATGCATAGCACACCACACTCTAGTTTGCAGTGTGTCAAATGGTAGTTGAAACATTACAGCCATATCAAGAGAAAGGAGTAGAAAAAACTGTGAACAGAAGCTCACCTGAGGCTTTATTTCGCATCAGCCGCACCTCACGGGGCTGGAATCCATGTGCCTGCAGCTGGGCCCGGATCTACAGATACAATACAATACAAATACTTTAATGACCAAGTATAAAATATATACAAGGAATTTGTCTTTGGTGACGAACAGCAAGATCAATGGTGCGTTTGGATAGCAACATAAAATTAATAAACAGTAACAATAACACTGCCCAGTAAAATAACTTTTCCAAAGAAGAAGCCACTGTCCAGTACATATCAAATCATATAATATTTAACAGAGCAATGGCACAAGGGAAAAAACTATTCCGATGTCTAGATGATTTAACATATGGATGCAGAGAGACTGTTAATAATGCCAGTAACAGGAGGCTTTAACATAGCAGTCACTGAAAGAAGTAGGGAATGCTAATGAATTCTTGTATGGGCTGTTCTCCAGATGCTGCTCAATTACAATTGCCAGTAACCCCAACCACCATCCCAATGGAGTTCAGTAACATTTGAGGCCACAGCTTCTCCATTCCTGAATCAAAGATCCCAAAGTGCCTTTTAGCCCAAGCAACCAACTTACATCACTCTCAGTGGCAGATTGAGGCAACATCCTCAGCATAATGATACTGCTAGCCTTCTGTTCTTCTTCTTCTTGTTCAGTTCGATAGTCTTGGTCCCGGTAATCGCCATCACCAGGAAATCCCAAATGCTCATTTGGGCTATCTCGTTTTCTGTGTTGTGTCTCTGATCCTGAGGAGGCCTCATAAGAATCCTAGGCAACAATAACACAGAAGACAACAGCTCAGCAGGGTGGAAGCCAAGACTGACTTAGACAAGGAAATCCCCAGTCTCGCAGGCCAAGTCTAGCAATGTACAGGCAACCACAATACCATCACATGGCTGCTCTCCAAGCATTCTGCCAAATGGATACAATTTTTTATGAACAAACAGTTATCTACAAGCCCAATTCCAGTCTCTCTTTCCATTATTTTGCATATAGTCCTACATGATCTCTTCATACAGCCTGCAATAGCCCTCCCCGATCAGCTGCACTTTGAATGGCATGGAATTTCCTTAGGGATTCTAAAAGATGAAAAGAAGTTCTGAAGCATAAGCCTAAGGGATTCTTACCCGTACAGCAGCAGTTAGTCAAAGGCTCAGAGTTATTCAGTTGCTCAGAAAAGCCATTACCTTACTGTTGCTGAGAAAACTACATGGCTGTGACCATGAAATCAATAAGAGATGAGCTTGACTGGAAAGGAGACTTTACTCTTAACTTACCTCCACACTGTGTTCTTCAGAGGAATCATCATAATCATTAGCAGGTTCCTGGCTGTTGAAATCTCTCATGTAGGATCGATAATCCATATCTCTGTAGTCATGGTCCCTCTGATTCCGCCCTTCTGAACTTTCATCCTGAATCTGTTCAACAGCACCATACCGACCTGTTCGATCCCCACGGCCACCTCTAAAGTGAACAAAATGAAGAAATGTTAAAAAGAATTTTAAAGTACCAGCACTAATACCGACAACGAGGGAAACATATTCCCTACTAAAACCTTCTGTTGCAGCTTCCAAATACCACTACTGAAACAGAGGAAAAAACTGACAAAATATTTGTTTAAAGAAGTCTGGACTTCCAAGAAATATTATTTCCCCTACTCTTGTTTACAAGAAGTATCTATGTGTACGTGTGTGTGTGTGTGTGTCTCTTTCTCTCTCTCTCTCTCTCTCTCTCTCTCTCTCTCTCTCTCTCTCTCAGAACAATGCGTGCTCAGAGCTTGTGGCTTCCAGATAGTACTGAAGTTATGCCCCCATCTCTCCCAGGCAGCATAGGAGATGGGTTGAATATGAGCGTCGTAGACTGACATTATCTGAATGGCTACAACTTCCCCATTATGAACTAAAATCAGCAAGAGAGCATTGCTCTGGCTGTAACTTAAATTATTTACATGCTAGAGTTCAATGAACAGGATTGCTAAATGCAACTATCATTCAAGGTTTGAAGGTGGATGGGCACAATCTTTGTGAAATCGTCCTCAGAACTATGATCAGATTAAGATCCATAACTTATAGTAGCTGTTCTTCATCTAGTAAAGTTTGTTCACTGTCAGTGAGCAGCATCAATGATATGTTTCATTCCCTACCCAGCAGCTCTGCCGCTACAGTGAATCATTCTTAAACCTCATGAAGAAATCAATAGAAATCAAAGGCATTCACACCTACTGCACTTCAGTAATGATACCGGTAATCTCTTGTAACAGGTGTGGTTGAAATAAATTGTCCTAATCATCAGTTGAAAGGCATCAATTTAGGAGAGGCTAACCCAGCCTTTAAAAAGATGATCCGCTGATCAATGACTGTTTCTTGCACTTCTGTACCTTGGAAGGGCATATGAATGATGACATTGTAAACTACACTTTTTTCATTCTTTTTGCTGTTCCAGTGATGAAAAACACAGGTAAAGCTCAGCATACAAAGGTCCCTTAGTACTGCCAAGCCCTTTCCATAGCTGCTTTCTCTGGCGGAATGCATTAAGTGCCTTTCTTATGCTACATCTTTTCTTTTCCATATTAAGAACAGTGGACAAATATAGTATGTTGAATTTTTATTCATGCACATTTCTCATATTGTATTGTTGCTTTGCCCCAGAAAGATTTCATTGTACTTGTGGGCCAGCACGCAAGGGTTCATGTTCATCATTACAGACTATAAATTCTTCCCATTTTACTAATGATGCTGAAGTTAATGATGACTAAAGAGAGACTGGCCTTAATTTAACTATTCTTCATTTAATTTTAACAAACTGATTATGTGCCATCAAGTCATTTTCGAGTCCTAGTGACCACATAGATAAATTTTCTCCAAGACAATCTATCCCTAACTTGTCCTTTCATGTCTCCCGATGGTGCACTCATCACCTCTGTATTTGAGTCCATCCACCTTGCTGCCAGTCGTCCCCTTCTTCTCTTTCCTTCTACCTTTCCCAGCATTAGAGCCTTTTCCAGAGAGCTGGGTCTTCGCATAATTTTCTGAAGTAGAATAATTTGAGCCTGGTCATTTGTGCCTCAAGTGAGAACTCTGGGTTGATTTGTTCAATGATCCATCGGTTTGTTTTCTTGGCTGTTCACAATATTTTCAGGAGTCTTTGCCAACACCAATGTTCAAAAGCATCAATACTCTTCCTATCCTGCTTCTTTAAAGTCCAATTTTCACTTCCATAGTGTATCATAGGGAATACCATGGCTTGCACAATTCTGATCTTTGTAGGTATAGACACATATGGCATTTGAATATCTTTCCCAAGGTCGTCATGCCTGCTTTACCAAGTACTAGTGTGCGGCATATTTCTTGACTGTTCGTCCCTTTACTGTTGATGGTTGATCCTAAAAGGCAGAACCTATTCACCACTTTGATACCTTGATTGTCAGTTCTAAGGCTGGTTGTTCTACCTGTTGTCATTAATTTGGTCTTCTTTATATTTAATTTAGCCCCATTTTTTCACTGTACTCTTTGACTTTTAGTACTAGGGCTTGCAGATTCTTTGCATTTTCAGCTATGAGGCTAGTGTCATCAGCATAGCACAGGTTATTGATGTTTCTTCCTCCAATTTTAAAACCGTGTTCATCTTCTTCCAATCCAGCTGCCCTTAATATATATTCCATACATAGGCTGAATAAATAAGGGGAGAGTATGCAGCCTTGTTGCACTCTTTTGCCAACCTGGAGCCAGTCTGTTTCACCATGTTCTGTCCAGACTGTGGCTTCCTGACCTTTATATAAGTTTCTCATGAGGACAATGAGATGTTCTGGGATTCCTGCTTTTCTGAGCACATTCCACAGCTTGATGTGATCAACACAATCAAAGGCTTTTCTATAATCGATGAAGCAAATTCTGACTTCTTTTTGGTATTCTTTGGCTTTTTCAATTATCCAGCATGCATCAGCAATAATGTCTCATATTCTTCAGCCTTTTCTAAAGCTAGACTGAACATTTGGCATCTTTTTTTCCATATAGGACTCTAATCTGCATTGGATGATCCTAAGCATTATTTTGCTAGCATGAGAAATTAAGGATATTGTACAATAGTTTGCACACTCTGTTAAGTCTTCTTTTTTTGGTATTGGAATGTAGATTGACCTCTTCCAATCAGTTGGCCATTGTGTCATTCTCCAGATTTGCTGGCATAGCTTGGTTAGAACCTTGACTGATTTTTCTTCTGTTGCTTGCTATATTTCAGTGGGTATTCTATCAGTTCCTGTGGCTTTCCAACTTGGTAATGACTGGAGTGTTGATCTAACTTCATCTTCTAGTACTAGAGGTTCTTGTAAGTAAGGAATATCTTCTAAGGTATCCTGAATGTTGACTTCTTTACTGCATAGTGATTTAGTATACACCTTCCATCTTCCTTTGATCTCCTTTGACTCGGTTACTACCTGTCCTTTTGCATCTTTTAGCATACCAATTCAAAGTTGGAACCTCCTTCTGAGTTCAGAGATCTTTTGAAAGACTTTCCTTGTTTTTCCATGTTTATTTCCATTTTCAATGTCTTTGCAGATGTTGTTGTAATACTGCTCCTTGTCTCTTCTAACAGCTCTCTGAAACTCTTTGTTAAGTTCCTTTCTGAGATTTTTATCTTTCTTGGCTTTGGCTTCTCTTCTCTTCTTGGCAATTTTCATGTTTGTTCTGATATCCAGTTTGCTTTCTTCTCTTTGTTCATTTTTGGCAATCTTTTTTTACATTCATACTTAATGACTTCTTTAAGTTCATTCCATAATTCCTCGGATTTTCTATCAACGAGGTTCTGGACTTCAAAGTGATTCCTGATGTTCTCCTTGAAAATGGTGGATATACTGTATGTCCAAGACCATATCCTGGAAACGGACCGGCATTCTTCTTCTTTAGCTTAACTTGGAGCTTGCACATAAGCAGTTCTTGATCTGTTCCAAAGTCAGCACCTGGCCATGTCTCTGATGCTATAATTGAGCTCCTCTACCTCCTTTTAGCAATAATATAGTCAATTTGATTTCTATATACTCCATCTGGTGATGTCCATGTATAGAGGCATTGTTTTGGTTGTTTGAAGTTTTAACAAAACAGATCCTAAAATTAGTGCTGACTTTTCACAACTTCTTTGCTTAATGGCATGGCTTATCTAACCTAAGCAATCCTTAGGAAAAATAGGCACAACATATTTCTTCCTGGGCTCTAAAGTAATTGAAGAAATAGTTTACCTTCTCTCATACTCCATTGCTATCTGTGAAGTACAAATGCTTCAGGAATCTCCTAATACAAATCCTTCAATAGATAGCTGCCATTCCAGAAGGTCATAAGAAGTGGATTATAAAGATTTCTGCAGGGAAAATAGAACAATGTTTTTATTCAAATGTTCACTGTAGCTTAATCCCAGCAACAGTAATTAAACCATCTTCTAAAACCAAAGTCTTTCCAGCTTCGCATGTACAGGCTGCATACCTTTTAAATTAATTGTATTTAATATTTTAAAAGAAGATAAGTGAAAAGAATGTAAGAAAGAAAATACAGGACATGTAAAAACAAGAAACAAGATACAGATAATTATCCTGATTGCACTTGGAACTGAACATACTTGGTTAACATAGTGCTAATCACTGACAAAACTATGAATAGTGAACTATACATTAGATCAATACTAAACGTTATAGATCAGATTGAGATATAATTCTATAGATAAGAAAAGCAAAATTTTGGATATGGCACAAATCCATATATTACATTATAATGCAAGAATGGTTACAGGTTGCATCTTGAGTGATTCTCAGATCTGCAATTCCCCACAGCAGTAACTCACCACTCCCCAAAAACTCCAACTATCATCTTCAACTTTGCAAATGCACATGTCAACATAAATGCTAAATCAATCTGACATCCACTGCTAGAATCAGCTATGTTCACACAATAAGCTCAAACCTATATCACTGGTTATTATTAAGTAAATAATGTGCAGTGTTTTTTGTAAACTGTTCATATGGAAAATAGTATGATTTCACAAAACACAGGCAGATTAGGACAGACCATCACTTCTCCCACTAAACACTCCAGATCCCACCCACTTCCTGAGCTCCAGAAAGAAACTAAATTCTAATACTTCTTTCATATATTCCTACTAGTCAAAACTTTACAGATATATTCCTAGCTTTTTAACCGACTAGCTATATGACCTTGAGCACATAATTCCTTTGTCTATCAGACAGATAATCTTCTGCATTTTTGAGGTTTGAAACAGATTTAAAAAGATTTATGGATTTAAAGCACTTTGAGCTTCAATATACAAAGCCTCCATTAAGATCCTTTCACAGTAGAAACATTCTCTGTCATTCTCTTGTAAAATTCCAGAATTAATTATATTTCTTAGACATTGCAATTGCTTATGAAAACTAAATTTCATGAGTTTTCAACAAGGACAAGAACAAACACACACAGGTAAGAGAACAGAAAATTGTGAATTCTTTGCGAGCAAATGTACACGTAGTCCTCGGGTTACAACCGCAATTGGGATTGGAACTGCCATCGCTAAGCGAGGCAGCTGTACAGTGCAATGTCATATGACCACGTCGCTTAGTGATGATAACTCCAACAGTCCCGGTTGCCATAGTTAAGCAAGGACCACACGTGACTGCGACTTCCAACTTCCTGCTGGCTTCTCCATTGACTTTGCTTGTGGGAAGCTGGCAGGAAACATCGGAAATCACAACCAAGTAACTGTGGGGATGCTGCAACAGCCAGAATTCCAAGGATCGGTTGTAAATCCCCCTCGTTCAGTGCTGTCACAAGTCTGAATGGTTGCTGAACAAGTGGCCATACCCTAAGGACCAGCTGTACTTTGCTCTGCTATTCACATACTCCCATGAAAAACTGGAATCCATCTCTTAAGAAATAAATATGTTCTTATTCCCTGTCAGGTTAAATCTAATCTAAGGGCTTTTGTAGAATCCATGGTTAGCTGACTAGTTCCCATTGATCTAATGTTAAACTAAAGGCAAGCTATAATTAAATCATCACAAAACTACAGCTTTTATTGTAGTAATGGAATTTGAGAAATACAAGAGATACAAATATTGCCACAGTTTTTGCATATGCATGACTGTTGTTCTGTAAGCTTTGACTACTTTGTCTTAATTCTGATGTTCTGCAGATGCTCTGATGAAAACAGCCACACTGCCAATAGCTGGCTTAATATCTTGTACAAAACAAGCCAATTGTTTTTCATTATAAAGCATGAGTAAACAAGCCATTCTGTCAGCCCTTTGAGGTAGTCCAGACAAGAAACCAAAACCATGAGTACCAACACTGCCTTTATTGTAAGATTACAGTAACAGGATCTTGAAAATCTGAAAGCACTTCTCCCCTGCCTTGCCTTTACTTTCCAGAGAACTAAGAAGTATCTCTTCTGAAACATTTTCTACACCCCCATTCCTTCTGTGGGCTGAGATACCTTTTGTCTGATCATTGTCTAGGCTGCAGCTCTTCCTCCTGTCTCCCAAGATCATTTTCACAGCCCATTATACATTCCATAGCACAATGTGTAAACTCAGTTTATTTCTTAAATAGCAGAACTGTACAGTACATACGTACCATATATACTCACATATAAGCCCATCTGTGGATAAGCCAACCCTCACATTTTTAACCAAAATACCATGAAAAATACACCACCTGCAGATGAGCCAACCCTTGAAATTTTTGTATGTTTTAATTTTCACTATTGGCTTATCTGTGGGTGGTGCAGTCTTCATTATTATTTTGGTTAAAAATTCAAGGGTCTGCTTAGATGTGGATGAGCTTATCTGTGAGTATATACAGGATATGGGGTACTTTAAAAAAGCTGAGGGAAAAACCTTCTGCATACACTTGCAGATAAGTCCATCCACAGATAAGCTGAACCCTATTTTGGGGGTATATTTTGGCACTAAAATTCTTGGCTTATCTGTCATTATATAGAGTACATCCCTGTTATGCTATCCTGTTTCAAGGTAAATCAATGTTCTGCAAAGTGCAGAAAAGGAGTAAAAATAGTAAGCCAAAGTACAGGTAGTCCCCGGGTTAAGAACACCCAGTATAAGGACAACCCATAGTTAAGAATGGAGCCTACTGTAGCAAAGTTCAAGTTAAATACACAATGGTTCGAGTTAAATACACAATGGTTCGAGTTAATTACACAATACTACTTATACAGTATTATATGATAATGCTGCTCCAGCTTACATACAAATCTGACTTAGACAGACCTTGGGAACAGAACTCATTCTTAAACTGGGGACTACCTGTAATGAAGGTAGAAAGAGAAGAAAATATAGCTAAATTTACTTTATACCAAACCATTCACTATACCACTCCATATCTTTCTATCCTTGCAAACCATCCTTGTTCTGTCATATTTATATACTGCTTTATATTTTCCCTTTTATTTTTTAAAGTTCCCAACTCTCTCCTTTTGAGGATCTTCACCAACTCCATCCAATCAACCATGACTTTCACAGTCTTCCTTCTCTTCTTTCTCTTCCTTCATATACTGGATTTGTAATTCAGTCTGATTCTCTCTACATGACTAAATCATCTCAACATATGGAAGATTCTCATTATTCATGGTAGTTATGTTCTATAAAGTTACTACAAACACTGAATTAGCGAATACTGAAACCTCAGCTGGGAACGTGCATGTTGGGTAACTCAAATTTTTCACTTCTCTGCATGTCCGCAAATGACCGCGAAAGCGCCATGAGTATTGATTTTGCAGTTACAAATAAATTTTAGCAAGTAGGAAAATTTGCAAATATGGAATCCACAAATAAAAAGAATCAACTATACTTTTGTACTAATCATACACTTTTATATTCAATAAATTTCACTTGGCACCCATTCATTCATTTCTTGTTTTACAAAGAAGGACCCTATTCCCACCACATTCAACTTTTATCTTTCTCTTGACATACCCAACTCTCACCTCAACATAACAAACTGGGCAGAAGCATATTCATATACACAGCCATTTTCACTTCTTATAACAAACACTCATTCCTTGCAACAGTTCACATACTACTCACTTCTTTCTATCAGTATTATAAGCCTATCAGTATTATAATCCTAACAGTTCTCAATTTTCCTATATTTATTAAACATTCTACCAAGATACGTAAATTAATCTATTTGCTCTACTTTTTTGCCATTTATAACTGTATAACTTCAACAGTTCACTCCATTTTCCCCGTCAAACCTTGGTCTTTGATACATTACTTTTCAGATCCGTATTTCTAATGTACATTGCAAATAATTCATGTTTTCAGACAACACTGCATCACCAGTGTACAGATCCAGGGATGGATTGTGGGACAGCCTTGCTGCTTCTGTTGACTTTTTAAAGGAGCCACAACTTTACCTGGGCACACATGATGGGCACATGGGCAAACAAATATACTCATTTGAGTTCAGGAGGCATTACAAAGGTGGTGATAAAGTGTGGCTACGTGTGACCACCTTGTCACCACTTCCTTAACTGAAATGTGTATTTTCCTAAGTCCCTTCTGAATTCAGGAAAAAGCACAGCTCTTTTAAGGAGCTGCTGACAAGTACAGCAAGGGTGCTGTTGCATCTGAAGCACTTTTGTCCACTTCAGTTTTTAAAATGTTTACAGACTGATCACTTTTGATCTGTTCTAGAATCGTCCCAGGTATCAAGGTCAGACTGACTGGTTTGTAATTCTTGATTCTTCCTTTTCCCCCTTTTCCGAGAGAGAAAGGCTTCCGTACTTCAGGATTTGTCAAAGATAACAGACTGAGGTTTGTCAGACCATCCCCAAGCCCTGTTAGTACTCTAGAATGGAGGCCATCTGGCTCTGATCTGAACTCATTCAAGGTTAAAATGGTACTTGCTGACTATACTTCCATCAAGCTCAAACAGAAACCCTCTTCTCAGAAAAGATTGAACCAAAGTAGGAATCCAATAGTTTTGCCTTCTGTTTGTCATCTGGTATCTCTTTTATCATCTTCATTGAGCATTATATTGTTTCTTTTCCTTTAACGTGAACATACCCAAGAATTTTGCTGTTACTAGAATTCTTTACTAAATTTTGCTCACAGCTTTAGCTTTCTTGACACCATGTCTACAAATCTGGGCTACCCATCTGTATTCTTTCATGAAGACCTTCCTTATTTTGTTACCTTCGATATTCAGGTTTTCACTAATTATTTTATATAGCCATATTGGCTTTTACTGCTGTCTTTCACTTCTTTTTTCCTCATTGGAATTGCTTACAATTGTACTTTTACTGTCTCTTTTTTAGGAACTCCCAGCCATTTTGAGCTCCTTTTGCCATTAGCTTCCCTTGATACACAACCCCTTTTATCACTGCTCTGAGTTTAGCAAAACCTGCTTTAATGTTGATTAAACATTTGATTATATTCATCTTTAATTTGCAGTATTACATGGTCTTGTTCCTACTACTTCAATCTTTGTCTAAGTCTTTTCATTTTCTGTACAGTTGGAGAATAAGACAGAGTACAGTGGAACCTCGGTTCACGAACTTAATTCGTTCCGCGACTCTAGTCGCGAACCGAATTGGTCGTGAACCGAATCAAATTTTCCCATAAGGTTCAATGTAAATACGGTTAATCCGTTCTGACCCCTACGAATTTGGTCGCCAACCGATTTTTGATCGCGTCCCGAATCAAATTTCCCTATAAGGTTCAATGTAATTATGGTTAATCCGTTCTGAACCATATGTTTGTTTTTTTTTAAACCACAAAAATATGACACAAAGTACAGTACGAAGAGAGAGAAAGCTAACCTTGCTCGACGCGACTTCTGGCGTGGAGGACAGGAAGGCGGGTGGGGAGGCGGTTACTGCTTGGAGGGAGAGTCCCCCTCCCTACAGGAAGCTGCGACCACGTGTCACGGGAGGGAAAATGGCCGCGGATCCTGTTCGTAACCCGATGCGGAGTTCGCGAATGGAGGCAAAATTTTGCGACCGGAGCTGTTCGTGAACCGAATTGTTCGTGAACAGAAGCATTCGTGAACCGAGGTACCACTGTATATTTAATTTGATCCTAATCAATATTCTGTCTTATTCTCCAACTATACAGAAAATGAAAGAAATGTATAATGGCTTTTTTCTGTCTTGATATTAATAGAAATCCTACAATTACAGTTATTACCTTACCTTAGGTAGTTCACAAACCTTCTCCCTCGTTCAATGAACTATGCATCGCTCATATTTTTTCATTATTAAGCTCTTGTGATTCAAGACTACACACAAACATTTGTGCCTAGCACTATCTGACAAAATATGAAAAACATGTTCCTATGCTGCATTTGTGGAAGATTCACTCTAACTATTCATAGGAACAAAAAATTATATCCCTAAAAACATATTGCTTAAGATAATAACATTTATACACTATTCGTCACTCATTCATGGAAATAGGATGCTGAAAACCAAAAGTATGGTTCAGGTTGTTGTAAAATAATTGGTATGCAAACTATTAACTCTTCTATTACAGTTATATACCCACTGACTCTGGAGTACGTAAACACTATAGATTTAGACTGTAAAGGTTTTCATTCATAGAAGCTGCGTTCATTCTTAGAAGCTGCGTTAGGATCACAATCAAGTGTGCTTTACCATTAGATTTGATAGCTGGTTAAGTATCTATAGCAAGTATGATTACATTTAGCTATTGTATCATGAACATATAAGTGAAATGCAGGACCTGTAGCAGAAATAAGTATGTTCTCAAAGCCTACACTTATAGTCCAGAAATCACTGTTGGCTACTGACTCAAAAGCCTGTCTTTTTCAACTGTATAACAATTCCAAAGGAGATTGTGTCAATTACACTGGACTAGATTCATGTAAAGCTTAAATATTAAACTTAAATCTACTTTAGGAACGGTGAAATATGGAAGACTGAATTCCCATCAAGTACTGCTGCTTGAACCATCTGTTCTTAATTTTCAGAAAACGATTGTTTCTACTCGGAAATAAACGTCAATGAATTCAACGGAAGATACTCATACATATGAATGGGATTGTCATATTAAAGAGAGTAAGATTATCAGCAATTGGCAAACATGGGGTCCTTCCTTATCATACTTCATATACTCAGTGTCACAGACTGACTGCCTCTCTTGCATTTCCTGGCCGTTTAGCTCCTCTGTTTTCAACGTTCCCGCTTTGAAGCCAGTATTTCGCAGTATCTGCCCCTCCATTCACCAGAGAAAGTGGATTCTAGACCTCAGAAGCTTGCTCCACAATCGATGTTTGTCCTTAACGTACCACAAACACATGTTGCTCTTCATACACACATAGGATTGTGGCGAACCTACGGGGCCTTTCTCTTCAGCAGCTTTTCGCCCAACTACTGAGCAGGTTTCCCCCTCCTCTTTGTATTCGGCTACGGGGGCAAAATTGGAAAGCATTTCAGGCGCGGAAGACCAAGCGGGCTTTGGATCAAGGAACTTAACGCCAGAGTCAATCTGTCGGCCTTTTAAAGGGCTCCAAGACTAGGCGGCGATTTTCTTCTCGAACCAGAGGAACGCCGCTTTCTCCGGGACTGCCAGGGCCCAGCCTGTCACGCCTTGAAGCCCGGGGGAGACCCAGCCTACACCGCCCCGTCCAGGCCCGCCAAGCCCCACCTTTCCCGGCGCGCCCGGCCTCTCTCGCCGTCGCGCTCACCTGGCGAACGCTTCCCCAGCGCCCGAAAGGGACGGAAAGAGGACTGACCGCTGGAGCGGCCGCTCAGCCACCCGACTCGCCTCTCAAAATGGCGTCGCTTCTCCAGGCCACCCTCCCCCGCCTTTTCCCAAGACTCTCTTCGTCACCGTTGTCGTCGGTGACACCGGAGCGCCCGACCGCCTTCCTCATTTCCCCCAGCACGCACGAAAGCCCACCCCCGCGCGCCCATTGGCTCGCACTCCCTCGCAGTGACCGCCCACTCTGGATTACGATTGGTAAGAGACTCCGTCGCTCAAATTCTGGTTCTCCGCTCGCTTTTCTCGCGCCAGCTCGCTGAACTGGTCCCCTGACCTGCTATGATAGTTTGCTCTGCTTTCGTTTTGTTTCTTTGTGACAGACGCTTATATTTTTGTTAGTTCGAACCTAGAAAGATCGACTGCTGTCTGCAAAAGCCTTTGCAAAAGGTGTTGGGTTTCCACACTATGCGGACCCTACATTAACTATGAGTTTCTGGATTCATGTAATTGTCTGGGCCGCGCATCACACATATACACTACCTGCAGGGGCTGGGTTTGCATAATGCACTAACCCACAAAACCCTTTAGCCTAGTATGTTGGGCAAACAGAAGTCTTTAAATTATTATTTATTGCAATTGTTTGTATCCTTCCTTTTATGATGTAAAAAATATCAGAGGCTTACAAACTGATCAATCATAATGCATTAACAATATTAAATAGTATTTAGCGGCACTGGCCTTGACAAAAGAATACTGCTAGAGCAGGCGTCAAGGATATTTTTTACCTGTTTCCTCCTTTCTAAGTCATTTTTGCCATTGTGGAATCACGAAGGTGTTGTATTTGGAGTAATCTCCCACCCCAATGAATGCATGATACTTATTTCTGCGTAGAATTAAATAAATAGGACAATATTAATAGCTGTAGTACGGAATATTGATAGAAACAGTTGGGCTGAAACATACCTTTTAAACTAAAGTTACAGGCTGAAACATTCTCCTTCAGAATAAAAGGTAATTGATCTATTACTCATCTGTCAAGCCTAATACCTTTGCAATGCAAATTCCAGGCAGCAGAGCTGGCTCATTAGAAGAGAAAGCCGTAAGCGGAACCCTTATTTCTATTAGTAAGCAACCTTTGGAGTTCACAACCACTTTCCAACAGTCTAAATAGTACTTAGTCATACACCGTCACAGAAGCTTTTTCGACTTCTCTATCGGGGTTTTCAATATGCTTCCTCCCCGCAATTCCGAGACGTTAGTCGGACTCGGACGTCTTCTAGCGCTACCCTGACCGAAAAGAGCGTGAAGCATTTCGTTTCCCCCTCCCCGCGCAGCTTCCGGAGAAACTATTTCCGCTTCCGGTTGGAGTGTTGACCATGGCGGCTTTGAGGAGGGTGGCGGGCTTGCAGAGGTTGCTGGGGTTACCGGTTCGTGCGGTCTCCTCCGGCCAAACAGCGAATTCCACGGTTTCTGCCCGGATTCCCCCGGCCTCTCGCCCTCTGGAGGTGGTTGAATGGCACCCAGTGGAGAAGGAAAAGGAGAAGAGCCCTTTCGTCAAGGTGAGAACCGTTAGAGGGAAGAGCTAAAGGGGCAGGGGATCGCAGGAGGCTGAGTACGAGTTTTGCTCCCATTCCGGTTTAAAATGGGAGGCAACTTATCTTGCAATTGGAAAGGTAGTTCTTCATTTTTTTTTGGAGCAACTTTCTGTGATCTGGTGCATCCGGGTGGGTAGGGCTACAATTCGTAGGATTCTCAGCCAGATGATCATGCTAACTGAAGATTTGGACAGCGATCTTGCCAACGCATCTGGAGAATTCTGAAATGAAGACTGTCAATCCCGGAGCAATGAGTATTTGGTGGTTCCAGTTTGTAGCTGCAAAATAATGTACTTAAAGCTAACTTTGTGTCCCAAGGAAGCAACTAGTGGAATAAGTGTAGTGTAATAAGAGTGTTTAAAGGATCCTGCCCAAGCGTGCATCATTTGTGCTTCTTTCACTCAGGATTTGTGTACAGCCCATTCATGGAGAGATGGGAAGATTAGTGCTATGTAAGTTTTCTTCACTGTATCAAGTTGAAAATGTTTGGTATATACAGTTTCAGGCTTTCAGGATCCTGAATTGCTGATATATTCACTAGAGAGGGTTGCTGAGTTTAGGCTGTAGTTTTGAAACAATTCTTTCTTTTTTCTTTTTTCTTAAAGGGCCATTATGTCGTAGAATTATCATTGGAAAGAAACTTGAAAGTCATCATCTCCAAACCATATTCAGTGCAGTATGCAACCTCAACATCAGTGGGAGATAGGAAGTTCTTGATTTTTACAAATATTAATCAAATTGCTGCAACAACATGAAAGAACAGTGCATGAAGACAAATGATTCAGATTTTTCACTCTAGTGTATTCTTTAAATTGAAGCCCAAGATAGCATCACAATATCCAAATAATATCTACTTGTTGATTGGCATTATGTCATGCATATATTTATATTATCTTAGGTTTGTGCTTTTTCATGGTAAAGCAGCTGGGCTTGAATAAGATTAACATTCTTTGTCACAGGCATGTGGAATGTCTTGGTCAGGTATTTAATTCTTAATTTCACTCCCCCATTTATAAGTCAGCATTTTCATGGTTTGCAGAATTGTTTATGTGAAATATATATGAGTTCACTCTTTGAAAACAAATTCTGTTCAGTCAATTACACATACATAAGGTTTGTAACATTCTCGGAGTGCATCCCAAGACTCACTTATCTGGAAATAAACTCCACTGATCTTATAAATTATTTCTCAGTAAACATTCATAAAATTGACCTATAAAGTACAATTGTGATTTATTTAAACAACCTTTGCTTTTTTGCAGTGTGTAAACCACCCAAGGTCTCTCATGTGCTTACATGACTTAAACACTTAAAATCAACAAGTAATCAACAAGTAATTGTAGATCCATGGGTGTGGGAGATCCAAACATTAGGTAATAAACATCTTTAATGTATCTTACTGTTCAAATGGAAAACAAGTAGTAAAAATGGGGTTTTGTGGCAAACAAATATGAGGTGAACTGTTATTAACTACAATTGATTTCATCAAATGTATACAGTATTATCTCAATAGAGGAGTATATAAATGCTATAGCTGGGTGTAATTAATATGATGTGGAAAGACAGAACTGAAATGAAGGAGGTACAGACAAAAATTCAGTATATATATTAAAACAATGATTTGCTTAACCATACACTTTATATAACATACTAAGTTATCTGTTGAAGGTAGACATGAGGTTTGGGGTTATTATATAGACATCTGTTCATTAATAAGCTGATTAACACATTTGCTTTTCATAATTTTAATATGCAGTCTTGTGATTGGGTTCTCATTTTGCACTAATTCGAGTAGTTTGTTTAAAGTAGTATGTTGTATGAACCTAGACAATTATAGTTTAATCAAAATTCTGTCATTAAACAAGCCATGGCAAAGTGTGAACCTGGTTTCTATGAATCTCTGCTCAGAAATAAAACTTAATTAGTTGAATGGGGCATATTCCTAACTAAATCAAAACCCAACACTAAAAGCTTTTACGTAAATAAAATTGTACTGTTCTTTGTATGTATTTTTACTTTCCCCCAAATGGAGCCTCAACTTCAAAAAGCATTACAACTTTTTATTTAAAAGGATGATAATCTCCAATTCTTAGCAAGCTTGTGAAGTTTATTAAAATTGCAGCTGTTTTAAAGAAAATAAGAATTGTTTTTTATATCTGTGTGGATACTGTTTATCTGGTTACACTTGTTATTCAGTTGTATGTTTTCAAGTGAAAAACACAGAAAAGAATTTAGACAGTAAAATGTAAGGCAGAGAAATGGGAAGGGTCCAACTTTGGTTGGTTGTTATAAAGCCAGCTACTGTGGTTGCTAGATCCCTCTCTTCTTGCTGGATCAATACATATGTTTCAAACCAGAACACCCACTCCATGCTAAGTAATTATTAAAGTAATCCTCTCCAACCCTTTTTGCAGGAGAGGCAAGAAGTATTCAGACCCATTAGTATTAACTAGATGATACATGGTTAGTGATTAATTTGCTTTAATCCCTTTTTGTTGAAAAAGCCACAGTGATTTAATGTGATGCATAAACCCAGCCAGTATGTAGCTTCTTTTACTCTTCTTCTGCAACAATTGAATGCCTTTGCTGACTTTGGTGGTTCTTTGTAGTGGACTACTGAGCCTCTCTACAGAGAAGCACTGGTTTCCTTTCAAAAAAGGAGAAAGGAATGTGCAGGCTTCACTGTCTACTTGTACATGGGTCTCTGACGCTGAGCACCAAGTTGTAGCTGTAGGATTATCCCTTCCCATTTCTTTCCCCCCTGGGAAAGAATTTTTGAGGTTGCAGCCTCAACAAGAATCTCCCTTCTAGTGGAAGAAAAAGGTAGGAGGTTTGCTTCCAACCTTACAGCCAGGCCAAAAAGCTCCTGCAGTCTTTCCCCATACATTCTGAGAGATGCAGTTGCAGTACATTTGGAAGGCACTGGGTTAGAGAAAGCTGTTTTTAGAGAGATTCACAGAAAATAAAAATTCAGTTTTGCCCTTAATACATTGGCTAGATGTGTTTTGTTTGGGGGTTTAAAACTTTCAGGCTTTAAAGTTCTGTGTAGGTTTGCTAACAACAAAAGTAGGTTTTAGAGTATTAGCTTAGGGTTTTTGATCATCAGAGATTCGGGTTTTCCCAGTGGAAGCAATATCCCCCCATGAGAATATAATGTTACTGATTTACTAAAAGAGAGTGATGGAAACTTATTGTGGTGGAAAAGGCTGTACTTTTTTAGAGCACTTTATTTTAGGGATCTCTCTGGTTAAACACTTATCTAGGGTATATCCTTTGGAATACCACCAGTTTTCTTTTTTCTTTTAATTATGACAAAAAGTTCAAAGTCATTATCATTCCTCCAGGATATTTGTGGTGATGTGAATAACTATTCTTATCCATCAAGGGTTTTGTGGTTTTATTTTGTTTTTTTTTTAATTAATATTTTGCATTTTATATTTGAGTTTAAAGCAGTGTTTTCAAGTGCCATTGTAGTTTATTGTTAAAAGCGGTTATGTATGCCATCTCTTCATACAGGATGATCAATCTGTGTCTTCTCAAAAGAGTACAGTTTCTTGTACAAGACTGTTAATAGTAATTTTACCCCAATTCCTCCTGCTAGAGATAGAAAAAAAATTATCATTTAAAAATAAGGGGCAAGAGTTACTGGACTGGAAAAGAGTGGAGTTTACCATCTCCCCACTACCTCTGATTAAAAGGAAAAAGGGAAGGGAAGCAGAGGATCTTTGCTTCTGGGGGATTCTATTTCTGTAGAAAGAAGTAACAGGTTTTAGCCAGAAATTTGTGTTAGTTTCTTAATTTATGTTTCTGTGTGATGCAAGTCTCAGTGTCTCATGTTCATGTTTCCCTGAACTTAGAAAATTGGAGTTTTGTATCAACCTTGAATCATATATATAATTTTTCTTTATAATTGTGATCTGTAATATAATTTGGAATCCTCCATATTTTTCTTTTGTTATTGTAGTAGGGATCACATCATTTGTAGCAGACCAATGCCATCTTATGGTCTGACTGAAGCATTTTATTCCTTTCGGATTTTTCTTGTTTAATTTGCCAGATGCTGTTTTTCCATGATCTGAACAGCTCAGTAATTTATCTTTACAGGGGTGACTGTTTGGTTTTTAATATTTATAGCTATTTTCTTTTTCGTTTTTTTCTTTTAATAAAGTTAGATTTTTCTTTTATCCCTTGTGAGATTGGTCCATCTCCCAAGTGGGGGAAGAAAAGGCTAAATCCTGTAGCCACATGGCTTTCTGCTACGTGGCCAGGAGGTGATATTATAAAATTAATTCATTTTTAAAAAACCTTTTTAAAAATCTTTTAATCACCAGAAAGGCAGCACAGGTTGTAAAGTTCTATCTTTCTCACACACTGGGATTAGTGGGTGGATGTCAGATAATGCACCTCCTAGAAAATAGGTGGTGGCAGCAGGAACTATTAAGCCTGTACCCCAAAGCAAGAGATGCTATCTAGAGGGTTTCTGGGGAACTTCTTAAACCCTATCTGTGAATAGGAAATGAGAATTGCCTTTATCTTGTGATGCTTAATCCCTTGTTTTTCTGTACTGAGGCAGTCCATTTTCACTCCAAGTAGAATCTGTGGGTACAGTTGCTGGAAATGCTTCTAGAATTCTGGCTCTGCTTTATTATTTGCATTATTTGTGCACCATAGCTTCTGGAGTAACATTTTCTGCTTGCAGATCTTTCAGATAGTTAACAAAGAGATGTTTTGCTACCTCAGCTCATAAAGTGCTTGCTTCAAAGGATAGCACTGGCAACAGGAACCACAAGTAATTTCTGGAACTGATATATTGACAGGATTATACTGTAAGAGCACCTTTTCAAGCACAGTGGTGCATGTTGAACACAGATTTCAGTATCCTTTGAATCTCAGGGTTTTAGCTACATGAGTAAAGGAACTAAGAACTTTTTTTAAGGCTCCGTGAATCCACTTAAAGGGGTGCTGTTAGATATAACCTTCATAAATCATTAGGAGGCTAAGTTGGCTTTCCAATGGCTGTCTCTTATATAACTCGTTACTATAGTCATATTCTGTTGTAGTCCTTGGCCATTTCAGAGAAGAGTGTTCTTGAGGCAGTAGTTATTTTCCAGTTCTGTAGACTTTAAGACAATTAATTCAATGTTAGCTTTTCCCTTCCTCTCAGAAACTAATCCCGTAAAAGTTTTTGTACCCTGCAGTAAACAGAACATTTCCCACTTGTCAGTGCTTGTTAAGAATTTCCAAGGCTTCTTTATAATGTTGAGCCTCTTTGTTAAATTTCATGAGCTGAAGACCAACTTGAACTCTTGGTTTCTGCAGCTGATCTTGGAATTGCAGTTACATCTGGCCACATGGTGGTGCTGCGAATCCATATTCCATTATAACTAGGCTTTTTTGTTGCCACAGCGCACCTTACTGTCGATCCTGCCGCCTATGTAGCTTTGGGGCCTCAAGGAAATATTAAGTATCAGGGCAAGAGAGCAAGGAGTTCACATTTACCGTTGCCTTTATTGCAGTGTTCCATTCAGTGTCATTTCATTGTCTGGTTAAGCAAGGCCACAGCTAAAAGGATATCATAATATCCATTATGTCTAGAGAGAACTGTAGCCATCTGCTGCTACAGGGGAAAGTGTATCACTGGAGGAGCTGGATGTTGCTCAGTTCTTATCCATGTTTTTGGGGAGGGGGGGGCGGGTATAATTTCAGCATCCTCTCCCAGTTTCAATTAAGTAAAAATAATCTTTCATTGTTCCTGTTTGTCTGATTTCTCTTGTTTTCCATTGGGTAGGGATTGTTGCCCAATTGCTGACAAAAGGAAGCTTTAAAAGGAAGCGTGATGGTTTACTTGGAGTAGGTGCTAGAGAGCCAATGAATACAGATTTTTCCCCATTCAGGCATTTTAGCAGAATGTTCTCCTAGCTTCTGTATTGAGAAGCTATGCCAACATTTGCAGAGCGCATCCCTACCTGACAAGATGCAGGGAAAATGAAAAGCTCAAATGCATTATAAGGTTTTGACAAAGACTGTCTAGCTGAGAGTGATGTTGAAAGATCCATGTTTCTGTCTCTGTAAATGAACAGCTAAAATATATACTTTTCTTATTTGATGCAGTAAGCTGGAAATCAACTCCACTTGTTTCTTGATTTGCATGGCCAAAAGCTACTGAAGTATACAATAAGAGGCGGTTGTCTAATTTAAAGTTGTGCTGGGGATTTTGGAAAGTTCTTTGACTAGCAGTTATTTCTCTCTATCCTACATCTTACAAGTAACCATATTATTTCTTTAATCAATGAAGTACAGATTCAGCAGCAGTTTACCATAAAATAAGTGAAGTTATTTGCATCAGGCAGTAGACACTACTCAGGTGTCTACTGCACCATTTTTCTGTCTCCAACATTCATCTTTCTATTCATTTAACAAAAAAGCACTTCTAGTTTATAAAAGGGTATGGGTATGCAGGGTGGTGGGGGTTTTCCATTAGTATTATGCACCCAGCGCTATTAGTGTTTCTGCTGAGTAATATATCCTTCTATGAACATAAAATTGTGTGATGTAATTTCTCAAACAGTGCATCTGGAAGTGTTCTTCTGATTTTGCCTTTGTGTGATATATAGATTCAGCTGTAGTGATTTGTAAATCATAGCTTATAGCTTAATATTATAACTATTTAAAAGCCTAGGAGAATAAAAGTATCCTTTCCTAGGTCTTAAAAAATAATAAAATAGGCACCAGACATACCTTTCTAAGGAAGGCATTCTGGAAATAAGAGGCCAGCATTGAAAAGGAAGAATGCCATTTGAATTAACATCTCTACAGCTTAGAAGTTTCTTCCACAAAATAGTCCCTCTGTCTGTTACGCTTCTTTCTTATTCTACTGAATAGGTTTTTGATTTCCTGTCTGCAGCCACTTTATTACTATGATAGCCACAAACTTTCCTATGCTGTAGTCCTGAAGTTGATGTCTGGTAGGTAGGAGAACAGCATTTGCTCTTCCAAAGTCATGCAGTCAAGAATTGTTCATTGGTACAGATTCATTCACTTGTGCTTCTGAGACCCACTGTTCCATCACTGGTGACACTGAAGCCACTGTAATGCTATGCTGTCCTGAGTTTTAAAGGAGCAATGTCCTTGAAAATTAGGTTACTGCCACTAAAATAATTTATGAATTTGGCCAAAGATGGGATGAAATTAGGGCCTTCCTGTAAGTTATGAGAGATGAAAAGCAGTATCTTTACATGGATTTCTTTTCCTATTGTTTCTGATATCTCAGATAGAGGTAATGCTATTTCTGATGATGGCTGAACTTTAGGAGATTTCCAGAGAAATAATGTGACTTTTGAGCCCTTCAGAGAAGACTCATGTTTGTGCTGTTCCTGATTGAATTCAGTGAAGAAGTAATAATCATGGTCCTTTAACACCATTAGCGGAGACTGAGAAATAATTTTAAGTTATGTGAGATATAAGCTGTTGGGTAATGTACTCAGTTATGCTTAAAAAGGGAGTTACTGTGGGGGTTGGAATGTTGGTGGTGTAGTGTAGTCCTGTCATTGACTGCCCCCCCCCAACAAATGGGTTGTCGTCATGTATTCATACAACTCCTGAACAGTCATCAGGGGCAGTCCTATTCTCAGCATAGCAAACAAACACTGAGTTTGTTAAAGATCATGCAGAATACTACGTGATAATGTTTTTTGTTTCATTTTGACTTAGAAAGTTGTTCAAACATAGCCAATTGTAGCTTTTGGAGTAACTAAAGTAACACAAACCATGACTTAGTAAGATATAGCAAGAAAGCAAGAAAGAATGAGGATGAAAGGAAGAAGACTCAATTGTGTTACTGTATAGTTTCAGGGAAGAGTGGAAAGTAAATTGCAGGGAAAGAAGATTATTTGTAATTGAGTTCTGAAATCTCATCTGCCCCCAATTCTTTTGGGAACAAAGTTTTCAAGATTAATTGAAACTATACAGTCCTATCATTGTGCCTCCTGCTTCATTTATAAGTACACTTCCTTTCCCATCCTTCATCTCTCAAATCTGGGCACAGTACCAACTGCACCTTGACACCTTTGATCTAGTTTCCTTTTTCAGATCTCATTTACTAATCCTTGCATGGTACTATATGGGTCAGAGGAAACATAGCAATGCAGGTATGAGATCTGCTGAATATACAAGGGAAACTTTTACTGTGGCCGGAATCTGCAGTCTGTTTCTTAGAAATTTGTGGCAGATGTATTGAGATAGAGAATTGTCAATATCTCAGGGTGTCAGAGGCCCTGTGGTTGCTATGTTTGCTGAAATGGGGACACTAATTTTCTGTACAGGCCCTCTTTGATATTTTCCTACCCAGAGCTTTGGCCTATGGCTATGGCCTGGGTGATGAGAACCACAGCTCCTGGTGTTATGGAGCAGCTGTGGCTTTGCAACATATGATGACCTGGCTTGGCAACTCTTTGTGCTCCGATGGATTGGGTTCAGAGCCAGCATATCAGTTGGATGGACAGCTGGGATCTAGGTTTCTTGGAAGCAGCTGGTTGATTGCTTCCCCACTGGAGAGGCATTCCTACTGGAGCATCTGCCTACTGCACCTGTGCTGCTTTTCCCTAGTAGACACCCAAAGCAGCAGTATTTACTCTTTACTGCTGTTGTAGCTGTTCTATTTGAGTTCCAGTGAAAGAAAGAGCTGGATCAGATCCAGTTTTAATGAAGTTTTAATGCCTAAGAGAACAAAATACAAATAGCGCTGTTTTCCCACTGACTGAAATAGGAGCACCTCTTGTTTCATAGCTTTCATTCAGTTCCATAGTATTTGGGCAGGAGAATGTGAGAGCTTGAGCTGTGAATGGTGAAACTGTCATCCTCTAACTTCTGACTACAAGAAGTATGTCTTTAGAGATGCTGACTGAGTGATTGCTTCTTGTTGGATGAGCTGGACTGTTAGAGCAATATAAGACAACCAGGTTCCAAGGAGTCACCTCACTAAGTGAGCCAAAAGGAGTTTGCCAGGAGAGATCAGTGGAGAAGCCCCTAAAGAAGTTTTCCTCTAAGTCAAGAGCTTGTAATTGGCTAATCTGAAAGCCTACCAAGAGAGTAAGAAACATTAAAAACCTTTCTACCAGTTGTGCCCCAAGAAGCAGAAGTGCAGTTGAATGAATAAGAGTCAACAACTATGATTTGCAATGTTTGTGGTATGTTTATATTCCTACATGAAAACAAGCTGGCATATATATGCAGCAAATGCAAGCTTGTACACTTCCTTGAAGAAAAAGGCAAAGAATGGAGCAGTGGATGGTACCACTTTAACTGATGAGAAAAGATGAGGATTTATCAATTGTATGAAGAGATTGTACAACAGAAGCTAACAGTCCATGAAAGAGAAACAGAAAAGGACAGTATTACAAGTCAGTGACTGCTGTGCTGATGCTACTGACAGATGGATTTTGGTATCTGGAACCCTGATTTGAGTTACTCAGGTGGTAGATTGTTGGCATGAGATAGATTGTGCCTCACAAGGACTTATAAAAGTATGTTTGGCCAAAACTTGGTGAGCTTGATTAGGAAGTCTGCACTGAGTCCTGGATGAAGGAAAGAATGAGAACTCTGATGTCAGGACCTCATATAAAGACTTGTACATCTAAAGAACAAGGATGCTTCTGCAGTAGAGCTTCTTAAACCATTCAGTGAAAAAATCGGAAAGAACAGTGGCTCATAAAATTGTTCATTGTTTATACGCTAATACTCAGAGATGGGAAATAATCACAAGTTTCTACTTTTAGTGCAGAAAGGCAAATATGATTTAAAAGGTATAGTGGAGATTTGGTTGGCTGAATTTAACAATTGAAGGATACAATTTGTTCAAAAGTAACAGAAGCAATAGAAAGGGAGGAAGAATTGCACTGTATATTAAAAACATCCATTCCTGCTCAGAAATCCAACTGAATGATCTTGGCAATGCGAAGTAAAGCTGGACCCAACAGTTCTGGATAAATTATCCAGGCTCCAACCTCCTCTTTTTAGGGAAGGTTGTTGAGAAGGTGGTTGGCTTACAACTTCAGAGGGCCCTGGAGGAAATGGATTATCTAGACCATTTACAGTCAGGTTTCAGACCAGGACATGCATGCATGCATATATACATTTATTTATATTTCAAATTTAGTTCACCGCCCATCTCACTGAGTGAGCAACTCTGGGCGGTTTACAATAAAACAAGAATTTTGTTGTTGTTCAGTCATTAAGTCGTGTCCAACTCTTCGTGACCCCATGAACCATATTGCGCCAGGCCTTCCTATCTTTCACTGCCTCCCTGAGTTTGCTCAATTTCATGCTCATTGCTTCAGTGATGCTATCTAGCCATCTCATCCTCTGCTGTCCTCTTCTCCTTTTGCCTTCCATCTTTCCCAGCATCAGAGTCTTTTCCAAAGAGTCCTCTCTTCGCATTAGGTGACCAAAGTATCTGAGCTTGAGCTTCATTATCAATCCTTCCAATGAGCAATCAGAGTTGATTTCCTTTAAAATTGACTGGTTTGACCTCCTAGAAGTCCAGGGGACTCTTAAGAGTCTTCTCCAGCACCACAGTTCAAAGGCACCAATTCTTCGGCGTTCAGCCTTCTTTATGGTCCAGCTCTCACAGCCATACATTACTACTGGAAAAACCATAGCTTTGACTATGCGGATCTTTGTCGGCAAGGTGACGTCTCTGCTTTTTAATATGCTATCTAGGTTTGCCATAGCTTTCCTCCCAAGGAGCAAGCGTCTTTTAATTTCATGGCTGCAGTCTCCGTCTGCAGTGATCTTGGAGCCCAAATAAATGAAGTCTGTTACTGCTTCCATTTCTACCCCTTCTATTTGCCAGGGATTGATGGGTCCAGATGCCATGATCTTAGTTTTTTTAATGTTGAGTTTCAAGCCAGCTTTCGCACTCTCCTCTTTCACCCTCATCAAGAGGCTCTTTAGTTCTTCTTCACTTTCTGCCATTAGGGTGGTATCGTCTGCATATCTGAGGTTATTGATGTTTCTCCCTGCAATCTTAATTCCGGCTTGTGATTCTTCCAGCCTGGCATTTCTCATGATGTACTTTGCATATAGGTTAAATAAGCAGGGTGACAGTATACAGCCTTGTCGTACTCCTTTCCCTATTTTGAACCAATCGGTTGTTCCGTGACCAGTTCTAACTGTTGCTTCTTGGTCCGCATACAGATTTCTCAGGAGACAGGTAAGGTGGTCTGGTATCCCCATCTCTTTAAGAATTTGCCACAGTTTGTTGTGATCCACACAATCAAAGGCTTTTGCATAGTCAATGAAGCAGAAGTAGATGCTTTTCTGGAACTCTCGTGCTTTCTCCATGATCCAGCGAATGTTGGCAATTTGATCTCTAGTTCCTCTGCCTCTTCGAAACCCAGCTTGTACATCCGGTAGTTCTCGGTTCACATACTGCTGAAGCCTAGCTTGTAGGATTTTGAGCATAACCTTGCTAGCATGTGAAATGAGTGCAATTGTGCGATAGTTTGAGCATTCTTTGGCATTGCCCTTCTTTGGAATTGGAACGTAAACTGACCTTTTCCAATCCCGTGGCCACTGTTGCGTTTTCCAAACTTGCTGGCATATTGAGTGCAGCACTTTAACAGCATCGTCTTTTAGTATTTTAAATAACTCAGCTGGAATACTGTCATCTCCACTAGCTTTGTTGTTAGCAATGCTTCCTAAGGCCCACTTGACTTCACTCTCTAGGATGTCTGGCTCAGGGTCAGTGACCACACCAGCATGGACCTCAGGGACATTAAGATCTTTCTTGTATACTTCTTCTGTGTATTCTTGCCACCTCTTCTTAATCTCTTCTGCTTCTGTTAGGTCCCTGCCTTTTTTGTCCTTTATCATGCCCATCTTTGCACTAAACGTTCCTTTGATATCTCCAATTTTCTTGAAGAGATCTCTAGTCTTCCCCATTCTATTGTTTTCTTCAATTTCTTTGCATTGTTCATTTAAGAAGGCCTTCTTATCTCTCCTTGCTCTTCTCTGGAAATCTGCATTCAGTTGCTTATATCTTTCCCTTTCACCCTTGCTTTTCGCATTCTTTCTTTCCACAGCTATTTGTAAAGCCTCATCAGACAGCCATTTTGCTTTCTTGCATTTCTTTTTCTTTGGGATGGTTTTAGTTGCTGCCTCTTGTACAATGTTACAGACCTCCGTCCATAGTTCTTCAGGCACTCTGTCTACCAAATCTAATCCTCTAAATCTATTCATCACCTTCACTGTGTACTCACATGGAATATGATCTAAGTCATACCTGAGTGGTCTAGTGGTTTTCCCTACATTCTTCAATTTAAGCCTAAATTTTGCAGTAAGAAGCTCATGATCTGAGCCACAGTCAGCTCCTGGTCTTGTTTTTGCCGTCTGTATGGAGCTTCTCCATCTTTGGCTGCAAAGTATGTAATCAGTCTGGTTTCGGTATTGACCATCTGGTGATGTCCATGTGTAGAGTCGTCTCTTGTGTTGTTGGAAAAGAGTGTTTGCTATGACTAGCTTGTTCTCTTGACAGAACTCTATTAGCCTTTACCCTGCTTCATTTTGTACTCCAAGGCCAAACTTGCCTGTTATTCCGATTACTCCTTGACTTCCTACTTTAGCATTCCAATCCCCTATGATGAAAAGGACATCTTTTTTTGGTGCTAGTTCTAGAAGGTGTTGTAGGTCTTCATAGAACCCGTCAACTTCAGCTTCTTCGGCATCAGTGGTTGGGGCATAGACTTGGATTACCGTGATGTTGAATGGTTTTCCTTGGATACGCACTGAGATCATTCTGTCGTTTTTGAGGTTGTACCCCATTACTGCCTTTCCCACTCTCTTATTGACTATGAGTGCAACTCCATTTCTTCTAAGGGTTTCTTGCCCACAGTAGTAGATATAATGGTCACCTGAATTAAATTCACCCATTCCCGTCCATTTCAATTCGCTGATTCCCAAGATGTCGACGTTCAATCTTGTCATCTCATGTTTGACCACATCCAGCTTGCCTTGGTTCATGGATCTTACATTCCACGTACCTATACAATATTGTTCTTTACAGCATCGGACCTTCTTTTCGCTTCCAGATACATCCACAGCTGAACGTCCTTTCGGCTTTGGCCCAGCCGCTTCACTCTTTCTGAAGCTACTTGGAATTGCCCTCCGCTCTTCCCCAGTAGCATATTGGACACCTTCCGACCTGAGGGGCTCATCTTCCGGCGTCATATCTTTTAGCCTTTTAACATTGTCCATGGGGTTTTCTTGGCAAGGATACTGGAGTGGGTTGCCATTTCCTTCTCCAATGGACCACATTTTGTCAGAACTCTCTGTCATGACCTGTCCGTCTTGGGTGGCCCTGCACGGTATAGCTCATGGCTTCACTGAGTTACACAAGCCCCTTCGCCACGACAAGGCAGTGATCCATGAAGGGGAAAACAAGAATAAAAACCAATTAAAATACAACAAAAACAGTAATCAGAAATAAATAATATAATCCAAGGGATAGATGGTATAAATAAATTATCGACCTCTGGAAGTGTCTTCAGGGTGATAACCACCCCCAGGGTTGGTTACACCTCCTCGAGTCCCACACGAGCTGGCAGAGCCAGGTCTTCACCCCTTTCCGGAAGGCCAGGAGAGTGATTATGAGAGAGAGATGGTACTGAAACGTTATTTGATTATGAAATTATTATTTCATAATATATAATATTATAATGAAACATTTTATATATATAATGAAACATTATTTCATTATAAAAAATTAGAGAGAGATGATACTGAAACATCATTGGTCACACTTGTTGATGACCTCTGGTGGAATTGGGATGGGGTTGTGCAACCATCCTGGTTCTCCTTGATCTGTCAGCAACTTTCAGCTACATTGAACATAGTATCATTCTGGACTGCCTATGGGGATTAGGAGCAGGAGACACGGTGTTACAGTGGTTCTTTATTGTGGGTGAGTTCAGTTGGTGTTGGTGAAGGGAAGGAAGGAGATTGAGCTAGAAAGCTCTGCCATCTGGAGTGCCTCAGGGGTCAGTGCTCTCATCTCTTCTGTTTAACATCTGTGTGAGGCTACTGGGATGAGGCCATCTGTGAATTTCAGATCGGGTACCATCAGTATGCTGATGTTACCCAGTTGTACATGTCATCCCTGGGCTGACCAGGTGATGTGTCAAGGTCTTGTCCCAGTGTTTGGAGGTTGTGTGGGTCTGGATAGGGAGGAACAAGCTCATGTTCACCCCTGACAGACCCGGTGGCTGTGGGTATTTGAACCACTTAGGTCTACAGATGTTCCACCTTTAGTCCTGAATGGGGCTACACTTCTCCCTTAGACTGGGGAGCAGTTGGGGGTTTTCTTGGAGTCACAGCTCCTGCTTGAGGAGCAGATAACAGCTGTGACTAGGAGGTCACTAGAACTAATTACCAAGAGAGGTGCAGGGCTCACCTTCATGGGGTCTGCTCAAGCAGAATCTAGATAACTCTTTGTCTGAAATGTTTTAATTTGGATTCCTGCACTGAGCAGAGGATTGGACTTGATAAACTAAATGGTCCTTTCCAACCCTGTACTTCTGATTGTACAATGGAAGGTGTCCAAGGAATTGGATCTGCCTCTACTCAGTCAAGGTTTGGCACCTAAAATTCATCAATTGAGGAGGACTTTCTATCTCGTGATAGAGGATCTAGATTGGTAGCAGTAATGAAGCAAATGCAATGTGTATTTACACATGCACCCATACACTCCATTGTCAAATTAACTGAGACAAGGTTGGGAATGCAACCTTGGAAATACAATTTTGTCACTAGTATCTTTCAGTAGCATAGTGGCCACTCATAGTCAAATGTTTGCTTGGTGTACATTTGTAAAAAAATGGCAAGAGGTATGTAGTTTAGGTACTGGTGGAAGGAAAAAGACTGTAGGATGTCTATAATCTGACCTGGTTGGATCAGTTAGTGCTTTGAGCAGCATTTCCTAGGTTGCTTCCTTCCAGATGTATTAGATTGCAGTTTCATCAGTTCTCAATCAATGTCCATACTCAAGGAGGGTGATGAGGTGCATAGTCCAGGTCATCGGGAAGATAGCAAGTTGGAGAAGGCTAATTTAGACAATGGAGTGCTCAGATGTATTAAGTATATTATTTGCTATCAAACAAGATAGTTTGGCATCTTCTATTTTGTCAATTGTAGGCAATGTGTTCAGTGACCACATGCGTTCAATTAAGCCATGGTATATTAAACTACAGTCTGTTAAATGAGTCATAGCTCACTACAATCACTTCCTTGTGTGAGCTAAAATCCAACTAAGCACCTTAAGGTTATTGTTTTGTGAACAATTATTGTATTGTGAACTCAGCCATTGTGTTGTAGGCTGCATACACTTCTCAATTTTTCCTTGCTATTACTATCAGCCATCCCAACTGACAGTGAATGTCAATAGGTTACCTTTCAACGTCAACTTGTTTGTTATAGGAAGCACTACATGAGTTGCCCTGCTTCTCTTTCAATGTTCTGCTTGCCCTCTTAATTTTTCTTAGTGTTAAGTGTTTCCTCCTTGAAGATTGGGTAAATATTGCCCCGTGGAACTCATTTTTTGGCATTTTTCCTTTGGTACTATAAACATTCTGGAGCATGTATAGATGCACAACTATATGTCAATAAATTTAACATTATTTATAATTATGAAAAATGGAAATATTCACTAAATATGTAGGTAAGGTAGAAAGATAAATCTACAAGAACAGTTCAGAGGAATGATGGTTTTTAATACTACTGACTAGAAAGGCTAGTCTGAACATATTTACAGTATACCCATCTTCCCCAGTTTGTTTACCACATTACATAGCAGCAGCCCTGTATTTAGACATTTGGAATATGGAAGAAAGTTATGAGATCAATAAAAACGAATAGATGAAAGGATTTAAACAGATGTTAGCAATAATCTTTCATATTTAAAGATTATACTGTATCATACAGTTTTTTATTTATTCCATCTCTGTGTCACTTTTTGATAACAATTTATATATATGTCCTAATAGGTGATCTTGGTTTTGTATATATGTTTCGAATTCTGTCATCTTTCTCAAGATCACTTTTTATTCTTTCAGCAATTTTATATCTTCCAGCATACATCAACCATGGTAAATTCCTACCTTCATTAAGCAGTTCTTGCTGTGTCTTTAGCTTGTTTCCTTTTTTTTCAAATAATTTTATTAAGAATTATAAATGAAGAGAATAAAAGTCAGTACAAACTATAAAAAATACGAACAGAAAAATACAAAAAAGGGAGGGAGAGCGTGTAGAAAAGAAAAAAAGGAAAGAGAAAAAGAAAAAAAAGAAAAAGTAACTTCCCCCTTCATCCCAGCAGGTAAAAATAGTTTTAATAGCTTATCGCCATCTAAATAAAACATAATCTCTCTTCTCCCCATAACTCATCTCTTAAGTAACAAAAAAACAAAATCCAAATGCTTCTTCCATCATTCTTTGTCAGCAAAAGTCCAGTAAGGGCAGCCAGATATAACTATTTTCTTCTTTTAGCCCTGACCAAAGAAGCCAACGTTATAAACCCTCCCTGAATTTTTAAAATTATTCTTTAACCCCTTCAAAAAAAACCCCAGAGGTAATTTGCTGATCATCTGTGTATTCAAACAAAAATCCTTCAGGACTTTCTTTCATATGTCCATTAGATAAAGTTTATCCTTTTGTTTGTTACTTCTAAAAAATATTTCCAAACCTTAGCACAGCTCTTTTGTATATCCAGAAGAAAAAAGAATTATCCAAATCAGTTTCCTGATTTGATACCTGTTCATATCCTTTAGGGGATAAATCATCCATTGGATTCATTTGCATTACATTTAAGCCCTCCTTCAAATTAATTTCATAAATATCCATTACAACTTGTTCTTGTTTTACAACTTCATTAAAGCATATTCTGTCCAGTTTCTCAAGCAGGTGATCCAGTAACTTGGCTGAGAGGCATTTAAAAGTTTGCACTAAGGATTTCTGCTCCATTTGTCCTCTGCTCCCTGTAACGTCCAACCTTCAAGGTCTCCTTATCATAAAGAAACAAAAGTAATCACCATTTTCCCATGAGAAGATATCTTCTAATAAATTCAAAACTATAATTCCAAATTTTTCTGGCCCCTTAATCCATTATTAACTTTCCAGAATCCATATATTAAGCACCCTTTTGCTGCATAGTCCCCCCCCCCCCAAAATCATGTATTTTCAAAACGTTTAAGATCAAATTTACACCATCGTCTTTTAAGGAGGCGGAGACTTACCTGATGAATACAGTAAAACCTTGCTGGTCCGAAGAGTCTTAATCTCTTCAATATAGAACACATAAAAAATTAATCCAAAAAAGTGATTAAGATATAAGGCTCGGTTGAGCTTAGTGTCCATAAGGCTGCTTTGTGAGTGTGAGCTTGTGATGGAATGGAATTATGAAGGCCAGGCTCAGGGAGAAAAACATTTTCTTAGCTCACCGGAGGAGCGTGGGAGATACAAGAGGATGAGACTGGCACCTCCCTGAGGAATTCACAATGTTGTGGCTGGCTGACTTGGGAACTGGGATTTCAGTCTGGGAAGATTCTTGCTAGAGGTTGTAGCTAATAAACATAGCTGAACTGAATTTGCATTGTCTCTTGGAGTTCCTTGGGCTAGGCCTGACAGAGCTTGATGTAGTCCTGACTCCCAGTCACTCCATTCATAAACCAATTGTAAAATGACAGTTTCCACGGTCTACTTATGAGTAGCAGCTCTCTGGAGTCACATAGATGATCTCAGTGATCTTTCCTTTGATCTGGAGAGATTACGCTGGCCCGGATCCAACATCCAGCCACAATTTCCCTCGCAAAAGCTGTCTTACTAGCCAGCAAGCCAGTAAGACGTCAGCTCACCATGGCGCTCACAGGAAGTCTTTAGCCTGTTTCCTGAATCTGGATACACCATATTGAAATATGTGATTACATTTTTCTTACTATAGTTGAAGTAAAAGGTTGAAGTCACTGGACCTTTTTTTTTTTTTTTAAGATTCCATATTTTTACCAGACTCTGACTTACAATGTGTCTTTTCATATTATTTTCTTATTTGGTTTCCTTATACCATAAGTGTCTATGAAGTCTGTTGGCTAAGCCAGCTCCTTCTATGATAGATGTTCTGCTATTATCCATTCTGTTATCCATGATAGACAGCCAGCATCATAATATAAGATTAGGAAATGCAAGGCCACCTCTTTCTTTTTAATCTTGCAAAATTTTAAATCTTTCTGTTTTTTCCCACTCCATATAACTCTGTTTTACTGTTGTCAGTCCTACACTTTTGATTATCTGCTTTTTAGGATGGTATTATGAAAACAGCTAGTGTGAGAAGGGGTTGGTCCATCTAGCTCACTCTTGTCTACTCTGACTGGCAGTAGCTTGCTAGGATTTTAGTCAGGGGTTTTCCTAAAGCCAGAGCTGGAGTTCCCAGAATTTGAATCTGAGACTTTATACTAGCAAAGCATGAGCCGTGCAACTGAACTTCAGCCTTTCGCACTATACTGCATGGAACTTTACACAATAATAAGCATTATATATCCTGCCTTAAGGGGTTTAAGTAAAACTTAAATATCAGTGAGCCTAACTAAATGGCAAGAAAAGTTAGGAAAATTATATTAAAATTGAATCATTGCCTCCTTCCCATGCTAGGCCATAGTTGATCACTTAACCTATATTTTGTAACATGCACCTTTTCACTGAAATTACTAATCTAAAAAGATGGTATGGGGTAGTAGTGAGATGCTCTGTAGTATAGAACGTAGGCGTTCACTAGTGACATTGGGAATTAGCTCATATCACAATCTGCAAACCCACTTCTAATTGTACTTGCCAGCTTGGCACTAAGTCTGGACTTGGAGACGTATTTCTGTTCTTGCAGTTATGGTTCAATACTAGGCAAGTGATGCCTGCCCTGAAGTGGATTGTGATGGCTAATTTTTTTCTGAGTAGCACGGTGTCTACTTTTTGCTAGGACAGCAGCAGACTGTATCAGAA
Source organism: Liasis olivaceus (assembly GCA_030867105.1). NCBI lineage: Eukaryota > Metazoa > Chordata > Lepidosauria > Squamata > Pythonidae > Liasis > Liasis olivaceus. Next base: position 142,254,965 of record CM061348.1, read on the forward strand.
ATATTAGAATCACAATCCATTTCAGTTCACAATAAGTGAATAGTTAAGAAGCCCCTGCTGTAGAGAAATGAGATTTTTCCAGACTGGCAATGCCGTTGTCATAAATCTCCTGCCAGGTTCATTTTAGCAGTCGTTCTCTCTGCAAACCTCAGAATTGACGTTAACCAGAAGCCAGAACAGGCTTATACCTTTCATGCTGGATGGAAATGTGAAGAGATGTCTAAGCATCTTGGGAGCAATTTTGAACTTGGCTCCATAATTAGCACTCAGTACTGGGTGGGCTGAGAGAAGGAGGTGGGGGGCTGCCTGTGTCTGTGCATGATCCATCGACTGCTGCATCTTTAGCAAGGAGTTGGTTTTGTAGCTTCAGGCAATGTTTTATACAGGTTCCATGTGTGTCAGTATTGATGCTGCAAGGAGAAGGCAGCAACTGTGGAGCCCTGGGGGTAGCCATTTATTAGGCCCAGGGGAAATTAATTGTAATGCCTGCTGTATTTCTGATGGCTCAGGAGAGGAAGGGGAGAATAAATTTCTGCTTGAGAAATTTTCCACCAAGGAGAAAGTGGCTCATGAAGTACTAAAATGCCACCTTCCCTTCTATCAGTGGGTTGGGCTTTATGATGAAGAAGTATAAATTGCCAAACCATATTTGAAAGAGTGATCTCTATATCTTATGTTATGTTATGTTATGTTATGTTATGTTATGTTATGTTATGTACTGTCCATTCTTTAAGTCTCTGAGCAGCTAACAATCAGAAACATCACTAAGCAAAATAAATAAATAAATCCTCAAAAATAATGAATAAACCCATCTCTAAAATGTACCAAATACAGTATCAAAATTATATTTAAAAATATAGAAAAACATGCATCCTCCAAATTCAAATTTTCAATCACAGCATGCCCTCCTCCTGGGCATGATGGAATAACCAAGTCTTAACTGCTATCCTGAAACCCAGAAGGGAAACAACAGACTGAATCTCTATGGAGAAGGAATTTCAGATTAAAAATGTCCACTTCCAAGGCCCCATCAAATGATGTTATGGTACACACAGAACCTTGAGGGAGTTGACCCTATTCAACTTGGTCAGATGGACAGATGAATATGGGAGAAGATATTTATTTGTTTATTAAATTTATATGCTGCCCATCTCCCCCAGAGGGTGACTCTGGGCAGCTCACAGTTAAAATAGATAGTCCCTCAGATAACTCAGTCTAGAGCCAGATAGGGCTCAGCACCTTGAATTTCACCCAGAAACCAACTGACACCAGTGCAGCTCCCAAAACAATGGATTCATCGCTGTCCAGGCTCCCATGATTTGTACCAGAAGCAGTTTCTGAATGCTTTCCAAGGGCAGCCCCATGCAATATGCATTGCAGTAATCCACGTGGGAGGGGACTAAGGCATGAATGACTGTGAGCAAGGCCTCCTGATCCAGGAATGACCACAACTGGCACACAATACTGTACAGACGTCCTTCTGTGCACAGCTGCCACCTTCTGATTAAGCAGAAGCTGTGAGCCCAGGAGGACCTCCAAATTGTGAACCACCTCTGAATGGAAGAGTACAACTCTGTTAAAGTTTAGTATTTCTGTGGAATTGTTTGGTCCACCAACCCAAAGCCATTCTATCTTAGAGGGATTCAGTCTGAGTCTGTTTCTCCCCATCCAGACCCTAGTAGCTTCCATGTGCTGGATCAGCACTTCTGTTGCATTACCTGTTTGACCTAGGCCCAAGATGTATAATTGCGTACCCGTAGAAGGCAGAGGGAATGGCCTTGAGGGACTAGAGGAAGAACCGCTGCAAAGACAATGGTCAGATTAAAAACTAGAACAACAGTCCAGGGTAGAACAGTAACGTACACAAACATCTCATACAAACCCTTCCCTAGTTTACATGAAGATAAAGAGAAGGAGGGGGGAGCCGCATTCAAACTTGCAAGATTCTGTTACTATAACTTTACAATAAAAGTAGTATTGGTCTACATGACTTTGGTTCCTTAGTCTGATCTACCTTGAAGGGCTGACAGTATAATCATATATTGTTATCAGACCACTTTATAACATATGACTTCCCCCAGCAGTTTTACATAGATATTAAAAAAGATGTAGAAAGAGCAGAAAGGTCTGAGGCAGTCCACAGAGTAGGGTCTATAATCAGATCTCTCCTACCCTCCCACCACTGATTGAAACCATCCATCAGGAAGGAGAACCATTGAAAAATAATGCCCCCACTCCAGTCCATGTAGGCAGTCCAAAAGAATACTATGATCAATGGAACTGAAAGCCACTGACACATCAGTAAGGACTGGGAGGCCTGAAATATGATTGCCAAGTGTCCAAATAATCCACTTTGCCTAGGGTCCTCTGGAGTTGTAGAGCCATCACTTTGTCTACAATGTTCTCTGAAAAGAGTAGGTTGGAGACAGGTCTATATTATCCAAAATGGTTGAGTCAAACAAAAATTTCCTGAGTGGGGAGGCACACCACAGCCCCTTTCAGAGGTAATGGAAACAATCCTTCACTCAAAGAAGTGTGGATTACCACTTAATCCAACCTCTTGTCACCTCACAACCAATCATGGTATCCAGAGCTGACACTACAAGGTGCCCTATGTACTTCCTCAGGGTTCATAGACTCAGACTGATCTCAGATCACTTCGTATGAGAAAGCTCAGGCTTTGTCACTGTCCAGCTATAGAGTCCAGCTCCTTTAGAATCTGAGCAGTTTTATTTGCCAAATGCTGTAAGGATTCTTCACAGTAGTGCTTACACAGGTTTTTGGCAATCACCTTTCCCTGAAAGGGAGCAAGTTATCTTTAAAAAGGCTTATACTTGCTACTGTGAAGACTCAGACATGAGCTCTTACCAGTGAGATGGACCTTCTTTCAACAAAGGCTAAGCATCTCTTCTGCCCCTTCAGCTCCCTGAGCTTAGTAATCCAAGGAGCTGCAAGTGAATCTGTGCGAGGGTAGTTACCACTCCAGTGCAATCTAGTTAAGGGCTGTAGCCACTCTCTTATTCTATTGGGCAACTGGGATCTTAACCAAACTGCCCACCAGATCCACAGAAAATGGATCCATTAGACACTTGTGACAGACTATTCTAAGAGGTCCTTCCCCACTGTGGAGTGGGGTTGCACCACGAAACTCTATAGCAATCAGAGAATGGTCTGTCTGTGATTAGCTAAACTCAGTCCTCCCCCCCGCCCCATTTTTGGATCACATTGTGGCTGCCCCAAGGCAAAAATCAGATCTAGCATGTGTCATCTTATGTGTCTCAGATTCTCAATAAATTGGCTCAGGTCCATGGTTGTCATATCAATAGTATTTAATTGATTCACTTCCTGCTTCAGTAGCTTGTGTTTCTAATCTACAGATCTGTTGTCACAAGATTTGTGTAAACACATTAAACCTGGGCTATCTATCTATCATCTTAGTGAGAAAATTTTGGGTAAATGTTTTGGTTGTATTTGACCAAGGGGCCAGCCTTCGGGCTGAGTAGTATGATTTGGGATCTAGGCTTAAAAAGTTGGAACACTGTAGAACAGAAGGCATGGGTTATTTGGAACAGGTTCTGGGAGAAGCTCAGGCATTCAACATTGCCTTTTCAGTTACACCTTTGCTCCATCCCTATTTCTGAGGTACAATCATTTGATGGGTGCCTGACTTAAGGCTCCATAGCTACAAGGGTCTAGAGAGCCTTTAGAACGCATCCAAAAGCTGCCACCAAATTGTAACTTTTAAAAGAGGGAAATTATTAAAAACATTGAGAGCAATCATATTAACTATATATCTTTTTAAATGTTAATTCGATGTAAATTAAATCAAAATTTGGTTGTCTTGGCCTCACCCATATTTTTTAGAGTGCAGCCCCTGCTTTCCACTCAGAGTCCCAGTACAGCCATTAACTGAAAATAGTTGTCCAGTTTTCTGTCAGAGCTGGGTAGCTGCTGTCAAACTCTCCCACTCCTCCTCTGGTCCAGCAACCTCCTTCAAATTAAAACGGTTAGCACTACATTTCTGGGATTTGATAGCCTTTTTAGATGAACAGAAAAGCCCTCTCAGCTGCTTTATCCAAGTGACTCACATCCGAGTGAGGCTCTATGGAAAGTACTCTTGATTGTTGCCTTGAAATCAGGGGACTCGCTTCTTCCAGTATGATCCTGAGTTTTTTCCAGGAAGGTTAAATTTCCACGTAAGTTTTTTTCTCCACCAATGGTAAGAAGCTTAAACAAAAAATAACAAAAGGATAACGGTACAGTCAAACAGCAGAGTGTAAACTAATAATGCAAGAGCAAAAATAAAATTAATAAAATAAATCAAGCAGCACTTAAATTACAAGCAATATAATATGAGATTATACGGAGGAGGAGGGAACACATAGTCAGTATCCAAAGTATGATAAAGCAAAATATTTTTCAACCAGGTAATGGAATGCCAGCGGGAGAACAAGTAAGCTTACTGTGAAAGGGAATTTCCCAGCCAGTTTTCTTTGCAAATGCTCTGTACATGTACTAATTGTACTGCCAGTGATGCTGTGATAGGGGCTTTCCCTCAAAGACCTAAGCAAGCAAGAAAGGCACACAAGAAAAGACAATTGACTCAAAGGCCCACAAAAAAAGGTTCTTTGAGTTGCTTGAAAACTAGTGATGTTATATGTGTCTGTTTATATGCATGTGCATATATGTGGGCCATTAACATTTAGGATGAGACATTCTCCACCAGGTACAGATTCCAAACACTTTACAAAGACAAGCCCCATAAAGGTGACCTCTTACCACGCAAAATGTGGTTTGTTGGTTTTTCCTTAGTGTGATGTGTGACCCTAAAGCACACACGTTTGTATGTTTACAAACTGTAATTTATAAGCAGATTATAAACCATGATTATTGAATATGTAGTAGAACCCAGTTATAAAATACATTGGTTATCTGTATATGACTAAGATGTATGACAGTGAGTTGATCTGCTGATTAAGCAGCTGTGAGAGTAGCTTTTTTTATCTGTATCTTTACTTTATCAGCCTTTAACATATCCACTCAGAAGTGGGCTACCCTGAGTTCGGCTGGACTGCCGCAGAAGCATGTGTAGGTTTTGCAACCTTGAATAGCTGCTGCAGTGCTAGTTCCAGTAACCTGGGAATTTTTCATGCTCTAGATCAAAATATAAGGAAGAAGCTGTTTCCCAAGGCCATCACAGAACTAAAGTAAAGCAGAAGTATGCCACGTTAGTAAGGCTTTCAGTCAATTTAAAATAGAAATAACTGACTGACTTAAAATTGTTTAGACGGGTAGTTGTGAACGTATAATTATGGATATTCTGGAGTCACCCTCCGGGGGAGATGGGCAGCATACAAATGTAATTAATAAATAAATAAATAAAATAGAGGCACCCAAAATGTGGGCAGCATACAAATGTAATAAATAAATAAATAAATATTATAGAGGCACCCAAAATGTTCTAGACCAGTGTTGTCCAAACTTAGCCACTTTAAGATGAGTGGACTTCAACTCCCAGAATTCCCCAGCCAGTCATGCTGGCTGGGGAATTCTGGGAGTTGAAGTCCACTCATCTTAAAGTGGCCAAGTTTGGACAACACTGGTCTAGACACTCCACAAAGAGTAAAAGGTAGCAGAGCCCCTGTCCGCATGCCAAAAAAGGGAGGGGAAGAGTGAGGAGGAAAACTAGCAAGTTCAGGTAGCAGTTTTTAAAGTTAGAACAAGCTACCTCATTGTTCTTTTACGATCATTTGGAATGATAGTTGAGAAAGGTTTGGGGAGGAAACGAGCAAATTGCAGGTTGTACTGGCCAAAGCAGTGGAATGGCCTCAGTGCCCCTCATTTCCCTCAAAGACAACTTAGGTTATTTGGCCTTAGCTGGACCCTCTAGTGATTTCATTGCATTAAGTATAATATAAAATAGAATGTGCTCTTCATTGTTAATGATGAGGTCTGTTTCAGATTTGTCCGAAGCCAGTACTGAATGAGTCTGATTTAGAAAGATTCAGAAGGTGTTTCCATAAAAAAAAGTGTTCACTTCTCTGCATTAGACTCTTCTGACAATATATTAGCAATTCAAAGTGCAGTGACTGGTTTCACACAACCATAACATGGCTTCCTACATACAGTGCTTTGCGGGAGCAAAATAATTTATTGTAGGACCGTTCCAGTATTCAGTACTTTTTGCCAGTCCTATCTCCCATATATAGTAATGTAACTAGTCTTTTGGAATCAGCAGGAGTTATGATGTGGTAGTATTGGGTGTTTGGACATTGGCTATTATTAAAAAATAATAATAAATCTGCTAGCGTCTTCTCATGGCATCTTCTTTTCTTACAAACAGAAAAACCAAAGTTATATTTTGGTTCTGGTTATCAACTGGATGATTATAATTTAAGGACATGAAGATTTTGTCTGAACTTTGGATTCAGACCCAAGTTGAATTGGGTAGCCTCTGAATAGGTCTGAGGCACATCAGGTTATTTTCTGAATTGCTGTACCTGAATCTAAATGAAACTTTGTGATCAATTGGTACACATTATCAAGAGAGGCCCTGGGTCAGCCCCACTAGGTAGACTGGACCAGGAAATCAACGCCACTGGAAGGAGTTGAGTTTTATTGAGATTGGCTATACAATAATAACAGTCTCTTGCAAATCTGATTGTGCTGTACCTCCTCCCCCTTCTTATACTCCAGTGAATTAGGGAGGCATCTACTTGAGCCTCTTGCGAATGTTATCTCGTTCTGGACTTTAAAAATGCTTCAGCACCTTTTGTCTACGCAGTGGTTCCTGCATATCTCCTTCAAGGTCTCCTTTACACCTTGTACTAATTCTTCTCTTTCTTGTTTTCCTTTTTGAACCTCATGCAAGCCAAAGTTCCCTTAAAAGCTAACAGAGGTTTATATGTGTGACAGAGAGAGAGAGAGAGAATGAGAATGATAAGGCTGTCCAAACTCCATGACACTCTGGGCAGTTTATAACAATAAAAATGATATAAAAACCTTATAACAAAGAAGGAAAAAAAGATGATGTCCAGAAGAAAAAAACACCCAGCTCAACATTTTTCACAATTCTCAGTCTCAGTATTAAATTGTCCCATAACAGTTAATCAGAGTGGGTTGTTAATATAGGTCTAAACTTGCAGCTTCTGCTGTTCACTAACATACTTGATGGATACTAGTTCACCTTTTGCTGGTGATATTTGAAAGAAGGGATTTTATGACTTTACTGTGCCACCTGCTCTTTTGATGAATCACTGCAAGATTGCCTTAAGTCTAAGCATTCATAAAAAAATGCAGTTGTGCCTGAGAATGTGAAGAACGGGGAGAATAGGATGGTATCCTTTATGGTGCTACAGCATGGCTGCAACAGCTTTGAGGTCTTCTGTCTGTAGGAAATCTAATGACTTCCTTGCCTGTGAAAGAATAGCCCAGTCTTGTGCTGCAGCAGGAAGCCAAATTCTAGGCTGTCTCTTCCTCCTGTCTTCTCTAACTGCTGGAATTTGCTTTCTTCTGTAAAAGAAAAGGACATGCTGGTTTCTGCCTTCCTCTTCTCTATTTTGGCAGCTTCATACTTCAGATTGCCTTTAGGAGCGGGGAAGACCAGTCCCCAGGGACTCCTCGATCTCCATTAAATAAATGAATCAGTGACTAAAGAAAAGGAGCTCTGGGGAAGTGCAGGTTTAAAAGTATGAATAGGTGTATTTATAATTAAGGCATATTTCATGGGCAAAAAAGAGAACAAGGTTATTTATCCTTTGCTACAAAAAAAAAAAAAGAATGGACTGATTCTCCTCTGAGAAAATTGAAACTACATGTTTAAATTCTGCTGCATAGGGGGACAAAAGGAGCCAGGGTACCCTAGGTTTGGTTGCTTCAGGTTACAGCACGATGCTATTGCAGGGTGTTTTCGCATTCTTGAGAAAAATCCATGTCGCGATAAAGGGCTAAATGGAAACTGCTCCTCCCATTCAAATCTCCTGTCTGCAGGGTGAAAGGGGCGCACGCGTACTTTGTAAATTTAATGATAGTCTGGCTTTGCAGGGCCACAGTGGGAAACGTTGATTGAGCCCACAGAAGCATTGCTAACTTGACTGTTGCTGCATACAAGTACAATTATTGTCCAGTAAAATGATGATTTGTAGATAGGCATGTGAACGAACTGTGAGGTATGTGCAATTTTGTGGGCCAATTTGTGTTCTAAGAAACATGTTTTCCTTGCTTTTATGCAAGTTACTACCTTTTAGAAAGGGAACTGAAAACTTGTCTTCCGACACTTTGGGTGTTAGGGAATGATACTTCTTTGCATGGACAGGAATGACAACTGCTTTCTCCCTTGGGGTCCACTCCTCAGTCATATTCTTCTACTTACGCACTCCTTGCCTTGCCTTAGCACTCTTCGATGCTGCTATACTGTTACCCCATGCCAAATCCTGCAGATCTGTTCATAACTCTAAATATGCATGCTGTTTTTATGTGGTATTTCATTGCATGTCTGTTTGCATACTTTCCGGGTTTTTTTATTGTGGAAATATTTGGAGATGATAGCCAGCTTTATGCTTGAGAAACTCTCATCCTCCTCTCTCCACTGGCTAACTGTTAGGCTGTAAATAAAAATATGAGGTATGGCAGCTGTTAGCGTTTGACCACTGATGTTGCAAAACGCATCAGTTTCTAAGACAGACTGAATAATTGCTATACAAAGATCACTTTAAGGGGTGGAGGTCATGGAAGTGTACAAGGGGTGTCTGCTTCACAGAGACCCATGTAAAGGTATCGTGCCATTTCTAACAGAGTATTTGACAACAACCAAAATACATGATTAGGTTTGACAATCAGAGATGTTAATGGAAGGAAAACAGACGTGAAGTGCAAGAGGTCACCGCTCAGTTCATATCAATATGGCGACTCCAGTTTGTCATTCCAAACTGCCTCCCCCCCACCTCATAAATTTGATGTCTAGTATTAGAAGAAGTTGACTGAGAAATGAAAAATTGCACGTGACGTCCCAGGAATAGAGAGGAAGAGGAATGTAGGAGAAATTAGGGCTGTTTACTTCATGATTTTTAGTAAAGCAGCTGTCTTAATACAGTAGTTTCAATTTTGTTAAAGATTTGTATTATTGAAACCTCAGGGATGGTACTTTTTTGAGATACGTGAGAACTTAAAATGTACTAAATATTCATAATAGGCAGTATTTTGTCTTTTGGGGGCACTTTCTTTTCCGTCTCATATTAATACATCCCAAGTCAAAATAGTGTCAAAAAAATCTGTCTTTTTTGCTGGTGGGGCTTAGATTGTTGCAATAAGCGCAGAAGTTTCACTGAATATTCCAGGTAGGCAGTATGTGGAGTAGATGGATAGGGTGGATATTATCACTTTCTTTGGGCCTGATTGACATATATCACCAAGCCATAATGTGATTTGGTTTTTTGGGGTAGCATGATGTAGGAAACTGGTTTGTTGAATACACCATAGTTAAATAATCCTCAATATTATGCATGAATGCAGTATATGTAGATGGATGGATAGGTAGGATTTGCTCTCTTTTTGTGGAACCTTAGACTGAAGTTTGTTACACACTGGGAGCCTAATCATCTGGCTGTTATTCTTTGGAGATGGGCCAACAAAAAAGGGAGTATGAATTGTAGGAAATCTCCAGCATTATCGTACAGTGCAGTTGGGATTCATTCAGCAGACTAATTACTATATATTAAATGCATTGAATAATCATTTTGGCTTTTCTAGTTTGTTATACCCGATTTCTTCCATTTTTAATATGATTCAAACCATCTTTCAAAGACTGTCCAAGCTGCATTTAAGAAGCATTCACAAGGCTGTTGACTCTTAATTTCACCCATCCTGTCTTGCCCTGTTTAGAAAGGCTTACAGTATGGCCAAATGACAAAAGACAGACACAGACAGAGGATATGAGACAGCTATTAGGGCCTTAGGAGAAAAATACCTGTAAAAATATTACAAGCACTGTTGTAAAATCATGCTGGCTACTCATTAGAAGCCTTGTGGTACTCTAAAATGTCATTGTATATTTCCCAGCTTTCCCTTGCAGCCATGAGTTTAGCACCATGCTGCTTCTTTATTAAAGCAACTGGAGCCCGAATTTCTTGAGCTGAAGGGTACTTTATTTATAAAAGGAAGTTATGAATATTGGGCAGCTTTAGCCTTTGAATACCCTCCACAGTAGCACTGAACCTCCAGAAAAAGACAGTGTTCTGTTAAACGCTTGCAGATATCCTCCAAACAGGAATGAATAGAGTTTGAGAAAAACCTGTTTGAGATAGTTCTAGGGCTGGTGCTTGTCACTGCTTTGTAAGAAAGCTGCATCGTTTTTCTTTCCACTAGAGATTTCTTACCTTTCCTCCTGGAGGTTTGATTCCCAGGACAGCATATATTCAAAATATCTGAGCAGAAGCATTGAGCTGCTGGCCCAGCTTGGACTTCAAGCTCCAAGCATAGTGTTTGGTGTTGGGTGGAAGAACACGCTTACTCCAAGCAGGAGTAGGTGGGAAGGTCAGGTATCACAGCAGACTTGCCAATAAAGGAATAATAAGATTTTACTGACAGCTTGTCATGGCAGGCACCTCCACTTATGAATCTGCCAAGTTGATGCGTGACACCAAGCTGGGCTTGGGAGGAGGGGAGCAGGATTCTATGATTAGTTGCTGATTCCCCCCACCCTCCAGTTCCCGTTACTGTGACACCAGAATTGATGCAGGACAAACCGTAATGATTTGAGATAGATGGTGCTTCTGTCTCTGGAGGTGGCATCCCAGGATAAGGATGGCATTAAAGAGCACTGGAAGCCTGGTGATACCAAGGAGCCTTTTAAAATTTAGCCACTCTTTCCACACAAACACAAGTTAATGTCTGAATGTGGGTGTCCTAACAAATCTGTAATGTTGATTTCCCTTAAAGGAAGCTCAGGCTGTTGCCAGGGGGAAGTGTGAAGCTACTCCTTTCTTGTTCATGATTAGAGGGGGCAGAGCAGCAAAAAAGAATGTTTGGTGCTCTCTGAGCTTGGTTGTTTGCTTGCAGATGTTTCATTACCCAACTAGGTAACATCATCAGTGCTAGTGAGTGTGGGGTTTGCTCCCTGTTTATATACAGTAGCTTGCCCTGCCAGTGTTGGTGGGGGTGTGGTTTTCTCCTTGGTAATTCCTTGATTAACATTGTCTGGTGTTAATCCCTGCTTATCTGGGTGTTGGCTGCTGGAGAGGATGTGTTCTGGTCTTCTTGTTTTTGTTTTGTTTCCTTTTTAGCTTTTTTATTGTCTCTTTTGAATGGTGTGTAAATGTGGTTTATTTCTATGTGTCTGTCTGTATCTATGTGTCTGTCTCTATGTGTCTATCTCTATCTATTTGTCTGTCTCTATTTCTAGACACATAGAGATAAACCACATTTACACACCATTCAGAAGAGACAATAAAAAAGCTAAGAAGGAAACAAAAAGACCAGAACACATCCTCTCCAGCAGCCAACACCCAGATAAGCAGGGATTAACACCAGACAAACAATCAAGCAGAAAACAATACCCTAGTCAAGGAACTACCAAGGAAAAAACCACCAACACTGGCAGGGCAAGCTAATGTATATAAACAGAGAGCACACCCCGCACTCACTAGCACTGATAATGTTACCTAGTCAGGTAATGAAACGTCTGCAAGCAAACAACCAAACTCAGCACCAAGAACTCCACAGTTCAACCCTGAGCTTCATATATTCTCTTCTATTGAAAATAATGTTTGTATGTCATTATTGTGGAATTAGACAGTTATGGAGTGTTTATCGTTTAAAAAATGAATATTGAACCAACCGTTATAATCAAACCACCTAATCTGAAAAAACAAAAACAAAAACATGCATCTATTAAAAGCTGAACCCTAGTCAAACCATAGTTTAGGGCTTTGTTTTAGTTCTTGTATTATATTCTGCCCTTCTCACAAAGGGGTTATGGCAATGTGTGTACTATTTTGTTGGCTGCTTGCAGCACCCCGGTGTGAAAGTTACGTTATAAGAATGATTTCCCCTAGAATAACCTAAAATTCCCCTGAAGTTTGTGCACCCTTCAGGTAGTCTATGCCAGGTCTATGCAGCTTCTGTTTCACCATGTCAGGAACAGTTCACCAAGCCTGTATTGTCCTGTTTTTGCAATCCTAGGCAAGCAGTTGTAGCAGTTGACTGAATCCTTGATAGACTTCCTTATATACTTGATGAACTGCTTTCTGCCTAGCTCAGCATATCACTGTGAGGGTCTGGCCTAAGAGATGATGGGGGATTTGGAAGTAAACGGTCTCTACCATTTTCAATACCACTATCCAGATGGAATTTTGTCTGTCATGGGAGGAAGCTGTATGTAATTGAGCCATCAGGACTCTGATCTTTGAAGACCAGAGTTGTTGAAGCCTGTCTTGGGAGCCTGAAATGAGCAACTTTTTCTGGAGCCACTGCCAGAAAAAAAATGTTTGTAGATCCCTCCTTCTCCCATCCTCCTACCTTCCCTAGTCTTGGGGCATGCAAAGTACCTGCTAATTTTCTGTGTTTTCCTGCATGCATGTGCACACACACACTCATGGACTCACCCCGCCTCTTTGCAAAATCTCTTTAATTATTTAAAAGGTGGTAAAACTGCCCGTGCTTTTTAATAAATCATAGTGACCTGAAATTGCTGCCTTGCCTGAGGGAATGCTCCACAGCAGCATGTATGAGGTTGGGATAAGTGAGAAAGTACAGAGAAAAGCATTGGTCAAGACTGGGAGAATCTCACTGAAATAAGCTTCTTATCCCCAGTCAATTTAGTCAGGTCACTTTCATTTGTTCTCTACCTTTAAATCCAGCTACCTCATATCAGTTAATGATCCAGGCTGGCTTGTTGTCTCCTCCCTCCAGGAAAAGGGTATGGCTCAGTAAACTGTGTTTCTATAACTCTTCAGTATTGAACTGTGGATCCCTCCTGGACTGTCCACATAGATAAGGCATTGACTATTTCTGAGCACGTGCATTATATTTGCCACTGAAGGAACAAGCCCAATGTAACCAGATTGGGTGCTACAAGATTTGAGAGCACACCTTCTGGGTGTTACTTCTAGGCTTAAGCTCTAACATTTTTTTTTTTAATTCCTCTCTGGCCGTGGCCTTGCTGAGTACGCTGCGGTGTTTGGGGATAGGAGAAGAAAACCGTAAGGTTTATGGTGCAGCTAAAAGGCTGTATTTTGTGAAGCATTTCGGAAAAGCTTGTAATACTGCCCTCCCAAAACAAAGCATTGCTTTTGCATTGTTTCTTTCTGGTAGGGTGGCAACATTTCTTGATGCAAAGGATTAGGGTCATATCAGAGAAAGAAGACTAAAAAAAGTATTGCAAAACCTTGTATTACTTTGGGTGTGGGGCATAATGAGCATAAAGCAGTCTTAAGCACTTTTGTAGCATAAAATGATAATGCCCTTCCTTCTGTTTATCGGAATTGGGATCGGGCAGGGGTGTCAGACTGCACTTGGACTAACTGATCAGAAACAAACAGTACTCAGCAGTTTCTATAAACCTGCCATGTCAGGTTCCCCCACCCCCCAAATTGAATTGTCCCAGCTCAGCTACAAAAAGGAGGGAGGGGGAAATCCATTGCAGATATAGCTCCATGGATTCAAAGGGAGGAGGGGTGCCTGTACTTGGAAGCCTGCTGTGACTCAGCCTCAACCAGTGAAGTAGGCGAAGGAATAAGGAATCCCTGCTGTGTGTGGCATAGAGGTGGGGAGAGAGGGTGGTGGCACAGTCTAACTCCATAGTCCAGACTGGTTCTCTGACCAACTTGTTATCTCATCCCCACCAGGCCCAGACAGAATTCTTGAAGGTCCTGTTCCGTCTTAGTTCAGCATGCCCGTGAATGTGTCCACTGGCTTCCATGTGGTTTCAAGGAAGCGGTGAAAACAAGTATGCGTCCAAGTGTGGGCAGGCAGGGCTGCTGCAAGAGAATTTATTCATGCGATTGCTGCTATTCCGCCCCCCCTCCCGCCCAAACTCTTAGATTTGTCCTTCACAACCCTGGCGCCTAGAACTGGGCAAAAGGGGTATCCAAGCAACAGCTGAATGAGATTGCAGCTCTACCGTTTTTATTAGCTTTCTGAAATTCCTTTTATTTCCCCTTTTGGTGCATGTGATGGCAATGGGGGAAAACGAAACCCAAAATTTGATGCATAAATAGACAATGGGCCTGATAAACTAGAGGTACAAGTTCCTGCTCCTGCGTTTGAGAAATGGTGGACTCCCCACCTCAAAAGTGTCCTGGTATCTGCAAGGTTAAGGACCAGGAGGTATATGCCATCTTTCAATTTACCATCAAAGAAATAGGCTGCTTCTAGTTCAAAGCCCTTTTCTCATACTTTCTTGCTTTAAACTCCTCTCGGTCATGTAGCTCTGACTAGCCCATTTGTTCCTGCAGTGACCAGATTATATTGTGCTAAGTTCACCCAAATAATATACTGTATGTGAGATATTCTATAAATGAATGCAGATAATTTATGTATTTCCTCTTGTTACTGCACTGGGAAAGGGTACCTGGATGAGTAAAGCAAATTTGAAATACTAATAATATGGCTTTGGCTCTAAAATCTTGCTTAAACTTTAATAATCTAGGCTGCATGCTAGAATCTTTCACTGTTTTTCAAACTACAGTATAGCACTTTGTGTCAGTATCATAGACTTCCTGGGAATTGAGTGTGCTTCCCTTTCCCCTCTGTTCCAGCTCACAATTCAAGTTGTGTGAATCACTAGGAATGTTATTGTTATTTCCTACCTAGTCTAAGCTGGAGCTGTTTTGTTTTGCATCTGCAGTTTGATTGGAAAAGAGTTTCTCTGAGCATTTGTTTCTACAGTGTCCCTGCAGTAGGCTTCCACATACCTGTGGTTGCTCTGTGGGTATGTTTCTTTGAGCCTCTGCATCTGTCTTTTAAAAAATGAAACTCCAGAAGTGGCTGCTGATTTCCACAGTTTGCAAGCCATGATAGCTTGCATCCTTGGCTGTCCTCAGCTTTTTGAATAGGGCATTGTGTTGCCTTGTACAGAGAGTGTGTGTGTGGCTTTAGTGACCTGCCTGCCTCTGTGCAAAGATGTAACCTCCTCTTCTTTTGCTGCTGAAGCAACAGCTGGGAGGCATACATGTCTCCAAAAGATCCCTCTGTGCTTCTGTTCAAGTTCATGATGCCAGGGCAGAACAGGTTCTTTTGTAGCGAGAAGGGCAGGTTGGACACCAACCGAGTCTGAGAGCTGGAATGGCTGTGTACAAATCTAGGAAGCTAAGGAGGACCACAAGTTTGGAAGCAATTGTGTCATAAACAACTTACGTACTAATATCCTTGTTCTGGGACGTTTCTATAAGAGAATGTATCACAGGCGCACATATGCACACAGACACACACCCTTAGTCCAGAGAGTGGACTTGAATTTCATACCTTACTCCCCCTCCCTACTTACAGTTGGTCTCCACTAGTGTATTTTAGTCATTTTCACCTTTTCCTTTTTGCACAGCTGGTGCAGGGTTTTTGGCAGCATTCATTTTCTTCCTTTTTTTCCCATCCAGCTTCTAATTTTAGCAAAGTGGCTTTGGGTTTGTCGAACACTATACAAAAAAGTGATGTACAGTGGAACTGAGGCATCTGCTGAGCCAGAGGTCAGATCCATCCCCTTCTAGTTTAGAACTGTTTTTTCCAACACATTTCATCTTTGTTCCTTAGCAAATGTTTAATAGAATGAGAATTTGCAAATTATTGGTGTGAAGTAACACCCATAAACATCATACACATACTTCCTTATATCAACCTTTGTTGAAATAAGCAGGTCAGAGAAAGATAGGGAAGTCCAGGTGATAACTGACAAATTAATTTCTCCATGTCCTGCTCCTTCATCTCTTGCCCTCATTTGTATTTCAAACATTCAAATTCCTGCCTTTGTAAATGGGAAAAGATGGCCCTTGACTTCTGTACCCTCTAGTAGCATAGCAGGGATGAGGTTGGATGGATGAATGCAGATAAATGGAGCCTTACTTAAGAATGTGACCTGCATGGCTTTGTCATGGAATGGTTGCTAGTCCTAAAATAAAACAAGATGCCATTTTCATTATTAGTACTGGATTTGCCATGCTGGCAGGGGATCACAGCTATTTCTCTTTTGGTGGCGAGGTTTAGAATGAGGGTGTATATGATGATGAACTTTAAGGGAAATATCAGAGGAGGTATGTTGAATACTCTTTATACACCTGTGCACTAACTCCATTTTGTATTTTTTGCATTTCAGAATCCAGACTTTCATGGCTTCCATGAAGATCCTGTTATTGATGCGCAGTATATGCATGTTAGCTTCTTCTTCGGAATATCTATTTGCCTTGTATTGGGCAGCGCCTTCCTGTATTATCTGCCTGACCAAAAGTAAGATTCACAAGCTAAATGTTGTTTTCAGTTGTACTTTATAGCACCTTGTAAGCCTTTTGTCCTGATGTTTCAAGGCAATGGGACCAGTGGGTCTTCACTTCCAACTTTTTCCATAATTCCTTTTTATTTCTTGCTACCACCCCCTCTGGCTTCCCTGTGAAGTGCTGGCAAAGCTCACCTATTTTTAGTCTCAGGCTTGCCCAGTAATTCCTTTCCTAGTAACCCACTATCTTAAAAAGAGCAAGGGCCATTGCAAAGAGGCATGGGATAAAAATAACCCTGTGAGAGCCTCTTTAAGGATCTCCTAGAGATCTCCTAGAACATGAGATGACTAGGAAATAGCTCTATTTTATCTTACATCACCTGTATAACAGTAACAGTTCATCATGGGTGCATTTAAACTATGGTCCAGTTTACCAGTGTACATTTTAGCCATGCTAGTGAGCTGTCAGTATAGTACAGTACATCCTCTTCTCTTACAAGGGATGGATGGATAGACAGAGAGATAGAAAGCTCAGTAGTCTGAAGAGGTATAATAGCTAATGAATATGATAGTATTCTACCATTCTAACTTGAAAGTGTAAATTCTTTTCACAAGCTTGGCATACCAGCAAAATGTCTGCTTGTAGCCCCCAACAGTGATACAAAACAGACTGTTAAACATGCATACGAATGTACAGTTTCAATAGATTAGTGGAAAAGTGCACAGCTTGAAACCTGAGAGCTGTATGTGGCCCCTAGAAACTTTGAAAAGTTGGTAGCGCATTCTAATTTTCGATATGAAAAAAGTAGGAAATTATTACATAGAGGAATAATATGACTTATTTTATTTATTTGTTTGTTTGTTTGTTTGTTTTATCAAATTTCTCCCCCGCCCATCTCCCCCCAATGGGGGACTATGGGTGGCTGACACAAAATATTAAAACCATAAATACATATAAATACATAAAACATCAAAATTTTAAAAACATTACTAAAAAAGAGGAAAAGGAGAGTCCAAGAAGATGAAGAATCTGGGACTGAAGACAGCAGGCCTCTATGGGGCTAGCCATCCCCACGCTTGAAGTCTTCCCTCCCCACCCCAGGCCAAGTGACAGAGCCAGGTCTTCAAGGCCCTTCGGAAGGCCAGGAGTGAGGGGGCCAATCGCATCTCCGGGGGCAGAATGTTCCAAAGTGCGGGGGCTACTGCCGAGAAGGCCCGCCTTCTGGATCCCGCTAATCGGAGTTCTTTTACTGAGGGGGTCCAAAGCATGCCCTCTCTGTGTGATTGGGTGGGATGGGTTGAAGTCATAGGGGAGAGGCGGTCCCATAGGTAACCTGGTCCCATGCCATGTAGGGCTTTAAAGGTGATAACCAACACCTTGAATTGGATCCAGAAGCAAACTGGTACCCAATGCAGCTCGCGGAGCAACAGTGTTACATGGGCCCTTCTTGGGGCTCCAAAAATAGCCCACGCAGCCACATTCTGGACCAGTTGTAGCTTCCAGATACTCTTCAAGGGTAGCCCCATGTAGAGCGCATTGCAGTAGTCTATCTGGGAGATAACAAGGGCATGAGTGACTGTTTGAAGGGCATCCCAATCCAGGAAAGGGCGTAACTGATGCACAACCCAAAGTTGTGCAAAGGCCCTCCTCGCCACAGCTGCCACCTGCTCTTCAAGCAGGAGCCGTGAGTCTAGGAGGACCCCCAGATTACGCACTGGATCTGTCTGGGGCAGTGCTACCCCATCGAGCACCAAAGATGACAAAGTCCTGGATACAGAGGAGCCATTAACCCACACCCACTCCATCTTACCAGGGTTCAGCTGAAGCCTGTTGTTCCCCATCCAGACCCTTACAGCCTCCAGGCACCGAGAAAGGGCAGTCACAGCATCACTTACTTCACCTGGGATGGAGATGTATAATTGTGTATCATCAGCGTACTGATGATACCTCATCCCATGGTGGCGGTTTCATGTAGATGTTGAAAAGGAGTGGGCAGAGAACCGAACCCTGCGGCACCCCACAAAGGAGGGGCCAAGGATGGGACCTCTCGCTCCCTATCACCACCAATTGGGATCGACCCTGAAGAAAGGAGGTGAACCAGCACAAGACCGTGCCACCCACCCCCAATTCCCTGAGTCGTCCCAACAGGATACCGTGGTCGATGGTATCGAAAGCCGCTGAGAGATCAAGGAGAGCAAGGATGGTCGCACTTCCACCATCCCGCTCCCGCCAGAGATCATCCATAAGTGCAACCAGTGCCGTTTCCATTCCATAACCGGGCCTGAAACCTGACTGGAAGGGGTCCAGATAATCTGTTTCCTCCAGAACCCTTTGGAGCTGTGATGCCACCACTTTCTCAACCACCTTCCCCAAAAAGGGGAGGTGGGAGACTGGACAAAAATTGTCCAGTATGGTAGGATCCAGGGAGGGTTTCTTGAGGAGGGGGTGCACCACCTTCTTAAAGGCAGCCAGAAACACTCCCTCCTGCAAGGATGTAGTAACCATCGCCTGGATCCAACCACATGTCACCTCCCGAGCTGCTTTCACCAGCCAGGAGGGGCATGGGTCAAGATGGCAAGTGGTGGCCTTCATAGTCCCCAGGATCCTGTCCACTTCCTCAGGAGCAACAGGATCAAACTGTTCCCAGATAACTGGGCAAGAACGGTCCCCTGGTATCTCCCCAGACCCTGCCCCACGCTCAGAGTCTAACTTGGAATGAATCCGAGCGACTTTGTCCTGCAGATGCTCTGAAAATTCCTCTGCACGGCCCTGCAAATGAACCCCCACATCCCCCTTGCCAAGGAGCGACCTAGTGATCCTAAACAGGGCCACCGGGCGGCATTCGGCGGACGCGATAAGGGCAGAGAAGTACCCTAACCCAACCTGGTACCTTCCAGGTGTGTAGGGACCATGAGAAATCTCTTTTCCCCCACCACACAGACACAAACACACACACACAGCTTGATTTGCGTCAGTGTTTTGGAGCTGTCACCACCTTTGGTGTCTTTTTATGGCGAGACGGGGATCCTGTGTTAAGATCAGAAAGAAAGATTTAGCAGAGATGGAGGTAATTAGAAGGAAAAAATCAAAGGCCCTGAATCTGCAGCTTGTGGTAGGTCCAAGGTCCTTTAGAGATGTAAGTGGATTTGATGGACAGAAAGCTATCAAAGCAGTTTCTCTCCTATTCAGCAAGAAGCAGACATCATGGCTTTGGGTTGAAACTAAGTCTTCTGCATTTGATGCATGCATCTGGTGCACAAGAGTGTGTTCAGCGCTCTGCCTATAACTTCTCTGTTGTTCCACCCCTGACATGGCTCCAGATGAGCCCGTTCCTATGAAATATTGTGGTTGGAATTGTATCTTTCACAGACAGGGCCCCAGTTTGGTGCCAGTTTTCATAAGTGCTGAAGAAGACGATGGTGGCCACAATTGGCTGGGAGGGCATCTGGACATAATGCCCTGCCTTGATCACAGTACCTTGTACATTTGCAAAGGCTTCATCAAGGCGTGGCAACGTGAGACCCCAGAGCTTTATGTGGCCCTCACAATCCTTCTAGGCTCTCCCTAAAGCCTCCTCTGTTTACAGGTGCCTTAAATGGATGAGATGGTTTCTCATTATCTTGATATGGCAGGCACTCAAAGCCCTAAAACAGGTTTAACACAGTTTATACAACAAAGGATGCTCTACCCAAAACAGGAGATAACAGAACATCTAGAATACTCCACATCAGTATGATGAGCTGTTGCCCACTTCCTATTGTTGCCTCACCCACTGTCATCCTGCCCTCCCAAAATACTTCGAAAGTTGCCCCGCCCTGGTTTAACCAATCAGGTCAATAGGAGATTCAGCCAATTCTTTGCTTGTTTGATTTCCCCAGTATCCATTTCTGTCCTCAGCAGTATAAAAACAGGGAAGTTGTTATTTCAATTTCAATTCTATGCTATATAAAGGTGACTGTTCTTGGATAAGGGAAGCAAAAATAAACTAGCTATTAGGAATTGGGATGCCCTCCTTACTAGCTTTGATTTAGAAATGGCAAAATTTTGAAACCATGGAAAGGTACTTTTTGAGCAGGATTTGGAAAATCCAGTTTGGGGGCATTTCCCTCCTTTCCTCCAGGGACTTTGAGCAGTAGAAGAAAAGGAATTATGTGTCTTGGCAGATGGAAAATACTTGAAGCTATTCAGAGAACAGTGGGAAAAATGGGAGTTATAAGTGACCATTGAGAGACCATGCTTCACTGCAGTCAGCACAAACAAAAATAAGTTATAAAGAAGCAAGCAACAAATCCTAAGAGGAAATGAAATGAGTGATACAGCATGGATCAAATAGAAATAAAATGAGACAGTTTATATTGCTTTTTCTAGTTTTTACTTCTCAAAGTATGCGGATTGCAACAACTAGGATCCTCCCTCCCTCTCTCCCTTCGGTTTTCTGCTGCCTGACTCTTACAATTAAATATTAGATTACAAAAGCTAGGACTAGCCACACAAAGACTAGAAACTTGGGTAGATTCAGATGTACAGTATTTCATTTGCATCATGAAGAATTCATAACAATTCAGGTAAGATGGAACTTTTCATCAATCAGACCAACCACCTGGCTCTGTTGCCTAATAATTGCAATCATTGCATGATACCACATGACTGGAAATTCTGAGGGTTCTATTCCCAGTGCATCTGGAGAGCAGCAAGCTAGGGAAGGATGTTGTATGACCTTGTAGGTTTGAATTTTTAATCTATAGACAGTCCCCTGCTTACGAACAGGTTACCTTCCAAAAGGCTGTTCGTAAGTCCAACCAAGTAAAAAGTACTGTCAAAAGTTTTAAAAAAGAGGACGAGACAGGAGGCAGGGCAGCAGTGTGGGAAGAGGAGCTCTGTCTTCTGCTGCCAATGCGAGGAGCGATAGCCTGCAGACTGTGGAGAGCGCAGTGGGACAAGCCAGTGGGGTGCAGCGCACTCTGTTGCTAGGCAAGGCAGGAGAGGCAGCAGTGGTTCCCTGGGCGAAGGGGGCGGTTGTGTGGAAAGCAAAACTGCTGGCCCTTCGTGAGGCCTTGCAGGAGGAAGGCTGAAGATTGCAGCCTCCCAAAGAGCGCTGTAAACTCCAATGCAAACCTCCAACCTCCCCAGAAGGTGGGAGAAGGCACGGAGGAGTTAGTCTGCGGCATGCTGGAAACTAATCGTTTTCTTCCTTCTCCCAACTTCTGGGTCCATCTTGTTCGTATCAGTGAAAGTTCATAAATAGGGGACTGTCTGTACTTCCACCACCAGCTTCTTCCAAGATCCAGCAGTCCAAAAGAGCCCATTGTAACCTGGAGCATGGAGTATAGAGAAGAGAGGCAACCCTGCTAATTAGCTGCATGTTCTAAAAGTACTGAAACAGAAGCAGATCCCTAGCAGCAATTCTGTCCTTGCTGCATTTTTATGGGTAGATAAACAGATTCATGTGATCTTAGAATTAGCCATCTGTGCCAATGGTTAGTGATTGCTCCTGGTGTCTTGGTTTATTTATAGCCTGACTTCTACTGAGAGTTCAAGGTAGCTGGCACTTCTGAATGACATAGATGGATCCATAGATAGTAAAGAGGTTTTACCAGCCTGATCAGGAGGAAATATAAGAGCGTTAAATTATACAAATATCTTTGCTATGGAAACCCATATTACAGAGGAGAGTAGGGCATCATGAAAAGCTTTATCTAGCGAGGTAGGAGGCAAAAAGCCTAATTCCATTGGAATGGAGTGGCAAAATGCATCTTTTGAATGCAAATAGGTTCAAGGCCAGGTTTAGTCCCTAGTAACTTCTGGAAAGACCCTGCTTTGAAATACTAACACTGTCCTGCCAGTCTGAGCTAAATCACTCAAGGGCCTGACAATTTGTCTTTTTCTGACCTACAGGAATCAATGGGAAAGGGGTACAAAAGCATAGAAAGAAGAGTGCATGCTGTCTCTAGGAAGCAACACTTCTTCTATATTGATCAAATAGCCATCATTTTGATCCTACATGGGGATCAAATAGGATTCAGGGATCTGTTAAGGTATAACTCAGATAATACTTTGGAGCTAAAGCATCTCCCTTTGCAGGAAGAGCTGCAATCTTTGGTGCTTTTTTGTTTACTGAAAAGATAAGTCTAGGGGGATGTGATTGAATTATGTGTAATTATGTACAGCCTAATACAGTATGTATTCTGAGAAAGGCTGAAAGGACAAGAAACCCATGGAGGCTTCTGATCTCTCAGCCACAGCTAAGTGAATGAAAAGTAAGATACAGGATTGAATGTTGCCTCTGTGATGCAAGTTGTTCCTGCCCAACTAAACTACAGTCAGGTGGTACATGGTACTGTGGTCTTACCATGATGTGTGAACTCAGTATTATACAATCTCAATGCTATCCTGAGTTATTTCCTGGCTGAGAGGGAAACTGGTTAAGTGTGAAGTTAGAATGGGTGTCTTATTTATATTTGGCTGTAGAAGGAGAAAGCATGCAGCCTTTCAGTCTTCTTCAATTTGCTTAAACATGATTAAAAGATTACAAGCATTATGTCTCCACCAGCCCATATTCAGCTCCCCTTCCCCATCTAAATAAAATCACATCTGGAAGACCTTGGTCCTCTTATAAAACGCTTATAAAGCTGTAATTAATTTTTTATCATTCTTCTGCCTCCTGGTTCAACTCTTAAGGGAGGAAAGGAAGGGAAAGATATAGAAAGTAGGGTTGGATGGTAGAGTTGTGGATTGGCAGAAAGCAACTGACTGTACATACTCACACATGGTCTTAAAGAACTACCCATCCTTAACCAAACACTATTTGCACAACCACAGATCATTTTCCTGCAACCCGTGAAGGCTGATAAAAGGCTTCTGACTGTTGTAAAGGAAGCTGCATTTCTCAGGATGCCAAATGATGAGCATGATTAATGGACTCAACTTGCTTGTGTCTCAAAGCAGTAAATTTGGAAATATGTACAGACAGGAACTAGAAGATGTACCTCTGGTTAGAGCACAGCTTTGGGGTTCGGCATCAACTGCCAGCCCTCCCCCTTCTCTCTCTTAAAGCCCTCGTGATGCTCTCTGTAAAAGCAAGCATATGCCGGTTCTTCCTCCCATCTTTCTCCCCATATCGGAATCTTTTCAATGTCTCTTCCAAGCACAGCCTTGAGTCCTGCCTAGCTGTATGAAAGGATTTGTTTTCAGGCAAGATAACCTATTTAGAAGGGGAGTTGTGGAAATTCACTGCAGCTCAGAGCTGCGAGGAGTTATTTTGGGGGTGCACCAGCTGGTGCTAGGTGTGCGTATGTATATATAGCTTATGGGATATAGATAGACCAAGGCCCAGAACTGGGAAGCGTGTTGTTTTGGCTGGCAGGGAGGGGCAGGCTGTAGCCTGGCTCCACTGCTGACGCACACAGGCCCTTCTGATCAGAAGCAGCTTGCATAGCTCCTGTTCCCATGCGATAGGGCCTGCAGGGGTACCTCATTAACAAGCCGAGCTTTGCTCCCACCTTTTGCACCGAGAAAGGAATTCCGGAGCCTTGGTGGCTGGTGCTGTTCCCCCCACCTTCTAAGCGCTGTGTTCCTTTGGGAGCAACACAAGAGCCCACTTGCTCACTTCTCTCTTCCCTAGCCGTTTTGCTTCCAAATCTTGCTCAGGGTTTAGGTTTTGTTGGAATGAGGGAGATGCAGATTAGCAGGGAGTTCAGAGGGGCAGGGTTGCAGCTGGCTATACTGCAAACAATACTCAAGTGTGCTCAAGTGTGCTTTCCAGCTATCACTGGTAAGGGATTTATGTATTTATTCTTTTTAATTGTTGTATGCCACCCAGAGTCACTTCGTGTGAGATGGGTGGCTATATAAATACGATAAATAAATATCATCCTCCATTTGTAATGTAGAAATTGGTACTGATTAAGCCAACACAGAGTTGTGCTTAGTTTTGTTCTAGCATGTTATATTAACTCTGGCAGGTAATAAGTCATGGTTAAACAAAACATAATTTAATGTGATGTATGTATCAGATCACAGGGTGCATTTGATTATTTCTTAGCTTCAGCTGAAAGGCACATATGCACAACAACCAGCTTTACAGATCAATCTTCTTCAGCTTGTTAAACCAAGTAAAAACAAATACAATGTCCCTTATTCGCCCAGCCCAGCCTGAGCATGTATGCTTTCAAAAATCTCAAGAAGTAAAGTTTGGCTAAACCAAAATTCCAGGTAACAGAGGAATAGGATGTTCTGTGTAGGTTTTGGAACATATAATAAGGTAGAATACATTGTACATAATGAGCAAGTCTGCATTTTGCAGAATTGATCTCGTCTGAACATACTCTATCTGCTGTCTTAATGCAAAATTCCAGTTAAATATACTGTATATCAGAGAAGTGCATTTGTGTGTGTGTGTGTGTGTGTGTGTGTGTGTGTGTGTTCTTAAAATTGGCACTAGGTGTGCAGTCTTATGTTGTGACCTGTGCTGAACTACTTCTCCGACCGCAGATACACAATGTTAAGCCAGCAGCAAGACTTCAGGGTTGATTCTTCCTGGCTTTCATCTTTTCTGACTGGTGGAGACTCTTTCTCTCTTCTTCCTCCCCCTGCCCCCATCCCATCCTTTCATCTTTTCTTGCTGCCTCTCTCTGCAGCAATCATATCTGTGCTTCCTTCCACATTTTTCATCGTTCTGGGTTTACTTCTGCTTTCATAAAACCATTTTCTTTTCTGCTGTTTTTTCCTGGACCGTTCCAGTTTTGCCTTCCTCCCTTTTTTTCCTGCTGCCATCTTATTTCTCTGTGCTCTTATCCTTATGGCTAATTCTTAGTCCCTGACCATTCCTGTTCCAGGTCACTGCCTGCCTTCCTTGTATACTTTTTGATCAGTAAAGCAAAAAATTAGGAGAAGAAGCAACCTCTATTCCATATCCAGTTGTTCCCTGTAATTTATGTCTTATACCTACATCATACATACATACATACATCCTCATCACCATCCAAATGACTTCTCCCAGCTGGGGATTAAGAGATGTGCTTGTTAAACCAAGTAAAAAAAAAAACAGCTGAGAGAGGGGGTAGAGAGTTCGAAAGGAATTGCCTTTGTTCTCCTTCTCTGTGAAGCATCATACAGTACTCTGCCATCGCTACTGACCATGGAGATTCACATTCACCTGCTTCAAGTCAGAACTCAGAAAGCAGTAATAAGGGCGGAGGAAGCTAGATTCAGCAAGCCCAGACAGATTTTAATGAATGCTGGGTAATATTGAGCAAATTGCATGTGAGTTCATCAAATTTTGGCTCAGTAGCGCAGTCTCTCTTCCTCTGCCTAGTACTAATGCTAAGTATTCTGCTCTAATTGCAAAATGATACAATAGAAGGGAAAGGCAAATGATATTTGGGGGAGATTGAGGGTCCCCTGCCACAAATGAGTTTAAGGATTCAAGGGAGAGTTAGGAGGTAAGCCAAACACAGGAGTTTTGCTTCTGAGTGAAATACAATTCTATCTTTCCTGCAACAGTGAAGGCTAGGAACCCTATGGAAAAAAAAATCCATAGTCAGGGCTGCTTGGAAATGTAATAGGTAGCCTAGAGTATTTGCTGCAGTAACTTGCACTTGCCTCTGCACATGAAGGATCCTTTCTTGTGATTGCTGCTTGCTGTGAAAAAACACCGAAGGACAAGAGGAAATTTTTTGCCCAGTTATGACAACCACAATTCTGGGGCTCAGCTGTGTATCTCTTCTTCAGGATCTTGATCTCCATCCTCTCCCTGACATATAACCTCCTGAATTCTGCAGGCGTCTGATTCAGATGAGAAGAATGCTGGTCCAATAGTCTGACTTTTACTCCAGCTGTCCCCGACCCAGACACACATAAATGGGAGGGGGCTTGGCAAAAGGCTGGAGGACATCTCCCTGTCTGGAGTGCTTTGAATATCAGTGAAGAGGACAGCTCCCTTCTGTGTTCTGGGGACGTGTCTGATTGTGAGACGTAACTTATCTCTAATTGATGGGGGTCTCATTAGTGAGGCCTTTGGGGAGCCAGAGAAATGAACACTGCTGCAAGCCAGCATCTCTGGCTGCCTGAGTTTAGGAGGTAGAGGAGGGGGACCACAGGGAATTGGGCTTCCAGCTTTTGGAGAGGGTATGGTGAGGAAGGAAAAGAGAAAAACGTATGCTGGGATGAGAAGTTCTGCTCTTCTGATACAATTATCTGGATTTGCAGGACCCTCCGGGTCATGTTTCCTCAGAACAGCTCACAAGAGCGGGGAGGGTACTCTTCTGTTTTACAGGCAGCAGACTGAGTCGTGAGGCCTGATCCGATTCAGGCTTGCTGGTGGCTGAGGGCTGCTTTGGCCCCTAGTCTGGCGTGCCTTTGTATATCGCCCCAGCCCTTGGGCCATGTTGAAGCTCTCCTCTGTGTGCCGGGTCTCATTTTGCTTCTGTGTGTTCTGCATCTCTCCTGAGCGTGAGATAGCACGCTTCATTAGTACTTGGTACATTTTTAATATGAATTTCAGTGCTCATAGGGGGCATCAATCATTGTATTGACTGACAGGGGAGAATGGGGGAAGTAGCCTGATCTTTTTAGTCTGCCCTTTGGAACTTCCTACTGTCTGGCTTCTGTTTTCCTTTCCTTTGGAAGGGTCTTGCTGATCAATGAGACTCTCCGCTCTACATTCCTTCTCTCTTAACAGCCTTCTTCCCATAGATGCGTTTCCCCTACCCCATAAAAGTCTCTCTGCCACGGTCCCTGATTTCTTTCTGTGTACACCAGCCGCTCATTGGTCCAGCTCCTTTCATAATCTGTGGAATTACTGCAGTCCCATTTGTCTACCGAAGGGCTTCAGATGAACACTTGCTACCAGCCCGTTAATATTCTGCTTAATGAGCTGACGAGGCAGATCTTCTGTCATTGCAGAATGAGGAATAGTAATTAAAGTTGCTGTAGGCCAGGGTTTGGCACTGCTGTTCTAGGGTACAGAACATCAGGCCCCATATTTGGAAGAGTGCTCCCTGCCTTCTCATCCCTCCTTCCAACTCATTGGTGTTGGTAGAACAGACTGCTTTGTCTTGAAAAAGCGCCTCTCCTCCAGAAGCAGTGCAGCATGGGTGGGAGATACATATTAGCATATATTTATATTGCACAACTGATCAGCCCAGTGCGAAATGCTGATGCTCTAATAATGCCCTTCTTTTGCATCTGTCTTCTAGAATAGCCAAAATGTTTCCCACAGTGCCCTCTGCTGGGAGTGGAGGGTTTATTCTTTCCCCACGTACGATCTGGGCTACCTCTGGCTGTGTATCCACCTTCCTCAACCGGGCACCCTCTAGCTGTGTTGGACTGCAATTTCCCTAATCTCTGTGGGCTAAGTATAATGGGAGTTGAAATCAAATACATCTGGAGCCAACAGACTGGGGAGGGTTGGTTTGCACTAGCCTTTCCTTGGAGAGAGAGTCACGGTTGCTTTGAGAGCAGGCAGAAAGGTATAAAGATAGCATGATCCACACACAAATAAATAAATAAATAAATAAGTTGACTGAAGGTCAGAATAGCTGCTCACATTTCAGTCTTGCTATTCTGAGGTTTCCATTTAAGGTAAAGAGTATCAGTAGAAACCAACTATCTAGTACTCAACGTTACAGTAAAAACACTTCAAGCATAAGCTTACTTCCCCCCCCCCCAGAATGCTAATGAAAGGGGAAAAAAGCTCCAAACTGGACACCCCTTAAACACCAACAGCTAAGAAGCAGCAACGGAAGAGGCTTTGTGCCTTCCTGTCTCTGAGCTTCCCGACTGCATTTGGTTGGCCACTGCATGACCCAACGTTGGGCTGACTTGGCTTGATTGAACAGAATGCCTTTTATGCTCAAATTGTTTAAAAAGGGCGGGGGGGGGGGGAATGCCAGTATTGGCAGCACGTGGTCTGTGAGTTTCCTAGAGAAGTCTGAAGGACACTGTACCTTCTTCAGCCTAGGGAGCCACAGGGACGACCTTGAAACAGATACTCAGAAACCACTATGGAAATGAAGAAGACAGTCATTCCTTATGTCCTGGGAAGGGAGAGAGTATTAAGAAGAGACTCCAGCCGGCTCCTCCCTGACTCCCTGGAGTATAAGATGGAGGGGAGGAGAAGACTGGCAAGATTCTGTTATTATAGCCTATCTTAATAAGGTAGAGTTCTGGCCTTCCCATAGAGTGTGTTTCCTGATCCGGTCAGCCTCGAAGGGTTGATATTTGCCAATCTAAAGGTACAGCCTGGTCATGAAGATAGAGCAGCTGGCTTTGCACTTTGCCCTTCGGTATCCCATGCCTCCCCATAGAGATCCTGTCAACTGCTACTGAATTTCAGAGGCATGATTGCTAAAAATCAATAATATAGTTTTCTGCTATTTTAAGGCATGCAACATATAAAAATGGTAGCACAAGCCCTTAAAGAAGCTTCAGGTAGTTCAAGATGAGTAGCAACCACTCCCGCCAAAAAATGATTTAAAAAATGAAAATTTCAGCCTATTTTGTATCATTGTCCCACCCATTGTGCCTTTACAACCCCTCCAAATGCTAACTGTTCCCACCACCAAAAGTTTGCTTGCCCTTTGGTAAACCATGGTTTGTTTTAACCTTGATTTGCTGACAGATCATATTCTGATTCACATGTAATGCTGAATTACAAACTATAGTGGCACAAATTACAAACTATACAAACTATACAATTACAAACTATATGGCACAGGACCAGGTTATCTGAGGAACCGCCTCGCCCTGGTCACTTCAGCCCGTCCCACTCGGTCCAGCAGAAGGGGCAGGTTGCAGACCCCACCAATCAGGGAATTTCGATTGGTGGGGTCGAGGCAGAGAGCCTTTTCTGCTGTAGCGCCCGCCCTATGGAACATCCTGCCTCCTGAGGTCCGGTGTGCCCCCTCCCTCATGGCCTTCAGGAAAGGTATCAAATCCTGGCTCTGCCAGAAGGCCTGGGGGCCAGAGGGGGGCCCGCACCTGTGGAGATGGCTGGTGGGATGATGGGCTGTCCCCCCCCCCCAGCATCTTACAGGTTTTTTAGGGCCATAAACCAGAGGAGTTTTTTTAGGGTTTTTTAATATGTTTTTAATTATTTATAGTTTTTAGCCATCTCGGTGAGAGCTGTGTTTTTATTGTGAGCCGCCCAGAGTCACCCGTTGGGGGAGATGGGCGGCATACAAGTTGAATGAATGAATGAATTAATTAATAAATAAATAAATAAATGGTTTGCAAAACCACAGTGGCTGGATCCACACACTGTGCAAAGCTAGTGCAAAATCAGATGCCCCCAAAATCAGTTTCCACCCTTTCTGTAATGCTAACTGTTGTCAAACCCTTCCTGTTAAGTTGGGGCTCTCAAGGAATAAGTACTCATGTCTTCCAGCTTTATTGGCCACTGGGCCACTGGGCATATTTAGCATGCTGAGAGCAAGTTGTGGGGGCAGGGCACAAGATGGGCTGACATGCAAAGCAAAACATATGTGGAGCAGGGAGCCTCTAATACAGGTAGTCCCCAGTTTAAGAACAAGTTCCATTCCCAAGGTCTGTCCTTAAGTCAGATTTGTATGTAAGCCAGAAGAGTATTATTGTATAATACTGTATAAGTACTGTAATGAACTCAAGCCATTGTGTATTTCACTCAAATCATTGTGTATTTCACTCGAATTTTGGTACAGTAGGCTCCATTTTTAACTATGGGTTAACTATAGTTAAACTGGGTGTTCTTAACCCGGAGGCTACTTATACACCAGTAAGAGATTTCTGCAGGCACCTTGGCATCCCCACCCATCTTGGTGGGAAACCTGGGTTTAGGTCAAGCTGGGGAATCCCTCAGGGAAGGTGACATAGCAAAGTTGGGTGGGAAATTAAGCTGTAGGGCAGAAGAGGATTCTGCCGCAGAAAGAGGATATATTAAAGTTGGAGCTACACACCAAGGTTGAAGGTACGAAGGTAGCAGAAGCAGGATAAGGGTCCTTTGCCTTTATAACATGATCCCCATTCTGCCAGTTGGCTGACTGAAGGGAATGGGGGAGCCTGCGATGACTGGAAATTTTTCTCCCATGACAGGGTTTTGAGCCATGTGCCAGTTAGACAGTCCTGATGCATTTAGTTCTTAGTAGACTGAATTCACTGTGAATTGTGTGTGAGATTTGTTTACTGGCATGCTCAAGGAGGGTTTCTGACTGGGTTGGGGAGATGAAGTGTTGAGAAGAAAAATGGATAGACCCTGGCTTAGAGTTGGCTTTGTCTGTACTAGAATAGTGTGCTATCCAAGATGGAAGAATGTAAAGCATTCTCTCTCCCTCTTTCTGTTGAAGTTGCCTGACTTCCTGCTTTTCCACTTGAAGGAGAGATGGAAATAACAGCAGGCATTTGTAAACTAGGCCAGGCCCCATTACTGCTTTCTAATTCATGAAAGCAGATGGCAGGCTCTTTGGATTTTATTTATGTAATATATACATATAAATTGTGTGGCTCAAATTAGCCACTTGGGCATGTCAGACTCACACTTTCTGGTGGCACTGATTAAGTTCAAGCAGGAAGCTTTAAGGATCAAGTGATCTGGAATGGTCCAAATAGTAAAAGGAAAATGCTTGGATGGATGGAATTAATGGAAAACAAACTTGATATCTCCCCTTCCACATCCTTATGATCTTGATCTCTCTGTGGGAGGCCCTTCCCAAAGTCCCACAAACTGGAGCAGAATAGAACTGTGCAAAAAAGGAGTTTGTGTCTTCATTCCTGCTAGCTAAGCAGCAGGTTGGTGACTCCTTGATGAAGCACTAATTAAGGCAAGCAGATCTCAGCACAGTGTAATTAATGCTGTAGCTTTGATTGGGTTCATACTCTTAACTTCGTCTGCTGATGGCATGTCAAAGATGCTACGGACAAAACAGCTGGGAGTGCTCCTTAAAAGCACTGCTAGAGGGTGCTGCGTAAGAAAGAGCAAGGAAGAAAACATGTCCTTGGGAGGTGGTGGGACTTGGGTGGGTCAGTATGAGAGCTACGTGGTATTTCTGTTCCTTTAAAGGCTCTTTATATCTTTTTGATCTGAGGACATGAGCACACTTGGCTTCAGTCTGGTTAAGCTAAATTCTGTGTCCTGGGCAGCTTTAGTTTAATCAAGTTTCTTCTAGTCCTCAGAGTCATAAAAGATCTGTGCTTTGAGGAATGGATTTCTGCACACAGCCTGGCCATTCCTCTCTTTCTGGGAAATTCTGATGTAGCTTTTCTATTATTCTATTTTCCCCCCTTCCAAAGAAACACAAATTCTGCAATTTCTCCCTGTCTTATCTGTAACAGCAAAAATACTGATTCCATTCAAAGCATACAGCTTGAACAAATGATGTAATAAGCGTATTTGCATCAGTATGAAATAAAGAACATTTCTGTAATGCAAGTTCTAATTTTTTAGAAATGTTCTAGCTGGACCATGTGTATCACCCAGTATATATCTTATTTCTCTACTCACCTCTGCAGATTGATACTTAGGAGTTCTTGTTGCTGTTTTTCCTGGAGCAGGATCAAAGGTTCATTTGAGTAGAACATCTACATAACTTCCAGATGACACTTCTTGATCATTTACTCAGATTTTCTCTCTCCTTTCCCTGTAGGATGTTTCATTGGGCTCGCCGGGAAGCTGAACGAAAAATTAAGGAGCGAACAGAACAAGGGTTGCCCATCCTTACCTCTGATTACTACGACCCTAGCAAGATTGTGCTGCCCCCTGAGGAAGAGGAATGATCACTTTAATGTTTGCCTCTGTGCTGAAAATAAACCTCCAAGATATCTGTCCTTGCTGCCAGCGTTCTCTTACTTGTCTCTCTCTCTCTCTGCGGGGCTCGAGTGAAAGAGACTCAGCTACTTGAAAGAAGTGGCTTTCGTGCCCTACGAAGCAGGCCAGACGTCACTGTTCCTGAGATGCTTTCCTGGGGCCGGGGAGTCACTGCTTTTCCCTTCCCTTCCATACCTACTTTTATTTTTATATCTATACATATAATTTTATTAAAGGAAGATTAAAACACGAATACAAACTAATCTAAAGTAAGAAAAAGAAAAAGAAATCAAAGAGAAAGCTAAAGGTACAAGAAAGGAAAAGGAAAAATAGAAAAGAAAGAAAGAAGATACAAAGAAGTAGCTTCCAATCTTCTTTACAACTGTTATAAGTACAGTTATAAACCTCCTACTCTATGGTTACAACATGACTCTCTTCTTTCTATAATCTATCCTGTCTAATCATCAAAACCAGAAAACATAAGCTCATTTTTTTCTGTTTCATGCAAAAAGTCTATCGGGGGTTGCAGTTTAGTACTTTTAGTAGTAAGTGTCATTATCCTACCTGCAGTACTGGAGCAGGAACTGCATGCACGAGGCCTTCCAAGGTGAGAAAAGAAATTGAACCAAGATGCTGGCAGGTGCAGTATATTACCAACAGACTCCTGAACTGAAAAAGGGGGAAAACATCAGAGTTGAAAATTCTAGCTATATTTTCTTGGGAAGGATAATGGAGGGATTTCTGCCAGGCTTCTCCTTAAAGCTATTGAGAATCTAGTAAAATTTGGCAGCACCATCCAATCCCAGGCAAAATTGCAGCCTGAGCAGATGGCCCTGCCTGGTGTCTTGCAGTGGAGGGTGGGTGGGTGGATGGATGGATGGATGGATGGATGGATGGATGGATGGATGGATAGACGATTATCTATCTATCTATCTATCTATCTACCTATCTATCTATCTACCTATCTACCTATCTACCTATCTACCTATCTACCTATCTACCTATCTACCTATCTATCTATCTATCTATCTATCTATCTATCTATGCCCATTTTTGCCGTAGCTCAACTCACTCCTTCTGTCTACAGTGCCTACCTGGTATCCAGCCAATCCAGTATGGTCATTTTACTGGCAGGAAGCCGGGAATCTAATTCTCCAGGCCCCTGGCATTGTACCTTTTCCCTCACGTTGGAATTTGATCAGTTTGTTGGCCACATAAGAATGCATGCATTGCGCACAGTTATTGGTACTGCCATCAGATTAATCCTTCTGGCAGTGCTATTAGGTCTTTGTAGGAGTGTGTTAAGCAGAAATCCAGCAGCTACGCTGTTACGTTGTTTGCATTCTGTTGTTTCTGTTGGATTTTTGTCTGCTGCACACGTTTTTGGAAACACATAGGAGCCCTGTTATGGAAGGAGAGGCACCATCAAAAGGAACAGCTCCTATTTAGACATTGGAGAGAGAGAGATTTCTGGGCCCTGTTTAGAGATTTCCCTTGAAAATGCTTGTGTCATATTTACATTTTAAAAATCAAGGGTGCTGTGATTCCCACCTTATATTGTTCTTCCCTCACTTTTATTTTTAAGGTTCACTTTGAACGAGGAACCCTGTGTCCGTTGTGGGAGATGCTGTTATTTCTTTCTTACAGTGCAACTGCAAAACTCCATTGATAATCCCTCCCTGGGTGCTAATAATTATAGCCTCTCAAGGAACTACCTTGAAAAAGTCTAGCCTTTCTGGGCAGCAGCTTCCATGTGGTGAGAACAGGCAAAGGATCCTGCATTGTACCAGAACTTAGGACTTGTCAGGGCTGTGGCAGCCAATGCAAAGGAGAGGCAGGGCGATTTAGGGGGTAAAGGGATGGACTAGGAGTGGGGACGCCCAGGTTTTGGTCCATCCTCACCCATGGGAGCTCACTGGTGGCTCAGGCCAGTCACTCTCGGCCCCACCTTTGTTGCTGTGAGGGAGAATAAGAGGAGGCGGGAGTGTGGCATATACCCCCTTGACTTCCTGAATGAAAGGTGGGATGTAACTCAAATAAATAAAATACAGATGTTCTGAAAGTAAGGCTTTTGAGGTGCATTTATATTGCCCACTTGCCACTGCAGCCTCAGCTTTTGTATTAGATTCTTTAGGAAAGTTTTCTTATCATTTTGCCAGAGATGCTTGGTTGTACAACTTCTTTTGTCATCATGGCTGGGCCTTCCTTTGATAGAAAGGAACAGAGAGAGAGCGTTGCTGTGCACCCCCCTTTTTTTTTATTGAAAAGGTAAAGCAAAAAGAAACAGCAGGGCTGTTTCTTCACAGGATTGAAATATTTAGTGGCTGAAGTTGAAAAGGAGCACAATTATTTAAGGGTTTAGATGGGCAGGGTGACCCCGTAACTTTGTTTTCTCCCCTCTCACTCTACTGGAGAAAAGTGAGGATGATAGTATTGGACTCCAACTCCCATCATTTCTGACCACTGGCCATGCTGGCGGGGGCTGATGGAAGTTACCATGAACTTCTTTCTCTATTCCTGGATTTCTTCTGCATCCTGCTTAAAACTCTCTTTCAGAATACAGGCAAGGCCAGTTTCAGACACTGGGGGCTGCTTCAGAAAAGACTTGGAATAAGGGGAGACAAAACATATTGGATAACCTTCTGCCAGCTGGTTCTGGTAAGTCAAGCCTCCTACCAGCTGCTTTTCAAAAAGAAAGGAAAAGAAACACCATTTCTGCCTATTACGTATGGGAAAAGTAGTCACAACCAGTCATCAAGCTTTAGTTGCACCCACACATTCTGCCTTGATCCAGATTCAGTGGCTGGGTTAGTTTTGACTTAGCAGGTTGTCTGAGCAGTTCTTGTGTTGTGTAAACCATGGACTTGGGCTTATTTAAACCTGGCTAGGTGAGATGCATGAACCAGGCCAGGGTCTGCCCTCTGCCTCTTTCACATACACACAGCATTCCTTATGTATTTTCTTCTCACTAGCAGCCTGAAAGAGTGTTGCCTCTCTGGATTATACCATGCCTAATAGAGTCTCCCTTGAGTTGTGCAACTTAGGTTTAGAGCAGGGATGAGGAGCTGCCCGCCTGGTGGAGGGAGAGGAGAAAAACTGTGTCTCAAAGAGCAGCTATGACTCACATGTATGCCTGCGCTCGCACACACACACACGTGCTTCACAAGCAAGCAGCCGTGGGAGTGCAGCAGGCAGCGCTTTGAGTCCACTGCCTTCCCACTCTCTCTGCCCCACCTCTTTTAGCTCCTGAAGATGAGCAGAAAGGGTTCCCCCAATTCCAGCCCTGCCATGTGCTCAAGTTCGCTTTTTCTCCCCCCTCAGCTGTGGCTGGAACCCAGGCATCCTAACTTCACCTTCTTAGCTTTTCACCAGGGTTTTCTACGCTTTCCCTGGGAATAGCAGTTCCTAATTCAGGCACAGCTGTTCCCATTCAGCAAATGGTGCTAATCTCCATTCACAGCCAAGGCAGAGCTGTGATTTCATCTTGCCAACCTGCTGAAGCTTTGTAGACGGCTGCACTGCTAGGCCCGCCCCAAAGGTGGCTGCATCCTTTCCAATGTGTGGCAGACAGACATATGGAGGTTGTGAGTGAAATCTAGGGACGGGGGGGGGGGGGGGAGAGGGGCGGGAGGTGAAGGAAAGGGAGAGAAAAGCTAACTTGGCCTGGGGGTTCACAGAAGTGATTGTGTTCCTTGTTACGTATTGCTTGGTCATGCGAGAGGGTCTTCTGAAGAAGTGAGAAGGCTCAAAGCTGTTGCTGATGGGGTAAGTTAAAGTGGGCAGAGGAGTTTAAAACCTCTCATACCCGTGTTTGGATTTTGAACAAATCCTGATCTGTAGTCATGGGAGATTGAATCGATGTATGCACTGTGCCAGGATTCTTAACTTAGGGCCAGTGGGCACATTTTAAGAATCTTCTGCAGATGCTATGACTGCCATGAATAACGGTGCTTGCCCATTAGCAAAATGACTGCTATAGTGGCATGGCCAATCTCAAAACAAGAATGGTGGGCAGAGCCTGGAGGACACAAAAAAGAGGCTCATGGGACAAGGATACAGGATTATTATGTATTGTTCAGACATGGGCCTACAAGCACTACCATCTAATTAATCCTGATTTATAGTGTAAACTACAGTGGATGAAATTCCCATACAGACCTATATTATGGCTAAATGTATATGAACATAGCCAATAGGTCGAAACATGGCCCCATCTGTAGGACTGTACCAGGTATATGCAGTATGATACAAGGATTCTTTGGTACCCCAAGAAGAATCCCTCTGCATCATCAGTCTGCCTTTCTTCAAGGTCTCTCCCCACTATCCATGTTGTCCTTTCAATATCTTGATGGTCTAAAATGTAAATTCACTGTGTTGGTATGACATTGTCCCACAGCTGAGATGGCATACATTGGGAAATCATGTATACTGCCCCGATGTAGAAAAAGTAGAGAGAATGCAGAAAATAAAGAATGTGATTGCAAAAGAAGTCCCCTTTGTCTGAGTCATCAGTCAAGTTGCCCATTGGCCAGAAAAATTCCTTGCTATTAGGTTTCTAATAAACTTTTCACATTTCAATCACAGCTGAAGTGGCTAGTTGAAAACTTAGTCATCCTGACCTCTTTTTAAATGTCTCGTTCTTTGAATCAGATCTTTGCATTTTTTTTGTTAATGTCTCAACCAAAATCTGACAATTTGCCAGTTAATAACCTTGTTTTATAGATATCCAAACCCTAAAGATTTTGAGATATAGCTTAGGCAAGAAGCCTGCCCAAAACTCTGAAGTGCTTTGGCAGTCCTGTACATCTCACTGAAGTAGGTGCATTGCAGATGTTTTGGATTACAGTTCCCATAATGCTCTATTCAGTATGGCCAACAGCATCTGACTTGAGGGTATCATGTTGGATATACCTGGTACAGTCCTACAGATGGGGCCATGTTTCGACCTATTGGCTAAGTTCATATACATTTAGCCATAATATGGTTTACTTGGGTTTGTCTGTAATGTGAATTTCATCCACTGTAGTTTACACTATAAATCAGGAATAATCAGATGGTAGTGCTTGTAGGCCCATGTCTGACCTTGGAATTGAAGCAGAGTTGGGCCTGGATGCTACTTGGCAGAAAACTGCAGAGTTGGAAAGCTGAACATTTCTCAGAAGAGAAAAGGTTTGAACCACATGCTGTTGTGTATGCGTAACCTTGCGCTTCTACAGTCACACCTTATATGTACTAGTGTGTGGATTTAATGGGACTTATATATAAGGGAGAGTCAAAATGGGGAAAAAAAACATTTATGAGAATGTTCAAATTGCAGAAGAGGCAATACCATATATTCATTACATGTAGAACATTAGCAATTTAGCTTTCTGCTGGTGATGACCATGGCTTCGTTTTCTTAATGGACAGGGAGATGGTCTTACTGTTCAGGTGGGGATGAGAATTGTGCAACTTCATTTTTCCTGCCTCTTGGGCTACAGTCAATTCAAAACCTTACCGCACGATGTGACTGAATGTACAAAGTGGTGGTTCTT
Source organism: Liasis olivaceus (assembly GCA_030867105.1). Classification (NCBI taxonomy): domain Eukaryota; kingdom Metazoa; phylum Chordata; class Lepidosauria; order Squamata; family Pythonidae; genus Liasis; species Liasis olivaceus. The sequence continues at coordinate 142,292,692 of CM061348.1, forward strand.
ATTAACTGGAATGCCCTGTTGATCAGGAAAAAAAGAATCACTTTTGAAACCCACATGCACGCACGCACGCACACATGCACAAAATCTTGTTTGCACTCCTGTCTTCAGTTGGAGCTTAAGCTTCAGAAATCAGCAGCTCTGGCTTTTCCTAATACAGAGATCAGTGTCGGTCACTAATGGTTGCAAAGCTGCTCTGCTTTTATGGCAGATGATGGGGGGCTGCTTGAAGGTTAGGGGGTGAGTCTGTTTTCACTGTCTGCAGTGAGGGAAGACAGGTAGCATGTGAGGCACTCTCTTATCCCCATTCTGTTTAGAAGCAAATAGCATGGAATAGAAATAGAAGGAAAACATGAGCTAAGCCCTCAGAGGCTTTAACGTAAAAGTGACCTGATCCTTTGGGGGCCTATGGCTAATGGTGTCTGACTCCCAAATATACCCCAACCCTCCACTCCAGTGATCTCTGCTCTCATTATCACTCAGCTCAGCTACCTATTACTGAACTCCCCATCCACCAACACCCCTCCCCCAGAATTAGTGCAATCAAATAACCTTTAATTCTTGTGGGCTGGGACTCTGGCCTAATTTAGGCCTTATTTATAATTTAGGACTCTGGCCTTACCCATTCTCCAAGCAGGACATGGTGGGCAATGTTTCTCAATTCCCTGGAGCTTCATGTTGCAGAAACAGATTAATGAGTGACACATTCACACGGAGGATACCCTAAGACACTCTGTGGAGCAAATGCACAAAGGTCTGCACACCCCTTAGGAAATACATAGAGCGTGCTCCTTCTCCTTCTGAAGAAACCTGGCGGATACACACAAGAACATCATGAGACGTGCAGCTCTACCGATTTATACTTACAGTGACATAAGAGCGCCTTACACAATTGCAATAACAGAATTCAGGAGAGGTGTATTCAGCTTCTCATGTACCCAGAATTATATCTCCATGCAAATTTTAAGCTATTTAAAATGCCCTGTTCTTGTTTACACAATGACATGTTGAAGAAAATGCTTGGATGCACACAGCTAGGATGCATATGATTGCTTATGCGCAGTTAGGTGATGACAGCCAGTCCTGTGGAAGTCGGATAGTGGATGTTTTAGAAACCCTTTTATTCTCCTGTTTCGTATTCCTTTTCTCTCATCCGGGCATCCCAACTTTCAACCCAGTGTCTGGTCCAGCCTGTATCTCATTCCCCATCTACAGCCTTGATCCTGCCATTTCTACATCCTGCCATCCTATTCCTGGCTGTATCTGACTCCCCCTTTCTGGTTCCTGTGAGGAGGAGCAGGCTGAAGACTGTGAATTTCTGCTCTTTTTAGCTCTTTTCATTATTCCTGAAGGGTCAACCCTCCTCACCTTGTTGAGCATGTTGACCCAGGTAATCCAAAATACATTGTGCCACACACACACATCCAGGAAAAGTGAAGCAAATCCAAGGAGTCTGCCATCATATAAACAAATACATAAATGCATTTTGCCTGCGCACTCCACACCACACTATACCAGCCCTTCTGATCTGTAGAAAAGCTGCTTTTATTTCTCACGTATAGGGATTAAACCCTGAACGGACCACAAATCTTTGAGTCGCCCCTTAAAAGAGAGCGCTCGCTAGAAGCCTATAGGCGGGTCCCCTAGAAGTTGGCCGTAGTTGTGCTCATCCCCGTCTCCCGAAGTAAAGGCAGAGCCTGCCAGAGCCCGCCTGGGCAACAGGCGACTGTGTGTGCGGGTGTTACGCGCGCGCGTACCCACGCCCGTTTTCTCAGGGAAAGCTTTATGGCTGCCCGCGCTCCAACTTCTCATCCCCCCAAGAGACTCTTGTGCCCGTCGATCAGCCTGGATAAGGAGCAAACTGGCGCCTGCTTGCAAGCCCATGCTGCTCGGCGGGGAGTCTCCTCCAACACACTCAACTCCTCACCAGCAGACGGCGGAGAGAAGCCGGGCGAAAGCGCGCCGCGCAGGTGAGGCGCAGGCGAGGCTAAAGGGCAGCGCGTCTCTGCGCGCCCGTCCGGACACTTGGGAGCGGGAACCCAGCCCTGCCTCCGAAAAAAGGCACGCTTGCCCGCCGTTGCCAGGGTCTGCCCCCACACGCCGCTCTCAACCCCCCGTCCCCAGCCCTGGGCTCTCCCTCTCCGCGTGGCTCTGGGTCTCGCTTCCCTCAGTCCCCCCTCCCAGCCGCCGCTCCCTCCCGCTCCTGTCTTCCGCTGCTTGGGCTCTTTGCCAGAGCAGGCAGCGCTCAGACTCTGCCAGGAAGCGCAGAGGCGGGCAACTCCGTGCCATGGCTGAGCCATCCCGAACGGCCGATCCTGTGCCCCGCGGCAAGCTGTAACGTGGCCAGCCAGCCAGCCAGCCCCAGGTGGGGGAGGGACACCCAGCTCCACCCCAGGTAGGATTGGGAACAAGGGGGGGGGGGCTTGATCTTTGGGCCGAGGGTGGGGAGGGGGATCCACAGATGGGTGGGCAAAGGGAGGCAGAAGGCAGCAAGAAGGGGATAAGGTGGGTGTACCAGGGCATCCAATCCAGGAATGGAGAAGTGGGGTGGATGCTCATCTTGAAAAGGGAGGGCATGTGCTGCTGGATGGACAACGGCATGAGTATAATTATTTTCTTGACACTGGATGGCCAGAAAGTTTAGGAGCATCTTTAGGACAAGGGGGCAGAGTATGACCATGTACGGGGAAGGGTGGGATGACCGGGAGCAGCTGTGAGTGTGTGTGTGTCTGTGTGTGTGTGTGTATAAGTGAGCAGTAAATAAAAGAGGCTGGGAGCAGTATTTCACAGAAAGGAAATGTACTTATCACGCATACACAGGCAGTGATACTTCATTTTGTGCATTAGGTGCACTCAGGGGCTAAAGGCTTTTGAACAAGCTTATTTCTGAGCATCTACCTCATTCATGAAGGCAGAGACATTATAAACTGGCTATTCTGTACACACTCCCAGGATTGGTGTAATGTGGACCATATGTATATGTTTAAGCACACCCATAAAATCATGAATCTTTTGTGCCTGTGAAAGGCGTCCGTTCATCCATGGATGTCTGCAACAGCGTGTTCCTATGTGCTCATTCATGCGTAATAGCTCCTGCTAGATTGCCCTGCAATTAGTTGGTATCTTTGGACCTAGATGTGTGCGCCTTGTGCATCCACAGCCATAGGGGCAACTTCCTTGAGATCCCTTCTGCACAGAAAACCACTTACTTTCTTTTCACTGCAAATTGCCAAATGACTGTGGCTGGAATAGCTGTTGCCAGGGCTCAGGGGCCCCTGCAAATCCACTGCCACAAAACAGCATTGTGGCATCAGCCAGGGATGGGACCCTTTTGAGATCTGGGCAACGGACTTGATATCCAAGAATAGCTAGTCCTCATGACTGTGGGAAAGATGCTTTTAGAAGACTCCTAATTGATCTCCTTGACCCTCCTTGTCCATTCCTCTTATCAAAAGCCCTCTTTGTCTATCCTCCTGTACAGCCCATGACTTTCTTTTGAGTTGCATTTTCACCTTCTCCTCCCCATCATGTTGTTTTGCAATTAAGGCAAAAGATTTGATTGACCCAAGAGCTTCCGGAGAGTCTGTTCCCACTCAGTTGATACTCCATGGGATTTGTGTTGTGCGTAAATAACATCTGATTGATTCATTCAAAGAGCATTTGTGTTTTTGATTGGTGTCTGTGCATGTGGGTATTGCACAACCTACACACTGAAGCTTCTTTGGTTGCAAAATATGAGGCTTGGGGATGCCAGAGGCTAAAAGGTCTCATTTTCCTACCCTTCTTTTGTCTCAAAATTCCCCACTGACTGAAATCTCTGGGTCAGGATTAAAGAGAAATCTTTCCCTGTAATCATGCTGATGAAGTATACTAAAAAGTTACTGAAATATTATAGGACAATACCTTGCTGTGGATGTGTCAGAAATGATGTTCAAACTCGGGGCATTTACGCATGTATGTGAGCAAAAAAGCCTGCCCTGCTTATGTGTGCTGCACAATTAGATGTTATAAATTCGTAGATTAAAATAACGCAGCTCAGAAAGAGACTAAAATCAAGTGATAGATAAGATTTCCCTGCTTCCCTCCTCAAATGAATGCCTATAATACCTCCCATGATAGCAGAAGAGTTAATCCAATTGGCAATCAATTCAGGGCAGGAAAAACAGAGCATTTGCTTACATAGTTAATGTATGACATTTGCTTGCCACAAGATAACATCATGGTCCCAGCTTGCACAGATCTCTCCGTGGCTATGGAACCTACTGCCAGAAGCAACAGTACCACTCAATCCCAGGAGCTGGAAAACACCAGTGTGAGGAGACTTTTTTCACACCCTGCTTAGAGCTTTCCCAGAAGCAGCCGAGTAGGAAACAGGATGCTGGTGCTGGCTGGAATGGGATGCTGGTCTGATCCAGCAGAGTTCTCCTTAGGAAGCGCATTCTACTCAGCCTTGTTCTTCAGGTCCAGCACAGATCATTTAAGAAAGAGTTAATCTCAGCTAAGTAAAGACCTCCTCAAGGGCACAGAGTTTTGCAATCTGGGGGTAGTTCCTTGGAGAGACTTAATTCTGGTGGTCTTCACTGTGCCTGCAAAGATTGGACCAACCCCTGCAGATCATTTCCTTGGAATTAAGGATGGCCAAAAGGGGTGCTGCTCAGCTGATCAGGAACCAAGCCTAGCTTCCAACTCTCTATTTGATCATGGGCAAGCCGCTGGTCCTTCATGCAGAGGATCAGGTTTGTTTCTTCTCTCTCTTGCAGAGAGCGCAATGCATTTAGACTTGGTGTTTAGTAAGTAAGCTGTGAGCTCATTAACACTCAAGCCAGCTCGAGCTATTTTGTCACTCTAGGTGAAAATACATTTCGCTTTACCTCCTTTCCCCTCTCTCACTCCCTCCCCATCCTCCATGTATCTTGTTTCCTCTTTGGTGGTGATGAAAGGATTGTGTTGGAGTCCTCTATCCCCACCAGGTTAAATATTTTCCTAGTTGCATCCATATCTGTTCAACTGAAACAAAGAGGCATGTTTTATTCAAGGCCCAGCAGGCAGAACCAGAGGGTTGTGATCAGAAAAAACACAAGGGATGATGAGAAGGTACAATGGCCAGGTTCACATAGTTATGAGGTGGTATGTTGTGTGAACTGAGCATTGAGGTATGTATGTATGCCCCAGTGTATGGTTTAAAGAGTTAGGGGAAGCCAGACAATGATAGTATATGACATTAACCATGGTTAAGCAAATACAGCATAGCACAATTTGTAGCTGTAATACTTCCATGGTTGTTCCCTTGCTCCCCACCCTCAGCCCACCCCAGTTTGATTTCCTAATTAGCCTGGGGTCACTGGATTTCTCTTTGCCCAAGGACCCATCTGTGTTATCTGCTGGCATGGGCTGTGGCATGTTTCACCCTGGCAAATTTCTGCTCAGTAGCAACTTGCACATTTTGTGTGCCGTGTTTGAATTTGCCCCTGTGACAATCTGGTCCAGCTGAAAACAGCACAAGGCTGGCTATCAACTGCCCTGGTACAGCTGCGTTCGCACTTCAGTGGTGAGTGATACATCTCTTCTTAAACTGAAAGGTCAACCGTGAGGCTGTGCCTGGGGCCAGTAACACACATTCCATATAGCATTGCTGGATTCTGGTGTGAAATAAATAAATGTGAGAAATAAATAAAAAGTACAGTAAAGCGAGAATGTGAGACTCTTCCTTACAGAGGGTTTTTTTGGTGGGGGTTGCTGGCCACAACAGGGAGGGACAGTGAAGCGAGGGAGTGTTATTAGACTCAGCCATGGTGTGGATTGAATGAACAGTTCTGTTTCTCAAGACATTCGGGACTGTTTAACTATTCTTGCATATGTGACTAGGGCATCGTAGATCTAGCCCCCACCAGTGCGCCCTTTTTCAGCTCCTCCAAGGAAATGCTTTTCAACAGTGCTCACACATCTTGTTGCCAAACAAGGGTAAAATAATAAATGCAGAGAGGTTTGAATGTATGTGTGAATCAGGGCACAGGATGATGCAAGGCCATCCATGGGCTCAGGAAAAGCTACACAAAAGAACCGATTTACGTAAATCTCATGCTTTGTACTCTGCGTAGCCCATAGTGAGGGCTGCCCCCCACGCTATATCAGTCAGGGATCCCAGCATCCCTCATGACTTTAGCCTTCTTCTGAGACGGCTTCTCTACTATCACAACCTTTTCCTTTTGAATGCAGATGAGCTTAGCCAGCAGTGGCTAGCCATTTCAGCCAGCTTCCATAGTTTTTAGTTGCTGCTGTTCCTGTAGGCTACCATGAGTACCAATACTTGTTAGTGGGGTTAACAAGGGTCAACAAACCAAGATTAACAGGATTAACAAACCAAGAACAGACAGGAATGATTTCCAGGATAGATTTTCCTGGGATTCACTTCCCTGCTAGACTGAAATCAGAATGGTTATTTGAAAATAACATATAAACAGTTATAATAAACAAGATGATAGTAGTTATAACAACAGTAGCGAAGTAACAGTAGACGTTAAATATCACTTTGGAAAGTGAAAAGTGCCTTACATTTATTATCTCAGCAATTCTTATAATCAGTATTACAATTTCCCTGAAAGGTGAATAACTTTTGAAATGTGAAGCAGAATACCTTGTTGTTGCACTGTATTTCCTTTAAGTTTGAAACAGAGATTACCAGTTTTGTTCATGGGGTAAACAGATTTGGCAGGGTTTTTTATTGCCTGAAAAAAGATGAAAGCCTCTTTCACTAGGTGCAATTGTGAAACAAATGAAATCTAGGGGCACGTAGGAACTGAAACCTTTGCAAACTTAAGTTTTAATTATCTCAGAAACAATTGTTTGCCTTCCATCTAAGATATGATGTTTGTAAAAGGCCATCTGGTGATTTGATGGCAAAGGAAAGGAAAGATTTGAAACAAAAGGTTGGCTAGCTGTAAATGCTGGTGAGGAACAGAGGAAGGAAGTTGAAAGCAAGCTGCGGAAAAAGGGAAGAGTCCTGAGAAATGAGCTGTGACTCTTGAAATGCCCATATGTAATTTTTAAAATTCCATTGTTTGCTGGGTTTCTCTGCTTAAGGACCACTCTGATACAAGAGTTTTGAGGGTAACTCTTCTGTTTTCCTCTTGAGTTTTGTACAAAAAGGTATGATATTAGTTCAAGCACTTTATTTCATTGATCTTATGTCTAAAAAGCCCTGCATGTTTAGGATGCAACTTCTCATGATCTTCTAGCTCAAATGGAAGCCATCTGAAACTACTACCCCCCTCCCAAATATTCAGGTTGGGCAAAGTTATCAGTGCCAAAGACAAAGGATTGCAATATGAATCAAGGTTTATTTGATTTGATCCTTGTTTATTTTTCCTCCCATTGCAGCCTTCCAGGACTTGGTGTCTTCCAGGTTAGATGGACCAACTCCCATAATTCCCTATCAGCAGGACAACAGAGATGCTGATGAGGGATGACATCAGTTGAAACCCAACACACTTGGAGGGCACCAAGCTGGAGCTAGCTGCTGTAATGCCATCAATTCACGGGAAAGATTACCCTGTTGTCAAAAACAAACATAGCTGGGGATCAGGCGCTGAAATATTGGAGAATCAAGTAAAAATCCCTGCATTCTCTCTCTGTAAGTTGTTGACGTGTGCTATCTTTGTTCCAAGTTTTAAAGCCCACACATCCAGGAAAACTACTACCCTGATTTGGTTCCAGGGTAGGGAAGGGAAGGGAAATTTGGGGGGAGCGGGGTTGAATTTTGCTTGCCTTTAGGCAAGTTGAGGCTGTTCTCTCAGCTGGCTGATTTGCAGTGTGTTTTTTTTAAATGTGTTATTGGTGGTGGTGGTCGCACAGTAAGCCAGATGTTTAGAATGGATTTGGCATTTTTATCCACCTATCAAGTCCTTCCCAAGGACCTGGGATAGGCAGATGTTGTTAGATGGTGTTAAAGGTATCGTCGTAGGATGTAAGCTGTTCCAAGTAAAGCTGTTTTTTGCAATTGACTGATGGTTATTTTGTCAGTGCTGATGGTCTTCAAATGGTGTTCCAGATGTTTTGGGACTGTACCTAAGGCGCCTATAACTATTGGTGCTATCTTTGCTTTCTTTTGCCATAGTCGTTCTACTTCTATTTGCAGGTCTTTATATTTTGTGATTTTCTCCAGTTCTTTCTCTTCTCTTTTGCTGCCTCCGGGTATTGCAATGTCCACAATCCAGACTTTTTAATCTTTCTTATCAACTGTCGTTAAGTCTGGGGTGTTGTGTGGTAGGTGCTTCTCTGTTTGAATTCGAAAGTCCCAGAGCACTTTAGCTTCTTCATTTTCTATTACTTTGTCTGTTTTGTGGTCCCACCAGTTCTTGCTTGCAGGCAAATGGTATTTCTTGCAGATATTCCAATGCACCATTGTTGCTACTTTGTCATGCTGTTGTTTGTATTTAGTCTGTGTGATCTTCTTGCAGCAGCGAGCTAGGTTGTTGTTGTTATTATGCAATGACACCGCTTATGGGATTTAAAATGCTTAGGGTACAATGACCCTTGACTTGGGGTCAGGCTGATAAACCATTTGCTGGTTTGCCTTAAGCAGCATGTGCTTATTTCAAAGGGCCATTAGCTGGATTTTTGGGAGCCCAAAGAGGGCTTTGTTCCCCCCCCCCCCCCAAAGACTACCAAATGCCAAGCAACCAGACTTGCATGGACCACTTTTTGAAACTGGGTGGGATTTTTAAAACAGTAGGTCAGCAAGATCAGTTGCTCCAAAAGGAGGGCAAGGAGAAAAAATATGATTTAGTCAGTAGTTTGGAGGTAGTGGTGAGTGGGTGGCTGGCTGACTCCTACCAGTTATCAGGTCTCTGAAATTCTTGAATGGTGCATAGTAGTCCAAAGAAATGGCTTTCCGCGGCTTCCTTCATGCCTCCCTGGAAGTGGCTACTCTTTTCTGTAATCAGAATAAGACTACCTTGGTGTGATGGAATGTTGTTATGAAGGCCACGCTCAGGGAGATAAGCATTTCCTTAGCCCCCAACAGGAGCATGGGAAGTTTAAGAAGATGAGACTGGCACCACCTTAAGGAATGCACGGTGTTGTGGCTGGCTGGCTTGGGAACTGCGGTTCAGTCTGGAGAGATTTCTGTCTTGAGGTGGAAGCGAATAAGTGCAACAGAACTGTATGGCACTGTCTCGTGGAGTTCTTTGGGCTGAACTTGACACTTGGTTCACTGGACAAATACTGGTGGGAGCTCATGGCATGACGGGTAGGTGTAGGAAGAAAGCCATGAATCCTAGGGGTAGAAAGGATAAACTGCATTGCCTTGGCTCAATGTATGCTGTCCAGCCTTGGGAGCTACAATTACATATTTTTTCATGGATGTTGGGGCATGTTCAGCAGTCCTTGTTTTCAAGTGAAGACCATCCTTCGCTGGCTCATGACTGCCCTATAATGCCTCTGGTGGTTATGTTTTATTATGGCCAGGCGTATCTGCTGTGTTTTTACACTGTCAGGTTTTATTATCTCTTTATGATGTGTTTTTACAATGGCAAGCCACTCAGAGTCTATAAGGGCTGCATCCAAATACTATAAAACAAACAAATATCAGTCTTTCTGGAGAATTCCCAAAATGCAGCAAACTATGGTGGTTCTGGGTGTACCTGGTGAGGATGGGCAGTTTAGGCAAGCCATTCCGTCTGCAGTGTACCCTTTGTGATTCTGCAAACATGAGCAGGGCATTCCCTGGGGCAGTGGCATGTATGCCAAGAGATGCGCAACACAGCAGGCTTGTGCAGCTGAGTGTGGTTGTTCTGGCATGCAAATGACTTTTTCAGGAAGAGACCTTCTTTGGCATTTGTCTTACTGCCTTTGCCACTGCAAGCCTACAGTTCATGTACCACTGAGTGTGATTTGGTGGTGTGGGTTCATCTTGTGACACAGATGAACATTATACAGATGTGTGTCTTGCCACACATGTGTTGGGCATGACTATGCACAGGCCTGTGGCCCTGGAGTTGAGTACTACAATTGTGTGATTCATCATCCTTATTGAGTTAACTACTGGTAACTCAACCAGATGACAACAGAAGTGGCTTGGCTGTAGGGCTCCCAAGGCTTACAGTTGCATCCTTGTGTGCTCTGTGTACGTTTCCTATACTATCTCTGTCTGTGTATGTGTTTTTTGCAGGGCGTAGCTGGGCTCCCCATCCATTGTGGCCCATTAAGTTACCTGACAGTGTTGCTAACGAGTTGGTGGGTTGCCGTGGAAACACTCAGCTTTCTTGGGGTTAAAGCACCAATAACAGGGTTAGGAAAACTTCCCCCAGGCACTCTCTGTCAGCAACAGGTTTGTAGGACTGTAAGTTGAGACAGACAGCAGGAGGAGGCTTCTTCAGACCAGCCTGAAGGATTGTTGCTTTGGGCCAGGATAACAGAAGGAGGTCAGACCCCCGATTTGGCAATGGAATCTATCCCAGCTACTATGGAATATGCAGCTACTTCCATTACATTTTGTGCACATCTAAGGAGGTAGCTGCACCCATGGAGTTCAGCCATGGCTCCCTGGGTCCGATGGGGATTCTCCCACCAAACATCACTTTGATCTCCTCTCTGGATTGATCTCATTCTTTTCCACCTGCCTTCCTACATTATTTCTCCAAATCCACCCCTGGCTGCTTGTCTTCAGGTTCCTTCAAGCCATGACTTCACCTTCTCTCTGGCTTCTGTTGCTCGTAAAGTGACAAAGTTGCCTATCCCCTCACACCTACCATGTGTGCATACTTTTTCAGTCAGAGACCACAAACCTGGTAGTATCAAAGCAGCTATGAACTAATTGTCTGCCAGTGTGGTGGCACCTCCTTGTGGATGCTAAGGGATTCCAGATATTTTATATATAAGAACATTGTGCTATCATTGTGACAATGGAGCAACTGAAACCAGCTTTCTTCTTCAACAAAGGATGGACATAAATAGTTCATGCAGACACAGATTACAGTTTTTCCACCAGAAAGCAATAAGAGAATACTGTGCCAGATTTCTGGCAGAATGAAGGCAGTGGTCAAATGTTTCTAATCTCAGTGTAATCTTTTAAGCCATCTCTATTCCTTAAATTTCTAATTCTCTGGATTTCTGCTCTGTGTTTCTGAGGTTTCCCATAATGAGAAAGGCATTTTGCAATACCTTCTGAATTCTGCCCAAATTCTCCGTTTTCCCCAAGCTTTCCTGGCTGCCTGAGACATTGCAGCATTGAAAATCCAAAGGGTTTCTTTCACCTCCTTTAGAAATGAACAGGTGACAATTTACGGTCATATGAGGGTGCATAATAGAGGTCCAAGGCTGTCATCTAAGGCAGCCTCCTCACTCTGCCTCTCAGTGGCACCTGAGAGCTGGAGATGTGTTATGTTCTGGAGTCCTTCTCTACCTGATAAACTGCTTGAAGCTTCCTGTCCTTTACAGAAGGCTGGTACCCTCTTGTTTCTCTCTTCTTTTTCATCTTAACCTGTCTTCTGTCTTCTGACCCAGTTGTTATTATTAGTATGAAGTATCATCATGGTAAGTATCTACTTTGGAGTCTGCGGGGACAGCCACAGAAGGAATTTTGCTTATTTTTCTTTATAGTTAAAGAAGAAGAGAAGAAAAAGAATGAAGTGCTAATATTTATCATATTTTTCAAATGAAGTTTACAGCATGGGGGTGGTCTTTCCCATCAGAAACCCTTTATGGACTGAATTTCCTCTTGTTGAACAGTTGGCACAAGAACAGAAGTTCTGTTGGAGTGGAGGAAGAAGAGAGGGAAATTTACATCCCTTCCAAGGATTTCTCTTTTAAATCTGTTTTGTCTTGTTTTACTTTCACTGGGTACCATCACTTGCCTAGAAAAATGAGAAACGATACCAAATTTTGATGCCAGGTCAAAATTTGACCTGGAACAGAAAATCTGTTTCATTTTATTTTACATGGCACCTCTCCAACATTTTTTGCCAATCAAGGCCTTTCAGGGTGCCTGTGTCCTATATATTATAAACAACCTGGCAAACATTTATGAAAAAGAACAAGAAAGTGATAAAGCCTAAGAATGTGTGTTGCAAAAGCAGAAGGCAGTATCTACAACTAATTAGGATATTTCAGCAGTCTCATGCTGGCAGAAGAATCTCATTGTCACTGTGTTTCTCAACAACCAATGGAATTGATTTGGCACATTTTCCCCTGGCCAGAGGCACCACCCCACCCCAGGCCCTACTTTTAGTAAAGATAAAGAATCCCACAAGTTGCCCTCAACTGCTAGTGGTTACATGGACTTGTAATCATACCTGTTTATTGGGTTACCTAATTACATGTTCCTGCAAAAAAAAAAATGCTTTTTAAAACTTTTGTTAGTGTGAAAGGCAGAAATCGCTTCTCAAGAGTTTTATTTCTTGCTCAGGATCATTAGAAGATCAAGTTCAGACTCTATATATCAGCATTTGAAGAGTCAGCAGCTTTGCAAAGAAAGATGATCCCAACTTCCATTTCCCTGGATCATGATGGCTGGGGGAGCTGGAATTCAGAGTCCTACCATACCTAAAGAGCCTCAGATTCTTTCCTCCTGTTTATTCACACTAATCTAAGAATGAATCCACTGGACCCAGTGGGGATTCTAAAGGGACATGTAAAGGATTATGCTCTGTACAACTGGAAGCTGGATGTCTTTCATTTGTAAACAGACAGGTATCCTTAAGTAGCTGAAGTACTTTGGAATGGTTGATAAGTCTCCAATAAAATGTGACCTTATTTTCTAGCATATATTTTATAGTACAAATAACAAATTGGAAAAGCCAGTTTGGCGTAGTGGTTTAAGGCAACAGGAGAATTCTGAAATGAGTCCTAGTCCCACCTTAGGCACGAAGCCAGCTGGGTGACCTTGGGCCAGTCCCCCTCTCTCAGCCCTGGGAAGCAGGCAAGGGCAAACCACTTTCGAAATCTTGCCAAGAGAACTGCAGGGACTGGTCCAGGCAGTCACCAGAAGTCAACAATGATTCAAAGCAGAAAAACAAAACAAAACAAAACAAAGCCCAAATTGGAAGAAGATAAGGTATTGCAGAGAAGGCTAAATTAGAGGCACAGTAGAGCTCTTGGCAATGTGTTAACTGCGAGCTGTTGTTATGCAGAGCAGAAAGCTCAGGCACTGATACTTGGTATGGGAGTACTACCACTATGAATCTATTTCCATTTCCAAGCAGAAATATCCAGTCCAATATCCAATAATCCAATAGCCGTTTTTTATAAGATTGATCTTGGCAGAAATTTACATTGCAATCTTAAGTAAGTTTCCTTGACACACAAATAAGATCCTATGAAACCAAGGGAACAACTGATTACAACAGATGACTCCACCCTATTGCTTTTATTGTATTTAACAGTGCAATCCTCCAACACAGGCCTACCCCAGAACAAGTCCCAATGCATTCAATGAAGCTTATTCTCTGAAAAACGATCTAGCCCAACAATCTTCCCCGGAAAGCAATACTGAATCCGGTCAAACTCAGAGCTGTAAAGCTACCACAGGGAGTCTGATTAATTTGATTAAGAACCCAAGTTTCTCTTCCTTAACTTTGCTCCAAACTGTTTATTTTATAGTTTGATTATTGTGTGTGTTTGCTTCTTCTTCATTCCTGACAACTTGCTGACTGTAAGCATAGCTCTAAGCCGTTTTTGTTTGTTTACTTATTATTCCCAGGTTGTAAATTTAATGACGTGGCATGTGTAGACTATGATCGTGTATTGCCGTAATTCTGTTAAAATCTAAAGCTTTTGCTTCAAAAACATATTGGAAAAGCTACTACCAAATAAATCACTTTCTGCCCCCAAACCTAAACATTTTATAATGTAGGCATTGGTGTAGAGGGTGATCTATGAATTATATCCTGCTCATTTCCATGGATTAGGGCTACAGAAGAAATGATTACCTGAAAAGCAACAGCCAAACTGCAGGATCTTCTGGCCAAGGAGGGGTCTAAAACAGAACGGGGCTTGGGTTATTTCTGTGTCTTGAACAGCAATTGAATCCGCAGAAATTAGAAGCGGTGTCTGCAGGCACACAGAATTGGTGAGCTGTCAGTTGCTTCCATGTTCTATGCTGTTTTCTCTTCCACACCTAATTTCCTGACCTGTGGAGGCCTCTGGACCCCTTCCTGCCTCAGCTTTCCAGCCATGCTCCAGTCTCCTCTCGGTCTTCACCTTCTCTGCTTTCCTTTCACCCGGGCCTCTGTTTTTGCTGGTAGGCTTCTTCCCAAGGTAATAACCATTTCAGGAATTGGGTTTTCAACCCCTCTCCACCCATTGCATTTTAAGCCCCATTTCATTCTACAGAGTGATTTACATTTTAAATACAAATAAGCTGTTTAAATGTGTGCCTCCTGAAAAATAATTCGGATTCAAAATTTAATTTAATTTGGAAACCATTTTTGGATTATATTTTACTCATGGACTTGTTCCACATCCAAAATTTGGGTTTCTCTTAACATAAAGTTTTAACTGTTGGATAACTGGTTTAAACAAGGATAGTTTTTTTTTCCCCCAACTGATTAAGTAAGACTAATTTTTCATTTTGATTTATCATTCATATTCTGCTAATCACTGTTCTTGATACCTGCATATTAACTAGCAATAAACTGCAGGTGAATATAAAATATTCAAATGCATACAACAAATGCTATTCTGAAAATGTGTACTCAGTTTATTCAATTCTATGATGCTTATAAATCTCTTGCCTATTCATTTTGTGCTTTTCTACCTTTCCCCCCTCTTTTGCTTCTTCTTTAATTTTGTCTTTTTTCCCTTTTAAAATATTCAAGAAACTAAACTAAAAATAATTGTGTGCTCCTTTGGCCGTAATCTGTGCTGCCTCATATTCTGGTGATTTACAGATAGCTCAAATCAGTTCATGATTGCATTTTAACTGCCTTTCCTATTGTTATACAAAGTGAAGCTGTAGGAAGATGTCTTCCCATTCACATCCCCATTTACCTACTTAGGTTAAAAGAGGGATCCCATTATCTGAGCTGAAAAATCCAGGGGAGCCCTAGATGGCAGCAAAGCGATATAGAACATTCTTGCTGTTTGCTACCATCTAGTGGTTCTCTTGCGTTTTGCAGCCCAGACATGGGATGCCTGGGCAAAAATGGGGTTGGGTAATTTTCAATTCACCATGTTGTGGGAATCCAGCCGTTGCTTTAAGAGATTGTGCAATCCACACCATCACATTAAGAAATAATATGGTTTATTCTTTGAGTTTAACCTGTGATATAAATACTGTATAGCACTTGTGTTTTGTTAACCCAGACTTAGGGCTCGATGTCTTGTGTGATGTCTTCTGAGTCTTCAGGATGATCCTGCCTACTAAGTCAATATTACAGGCTTCAGGGTGGTGGGTTGACAGGGTAATGAACTTGTTTAAAGATGTCCCACGTGGAGCCATTGGGAAAAGCCTTTCTTCTGACAGTTGACAGACAGAAAAGCAGTCAGCTTAGGCCTTGCATACATGTGTACAAGCCTTGCTTAGCCCATAGGATGCAACTGCTCCTGCACTGCTGCATTTCTGTGTTTGGACTGTGAGTGGAGGCTTGGTTGGAGGGCCTGTTCAGTGAGGGCACTTAGGCTCTGGGGCTCCATCCTGAAGGAGGCCTACGTCACTTCCTCATTAGCAATCACCTTCCAGAAGATGGAGAATTAGGAGAGCCTTCAGTGTATAATTCTCATGCCATTTTTAGTATTTTAAATACTTGGTGTTTCCCTATTGCTTTGTGGTCTTCTGGTTTGATTTTGGCTGTGTTGATGCTATGAACCACCTACAACTACATGTGTTAACATCTTGAGCAGGAAGTGAGTGGCCAAAAGGTGTGTGCCCTACCCTTCTTAAGACAGCTACAGATCCTCATGCAAATTTACCATATTTGGACTGCAAAAATACGGATGACCAATAGATGCCAGCAAATATGACATTGCTGCTATCTTGTGGTTATACTCTGCCCTTTCTCTGCCCAACCAATTTCTTGGTTTTTTAGTTCCTTTTCCCTGAGATCCTTGCAAATTTCACAACTCTTCCAGGCCTCTGCCTTCCCCAGATTTCAGTGTTTCATCCAGTTCTTCCCTTTCAACCCATTGCCATCCCTTTCCCATTCGATTTCTTTCTGCCATTTAGCTTCCTGACTTTCAAGCACTTTCTCCATGCTGTACTCTTGTTCTTGTTCTCCTTCATTTTGTAGCTCATCTTCCTATCCTCTTTCTTATTTGCTGGGATCATATATCATGTTTAGCCCTAATGTGGTTTGCTCAGGTTTAGTTTATCATTATTATCGTCACTATGAACCCAGCCACTGTGGCTTATGAACTGTGGTTTACAGCTCAGAGATATGTGAGAATAAGATGATTGTTTTCCTCAGCTCCTTGTCCTCAGGCCTTTGTTCTTTGGCAAGTCTTCCCCATGAGTTTCTTTTTCCATCGCTACCTTTTCTAGTTCTTCTTTCAACCGTTCTGCCTGTCCTTTGGGCTCCTGTATCTTAGTCTCCTTATTCGAGGTTCTCTTTTCTTATTTATCATCTAAACTCTCTGTCTTTCTTTATGCAGTTCTTTGTTTCTTTTTCATGATGCTTTTGCTGGATAAACATTGAAATTCTACTTCCCACTTAGAAATGCTAGTGTTTGTGAGCATTAAATCGTTAATTGTTTTTCCCTCTTCAGTTAGAATGCTTCTAAACATTCCATAACACCATAGCCATTCAGTCAATGGATAGGAGCTTGGAGACTAATAGACAGTGGGCAAGATCTAACACTGGCAATGAAGATTCTCACAGAATGGGATTTTCTATTCCGGCCCTTTCCCTCCTTCACTGATGGATTTAAGTCACTGGATTCCATATAACGGGCAGCTGTTAGTTCTACTTTATATAATAGATTTTATTTCACGAGAACCTACAGATTTTGATCATTTCAAGCACTCCATCCACAGGAACTGCCCAGAAGGAAGTGACATTAAACTCAACCCCCCTTCCAAGTTGCCTGTTGAAGGAAACAGAGCAAAAACTCCAGAGGGTCTACATGCCCAGTATGTCCAGTATTCACCAGCTCATTAAAAAACTGCTAAAATGAGAAGTAGAATCTTCTTTATGCCAGGCTTCTGCATTTTGCAACCTTTTTTGTACCAATGAATATAAAGCACTGTCACTCTGGATAAGATATTTGGCAAGCTGGTTGTCAAAAGGATAGATTTATTGAGAAGAATAAGGGGAAGAGGTCAAAGAGAGAAATAGATAGGAATTGAGTGAAAATTCAAATCCAAACCATCCATAAAAGAAAATTGCAATGTTTTACTTCTGGACTCTATGCAGCTGCCTCCAGATATTATCTTCAGCTATTTAAATGTGGAGCCAGAAGTCTATGGATCTGTTGCTGAGATTCATGATGATGACTCACCCAGAACTAGCTGCATGAATATGGCCCCAGCTCTCAATGTTACTGTGAGCAAGGAAGATCAAGTCTACTATTGCTCTGTTTGAACAAGCAGCATCTGTGTCTTAATGACACCTCTTGGGGTGCTGAGATATTTAGAATACATTGTGGAGAAAGATTTGAAGAATGGGTAGTTTGACCATCCCTTGAATGAAAAGGTGTTGGAAATGTAGCATGGATGCCATGGATCATCTTGATACTGAGGAAATGCTTGTCCCACCCTTCCAAAGTGTCCTACTAGCACTATCATGGCAGGTTTCACACTAATGAATTGAAGTTGATTTCTACAGTAGTTCTCAAATCTTTACCCAACAGAGACTGCATTTGCATGACACACTGACACATGCTTAACTATGGTAAATGTATGGTGATTAATGGTTAAACATGAATTATAGTTAAGCAGCCAACAGACACCCTACTGCCCAACCACCAGATACATAAAATCTTCATATTCTGTCTTCCCTTTTCTCCCAGAAAAACACAAATTTGAAGTGAGTTGGCTGAGAGAAAATGACTGCCCAAAGTTACCCAGTGGTGGAGGAAGGAACTGAACTTCGGTCTCCCCAGTCCATCTCAATACCTTAACCACTAGGTCACGCCAGTGCAAATCATAGCTAGTTGTGCATCACCCATTCTCCTCTTTTTGTGGCGTTATTATCTCAGTAATCAGTTGACAAACAACAGAAAGCAAGCTCACATAGAGCCACTATACAGGACACATGGAATGTCTAACCCTTCCCACATCCTCTTTTTTTCCAAAAGTTGCCCTTCAAACCTGCAAAGGATGAAAAACAATTTTGAAACAGAACAGATGCTCCTGCTATTCCTGACCTAGTTTTCTTAAAGGACTAATAGCTACTCAACATTAACACTGGTTCATGCTACACATTACACACCGTGGGCCTTGCTTGACCATGAACAAACTTATTAGAATGAATTTGCCTCTCAAGATGCATATTTCCATCAAAAGCATTGGGTCTGCACCATGTGGTATAATGTGTGATTTTTTTTTTTAAATCCAGTCAATCATGTCTAATTATTGGAGACTGCCTGGACAAGTCCTTGCAGTTTTCTTGGCAAGGCTTTTCAAAAGTGTTTTGCCATTGCCTCTTTCTGAGAGAAAGCGTTTGGCCCAAGATCACCCAGCTGGCTTTCTGCTTAGGTGGGACTAGAACTCATGGTCTCCCAGTTTCTAGCCTGGTACCTTAACCACTACACGAAACTGGCTCTCATAATGTATAATAATCTGGAGCAAAACTTAAGAATAAGGAACTAGGAACTAGTGACCAACTTTACCATTCTAAATGACTAGGTTCCTGAGCCAGTTGCAATCTTTTATCTCATATCCTGGATATGGACCCTGAATGCCACCCTGAGATCTTTGGAGAAAGACCAGCATAATTGTAGTCAATAAATGGAAGGAAGGAACATCATGGATAGCTAGATGAAGCTATAGCCCACCGTTAACCCTAAAATAGATTTGGACTTTGATCTGAGGCAATACACACACACACATACACACTTATGTGCTAAGTCTTAAAATCAGTGGAGTTTTTGGAGCTGCCTGACAAGATTATGAAGGAGGTGAAGAACTGCAAAGATAGCCTATGACATTATGAATCAAAATAGAATATTGTCTAAAAAGCCATATCATAATACTTACTTCAATCTTTAAGATATTGCAAAACTTTGTTCTTCTCCTTTTGGGAACCGATGCTGTTACAAAAGTAGGACTGTTTGTATATGTAGAATTTTTATATGCAAAAATATCAGAAGCCTCTAGCAACAGCAATCATAAAGAAATATTTCATATGGATAATTTATGCAAATCAAGCCACAATAGAATGCTGAAGAGAAATTATGAGCATGTTGTCCAACGTATCTGGAGGGCACCATGTTGGAGGAAATTTCTTAAATCCCACTGAAATCATTGGGACACATCAGCCATAATTTCATTTCATTAAACTTTACCTTCTTTAACAGAGATTTCAGTGCAGCTGGCCTTCTGTAAATTGAGATGCTCAACAAATTTGGAGATGAAAAGTTTTATACCGATGAAATCAGTGTTGACCTCAGGTCACAGTATATATTCCAACACACTACTCTATCATGCTTTCCTCCTAAAGACAATCCTTTATAGTCTCTTTAGCCACAGGAAAATTGGAGAACTTCTACAGAATTGGAGAACATGTTGAAAGTGTATGTGTGTGGGGGGTGGGGGATGAGCGGAGAGAGAGGCAGAACTTAAGGTTTTATTCCCAGCTCTAGAAGATTTCTTGTTTTTCCACTCTGCTATGTGTGAAGTGTGAAGGCCATGCTAATGAAGCATGAAGGGAATTCTGACAGGAAAAGAGGTCATGAATGCATAGGCACTTCATGCTATGACACAGCCTGATCCCCTCTCTCCACCGAAGGACAATGACTCTGATTAAGACCTAGTTTGGAGTAAACATGAAGCTGCCATGAGAGGATAGAAATAGGGGATTTGGTTACAAAAGTTGGGAGGTATATCCTTAGAGGTGCTGATGGCCCCATGGGGCTGGAAAAGGAAGCATGGGAATTGGTACCTACGGAGTGCACTGTCACGTGTTCTGCCAAAATTACGCATCTGAATTCTGCAGAGAGAAAAAGGAAGCTGTTGGTTCAGAACAAAGCAGGCTGATCCTTCTGATTTGTGCCTGGAATCTAACATTCAAGGCTGTGCTGTTTTTACTGCATGGCTCCAACGTGCTCCAATGTTTCCTTTTAAAACTGGCCGCTTGAGGATCTACAACAAAAGCCAATCTCCATCCCTGGCTTATAACCCGTACGGAGCTCAGGATAAACAGCCCCAGAAATATTACACCAAGACTCATAGCATGTCCTTATGTTTCCTCCCAGGATGCCGTTTGGCTGCATCGGACTGCGGGACGAAAAGAATTACAACAGCCTCTCTGACATCACTGACAAGTATGAGATTGGACAGCTGCTACGAGCGTAAGTAGGGACCCTGCCTGAAACTACTCCCAGCTTGCTGGAGTCCTGAGGGCCACCCTAGAAAGCAGTGGATTTGCAACCAGGGACCTAATAATTTGGGAGATGCATCGTTAAGGAAGCCTCTTCCTTTCTTTTCCAGCTATTAGGAGTTCCCTTGCTGCAGTCCCTAACAGTACCATATCCAACACACTGTGGCATCTTCTCATAGTCAACCTATTATGAAAATAGGCATGTGGATTCCAAACTGCAGAAAAGGTACACCACCTTCCTGCTGCTACCTGGTACATCCGGGCCTTGTACCTTCTGTTCATGGGTCTATGGCCTCCCTTCCACCGTGGACTGATAGCCCCTCTCTCTTTGCTTGTCTTGCTCTTTGCATGGGGGTTCCTGAAATGCAGTCCAGGATGCTCAGTGGATATGGAGATTCATCTCAGCCTGTACCTGGTTAGCCCATTTGCTACAAGCAGCAGGGCAACGTAGATGCTGTGAAATGGCTTATCTGATTGCAGATGCATTCCTGGCTGCTAAGAGGGATGAGCAATAGCTAGTAGATGGCTCCCCATTCAAAAGAGCATGTGGAACAAACATTCTGACTGCCAATTAGACAGTCTAGTCCATATGGTATTTATAGGGTAACACAGCTCAGTTTCAAATCTTTTCAACATAAAGATTATTGTGCTCAAGTAATTAACAGAGGGAAAGTACAGATACACACAACAGTATTGCTAATATAAGATCACCAAAATTAATAATCATGATAATAATAGAAAAAAGGCTTAGAGAACTTCTCTACCTCCTCTATTATGGTCCCCCGCCCTCTGGAACAGCCCTATGGCCCCCAGAGATACAGACGGCACCCACTCTCCTGGGGTTCCAGAAAGCCCTTAAGGCCTGGCTCTGTTCCCAGGCCCGGGGTTAATGTGGTTGTAATTTATTGGCAGGGCCCTGTCATATTTTTGTACTGTTTGTATCGTTGGTCATCTAGTTGTTGTAGTCCAGGCTGCCTGTTTAGATGGGTTTTAACTGTTTTCTATTTGTGTGTACGTGTGTGTGTGTGTGTGTGTGTGTGTGTGTGTAGTCTTCTGGAATGGGCAGCCTTACCAAATCAAATACATTAAATTAAATTAAATTAAATTAATTTCCAAATGTGACAGTACTGCATCAAAGTCTTCTTTATCTCAAGTCAGATGTAAATTTCTCCTACCAAAGGGATATAACTCTTTTAGCTGGATCCCATGACCCAAATATCCACAAACCCTGATGTGCTGATAGATTCCAAATATTAGAAATATAGCCAAAAATAACATATGCAGCATCTTTAACATTTAGTGGTCAATCCAGTCATATAAAATATCCATTGGTATTAACCCAAACTGTGAGAATAATAGAACAAGTTCCAAGCACATAGATTAATGTTCCGACTCCTGCAGTGCATCTCCAGCAGAAAGATAATGGTACATGATCCTTATTAGATGTTCTCTGAGGTGCCCAATATATACAAAGCAAAATTTCTGTCATATTAACCTCATGTTAAAATTATAGGAAACCAATTTCGCATTGAATAAAGCAGTCTTCCATTGGTTTATCAGGACAGGATATTCAAGCTCTGAATTCCAGAGTTTGTATGCAGTAAATAACTAATGTGAATTTCTTCATCTTCCTATAAAAAAAGGGTTACTAGCTAAGGAACCACAGTTAATTTCTTCGAAACCTCACTGTGGAACTTCAGAAGCACCTGGATTAAAATGACAAATGCTAAAGTTGAGTAAGATGCCAAGCGGCACTCTGAGGTCAAGTAAACCTTTAAAAAAAATTGTTTAGGGTTAGGGTTAAAAACAGTTTCCTTAGAACTGAGCTGATCCAAAGTAATAATATTACTCATTTATTCTATTTATATTCCATATTTTCCTCAAGGAGGTGAAACACTGCATGTGCTCTCCTCTCTCTCTCTCTCTCTCTCTCTCTCACACACACACACAGACATTTTATTCCTACAATAAGCACATAAAGAAGGTAAGGCTGAAAATGGTGACCAGATTGGGCTTTAAGATCTCCCTAGATTGTGCCTCCCTGTCTTGTCTTGCTTTCTTTGATCCTGACCAGAGAGCACATATAGTTCTGTCACTATCTATTAGCTCTGATAGCCAAAAAGATCTAATTACTGGATGCTGGGATAAGCAACAGGGGGTGGGCATCTCCTTTCCATTCTGGCTTTATACCGTGTAACAATATTTGGCTGGTCACTATAGAAAACAGAACATTGAGCTAGACATCTTTAAAAAGCAGGGTTCTTTCTGACCACTATTCCACAGGAAGGAATTCTGTGAGATCTGCGTGGCCCGCGAACGCCAAACAGACAGGCTGTACATCTGCAAGAAATTTCTCAAGAAAGATGGGCGCAAAGTGCGAAGAGCAGCCAAGAATGAAATCCTCATCCTAAAGATGTAGGTGCCTGACCTGTGTGTGTGTGTGTGTGTGTGAGTGTGTGCATGTACAAGGACTGGCATTATCCCTCTGAATCCTTGGGTAGCAAAAGGAATTTCAGTAGGAGCCACCACATCTCACACTGTAAGATGTAAGAAGATACTCCCTTCTTTGTAGCAACTACCAAATGGGTTAGATATATCACACCTCAGCTGCATATATCCAGATGGCCACTAGATGGCCACTCTCTGCTGTCATCTAGGGGTTCAGGTTCCTGCACCCTCAACAGATGCCTAAACTGGAGAGGGTCTATAATGAGTTAATGCCCACTGCAGCTAAACTGTGGCCTACATGTTCAGTTATGGTGACAGATGTACAGGGTAGGAACTTGAGAGCTCTAGAATAATGAGAAAGGGACAGAGAGAGACTAAAACATTGAGGAAAATTAAAACACAGACAACAACAAACATGCTGAGGTATTAAGGAGCCATCTGCTTTGTTTTCCTGGCAAGGCTTCTGTGCCCTTTAACAACTGTACCACAAGATAGAAAACAGTCCACTAAAACTTTCCTCCTCAGTATTTTTGAAGAGTGGGAAAATGTTCTCTTAATGAAAGCTGCATCTATGGGGAAAATGTATGACTAACATATGAGCAAATAAGGGCTGGGCAAGGTAGCCAAAACTTAGGTCAAGCAGAGTTAGATGAGAATGCTCTGATTAACTGGCTATAGATCACTGCTGAAGCGTCACTTTCCACCCTTACTTTGAAGCACTGCAATGCTGATCTTTCCCGCTGAAAAGTGGGCCAATATTGGCATAGGAGGGGATGGCAGAATGGCTTCTCTTTACAAATTATCTAGTGGCATAGGACAAAGGACTGCTGAATATGTTTACTCAGTGACATCCTGCTTTTTGTCCACCGCGCCAATTTGATGTCAATGGAGTTCCAAG
This sequence comes from Liasis olivaceus, assembly GCA_030867105.1. Taxonomy (NCBI): domain Eukaryota; kingdom Metazoa; phylum Chordata; class Lepidosauria; order Squamata; family Pythonidae; genus Liasis; species Liasis olivaceus. Next base: position 142,316,506 of record CM061348.1, read on the forward strand.
GGAATGTCCCAACAGCCACCAAGCCAGATTCAGCTTAAGACCCTATCCTGGGACCAATTACAGCAAGTCTCTAGCTACCAAAATAACAAAAGAGCTGGGCTCAAGATATGGAGAAACCTGCACAAGGGCGGGGGGGGGGGTTCCCTGCCAATCAAATCTTGATATATATTTGCCGCAGTAGAAAAAAGAGGGAAAGCTATTCATTCAGAGTAACAATGAAAACAACTGGTTTCCCAATGTGTATGTTTCCTGCAACGAATGCATCCAAAGACACACTAAGCCATGGAGGTTTGAGTGTGAAGTGGAAAACTGGTATGAGGAAAGATGTGTTTTGTAACCTTTGCTCCTGACATTTTTCTGTTGGAAGTCACTCCTATGTTTCTTTCATTCCTCCTAGGCATAAGATATCTGTTTGTTTCATTTGTTCTTTAACAGCTCTTTAATCTTTATTAAAGATTTTTAAAAAGGAGGATTAAAAACTAATACAAACGAATATAAAGTAAGAAAAAGAAAAGAAAAAGAAAGAAAGAAAAAAATCAAAGAGAAAATTAAAAGTGCAAGAAAGGGGGAAAAAAGTAAAAGAAAAATAGAAAAAAAAGAAAAAAGACACAAAGAAGTAGCTCCTGATCTTCTTTACAGCAGTTATAAGTACAATTATAAATTTATCTCTTATTCTATGGTTACAACATGACTCTCTTCTTTCTATAATCTATCCTGTCTAATCATCAAAACCATAAATCATAAGTTCATTTTTTTCTTTTTTATGCAAAAAGCCCATGAGGGGTTTCCAGTCAGCAATAAACATACATATTGTCTTTTCTCTGATCAAAGAAGTCAATTTAGCCATTCCAGCAAGTTCCATCATCTTCACCATCCCCACTGTGGTTAGTGCCAAATCTTGTTTTGTAAAATTCACCAATTGTCTGAACTCTTTAATAGTAAACAAAAATCATTCCCATGAAGGTCTGGTTCATTTGTCTATTTTAATTCCAATTTGTTCAAAAGCACTTTCACCCAAAAATAATATTTTGAAATAACTATCCCCTTTATCTATTTTAAACATTCTTACATCCATTCTTTGCTAAGCTTTTTGCCAAAAGTTTTTAAATCTTTAAAACTTTTTTTTCCCTTTGTAATCCAGAAGGAATGTTGACTCACCAAGTAGAATTTTCTTACCCTGCCGCTCAGAAAATCTCTCTTTAGCTGTAAATTAGTTACATCTGAAAGTGTTTAAGAAATGAATGTTATGTATGAACCTTATGTCCATATAGGTACATCATGGCTGTGAGCTTGACTGAAATCCCTTGATTCCCGGCCACTTAACTCACCAGCCAACCACAAAAACCTCACTTCTTGCAGTCTACTCATGAGGAGCAGCTGTCCGGAGTGCAAGCGGGAGATCTCATGGTCTCTCCTTTTTCTGGAGAGACTGCGCTGGCCAGAATTCACTGTCTGGCTGCCAATCTCCACCACAATGCTGTCCCTGCTCCTTCAGCAATGTTTAATTCGCCATGAATCCTCACCAGAAGCCTGTTCTTTAGCAGTTCTTGAGGCCCATCATTGTGCATACAGTGGGACCTAGAGACCTCAGAGCCCTGGGGCCTCTTAGTCCTAGGATTTATTGTAAGGCTTGTTAGTTTTTCTTGTTTTTGTTCTTAAATAATGCCAACAGGTTTAATACCTTTTAATGATAGCCTTAACAACAACAAGGTTATTAACTGCCAGTTTGAAAAATATTCCTGTTCCTGTTCTTTTTTAATGGCACATAAACAACTGAGGCATCATTCCATTCCATTCCATTCCATTCCATTCCATTCCATTCCATTCCATTCCATTCCATTCCATTCCATTCCTTAATAGTGCTAATACTCTGCTCCAATTGCAAAAGATTGGGCAGTATACAACAAAAACCAAAGTAAAGAATAACACCCTACTGTATAAGATCACAAACCAGGTACCCAAGATAAATGTCCTCAATTGGAGGGTGTACATTTAACTTGTTTTCAGAACGTTAAAAGGGTAGCATTTCCAGTGGTAAAAAACAGGATAACTGTTTGCTTTAAATCCATCTCCAGTGCTTTGAGTCCAACAGCTGTTATGCAAGCAAGCAAAAAGCAAAGTAATGACAAGGAAAAATGAGCTATAGGTTCACATCCTCAGAGAAAGAAAGAGCATTCCCTTCTCTGACCCCATCATTCATTGTAACTAATGCTGGTCTCCATCCAAAAAATGCACCTTTTATTTCCTGACCTGCCCGCATCACAAGAACTGTTTTAAGTTTCTTTACTCATTTAAAGGCCAGGCATGAATTATTGAAGTAGCCCCAGGGCAGGCTGAGATTTCTGCTGACTTGGTCTTTGCAGAAATGAACTCTGGGGAGCAAACAACAGAGCCAGGCCAGTAGGGGAGCAGGTCGTGCAAGAAAAATCTCAGCAGGGGAGGAGATGGAGGATATCACAGGCCAGGCAAGTTGATGAGAGGCAGAAGCATTATGACTGGGCTAAGGCGGGGAGGGGAAACTAAGGTGTCTGCATTTTTCTTCCAGGGTGAATCATCCCAATATCTTACAACTGATTGACACATTTGAGACGAGGAAGGAATTCTACATTATCCAAGAACTGTAAGTTTAATGGAGAGGTGGAGATACATACATGTGCTTCTGGAAATGGTACCATGTGACGGGAAGGGGGCCTGAAATGCAAAAAGAGCGCAGAACATTAATATTAATGTATTGAAGTTATGTTCCGTTTTTTTTTTCCCTCGGCTGGAAAGCCAGCTTTATTTTATTGTGTTTATATCCTTCCAAGGAGACCAAAATAGTATATACAGCTTTCATATACCCCCATTTTTTTCATCACAACAATCCTATGAGATGGATTAACCTGAAGAGGGGTCATTGGCCCAAAGTCATCCAGAGAGTTTTGTGGCTGATATGAACTGGGGCCTTTCCACTTCTAGGCTGGGCTTACCCAACACACCAAGCCAAGGGTGCACAGCCTGAAGCACAGGGCCCCAAGCTGCCCCCAGAAGATTTGAGAGCCCACAGAAAGCCTCTCCTAACATTATCACCAAATTATACTTTTTAATGCAACAGAAGGAAAGAATAATTCTACATAGAAGGGGAATCATATAAATAACTTGAATTACATTTTAATGACACGAAAGGGAGGTTTTTTTTAATTCCAGATGCACACTTCTTTGCCCTGGCTCCATCCACAAATTTTTGGACTGCGGCCCCTAGCATGTCAAAAGGGTCACCTTTGACCTGGAGAAGCCTGCCCACTCCTGCCCCAAACTAAAATCAAACAAATTACTTTATACTTCAGCATGATGGATAAACCGAACCAATCTATTGTGGTTTGTAAACCATGCTTTATGGCTTATGTAAATGCACCCAAATGTTTATTCAGAAGTTGACAGTTAAGCAAGCCATGGCTTAGTGGATATATAACCCAGCCCAAGTGTGTTCATGTCAGCCTTCATTCACCTTGCTGCCATTTAGCATTCTGAGCACAGATACTCCACGTCTGGCAGGCCGAACTCTGGCACGGGATGCACTGTGTCTTTGCCTATTAGTTAAGCATTTCATAGCTTTGCTGCAGAAGTCCAGATGACCGCTAGAGGGTAGCAAAGGATGAGCCTTCCCGGAGCTCTTTGTGTGCCATTTGGGGCCTAGTTAATTCCACTTGTCAAGCTGGCTGTGGTATTCCCTACAGGGCTACTGGCGGCGATGTTTTTGACTGGATCCTAGACCAGGGCTACTACACAGAAAAGGATGCCAGTAATGTTGTGCGGCAAGTGCTGGAGGCATTAGCTTATTTACATAATCTGCACATTGTTCACCGCAATCTAAAGGTAAAGAAAGAGCACTGAATCCTAAACCCAGAATTTCCAGAGCAACTGTCCCCTCTAGTGGTTTTATTTGGGATAGCTGTCCTTTCAGAGCAATGGAAGAAAAGGGCCGATATTTTCATGAATGGGGGGCACCCCACCCTGCTCCCGGAGCGCAAGGAAGATGGCTAACTTGGGGCTCTTTCTTTTAGCTGGAGAATCTGATGTACTACAACCAAAATAACCGCTCAAAAGTGGTCCTGCGGGATTTTTATCTCTCACGCTTCGAGAATGGTGCCATTACAGAACCATGTGGGACACCTGAATATTTAGGTAGGTACTTCCCTTTGGGCAGAGAAGAAATATCCTAGATGTGGGATAATTTCTCCCTGCTGCCCTGCAGTAACTGGGCTGAAAACTAGAAGCTGCATACAGCTGCAAGCTTGCTGTCCTGAAAAAGGATTGCATAGCCAAAAATTCAGCAAGGGGAGTTTCTCCTCCCGTAAGACAGAAAAGCTCGCCTCTTAAATTTCTGCTTTTTGTGCATCGACAGAGTTCTCCTGGGAAAAGTGAAATAGCAAACCTAGCATCTGCCTCTTGCTGCGCGGGATATATCTTGCTCACATTTTCTATAGTTTTCTTTGATCCATTTGTCTCCCTCCCAGCTCCTGAGGTGGTTGCTCGGCAACGCTATGGACGTCCTGTTGACTGCTGGGCTGTTGGAGTGATCATGTTTATTCTGTGAGTTCCATTATTGTGTGTGTGTGTGTGTCTGCATGCACGTCTATGCATGACAGAATGTCCAGAGAAAGGGCAGGTCCATCTCTTTGCAGTTGCTATGCTAGGACTATCAAATCTGAGCTACGGAAATCCAAACAGCTGCTAAACAGAAGTAAAGTGATACAGAAAACATGAATTCTTTGCTGGCATCTACTGGTTACCAGGATTTCTGTAGCCTAGATATGCTATGCTGGGTGGGCATAATAGGAGTTGTAAATCAAGCACATTTGAAGCACATCAATGGTGAGGTGAGAGCCAGTGGGTTCCAGGCTACAGAGGGTTGTTATGTAAACATGTTTCAGCCACTTCCCAAGGCCATCAAGCAACTCCAGGTTTCCATTCTTTTGGAAGAATGGGAGGAAGAAGCACAGGGTTTAAATTCTGGAGCATAGCCATACCGAAATCTCTGACTTTCTTGCACTGGAATGGGCTGCCAACTGTTGCATTTCAGGCTTCATTCTCGTCTGCTATAAAGATTCTAATCTAGCCAAACTGTGTCTAAGGGACTTCTGCCAAATCTATTTTAGAGCTGAATTAAGGATTAAGGGACTGGAGACCTTTGATTTACTGCCAAACTTGGGTGTGAAGCCTAAGAGTCATGTTGGGAAAAGTTAATGTAAGTTGAAAAATCACAACAAACTGACCAGCATGTTTGGCTATACAGATAGTCCTCAAGTTATGACCATTCGTTCAGTGATCGTCCAAAGTTACGACAGCGCTGAATGAAGGGACTTAGAATCAGTACTCAAAGTTTTGGTCATTGTAGCGCCCCTGTGGTCACGTGAGCAAAATTCAGGTGCTGGCAACCAGCTCGCACTTACGACCAGTTGCAGTGTCCCACAGTCATGCGATCACCATTTGTGACCTTCCCTGCCAGCTTCCCCCAAGCACACATGCAATGTGTCCTCCTTGCATTGCAGTCGTAACTCAAGGACTACCTGTAAGCACGAACACTAAGAAAACATTCTTAGGGTGAGATATCTGCCACCATGGGGTGAGAAATCATCAATATATTGATGATACTCAGTTATACATCTTTGCCCATGGTGGGTTAAGCGATGCCACAACTGCCCTTTCTTGGTGCTTGGAGGCTGTTGAGGTCTGGATGGGGAGCAACAGGCTGCAACTGAACCCTAGTAAGACGGACTGGCTTTGGATCCGGGGCTCCTTGGTTCTGGGAGAATTACCATATTTGGTTGTGCATGGGGTGGCCCTGCACCAGATGGACCCAAGTGTGCAAACTGGGGGTTCTCCTGGACTCGTGACTCCTGCTCAAGGAGCAGGTGGCAATCTGGCCAGGAGGGCCTTTGCACAACTATGAGTTGTGCATCAGTTGCACCCATACCTTGACCAATGTGCCCTCCTCACAGTCACCCACACCCTAGTCACCTCCTGCTTGGATTATTGTAACACGCTGTACATGGGGCTGCCCTTGAAGAGTATTTGGAAGCTTCAGTTGGTTCAAAATCCAGCAGCCTCCATAGTTCTGCACAAGTCCAGATTTGTGCATGTGTCACCTCCTTTGTGGGAGCTGCATTGGCTGCTGATCTGCTTCCAGGTCCAATTCAAGGTGCTGGTTATCACCTTTACAGCCCTACATGGCTTGGGGCCTGGTTATTTGCAGGACCGCCTTTCCCTAGTCATATCTACCCGGCCCACCAGAGCGGGGAGGTTGGGTATGTTGCAGGTCCCATCGTTGAGGGAAGTACATTTGATGGAACCAGAAAGAAGGGCCTTTTCCATGGTGGCCCCCTCCCTGTGAAATGTTATTCCCTCTGAATTAAGATTAGCCTCCACCTTGATTTTGTTCTGGAAGGCCCTGAAGATGTGGTTTTGCCAGCGGGCCTGGGGACCCCAAGCTGAAAAGGAGCTGCTGATCAACTGCTTGTGTTGATTGTGGTTTTGTCTGTTGCGGAGGGTGGGTGTTGATGGGTTTTTGTATTGGGGATTTTACTTTGTAAGTTGCCTGGAGTTACTGTGTGTGAGTTGGGCAGCCATATAAATTTGTTAAATAAATATATAAACATACCCACTTTGCTCTGTAGTGATTGTGACTTCTTCCTCTTCCCTCCCTCACCATCACAAGGCTGTCTGGAAACCCCCCATTCTATGACGACACAGATGATGAAAACAGTGACAGTCACAACCGCCGCATCTTCCGCAAAATTCTGGCTGGGGACTATGACTTTGACTCTCCATATTGGGATGACATCTCCCTCGCTGGTAAGTGCCACCCAGTCTCGTTAGCCTCTCCCATATACATGGGTTTGCTCTCATGTACTGAACCAGGCCAGGAGCACATACATGGCAGCAGGAAGTGGGAAAACATTGAAGACAACCCTCTCTACAAGTTGGGGATGTCATTATGAAAAGGAAAATGCTTGCCAAGTTTAAGAAGGTAAAATCACAATAAGGAGGGAGATTGTAACTCTGCCCATTCTTTGCTATATTAGTTTTTTATTTGAAAACAGAATATTTGTAACTGTAATTCTCTATGCATTAATCTAGAAGAAACAACATTTCCTAGTATGGTTTCTCTTCATTTTCTGGAATGTGGATCCAAAACCTAGTCTTGAGGGTGATCATCTGACTTTCCTAAACGTTTTCTAATTCCCTATCTTTTCTTTTTTTCTTGTAGCTAAAAAGTTGGTGTCGAGACTTATGGAGGTGGATCAGGACCAGCGAATCACAGCCCAAGAAGCCTTGGGACATATCTGGTGAGTGGGGCTCTTTCAGGCAGGAGCAAATCAATCCTTTGTGGGGTCCTGTGCCCACATGTACATATGCGAGAATCAAAATGGCTTATGTGTTATATTGCAGCATCACTCTTACCTAGTGATAACACACAATTGTATCAATACTAGCAGGATGAGAATGAGTATTTTTAAAGATATGGCCATTTTACTTCCAAACTCATTCCCTGTTCCCCACCCCCCCACCCAACCAATTACTCAGAACCTGCAAGTTTCTCTCTCCCAAAATAGTATTGCAGTGGACTAAATCCAAATCTATGGTTTGCCATGAATGTCACTGAATGATTTGAGACCAGTCATTATCTCTGCATTAATCTGTTTTGCAGAACTATTGCAAGGGTGGAGCACAAACACTGCCTCGAACAACTTGGAGGAAAATGTGAAATAAAAATATATTTTCTACTTTAGTTCCTAATCAGCTGAAGCTTGCTTCTATGTTCATATTGGCCTGATGCCACTGCATCTGACAGCCATGCAAATAACAGATTGGATGCAGTGGCGTTGTAAGGCTGCCCCTATTAATATCATATGGGAAGCGAGCAACTATAGCAAATGTTAGTGCATCCTTAATAAAAAACATCACAAACTGTGTGAGTTACCTTAGGTGTGTGCTGACCATGTGGAATCCGGTATAATTGCTGTTATGATAGGCACATTTTCTCCCATGAATTGGAAGTCCAAAGCCATTCCTGTATTAAGTTGATAAGTAGAAAGTCAGTGCCTCAATTCTGATGCTAAACCAATTTGCTAAGCAAATCATACTCCTAAAATTCTTAGTGTACACATCTGTTAAAAAGAATATTAGTTTATCATGTTTTAATAATCATTTATTTCTATCATCCTGTTACAAATAATTTATGGTTTGTTCTTAACTCTTTCCTAATGTCATTAAATAAGAACACTCAGGGACACATCTGAATGGATAAATAAAACTGCTGATAAGAGAATCTTGGTATAGGAATAGAGAACAAGCATTCAAGTCCCTAAGAAGGTGCTTGGACTAGCCTAGGATCACTCTGCATAAAAGACATTCCCTCTTATATATTTAGGAACACCTCTTCTAAATGTGAGCTCCTGTAGGATAGATGAGTTACCTAAAATAAAAAGACAATTCTTTCTCCCCCTTCAGATCTACTATTATACTCATGAACTAATGCAATGAGATGTAGTTGATGTGTTTAGGCAGATGTTGTCTCATGTTGAAATTTAGTGGGCTAATTCCCAAGTAATTAGCTAACGTTTATTCAAGTGATAGCTCATTTTTACTTTCATTCAAACCCAGGTTGCCCTGCTGATTGCACAGAATGAACAACAGTAGTATTCCAAGCATGTAATATATATTTCTGGTCCTTATCATTTAAATTGTTGTTACTGTTGTTGTCATTATTAGTTCAATTTATATCCCACCTTTCTGTTTAACTGAACACTTAAGGCAGCTAGCAAGAATATTAAATATAAAACATATGATGAAACCCCAGCTGTAAAACTATTCTACTCATAAGTAGAATAACAAGGCAATCTTTGGAGGAGCAAATGAACACATCTATAAATAGAAATTGAGTATCTTTTCCCTAGGTTATTCCAACTGGTATAGCTAATCTATCATTCCATCATTCCATTTCTACCTTGTCTCCCTCTTGTCTCCGTGTTCTTGTTCAGAATTACTTGCAAAATTAGATGCAGACCTCTTCAACCATTCCTGGATTTTGAAAACCTGCTTAAATTATTCCCATTTGATTTAGGCAATTCTTCACCTCCCCTTTGTGTGCACTATGCCATAATTCTGCATTGTTTCCCTCTTCCCAGGATATCTGGAAACATTGCTTCCGAAAAGAACCTCAAAGAAGGAGTCTGTGCACAGATTGAGAAAAACTTTGCCAAGGCCAAATGGAGAGTGAGTCCAAATGATCTTGTGGAGTAGTTCAGTTCTACACACTCCAGTTTAAAAAAGACACTGATAAATTGGAGCAAGTCCAGAGAAGGGCTACCAAGATAGTGAAAGGACTGGAAACCAAGTCCTATGAGGAACAGTTAAAAGACCTAGGGAGGCTAACTTGCAGAAGGGAAGGCTGAGAGGGATACGACAGCTGTCTTCAAATATCTGAAGGGCTGTCACATTGTAGAGGGTTCAGACTTATCCTCACTTGCTCCAGAGGGTAAGACAAGAACTAATGGGATGAAACTTTAAGGATGTAGATACAAATTAAATATAAGAAAGAACTTCCTGACAGTAAGAGCTGTCAATCAGTGGAAGAGGTCACACATGGAGTGGTTTCTTCGCCTTCACTGGAGGTTTTTAAACAGAGGCTGGGTAGTCATCTAACAGATGGCATCATGAATCCTGCAGTATGCAAGTTGGACTTGATGACTTCTTAAGTCCCTTCCAAGTCTATGGTTCCATAACAAAGTGGAATATGGCAAGTAATCAGAAAATAAGGTATTATAAGAAACAAGGAAAAAGTGTCTTCAGTGGTGATGGGGCAGAAGGATCGGTTCCTCCAGGCAGGCTCTAGAGCAGGGTTTCTCAACCAGGGTTCTGCAGAACCCAAGGGTTCCATGAGAGGTCACTAGGGGTTCCCTGGGTGAAGATTTATTTTAAAAAAGCAGAGAAAAAAAATGAACAAAAACCCTACAACCTCCAACACTGAGTTGGCCTGCCGCAGCACGCGGAAGAGAGGAGGAGAGGAGGGAAGGAGGAGCAGCAGGTGGTGAGACAATGCGCACGAGAGATGCCGCCCAGGGCCTCCATGCTGGGGCTCTCCTTGCTGGCACATGTCTGTCTTTCTGTATGCATGTGCAGTGGCCCGGGGGGCTCTGTCTCAGGGCGGGCACAGGAGATCCGGGGCTGGGCTGGCTCAGGCACCAGTGGCAGCAGGAGCCACCACAAAGGCGGGGGGGGGAGGAGGGGGAAAAGGAGAAAGTGGTGGTGGTGGTGGTGGTGGTGAAGGCCTTGGCATCAGGGTGCCAAAATTTCAGGAGAGGTTGAAGAGTCCAAATATTAAGGGGAGGGGTGTTGGAGGCTGCAAGGCATCAGTCTCCCTCTAGTTTTGCAAAGGGGTCCTTGGGAGAGGAGGTGGAAATAGGGGCCGAGAAAGGAGAAGCTGGATTTGGGGAACAAGGTACCGGTGGTGCAGCGAGAGGGGAGGAAGCCGGCTGACCTGACTCAGCATGCTGGCATCATCTGAGTTTTTGCAATGCATTTTGCAGTTATCATTCACGACAGTTTAATATATCACCCAAAAACTGTACACGCCCTTAAAAGTAGCCCAAAATAGCCCCAAAAATGCAACTCGCAAAGGCCAAAAATTTACCACAACTGATCTCCAAAACTCAAGTTTGGCCCAGAACTGAGTATTTGTGCAGCAAAAAAACAAGCCCAGGTTTCACATTAAAGAGGTAAGTTTCATTCTTTATTTTTAGTTTAAGAACACTGTTAATGCATATATACAGGCCTATACATGAAACAAATATTAGATTTTTGTAACTTCTGGCCTATATTTGAGCCTGCATTTGCTGGGGTTCCCTGAGGCCTGAAAAATATTTCAAGGGTTCCTCCAGAGTCAAAAGGTTGAGAAAGGCTGCTCTAGAGGAATAATTTTGATCTTTCAAACAACCTGGCCCCAAGTCATGCAAGGCCTTATAGGACGTATAAATAGAGTCATGTTTTTGATTCTTCTCTCCTATGAAACTTTAGAATCCAGTGCTTCAAAGGAAACCATTGATGCAAATGTATTGCTGTTGTCGTAAGTCTACAAGTAGAGGAGAAAAGGAAGCCATGTTCCTCCTTCATTTTACTTCTTTAGTTACAGCAGTGGCAAGCGGCAAATGCCTTAATCTGTACCAGTTCTTCATCCACAGAACGCCAATATAATTTGGTTCTTGGATGAAGAACCAAAGGGGTAGCAGTTCAGAAGCTCATTTCATACCGTTTCTTGATACTGCTTTTCTTCTTGCAGAAAGCCATTCGTGTCACTACATTCATGCAACGTCTCCGGGCCACAGATGTCAGTGGCCGCCTCCCTGTTACTCCTCGTACCTCCATGAGCATGGCTCATGAGGTCACCATTGAAGCTCCCAGGCTGGCAGAACCTTTGGAGACTCCATGTTCACTGGAGGAGCCACAGAGCAAGAGAGAGGCAGCTGTTGAGCAGAGAGAATAATTGCCCTTGCTTCCTCAGAGCTATCTCCTGATGCCTTCTCTGCTGAATCAACACAACCCACTCAAGGGGAGGGTTCTGAGGGACAGCAGCATGGGGCAAAGAACTCTGGAGCTTCACAGTTGTGTTATCCCTTTCCCTACCCCTGCCTATTGGTCAGGAACTACTTGGTTTGATGAACAGGCAACTGGACATCAAGACCAATCAACCACATCCAGATATGTATTGTATATAGGAAATAAAGACTGAGGATCAGAGGCACCATTAGATAGGTGATTTTCCACTGTCATCATACGCAGTATACACCTCATACCTTTATGGGAGCATAGGCCTGCTTTTGAAGCCTTTCCCAGTAGCCAGTACAAGCCATGGCCCTTGTCCTCCAGCTTTACTTGCCCCCATGCAATGAGCCCTTATGCCTTGCTGAGTGACAGTATCTCTCAGGTCCAAAGACCAAGGTCCCACAACGTTTGCATCCCTGCCTCTGTGGTTTCACAGGGGCTTAGAGGACAGGAGAGTCTGATCCACAGTTGCTTCCCTCAGGGTGGAAAGCCAAAAAGGGAAAAGCTTCACCTCCTACTTGTAGATACTGTTAGGAGCCAATAACTCCTATGCTGCTGGCAAAAATACATCCAAGGACAATGGAAGAGAGGGTGCTGCCAAGCTAGTGAAGCAACAGTCAGAAGAGAGTCCATTCCACGAGCCAGAGGTCAACTTTCCAGCTTTCCCCCATTCTACAGTGTGGTCTCGCATGTCATTGTTAGTAACAGCAAGGACAGCTTGGAAAGGGAGTAATGATGAATTGTTACTCTGCTAACTTGAATCTCAACCTCAGCTGGACTGTGGAAGGAGGGAATGGAGTAAGTGGGATGCATGTCCAGGCCAGCTGCATGTTTTATGAAGATGCTATTTTAATACAGAAATTCCTAGCTGCCCTCTCCTGGTGCTGTCTTTCCTTCCCCTGGGGCAGCTCTGGGAAAGAAAATAAACAGGGTCTTTCTCTGATTATTGTCTTTTTTTTTTTAATGTGCTTCTTTATCATCCAGGTGCCTCAGAAATCCCCAGACAGGTTTGGGGACAGGAATAAGGATCTACTTTTAATTTTCCTGCCTTGAAAAATATAAGATGGTGTTCATACAGCACACTTATTCAGGCCATAGAACCCATTCATTCAGGCTACTTATAAAGACCTAGCAGCTGCAGTTGCACACATTGCTAAATGTGGGTTAGTATTAGCTTTGATCAGTCTGTTTAGTTAGTTCAGTGCAATGTATAGAGCCCAGAAAATGGGTTAATTTAGTAGCTGAGTTAAAAGTGTTAGGTTATTGCAGCTTAAATATATTACAGTGCTCGGACCTCTTTCAAACTATGACTTATCAGCCATCCTAAGTCAGAGCTATCTTTTGATTCCCACTGAGAGAATATCTTGAAACTGAAGCACAGAGAAACCTCAGAATAACCAGAAGTTTTTGACTGCCTCTGTTCCATTCTAAAATAAATGAAGATCACATTAAAACAAAATAGTTTTTATCTTTGCCATCATATGCAACCTGTTGCCCTCCAGATACACTGAACTACACATTCCAAAATTTTAGTTCAACACATTTGGAGGAAAACTGGGTTTGCCTCTCAGTTGAGAGGTTGAATTTTGCAAATATACAATATATATTATAGACTTGGTTTAAAAACAAAACAAAACTGGGCCCTTTTGAATTCAAATGGAATATGAAATATTGTTACCTATCAATCAAGATGACTCACCTTGAAGTAGCTCAGTTGTCACCAAAACCAGCAACCTTTTCACCCAGGACCATATATCTGACAGGTATCTACCCATCTTCCATACATCTCCAAACCAAAACAAAGGATGTCTTAGAATAGTCTAACATGCTTGGATACCTTCTGTCTGGAAGCATTTCTTGGTTTCCAAATGGCAGGGACCAAGCTATTGTGTGTGCTTTGGAATAAATCTATATTAAAAAGCAGAACCTTGACACAGAAAACAAGTTTCTAGTCGTTCTTGGTTCAAATTAAGCTACATCTTTCCCTCCTCATCACGTGCCGCGGTGCGAAATGTGAATTTGCCTGAAGAAAACATTAGGGACCAACTGACGCCGCTTCATCAACAACAAAGGGATGATCCCAGGCTGCTTGTGATTGTTCAAAGGATACAGAAATCATTCTACACGCGTTCAGAAGCATCCTCTATTTTCCTAAGGCCCTCAAAGGTTATGCTTCCATCGTTATCTGATTCAAATGAAGCTGCCAAATTCTCCCCTCTACCCTCTTCTCTTCCTCTGTCCGGTGCTCCTTCATCTTAACACTCCTCGCGCAGGTGTCTGTCTCCATATTTGATCTTACTCAGTTCTCCTGCTCGTTCCATCCCGCTAAACCATCCCTGCTTCCGTCCCTTTCTACCACCATTCGTCTAGTCTACCCCCAATTCACGCGACCTCAGAAGCCACGTGCTCGCTTACCCATCCAGACGATTATAAACTACATTTCCCGAGTAGCCTTGCGCTCACTGAGCTCCACCATTCCGAACGTGGTGGGGGAGAATACCTGCTTTGATTCCTCTTCCTTCGTTCCAGCAATTGTTTTCCAAAAGAGATCACCATAGAAAAAAAAGAGAGCGTTCTAATACCGCACGGAAATACTTATATGAATGACAGGATAGCTGGTGGCGCTGCTTAGGGTGGACCGAGGCACCTTTCTCCCCTCTCCGCCTGAATGGGCCGGACCGACCCCTTCTTCATAGCAGGCGGCGGCTAGGCCCTGCAGGCAATCTGTAGCGGCGGGAGCAGGAGCCGGAGCTGGAACGGCGGCGGTCCAGAGTGGGGGGGGTAAGATCCGAATCGGGGGAGGCCTGAGGAGAGGGGGCAGGGAAGGCGCGCGAAGCGAAAACAAGGAGCAGCCCTCTCCCCGGGTTGCGTGGGGGCAGCGTTCAGCAGAGAGGGCGATAAAATGATGGGCGGAAAGGGTGAGATTGGAGAAGGAGCGGGGGGGCGGGGGCGGCGCGCTGAAGCACAAGGTCATTTTGCTGATGGGGGCATCCAGGTCTCCGGAAAAGGTATGGCCGGGGAAGAGAAGTTCACAGCCTGTCATCCAGTTTGCAGGGTGGGGGGAGGTAGCTCGCTTCCCCACCCCGGTATTTCCCAGCTGGGCATATTTTTCCTCCTCTGGGATCAAGCGGTGTGGGTGGGTTTGCCGACAGCGTTTTTCCCCGCTCGGCAGTCCTGTGCTTCGCTGATGCTGAGTTGGAGTCCAGTCCGTTGGTTGGTAGGTGGACAGACAGACAGACAGACGCATGCATACCCACATAGGGTAGCGGGAAGGCGTATTCACTCCCCTTTAGCCAACTCAGGACAATCCACAGCGTTTCGGATTCTTTGTACTGTACGAGCCGCAGCAGTGGTCAGGGCACTTTGCGGTTTCCTAAGCAAAGAGGGGAAACATCTCTCAAAACTCCCCGGAGGCGACCTAAGTTTGGACATGGGAAAACCGACCCCAGCAAAGCAGCCTGCCCTGGCTCTCTGCAATGGCCAATGGGAACCTTTCTTCACTCAGCATGTACATTCATGGCACCTTGGCCTGTGAAGAGAATACAGCATTAAAAAGGGTTGTTTAATCTGCGTGGGTATTTTCACTTCCATGCCTCCCCCCCCCTTTTTTTTTTAATCTTCCAAATTGTGTCTTCATAGAGTGAACCCTGCCCTTAGCACTGCTATGAAGCCTCTATCGGCATCTCGGATCTGAGGAGCCCTTTCTTTGTACAGTATTTAGAGGAGGAGACAAAGGGTCGTGATCCGTTTTGTTGCAGGGCTTGTCAGGAAGGGAATGTGAAGTTAAATGAGGCGGACTTTAACTGGGCTGCAGAAATGTGGACAACCACTAGATGACAGAGAAGGATTAGTGTTACTGCCATCTAGTGGTTGTCTGGAGCTTTGCAGCCCAGACTTGGTAGACCTAAGGAAGACTCACTGAGCATAACGCAAGGTGCACTTTCCTCAACAATGAGTAATGATAACGAGAGCCTTTTTGGCAGCAAAAAGATCTACTTTAGGTAATTTAGGTGAATTGCAGTAGATTTGCAAGGAAGTGATTTTTAATTATAATGCCTTACTCTAAATTATGCTGATGAAATGGTGACAGTTTGGAAACACTAGGAATGGATTTTTGTGTGACAGGACTATAAGCTCTATTCAGGTACTTTCTTGCATCAGACTCTAGTTGATGAATCTCCAGAGCTTTAATAAAAAGCAAAATAGATCCCATAAACCCGAAGTCTGCTACCCTTGTTTAACTCTGGGAGTAAGAATGTCATTCTGATGTGCGCTAAAGGACAGCTGGACGGATATCAGACTTCTGTGATTTTTTTTTTAATCAGACTATCTAGGTTACCAGCTGGAGTACTGTATATGGAGGGAAAAAGTGATTTTAGACAGCCATATGCCCAATCAAATTAAGCAACTGTGCTTCTGAACACGTGGCTCAAAACAAAAATTTCTATTCAGGATCAAAACTTAGCTTGTAGTTCTTTCTCACACGCTTCTTTCAGCCACAGAAGCAAATTTGTTGATGCTAAACAGTTGTAAAAAAAGCCTATAAATGTCCTATTGCCCGTATATCCACAAAGGAATCAATATAGATGTCTGTGCTCAGTTCTTGATGCAATTTGGTTTATTGAATCAATCTATGGGAAATGTTGAAGAAGCAGGCAAGAATCTTGACTGAGCCCCTCCATTCTCAAACATGCCCTAGACTCCTGCTGAAGCACTGACCATCTATGAATTACATTTCTGGAATTAGGGATTGGGCTGTTATATTATCAAAGATGGCTTGCAGTCACATCTTTTCTTTTAGCTATTGATGTCCATTCCCACCTGCGGGAGAAAAGAGTCTGATTGTTGGTAGGCCTTGTCACTTGTATAAGACTCTTTTTTAAGACAGAAGCAGGAAAGAAATCTAATATTGAGGGCTTGTGAGCCTCTTGCTAGGGAATGGCCTGAAGTCACATTTGTACAATAGGCTTAACACAAGGCTGCACAGTGAATGTTGTACTGCTTGTGGCTATGGCTGGCATACTGTCACTGACTCCTTCCATCTGTAAGAGGGCTGGCATGGTTTATAAACGATGAGTTTGGTTGGTTTATAGCTAAGCATATCTTCTGAACTCAAAATACATTTATTTTTTGGCTGAATATGTTATTTTTATTGTGTATGCAACAGTATAAATGATACTGTTAACAGTAGTCAAATAGCTTCACAGACATGATCTCACTAGTGTTAGCAAAAGCCCTGTTAGAAAAAAAAGCATCTAAGATCTCATTTGAATTTCAAAAAAACAAATCTTGGCCTTATCAACTAAAGTTTGTAGCTGATTAATAAAGTCTCCAATCTTTGTCAGAATGTAATGGAGTAGGAATTTTTTATACTGTAAGGATAAAGGTACCAGAACTCTTAGTCAGCAAAGGCTTGTGATGGAGTAAATCTGTACTGTTCAGGAAAGCAAGGCTATGTGTGTATTGTATTTCAGTGAGGTCATAAAATGGTTTGAGTAAGCACCCCGAAATCTAGAATTAATTCTGCCTGTTTCAGTCTTTTTTATAAGTCTTGTCTGTCCCTTGTAACTGATCCATCTGACCTGGTCAACATGGAGCAGGATAGCTCAGTTTATGGCCACCTGCTGCTGAGCTGTTGAAATACTTCAGAATACAATTTGTGCTTTAAGTCAAAAGTGCTCCAAAATGCCGCTCCAAAAGTTGTTACCAAATTTGTATTTTTAATATGACCCATGGAGAAAATTAAATAGATGGGTAGGAATAATCTTTTCTGTATTGAATTACTCTAGAGTAGTTTTAAATAAAAGTAAATTTAAATCAAATTTAGCTTTTGACCAGGGTCCATCAGTTTTTTGAAGTGTAGCCTGTGGCATGTCATCCAAAGGGGAGGAAAAAGACTTGCACTGTTCCTTGTACTGTTAAAAAAAGTATGTATCCCCTTAGGATAGAGATTGGTAGCTGTCAATGGCCATGTTGACTGAGGTCCCCATGGGAATGTCAGTGGGCCCTTCAGTTGCTAACCTAATTAAAGAGGAAACATGCTTTCTAGCAAAACAAAACTTGACAGACAGGCAGACTTACTGGAGTGGGGGCATTAGCTCTTCACTGCTTGTTCACTTTTTGAAATGGTTTTCTACAAAAACTAGAAGTTATTTGAGCCTGGGGCAGAGATGTACAACTGAGTATCATCAGCATAGTGATGATACTTGACCCCATACCAATGGATGACCTTGCTCAGGAGTTTCATGTAGATGTTAAATAGGAATATGGAAAGAGTCAAGCCTGCACCTTGCAAAGTGGAGGCCTGTGGCTAAACCTCTTCACCCAATCAACACCGCATGGAGCTGAAAGGAAGGATAAGAATCACTGAAGAACTGTGCTATAATAAAAGTATTTCAGGCAGGAGTGGGCAATCTTTTTTGAGAGGGTTGGGGTTGCAAAATGGATGGGGCTGGGCTGGGTTTTGCAGTGGGATTTGGGTTTTTTTCCCCCACGTTGTTTTTTTGTTTTATAGCTGTGATGTGCTTACGCCATAGCGTTTGTGTATTTTCTGTCTTAAAATAGGGGCTTTCAGGGCCACGGAAAAGGAACTAGGTGGTTGCCAGTTGGCATCCCCTGGCTTAAAATGCCAGAGGGCTCTTGCTTTCCTAACAATGGAATCATTTTATTCTACTTAAATACCCACATTGTTCAAACAGGTGGGTAAAACAGAGAAGTGACAGTAGCCCAAAATATACATAATATTTTATGCATTATATTGTATACACACATCAGTATTTATAAAAGAGATGATAAACCTTTTGATTTAATAGCTAGTTGGGCTGTTAAGAGCTGACAGGGTGTGACTGGTGAAGTCCAGGTTCAACTTCCCATTTGGTCATGAAGCTCTTGTTGCCAGCACTTGGCTTATTCCATCTCCTGTTGATGACTGCAGAAAGCCCAGGACTACCTCACAAAATTGTTGTGCTATGGAAAAATAGGAGGAGGGAGGACTGTGTATGGTGCTTCTGGATGAAAGTTGGGATATAAATCTAGGAAATAAAATTGTGATTTTTTTCATGCTTTATAATTCAGGTTCTTTGCCACAGCAATAGATTACGTGTTTATTTACTATACCACCTGCTGAAAAATGCTTGCCCAAATAAAGAAGGTTTGTATTGCTTCCAGAAAATTGCCAAATTGCACCCTTCTCAAGTCTTTCGGAGGTCGGAGGCAATTACCAACAAATGGTTTTTCAGTGTCCTTTTCCACAGAGTTCAGCCACTTGAAACAAGGCAGGCACAACACGCTGCTGATTGTGGGGCGGAAGAGAACAATTAGTGTTTTGCTCTGGTATGATTGAAATAGGTAGTGCAGTGGGTGAACTGTTTCATACAATTGTTCACTGTGATGGTCAGTGGAACTTCCATGTTCAGTGGTCAAATACCTTAGATAACTAGTCATTGAGGGCAGACTATAGAGGAGAACTGATTTGTTTGTGCTTTGTGAATGTGAGCTCTCTGATGTGCTTGACTAGCTAGTATGGAAGCAGAATATTGGGATGAAGAATCTTTTGTCTGATCTAGTGAAGTTCTTGTTCCATTCTTAAGCAGCTTCCCATGTGGAGAAGCTATTCTCTGCTCAGACAGCCAAATAGGCAAACAGTATTATATAGGAAGGAAGCCAATGTTGTTCAGCTTTCTCCTTTGGACAGTATGCTAAAATCAGATATTCCTGTTTTATTCCCCTCTTCTCACAATAATTGAACTGCTCATATGTGAGCAAAAATAAATTGCCTGCGTAGAGCTAACTTATGCCAGTGCTTTGACATGATTGACAGCCGTATAGCTTTTGGTGGTACACATTTGAGGACACATGGTTCCCCCCAGAATGTGAAATTATGGGAAAATATGACAAAGTAGAAATCTGGGATATTTACTGAGGCTGGTCTTCTTTAGGAGGCAAAGTATATACAGTACTTCAATATGTGAAAAGTGTGAAAAAGCCATAGGGTAAGAACAGTGCTGTTAACAATTCATGACCATAGGAAAACCTTCATTTAACGGACCATTTGCAGGGAGGGTGTCCATTAATCCTAAATGTCCATTAAATTGTAAATCGTGTCATTCCCAGTGATGTATTTCATTTGCATAATAGAATATTATGTAAATGAATACAAATGACATAATTCGTTTAATATAATTTTGCAAATGGCATAAATTGACTCAAATGATGTTAAGGATTGCAAGTGACATAAAATCTTGTAGATGTTGATTGTGGATGCAGTGGACCTATCTGCTATTTCTGGAGAGGGGTGTTCAGATGGAAATTTGGTCTACTGTATCCAAAATCAGCTAAATGGGTGTCCATGAAATCAAGGTGTCACTGTACTATTATCACACATCCTTGGTTCTTGGAATAGCACAGTAGCTTACAGGGAAAATAGTCTGTGGCCACAAAATGTCAGAAAAGTACAGTGCCTCCATAACATCTAACCTGCTATTTGTAGTGGTGTTTTCTCCTTTCCTCCCATCCCCAAAAACTTAGTATCTGAGGCACCTCTGCCTTCCGGATTAAAATGGGAGGCATAGTTCACTTGGTACTTAATCATGGTCAGCAGATAGCTTTGCACAGGAGAAAGCAAGCATTTAGAGAGAAATACAGAAATTAGGAATATAACTTTTATAAGAAAATATTATCGAGACTAATGCTAGCATGAAAGAAAATGCAGATGATGATGTTTTATTAAACTTGTATGCCGCCCAATTCTCAGTGATTCTGGGCAGCTCACAACAAACAAAGAAATTGCAATAAAATCGATAAAAGATAAAAGATGGCAAGTGTGATGAAGCAAGGGGTCTCCCTCTCTTTCTCCAAAGGCCTGGGTGAAGATGACACAGGGATTGAAAGGCCAAGCTAAGAACCTGTAGTATGGCCTCTTCCTTTATGGAAAGAGAGGGATTTCAGGTGAGTACCTGAACTGCTTAGGTCAGAGACAGAAGAAAAAAGAGCTGAAGTGATGACAACCCTGAGAATGTTAATTTAACCAGCAGGTTAAACAAGGAAGGAGATAAAAGCGCAGAGTCCCTCTGCTAACTTCTGTTGCCCCTAGTGGTCAATCGGTTTCTCAGTGCAGAAAGGTGGTACAGTACAGGTATAGGCAACATTTAATTCCAACCTTTATTTATTTTATTTATTTATTATATTTACATCCTGCCTTTCCATTAGGAGCTCAAGGTGGCAGAAACAGCACTCCTCCATTTTTTCCCCACAGCAACTCTGCAAGTAGGTTGGACTGAGAGAGAGCAACTGGCCCAAAATCACCAGTGAGCTTCTGTGACTGAGGGTGGAACATGGGTCTCCTTAGTTCTAGTCTAACACCTTCACTACTACACCATGCTAGCTAAATTACAGCATGGGCTGTAAGCTTTTAGAGCAAAGAGCTGGCATAGAAGCATCTGAGCAAACCACGATGATGCTAAAATGATGTCATCATGCTAATATCACCACTGCCTACTTGCATCTCAATTTCTAATAGAATACATAAACTGCTGTATTATTTGTGTGTTGACATCATCATACATATTTCCTCCTTTTTGCCCCCTAGCCTCCCCAGCTCCATGCACACTCGTGAGTGGGTACCTTCTCTGTAAATGCAAAATAGTTGAGCTAATGCCCTTGCTGACTTACAATCCTAAACCATAACGTGATTTTATTTTAATGTAATATGATGTGTGAATCCAGCTGTTATGGCTTAGTACTATGTGTGACTTATTATTTTTAATATTAATATGCTGTCTTTCATAGTTTTTCATACGGGCTTATAACTTAGCCTTTTTTACATTCTGGTGTCCAGCCTACTCTTTTATCCAGAGAGAAACATAACTGTGTTTGCTAGCCAGTGAAAATGTTTCTTGAAGTTTGCATACATTTGAAATCTAATTCCTTGAACTTTCTTGTTCCTCTTCCAGAAAAGTATTTTGTTCATATGTTGGTAAAAAAAGAAGACAATCAGCTCTAAATCATGTCCCTCCATTTGAAGGAACATATAGTTACAGTCGTCGGTTTACAACTATTTGTTTAACAACCGTTCGAAGTTACGACGGCACTGAAAAAAGTTACTTATGACCAGTCCTTGCACTTACAACCATTGCAGCATCCCTGCAGTCACATGATCATAATTCAGGTGCTTGGCAACCAGCCTGTATTTAGTGCGGTTGCAGTGTCCCAGGGTCACGTGATCGCCATTTGCGACCTTCCCAGAGGGCTTCTGACAAGCCAAGTCAATGGAGGAAGCTGGATTTGCTTAATGACCGCTTAATGACTGCAGCAAAAGAGATTGTAAAATCAGGCATGACTCACTTAATGACCACATTGCTTAGCAACAGCTGTTCTGGTCCCAATTGTGATTGTAAGTCAAGGACTACCTGTATTGTTCTTCAGTTGCTTCTGATTCTTGGAGACCCAATCAGCATCATTTTGTCAGGATTGTCAGTAACTGCTTCTTTGAATTATGCTTGTACACAGTAGTATATAGCCAACTTGTCATCTGATGGCTTCTTTTCCAATTGTCTTTATTTTTTTCCAAGAATCAGGGTCTTCTCCAATTATTCTTGCCATTGCATTATATGGCCAAAATATCTAAGCTCTAGCTTCTTTATTTGTACTCGTCATGACCAGTCTGATTTTATTTCACCCTGGTATTTACTGGTTCTTCTTGCGGTCCAAGGTATTTTCAACCATCTTTTCTTCCCTCACAATTCACAGGTACTGATTTTTCTTTGTTCAGCCTTTTTGATGATTCCGTTTTCACATCTGTTTGCTACAGCTGGGAAAACTATGGCTTTGACAATAGGTATATTTGTGTGGTATCTCTACAGTTTAATATTTTGTCTTGATTATCATGTCTTTCATCCAAGTAGCAGATACCACTTTCCATCATTACTACAGTCACCATCCCTGTGAATTTTCAAAAATAGGAAGATACTAGTCCCTGGGTTACAGACAACCCATAGTTTAGAATGGAGCCTATTGTAGCAAAATTCAAGTTAAATACACAATGATTCGAGTTAAATACATAATGGTTCAAGTTTATTACACAATACTACTTATACAGTATTATACAATAATACTGTCCCAGCTTACATACAAATTCGACTTAAGGACATACCTTGGAAACGGAACTCGTTCTTAAACTGGGGACTATCGGTAGCCTCTTACTACTTCAACTACATCTCTGCCTCCTTGCATTGGAATGGCATTGCCGAGATTCCTTAAGTTTTCCTCATTTCCAGCCATCAAAGTTGTGTCAGTCTATCTAAGTTTATTGGTATTTTTCCAGAAATGTTAAGGCCAATTTCTGTTTCTTCTAGTCCAGCATTTCTCATATTCTGCAAATAGTTGAAGGAAGGAAGCACGCAAGCAAGCAAGCTTAGCATATTCCTCTCCTGATTTTGGATCATTAATTGCTCCATATTCTGTTCTGTCTCTTTCTGGTCAATATATAAATTCTTCAATAAGTATATAAGGTAGCCCAAATACATCTATGTTTTAAGGGGCTATCCACAATTTGTTGTGATCTAAGTGTATAGTGTATAATCAATAAACTCCTTTCTGGAGTTCCCCTGCATTTCTCATTATTCATTGGATGTTGGCAATATGATCACAGGTACTTCATCCACTTCTGAATTTAGCTCAAGGCTTCTCAACCTTGGCAACTTTAAGATGTGCGGACTTCAACACCCAGAATTGGCTGGCTGGGGAATTCTGGGAGTTGAAGTCCACACATCTTAAAGTTCCCAAGGTTGAGAAACACTGATCTAGCTTGTACATCTGGCTATACTTGTTCCATTCATTGTTTAAATCTGGATTGCAAAATCTTGAACAACATCTTACTAGTATTTGAAATAAGTCCAGTTGTTTGATCATTCTTTATTACTCTTTTTGTTGGTTTTGAAATATAAATTAATATTTCCCAGTCCCTTGGCTACTGCTCTGTTTTCCATACCTGCTTACAGACTGCAAGTAGTGCTTAACTGTGTCATCTTGTAAAAGTGTAGTTTTTCTGGTATTTCATCAAATTCTGCAGCTTTGTTATCAAAATTTTCTAGGGCTTATTTAACTTCACTTTCCAGAATATCAGCAAACAAACCTTTGTACATATCAATTTGGGGATTTTTTTTTAATAGTTCTTTCATATATCCATACCACTTCTTCTTTATATCATCCTTCTTTGCCTTCTTTGTCTTTTAGTGTGCTCATCTTTGCATAAAAGGTTCTCTTGATTTCAATTTTCTTAAAACTATTATCCTTCCCATTGAATTGCATCGCTTCTTTAGATATTACTGATAGTCTCCTCTTTGCTGGAACTCAGCATGCACTTGGTCACATTTTTTGTCTGCTGCTGCAGCTTTTTTTTCTGCCTTTCTTCAGCTATTTTCAGCATGTCAGTGGACAGCCATTTCACCGTTTTCTGGTTTTTGCATTTTGGGATATTGTTGTTTACTTCCTCTTTAATGATGTCACAAATTTCAGTCCAGAGTTTAGTCTAATCAATTAAATCTATTCTATACCTCCAATATATACATCATCACATGGATTGTTGCTAAGGTCACATCCTGTTGATCTGATGATTATATTCATTTTCTTTAGGTTAAGTTGTAATTTTGCAAGGAGTTTGTGATCTGAATAGAATTTCTATATGTTTGCCAGCAGATAGTGATTTGATTTTTGAGGTGGTTCATTTGGTGATGTCCTTTGTAGAATAATTTCTTGGGTTATTGGAAGAAGTATTTGTTATAAACATTGAATTCCCTTGCAGAAGTGTTAGTCTGTCTCCCATTTTATTTTGTACATCAAGGCCAAACTTTTCTATTATTCCAGATGCCATTTTACTTCCAATGTTAGCATTCCAATCTCCTCTAATTAGTATGAGGGGGGGGGGGTTTGTTTGTTTTTTTGGTGTTACATTGACAAGGAGTTGCAAGTTGCCATAGAAATGTTCAATCTCTACATCTGTGATTGGAGAACAGACTTGGGTCACTATGATACTGATTGGCTTGATTTTAGGGGGCTGAACCAAAGCACTTACCTTTTTAAACCTTTTATTTAAAATGATGGCTACTTCATTTCTGTTATGGTTTTCTTCTCCACAGTAAATCTGATGTTCCTCTGATGCGAAGCAATCGATTCCAGTCCATTTTCTGTTTGGTCATTTCCAGAATGTCTGTCTACATTCTTGACATTTCTGTTCTGGCAGCATCAAATTTGCCTTGTTCTGATGTTCCACATGCCAGTGGTATACTGTACATATCTTTGCAGCATTAATTTTTCCTTTTGGCTGTGGGCATATCAGCAGCTGGCCATCCTTTCAGCTTTACTCCAGCCCTATCATAAACATTAGTGCTATTCATACTTACTTACCCTCTGCTCTTCCTGAGTAGCTTGATGGATGCCTTCTAAATCAAATCTGGGTGGCTCAGCTTTCAATATCATGTTGTGCTGACATGTCCTTATGAATGTCCATTTGGTTTCTGTGCAGAATACTGGAATATGCTGTCATTTCCTTGTCTAGTCTTCAAACAGTTTGAAATCCGGGAAAAACTTATCCTTTACCCCTTGGGCTTTCTGACTTTTTAAAAAGTATGTTTTGGAAGAAGAAATATTTGGATCTAGTTCACATAACATACTAAGCCATGGTTTACTAATCATAGTTTATTGAGTAAATGATAATGGTCTGGCTTGCTCAGCAAGCTAAGTCATAAACCATTTAAAATCACAGTGGTTAGATTTGGACAATATGCTAACCTAAAACCAAACAGACCACATTTTGGCTTAGCATCATATGTGGATCTAATTTTTATACCAAACTTTATATGGAAAAGCATTCATTTTTGCAAACATACATAGTCAGACCTGAAATGGTATATGTTTCATACTGGGTATGTAATATATGTATTTATAAATATACACACATACTAATTTCAGAAATGACAAACCTCGTGAAAAGATCTCTGCTAAATTATTTCTAGAGCCACACACAGTCAAAAGGCTCCACAAAAATGTTAAATTCAAGTATCATATTTTGCACTTTAATATGAGATACAGCAAAGGTTAAAAAGCTACAAAGATATATTTATATGTTACTTTTTAACTACACTTGTTAGATTTATATGTCTTTCAGTTAGGAGCTCAAGACAGCAGCTTCAAGTTCAATCTCAGCTTCTGGTTCAAAGCTATCAAGTACCAGAACTGAGATAGATGCTGGCTGGGTCCATGTGCCAGACAAACCACACATATTTTGAGATGTATGAATCCAGCCATTGCAGTTTCTAAAGAGTGGACTATGACTTAGTGCATTGAGTGAACTCCACCAGGCAGGAGGGGTATGTTATGGATCTGTCTGCTAAATGGGACCCAGGAGATGGGAGTTCCATCTGACAGGACCCAGGAGACGAGCCTTTTCTGCTCTGGCTCCTGCTCTCTGGAACATCATTCCCCCCGAGGTGAGGTTAGCCCCATCCCTACCAGCCTTCCGGAAAGCCCTCGAAACATGTTTTTTCCAGCAACCTTGGGGGTCCCATGGGAACAGGGAGCCTGCTAGATGGTTGTATTGTGTTTAGGATGTTGCCATTCTCCCCCAGTTTTGGTTTTTATTTATATTTGTTTTTAATGCTTGTTTTTAACTGCTTTGTTGTATGCTGCCCAGAGTCACATTTCGTGAGTTGGGCATCTATACAAATTTGATAGATAGATGAACAAGACTTATTCTGTTCACCCTTTTCTTAAAAGCCATGTCTATGTTGATATAATGTGTGTAGCGGTGTTCAGAGCTACAGTAAACTAGAGCTGGTGTAGTAGTCTTCTACATATAAATCTGTCAGGCTTAAAAGGCCTCTGCCTCACATTGGACTTTGTAGGTGATTTGTGAGTTCGCTCAATACCCCTTTAGGATTGTTCTGCCTTCTATTATAATGAAACAGCCACACACACAAGGATTTTTTTAAGCAATGTTTTTTGTTTTATCTTTGTTATCTTCCCCCCCAAAATACTTGAGACAACATGCATAGTGCGCACACCCTATCTTACTCGCACAGCACCTTCAGGGGAGTTGGGTTAGGCTGAAAGATGGTGTCCGGCCCAGGGTCACAAGATGACTGAATGAGGTCTTGAGCCCTAATCCCGACAATCCACCCATAAAGCAGGGATCTTTGTTACTGATGACCACCGATTGTGCCTAGAGTTATAAAGCAGATTGTCATGAGAGAACCTTTGCTATGTTCCCAGGTTGCTTCCGACCCTATATATTGGTATTCTGGGGGTGGGGGTTTTAATTTTATTTATATATTAGATTTATTATTTATTCAGTGTATAGAGCCACTTAGTTAACTAGTGACTCAAGGCAGCTTTTTAAGATTTTAAGATAGATTGACAGGCGATAAAACAACCAAACAGCAGCTGCCCTGGGCGAAGAGAAAAACTTGAAACTCTGGCTCTTCCAGCAAGCACTAGGCCAGGACAAGAGCTAGAGTTTTTAAGGCCTTCCTAAAGGGCAGGAGGGTCAGGGCCATAGAAACCCATATTTCCTGTATCACTTTCATGTGACATATATAGTATTATCCATCTATTTTTGACACTACAATATCTCTATAAGGTGTGATGGGCTGAGAGACGATTATTCCAAAAATCAGGAGGAATTTGGTAGCACCGTTTCCAACTAACAAATTTTATTATAGGGCATAAACTTTCATGAGGCTCAGCTCACTTAATCAGATGTAACAGAGTGGCTAAACTGATGTAGGATTTAGACTGGGATGAATCAGGGAGGGGAAGCTAGAAGACAGGTAGTTATGCAGATGTAGGTTACACATGAGAGATTACAGGGAGCTTGTCAATTAACAGTTGTAATGTGCTTGTCCAGCCCTTCAGATTGGTCTAGGTTACAGTAGCTGAAAACATGTGGGAATAGATCTTTTTTTGTTTTCCTTAATTGTTCTTTGTGATGTGTGGACACCTCCAGAATAGAACAGTATTTTGTAAATGCAGTGAGGTGGGATAAATGTGGTTTGATATTTTTGAACATCAGTTTTCATTTGATGTAAAAGTTTAATGATTGGTACCCCTAGACATCCTGTGATTGTGTCAAGGCAAATGGCCATGATCAATGCTGACCTACAGGTATGCAGCAGAAATTATTACAATTGTACTGTGCCGATTTGTGCAGTCTGTCTTAAAGTTGATATTGACAGCTTGATCCTTTTTCAGTGTTGCAGAAGATTTGTATTGTAGTTTTATTTTACTCATGCGTGATTTGAGCATACGCTTAGGATACTTGTTAAATCTTTAGTATTGTATGTTGATTCCACAATCCAGTATGAAAGAGCACAAACAGTTGTTGGATTGTGCAAGAACAAATAACATAATCTGACATACTGCCTCGTATTATGTGGTTGAGCTGGATGTACATATTTTGGTAAAAACTAATGGAGATATCTGATTTAAATGTTGCCTATCATAAATTCTTATTTGAGACAACTGGTCTTTCCATCTATACTGCCTTATTTTATACAGTTATGGTAAGGATAAATGAGATTATATAAGAAAAGTATTTTTAACACTCTAAAACTCTTGATAGGATTAATATGTAAAGTATATTGTAGGCTTTTATGCTTGTTTGCTAGCAAAGATAATTTTAATAAGTGTAGGGTTTTTTCACACCAGCGCGAAACATTTCTCCTACCGAAATATCCCTCTTGCTTGCAATTCCTTTAAAGGAAGGATGGTATTTGTCTTTCTCTCTAACTCAGGAGTGAGATACCGTACACGTTTCTCTTCCTTAAGGCGTTGCTGGGCTCCTTCGTTTCCCTCCGCCTTTGCGTAAAGTTTCGGAGGGGCATGGCCCCGATACTGTAAGGGCCGCCTCTTTACCCCGAGGCTGAGGCCGGGCGGGAGGGGCTTCCCCGCATCAGCTTTTCATCATAAAGGGAGGCAGATCCCCAGGTCAGTGGGCGTGGCCTACGCCGCTTTCCTCCTTTAGCCTATCAGGACGAGCCTCTGTGTGACGGACGTTGACTGGTTCCAATGGAGTCGTGCCGAGGAAGGGTTGGATTTAGTCGCAGTCTGGATAGGAGCGGCGCGGCACTGGGGAGGTTTTTGTTCCGGGCCCTGCCGCGGCCATCTTATGTCAGTGCAGGCCGGAGGAGGAAACGGCAGCAGCGCAGAGCGGTGACTCGGCAGCAGCGGCGGCCGCGGCGGGGCCTGACACAGCCTCATTGGTAACCTTTGGGGCCTTTCTTTCTCCCCCCTCTGTCGCCTATTTCCATAGAAACAGAGGAATATTCCAAAGGAATCTGGTCTCCATAGAAACACCCCCCCCCCCCGTTTTGTGTAGGGTTCCTTCTTCCATTCCCGCAAGGCCTAGCGCGTTTCGCCGGCAAGTAGCATTACGGCCAACTAACCGCTCCTTGTCTGACTGCCCTGCTTCCGCTCCTTACCTGCCTGCCTGGGATTTCCGCCCTTGATTACCTTTCAGCGCACTTTCCTGAGGCAGTCTAGTGTAAAGCTGCCCTCTACCAGGAACGACTCTTCCTTCCTTTCCTGTTAGTTCTGGCGCTGCGCTTTCCGCCCATTCAGAAAACGCCCCCTTTCCTGCTCTTTCGTTCCGCCGCCCAAATTCCCTTCCTCTTCTTTGAAAGCTGAATGGAATAACGCATTTCGAAAAGATGACCGCATTTCCCAGCAAAGGGTTGTGAGGCTTCTTGGGCTGCGCTTTCCTGTGCCCGAACGCTGAAAGTTTGAGGGGTAGCGAGGGGGAAGTGCGGGCTGCCGTTAGCTGCTGTAGTTTTCTTCTGTTTTTTCTCTTAGACTAGAGGTGGTGGGGATTTCAGAGAAGTGCCCGAATGGAAAGTCCAGGGGGTCAGTCAGCTGGGTTAGGAGCGAGGAGGACCGCGAATTACTAGAGTGGGATGATGAGGTAACCCTGTTGTGGGTGGGTTCTTGGCATCTGTCTGTTCTAACGGTATTTGTGGAGAGGCCATGTCAGCTCACTTGTGCTCCGTTTTACTTCTCCAGTTTACTGTGGAGCTGCAAAGGATTAGGGGCTAAAAACAGACAGAATCCCTTTCAGTCATGCCAGTAGACAGCAAGCGGATCTTTGAAGGATTTTTTCCTCTCCCGGGGGTAGATCTAGGGAACCAAGACTTCAGTGCTGCTGGTCTCCGGCAGGAGTATAATCCAGGACTTTAACATTGTAGGCTCTCCACATCATTGGCTGCAGTTGTTCTCTCAGCATCTATCCTTAAAATACATAGGTTTCACAAACAAAATGACAGTTTTCCCCTCAATTCTCCATTGACATCTTTTACAACTGGGAGTTGTTTTCCAGGAATTGACATTTTAAAAAATTCAGGAGTTGCTTTCTGGGATTTTAAGTTTTGAGAACCCATTTTTGGAGTAGGCTCCATATGATTGAAAGTAGGGAAACTAGAGAACAGGACAACTAGTTCATATCTTAAAAGGGATATGTGAGAATTCTGAGGCAAATGAGAGCAGTTGTTTTTTACGCATCTCTGGGTATGTCTTATAATCACATTTATCTTTTTAGGGTAATTCCGTCTAGCAATAATATAACCCTATTCTTTGTACTTAACCTGCCTGTGCATATGTATCATAGGGCAGCTTGAATGTGATTCTGGCAAGTGCTTCCTGTACGGAATTGTGACTTAATTGCCTTGCACAAGAAGTTAATTAAGATTGCCCTGTTTACCCTGATCCTTTATTGGTAGTTATTGCTTGGAATGTATACAAGATGATGGTGGCTGGGTGGATATATCCAACAAGATGATGGTGGTTGGGTGGATATATCTTGCAGATCCAATAAGAATTGATAATTAATATGCCAGGTCAGGTTTCTGTGACAATTGTTTTTATTTGTAACTATCTTTTCAGATACAGTACTGTAATTTCAACCTAAGATAGCTGTGGAGAGGAAGAAACCATGGATTTTGTTTTCATTCTTTGCTCTTGGGTTTTATAGTAGAAAAGCTCAGAACTTAATCTCAGATCAGAATTACCTGTCTGTTTCATCTTTCCTTCTTTCTTCATGTCAGGCCAGAAGTATTTAGAGTGTATTATCTCCAATTCTGTTTTATGCTTTCTTCTGTAGAGGTCAAGAAGCTTGGGAATTGAACTCCAGATGGAAAGCATAGGATTCTGAATTTAATTCTGGCATTTATATAACAACCCACTGTATTACCTTGGTTTTCCTTTTTGTTGCTTTCGTTTTATTAGCTCAGGATTAATTTAAAAAATTAATAGAAGTATATGTCTTTGTAGCATATGGCTTTGAACAAACATATCAAATCTGAACTGTTAAGCACTTTTTAAGGAAACAGCTTTGGTGAATAACAAAGGCTTATAGGAGTTGTGGCTGCTGAGTTTAGACAGTTCATTGAACTAGTATGCTTTCTCATATTTTAATGTCAGTGCCTATTAATATGCCTTTGCAGGTTCTTAAACCCTAAGCAAGAAGGTTAACATATATAGAGCTTAAATATAGGTTTCTGTGTAGATACTCATCCTAATGAGGACTTTGTCCCAAGGTTGTGAAATTTTACAGACTTTTATCTCCGACATTGATAATAAGTTGTATTTTATTTCTAGCCTTGGCTTCTATCTCTCTCATCTCTTGATTGGCTACTTTTATTTTTGGAAGCAATCTTACCTAGCATTTGATACATGCATGAACTTGCAAAATTGTCAGTCACAGAAACATGGGATATGTTGAGCCAATGTAAACAGACATTTGTTAGATGGAAAATCCTCAGATAGCTGGACTAAATTTCATCTTGACTCTGTATAGTAGAGATTATTCTATTTGTGCTAAATCTTTTTAACTTCCTTTTTTTCTGAAACATAACTGATGTGATGGTTGATTATTACATAGAATTTCCTGCCTGTTGCTTTACTAAAGTATAACTAGAGAGATTACACTTTATATTTCCTAAAACTTACCTTGTATATTTATTGTTGTTTGGCTTTTGCTGGGCTTAAATTCAGAGTATAGACTTTAGAGTTAAAATACCCTGCGTGTGACACAGATTTTGGGTTTTCAGTTCATTTAGAAAACAGCACCAATGAGTCTAGAATGGGAAGTTGTAGACTAGACTACAGAGTTGAGATTTGCTTTATTTTGAATAGAGATTAACAAATAAGAAATAGATACAACATAGTGACTTATAGTTAAAGAAAACATATCTGACTACACAGAGACATAATTTGTTTTCAGTGTCAGAACAAAACTTAGTGTAATTTCACATAAAATCTATTCCTGGCTTTTCCCCAAACTTTGAGCAACCTGTTGATATGGAAACTTTACTGTTGTTGTATTGTTAAACAATTGGGTATCTGAAATTCCTGTTGTTTTAGAGCAAATCATTCATGCCAGGATATCCAGGACTGCTTTCTGCCTGTCCTTAGTCTAAGAGAAAGATTCCCTTGAGTAGAGCTCAATTTCTGGTGACTGTATGGGCACCTCTCTGAATTTTTTTCCTGTTTGGTCCAAGTCAGCCATTTATTCCACCGTTGTAGTGGAGTGTTTGTCTCACTTGGTTGCAAGGTCCTCTTGTTTTACACTGTGCCCACTTGAGTTTACATAGCAAAGCTATCAATGCATGAAGCAAGAAGGGGTTTTGTTTTTTAGCCAGCTTGTCACAGAGCCTGATACTGATTTCTATGCCTAGGGAAGGATTAGAACATGTGTTGTCCCCATTCCTAGTCCAGCACCGTAACTATAGTACCACACTGGTTCTCACAGTTTATTCCATAGTTATTGATATTGATTTAATGTGATTCTTGTGTTACTGCTTTTTCCCCTCCCAGTTCAAATAAGAGTAAACACTTGTAGGTGAAAGTGCTATACTAATGTACTATATGTGTTTTCATCGGGATTTATTAGGATTAATATCAATATATTAATTCTATTTGAAATGACTTAATATTATAAGGTGTTTGGAATTATTGTCCATTGGTTATTCCTATTGCCTTTCAGGCATACAAAGAAAAAAATAGTTCTATATATTGATTCATTCTGTTTCCATTAAGTCAGCTGGAAGTTTGTTTTACTGTACTGTACATATATTTTTGGTAACTAATTGTTTCGAAACTTTGGGCTCTCTTGGATGCCCATTAAAATGAATATATTTGCTAATAAGTGTGCTTGTCCCAGAACTACATACTGCAAACTATAGTCATAGTTCAATATGGTGGGAATAGCAAAAACTGTTTTAATTGAATTTGTATGAGAATGTCCAGTACTCCCTTGTAGCTTTCTGTTGCTGAAAAATAACAATAATGGCTGATATTTTATGATGATAAAATGATCTTTGAGGTAAACATTTTCATTCATTAAATCTGGAAATCCCTTATCTTCCAGAGTTTTTAGGGAAATTATTGAGTTAGATTATTGTATGTTCAGAGATAAAAGATAAAAATTCCCCTTTGCCTTTTTCTGCTAGAAAATTACTAGAAATATAATTTTGGAGAGGTGAATACAGTAATATTCACTGTATTATATTAGGGCTATCAATACTGTAATAATACTGTTTAGTAGCCTTTTAGTTCAGTGAATGTATTGGCTAAACAAAAATTGTCCTTATTAGAGATATACTGCTTAAACAACAATCACACTAAAAATTGCTGAGCCCACTGCTCACTTGGTTTTATTAACCAAAAAGCTGACAGCTGTGGTTTCCTCCATGGTCCCTGCATAAAGGATGGATTAACTTCTAAGTAATGGAAGCTATCCTTGCCCTGGCTTCATAGTTGTAATGCTGAGCATGTTGGGGCCAGGGATGAAGTCCAGTTGTATGCTTCAGTCAGCAGTAGCAGTGTCCTTTTATAGTATAGGAAAATTTTCTCTCCTCCCTACAGCCTCAAAATCTACTTCAGAGAAACATAAAATTTGTATGCCACTTCCTTTGTAGGGTCTAAGTGGCTTACAATTAAACAATTATAGTAATATAACAACCAATAATTATTGAACCAGCAGATCAGTTATCAGCATCAGAAACATAACAATTTAACACAAACTGTCTCAAAAAAAATTTACTGATAACACCCCCATAATTCAGATGTGACAATAATGTTCCTTTTTCAGAAGCTCTGCAGAAAAATAGTTTTTAATTGATTTTAATTTAAAATGTTCATATGATCATTTGGTTCCTGATTGCTGCATTGGCTACCACAAATCAGTACTGTGATTTAACTCAGTAATACGTCTGCCTGGAATTTGCAGCATTCTTCTTTTTTTTTCTTTTCAGTTTTACTTCAGTCTGTTGTTTATATTTTTTCTCAAAAGGCTTTTTTGTTTCTTTTTACAAAGCAATAAAAACCTTGCTAAATGTATATATTCTTGCACATATTGAGAAAGGAAGCCTTAGAATTAAAATATAACTGTCTATTTTTGTGGATCTGATTTTGATTTGAAATCAGTTGTACTTCCTACTGCATATTATGCTTATTGGTGCTCTTTTTCAGGCTATTTCTCTTGAATCTGCAAAGTAACTTGCTGTTGACATTGCAGTACATTTCCTTGTTGGATGATTGAATATGGTACATTCTTTTTAAAAAATCAGTTGTATTTAATCAGAAAGTAAAATGTTACATGGGTGTGAATACTTGATTGAACATTGATAACTACAGTTTCAGTTACATGAACGAACAAGGAACCCTTCATTTGTCTTTGTCATCATCATTTGTTTTTACAAGCAGACAGGAAAGATTTTTTATATAACACTAAAGCCAAATATACAGTTGGGGGAAAAGGTGGTAAATAGCTATTAGCTTTGCAGAAACTGACTGAATTAAACTAAAACTTTCAAGCGTTGTTAGCGTACCTTGCAGCTAGCATTATAGTTCTTAGGTTTGAGAACCATTGCAGCCATTGAACCTGTGTTACTTTTCCTTTCATGTTGTGGTTTCTCAAGACAGGACCAGATAAATACTAACTTGCTGCTAGAACACAGTATCAGCACTTCAAGATAGCGTCTGGCTCACATGTATTTTTGATCGTGGTTTTCTTCTGACTGAGGAAATACAGTCATTTGTCTCTAACTTGCTGTATCACCATGGGCTGGCTGTATGGTGTAGGGTGCCATTAATTCATTTAAACTCAGCATATGGAAAAAGAGCTGGATGCTGCCAGAATGCATGGTCATTTATTAAACTTGTGAGGGAGGGCATGCAATAACTCTGCAGGATTGTAAGCAGCTGTTTTTGTAGTAGGAGGATGAATAGAGCTGATATGAGAAGTGCTGAAACCTAAACTGTTATCCCTGAATATCCCTGCCTGTCTCACACAACAAGAATAAATATAGTACTTCTGGATGGATTTAAGCAAGCTGTAGGTAAAGCATTAGGATTCAGAGAATCCTGTTTTTACCTGTTTGAGTATAGGAAGAAATGAGGATATGCTTTCTACCACTGAATTTGTGGTACTGAATAGTTAACTTTTCTTTTTCTTCTGTCATCCTTCTTCCTACCTGCATTTACCACTAAATAGTAATATATTGTAAAACTGGAATCTGTCAGAATAATTGCAAAAAGTGCTGGACTAAGTATATATTCTGATCATTGGGATTATGCATATTATAAAGCATTTGTATCTACTCAGGATTAGTATACTACTAGTATACTTAATTTCTAAATATTAATATGTAGATACAGGAATTTTTCAAAATAAAAAACTCATTCAGGATTGATGCTTTCCATTCTTAGGATGAACAATATGTGTTTTCCAAATGAATAAAATGTTTACACATTGCAAAATCCAGGTATTGGGTTACTGGTTTAATTTTTTGCAGTTCACTTTCTAAGGAGTAACACTTGTGGATTTCAGTGGGGCTTCAGAGATGGTTTGTATTAGGCTATATATCTAGAGGCATAGAACTGAATCTTCTTAGCGCCAGATTCACAAACTTGCTAAGTGGTAATGGGTATTGCATGAATCCAGCCATTGTAAATCATGGTTTCTGGCTTAGCTTGATATGTAAATCTAGCTGTTGTTTGATCAAGTCCAACTTTATATTTAGGGTGTTTCTCTTGGAGTCTTTTTGTCAATTTCTACAGAAGTCTCCCTACTATATGCCACTTGAAGGTTTCTTAGAACTATAAAAGCATTTTAATATCACATTCTAATGCTGTGTGAGCAGGGAGCTCATTGGAAATTGCAAATGACCTCATTTTTGCCATCTAAGATTGAATCACTTGCTCATTTTTGACAACTAAAATGGATTCATTAGTAGCCCCACCTTATTCAGCCTATTGATTACTTTAAGTTCTTTCTATGGCAACTTGGAGATATTTATCAGAAAAGAACAGCTTAGACTGAGGTCATCAGGTTCAGATTTATGCAGTAATAGGTGTGGCATTGAAAAATCACCAGCTTTGTACAGTAGATTAAAAAGGAACGTCTTATTTTAAAACCAAATCAAATCTTTATTATGGTCATAGACCAGCATAAATATTTAAAACAGTTAGAATAGCATGCTGTGTTGTTTCAGTACACTGGAAATACCTGGGTTTTTTTTCCCTGATGAGAAATCTACTAAGAAAGTCAGTGCCCTTTTCAGTTGATCCACTATAAAGTACTTTTTTTTTTTTTTTTTAGCACAGAACCTAAGTCAGGAGATCCACACTTCCTCAAAGAAGGTTGTTTTCCACTGTGCTGCTGTTAGGTTTGATTAACTGGTATGATTTAGTTGTTTGATATTGCAACTAGCAGCTCCAGTGGGACGCGGGGAATGGTCCCCCCTGCATGTCCTAAGGGACCAGTGGTAACAACATGTTCTTCATATGGAGAAGCTCTTATGATCCCTCAGACAGCAAAGACTGAGGGCCAGTATTGTGAGGAAATTGCTGACTGCTCCTGCTTTGTTGCAATATTCACTATTTTTGTATTTCTCTCCTATTCCCACAGATGCTTAGCCTATTACATAGGATATTTATGTTTTTGGCCAAAGTCATAATCCTGTTGCAAAATGAGCAGATTATCAAACATTGTATTCTCACATTTGTATTTTCCATTGTGGCATTTAGATGTCCAGCTCGCCGTTGTCCAAGAAGCGTCGCTTGGGTGAATCGGAGTCAAAGACGGGTTCAAACTGCTCCTCTGGAAAATCCGTACAGACTGATTTGCGTGAAGCGCCTGCCAACGTAAGTTCCTGAATTGATTACCGCAACATAGAAAAAATACATTAGTTTTGAAGAAGAGCAAGAGTAAAGCATTAATTTTGTTCTTGGTAAAGGGCCTGTTGTCATGATAGAGTTGGCAGAAGATCTTAATAGTACAAAACCACCTACCTGTATGCACTATAGGTCTGTGCAGCCCTTTTGTTTGAGGCTGGGTTACTGTGTTTGTGTGTATCAGGTATTTAAACTGGGTTTCTAGGTTTTGCTCCCAGATTGTAACAGTAACAGTCCCCCATCATCTGTGAAATTGAGTAGAAACCATTAAGTGCCCAAGTAGTTATATCTTAAATACGTTTATAGATAGCAGTTATTATAAAATCAGTGCAAGAATTTACACTTCTTTAAAAATGCATAGGATGGTTTGGAATCTGCAACCTTTGATTATATAGAAGCCAAATTCCCTGATTTTGCATTAACAACTCTTGGGGACCTTTAGTGATGTGCAAAGTTATAAGTTAAGGTACCCATTATTACCATGTCTTATATCTGGCGTTTTGTACACATTACAACATAAACTTTCCTGTCCTTCTACAGCAAGTGGTGTAGCAGGCAGGGGGTGGTGTTCTTAGTATGAATCCCCAATCATTCATCCAGTCATGAGACTAAAGACCCTACTTGCACGATTTATGACTGGCTTGTGCCCAGCTCTTTCTTAGCCTGGAAAATATGTATATATTGGACCATTATTTTAAAAAAAAGGCGTTTAGTATTTTGGTTTAATTTTTTTGAGAAATAATTTGGGGCAGGTTGTCAAATATTGGGAAATATTGAGAATGCTACAGATGGGAGTGGGATGGTGAGGGATTGAAAGCTGCAACTCGCCTCCCTGGTAATAGGTAGCCTTAGCTGCGCCCCCAGAAAAATGTGCTCTGCATGCTTCTGTAAGGAATTAATAGGCCTGAAAGTGTGTCTTCATATATTGTTAAAAGGAATACTCACATTTGTCTGGGGGAATGGAGGGATGGAGAATGCTATAATACCCATTTCCTTTTGTATTCTTATTTCTTGTAATGCAGTTGGGGGGTTGTGGAATACTGTTCCAAGAGTTGCCATTTGTGATTCAGTTGACCAGGTCTCTTGATTTGCTTTTTGTACTTTAAATTCTTCCTTGGTAAATAATTAATACTTGAAATGCATTGAAAGTGATAAAATATAGAAATCAAATACTAGCTGTTCTTGGTGTTTTGTGTTCCTTTATCTTATTCTTTTAATGGTCAAAAGGCAGCAAGTGACTAAGTGATTGTTTTTGTTTTTTCCAGGGTATGGCCAAGAATGGAAGTGAAACAGACATTGATGAGGGTCTATACTCAAGGCAGCTGTAAGTATCAAAAGGAAGAGAGTGGGGGAACTACTATTTTGAAAAGCATTTTGTCAGCACGAGTCTAGTATGTGAATAGTAAGTTCTGATGTGTTCTTTTGAACTTTATCAGATGCTGAGAGGAAGCTGCCTTTGTACGGGATGCTCAGTTTTCAAGCTGGACAAACAAAGCACTGAAAATTTAATCCTTTTTTCCATTTGTTCTGAATAGATACGTATTGGGCCATGAGGCAATGAAACGAATGCAGAATGCCAACATCCTAGTATCTGGTTTGCGAGGATTAGGTGTGGAGATAGCAAAAAACATCATCTTGGGTGGAGTTAAATCAGTCACAATCCATGATCAGGGCATAGGTGAATGGTCTGATCTCTCTTCCCAGGTAGGATCTTCATCTAGTCACTTAAATGTGGCTCTGTGTGTGATTCCCTATATTGCTCCCTATGTTCACTACTAAAACATTCCCCCTCCCTTCCCCATCCTTTCTTTCAGTTCTACCTTCGTGAGGAAGACCTTGGAAAGAATCGTGCTGAAATATCTCAACCACGGCTAGCTGAGCTCAACTCCTATGTACCTGTTACTGCTTATACTGGGCCCCTCAGTGAGGACTTTCTTAACAACTTCCAGGTACTTTAATTTCTTAGTTTCTCAGAAGAGAGGGTTACTAAGCACAAGACGTCAAGAATTACTTTCCTGGGTCAGTAAACCATCTAGTTAGGTATTTGGCCTGTACTTTTTATATGTAGGCACTCGAGGTAAAAAGTTCCACAAAAATCTAATGTTGTTTTGAGAGTTTCTTCTGCATCACAAAATAAAGTGAAAAAAATAGGATGAGGGAGAAGAAATGGTTGGGGAATTTTGTTTGCCATAGTCCAGGAAGCCTGAACAGTGAGCTGATACTGGAGATCTCTGGATTTCTGGTATGATGTACTTCAGAGGCTTTTTCTTCCTTTTGCAGGTGGTTGTGCTCACCAATTGTCCCTTGGAGGAACAGCTGCGTATTAGTGATTTCTGTCACACCCAAAATATCAAACTTGTAGTGGCAGATACAAAGGGACTCTTTGGGTAAGACAGCACTGTGTCTCTATACCTTTTTCTGTGTTATGGCCATTTCCTTCAGTAGGGTTCTCTTTTCTGTTTGGGATGAGCTGCTTTGGGAGTCCTACCCTCCATGTGTGGTGTGCCCCACAGCCCAGATATGAGCTCCCAGTCTTGGCTTTTAAGGCCATCTGTCACAATGCTGAGGGTGCTCCAGGGGCCCCTAACTTCATCCATTTTCTCTCTCTCTCTTACAGCCAGTTGTTCTGCGACTTTGGGGAGAACATGGTTGTGACAGACACCAATGGAGAACAGCCACTTAGTGCTATGGTCTCAATGATTACTAAGGTAATTACTTCTTGAGGCTGGCAGTCAGGGCTCTCCTTTTGAGGTAGATTTATTGATTTTCTTAGTGAGACACATTGTAGCTCTTAACAGAATTTTGCTCAACTTTTTCCTGTGCAGGGGTGCCCTGGAGAGGTAACCTGTCTGGATGAGGCTCGGCATGGTTTTGAAAGTGGAGACTTTGTTTCTTTCATGGAAGTTGAGGGCATGAAAGAGCTTAACAGCTGTGAACCAATGGAAATCAAAGTGTTGGGTGAGGCATGGTGTTACTTTGACTCAGTAGCACAAAATTTAAACGTCACTGGAATGGAATATTTGTCAAAATCAGTTTCTTGTTTAATGTTTGACAAAATTACCTGAATTGGTATGTTGGGAATCATGGAGAGTGCCTAATATGTAATGTTAATTTGGAATTTTAGCCTGAGCTATCCTATAAGCGACAGCTAGTTTGGTGTAGTGGTTAAAAATACCAGGCTAGTAACTGAGTTCTAGGGCTGTCGTAGGCACAAAGTCAGTTGGGTGGTTTTGGGCCAGTCACACTTTCTCAGCCCTAGCAAGAAGGCAAGGGCAAACTATTTCCAAAGTAGTTGCCAAGAAAATTGCAGAGACTTGTCCAAGAGTGAAGACTGACTTGAAGGGGCAAAAACAAACAAAAAAGAACCCTACAAACATTGAATGGGCTGTGAGTCATAAACATGCCAGAAATAAGCATTTTAGAAAATACGGAAGGATATTCATTGTAGCACACTCATTCTCTTCTAAGAGCAATTTTAATTTTTTCTGATCTCCTGAGAATGCGCCAGTTCTTTATTCAGAATAAAATTCCTCTGGCACAGAATAACAGAAATATTTTCCACAATCTGTATCTTCCCTTTGCTGCTTGTTTATTGCAACATGGGGGCATATTTCTTTTCTTCCACAGTTACTTGCAATTTAATCATATTGTGGAAGTATCAGAAAAATCCCTTCTTATTTCTTCCTCCTGGCTATTAAGAAAGACTGTGGTAATTTGACATGACTGTTGAGGCCTCTTGGTCCAAGCTAATACTGCGATTCTGCAGTGCCATTGTTGTTTTTTTTCCAGTGCAATTCTTTGCCTGTGGCCATGGATGTGACGTGACGTGTGTATGGGTGTACTTTTCATTCTTTTCTAGGCCCCTACACATTTAGTATTGGTGACACCTCCAACTTTTCAGACTATGTACGTGGCGGCATTGTTACCCAGGTCAAAATGCCAAAGAAGATTAGCTTTGTAAGTGTCCTTTCTGACAGGTTCTGCCTTTTTTTTTTTTTTTTGCTGGGCAAATTCCCATGGTTCCCAGCAGTGTTCTTGCATTGGAACAGTCTGGCACCCTTTGATCTGCATGTGCCTGTTCTTGGGTGGTATCTAGGCACCGGCTTGGAGGTTGGAAGTAAGCAACTTGCCTATGGAAAAGGGTAGCTGTGAAGACATTACTACCTACTTTCAATCTCATTGGGATCTCTGTTATTTTTCTTTCAGAAATCTCTGCGTTCCTCTCTGCCGGAGCCAGAGTTCGTCCTCACTGACTTTGGCAAATTTGATCGGCCAGGCCAGCTGCATTTAGGATTTCAGGCCTTGCATGAGTTCCACAAGAAGCATGGCCATTTCCCCAAGCCTCGTAATCAGGTAGGCTGTTTGGGTTCCCCATTTCTCTTTCTAGTTTGCACGTTGACATGTTTTTTCTAGTCACAGCAGTTCATATTAATCGCAAAAAACATAGACACTGTTGCAAGCAAAATCGCTAATCAAAGAAAAATTCTGGGAATACTTGCGTAAATCTTGTACAAAGTTGCTCACTTTCCTTTACTTAATCTGCTTGAATATGTTACGTTAAATACAATGCATTTTTTACTCGGGGACAACTGGTTATGGAGGATGATCGTTTTATGTACTGCTTAGGCATTTTTTTAAATGACAGCCATCATTTTAATTTTTAAAAATAAATCATACAGACTGCATTAAGCACTGATGAAAAGGTTAGCATTTATGATTTTGATGAAAAACAGCTTCTCCTTGCAGCTGCTATGAAGCCTTTCCTTAGCCTTGATCTGACTTCTTCCGTTCTTCCTCAGGCAGATGCTAGTGAGGTGCTATCTTTGGTGAAGGATCTGAATGAGCAAGCAGCGCCCCCATTTAAGCAAGAGCATTTGAATGAGGACATCATCAAGGAAGTGGCTTTCCAAGCCTCTGGAGATCTGGCACCTGTCAATGCCTTCATTGGAGGCCTAGCTGCACAAGAGGTTATGAAGGTAAAATATTTGAAAAGCTGGCCTGGTAATAAAAAGCGTGCTACTTAGTCCATGTCTCCCTTAACTAGCAGCTTTGGATTTGGTAAACAAATCCTAGCCTCTCTAATAGGATACAGTGTGATGGTATATAATGCCAGTTCGTTCCTGAAGTTGCTTTTTCAGACAGAACTAAACAGTGTGGTATCAAAGTGGTGTTTTTTTTCTATTTCTCTGTTTCAGGCCTGTTCAGGCAAATTCATGCCTATCACCCAGTGGCTGTATTTTGATGCACTGGAATGCTTGCCTGAGGAAAATAAGGATACCCTGACGGAGGAAAATTGTAGTCCTGTGAGTAATTAGCATAAGGCTTAAGATGTACACTGGGAATAATGAAAAAAGTGCTCCTCAAGATGGCTGGGAAAGTCATTTGTAGGCCAGGAGGCTTATATGTTAAGGCCCAGGGCCAAAACATTGAGTGGTTTTAATTGTTTACACTAAATCTGAAGGTGGAGTATATTACAATGTATTCTGTTCTATGATACATTTTTGGTATGCAACTGAAGTAGCATGTAAGACCAGGCGCAGGCTCGTAATTAAATTATTGTACTGTGTAGATGAAAAGAGCAGTGTTAGGAATATGAAACTTTGAAGTAGCATATAAACAAAATGCAATGTTCTTCATTTACAGTAATAAAACAGTTATGTTATTATTTTGAGCAGTATTAAGGAAATGCGGAAATCCCATACTTGGGAGAACAGGTACAAACTGGTTGTCTCTTTTTCCCCCTGCCTTGATAGAAACATTGCCGATATGATGGGCAGATTGCTGTCTTTGGCAGTGAATTACAGGTTAAACTGAGTCAGCAAAAATACTTTCTGGTGAGTCTTGGCATGATTTTTCAATTTCTTAGTATTTCCATCCCAGCAACCTGCTGACATTTTTTCTCTTTCCTAGGTTGGTGCTGGTGCCATTGGCTGTGAACTGCTGAAGAACTTTGCTATGATTGGTCTAGGATGCGGGCAAGGGGGAGAGGTGGCTGTGACTGACATGGACACCATTGAGAAGTCCAATCTCAACCGGCAATTCCTCTTCCGGCCTTGGGATGTTACGGTCAGTTCCATTAGTATCGGGGGTGGGGTTCCTGATGTTCCAGAAGGTCAGTCATGGGGTTTTCTATGAAAAACTGACATGGTTTGCCTTGAGAGTTTGGGGGAGGTTCAACAGTTCATTTTGGCAAACCTAAGGGCCAGAAACCTGCCATTTTATGATCCATTGTGATACTGTGTTTGCTCCTTATTTTCAGTTTTTTTTCCTCCAGTGGTAAGTCTGGAAGCTATAATGTGAGTTTCTGTACCCAGAGTAAGGCTTAATTTTTCAATCTATCTAGAAAATGAAATCTGATACAGCAGCAGCTGCTGTGAAAGAAATGAATCCAAACATTCACATCACAAGCCACCAAGATCGTGTAGGCCCAGACACTGAACGTGTTTATGACGACGACTTCTTTGAGAACCTTGATGGAGTGGCAAATGCACTGGACAATGTGGATGCTAGTATGTATCTGCAAGTGGTTTTCTTACTCATCTGGACATTACAAAGATATCTGGGGGCAGGGGGACAGCTGCAGCCAGATTAATGTAGCTAAGCTTTATGCCATTGTGCTTACGTTAATACAGAGTAGGCAAGAATGTGACCAATTCCAGTGATTTTTGAAACCATGCCAAGAATTCAAACAGAATGAAATCAAGTCATTATCAAAGGGGGTTACATTATCTTCAAAATTTAACTTTAAAAATGAATTGGTTGTAAGTAACTGAAGATTAGATTTGTCTGCTTCTCTGGGTCATAAATGTTCTCACAGCAAATACATAGTTATTGAAATGAAATGTTAAGAGTGCTCTTGCTTCCAGCACTCAAAACACAAATGATCCGACTTTCCTTACTTGATGCTTTTAGTCTCCAGTGCTATCCTGGCTGGCAGTCATTCACTATTTTCTCATATAATTGTCTTTAGGGATGTACATGGATCGTCGCTGTGTCTACTACCGCAAGCCCCTGCTGGAATCAGGGACACTGGGGACCAAAGGGAACATCCAGGTGGTGATCCCATTCCTTACAGAGTCATACAGCTCTAGCCAAGATCCACCTGAGAAATCTATCCCTATCTGTACACTGAAGAACTTTCCTAATGCTATTGAGCATACTCTGCAGGTGAGACTACAATGACATAAATGCTTAATAGCAACAGTAATGGGTTATCTTTGTAGTTGCAGTGTGATAGTGGCCCTTTCTGGTCAGATGATCTTGCTGTGGCATGGGCAGGGAGTTGTCTTTTCAGTATGTTGCCTGTGGCTCCTGCTTCCTGTCTCTCTAAGGAGCAAACTGGATTCCCGCTTCACCTTTTTAGCAGGTTCTGCTGACTTCTATATATCAACTAGTGTGCAGTTTTTTATTTTGTCTAATTCCATTTAGTATAAGACAGTCAAACTACTGTTACACACATCAGCACTTGGTAATACCAAACGATCTAACTCCTGCATCAAGGCTGGAACTCTTATTGCTTTATTTTCCAGTGGGCCCGTGATGAATTTGAAGGCCTTTTCAAGCAGCCTGCAGAGAACGTCAACCAGTATATCACGTAAGTACTGTATTGTACTGAAGGCCCAAAATCAGCTAGAGGTGGTTAAATTTTCATTATAAATACTAAACTATAGCTCCATGCATTGATTGTTTTGACACTAGCCAATAATGTGTAATGCTTCTCTGCTCATCTCTAATAAAGCAAATGGATTCAGAATGGTGAAAACATGTACCTGTAATTGTGGTGTGGCTTTGCTGTTGCTGTTAGTTTCAGGAAAAATCTAAAAAATCACTGAGCCAGCTCTCATTTTCTTCCAGAGACTCCAAATTCATGGAGCGGACCCAGAAGCTGCCTGGCACTCAACCTTTAGAGGTTTTGGAAGCTGTATACAAAAGCTTAGTGACTGACCGTCCTAAATCATGGGCTGACTGTGTGGCCTGGGCTTGTAATCATTGGCATACCCAGTATAGCAACAATATTCGTCAGTTGCTACACAACTTCCCCCAAAACCAGGTGAGTTGGTAAGGATTGCTGTGTCATGGTCTCATCCCTTCTT
Source organism: Liasis olivaceus (assembly GCA_030867105.1). Lineage (NCBI taxonomy): Eukaryota > Metazoa > Chordata > Lepidosauria > Squamata > Pythonidae > Liasis > Liasis olivaceus. The sequence continues at coordinate 142,361,400 of CM061348.1, forward strand.
TATAATGGTAAAATGGTATGTTTTGTTCTGTTGTCCTCTTAATTCTATTTCCATTTTCCTTTTCAGAAAACTAATTCAGGAACCCTCTTCTGGTCAGGTCCAAAGCGATGTCCTCACCCACTCACTTTTGATGTCAAAAATGTAAGCATTATGATCTGCTTGAAAATTGAAAAATTCACTAATTAGATGATAGGTGGTGGAAGAAATGGATTCCTACTTCTGTTTGCTGCCCTTAAAAAGTGCAGTACTGGTATTATATTTAAATGTAGATGTTCTTTAAAATAAAGTTATAGAAAGAGAACCATGGAAGGAAGGGAATAAGGCTTACAGTTTGTCCGTTTTGGAAAAAGAATAGACTGCTAGCTGGTGAATGAACTACTGCAAGTTTCAGTGAGAAGTGAAGACATTTTTGCTGAACAGTGAAATAGGTAATCAGAAGTCTAAATCACCTATCTCAGGCTCCTTCTGATCACTTCCAGAGAGGTATAGGGGATAAAAGAAAAAAAGTGCAAAATAATTTATGAACAGTTCTGCTTTAGATCTGATTATCATATTTAGGGGTCAGAATAATTCCTTTGGGTCAGTTTTGGCTAAAGGCACCATGATAGAGAGACCACTAGTATTTAATTTGGACCTTTTGCTTAAACTGCCTCGGTTATTGCAACTTCAGAGGAATAGATGTTTGTTGGTAGAAAAAAAAGTCTTGTGGCACGTCAGCAAAATTACTGCATAAGCTATGGAACACTGTCCAACAGATGCATGGAATATAATTCTCAGGAGGAAAAAAAAATATGCGTACAGCTGTTGTTGGAAAGGAGGATGTAGCATATATGGCAGCTTGTTAGAAGACTGGGTGAAACCTAGGGGTGATATGATTAAGCTGAAGTAGATAGTCTTCAGTTCTCTTCTACGTAAACAATATAACTATATCTGTGGATTCATTTTAGGTAGTGGGTTCAAATAGAAGCTGGTTGGTGATGTAACTTCATTGGTCACAGGATAGAATGTTCAATTAAAAAGGCTGAATTCAGAAAAGCCGCCTGTCTGACTCAACTAATGTTGCCTCCACAGCCTTTGCACATGGATTATGTAGTGGCAGCTGCAAACTTGTTTGCCCAAACATATGGCATCACTGGCACTAGAGACAGAGAAGCTATTGTGGAGCTGCTGTGCCAGGTGCAGGTTCCAGAATTCACTCCCAAGTCTGGCGTCCGCATCCATATCTCTGATCAGGAGCTACAGAATGCCAATGCTTCAGTTGGTAAGAACTCAGATTGAGATGGGTCTGCCAAAGGCAAGATTTTAATTTCAAAGAAAAGCAAAAAATGGCAGGGGTTGAATGAGAACCTCTTCTCTCTGAATAATTTTCATTCTATTGAATGGAGGGCCCAGTTTCTTCTCTAAGTGTTTCTGTCTCCCACAATTTCCCTGTGCAGATTTTGATTTACTGTTTCATTTCTGGGGCAATTCTTGTGCAGCTTGCAGGATTACTATCAGGTTGTAATACTTTTTTTGAAATGCTTTTCATGGATTCATGGAAGAATTTGACCACTAAACAAGTTTAGGGCTTTGAAATTGCAATGCACTAGATCAGTTTAGGGCAGAGAGGATCTTAGATTGCTGTGAAAGAGGTGACGTGCATTGTAGTAGTCTTTTCCAAGATCTACACATTTATTTTTTTTAGATGACAGCCGATTGGAAGAGCTAAAATCTTCACTTCCGAGTCCTCAGCAACTTCATGACTTCAGGATGTTTCCAGTTGATTTTGAAAAAGTAAGACAAACTAAATGAATAAACTGTTATTTAACTATAATCTGACATCAGAATGATACCAGAAGTGATCTCTGCCATCTGGTTTTGAAGCCATGGGCAAGCTTCTGGTTTTGCCTTGCAAGCTGCTCCAGGCTTTTTTCACTGTGCAGTTCCCAAAGCCAAAAGCATTTTTTGAGGACTGTGACATTGCAGTAGATCACTGGTTGTAACTGTCACTTTATTTGTATTAAATTTCAGGATGATGACACAAATTTCCATATGGATTTTATTGTGGCTGCTTCCAACTTGCGAGCCGAAAATTATGATATTCCTCCTGCTGACCGGCATAAGGTAGACTTATTCTGATGGATAATGTACAGTAGAATGTATTAGAGATGTGAGGGAGACAGTGCAGACTTTTCATATATCCCAGACTTTTCATATTCCCAGCTGTGGGAAGCTCACTGGCTGACTTTGAGCCAATCACTCTCTGTCGGCCTGACCTATCTCACCTGGTTGAAAATCTGAGGGAGGAAGTGCTATGTACATTGCCTTGAGCTCCTGAATGCAAGGTGGGGTATAAATCTAATAAGTAAAAAATAAATAAAAGAAGCTCCTATTTTTCTCTTTTCAGAGCAAGTTGATTGCAGGGAAAATTATACCTGCAATTGCCACGACGACTGCAGCTGTAGTAGGCTTGGTATGTCTAGAACTATACAAAGTAATACAGGGCCACAAGCGACTTGAATCCTACAAGAATGGTTTCCTTAACCTGGCCTTGCCTTTCTTTGGCTTCTCTGAGCCTATTGCTTGCCCCAAGAATAAGGTGAGTGAAGTAGCTTTTGTTCATATATATTCATCCTCTCTTGTTCGTACAAGTGATCTCTGGTATTAAATGGAAAAATATTCTTTTCAACTTGCATTTGATAGTCCCTCCTTTGAATAGTGTGCAGAGACTATGTTAACATTACTAAAGCTTGTCAAAGTTTTTCCCTTCTGGTAGATGTTTTGCAAGTGGGATATCTCTCCTTAGCAATTTAAGGTGGAGAAAGGAGAGAAAGCCAGACGCATGGTGAACCCTCTTGGAAGTATACCTTGATCAACATTTCTAAGAGCGTTTATCTAATTACTTCCTAATATTTTTAGATGTTTCATACAATGCCCCTTTCATTTCTTTTGTTTCTGTACTTGTTGCTTTGTTTTCACTATCCTCATCTGTTAGGGGAGAATACTTCTATCCCTTTTCTCCTTGCGTTAATTGGGTAGAGACATAGAAATCAAGGGAGTGGCTCTAAGATCTTTCACATGTGCTCACATTAGAAATTATGAATAACTACGGTGCTTTATTATATGGAGTGAATGACCATAAATTATGCTTCTGTCTGTCTTAGTTGCATTTTCTGTTGAGCATTAACTGTAGTAACTAACATTTGTATTAACCTTTTTTTTTTTGTTCAGTATTATAATACTGAGTGGACTTTATGGGACCGCTTTGAGGTGCAAGGTATCCAGCCTGATGGACAGGAGATGACACTGCGTGAGTTCCTGGCCTATTTCAAGGTAAGAATTGAGAGGATCCCAGTCACCATTTGTCACAATAGGCTGCAGAAGGAGGGTTTCTAATGGAGATGAAAAGAAATTTAACAATAGGCTGCAGAAGGAGGGTTTCTAATGGAGATGAAAAGAAATTTAACAAAAAAACCATTTTTCCTTTCCTTCCCACATGTAGAAAGAGTACAAGCTGGAGATAACAATGCTGTCCCAAGGAGTCTCTATGCTTTACTCATTTTTTATGCAGCCAGCTAAGCTGAAGGAGCGCCATGATCAGCCGTATGTATTGTTTAAGAGTGTTTGAACAAGGGTGTTGGATACTTCCATTGAATTAGCATCTGTCTGATGGCTGCCCTTTTCTTCTCCCCACACCCAGGATGACGGAGATTGTCACCAGAGTTTCTAAGAAGAAGATTGGGCGTCATGTGAAGGCCCTGGTCTTTGAATTGTGCTGCAATGATGACAGTGGCGAAGACACAGAGGTGCCGTATGTGCGCTACACCATCCGCTAGCAGCCCCATTGCTAGCACTGCCCACTTGCCTGCCACGGACTGTTAGTGCGGGGGAGGATCTGCCTCCCTCCCTCACCTGTCACGGTTAAAGTGACTCAAAACATGAAATAACTTTTGTAATCTTTTAGGATTTTTTTTTCCTTTTTTTGTGTCCATCAGGGCCTGGGAAATTCTCCACTCCTGCGGCTGCTCCCTCTTATCCTTAGCCCGTGCAGTTATGTCATGTTATTGAGGCGCCTTAACACCCACTTCCCATTCTGTCCTTTCCTGTTAATGTTAGTCGTGTTGTGTTTTGGCTCCTGGACCACCTCCTCTCCTTCATCCCTATTACTCACTGGTAAGGGAAGCTGCTGTCCTCTCATCCTGAGGAAGCAGCTAGTAACAGGAAATGCCCCTTTGTTGTCTTCTGAGAACTTGCCCGGGCTGGCTTTGCGGGGAGAGGATACGAGTGGGTAGAGAGTGTAGGTCAGAACTGATAAGAGAAGTAAATGAGTCAATAAACATTTGCAAAAGCCAATAGTCCTTTATTGTTCAAGTGGAGTGGGGAGAGTTGCTATGTACATAACATAAAACTTTGGTCCCGGTTCAGATGCTTGGCATTCCTAGTATGCTAGCAAACTCCTAATTTATCTTGATTTATAGCATAATTTCTCATTTTTTGAAACCAGCTTGTGTTTCCATTATAATCAGGTGTTTAATGCTATTGTCTGAAAAATTTCTTCTAATCCTCTGCTGTGAATTTTTTGTATCTTGCTGCTTGTTCGTTTGTGACATCTGGAATAATACAGTGACAACCATACTGTCTATCCTTGAACTCCTAATGAAGTTAGGTGCATGTATATAGATTAGGCTGGAAGCAGCTTCACTCCTGTATGTCCATGCACTGGTTCTATATGTTGGCTAAGGTTCTAATCTAGTCAGTCATCATTTATCAGTTCTTTGGCTATATGAAGAAGCTGTTTCATTATTTATGTTTCTAAATTTTCTTAAATTGGCATCCACTGAAAGGTAGGACTCTAGAGGGATGAATGATTATAAAGTTCCTTGTTTACAAAGAAAGATAGATTCTATTGACTACTTCAGTGACAATAGTTTACAAACTTCTGTGAGCTTTACAGCATTCCTTTAGTCTATAAAATCTTTTGAATTTTGAATCCATGCATTTTGGATGGGACATAAATAAGGTGTCTGCATTTTCAGAAACTGGGTAGCATTTTTATTTATTTCTACTTTTCTACAATATATAAACAGTCCTGTGTACTTATGCACAGTTTGATTGGCTGCTGTAGTCTGTTAAAGATGCTCCTCACTCTATATGCCCTTGAAAGCAATTTTTTCAGGATATATTTAAGCTTATATGCATCAAGCAGGCAATTTCTATTTAGAGTTGTAGCTCTAATTAGTAAATTTATCTTGGAATGTGAAAACTGTACAGCTTTGCTACTACAGTCAGGTAAAATCATTGTGGCATTGTCTTTGGAAGCTGCAGAAATCTAATGGCTGTTAATTGATATTCATATTTATTCACATATTTTCACAACTTCATAATTAAATGAGTTATGCTGCTCTTTCAGTGGCACAGCTGATGAGTTTGCAACATGCTAAGCTAGCTTGATCAACCATGGTTTATTGAACCACAGTTGGCTATGTTCACATAACACACTTGTAAAATTATAGTTTATAGACACAAAGCTGGATTCATAACATGCATGCCAAAGCCAAACAATTCACAGTATGGTTTATCCACTAAGTTCTTAGGGGACTTCCATCATGTGCTTTAGCAAATGCATTTGTGAGAAAACATCAATTTTGTTTCCCAAATGTATTTTCACAGAATCTTGTGAAGGCTTACATGGAAGGATTTTAACCGATTGGTGAACTCATTTTGCAACTACTAGTCTTTCTCATCCCAGAAGGAATTTGACAGAATTGGCCAATTTGATCAAATGACACTAATTTTAAAGGTAGCAGTATTGCCATTCAAAGATGTGAATGGAATTGCACTTCAGTTCTACAAGTATCCTATGTTACTGCAAAGAATATAATCTTGATGCTTTTTATAAACCCTCTTAATACTTTCCTAAAATCCATGTGTAGTGATTGAATTGGGGCTTAATTTTTGAAATGAGGTATCAAAGTATCAGTTTTTCTAATCTCCTTTGTGCGGAAGAAAATATTAACATAAAGAGAATGCTATCAGGAAAAAAAACGTTCAAATGCATATGTTGCCATAAAAATATGCAATGAGTTTACTATAGATTTTATAAATTAATGTAGGGGGAAACAGCCTGGCCTTTTTCTAGTGTTGGACTGCAAATTAGCATGTTAGCTAGGATTGATGGATGTTAAGAGTGTACCAACATCCAAATATCATAGATGACAATAGTAGATTAAATTTCAGTCTAGTTTCTATACACGAGATGTAATCCTGTTTAAAGTTAGGCCTTTTCTGGCTATCATGTTCATTCATTTTGCCCATATATTTCTATTTAATATTGGCTGCCAGAAGATCCTAGAAGTTTTAACCTCTAGCATCTGCAAGTTTAGTTCTTCCATCTTTAGGGTGAAGTGCACATATAATTGGGGTCTGGATAACTTCTCTCCAGCCCCCACTTGTAGCTAGGAAGCCACAGCTCTTCCCTACACTTGGACTTATCCAAATGTGTTGGAATTGCAGTCTCACAAGCATACCAAACAACTACAATTCCGTTTTGACTTCTGGCATATTTAGGTAAGGTTGCCAGCACTGGCTTGTTGCTGCGGCCTGTATATGCCTGTCTAAAGTACAGGGTGGAGAGAGGTCTAAGAAACTGGAAACAAACTCTCGCGTACGTTTGCTTCATCTCATCCTCCTAGTACATAAAATCAGATCACAACACTCTGGTTCTTCCCGTTCAGTCTCGTTCAATGGTCTGGCTACCTATGAAGTCCTTCTGGATGTTCGTCGAAAGTGAACTTTTCCCGCCCTCCCCCCGGCTCCACTGAGCCTTCACTACGAGAACATCCTTTGAGTCCGGAGCTGTAGAGGACCGTCCTGGCTGCTCAAGGGGCTTCACTTAACCAATTGGCACAGGCGTCAGACAGAGTCCGCCGGCAGGTTTTCGGGTGGGGAGGCGGGGAAAGGGAGGCACCGTTTTCTTTCGCCTCTGGGGGCGCGAGTGAGAAGCCTCCAAGATGGCTGCCACGGAAAATCACTGTCCTGGAGAGCGATAACCGGGCGGGAAGCAAAGCTGCATGTGTTGGTTGAGGGGAGTGTGGTAGCGAGGGTTAAAGGGGCGGAGCTTGCCGGGAAAATCCCCATTGGTTTGAGCTGACCCTATAACGCTGAGCAGGCGTGGCTTCTGACCTAAACCCGCCTTTGCCGGGAAATGACTTGAGTCCATCACCCGTCCTAATTGGTCGCTGCACGCGACCAACGACAACCAAGTCTGTGAAAGGGATGGCCCGCCTTCCGTGTGTAGTTGGACAATTTTTTACTTAATCCAGGCACGATTGGCCTACCCGGACTGCCTATCAGATTGTTCTGGAGGTGGCTGGCGACTGGTCGTCGTGTCCATCATTCCGGAATTAGACAGCGCCCGATGACACGATCAAATAGAAGTTGGGGAGCATGGTGATTTCCCATTGCTTGCCCTCTATTGTCAATCTCATGGTGGGACGGACTCGGCCCTCTTTTATATGACGGCAGCGCTCCAAGAAGTTTGCATAAGGTGATGCAATAGGGTGGAGGTTCCTGTCAATCACAAAGTGGGAGGGGTCTGTAAGGGGCAGCTGTGGAGAGTCCGGGCGGTGGCGGCGGTCAGGGAGCCGGGCGGAGCCGGCAGTCGGATAAAACCAAACCGGTAAGGTGGCAATTCGTAGGAGATTGGATAAGAAAAGACTAGAACACTTTTTTCCCGAGTGTGCGATCATATTAGAAGTTTTGGGGGTTCAAAGTTGAAGGGCTTCAGCTTTTAAAAAAAAAAGCTGTTGGGGTAAAGTTGGTTGCGGGGTGGGAAGGAATCGGAGAGTTGTCTGGAGCGCATGCGCGAAGTGAGAAGACAGTTGGCGGGGCGGCTCGTGCGCGGGGGGGGGGTGAGGGGATTTTGATTGAGTGGGGAGGGTCTTAGTTATGAAGTTGGAGGTGAATCTACGGGGTTCCTCGCGCACGTACAGCTTAGTTTTGTATCTTGAGGCGGGGGCAGCTTATGAAAAAGAGTCAAGTAACACGCCCGCTGGTTTCCGGCTCGATTCGGAAATCTCCATTTTACACGATAAAAGTGGTAAAGGCGCGCTGGAAATTCCCTTCGAGGGGAGTGGGGAAGCCTTCTAGACGTGTTTTTCCGTCGCGGCCTCTGCGCTTTCTTTCATCGTCTGTTTTGACAATGAAGTTGAAGTGAGTTCGGATGACAGACGCAAATACTAGTTTGTACGTAATATTTGTGCAGTCTCTAACATTGTTTTTTGGCGGTAGCAGATTTGCATGATGTAGGAGCGTGGTGAAAACCTGACCTGATAAAAGGGAGTAGAAAGTTGGAATTGCTCTTTGTTAACTATCCTGAAAGGGATATAGAAGTTTGTACATCACAGTTTTACTGGTAATAGGAAGTTTGGGAACTTTTGAAGCCTTGCAAAACACATTTTCTCTTTTTCGTTAGAAAATGAAATCTAAAATATACACAGTATTTTCTTTTTTTGCCCTGAGAACACTGGAAAATAAAATGTATATGTGTTTATTCCTGCTTGGACAATAACAAATTTTAAACATGAAACTTTACTACTTCTAGCAGTATAACTTAGTTTTGGCTAGTTGAAAATTAGAGAACCAAGACCACAAATTTTGTGGTAAATTTAAAAATGTATTTTCATCTTAGTCTGTGGACTTAAACTGTCCTGCCTATTTATAAATGAAAATGCTTGAGAGACAGTGCACACATTATTATTAATGTATTATTACAATTGCACAATAAGTTTCAGTCATTATATACTGAATATATATTGTATAAGTGTAATCCTCAGTGTGCTGATTTGGGAATCAAATTTAATTTTGCTAAATAAGTTGAATTTTGTGAAATAATTTTCTGTAGAAATTTGGAGTGTGCTGCATATATTGCAGTACTTCATTTCTCTAACCAGTTTGAAAGAACCATAATCTAAAGATTTTCTTTGAGCTTCATATATATTGAAAGTTTTCAGAAATTACTATTTGGCAGCTGTTTTGTATGTTTGTGTCTTGAATATGTGTATATTTGCAGATGCCTACATCATGTATAGTGATAAAAAATGGAAAAAAAACCCTAAAGTTGTAAGAAGGGATTATTACTCTGTTGGCAAATGTTTGAGTTTGCTCTTAATATTATTTCTTGTATATGGATCTTGTCTTTTGTGGCACCCCTGTAACAGTGCCCACTTAAATAACTTCTGTAATTTTGGAAGAGAAAACTCAGTGTAAGGTTCTGTTTTCCAAAGCTTCCTCTTTTTCCAGTGAAAAAAATGAAGGGTGATACAACCACACAGGAGGAGTGCAAAATGTTCCAACCACTCTTTTTATTCCCCCTTATCTAACTTTATGTTTTCTTTGAGTCAGAGATGGGCAGAAGTCAGGACCTGGTAATTCTCTGGAAGATTTGCAGTACTGTACAGTAGATTAGCAAAGAATTGATTGAATGATTTAATAATAGTTTCCAGAAAAACTGCCTGTTCTAAATTACATTGGGAGAAATTTAATCTTGAAAGGAAATAAAAGTAGATTAGTGCATTTAAAAACTTGGATGCAAACTCTGATTTTGGTACTGAAAACAGATTCCTAAGCTGAGCATGTACTTGGAGGATCTTGTTATACAATTGTATTTGGTTCCTTGAGGCTCTGTTTTTGTTTTCTCATTAGTTTGTTTCCAAAAGTTCTGAGATTCAGTTTCAATTTATTACAACCATTATCCAGCAAAAGCAATGAACTAAGTAGATCCTATCTATCTAAATAAGAGGAGGCACTTTTGCCTCTTCTCAGTTAGAATGTTTATGGTCAACTATCATTTTACTTTCTACATTATACAGTTTCTGAGCTAAAACTGATAATAAATTGGAATTCAGCAATATCTCCAGAGCTGCAGGTTGTTAAATCCTGCTCATCCTTCTCTTAATTTTTTAAACAAACATTCAACTATTCTTTATTCCTGTAACACAGGGCAAATCACTGGATTGTACTATGGATATAACACGTCTCAACCTTATCTCCTAATTGTTCTTGAAATATGGGAATATTTGTATCCAGCAATTTATTGTTGGTCTTCTAGTTCTAGAGACAAATGTATGGAAATCTTAACCTTTTTGAAAATTAAAATTAACAATTTTCTTACATTAGAAGACATACTTTATTAAATAGGAATACCACTGATAGGTTGTATATAAGAATGGGGACAAAATGCTGTCAAATCCCTTAAACTGAACTGCTACAGTTCTTAATTGTGAGCTATATGAAACTTTCTCAGCAGGTAAATTGTTACTGTGAATTAGCCCTCTTGGAGGGCATCATGTTGAATAGGATTGTTCTACAGCTTTCTTAGATCACAGGGTGATGCTCATTTCATTGTAGTTTGGGGCAGGGTAAATGGGCTGTATCTGTTGTTCTTTTTAAAATTACAAGTAATAGATTTCATTGCAGTGAAAGAGTAAAGGGACAGCTGATGTGTTTGTACAAATAGAATTGTTCTGGGGAGGCCAGCCTGAATTCTGTATACTAGAATTAGGGGGCTGATTTTGGTGACTAAAAATAGGAAACATTTTTTAGTGCTCTCAGCCTGTGTTCCTTAATTAAATCATAATAAAATTGTTTGCCAACTTGCTGAGTCACTTGAGGATGTTGACTCTAATCATATACTAGATGAGAATAACAGTTTAATTTTAGAGTTTCTGTTAATTGGAACTGTGTCTGTTTAATGATTGCAGTCTAGCACCAAGGAAAGGTTAACAATGATTGCTCTAATGGAGGATTCTCCAGCAGTATGAATTCTTTCTGGAGGATTCGTGTGGAATTGAATTTGATCAGTTAATTCCTGGCCTTAAAATCTTTTAACAAGTATTTACTGTAAATCTTGGTCAAGCAGATTGTATTCTCTCTCCTTCTGAGTATATGAGAAAAGGTTGTTTAGAGCACCAGATATTGGTGTAACTTTCCTAGCTTTAAATATCCTGTCAATGCACATCCAAAGCAATTAGTCACTATTCAGTTCCTCCCTTACTAACCCTGAGCTATGGTATAAAAACTTTCTTGTCTTTAAAAACAGCATGCAGGTTTCCAACAACATTAGACTTGCAGTGCCAGATTTCAGAACTGGGCAATGAGAAATTTTCCTAGAGGAAAAAGCTTCTGTTTTGGATCTGATGAGTCAAACTGTAGAAAATGCCAGTTAACTCATTCAGTCTTTTTTCATAAGCATGGTCAATACAACATTTACTAATGTGGTGTATTACATTTTTAATGCAAATTAAAATTTAAATACACATTTTTTTTAAGTAAAAGAGAATAGCAATAGCTGTTTTGGTCTTGTTGTAAATCAGGGCTTTAGAACTTATGGCCCTCAGGTCATTGCTGAGCTGCAGTTCCCATCAGTTGCCCAACAGCATGGCCAATAGCTATATCTGATTGGATTTGTACAGTAACATCTGATGTTGTATAGTTGCACTTGTGATATATACTGAACACAGATACACAAAAAACATTTTCCCAGGTATCCAGATTTCCAAGGCTAGAGTGTTTATATTAAAGTAGCATTAGTTAAATTAAGTGAAAGCAAATGCACACTTAGAGCATATACAATTGCTAACCTGCTTCACTCATCTTACTAAGATATGGTTTGTTTAATCATGCTTTTAAATAAGCCATTGCTGGCTGGGTTTGTATAATATATACTATACATTTTTGTACATAAATCATTTTGTGGTGTCTAGGCTACTGGCAGGTTAAAAGTCCTGCCAGCCTCTAAGAGCACAAATTTTATAATGACATTAGTTGCCAATAAGCTTCCAGGCCCAGTTCTGATATCTGGTTATCATATTTATTTGTTGGCTTTGTAAGGCTGCCTAATTATCAAATATTCTTTATGGTGTGGCACTGGGATCTAGCAGGCAGTGCCTTGGCAAAACTGAATCTGCCTGTCTAGTCCAGTCTTTTAGAGGTCTGTTGACAATACCTGCCCCTAGAAGAAATGTATGGGGGTGGATTAGGCAGCAGGCCTTCTCTGTAATAGTCCCTTTGGAACTCTCCTCCTGGAAGTACATACAGCTCCTACTCTTTTTTAGCCTTCCAAAGTAACTTAAAGCTATTTCATCTCAATGTACTTTTGGCTCCAGTGAATGACTGGGCAGTGGTACCAATTAGAGGTATTTACTTGGAATTTTATTTCCATGTTGTAAGTTGGCGTTTATATTTATATATTACCCACAATCATTAAAGATAGGGATGGGTTCTAAAAATTTATAAATAAATATATAAATGTGGGTTCAAACAGCATACTAAACTAGGGATCAGCAACATTTCAGATACCATGTGATTTCACAGACATCAAAAATAAAATGGCTAAAATATGGGATCTTGGCCATTTTGAAAAATACAGGTATCCTCACTTACTGACGGTAATTGGGACTTGGAGCTCCATCGCTAAGCAGTGCGATCATGAAGTGCGACATCATGTGCCCATGCCAGCAGTCCCAGTTGTTGTCATTAGGTGAGTCCCACACAGTTGCAGCATCCCGGGGTCAAGTATTTGCCATTTGCAGATGGCTTCCCCATTGACTTTGCTTGTGGGGAGCCAGCAGTGAAGATTGCAAATGGCGATTCCATGACTGCAGGATGCTGCAACATTATAATTGCGATCTGGTTGCCAAGCACCCGAATTGCGATCATGTGACCATGGGGAAACTGCAATGGCCATAACTACTAGGGCCAGTCTTAAGTCCCCCTCATTCAGCGCCATAGTAACTTTGGTCGCTGAATGAGTGATTGTTAAATGAGAACTACTTGTAATTTAATTTGGGGATCCTGTGGGTGCTTGATATATTCAAAATTGTAGGAGAAGCAGAATGAAACAAGCTGCATAACTGTCACTCATGTTCTTGTGATCTCCAGTCTGGACTACTGCCATGCACTTTACATGGGACTGCTCTTGAAGAGCATTTGGAAGCTTCAACCAGTGCAGAATGTGGCAGCATGGGTAGTAAATGGCACCAGTTGTTTGGCGCATGTAACACTGGCGCTGTGTTGGTTGCCATTGTGCTTCTGGGTGCAATTCAAGGTGCTGGCTGTCATCTTTAAAGCCCTTCATGGCTTTGGACCGGGTTACTTGAGGGACTGTCTCTCCCCAGTTGTTTATACCTGTCCCAACCAGTCAGGTAGGATGGGCGTGCTTTGAGTCCCATCAGCTAAGGAGTGCCTAGAAGATGTACCTTTTCTGCCATAGCACCCACACTATGGAACATTCCCTCTCTGGAGATCAGAATGGCCCAAATCCTGCTGACCTTTCATAAGTCCTTAAAGACCTGGCTCTATGCCTGGGTCTGGGGCCCTGAGTGTATGCAGGGATCTGTTTCTTGGTTATGTTAGTGATTATGATATATGATATATTCTCAGCTGCTATGTATTTTAATTTTTGTGTTATTGTAATAGTTTTTATTTTATTTTAATTTTGTTCACTGCCCAGAGTCATTTGTTGAGATGGGCGGCCATACAAATTGAATGAATGAATGAATGAATGAATAAAGGTTTATTGCGTCAATGATATTTTATTAAATCACATTAATAAGACTTGTAGGATGCATAACTCGTTAAATTACCTTTAGTTTTAGGACAAGTATCTATTTGAGCATATATTGCATAGAATATTGTCATTATGTACACAATGTAGCTTTCACTTGCAGTGGTACTAGTATAAGAAGTTTCTCTAGCGAACCATAACATCTAACTTCTTGCATGTCAGAAATAGATCTCTTGTCAATCTCAGACCCAAATCTCTGGAATGTACTCCCTGTTGAACTGAGAATGTAAACTCCTTGTTGGTGTTTAAAAATGCCTGACACCACATTTTTTTAAAAATAGACTTTAATAATTAACAGTTAGAATGAAATTTGAATTATTTTAATGTTTTAGATTATTATATGTTTAGTGTAAATTCCAGTAAGATTTTGGTTGTCAATAGTGCAAAAGGAAACTGTTTATGAGGTCTAATTTTTTGTTGTGCTTAACTTGTTTAAATGACCCAGTTTAACATTTTGAGGGTGAGCATTTTTTGAAAAAAAATTGATTTTATTTATAATTGATTCTAGCTCAGTTGTATCCCTTGACCTGCTAGTTCTATGTAATTTTTTTTAAATTAAGGAATGTATCTCCCTGTTTGTTTTAAATGAGATATCCAGGCACAAGTTTAGCATCTCAGGGATGACTATGCCTGCTTTGTGCATCAACATTTGTAGTAATCCTTCTACAACACAGTTTATCACAGGAATGGATTGCACTGTTAGAGCTGCTCAGTGTGCATCCCAACATTGGAACAGTGTTTAGTACATGCTCACTTTTCCATTATTCTATAAATATCAGTCTTTGGTGATAAATGATTTATCTTTTACTAAATCCACATATTTTTTAGTTTCAGAGTTATAATCTGTCAGCCAAAAGGACCTTTCTTGTTTTATGCAGCACTTACAACAATTGAGATCAATACTTGACATGGTAATGACTCACCCTGCCTCTCCCAAAATGCTTTCCTGCCTCTCCCTAGCTTCCTTGGTTGATAAAGATTATTTCCAGGCAGATTTTAGATGGTTGATATTCCAGTGAAACTAAACATTGTAGTCTTAGAAAAGAAAGTGAAACTTGTAATTGGGGCCAAACCCGAGATATAGTAAACCTCAGATTTGTGGGGTTTAGATATACAGCACTTCTGTTTGTGTAGCTTTATATTCATACTGATTAAAATTAGTGTAAAATAGGAAGTCCCCAGTTTAGATGTCAGTCATGAACAGATTGACTTTAGGCAAACCATTAAAACCAAGTTTTAATTTCACATTGCCACTTCCTTTTAGTTCTTGCCCTGCCATTTTGGAAATCCTTGGATGAAGGATTCATATTAGAGTTCTGTCTCCCTTGAGACCAACAATGTTTACTTCCAACATGGACTGCGTTCAAATGTTGCCAGTGAGATGTGGAATCTAGCTTGGGGAAACGCTGACAACACTGATACAATAGTACTTGAACAAGCCATTACCTTAGATCCCATTTTAACTGTATGATGGTGGGTATGAGTTACTTTATAGCATTGTTGTAATACATGTCCCTCTTCTCATTTCCAAATAATTTATCATAGGAAGCTGGAATTCAGTTTAAATCAATTGTGATATGTAAGGAAATAGAAAGATCACTGAGCACATTCAGCTCATTTGTGAAAGTGACACTGTGAAGGGAATTGCCTGTTTAATACAGGCCAGTATTTACAGTAGGGAGGATTGTTGTGGATCTCTAGGAATGCAATTGTGGGTTCACACCTGATCTTCTCAAAATATATGGAAGCGGTTGACTATTGCTTTCCTTTCTTTTAAAAATAGAAGTTTCTTGTCTTGTAGAAGACAATTATTTACCTGAAAAAAACAGGGAAAGTTCAGAAGGCGGTCAAATAAGGTTTTCACTCATTAAAAGGATCATGGTTTAGTACATTGCCTGGCTTCTTGTCTTTGCCTTAAATTAAAATTTGAATAGGCATATTTGTACCATATATCTTGTTCTCTTTATGCATTTGCTTGAGGTTTCAAAACTGTCATTCTTAAGGAGCTATCATTATCACTGAATAATTTATATAAATTGGTCATCTGAACTAGCAGTGATTTACTACTATGTCACGATTCTCGGTTTTGACACCACCATTATGTGCAGAAATAAGCAACTGTCTTCAGAACAATAATACAAAAGCAGGAAGAAAATCTAAAATAAGTTCTAAAATTAAGAGAGACTGCTGAAGCTTGAGACTTACAAAAACAGATGATGGAAGAAAACTGCATATTATGAAATAGCAGCCCTGGTGCATTTGACTGGTTTAACCACACAATTGTCTTCTGGTAATTTTCAGCACCTGTCCCAGCTTCCTTGGATGCCCTCTATCACCTCAGGTTTATTTCCATCTCTTATCTGGGCAGGTGGGCATGCTTCCAGTAAGGTTCTTGACAACAGTCATCTCCAGTTTTAATTTACTAAAGTTGCCTCTGGGATATGTGAGAGTCCAAAAGCTTTGAAAATAAAGATTATACTTGAGTCTCTGTAGCACGGTAGCTTTTTTTAAGGTAAGGTAGTCTAAAAGTAAAATTAAGTGGGACAATATTGAACACTTTTTACCAAAAAAAAGTGCATCAAGAGCCATGCGATCAGTTGCTTAAGAATATACTTCTTTTAGTAGAGATGGCTGCCATACGCAAGAAGCTTGTCATTGTGGGAGATGGAGCTTGTGGAAAGACTTGCCTCCTTATTGTCTTCAGCAAGGACCAATTCCCAGAGGTCTATGTCCCCACTGTGTTCGAGAACTATGTGGCTGACATCGAAGTGGATGGAAAACAGGTAATTTGCTGATCTTCACGAATCATCTGATTCTATAGGAGTATGAAATTCAAAATGCAGCTTATGGAAAGGGGTGACAGTAAGATACATTTGTATTCTGCATACATTTCTGGATATATGCAGAAGAGATAATAAATTTAATTCTGTGGGGTGTTTTTGAAGTAAGTTTGGGAATGCATGAAATGTCTAGTGAAGTGTAACGTAAGTTATGAGTCTGCCTTTTACCTATTACTTTGGGCATTGGGCCATCCAGTGCACATATCTAAGATTAAAAATATTTGTTTCTCTCTTCTGATTGGTCTGTGTTAGCCTCTCTGATTTGTTGTATCCGCTGAAGAACAGAAATTAAAATTAGTGTGAAAGGATTAAAATGTGGTTAAAAGAAAATACAGCCTTTTGAAACTGCATTTCTTTTTCTAGTTGAATTCAGTTAATATGTGCTTTGATTCTGAGCTGTTTCACCGAAGCATGCTAAGATTGTAGTGGTGTGAGCAACTTGTATATTTCAAAATGTACTCTTGAGTCCATATCCCTATAGTTTGCCAACTTTGTCTTGTACAGGTAGAACTTGCCCTGTGGGATACAGCTGGCCAAGAAGACTATGACCGCCTGAGACCCCTGTCTTATCCAGATACAGATGTTATCCTCATGTGCTTCTCCATTGACAGCCCTGACAGTTTAGGTGAGTCCTTAATCTCCTCTTTTGTACAGGGTGAGAATATGTGAGTTGGAAGGTAGGGCTGAGGGTCTTATTCTCCTTCTGAGTAGCATGTTGGGATTCATGCTCCAGACATTGGAGTAAGGGCACGGAAAATGGTGGGTGGGACCAGGACCCCCCCAATTTTATTTAATTAAAAATGGGGTACAGTTAATTTGATGGCCCCATGTGTATACAATACTTCATTTCTTGGTTACATTAAATATTGTTTTATTTGTCAAAGCTTTATATTTCAGAGGGAACTTTTGGAGAGGCTCTGGAGACTACATTCAAGTTTTTGTGGGTTGTTTGTTGTCCCAGGGCCTCTGGTTGTCCATTCCTGGTATAGGGAAGAATGTAGAGTCCACAGATTTAGTCTTTATTCCTTTTTCTCTTTAGAAATACTACAGTAATATGCTCATGGCATCTATTCTTGAGCAAAACTGTCAATGTAGTAGGATATGTTTATGCCATTTACTGTATTTCCCCACAGCCATGTGGTTAATTAAGCTGTAATTGTTTTTTTTCCTTTTCTGAGGATTTCAGTAATGTTCCATGAAGGGGAAAGGCCCTTAAATTTTTTCCAGGCAGTAGTTAAATTGCAACTCTTTCTCAGATTTTGGCTCTGGGACAACTTTGGAATTAAGATGTTTTTCTATGTGTTGTTGGTATATATTAATAGGACTAAGATGCTTAGATCATATTAAAGGTCACAATACTGTAGGGTTACAGATAGTTTTTAAAGGGTTCACAAACTTTCTGTCACCACTGTAGTAGTGTCATATAACTAAACTGCTCAATTAATTGGAGCCTCTCATGTAAAGCTGTTGGTTGAATTATGTTCTCTTCCTATACAGAGAACATCCCTGAGAAGTGGACTCCAGAGGTCAAGCACTTCTGTCCCAATGTGCCTATCATCTTGGTAGGAAACAAGAAGGATTTGCGTAACGATGAACATACACGTCGGGAGTTAGCCAAGATGAAGCAGGTGAAGTCAAAAGTTTAACATCCCTTGCTGGACCTACTATTGTCATTAGAATAGAAATGCTTTGGATTCTGTTAGAGAAAACCCAAAGAGTTACTCATTTAAGTAGCTGGAGGTCCTTATCTAGGGTGGTATGTCATCTGAAGGAACTGATGTATACTTAACATTTGAAAGAGGGGTAGTTGAGGCATAAAGGAGGTGCCTGTGTGCCTGTGATTATTCCATTTGGTAACCCTCCAACTTCATAGTCTTAGTCTTTAAGACTGTCCTAGATTAATGATTGTTGAAAATTACTTGTGGAAACCCATTATTCTTGTTGCTGGATTTTTGCTCTTCTTTACTTCCTCAGTATGAAGTCCAGGAGACCTCACTGTCCTTTTCTCCTTTAGGAACCAGTGAAGCCAGAGGAGGGCAGGGATATGGCCAACAGGATTAGTGCTTTTGGCTACCTGGAATGTTCTGCCAAAACAAAGGATGGAGTGCGGGAAGTGTTTGAGATGGCTACTCGAGCTGCCCTACAAGCCAAACGTGGGCGCAAGAAGACCTCATGCCAACTGCTCTAATTTCTCCCCAGCCTGCCTTCCCTGCCTGCCAGCCGAGTCATTGAGCTGTTAGCTTCCAGGCTTGCCTCCCCTCTGATACTATGCTGAAGGCAGGACTGGCATGTCTCTTCAGAGGGGGAACCTGCTAGAGCTGGGCAGGGGTTCTTCTGGAGCATGGCAACTAACTATGGAGATGGGCTTCTCAATCTGTCCCAGGCTGTTCCCATCACTGTGCAGGGGTGGCATTTTCCCCTTCCATTACAAAAGTCTGATCCTTCCACATAAGGTCAGAAGGTGCTGGCCTTTGATGGGTCAGTGGGAAAGCTCCTTGTCCTTCTATGCCTGCTTGCTCACAGCAGTCTTGCCTCTTCTGTTAGTAGCCCATGGCACTACATTGTTCTTGGCAATTCTTTTAGAGAAGACTTTCTGCAAAGTGTGAAAGCTTCTTGCTTTAGTAATTTGAACATCCAGTCCCATGGAGTTTCCCCTAGCTCAGAAAGGACTATTGATTTGTGAAACAAGTCACTCACTTTGGGAGGTAGGGAATAGAATGTAGTCCTCCAGCACAGCAGGCAATAGTTCACTTAGCACCTCCTACTTTGGCAGACACATCAATCCCTTAGCTGCCTTTTCTGCTGTTCAGGGTGTAGCAGGCTCACTTTGGACCATGTCCCCTTCCTCAAGGCAAACATAGACCAATTAAAAAGCCATCTAATTTAAAATTTTATTTTGAGGGCTGCCTTACTAAAATGGCAGAGGCTCCTCTACCTTTTCCTTCTATCCTGTACCCTGAATAAGATTTTCTTGAATCAAATATTTAATCTCCTGTCAGCAGAGCAGGGAGCTCCTTCCTTCAGTCTGCTCAGGAGATTGGGTCTTATAGCTTGGCCCCTTCTTAACAGCGTATCTACATTTGTAAGCAGAGGTGCTATAGGCCAGCTTTCTGGACCTCCTGTGACTGAAATAGTCACTGCCACAGCTCCCAAGTGCAAAGGACCTACTCTGTTGCTTCTGTCTCTTTGCTCTCTTTCATTCCTGCTGCTGCCTCCTCTCTTCCCTCCCCATTTGTACTCACTGCGTTGCCACTGGGGTGTATGATTTTTGTGTTTAATTTGTATTCACATGTTTAAAAAGTGGTTGTTACTTTTCAAAATGTACTTGAAAGACAAATCTGTAATAAATTTGTAGCGATGTTTAGTATAGGAGGGGTTCTGCTTCTTGCCTCTTTACACATCTCCTGTTGGAAGGGAGCCCTTTGTTCTGTGGCCAGTAAAGATGAATGTTGATAGGGCAGGGTCTCAGGATAGTTCTCACTAGAGCATATATTTCAAGAAAATCGAGTGACAGACACGTTGCATTTAGAGTAATTTATGTCCACCATGAGGAGAGTCAAAGAGCGTTTCTTATCCCTGCTGTTAAGAAATGGGGTGAATACTCTAAAAATGACATACTGTTAGGAATACAATGCAAAGATGATGATCCAGTAGGAAACACAGTTTGTCATGAATCTTGGCCACAAGCAAGCCCAATAACACCTCACTTTCCTGAGACCATATCATTCCAGTAATACACACAAAAGCACCTACCTGTTCCACTTCAAGTGAATATGGGTAAAGGGAGGCAAAGTAAAGTAAGGCATGGTTTCGTGGTCAGATTTTAAATGGCTGGATTCTTAATACTCCCATCTGTAATTTGGAACATTTTATTCGCTAGAAACCACTAGTCAGTCATAAAGGAAATAATGGAAATGGTTAACAGCACTGTGCTGTTGGGTAACTGGGATGTTCTGAGTTTGTTATTAAGTACCCATTAGTTCTGCCTGAGCCATTTGTTTTCAATCTACATACACCTTCCCCAACTACTGGCCTTGTTAAAGAGAATTTGGCTCAAGGGAAGGCAGATTTTTGTGCTACTTGATTGTTGCTTGTAAATGAGTGCTGCCATCCAACAGGAGAAGCATAATTCCCCAACAACTTACCTCTGCTGTTGCTATTTGACAGTGAGGCACCATGGAGCATTTTTTCAAGTAAACTATCAACAGTACTGCAACTTTGCAGAAATTCCACTTCCTTGGTTGTGCATTGGCAAAGGGCTTTGCAATTCTGAGAAATCTTGCTTCGTTAAAAGCTGGAAATCATTCTGAGCTTCTCCCACATGAAGCACATTTGTCCGCTTTGTAATTGGAAGGCCCAGATCAAGTCTTCAGCTTACATGATAGCCAGATGAGACAGCCAAAGACCACGTTAGCTGGATCATTCTGGAAGGCACAGCATGGCCCACCTACAGGACAGCAAGTTGGGGATGGCTCACCTAGATGCTTATTTATGAAAGCAGCAGCTGAATATAGCGTGGATGCTTTGGGTTTAGAAAACCCATGGCTTTTACATCATACGGAGGAAAGAACTGAAGCTACTAACAGTTGCCACTGATGGAGAGAAAATGTAATTTTCTACCTTAAGAAAAGGCAGTCAAGTGGGAAGTCTTTATATGCAGCATAGGAGCCTTTCCCATGCTTAGTTAGGATTAATGGGGTTGTGAAACCTGCTGTATAGGCTACTTGAGTTTAGGATGCACATTCCATTTTCTAGCCAGGCACTAGTCCCTTTGCATTTCAGGAAAACAGTGGCAAGATGAATTTTATTAAAATTGACCAATTTGGATTACTAGGGGTTTCAATAATTCTAAAAAGCACAATTATATAATGGGAAAGTGTTCAGCATGATAGCTTTTTCTAATTGGGAAATTTGTGTAAAAACACTAATGCAACTTTTAACTTGGCGTGCATGGATCTTCTCTCAAATGACCACTATATCAAAGCAGAAATGTGCTATGTAATGGCTAATAAAACTGAGATGTGGATCTAAAACATGATAGCACTAGTGTTGCTTCTAAAAGTGAGTTGGAAGGCAGGATATTCCTCACTGAAACCTCGCTTCTCCCATCAACTAGCAACTCTTTCACAGCATGTTGCTTTTGGAAGTATTTTTTATGTTCTCAGGTTGGACCCACATTCTGACTTCCTCTCTACAGCACAGCTGTAAAGATTACTTCAGCTAGATGATAAGACTGCCAGGTAATCGTGCTAGATACTTTTGCTCCCTATCTTCAAAATCTGGTTCCCTACCACTTACCATTCTACTTACCAAATTATCGTGCTAGTGGATATTTAATCCCCTTATTGCTTTGCCTAGATTTTTTCAATGGTTAATTTAAAATGTCTTTGCCTGTCATTTGTTCCACACAGTGCATCCATTTTGGAGATAAACTAATTTATCTTCCATATATACTTCCATATATACCTCCATATATATTTATATTCATCTTCCTTTCATATATACAATAATACCTCGGTTCACGAATGCTTCTGTTCATGAACAATTCAGTTCGCGAACAGCAGCGTTTGCAAATATTGCTTCCGTTTGCAAACTCCGCATCGGGTGACGAACACGACCTGCGGCCATCTTCCCTGCTCTGACACGTGGTCGTGGCTTCTTCTAGGCGAGATCGCGGTCGCAGACAGACACTTGCTGTGAAGCTTTTTGGTGTTGCCTCAAGCGAGGTTAGTGTTCTCTCTCTTCATACTGTACTGTACTTTATTTCATATTTTTGTGGTTAAAAAAAATGCATATGGTTCAGAATGGATTAACCTTATTTACATTGAACCTTATGGGAAAATTTGATTCAGTTGGTGACCAATTCGGTTGGCAACCACGTTCGTAGGGGTCAGAATGGATTAACCTTATGTACATTGAACTTTATGGGGAAATTTGATTCGGTTCACAACCAATTCGGCTCGCGACCAGAATCATGGAATGAATTAAGTTCGTGAACTGAGGTACCACTGTACTAGCACTATACTGTATATGGTATAGCATAAGGACACCTCTATAGCCATCAGAGGTTCTTCAATTAACATGTACAATTTACAAGGGGCCAGAGAGGCAGGGCTAGATCATGGCAGAATCCAGAAGCTGTAGAACACAAAACAGCTTTTTATTTAATGTGTAAGGCACATTTATATTGCAGAACTGCAGAAGGCTCGAGCTTGTGTTTCTGACCTAGAGTAAATGAAGCTGATTGTAGTGTCATGGTTGTTTACATTATGTAGAGCAACATTAAGCACTGCTGAATAATCTAGGCCTCATTCATTACACTTAAAAATACTGGCTTGAATAGCTACTAGTCTAGAAATTATCTATGAAGTGTTGCACACCCTGTGTAGCAGATACTCAGCAGTTTCTGTTGCTGTGCCTAAATCATGTAGGATGGCTTTCCCCTGCAACATAGCATGCTTGATACAACTTCATTTCATGGAAACCGGGAAGCCTTAAAACAAGGGAATTTTGGAATGTGTTCAAGATCAGAGCCTCACCTCTATTATGTGTTCAGATCAGGCAGCCTCACTAGTTTGCCTTTATAAAACGGGTATTTTGTGACTAGTCATTACAAAAGCATTCCTGTATCTGGTATTTTATGACAATGCCCTCAGAACCCTAAAAGTTCCAGCTATGCCCACTGTCCCTAAAAGTTTAGGGAAAACTACTCTAGAGATTTACAGAAAGCACAGATACCTGAATGTACCTATTGTAGGCTTTTATTACATAATACACAGCTGCAACACCTAGAAATAAATATTTCAGCAGTTACATCTTGCCACCATTCAAGTCTTTTTATAAGATGTTTAGGGATCACTCCTCCTTCCTATCACAATTGCTCCAGATGAAACATATCCCTGGATATCATTCGAGGAATCAATGCTCCGGCCTAGAAAGCATTTTAAAACATTAGCCTTCTCATCTTCAGAGCCATACCTTTCTATTCAAAAGTGTATCGTCATGCTTATGCTAGATATATGATTCTGAAGGTATTGTAGTTCATTTTACATCAGCTACATTGAAATGTTTTTACACTATTGGATTTAAGGAGGGAAAGTACTGTTTGCAGAGACAAAGGCCTCTTTCTTGTCTGCCATTTAAAGGCTTTCCTCCAGTCCTTGAGATGGCAAAAATGTAAGTTGGCATATTTTGCAATGCCCTCGCACTCTATTCTGTTTCAATAACAAAGCCAGTATACAGTTCTTAACACTTTTGATGCAAGAATGGAATTGGTGGTGTCTTGTGACTTTGCTTACCTCCCCAAACCAGCTGGTGGGAAAAACACTCCCCTAACATGGGATGAGGCTGGGGAGGAAGTTAATTTTGACAGATGGCTCAAGTGGTGGGTTTAGGTCAGTTGCCAAAACATTGCTTTGGCTTTATGCAAGTCTTTCAACATGGGTACGTTCATCTGATAATTGTGCTCCATTCTGATATGGCTTTAATGCTATTCTGGAATAGTATCGATTTGGAATAGCACTCTGGAGCAGCAATTAACCCATGTTTACCAAATATATATATAGTGCTAGGAACAGCTAAGATACTGCGCAGAACCCTCAAACCCCCAGGCCTCTGGTAGAGGACCCAAGATTGAGGAAGACACAGACCACCCATAGGGATGAGAGGGGAATTTATTTATTTGTTTCTCTCTCTCTCTCTCTCTCTCCTCCCTTATATAGAGCAAACAACCTCAATTCTGGCTGAGAATAGACTGATTGGGAATCTGGCACAGATATCATTTTGTGCTTGCCCAATGTATAACTGAGTGGCTGAGGATCAAGAGGTGGAACTGATGAATACACACAGGATGAGTGGAGGTGCCAAAGAAGCCACTGAATTGAAACTGAATCAAAGGATCCCTGCCAGCTTTTTGTCAGTTTTCAAAGTCTGATCAGCTTCACACCCTTTGTCTAGTTTCACAGTTGGAGGACCTGTGCCAGTCCTGGATGAAGGAGGGGAGAGGGGAAGAGAGAGACAACCAAGGCCACCTCTTTCTCCTTACCCTCCCCATGTGCAAACACATCTGAGAAATTGCACTCTTTCCAGCAAACGTCAATTTTTAAAAAACCAAAACACCCAACAAGCACTTCAGAAAGCATCAGTCAGGCATTACACGGGCAGATGCCTTTGCAGAATCCAGTTGCTACTGTGGTCCAAATCAAAATGGCCATAGAGGACAGGGGTCATGCCTGCACCAGCATAAAGTAGCCAATAGGAACTGAGCAGATCCCAGCTCTGAACTGTCTTGTCGATGAGATATCATACAGCAAAACTTACATCAGGCGAAAAGGGGAAATGCTACTTTTAAACTGGAACAGTTGAAACTGTCTCCACCATGGGCTCAGGATAGGAAAAAAGCAATGCCATGAGGACGCATCCTTAAGTTTCAAGCCATGGTTATGACATGTGGATGAGACCAAGGGATTTTATCACTCGCATCACTTATGGAGGTTAAGGGGTTATAGCTGTGTCCTATTGTCTCAGCTCTTTGTCAATATTGTCTGCACCGAAGACAAGGCAGTTGCTGGAAGAACTGAAAGTTAGAGACCAACCCATACCTTTGTGGAGTTGAATAGGTACATGTTTGCATATTATGGCTTCTTGGACACATTTGAGACCCATCTATAGGTGTTTTCATAAGTGGTGCCCAGACTTAGAATTTTACCGTATTGCATAAAACAAAACGTTTTAATCTGTTTTTTAAAAAACTATTTAAGAACCACATCTCTAGGTACTGCCTAATGGGTGCATTTTTATTCTCCACAAACTGGCTACTGTAGACCTCATACTGATCACCTTTCTCTGAGCATGGCACAAGCCAATATCTGCCACTACGGGGAAGTGATGAACAGAGGAGGCCCAAGAAGAAAAGTCATTAACCTACATGACAGAAGATGCAATTCTACACATTTTAGAGAGCAAGCTTCCATTTCAGAATATAGCTTCTGGTAACCACTTCTTTAAAAAACTGAAAGGTTACAAAAAAGAGCAATGGACACATGGGAAACCATTCTCTCTCCCCCTGCTCCCAATCAGGCAGGCTATTGAAGCAGCGTGCCAATGCACTCAGTGACTACATCAGTTGTCCAGCACATCTGGGAGGTAAGAAGTTGGTCAAGGTTGTAATAGAAGATAGAGTGCTTTGCCATGCACAGGCACAGCAGTCCAAGTCATTTATATTCTAGTCCCTTACCTGCTCTTTGCCTTCTGGGAATGCAGAACCTGGTGCAAAGGGCATCGGAAGATGGCTGGATGGAGTCACAGGTTACTGCACTACAGTGGAAATAGATCTGAACAACAGACAGAAATCACCGGGCATCACAAGGTAGTTTGAGAGAATTGGGAAGCATGTTACTAAATGAAGGTGGTGAAGTACTAAAAGAGCTCATCCCTTGGAAAGAATTGGATTCAAGTGATTTTAAAAGAGAACTGAAAGACGCTCATTCCAGTTTTAACACAGTATTATAGGGATATTCTTGTAAAAGTCCATGGAACTTAGAAAAGCTATATTTCCTTATTGTCATACAATACCTTTGGTGGGGAAATAGAGACTGCCAGTAATGCTACCAAGGCAGGACTTTGGAGAGCATCTTAGGGATTATCAACAGAAGAGTCAGCCACCCTGATATAGCATCAATAGGACCAACATAGTAAACTGCCATTCCAAGTGTAACACCATGAAGCATCATGTCAAAATTACCCACATTGACCAGTAAAGGCAGTCTTACCTAACCCTTACCTGCCCTTGAACAGCTTGGCTGTTCACCACAAATGTAAACATTTTCACTTCAAACCGCTTCAGATGTGTAGGGAATGGGATAGAAGTGTTGGGGACATCATGGAATATTGTCTGATGTGAATCTGCCGTATTCTCACAACTAGTGTGTAAGATAAAAATAATTAGATGTATACCTACACGAATATGTATGCATATGCATATAACTCATATTCTTTTTGTTTCTCAACAGAGCTATAGCTATGAGATCCAGTCTGTGCCAAGTTGGCATCAAAGACCAGAAAGGGCCTCTTAACTAGATAATGCCATGGAATTATCAGCACCGCTCCTATCAGCACAAGTTCAACCTCAAAGAAAGCCATAGTACATGATTGACGAACTACAGTGTTCATGCCAGACAATATAGTATTACGGCTCTGGAAGATATACCATCAAGCTCTATCTTGGGTTTTGAAGTTATAACAAGAATTGGCCATGCGTCTTGGGGTCTTTAGATGGCTGGATTATTGAACTCAGAAGAGCAGCAATTTCTGCAGCCAGTACAAAGTGTTATGTTTTGTTCTGCTTTGGGTAGTTTTTATAGAAGGTCTTTCATCCCCCAGCATAACCCAAGCCAGATGTACTTTCTATTCAGGCCTTGTCAAACTGCCTTTTTCAGCATCTTCACTCAGTGCTCAACTTTTCATATAAGTGGCAAGCAACCTTCAACCCACACTTATAATAGGTACCTGTCAACCACTATGTCCCATTGTGGGAAACTCTTCCTGTCGGGTGATGCAGTGGCCCAACAATCCTCCAGGAACAACTCCAGCTGTGGGTCTTGACTGTGGAGAAGCTCTACCTGGAAGTAGAGAGGCTCTCGAAGGTAGCGACTTATGGGATACTCGGTGTTGAGGTAGAAATCCCTGTAGGACTGGTCTACAGAAAAGTGAGATGGGCGAAAGAAACATTTATTAGGAGCCTAGTATCCTAAGATAATTGATTTAATTTACAGGAATCAATCTTCACTCACTGGTACAGCATCACTAGTCTAAACTAGGATTATGTATCTCCCACTCTGATATGCTTTTTAGTCTAAGAACTGTACTAGCACAATAGAAGAGGTACACTTAAATTTTAAGCCCAGATGAGACAACTGGAGCATAGGCAAAGGCATCTCTCGAGTCACAGCTGATTCTTTCATTAGTGAGAAAACCAGGATCTGAATGTTTTTATCTTTGGTTAAAGTAGACATTTTGTGATAGGACTGAAAGAAACTCCTCTTCCACAAGTCATACTCATCCAGTTATGCCAATACAAGTAGTCCTCACTTAACAACCATTTGTTTAGTGACCATTCAAAGTTGCAACAGTGCTGCACAGAGACTTACAACCGGTCCTCGCACTTACTACTGTTGCAGCACCCCCAGGATCATGTGATTGTGATTCAGGCACTTGGCAACCAGCTTGCACTTATGAGGGTTGCAGCATCCCAGGGTCACATGATCACCATTTGTGACCTTCCCAGCTGGCTTCTGGCAAGCAAAATCAATGGGGAACCGCGTGATTCGCTTAACAATCACATGATTTACTTAACAATTGCATGATTTGCTTAATGACCACTGCAAAAAAGATTGTAAGATTGGGCACAACTTGCTTAACAACCACCCTGCTTAACAATTAATTTTCTGGTCCCTATTGTGGTTATTAAGCGAGGACTACCTGTAAGCTCAAAGGTAATTGTTTATCGTTAACCCAAATACAGCCAAGAGATGTTCTTGGCTGCTTCCCCATGCTTGGATTAGAAGGACAAACAGATAAATGAGACAATAAAACTGAATCCTATTCTGCTGGATGATCTGGCATGCTCCCTCAACTGGCAAACGTGGCGTGCAAAGTTAATTAGTTATTCAAATCTAAACAGCCCAAGTTTCAGGACTCAAATTCACAATTTCATAACAGTATAAAAACTCCCAGTGAGGCCAAGGTAGCAGTGCAAGTTGACTAGTGCTCACATAGAGACAATCGAAAGACTAATCAAAGATGAATCCTACATAAAGCTAGAAATCCTATAGGCCCTGGTTTATCATAAACAAAGCTTACCATACTTAAAAATAGTTTTGATGAGACCTTCCATGCTTTTTAAAGTTGGATTTTTAAAAGGTAAATACAAATGCTTGTTTAAAAGTACAAATAACTGTTGCCTTTAGTTGCATTCTTCCTTCCTATCCAGAAGGAAAACTTCTAAGACAATCCTTGTACAAGCACATGCCTTCAGATTAGTGCTAAATCTAAGTTAGAAACTGTTTCTCATGCTGGTGGCTGATACAACAAAATAGTGTGTTACAATTTCATTGATTACAGTCTTAAATACATTATAGGTGACCCTTCTACTGTGAAATTACCTCTGGCCAGTTTAAGGGCAAGTTCCAGCTGCCCAGTCCCAGGCAGGATGCTTGGCGATGGTGCTTGCGCGGGGCTATACTGAAGCAGCAGCATCTTCCCAATTAAGTACTGGCAAGCACATTTCAACCTTGAAAACATGAGAATTTGCCAGCAAAAGGAGTCTTGTTTTATTCACCCAGCTCACGAGGAGCTCCAAAGTACAGCTTCTCTCTTTTCACATTTTTGGGAGGATGTTGATGCACACAGGACATTCAGAGGACTTTAGCTGGCTATGTTGGAGACACATGTCTGCAGAGTCTCCCCAGATGTGCCCAAATCATCCCATACTATTGTACCACTTTTTCATTGCTTAATGTTTTAGGGTAGCATTCAGTGTGGTGCCAAGGCAATCCTTCCTCAAGCACGGTTGGCCAAGGGGACCTCCTAATGCAGTGCTTTAATTCAAACTCTCCCAACCTGGGAATTCTGTGAACTGCCATCCCAGCATGTTTGGAAGCCACCCAGGGCAAGGACAAGTTGCCTTCAACTTGGTTCCCCAGCTCTCAAGTCACAAGTACTCACTGATACACAGGTATTGCTTGGCCTGGGAGGAAGTACAGGACCTCATTTTCATATGACATGATGCTGTTTTCAAACTGTAAAAAAGGATGGAATGAAATGTTCCAAAGCTTAGCCAATCTTAGAAACTGGATCCCTGCCCTTCCTCCAAGTTCCTCAAAGGCCTATGCTGGGCCCTTCCCTCTTCCCCTTTATCACCTCGTAAACCATATGAAGTAGGAAAGATCCAGTACTATAGTAGAAAATATACAGTTCCTAGTTTTTCCCCCAGTTGTCACTTATACCCAACACTGTTCAGTAAGAGCACACAACGGTTGGTGCTTGTCCTACTGGGTGGGTGTAAATCTGTTTTCCCCAACCTGGCCTCCCCATTGGGAATGACTGGGAATTCTGAGAGTTATCATCCCAACACGTCCAGAGGGTAAACAGGCTGGGAGAAGATCAGTGGACACATTCTATTCTGCTTTAGAGCATCCTTTCCAGACCATCCTGGAGAGGGGATTCCCCCCCCCCCCCCGAGTAATCTCTCACCTTGCGAGTTGTGCCACAAGAGGTTACATTGAAGAGGAAGACTGCCCCTGCCTTTGTCACAGAAGCTGCCCTACAGCGTTTGTCTCTCAGCACTAAAGTGGAGGGCTCCAGGTCTGGCATACCAACCAACTTCAGAGCAAACACTACCACTGTGCCATTAGGCTGGCACTCTGCAAGAGATAGGCAAGTCATTCCAGAAAGTTCAGGAGATAAGGATTCCTTCCTTGCTAAGCCCAGTACCCCAATTCTGTCACCCCCTTGCCTTGAGCAGGGCCGCATCATGGATGCTACCCCAGATAGAACGCCTCCAGACAATAAGCTCTTGGTGTTGATCACAGCCTTTCATGGTCAGCTTCAAGCAAGCGTTGCAGCTGATATTCCACGTTAACTGGCACTACTGTGCACCCATCCGCTCCAACACTTTTGTACGAGCCTTCCATCCCCAAAGAAATATTGTCATAGTTGCAAGCAATTGGATTGCTGAAGATAAAGAGTTTACAGCGCACATCACCACCCCCCTCGGCAGTGGGCACCATTTTCACCATTCACTCCCTCTCTCGTTTATTAATCTCCCATCCTTCATACAGGAGGTTAATGCTTTTTTTAAAAAGCAGCAAAAGGTTGAAAAGAGTGATAAGGCTATACAATTGAAGAGAAGGGAAGCACAGCCCTATAATTCCTCATAGACCACATCCAAACCACACCTTAGGAAAAAGTTAAGGAAAAAAAAAAGGAAAATTACAACAGTGGTAAGAATGGAGTGTACTGCAGCCATCTATGGAGGCTGCCTTAACTTATCGATCCTTTTCCTGCAAAAGATGAAGATGACATGGAAACACTGGAAGATTGCAGAAGTGGACCGTGACTGTGTCCCCATCTACACCTCCCAGGGCACAATCATTCCGCAGCAGCAATCCCCCCCCCCCAACCCCCAGGACATTGCCTTCCTTTCATCCCCAGTCCATGAGTGAGAAAACCTTGTCGTCCTTAGTTCTATCAGCATTAAATTAATACTTCCCCCTTATTCCTGCATGGTCCTCACTGTCAGCTGTGATCTCTGTTTTATATGTACTGTTTTCTTTTTATTTGTAAGCTGCCTAGAATTGTCAAGGTGTCAGGTGGCAAGGAAGGAAGGAAGGAAGGAAGGAAGGAAGGAAGGAAGGGTTTTGCCACCCATTCACCCATTGGATGGAAGCTGGGTGACTGCAGAGACTTAAAACAGAGGCGAGGAGGATACAGGTCACTAATGGGGACAGCCAAATTCATGCCAGTAGCTTCCTGTAGGCTTAAGGCAGGCGGAGAGCACTAACTCAGCATTGGGGAAATATCCTGTGTTTTGTTGTGTACTTGAGACAAAGGAGCCAAGAATCTGTGAGAAAATATTAAGCTCCTCCAACCCGCAGTTTTCTTGCTGGGAGAGAGGGACGAAATCATTAGATATATTTAGGAGCACTGTATAAAATAAAATGAACAATATGCTACTAAGTATGTGAGTGCCTTTGTTGTCAGATTGAAAGTGACATCCTCAAGTCTGGTTGACTATATCCCAAATGCTTAACGTATCAACATCCTGAGGGATATCAGGATCTACGTCCCTCAGACATTTAGCCAGCCCAGGAATGACATTTACCAATTAGATTGTTTGGAGAGAAGCTGCAGGAAATGGTAAATTCAATCATTTCAGTTTGACTGAGATGGTCCTTAAATTGCAACTGGAAGGTGGTCACAATCCCAAAGGAGTTTATTTCCTAGGACCCAAAAAAAGAACAGATTAGTCACATGAAGGCTTGCTTTATTAGTCAGTGCTGATGAGCCTCAATTTCAGTTCAAACCAAAGATCCCAGAGTCACCATTTAATTTCTATTAGCTTCACTTCTCAGTCTTTCTGAAGAAATAGGGAAATAGAAATTAAGTCCTTGAAACAGGATTGAGAGAGAATCTAATCGACCCCATTGGCCAGCTGGAGGATATGTTGGTCTATATAGCAACAGCATGGTTGGTACACTTATGGGAAGCAAGCGTGTGATTGTGAGAGTTTGAGTGGTGAAAATGGCAGCTGAGTGGAGGTACCCTAAGATTCTAAGCAGTAAATTGAGAACATCACAACCTTGCTATGGTTAAGACCTATCTAGGAGCCAGTCAACCGAACCAGGAGCTACAAGTGGGACATGAGAATTACTGCCTCCTTCTACTGATGCTCCTTACAGCTGGTATTTAGGCCTTAGATCAGAGATTCTTAATTTGAGGCCTCAGGGCACCTTGTGCTACCCTGGCATTCTGAAACTTGTTAGCAAATGACAGAAGGGTGAAATTATTAAGCATTATATCACCAAGTACTATTTAATCTTAGATTTTCATGATATTTTATTTAGGTTTTCTCCTAGCCCCTAGCTTGCTGTTCAAAGATCAAATGCAGCTCTTCGCCCCAGCCATTTGTGCACCTTAGCCTGAGATGGCTCCCAGGAAGACTCTTCTTCCCATTCATTATACAGAAATCAAGGGCCTCTTTTGGAATAGGATGAAGATTAGAATAACACATCTAGACTATGGTGGAACAGAAGGAATGATGTATAGCCTAGATCCTGCGGTTGAAGCAAAAGGGGTTCTGATACTGGCTTCTAATAAACAAGCATTTTGCTTACTCACAGAAGTAGAGGAAGCCAATTACCGGCCTGTTTCCAGGGAAGCAAGAATTCACGGTAACAAGTTGCTTCTCTCACCCAAGGCATAAGCAAAGCTTTCTATCCCCAAAGCAAGCCTCTTAGATATGGCAAAGAATCTCCCTCTTTCCTGCCATTTAGTGGTTCCCTGGACTTTTTGCAGCCAGGATATGGTGTGGTTATTTTCTCTCCTTGCGTTCCTTCACTGACAGGTAGGAGGAGGGAGAAGAGGAAGTGAGTGGGCAGCATCAATAGCAGGGAAGCCACCAACAACTTCCAAGGCTCAGCTTCCACAGCATGGTGGCTACTACTGATGGGGCAACAGCTGACTCAGGAACAGCAGAGGAGAAGGCAGTAGCAGCCACAGTGGCGGGTGGGCGGTCCCTTACTTGCTCACTCTTCCATTTTATTCTGTGCTGGGTCTTCCACTATGGCTCATGCTTGGGCTGCAGAAATCCAGATGATCACAAGATGGCAGTGCAGAGACACAGAAAACTAACCCTTTGCTGCCTTCTAGTGTTATCCAGATGTTCACCATCTAGATGGTTGAAGTTGAAGGAGTGGGCAGCAAGGGGGAGTCCAATGCGTACCTGTGCCTGCAGGCCCCAGGGTGGCTTTTTTCACAATGTTTACCCACCGTTCCCACTCCACCTCAGAAGGCACCCCTTTCCACTCTTTGACAGAGGGCTGCCCAGCCCAAGTTTTGTCCTACCTCAAGGAACACGTGAGGGGCGAACCTCGGCACCCTCAGGGCCAGGTGAGTTCTATTGTCCTGCAACCCATAGCCAAGGGTCTGTGTTGTCTCCTGAGTTAAGGGTGTGTTCCCCACAAAGGGCAACCAATTCTGGTCCACGTTGCCACGTTTCACCAGTAAATAGAGGGCTTCATCATCACAGAGCCCTTCCGCATGTGGCAGCACTGCAGAGAAGAGGAAACAAGACTAGTGCCTGTCCATTTACTTTCCTACCCACTGTAACTAACCCGGTATTTTCCAATAACATTTCTCACAGCTTAGTTGCACAGAAAAGCATGAGTAACTACTTGATCATTAATTACACAAATGATGGATGGATCAGAGTGCCACTGTAACTGCCTCCTTAAAGAGCATCAAGATTACACAAATGATGGATGGATCAGAGTGCCACTGTAACTGCCTCCTTAAAGAGCATCAAGATATCAATGGAAGACTATAACTGTTTCCAACAACTCTACGGTAACATCTTCTAGACCAACAGCCTACTTTCTCAGTTGCAATGGAAATGTCTGCTATCCCAGGATCTATAGTATCTCCAGCTTCTACCCATTTTGCTTCTGGTATCCATAATGGAAAGAGGCAGGAAATATTAGCTCCAATCAACTCACCTGCATCCTTCACCAAGGCAGACAGAGGGACTGGGACTTCAAAGGTTTCTGCCTGAGGAATCACCCTGAATAGCAATACAGGGTTGGTGGTATAATTTCGGAAGTGATCTGGGACATACTGGGAGAAGTTAATGGGGAGGGTATTAGTTTCTACATTATCAATAACAGTGTAACCACTAAAGGGAGCTAAGCGTGGCATTATGTTCATGCAGTCTATTTAGATGCATAAAATTTATGGATTACAAAATGTGTCTTTACCATGCAGCCTCTTTTGTTTTGTAATTCTAAGTTAAAACCTACATAATAGCTAACAATTTACATAGATAAATCAGCTGCATAATCCAGCCAAGCAATCTCCAGATATATGGACTTCAGCTCTTAGAATTTCCCAGCCAGCATGGCCATCGCTAAGAATTCTGGGAGCTGAAGTCCACGTATTTGGAGAAGATCATGATTGTGGAAGGCTGATTTTGACTCCATCTTGGAAAACTGACATTACCAAACTTTACACATGTAGCACATTGAAATGCTGACATACCCTACCGCAGACACCCTATAGCTTGAATCTTAGCAACCTCTTTCATACAACTTGATAAAAGATGCCCACGCATTCTAAGTCTGCCTCACTGTTGCTCTGCAAACAGAGTTACCACACACCCGCTCTTACCCAGCCTTTGACCAACATGTTCCATTTTGTGCTGGGGAGGGAGGAGAAAGAGATCCAAATTGCCTAAAATTCTCTTGAAAATTAAGGAAGGATAATCCAGCCTCAGGTTAGAAATGCCCAGGCATTCTCAAGAATGGATGGTTCAAGCATCTATTGGTGCTCAACACAGAATGTCATCTCCTGAAGTTGGTGCTCCCTCCAACATAGAAGGGGGAAGTCTGAAGTAGTACATGTGTGCTAATTATAGGCATACACAATAAAACACAGCATTTAGAAAAACAACATCCTTCAAACCACTCCACGTAATTATTCAATTTTAAAAGGAACGTCAGCAGTTTTGTTAGTGGTGCTCTGCTGCTAATGATAAAAAGACATTCTACCCTAAGACCTGCAAACAAGGCCTAAACTGATACCTGTTCTTACCTCCTTCTCAACTCCAGGAGCATCAAACGGGATTTGCACAAGATAATCTTTGCTGCCGTTAGGCTGTTTGATTTCAAGGATCTTACAGCTCCATTTCTCAGCCTCAGGCAATGTCAAGGGCCCTGAATTACCCACTGTCACACCAACCAGGTCTACATCTGGCAAGAAGGATCCAACTGTTGCATTGAAGAGCTGGAGATTTATTTTTGTATCTGCGGCGGAAAGAAAGCCATTTGAAGGCAAAATGTGCTTTGGGCTTGAAGTTCTCTCTCATCTTTTCCTCCAGCTGCTCTGTTAACAAGACCCTTTGGCTCATCCTAAGATTTGAATAGCCAACGTGACACCCATGGGCACCAGTGTACCCATTGAGATACCCCTTGATGCCCATCAGACTTCTTGCCCTATGTAATGTGGATGGCATTCAACAACCTTTTAAATAAATTAATCAGTTGGAAAGTTGGCATGATGCAAAGCAAAGCATCATCAGCCAGTGTGTTCATCATTAGGATCCACTGGAAAGGGTATATGAGTGTCCACCATCCAGGGGCAACAAAGCAATTTTCTCTGTTAGGTTACTGTGAGATTTTTAAAAAAGGGTAATAGGAACGAGGTAGCGTACATCAGGAATGAACAATCCACAGGCCATCACCCATGCCCCATGTTCTAGCCTGCAGAGCAATCCTTTCCACCCAAAGAGGTGTACTTCTGTCTTTGCCACCACCACCCCCCGCCAAAAGTTGCAGATAGATATGCTAAGCCTCAGCAAAGCTGACTTCCAGAGTTCAGATTTTTCCTCTCTCTATACATACACACATCACACATTCCTCTCTATATATTACACACACCACCCATCAAGAATGGTGCAACCAGGATTGTAGGGGGACCCTGGACAAGATGTCCCAGATCCCATCACTGCCTCTAAGCAAACCCCGTTGCTCCCTGTCCTTGAGAAGTACAAAGCCACTTCTTTGTCATCTTCTGCCCCGCAGCTTATAAGTTAATAAAATCTTTGTTTTCTAAGTCCCCTTTCATTCCTCTACCCCTTGTTACTGAGGCATAAGATGGCAACATTTGTCACAACATGTTTTTGTTTTATGTCTGAGCTCCAGCGCTTTAGGAAATGAAGACGGCGGGTGTGGTTGCCTAAAGCTGTGCTCTGCAGTAACATAAAATCCCCTTCAAGCAATTCTTGATGACTTCATGGACACACCCATGCGGTTTTCTTGGCAACATTACTGAAGTTGTTTGCCACTGCTTTCTCCAGGGATATTTTTATAACAGCTTTTATATTCCCTGGACTTCTCTCCTTTGAGCTTGCTGGTAAACTAAGGAGAGTGTAGGGGAAACAACGTTACGGGGGTATAAACAGGTTCTTCTTAAATTACCATCTTAATGATAGATTGTCGTTCTAATAAAACTTTTTTTAAAAGCCAAATAGAGTCTGCATATCTTACGCGTGCCCACATTTCTAGAGAGTTTGCCCAACCACTAGTGGAATGGAGAACATTCCATCATTAAAAGCCTTTATGCAATGTTATCTTTGTAGTACCAGAAGCATCTTTCTACTGCCCTGTGCTAATTTCTTATAAAGACGACTCACAGTCTGTAATCCTGATGGGTACAAGCTGCAGAGGCGTGGTGATCTTCTTCAGGATAAGATGCTTTGTAATACCTCTCTTATCATCTTCCCACAAATGCTCCACAAAGGTGTTGATTCTGTAGGTGATCATCAATTTTCCATCAACCACGTGACTCTGGAAGATAAGATCAACTAGCAATCATAGCTTAAGAGGCCCTATACCAAGACATGTTGTGTTAAAATGGGCAGCACCCCTTAAAATCCAGTTTGATCTTTTCTTGATGCTGCCATCAGTTTGGATTTCATGCAACGTACAATTCAGAAGCAGAAGTTAAACTGTGGTCAACCATTTTTCTTCTCCCCACCCCAAACAACATATTTTTGTAGATCAGGAATGTGCAAAATGTGGTCCTCCAAGTGGTGTTAGAATGCAGCCCCCATCATGTCACCATTGGCCATGTTGTCCAGGGTTGATGGGAGTAGGAATTCAACATCTGGACACCTTGTCCTTCTTTATGCTAGACTAGGGATGAGCAGCCTGTGGCCTTAAGAGATCAATAGGGCCCTTAAATAGACCCTCTCCAGCTTAAAAAAAAAGATGCTTTTCCCCATTATTGTGGGACAGGAAACAGATGAGAACTATATTGTATTACAGTGGGCTTAACACAATAAAAATGAACATTTAAAAACTCACACCAGAGCACCTGACTCATCAGCATGTACAACATACACTTTGTAACACACCATCACCTACAACAGCTTTTAATACCCAAAAGGTTTCCCATGCCCACCTTGTAGTTACCACCCAGTGCACCAATGGGTATCTTTACTATAATGGCTTCCTCATTACTGGCCAGCATGTAACCTCGGCTCTTTATATCCTGTGTTGACAGTTTGTATAGGTTGACACCCATCTCTATTCGCAATTCTTTGAGTGTACCAACTCCAATTAGAAGAGGAGAAACACTCTTTGGGATGGTCCAAGTGATTGTTTCTTTTGTATAGGTTACACCATCTAGGGAGTAACAGGGTAGAAGAAGAAAACATATTTAAGCTTTTATGTAAAATCTTAAAAGCTGTAAGAAGGAAACCCAAGCCTTGAGAGTTTAGGCATCAGGGATCCATAATCTGGAGATCATTACTCTATTTACCTACCTATAGGACAGGCCACTGCAGTGTCCACCATCAGGAGTATCCAACGCTGCTTGTAGTAGGTACTGGATCTCACAGAAGAAAAAGGGACCCCACTGATCTGAAATGGTAGCAAGAAGCTTCCAACTTTTTACTTTGGCCAAGTGTGAGACTGCCAGATCTTCAGGACATGGGATAAAATATCTCTCCATGTGCAAAACACATTTGATGAAATTACATTTAAAAAAAAAAAGCAAATATCCCTGGATTATAGATGGATAGGGGATCAGGGATGTCACTAAGTTCTTTAGATTGAAGGCACCAATCCCATGTGCCTATCCATACTAATACTAATGGAAGTGAAGGGTTCACCTATCCCCATAAGCTATGGTTGCTTTAGCTGAACAATAGCATTGAATGCATGGATTCTTGTCACTGCCTTCTGCCCTGCATCTTCATATGTTCTGAAAATTAAAGTAAGCTCACTTCCACTTTCTGAGCTTGAGAGGCATTGTAGGGAGCTCTCAACACAATCCTGGTGTCTGTCATGTTGATCCCATAACCGGCAGCTTGAGCTTCTTCAACCAGCATGGAATTCTGCCTAGAGTCCACGTGAAAGACTATATGCCAGACGGAGGGAGCTCCAGTTTTGGCCTAGAATCAGGAGGCAGAGAGCAAGAGAAGGAAATATTTGAGAGTTATGTAATTCTCTGCATGGAAATTGTGCTATCTGTGCTCTTTCTCGATCAGGGAGAAGACAGAGAAATACCTCTGCGAAAGCAGATGCCCAGTCTTCAGGCTGATCTTGAAGAACGTC
This sequence comes from Liasis olivaceus, assembly GCA_030867105.1. Lineage (NCBI taxonomy): Eukaryota > Metazoa > Chordata > Lepidosauria > Squamata > Pythonidae > Liasis > Liasis olivaceus. The sequence goes on from CM061348.1 coordinate 142,399,733, forward strand.
CTTTGAGATTGGTGGAACATTCCTTCTCACAGAGACCTTGAGGAGAAACAAGAGATAGTACGGTTGGGAGATATGTCAAGGCATTTGGGAAGTCTGAGAGTGTAAAACCTCCACTGTTCCAGCCCCTTGCTTCAGTTGTTAAAATAATGCAGTCTGGATGTTTTTGCAGCCATTAAGTTATAAACCCTATCAATAACTGCAGCCTGTTCCTTGCTTTCCTGGTGGCCAAGAAGTGCCATGCTCCGATCTGCAGCTTTACCATCTTGGGGCCTATCCTGGCTTGATCTGTGACAGAAAACACAGCATAATGCAGCCATGCACTAAATAGAGGCCACTTTCCTTAATCAGGAGGTTCAGAAATATCCTATTGCCCAGGCTAAGGTAGTTGAATACCTTCTGCAGCCTGACGTTCGATGGTCTTGTGAGGCAGGAGCACCAAACATCCATTGAGCTCGGAGGATTAAAGCTTACTAAAGTGGATTAGTCTAGCTCACCAGCCACACTGCCAGCTCACCACAGCTTCCTACTTAAGGCAACACTCTGCAGAAATCAAAAACGGGTGTGTGTATTGTCAGAAGTTTAGCAGGTCATATAAAGCAAATGCGTGACACTAAATTGGGAAAGCCCTGCGTTGATGGGGAAGCTTGCTTTAGTGGAGTCTGGCTGGTTGCCACACTGATGCCATGCCGTTGGGAGATGAGCACTCAGGTTTACAAGAGGTCACCTTCCTCATATTTGGACTCCTGAGCCTAGGAGGACATCTTTGGGATGCTAGTCCGTGCTTCCTGGCTTTGCAGGAGAAGACTCATTAAATTGTAAGCAGCAGGCGATGGGCAGCTTTATCTTATGCCCACGCCATCAATTAAATGTTCTTCTCCTGATCAAAGAGGCCAGTTTGGGCTAATGTACGCATGTTGCCCTGACGTCGGCTGCGTTTTCCATCGTGAATCAGTGGAAAGTTGGGGGATAGAGAGGTTGTCGTCCCTAACTACTTCTCACTGCTTAAATTCTCAGAGGCATCTGGTTGGCCACAACAGTGACTGACGGGCCCTTGGGTATGACATAATATGGCTCTTTGTATGTTTTTCTTCAGTTGTTCAGTTCCAATCCTACCCTCCAGCTACAATTCAAGGATATCTGAAAGCAGAACCAGCCTTACTGTAATTAAAAAAAAAAAGGGGGGGGGGACTCTCTTGTGCAGAAAAAGCTGGGCCCAGCCTTGTATTATCCCTCCCTGGACCCCAGATTGGACTGACCCATTCCTTTGAAGCTAGGCAGTCAGTCCTTTCTGTAGGAGGCGGCGCTCTTCCAGCACCATCCCTGAAACCAGACTCAGCTGTCAGTCCAGCTGGATCCAATGGCTGGCATGAACACTCAACAGGCTAATGTTCACTTAATAGATTATCCCCATACTAAAAACATTCCATGGCCTCACATTCACATGATGGGAATCCAGCCACCACCTTAGTCTATCACACATTGAAGTACTCATTAATCTCAGCCTAGCAAGTGGATCAGATCCAGCCACTACAGGGAAAAGCTGGGTGTGCCTGTTTTGTCTCAGGCAGCCAAACAGAGGAACACACAGCCCTACTTGTGGGTATCACCAATACTTGTCAAAATGCCCAGAGTGAAAGGCAGGGATTGGGCAAGATTTTCATGTCCTCATCCTTTCCGCAGATGCCTCTCCCAAACTGGTACAATTCAACATCTGCCCTGCGTACAGAATTATACTTGTAGAACATGGCTTTCTTTGGCAGACGATTAAGACTTCCTGGATACAGATTCTGCAGTTGGTCCCCATAAAAGAGAACATACAGTTCCAGCATAATCTTTTTTGCACATTATTTCCCTACAGGCTTTAACCTGTTCATACTTTAAAAAAAAAAATCTAAAGGAGAATCTAAGAGTCTATACAGGTTGAAGTACCAACTCCGTTCTACTCCCATCATTCCTACACAACATACACAGAACCAGGGCTATCCAAGTGCAGTTTAGTTGTCACACATCAGTCCACTGTCATGACGTACCCGAGACCTCCTAGCTGCCACACCAAACTTATAGGAAAACTACACAATCATCACAATCTTGATCGTGCAGCACTATCAGTGCTGAAGGCCGTTTGGCCTTTTTCCAAACTTACCTCCATATAGTTTGTCTCACAGACAATTTCCCTGGGCTGCCACGGGCCGTACGAGCAACTCACGGGGACATTAAGCAAAGCCGCATTGTGCATCTCTGGGTCTGTTGCTGCCTTGATTTGTATGGTTAGAGTGAACTGCTGATCATCCTGAATAAAGGGTCACAAAAGAAGAAACCAATAATTAAAGTCAAGGTCTTTGGATGTGCATATGGGAACAAGGCCTCCAAGCTGTTAAGTTGTGCTGGTTTAACCACTTAAGGAACAAAATTGCTAGAATGTACTGAGGCCAGTTCAGTGTAGGAAGAGGACATCTTCAGACTGGCTGGAACAGGATTACAATTTCCACATAAACCTTACAGGCCAGATTAATAGTGATGCAGAGCAAATTACAGTCTTGATAGGGACAGGGATCTTGTACCACTCTAGAGGATGATGAATCACAGTGTCATAGTAGGAACTACATGTTCCACAGGAAGATGGGCAGTGATACCTAGCATATCTTGTCTCTCCCTAGCCTAGACTAGGTGTGTACAACTTCCAACCTGGGAGCAACATTCTGTCTCTCTTCAGTGTCTCGCAGGTTCAAATCAAACACAGTGATTTTAACACAGTGAGGAAAGTGTCCGAGCACCTTATAGATCAGTTTATGACAAAATAAGGACACAGCCATTTTTTTTTGCTTTGACCACACCCACTTCCCTTCTGGTTCCATCCTTATACGGCCTTCGACACACTGCAGAACATCTACCTGCAGCCTTGGCCCAAAAAGAAGATGGGGAGCCCATGAACAAATTGCCTTGATTCAGAATTAAGGCATCAGTACAGAAGTCCAAAGCCTGGTTTATAGCCCTTCCATCATCATGCATCTCTCCCACCTACCACTATCTGAGTATAGCAGCCAATCAGGGAGGCCCGGAACTCAATGTTCCCCCAAGCATCCTGGAAGATGGTATAGCCGCATTTCATAGCCTGGACCTCATCAATCGACCAAGCTCTGCCGAACCGATCTGAAAGAACAAAAATATTGGTTATTTAGAAACAAGGAAACCGCTTTTCTAAACAGGGACATCAGCATCATATAGTTGACAAGCTTGATCGTGCATAAAAGATAGCGACACTTAAGGGACACTTAAAAGTCCCTCTTTCCACTTAAGCCAGCTCCAGGTTTACAAACATTTGGGAAAAGTGACTTCTTCCACTGTGATACAGCATAAGAGATGGAGAGCTTGAGTAGAGAAAATATGCATCATAACTATAGGGGCATGCCATCACTGGCAGGGATGGGTCATACTACAGAGATGTCTACAGTGCTACATGGCTGCTAAGATGGATTTTGCCTCAAACATTACTTGGCATCAATGATCCTAGTATACCAGGGTTTTTTAATCTGATGGCAGTAGGGAGTTGCAGGGGAATTATACAACATATAGAAACTATTATTAAGCACATTCCTTCAATATGCAAGTGGGAGGACATAATTGGGATTTTCAGACAGCCTCCCATCCAGGCGCTGAACAGACCCAAACCTGTTGATCTCCAAGAAGTTGAATGAAGGGAGGAGGTTAACTTAAGCAGATAAGCTGAAGCTAGCACAAGTTCTTGTCACTTGCCTAGAACCTAGAGAGTTAACAGCTCGGATAGAAAAGCCATACAGCTCTTTGGATTCACTTTCTGAAAGGTGTTTCAGAGATTGAACATTGCATCTGTTTGCAACACCTTAAGGTCATATGGTCTGGGGAAAGACACAGCTGCTTTAAGGTGCTACAGACAGATGCTACATTCATGCTCCTGCAGTGCATTTCAAAGCACCCTGCGGTGATGGAACCTGAAGCACCGCACAGCAGTATTATTCTATTCATTTATTCATCCTGGCATCATCAGATGGCAATCCCATATTAAAAATCAAGGGCCAGATTAAGTATTTCCTAATAATTCACAATAAAAGACAGGAGGACCAAGACTCACCAAGGGCAGCAAAACTGACATACTTGTTCTGGAAATAACTCATGTTCAGCTTGAGTTTTACGAGGCTACCTAGACATTCCACTTCCACCTGATCTGAATAGCAAAAAGAGGGGGAATGTTTTTTATTAAGTAGATTTTAATCTCACCTTTCATATGGGATCTTAAGGTGGTGTACTTCGTGCTCCCTTTGCCTATTTCTCCCAACAACCACCCTCTGAGGAATGTTGCATGCCAATTGGACCTCTACTGCTTTAGCATCCTTGAATCAGCATGGGAAAGTTTCCCAAAGGGTCAGGCTATGGTCCTCCCACCAGGCTAAGCAACTTCCGAGAACATCTGAAATTCCTGACATGCTCCAGATGATAACTACAGAAGCCTTTGGTGCCCTCTAGACATTCCACACTCCAATTCCTTTCTTTCCAGCCAGCAAAACCAAAGGCCAAGAAGGTAATCCAAATACCTAAAGGATACTAAGTTGGGGAAAGCTGCAATAAAGAACACAAAGCCAGCTTACTGTTTGTGCAGAACCTGTCAGAATTATGGAAGTAGCGCAGAAGAGCTTGGAAGAATTTAACAACTAGCAATGCTCTCTGCCTTTCCTAAGACTTGGACCCCAAATGATTATCCAAGCTGTAACAATAGCCAGAAGTATAATATCTATTGCTATCGCCAGCTGGGTCTACAGCTGATCCTTCCTGTTTATTAACTATTCCAGTTAAGAATAATGGAAGATAGGATTGGCCAAAGCATCTAGAACAGTGTTATCCAAACTTGGCCACTTTAAGATGAGTGGACTTCAACTCCCAGAATTCTGGGAGTTGAAGTCCACTCATCTTAAAGTGGCCAAGTTTGGACAACACTGATCTAGAAGGTACCAACCTCTTTCCTTGGCAGGTTGCATCTTGGGAAAGAACAAGACCAGTTCATGTGATTCATCAAGTTGAGGACCAGGACATGTTCTACTTCTTCAGAGGAAGAAAAAAAAAAGGGGGGGAACAAGTGACTCTCTCCACACCAGGAGATTTCCTTCTCTAGGGGCAGTCAAAGCCATGCAAGGATCTTTTAAAGCAACCCATTTTGCATTTGCTCAGCCTCCTGGTTACCTGCCAGAGAAACAAACTGGAGCCACGTTCTGGCAGCCAGGACAATGAGGAGAAACAGCCTGAAAGAGAAATCAGAGCAAGGGTCACATTTCGTACAGGCAACCCAGCCGCAGAGGGGAATCCTCCTCGGTCTCCCCAGGTGGGGTCGGTGCATTTGACAAGATGCTGGCTAGCTGTGGCAGAAGCTGAGATTTCAGCATTCAGCCCAGCAGAAAACCAAAACCCACTTCAAGGTCTCCCCAGCTGACCCCAGCAGGATGGGCAGCTTCTCCCTAGCTTTCATTCAGCTCTATTCCTCAAGGAAGATCCATTGCCAGAATAATTTAATATTTGGGCTCATTCTTCGTATTAAACCCAAAACCATAAAGCATGGTAGACGGGTTCATGTACAATTTTGACAAAAATCAGATAAATCATATCATAGTTTTGTTTGACTAGCAACTACAGAGACAGAATAAATCCAGTCTGGGTTCACATCTTATACTGCACCATAGTTCATTCATATAGTGCCACTGGCTGGGTTCACACAGTGCTCTTAACCATGGTTAACAATCCACAATGGGTTGATTCACCCAACACGTCAAGCCAAACCAAATAAATCACAGGATGCAATAGGTGAACCCAGCCAGACAAACATGCACACAGACTTTAGGTTAGAGACAGAGTCAGTTATAACCAGATTCACATATATTTAACTATAATTTGATTTATAAATAAATATTTTTATAAAGCACACTAAGCTACATGGTATGGTTCACAAGCCGCAGAAGATTAATATCAAACAAAACAAACCACATTATGACTTAACGTAAGGCATTAGGTGATTTTTATAATATCACTAGTACGATACAACCTAAGGAAAGCTAACCCCCTACTTGGGTTCACACATCACATTAAGCTATCATTGATTTTGTTTAGCAAGCAATGGGAACCCAACCAGTTTTTGCTTATCCAATAAATCACAGTTAAGTAAAACACAGCTTAACATGACCCACAATCCCAATTAGTCAATCTCTTTTAAGCAGCACAAAACCAGATAAACGTTTCCCAAGTCCAGGCCAACGTTTTCACCAACCCGCTAAGCTCACCTTACTGCAAGATACCGGATCATTCTGCTGGGACACGAGGAGGACAAAACTGCCAAGATAAAAGCTCTCCTCTTCTCTACGACCACTCAGACTCTGCCCATCAGCACAAAAACAACTTCAGAAGAGAACATCAGGTAACGGAGCTTGCAGCTGCCTTTTAACCAGCTCGGCCCCGCGCTGGCCCAGGTGTCGGCAGTTACCTCCAGCCAGTTACCTCTTTCCCTTACTCCTTAATTGTACGCATCAGAGGAAGACGTTGCTCTTATGGGGGGCTCCTGCTGGGACGCGGACTTCTGGGCTGACGCTACACGGCAGCAAATCGAAACAGAATCCCCTTCCTCTTTGCTGCCCTCTGGTGGATTTTCGGAATCCTGCGGTCTAGATCTGGGATCGCCATCGCAGTCCGAACGGACCTGGGGCTGCGATCCTAAACGCGCCTTCCTGGAAGTAATCATCATCAGACTCTATGAAATGTACTATCCGGTAAACGTAGGGAGGGCTCAAGCGGGGCACAGAGGTAGCCTTCTGCTGTAGTAGCCTTATTACTGCATACGGCGGACAATGCAAAGGATGGTAGTTCAAAAAATGACTCCGTTTTAAATTGCCGTTTGCTGTTCCTCCAAGAGGTGGCAGGCGCGAGCTGCCTTGACTTGCTTACTTCAGCCTTGACCTGAGCTGAGGAAGCAATATCGCTATGTCCTTCCCATATGGTCTAGCGGTTAGGATTCCTGGTTTTCACCCAGGCGGCCCGGGTTCGACTCCCGGTATGGGAAAGATTTGTTTTGGAACAATATCTACTTGCCTTCTTGTTAAGCAGGAGAATGCTAATTAGATTACATTAAGTATTTTGGTTAGGTACTGTGCTTGTGCAAATCGTGCCCTAAATCCTTGCCACAGTGCTATTAATCTGTACATTCCGTTTTCTGCATACTCTTTCTATATTTTTACATATCACCCCTTCAGTAAAATTAATTCAAGGGCATTTTACAATGTTTAAGAAAGGCAATATTGCATAAAAAAATACAGTTTCATGCAACTTTCATAAAATACAGCCATCTTAAAGTAAGATTTGCATTACTTGATACAATGCAAATTTACAGAAAGTAAAATCAGCATATGGTATACCTTATATAAAGCCCCTTTTGGAGGAAGGGGCTGATGGCCTCCAGACATTGCTGAACGATGCCTCCCAATATCCCTCCCTGTTGGCCATTTTAGGGAGAGTTGTGGGGAGCTGTGGCCCACTTCATGCATCTTTCCCCAACCTGGGAGCCTCCAGGTGTTTTGATTCACCTCCAGATCTTTTGATGTTTACCTCTCATTTCCAGTGGTCAAAGATTTATTATTATTAGTGGTGGTTGCACCGTCAGCCAGATGTTGAGACTGGATTTGGCATTTTTATCCACCTATGGAGTCCTTCCCAAGGACCCGGGATAGGCAGATGTTGTTTGATGGTGTTACAGGTATCGATCGTCACAGGATGTAAGCTGTTCCAAGTCAAGCTGCCTTTTACAGTTGACTGGGGGTGATTTTGTCAAGGCCAATGATCTTCAGGTGGTGCTCCCGGTGTTTTGGGATTGCACCCAGGGCGCCTATTGGTACTATCTTTGCTTTCTTTTGCCACAGTCGTCCTACTCCTATTTGCAGGTCTTTGTGATTTTTCTCCAGTTCTTTCTCTTCTCTTCTGCTGTCTACAGGTATTGCAATGTCCTCTTCCTCCTCTTCCTCCTCATCGTGCCTTCAAGTCAGTTTTTGACTCCTGGCGACTGCCTGGACAAGTCCCTGCAGTTTTCTTGGCAAGATTTCAGAAGGGGCTTGCCCTTGCCTCCTTCCTAGGGCTGGGAGAGAATGACTGGCCCAGGGTCCCCCAGCTGGCTTTGTGCCTAGGTGGGACTAGAACTCCCAGTCTCCTGGTTTCTAGCCTGGCACCTCAACCACTACACCACACCAGCTCTCAAAGATTGTGGTCAAAGATTATGGGAACTGTAGTCCAAAATATGTAAATGGCTTCTTGTGGGAAAGCTGCCTTATGGGAGAGGGTATACTTTGCATATGATCAAGGCAGACTTTCTTGGTATCTTTCTTTACGTAGTAAGGAGCTGAGTCCTAATCAGACTCTGGTGTGTTTGTACAATGTTAATTTTCTGAATTTGCCTGACATACTTGGGAAAAGAGAAGAGCGGCATGGATCATGGAAGAATGGTAGCTAAAGAGAAAGGACAATGGCCTCTGTCATGTGAGTCTTGCATTGAGTCTTCACTTCATCTGTTCTTTAGCCTGCAACCTTTTACTTAGGAAGGTGGGCAACCCTGGCATTATACATTCCTATCACTTTCCATTTCTTTTATCTCCTGTTGACAGAGCTGTTACTTTCTGAAGTTTTTTCCTTGGCCTTCCAGCAGAAAGATTTTTTTTGCCTAGAGTGCCATTTAGTTTAAAAATATTCCCTTGGTATGATTTGCTTTATGACTGCGTGTTATTTCTCTGTCTTTACAAAAAAACAACAACTGGCAAGCTCTTGTACCTTTTGCAAGCAAAAAGCCATCAGAGGCCTCTTGTCCCAAAATAAAAAGATTCTCCTCTTGAATATCCTGGTTTTAAAGGCACAGCGCCTCTTTTTCAGGAGAAGGAGTGAGGAAAGACACAGCAGGTAAAGAGAACTGATTAACCTATCAAGAGATGTAAGAACAAGAGCAGGGAGAATATAAGATGAAACCAAAAGAAAAACCGGCTGCGGAAGGATTTAGTTTTCAGTGGTTTTCGTAAGCACAGTTAAGAGAAAGGTTTAAAATAGATAATAGGACCTTTGGAACTGAGCAGCAGAAGACAGAATTTGAGGTTGAATTATGTACAAATGATGAACATGTACTTGCTAAAATGTATAAAACTTTTGCTGAAATTTGAAATGGAGGAAGAACAAGTGAAAGACTATCATAAAACGAGTTAAGAACTTTAGTTATAACATATTGTTGGAATGGTGGTTGAAAAGATTGAAGTACACACTACGTTATACTTTAAAAGAGAATTTGTATAAAATGATGTACCATTGGTATATGACTCCAGAAAAATTATCTAAATTATCTACTTCAAATTTATGTTGGAAATGTGGACAACATGAAGGGTCATTTTATCATGCCTGGTAAACTTGTAAAAAAGCCAAAAAAATTTGGGTTCAAATACATATGATACAAAGAATTTTAAAGACTAATATTCAACTGAAACCAGAACCTTTTTTGCTGGAACTAATGGACAGGTAGAAAAGAGCCATGGAAGATTATTTTTATATATGATCACTGCTACGGGACTACTATATGCGTAAAAATGGAAAGACTCTGAACTACCCACTACTGAGGAATGGTTTGTGAAGATACGGAACTAGCAGAGATAGCAAAATTAATTTGTTTGCTTAGAGAAAGATCAACGACTATATTAGTGACTGGAAACCTCTTATGGACTTTTTGCTGAAAAAAGAAAAAAACTGGTGATTTATGGATTTGATGATTAGAAAGGGTAGACTGTGGAAAGAAGAAAATTATGTAACCTTAGAGGTAGAGGGTAAAATGTAAATGTACTTATAACTGCTGTTAAGAAGATCGGAAGCCAGTCTTATTACTTTATTTTTTTTCTGTACTTCTTTTTCACTTTCTTACTACTTTTCTCTATTCTTTTTCTCTTCGATTCAAAATTTGTGTTGTTTTTATTCTGTTGAAACTTCTTTAACGAAAATTATAAAAAAAAAAAAAAAAAGGAGGAGGAGGAATGGAACATTCTTTGTGTTGCTCCTTACGGAAATTGCCAGACCAAATTATAACTTTCAAGAATCTAAGTACAGAAACTTTAACTTAATCCCGCTAGACAAAAGAAGTCTAAAAGAACCCCAGAGGGCTGTTAAATTGCTCAGAGCTAATCTAATCATGTCTGTAAAAGTATCTTCCAATTAATCATTTGAAGACTATAATTTACATCAACCAAGGACTTGATCTCACCTGAAAAAGAATTCTGGGTGAATCAGAAGCTCATACGCTGCTGGCTTTTTTTTTTTATGAACAAACGTCCATCGGCCTAAATGACCGCGCTGAACATAAGAGAGTCTTTGGGATTAGATCAAAAGCCTGGTGAGTCAAACACTTTGATTCCACTTGTGTTTTTCTCATGAGTAACCTGATTCCTCATCCGGAACACCACATACAACTTCCCCCATCGAGGGTAATATGCCGTCCTTATGACTGCTGTTCTCTGATGGCTTTATTAGTAATAATAATGTGGATGTGTCTGATTCCTTTCTAAAACTGTCCAAATGGGCTGCCATCTCTTTTTGAGTATCATCTGACTACTTTGCCAGGGTTTGACAAACTAGGTTTGTACAATGCTAAGCCAGGGTCTTTAATTATGGTTTAATGTAAACCACAATTGGCTGGGTTTGCATATGCTAAACCATGATTTATAAATCACAATGGTTATGCTTCCCCAAGACAAAACAACCACAATATGGTGTTGCATGCTATATGAATATTATCAGTCCCACGCATCTTGTGGCCCATTTGGCCAAAGTCAACTACTGTACCCAAGAAACACAGCTAATGTTTTCTGCGAGGAGTACTTCTGCGGGAGAACTCCTTTTTATGTAGCTGCCCAACCATCTGTTCCTTAATTCTAAGCCTGGAATACGAAGGAGAAAGGTTCCAGGGCTGCAAAAGAAAACACTTGAAGATGCTCCGAGCTACTTTTTCCCCAATACAAGGTTAATTGGGAATCAGTTCCAAGAAAACACACACAGGCTTCTATGCACTTTTATTTAAGTTTCAGAGAGTTTCTTCTGTGTGAAGATCCATAAATCTCAGTAGAATGTTTCATAAGTTGGTTTGCAACTCCTGTGACTTTAAGAGCTGCTTTACCTGCAGATTTATCTTGCTGTGAAAAGCAGGGGTGGCTGGTAAAGGTGCAAGAACAAGCTGTATTTTTTAATCCTGGTTCATCTGCCATCTCTACTGTGCTCTGGTCAGCCATTGGCTTCACACTTCCCAGGCCTCCAGAGACAATGCACCTCTCTCTAGGGTGGTGAGATCCTGGGTGTGTGTGTGCAGGGCTCACACAACTGCTGCCCACCTTTTTTCTCCCAGTTGTAGCACTTGTTAGGCAACATGATAGGCAAACCCTGGCAGGTGTCCTCTTAAGTTAAATTGATTTTGTTTGATAGGGGACTGGCCAGCTTGCTGCGTAGCAGGGAAATACATTTTGTTGTTGCTTGGGGCAGACAGAGAAGCAAGAAATGTCAAGCAGGGAAAGGAAAGGTGGGAGAATGTGTGTCTGTGAACATTTTTTTTTCTCCTTTGGAGTGGAAGCTCTTGGGAGCCAGAAATTACTGCTTCCAGGTTGCAGAAAGAAATGGGTTTGCTGATCTTTCAAGCTTCTGTTTCAGTAATCAGCAAACACAAAAGAGCTATTTTGCCTTACTTTTTTTTTATTATCGCATTAATTACCCATTCTCCTTACCTGGTAGCCAAGGTAATGCTGCTGATAAAGTGTGTCAATTAAAACATATTAAAAATAATATAAAACATTAGAGTTGAGGGGGGGAAATAAAGTGCATCAAAACGTTATGCAATATTAAAAGGCTGAGGCCACAGTATTTAGATCTTGTCAAAAGGAAAAGCCTACTTTGTTACACTCAGTGTAAAAGTGAAGATCTTATCTGGGATACCCACTAACCTCGCTTCTCTAGATGCTAGTGTTGATCACAACAGGACCGCAGCTGATGTTTAATAATTACAGGTAGGCATCTTGCCTCTCCTCAGGGTGCAAGGGCAACCTCTGCAGATTGCCGGGTGCTGAAATACAACTCCCAGTACCCCATACCATTGGTCTTGTTGGCTGAGCCTCTGGAAGTTGAAGTCCTGTGACATTTGGAGAGTCAGACATCCTTGTTCTACCTGATTCCAGCCTAGATTTCACAAAGATGGAGAAGATATATATAAGTATTTTTAATGTGTGGTTTACTTTGCTATCTTTCACTGAATTAATGCCATTGCCTGGGTTTAAGAAACATACAGCATCATAAACTAACTGCATTTGCTGTGTCTACACAAAAATAGGCTTTGTTTGTACAGTATAGCAAATAACAATATAACCAATCACATTTTAGCTTCATTCATTCATTCCAGCTCTTAGTTAGTTTCTAGTTCAGCATGTCATATGAAGTAAGAAAACTGGATCACGTTAGTTAAGCATGGGCAAGCATGTAATACAAACCCAGCCAATGAGTTAGAAATCAGCCAACTATATTTTAACCTTGTTGTATAACTTAGCTAACATATAAAACTGCATGTCTCATAAGGCAGGTTAGGTTCTGATGCAGAGAAAACTTGAAGATGGCTCCTGTCTGCTGTTAAAAATTTATTAATGCCAGATTTAGCAAGTGGACTCCCACTGTTTGATTTTGTCCTAGAGTGTTATATGAATCTGATCTATGGTTTATGTACCATAGTTTGTGATTTCATCCTGGCCTTTGGTGAGGGAGAGTGGGACCCCTCACTTCATCATGCTTGCCATCTTTTTATTTTTTATTGTTTTTATTGTGATTTCTTTGATTGTTGTGAGCTGCCCAGAGTAATTGAGAGTCATACAGATATAATAATAATAATAATAATAATAATAGTAGTAGTAGTAGTAGTTTGTAACTCAACATATTGTGTGAACCCAGCCAATTATGGCTTAGGCAATAAACCATGCTTAAAATGTGGCTTAATAAGTATGAACCAGGTTTTTATATTGTTCTTATTCAATTTCAGTCTTTACTTATGTGGTTTTCAAACAGGAGGAGAAGAGAAAAAGCAGTCTACCAGGACTAGGGCTAATGGTGATACGTTTGCTGCCATGACTGACTGATGCTAGTTGGGTTCACCCAACACTCAAAGCTGTAATGAGATGTAATTGGTGTTGGGCCTTGTGGCTTATTCAACAAATCATGGTTATAGCTAAGCTATCTGATGCTGTCCAGATGTTTTGGAATTCAGTCCCCATAAACCCCTAACAATGGCCCCTTATGGAACCTACAGTACCTTATTTTGTCCTTTGCTATAAATGCCATGCAGTTTTGGTAGCCAATGTCTGAGAGAAATGAGCAGATAATATGGGATGGTTCCTGGTAAGGCTACGAGATTTGGACTGCAAACATCTGAACGGCCACTGGATGACAGCAAAGAAGTATAGGGTGTATTAACTTCTTGTTGCTCTCTGGATTTTTGTAGCCTGAATCTGGTAGCTCTCGTTCCAAGGCCTTTCAAAATCTGTTACTAAACCATTTCTCTGATCCTTATCTATGAAACAAAAGCAGCTTTTTCACTGTGCCCTCTGCACCGACCTCCAAAATGAAAACTCTCAACAGTACGAACATGCATGTGAGCAGGCATGGAATCGAGATGCCATCAGAACTCTTTTTATACACTACCATCATTGAAATATTTACAGCTGACAATCTTGGCAGAAGATTGATCACAGCAAGCTTGCTACCAGGAGGCAGAAAAATGGCTTTCTCCATCTGTTCCCTTTTCACCTTTCCTTTGATTTATTTAGTCCTGGCAGGTAGGAATCTGAAATGAATTAGGACCCTTTCACTCGTGCTTTATGGAAAAGCTGGCATTGGTCAGGTCAAAATGGCAGCAATAAAACATCTGCATCAATTGACAGATTTAGTTTTTAATTTATTAAAAGAATAATAAAGAGCAGCGAGGACAGTGCTATCGATTCAGATTTTATTTATTTCGGCCTTTCTGACTTATCTAAAATGAGAATTTAATTTTAAAATGTTTATATCGATAACAAATATAACAAAACAGCCATCAACTCTAAAGTACTAGAGAAAACAGAATTTTAAAAATACAGCCCTTCATCAAGAACTGCATACCAATGGCTAGCAATTCTGGATGTTATAATCTAGCCTGTCTGGAATATACTAGGTTGAAAGAGGCTGACACAGAATAGCCGAGGCTCTGAACAGGAATTCCTCTGGGTCCACCATGCAAAGAAGGACTTGGCCAGCATAACAATACGTTACCAGTCCTATCCTTGTCCAAGCAACTTAGATTATTTCCAGCAAAATTAAGAGGCCTAAAGGATCACTATCAATATAGTTTTTAAAAAATCTAGAGTTGAGACTACACTATGTAGTTGAAGACCTTCTTTAAAAAATGAATGATTAAAAATCTACTACACAGCCCTGAATTATTACTGGGATAATTACATCCTGCTTTTCCAGGCAAAAATCTTCTACAAGAGTAAGGAGTTTGTCACAGCCGGTCCCGCAGTAGCAGCATCACAGTTGTTGTCTTCCATGACTACAAGGATGTAGTAGCATCACCAAATGTTCTTGATGTTATTGGTACAGCTGTGTTTGGAGGTCTTCGCATGCTACATCCCAAGCTCTATGATCATGACATTATTGTAGTGGGCTACAATAATAGAAGTGATTTTAGCAAAGCTCTTCACTGAGGAAACAAACATACAAGGATAGGATGGGGGTATTTAGCTAAGTACACTTGGGAAAATGATCTTGGATCTGAAGTGATCACAAGCTGAAAGTGAATCAGCAGTGTGATGTGGCTACCAAAAAGGCAAATGGCTGAATCAAGGGAAATATACTTTCCCCCAAATAAGAAGGAATAATTTCATTCTATTCTGCCCTGCTCACACCCCATTTCTAACACTGTGTCCAGTTCTGGGTATTTCAAGAAAGAGAAATTAGAACAGATGCAAAAAAGGGAAATGGGATGGATCAAGGGATTATAAACTAAGTCTCCTGTGAGGACAGACTGAAGGAACTAGCAACTTTAGTTTAGAGCAGTGTTTCGTAAAGTATGGTCCTAGGACCCCTGGAGGTCCACAAAATCAAAATTATTTTCCAGCTGACATTAAAAAATATTAAAATCCCATCAAACAATTGTGAGAAGCAGTAGCAAATGCATCAATTTTAACTTTTAATACAGTAAATACTGATATAACCCATACAAACAAAAGCTATTTTGGGCTCCTCCATAATTTTTAAAAGTGAGAAGGGACCCTGAGAAAAAAGTTTAAAAAACACTAGTGTAGAGAAAAGATGGAAGAGAGGGAGAGCATTCTGCAAGTTATTTGAAGGTAGAACTCAGAAAATGAGTCTCCCCATTTTCCAACACAGAGCTCAAGACACAGAATAAAGAGTTTAAGTCATAAAAAGTCAGATTTGGGTTAAATGTTAGGAAAAACTTAATAGTAAAAGCAGTTTAACCATGGAGGGTGTAGTTAACTCCCCTTTGCTGGAGCAGAAGAGCTATTGGTTGTAAATGATAATTTAAATTGGATTTCTGCACTAAGAGATAAGACAAATGAATCCTTCCAACTCATATCTCTGTGGGGTCCAGTTTGCCCCTTTTAATCCAAACTTTTTCACTCTGGGACCATTGGCTGGAAGATAAGGTTTTGTGGGAAATAACAGCCTTCAGAATGGTGACTATGACCTAACTGGATACTCTGTCCTCAGTCACTGTCCTCACTTGTTACTATGACAGCAGCCATTTTGGACTTAAAAAACTTCTGAAAAACTCCACAGAGCAACACACTGGCTCTTATTACCTCTCTTCTGTTCAATTATAATCCTTCCTGGCTCAAACTTTTAACTTCCCAGATCAAGGCCCAGAAGCAAGGCTTAATGCCACAGAGATACCACAGAGGTAGGGCACGTTAGCTAGCCATCTGAGACTGCAATAGACGAAAATACATTTCTACTCCCCCTTCTTAGATCATGCTCTAACTTTCAGTACTGTAAAAAGTGGAGATTAAATAAAGCTATTAGAAAGCACAGCAACGCAAAACATAATTGGTAACACTTTAAAACCTCTATTTGCTGAACATTCAGACTGCTTGCAACAGAGGAAGAAAAAACCATTTGATGACACCAATTTGATGGTGCAAAGTGTAACAACGGCTAGGAGCCATCCAGTTTGTGTATTCTGAGGGCGAAACCACTGTGAATCTCAAGCGAGCTAAGTCCCGGCTTTATTCTCGTCTTTCCTTCATTGTTCTCAGATTTCAGGAAGAGCTCAGAATGTTAAAACAATGCACTGAAATTCTAGACGAACGTTCCAAATTCTGCTGCTGATTGCTGCACGCTACGCTCTACGGCTCAATTGCATCGCTTAAGGTAGCTTGTGAGAACAAAATTTAATCGTTGTAATTACCCCCACCAATAAATACTTTTGGGCTAACCCGAGTGTCATTTACTTCATTTAACTCATCACGACTGTATTATACTATTACTAATTAATACGGTGTTGATTAATTGTCGCACAATCCATCCTTCTGCCGCTAGTAAAGCAGTTTCGCTTAAGCCTGTACAGTATTTTGGGTTTAGGAAGATAATGGTGACCTACATGCGTCTCGACCAATTTGCAGGGTCCCGACTAAAAAGATGCTTTATATTCAACCCACTGGAAAGTGATAGTTGCCACTACCTGTTTTCCGAAACTAAAAACACCCCCCACCCCGTCAGCGAATGGTGATGGGGCAACGTCTGCTAGTGGTTAAGAGGAACGGTTACTTGGGGGAAAAAAAATGATGTGGAATGTACCATTGCGATGCACATGGAGGATAGGCCACTCATTTAGTGTCTACCGCACATCTGAAAGATCTCAAGTAAAGCGAATTACATTTATTGCAAACAGATTGCACAAAGTCAATATCTGATCAAATACAGAAGAAAATATTAACGTTTTTATTAGGGAGAGATTCCCCCCTCACATCTCAGAAAATGATAAGGCTGAGATTCTACCACATGAAATGAAAGAGGGGGATTCTTTATTGTTCTCGCACAGATTCATAAAGCTCTGTATTTCTGGGAATGACCGAAGTGTTTGTTCCGTTTCTTCCCTTTCCTTCTTTAAGTGTGGGGTAACATTAATTGTGCACGGCCTCCAGCTTTTCTCATGGTTTTACCCATGTTGTAGGGAATGGTACGCTCTAAAGGGGAGGGGAGAGTGAAGCCCAGCCAGGGGGTTGGCGTTGGTCAGTCGTAGGGTGGGAGGCGGCTGGGCTGGGGGTGGTTCCACGGAGCTGGGAGGGAGGAGTCGAGCAGACCCGGGCTTGGGGGTGACCATGGGTGGTTGAGGGGTGCCGAGTTTAGAGGCGGCCCATGCTGGCGGCCATGGCCGAGGATTACTGGGACTCGCAATAGCAGTAGCCGCCGCCAAGGTAAGAGACGTTTCTTTACTGAGGAAAGACTTGTGGGGGGAGGGGGTCGTGGAATCCAGCATGACCTTTGACCCCTTGTTCTGACTCTTCTTCCTGAGAGATCATTCTCCCTGCGTTTAGACCGGATCGCCCGTTTTCATACAATAGATCTGATCGTGCAAGCGGTCTTGTTGACCTTTCTTGAATTCTTTTATGGCCTGAACACCCCACCTCCTAATGCACTGCTTTATGAATTACTGAGTTCTTGTTAAAATATTTGGTGTCTTTCTCTCATTAGGAAAAAGTAGGGTTCATGTTGATCTGTTTTTTATCTCTCTGTTGCTATTCCATATTTATCCCTAGTCTGTTTCTAAACTCTTCCTCAACAGAGCTGCATGAATCAGATTCTGCTTCGTTGGCCCAAAGGGAAGCTATTTTAGCTCAGGATATGAGAGATCCAGACTTTTTTCTTAATCCTCCTTCCCTGGTTTCATGCTCTTCCTACAAAGTCCCTGGGATCCACCCCTTCAGTCATGGTTTAAAACCTGGTATATCCTGCATAAGTTGGTGCTGAAATTAAGAAGAGATAGTGTTGAACTTCAAAGGATCTTGAGCCTTCACCACTTTATGCCCCATCTGTATTATTGAGTGCCCCCCCTCCCCTTTTCCACATCTACCAGAGCTACCTCTCCCAGTTAACTGCCAGGCCCTGAAGATTCCCCATTCCTGTCAGGCCTTCCTTTTTGTTCCAAGCTTTTCATTGTCTTTGACCTTTTTGAGATTCAGTTCATGCATTTAATATTCACCTTGTGACTGATGATTCAGGGTTAGATGTCCCTCTCTAAGAGGTGCATTTCTGTTTGGACTTGCTGGGTGAATCTTTCATTCCTTCTCTTCTTAGGGACATTCTCTTGTTCTTTGCTTTGTGCTCAGATTGACTTTTTAAATTGTCTTTTTTTCTCTCTCTAATCATTATCATGGATGCATATAAGTAGTCTCTCTTGGAGGTGAGAAATCTTTTACCCTTCTGATTTTCAAAGTAATAATTCTTTGTAAATTGCTAAGTTTTATTTCATCACCCTTCCTCTGGATCATACAGCTTTTGGCATTCTTTTTGTGGTATTGGAGAGGGGATTAGAACTGGATGTGAGCTTTGCCTAGAAAATCACAGAATCCTTTTTTTCTTTTGCACTTTATAAACATGGAAAAGGATTGTGTCCTCTTCCTTTTCTCTCGCCCAGAAACCATGTGAAAAAATGTGTGTGGAGAGAATGTGATAGGGATCCAGCATGCTTTCTGGCTAGGAAAAAGGGAAAAGAAATTAAATTCCAAAGGAGGACAAATTGCAGTGAGCCATTTCTGTTCAGGAATTCCAGCTGCTCTTGGTCAGGGTAGAAGGGAGTTCATTTTTCACTTTCCACCTCCAGACCTGGTGCTATCACCTGCTGCCTCACAAGCCTGATGATGTAATTGGGGGGGGGGGCTTCCATCTCCTCTCTTCACGCAGCGCTGCGTCTGCAACTAATAATGTGTTGGTAGGTAAATGGTTCTTGTGACGATGCTGGGAGGTTGGCATGGATCAGGGTTGTCTTGAGAGGAACTGCTTTGGGGCAGCTGCTGGCCACATTACCCTGGAGTGATTTGGTGCAGAAGCCTGCAAAAAGGGAGGGGGCCTAGCTGGATCTTCCTGTGTTTCTCCCCATATAGGTAACCTAGAATTCATTAGGCCAGATTTCCTTCTTGTCAACCTGCTTTACTATTTATCCTGCTGGAGCTGACAACTTAGCAGCTACCATGTCTAGTTAGCCTGTCCTCATTTGGCTTCTAAGCCTTGGAGGAAGATGTTTTTGTCTATCAAGCATGCTGATTAGGACACTACAGAATTTGTGGGAACTTAGTTCTGGGTTGATATGGCTTTCCCCTTCCTACTTATTTCTTTCCTTGCCAACTGAAGCAGGGATGATTGGCTTTTGGCACTCGATGGAGTTGGCACTTGGGCCAGGTCTCAGGACTCTGCAGAGAGAACTGCATTGACATCTTAGCTGCTCAGTTTTCAGAAGACAAGGGACTTGGGAAGGCTTGCTTGCAATGAAACCTTTATTCCTCTTTTTTTAATATTCTTGGACTTTTTAGACTCTAATTGAATAACTGTCTTTTTGTTTAATGGCTTTTATTGGTCAGTGGGTTTTAGTTACTCTTGAGTTTGGTTTGCTGCTGAATTAACTGTGAGCAGAATCAGAACTGAGCCAAAAAGTTATTTCTTGGGGTGGCCAGTACAGTGCTTCAGATGTTTTCAATAGTATGTTCTAGCCAGCATAACTGAGGATTAGGAATCAGGAGAGTTATAACTGAAAATGGTACCAGGTTGCCACCCTATATCTACTTCAGCCACCCATGCAAGGCAGATCCCAGCACACTTGCAAAGCACTTGCAGAAAAAATGTCCACAAGAGAAAAGAGCTGTGCCTGATGCAGGTAAGTGAGCCAACTGGCATCATTTTGAATGCATGAAAGAAAACAATATAACACACAGAGTGGAGAACATTATACTATTGCATCCAGACTTTTGATTCCCTTTTTATTCATTCGCAGGATAAACCGTCTGGGGAGGGAATCTCATTGAGTCCAATAGGCCTTATTTTTGATTAAATCTACATAGGCAGTATTGATGGACATCATATCTGAGTGAGAGGTTGATTCTGGTCTCTCGTGACCCATCTCCACTATTTAATCCAGTGGCTTGTATTGCTCTGTTTCTATCATTCTTCATTGGCTGCGATGGCATTTCTCTTTCATTCTTCCAGTAACTATGGGAGAATTCCTTCTTTATAAAGCAGATGGGGAAAAGTTGGTGGGATACTGCCATTTTCCCAGGACCACCTAATGGATGGACTTTAAACATTGGTTTAAGGCCTGCATTATATCTACATGCCATCCTCCATGCTAATAAAACTAAAGACATTTTTCCTTGCCTCAAGGTTTAATTCCATGTTCTTAACTGCTGAACAAAATCTTAAAGAGTATACCACTGTTCTTTAATTGTCCTGCAAATATCACAGGCTGCAGTTTTTACTCATCTGTATTGGGAATAAGTCTTATTTGAATTATTGAGATTTACTTAAGGTTAAATGTGTTTTTAAGTGCACTTTGATGTATGCAATGGGACTTTGAGTACTGAAGCATACACTTTTTCCCCTCTGGGCTACACCCAGACTCATTTATCTTGGTTTTTCTTCGTTTTGGTTACCATTTCAGAAGTACAAATTCAGGATCCCTGCCCTTTCAGCTTTTATTCATCGCCACCTTCCACTTCTCCCCCTTGAATACAGAAGATGATTTGCCTCCTCCCACTTCCTCCTGCCTTGTGAAGGTAGACTTCAGCAATGTTTGAATAACACTGCAAAAGCTCAGAAGGGGAAGATGGGCCTCTGTAGGCATCTTAACTCCCTTTTGTAGTTTGTTGGCCCTCATCTTGGCTAGAATAATTTATGCTTAATAAGCAACTTTGCCTATCTTTGCCCAATTTCTGTAATACATGCAGGCCTCAGCCTTTCTTGGCATAAAATTCTGCCAAAGGTCAGAATTGTGACCCTTAAAAACAACAACAATAACCCAAACTTCTATTCTGATGATAAGAACTTTGCTGTGAATACTGATTGCTTGTTTCTCTGAAGAGCTCATGACTGCTTGGGCCTCGAATGTCTGTTCTGTTGTTAGATTTTTTTGTCTTGTAGTAGCAAGGTACTTAGTACTGTACAAAGCACAAAATAGCCACAGGTCTGTTAAATCTTATAATTATCATTACAGGGGTAGCCATCTTCTCCCCCTCATAGATTATTTGTTGTGGTGGTTTAACCATTGTACGCCACCCAGAATCACTGCTGTGGCATGGTTGGCTCTATAAGTCATTTAAATAAATAAATCTTCCTTATACATCAAGCAGGGCCAGCATTGCAGCCTCCAGGCACCCTGAATTTCCTCATTAAGAGCGCAGTGCTGCCTTTCTGATTTAAGTACACAAAGGTGCTATGGGGTGCACATGACACAAACATGGCACCTGTTTGCAGCTCCTTAAATTAGCTGCAACTCTTCCTGGGATTGCATGGCGGCTTTCCTGAGCTGTCTCAGGATCCTGGGAAAAGATGAGTTTTAGACAACTGCTAGATCCATGCCCCAGATCCTCCGAAGCATTGTTTTTGCCTTTGAATTGGAAACACTGCACAACCTTACTCAGTAATAGGCTTCAGAATACCTTTGGCGTTGCTTAACAGTAAAGGCTTCATGGATGTGGAGTTCATGTATTTGCATCATACCAAATTGTTTTTGGATTGGGGGATCGGAAGAGAGGAAGCTGGAAAACCAATATTGCTTGGTCAGAGATTTTCCGAAGAGGCATTTTGGCTGCTGTCCATTGCCCTTCGGGAGTGGGTATGAGGCAGTAATACAGCAGTACCCGCATGAGCAACTTTTTCCGTGTTCTGCATTGGGCAGTGCATGTTGGCTGCATATGAGTTGGGAGCTGGATATATACATGTATGCCTAGTGGAATGAAATAGAAGGCACAATTACTGTTTTTTGCTTGTGCAACTGTGAACAATTAAAAAAAAATGGACACAATTTGAGAACTTGGTAGAACCTCTGAAGGCCTGTGATTATCGCTTGGCTATCCCGGCTCTGTCAGATGGCCAGAATGGAGGTGGAAGGAGAGGACTCGGATAGGCATTTATTTCAGCTTGCTTTTTGTCCTTTTCTTGCTCGTGCTGTGTGCATAAAATAAAAACAACGCCCCATTATATTTACTGTTACTAAATATTGACTTAAAAAAGATGGCTTTGCCAGTTTTCCCCAGACTGTATGTTTTTGGAATGTAATGGACCTGTAAGGAAATAGTTCTCTGGTGGAGAGGAGCAGCCATGAAGACTGGTGCTCAGCCTGCCCTAGGGAGCTATATTTCGGCATATGAAAGGTGCAGCCAGGTGGAGATAGTTGAGGCCCAAACTGATATAGGATGTGGCTGATAGCTAAAGGTACAGAAAAGATGGAGTTACAGTTTTCTTACATAAAGGATAGTGGTAGGGATACAGGGATAGGGTGTTTCAGTTTTTACCATAGGAATAGGCTCTCATTTGGGCATATTTATAAAAAGCCTTTACAAAAGGAGACGTGAAGCAGGAGGTAATGCCTAGGCTTTTTTCTGGCATTGCTTAACTGTCTTGTTTAAACCAACAGGTGTAGTTGGTTTAAACAAGACAGTTGACTCATTGACTGGATGCACCATTGCACTAAGTCATGGTTTGTTTAATCATGGTCATATAACAGTAGTTGAGTTCATACAGTGCATAAGCCAGAGTCCAACAAACTACATTATTAGCTTAGGATTTATGATAGGAGTGTGCTACAGCACAATTTGCATATCCATCCTTTTTTTAATATCAGCAATATTTTATAATGTCCGTCCTCTAACCTGTTATTCAGATGATGGTCGAGAGCCCAAAATATACTTTGCTACAAATCTTGTAATCATCAGTGCTCAGACTATGTAAATGCAATGGCTCTAAGTAGTATTAAAGGTGTGGTAGAGAGCTGAAATGTGTGTACACACAGGGTTGCTACACTTAGCTCCCTTAGAGATGGAAGATGAAGTGTGGAATCTCAACCTTTCCTTTAGGCAAGCTTTTTTTCAAAGGAAAGGTTCTCGCAGTTAAATCTGTCGATTTGAATAAAACAAAAATTGCCCACTAAGTCTGCTGGATAGCCACAGGTAACCAAGACTTTTCTGTAGGCAAGTGAGGAGACTGGCAATGAAGGAATAGATCATTCTTCTCTGCTAACCTGCTTTACTTCTCAGATAGCTCTTTCTAACTCTCCTCAGTAAGAAAATGGGTTGCAGAAGAGGGTGGATAGTCCACTAGTCCTTGGTGCCCTCCTTTTATGATGAATTTGCTAGTGTATGTTTACATTACATCCCGTGTTTTCTGAGATGTTCAAGGGAACATATATGACATTCCTCATATTTATCATGGTGGGATTTAGAAATAGTGATGGTTGGCTTAGAGAAAGGGACTTGAAATTGGGTTTCTCCATCCCAGCCCTTCCCTCTAACCATTATACCACAAAGACAGCTTCATTTGGTTCCACACTGATGATTTTTATGGACTCTGTAAGCTAGTTTTAAACCATGCCTTGCTTAGGGGGAGCTAAAGCCTAAGTGAAATTGCTTTGATAGAAGACTTCTAGTCATGTCTGCACCCTGGTACTTTTGCCTTAACTCGCTTTTGATTTCTGGGCAACATTCAGGAACCTAAGATGTGTTTGCTTAATTGTGGTTTCTTGAATAAAATGCAATTGGCTGAGCTCACACCCCATACTGAGCTATTAACTCTAGTTTAGAAATCATAAAGGATAGGTTCAAGAACATGCTGAGCAAAAAACCAAATCCCTTCCCCAAGGTTGGCTTAGTGCTATGTGAGAACCTAGCCATAAATAAGCTTAGTTCCAGTGTTACTACTGCCTGTTATGGTATATCATGTTCCCATCTGAAATGTCCTGGTTCAGCTCTTTGCATTTTCATTCTGTTGGAGCCTGGTATAGAGAGCAGGTCCTCCCTTCCCAAGTCCACTTTACAGATTGTTGAGGGCAGATGTGATGAAGGGAAAACAGCAATTTGGATGAAACTTCAAAGGCATATGGGGAGTAGATAATGATAGTAGTTGCTAGATCCAGGCAAATGCTTTGAGTATGTTGCACGGTCTTGGGACAAAAAACAACAACAACCCCAGAATCCTGCACAAATCCATCTGAATCTGAATTTCTGAGTCTTTAGTAATTGTTGTCCATGTTGTCCAAACAGTTATGAGAACTAGAAATCTGCTTCTTAAAAAAGAAAGATCATCACAGGTTAAATCCTTCTTGGCATATCTCTGTTTTAAATAACAGTGTACTGCTGACCTGTACACCTCAATAGACTGGCCTTGGTTGGAAAAAAGCATTGAATATACAGAAAACAAACTAAAAAAACGGTCAGTTCCCAACTTCTGCTAGATCCTCTGGTCTGGGCTGGTGAGAGTTGGTGGGGAAAAGGCTTTCCGCTGCTTTAGCTTTGTTAAGCCCATCCTTGTGCAGTTCATTCTTGTGCTTCCTATCACTGCATTCCTTTCTAGGGACATGTAATGCTGAAATAGGTTCCAGTGCTGTCTTGTCTTTACATTACCTGGATGGGATTAACTTTATCATAAAGCTGTCTTAGGATGCAGTGCTTGGATCCCTGGCAGCAGCCAGGGACCTCTTGGGTAATGCAGCCGTGGCTCTTTGGAGTAACACTTTTGCTGCATTTGTATGAGTGCACAGCTTGGGCAAGACTTGGTTGGGTCTACCACTAGGCACAGGCTGCATCTTGCAGGGCATGTATTTGCCCTATTGAATGTTTCTGCTGGAGTTCACATATCCTGCTAAGCCATAATATAATTAGTTTTATAAGAGCAGCATAGTGAAAATAGGGAATTTACTCAATGAGTATTGCTTTGCAAGCCCATCTTGTGCTTGAAGATTGATGGCTACAGCATCATCTGGGTATTGTGGACTGTGCCCCTATTATTATAAAGGAATCTTTTCTAAAGCAAAAGGCTTGGTCCACAGACACCAAGTCCAGAAATGCTGCTGTTCACTTTATTTGGGCGAATGATATGCTTATTGCTGTTGATACTACAGTAGTTGCCTGAACTTCCAGCAATGGATTTTGGCCATTTCCTCCAGATGGAGGCAACTTCTTGTTCTTCCTGAGCAGAAGAAAGGTTGACTAGAGTGTCTTGTGTGCCCCCACATGCTTAATGAAAGGGAATATGAGATAGCCAATAGAGTTTTTCTTATACTGTAGGAGCAAAATCATGTTCTCAATTGGAAATCTGAACCCTGCCCACTTTAGTGCTGTCAAAATGTTACTGACTCATCCACCATTGCCTTCAGGTGCCTCCTCCAAGTTGAAATAAAAAGTGAGCTCTTTAGCTGCTGAGAGATTGCCAACCCTTGCATTAAATTTTTATTCACATTAGCTACTGTTTGCTAAACAAGTCAAAGTCACTAAGTTGAGGACTTGTTTAGCCAAGGACTTGTTTAGCCAAGTCCTGGTTTGCTTTCCTTTTTTAATGCTCTTGCTTTGCATCTTAAACTGCATGCAAATCAAACCAGAAACAAGCTAGGACACCACAGACATGCATCCCCATTTGTGACTGTAGTTCCGTATGCTGTACAATCAATCAGTCCACCATGATAACTCCATTTTAGAAGCAAACTTTGTGCTGGAAATAGGCCTCTGAAGTGAGCTATGGAGCTTTCCCCCTGTATCTGCCTTAGAGTGTATCTTGGTGTGAAACACGGAGAGAACAGTGCTTTTTTTGAAGGCCTGCACTGTCAAAGAGGCAAGCTGCTACGTAATGTATTCACCTGACAGTCTGAAACTGTATCTGAAAAATGGCTTCTCTCTTCTTCAGTGTGGAAAAGAAACCTCTCTGGCTTTTAAATGCTTCCTCTTTTAATTTCCTGTGGCCTGGAGGGGAGAGGTGGACCGCAGTTTGAGAAATGCTCAAAGCCCAACCCAATGATCAATACTGAGAGGGGCTTATCTCTGGTTGAGATAGCAGCTGTTGCCTGCAAAAGCCAAATACCCCAGGATGTATTAGACATCTGGACGCTGCTCTTCCCTAACCAGATCAGTCACAAGTTTTGTAGTGGGACTCCCAAATCTCTATTTGGATATGATGAAAGCTTAATAAGGGATCATTTATTTTTTATTGTCTAGTTTTATTTGGGCTTGGGCTAAAAAAATAACATTCCATCCCAAGGTTTGACATGCCTTGAATCATTCACAAATGGTTTGTTCCCTCTCTGCTAGCAGCTAGCAGTTAGAGGTCCTGGGGCCAGATCTATCTCCTATGGAGGGAATGCCAACAGTTTCCTCAGTTGTCAGTTCTGAAACAAGGGTGTGTGTGCTGGAAGTGGTAAGAGTGGATTTACTGACAACCTATTTAGTAGAAATAGAAGTCATGACCTTCTGGACCAGAGATGGGCGGTTTACAGCACCAGAGCCATATGCAATCATCAAACTCCCTTATCCAAAACCTCTGGATTCCTCTGTGGCCAAACGTCATCATGTGATTTTCAGCTACTTAAGCGGGGGAAGGGGGGAACACACAAATACTGCAGTATAAACTCTAAAATAAGCTTAACATAATTAATACCCCTCCAGAAAAAAAAATGGAAAATTTTATCCCCATCCAAAAGCATGGTCAGCTAAACCCACTTCATATCATCTTCCTGCTCCCTGTGGTCCTCACTGCCCACCCTAATGTTAAATGTGGTCCCTGGCCACCAGCAGGTTGCCTGGCCCTTCTCTAGGCCTGCTTCAGAAGTGGCCCACCAGTAAAACTAGTTCTTAGTATGAAATAGCTAACTCCACCCTCCAAAGAGGATGCAGGTATTCTTTATATGATCTCTTAATCCAGGATGAAGCTCAGGGATTTGAATGAAGTGTTACTGATGTTGATAATCTGATTCATGTCTTAGGTTTTAGTAAATCAGGCCCATTCCTGTGCAGACACGCTGGGGAGAGTCTCTGTTGATAGAAAAGTATTGGGGAGGGATTAAGAATCTCCTTAATCACCCTTCTTTTCCTGCAAAGAGTCTGGAAGATTGCTCATTCTGCA
Source organism: Liasis olivaceus (assembly GCA_030867105.1). NCBI lineage: Eukaryota > Metazoa > Chordata > Lepidosauria > Squamata > Pythonidae > Liasis > Liasis olivaceus. The sequence goes on from CM061348.1 coordinate 142,426,928, forward strand.
AGGACGTGGTGGTGGTGGTGGTGGTGATGGTGATGAACAGCATGCAACTCTGAGGCCACTGATGATGGGAGTCAAGTTTGAAAGAAGTACATAGATTAGTACTAGCTTTCATTTACTCACATAGGCTCCAGCAAAAGTTGGGGGGTTTATAGGAATACAAGAGTCCTCATCTCCTTTCCCTTCCAGAGGCATTGCTGGTGTTAATGAACATGACTTGCTTCTGAATATTGCTTTGGAATCAATTGGGTGTATGTGTGTGAGAGTGGGTTAACACATAGTAAGCCTTGGTGTGTTTAACCACAGCTTATTAAATAAACCATAATAGGTTGGATTCACAGTACATGCCAAATCATAAATCATTTTTTACAAATCACACATGGTGCTTAGCTGTCATATGATTTGATGCTTTGACTTAAAGTACTGTTTGAACTCAGCCTTAATACGTATGTGTGTGAATGTATCTGTTATTAACCAGTTCACATCCTCTTCAGATCTGATCATGCTGACAAAGTGTCAGACATCCGTTTGAAGCTTGCATTTATAATGCTGGCTTGCAAGAGAGCAAGACAAATGGAATTCAGAGATTCTCTCTGCTGAGGTTCACCCATTAAAGCTCTGTTCAAAAAAACTGAATATGTGGTAGAGTGGTTTGGAGCACAGGCTTATCCCAGAAATTGATGGAAATACTAGGACCTACTTTACAAGTCTCCTGGCCTTCCCCGATGGGTTCCCCCCCAGCAACCCAATTTAGTGGCTCTCTGTTTACCTTCTGCTGGCTCTCACTGTATTGCTGGGAAGTTATGCATGAGGGACCAACAAAAATGTTGCCTATTTCTTTTATTTTCCCCTTTGTGAAACTTTTCATTTACATTTATATAGTTCAGAGTGTTCAAGGAGCAATAAGGTGGGAGCTCAACTCAGCCTCAGTTGTCTGTAATGGAAAAAATATTTTATTATTTGAACTGTGTCTAAGATCAGAACCTGATCCATACATTACAGCAGGTCATAATATGGTAGTTAGTTTTGAGATTCGTGTGCTGTGTGATTTGTAATGGTTTATTAGTTATGGCTTATGACTTAACCATGTCTCAGCATGATTTGTAAACTTAACCTCAGTGGAAGCTATTGAGAACTGAGCCAGCTCCAGTTTGGACTGCTCTGTTTTAGGCTTCAATTTTTAGCTATGCTAGTTTCTAACATAATGGTCTCTGGGCTGACAAAGCTTAGAAATCATCTTAAAGATTCCTTGGCATTGGTCTCTAATTTCTGAAATTGTCCAGGGTAATTAGATGCACAGGATTTGCTCTTCAATGCTTCCAGAATGTTGGGTCTTTGGGGTTAGACTGTGAAGATTTGGAGGGTTTCCTTCATGGGTTGGCATCTTCTGACTATTTTTCAGCACCTCAAGTCTTTCTAACCTTGTCCTCTAGCAGAAAGAATCTGTTTTCACCAACTTGCCAGGAGCCAGAGTAGACTGTTTGGCACATACCATGCATCCCTTATGAGCTTGTTCCTTTCTTTGGATTTTACTGGTAAGTTACTTCTCTTGGCTGAGAAGTGGGATAAGACTATAATCACTGAGTTTGCGAGTTATACAGCAGCCTTGACTGAAAAAGATTTCTAGTGATCAGCCCAGGAGTGTGTTTCCCACTATTTTAAACCAGGTCAAAACTGGTCTTGCCTGTACCCAGTGATTCATGTTTGTGGAGTCTGCCTGTTGTCTCAGGGCCAAAGTGTTAAGCCCATTGGAGTCCTTTGGAAAAATGGGATTGAGAATCCAAGTGCCTTTTAATTGACTGGATTGCAAGGGGACAGGTTGAAAATAATCTCTCCCGCTCTCCCCTACAGCCTCCCCTAATGTTCAGACAATCCTTGGCTGTTTGCCCTGGAGTCAGCAGGCTTGCTTCCGTGCCTCCTCATTGGCCAAGTTATTACCAGGAGTATTAATAGAATGATGAGTGCAGTCCCTTGCGTACTCAATGGAGCAAGCGGCTTCTGGCCCTGAACCTCTTGGTGAGGTAGGATCCCTTTTCTGCCTTGAGTCTGTCCCTTTAAGATACGGGGAGGGTGTTATTGGTGGTTTATTGGCTGCTAGGGAGCTATGCTGAACTAGGAAGACTGTGGAGTAGTCTTGCCTGGCTAGCTAGCCCTGCTGTCAAATGCATGTCAGCATGCCTTTCCCCAGCTTTTATTTAGAGAGCTAACTTTGGGTGTTGTGGCTTTCCTGCTTAGAGGGCTGTATCTTTCCTGTTATGCTTATACTTGCCAACATTTGAGGAATGACCATGGTGCCACAGTGGAGGAGACTGTATGATCAAATCCACCTAGGTTTGAATGTAGTGATTACAGTTTGCTAATGGAAGGCTGATTCCTTAGACTGTCTTCTAACTTGGGTGACTTCACCTATTGAAAAAAGGCTGAGATAAGACATTTATGACCCCAGCAAGCATGTGAAGTAGATTCCTGTTTGTATTACAGATCTCTTTTTCCATTTGTTTTCTGGGAAGGGTTTGATTTTCTTGCCTTGTGTCGGAAGAATTGGTGGGAAGACAACTGATGTTTCCAACCCTTGCATGAAACACAAGGGTGAGAGTGGAACTCAGCATCAGATCTTTCTTCAGAGCTGCAGTCCAATCCTTGGATGCAGTTTAAAATAATAATGGTGTTTTCCTGAGCAAGGACAGAGTACCCATCAGTGCTGCTTAACCACAGCAAGTCTGTGTATGGCTTCTAGTTGGTACTGAGTTTCACCACTTTTTTTTTCAGCAGTTAATCACTGAGGTGGGCTCCTATACACCTCCTCTACCTAGGAAGAAGAATTGACAATTGCACCTTTCTATCTGTGCTGCTGACTTTGAAAGCTGTTGCCCCAACTTGATCTGGAAGAAGGCTGTGATGGCAGCACCGAAGGTGCAGTGCATGTTATAACACAACAGCAACAGAAAATTATTTTTCCCGTCTGGGATTTTTTTTCCCAGGTTATTAACAGATGAGTATATGCCAATTCTAAAAACAGTTGTCTGCTAGTAATACATTGCTTTTTAAAATACTGCATTTGGAAGGCTTTTAAAAAATAAGTATTTATGGTGACCTTCAAACAGGGTTTTCTCTCTCAAATTTACTTTCTATCCCCCCTTTTTCTTTTTTAGCATAGTTGGAGCGGCTTGGGCTAAGCCCTGCCCACACTTAACTGGCCAAAGCCCCTATGAGCTCAATGAGGCTTACTCTGTATAAACTATAGGATTGCATGATTAAAAATTAGGTGCCATAAAAAGCTAAAATATTACCATATATTTCTTAAACCTTCTCTGAATTTTATAGGAATTGTTGGGTTTAATTAAAAATGACTAGAAATCTGGAATCAATGATTTAGCTTGCTATTTCAAATCAATATCTGAATGTCAACCTTGTGCAACCCTGTAGTGCTGATCACTGTGAACATCTCTACTCTGCTCTTCATTCTCCTGTTTCCAGCCATCTTTTTTCTTAGCCTCCATTGGCTCTTTATCTTCTGCTTTGCTAGACACTTCAGTTTCCCCTCTTTAGCTCAAGGATTTGAGCAACTCAGAAGCTGGCAGGCAGAGAAACTTGAAAATGTCAACCTGATAGGTAGCAGCTGTTGGGGGGGGGGAATGGGGGAGGCAAATTCTGTTCCTGGAATGATTAACAAAGGGATAGAAAATAAAAACCGCTGCTGTCATAATCCCCTTGGGGGGAAAAAGTCTTTATGGTCATACTTGGAATATGGTGCTGAAGTGAGTTGCTGCATCTGTAAATGTGTGTTGTAGAATTGGAAGAAAAGTAAAAACAGTGATGGGGGGTAGAACCCCTTCCTTAGGAGGAAATGTCAAACTATATGGGGCTTGTTATTAAGGAAAATGATGAGCAAGAAGGTACGTGGCCCAGGTTGGTAACATAATGCACGATATGGGAAAAATGATCCATTTTTTAATAATACGCCCATCCAAGGTCATTTTCTGTAATGAAATCATTATGCAGTACATAACAAATTTATAGAATTTGCTGCCATACAAGGCAGTGATACTTTGGAAGTGGGATTAGGCCAGGTAGTGGAGGATGAGGCTATTGGTGGCAATGGATTAGGATGTCTGTATTCCTCTAGAGCTGAGGAGAATTTGGATTTGACTGGCTGGGGAACAGTAAAGGGGGGGGGGGGGGCTACATGTTGACTTCATGACATGTTTGGAGGGTTGTGGGGGGGGGAAGAGGCATCTGATTGGCCACTATGTGAAATAGGGGCAGCTTTTTCCTGATCTTCTAGCATCCTATCTGCCTTATCTGTCATCCCTGTACTTCTGTGGTGTTAGGACAACTCAGCTAGGCAGTGCCAGAAGCTTCATCAGGGCCACAAAATTCCATAGCATATGTTAACTACTTTTGGAACAACAAAACCTCTAGCAATCTATTCTCCTTGACTTTTCTTACGGACGGAACCTTTACTTCCAGGTTGAACTGATTTAAATTAAGTTTCCTAGGACATGTGTTAAATAGCTTACCAATGCCAGGTTATTTAGGATACTTCTTTGTGAATGGTTATTCTAATGATGTTACATTTGGGTAAATGTGCATGTAATTATCTTGATCTTTTATTTAATCATCCTCTGACTGTTGCAAATGTACACATTCCCGCGCGCTCTCTGTCTCTCTCACACACACCCAAAGGTCAGTTGAGGATATGCTTCATTTACTTGATGCAGTTCACAAAAATGTGTATGCTGTAATAAATGTGTCTAAGGTGCTGTTTTGTGTTTGCAGGAGTAGATTAACATGGGCATCACTCTAGAACTTGTTCATTTGAAGTGTGTGTTTGTGTGTGTGTTTTAGTTTAATTTAAGCATGTACAATAACTGGTTCACAGAGCTATAGTTTTGCTGCTTCGCAGATCTTGCTTGCATAATGCAGTAGCTTTGGTTATGTGGCCATACAGAATTGCATTTGCTTAGATACAAACAATTGGGTTAGTACACTATCTATCCGTGCAAAGATACTAAGCAATGTGATTCAGGTGATTTGACATATCTTCCCTAGAACAAAATAGCATTTGATTTTGAGTAAGCATGCCTACAAGAATTCAGAGTTTGCTCTAAGGAAAGAAGTCCTTCAAGTCAGTCTTGATTTCTGGTGACTTCATGGACGTGTCCAGGTAATTTTCTTAGCAACAAAGGTTAATTCTCAGAAGTTTGCTTTCCACTGAGATTGAAACATACATATTCATCTCTGTATCTCTTTGTTCAGCTTCATGATGGTATGTACAGGTGAAACTCGAAAAATTAGAATATCGTGCAAATGTTCATTTATGTCAGTATGGCAACTCAAAAGGTAAAACCAATATATATGAGATAGACGCATTACATGCAAAGTGAGATATGTCAAGCCTTACTTTGGTATAATTGTGATGATTATGGCGTACAGCTTATGAAAACCCCAAATTCACAATCTCAGAAAATTAGAATATTACATGACATCAATAACACAAGGATTGGAAATAGAACAATATCAGACCTCTGCAAAGTATAAGCATGCATATGTATTCAGTACTTGGTTTGGGCCCCTTTTGCAGCAATGACTGCCACAATGCGGCGTGGCATGGATGCTGTCAGCCTGTGGCACTGCTGAGGTGTTATGGAAGACCAGGGTGCTTCAATAGCGGCCTTCAGCTCCGCTGCATTGTTCGGTCTCATGTCCCTCATCTTTCTCTTGGCAATGCCCCATAGATTCTCTATGGGGTTCAGGTCAGGCGAGTTTGCTGGCCAATCAAGCACAGTCATTGAACCAGGTTTTGGTACTTTTGGCAGTGTGGGCAGATGCCAAGTCCTGCTGGAAAATCAAGTCAGCATCCCCATAAAGCTCGTCTGGGGAAGGAAGCATGACATGCTCCAAAATCTCCTGGTAGACGGCTGCGTTGACCCTGGACTTAATGAAGCACAGTGGACCAACACCAGCAGATGACATGGCTCCCCAAATCAACACAGACTGTGGAAACTTCACACTGGACTTCAAGCATCGTGCATTGTGTGCCTCTCCATTCTTCCTCCAGACTCTGGGTCCTTGGTTCCCAAATGAGATGCAAAAGTTGCTCTCATCAGAAAAGAGGACTTTGGACCACTGGGCAACAGACCAGTTCCTTTTTCCATAGCCCAGGTAAGACACTTCTGACGTTGTTTGTTGTTCAGGAGCGGCTTGACAAGTGGAATACGACATTTGAATCCCATGTCCAGGATCCGTCTTTGTATGGGGTGGCTCTTGATGCACTAACTCCAGCCTCAGTCCACTCCTTGTGAAAGTCCCCAACACTTTTGAATGGCCTTTTCCTGACAATCCTCTCCAGGCTGCGGTCATCCCTGCTGCTTGTGCACCTTTTTCTACCACACTTTTCCCTTCCACATAACCTTCTATTGATGTGCTTTGATACAGCACTTTGGGAACATCCAGCTTCTTTTGCAATTACCTTTTGGGGCTTTCCCTCCTTCTGGAGGGTGTCAATGATGGTTTTCTGCACAACTGTCAGGTCAGCAGTCTTTCCCATGCTTGTGATTCCTACTGAACCAGCCTGAGAGACCATTGAAAGGCTCAGGAACCCTTTGCAGGTGTTATGGATTCGTTAGCTGATTAGAGTGGGACACTTTGAGCCTAGAATATTGAACCTTTTCACACTATTCTAATTTTCTGAGATTGTGAATTTGGGGTTTTCATAAGCTGTACGCCATAATCATCACAATTATACCAAAGTAAGGCTTGACATATCTCGCTTTGCATGTAATGCGTCTATCTCATATATTGGTTTCACCTTTTGAGTTGCCATACTGACATAAATGAACATTTGGACGATATTCTAATTTTTTGAGTTTCACCTGTAGGTCTGCTTCACACAAGTAAAAAATTAGCATTATGTGGGTGAGCTGCAGGTTTCTACAGTCCTATTCTCCTCTGTCAAGCAGCTGAGAGAAGAACTTAACGAGGAATCACTTTCAGCTTTTACAGTTTTTGTTATTTCTGTATTACCACATAGGAACTGCAGTTTAAGCCACGGTCTGGTTTGGAAAAGAAGCCATGGTCTAAGGTCGTTATCAGCAGGCAAAAGTTTGTTCCAAACGATAACTCCTACCTCATATCTAATGATAACTCCAGATATGTAGAAAGGAATCATGAATCTTGGTTAAATTGTCGTCAAAATGTTTTGGGAAGTCAGGGGCCCTTGTAAATCCAAGGCTGTGCTTGAGCTTACTGTATTCACAAGGAGCTATGTGCAGTATTGCTGATCTAAGACCCTAACAAAGTTTACTTACTTAAGCTATCTATAATTATATCTGTCAGTTCTGCCTGTGCCCACTGATGTAACCAATCTCATGCGCAGCCCTTGGCCAGCAAATGGCTTGGCATTGTATCTGAGCAGGGGCACAATATGAGATCTGCATCTGGAAGGGCTCTGTTACTTTAAGATGATAAAACAGAAATCCCACATCACCTTATTGAGTTCTTTGGATGGGTCTGAAAGTCTAATGTGATGTTACGTGAACTCAGCTCTGACGTCTTGCTTTTTTTTGGTTCTTATAGGATGTCCACGATAATACAATATATGTATGACAGAGCTCAATCTTTATGTAACTGATCAAAAGCCTGCCTGGTCAAAAGTACGCTTCATTTATTTCGGTAAAAATATTTCCAGTTAAGCATGTATAAATTTGTAGTGTCACATCATTTATAATGATTATCCTAAGAACCCAGACTTTTTCTGTAGGGTTCTTTTATATTAATGCAATGCTTATGATTCAGTTTTTTTTAATGTATAATTTAAGAAGTAGAATTTGTACTGATATTAAAAAAGAATGGATTTTTATTTCCTTTGCTCCCTCGTGCATATATTCTGCTTCACACATTGCAGGAGAAGTCAATACTTGTTTAAAGAATTTCCGTGAGGTTTTTGCTTCCTGCCCTGTATGAAAAGGTTCCTTGAGGTGTATTTCGTTGCATATGAAAAATAGAAGAAGGCAGATGGGAACTAGAGTGGGTCAGCGGGGAGGCATGGCCTGGCACCCTGCTTTGTACCGTTTTAATATGTACATACTAAAAAAAAGTGCGTCTATCCTGCATTTCAAAGGGACCTTTCTGAAACAGAAGATGCACCCTTGGTACCTGTCAATTTCCAGTACAGACCTTTTACCTTTGTTGCTCTTCCTGTTTTAAATGCATTATTTAAAAAGATATTGCTGATTCAAGGACCCAAGAAATTTGGTATAAACAACGTTTTAAAATACATTACTGACCTATTACCCCAAGCGCAGAGGATTCTGTAATGGGGAGTAGAATTTAACTCAAACTCTATTTCCTCTTCTCTCCATGCCAGAGAAAGCCAACAGCTAATTTAAGGCAAGGGATGCAAGCTTGAATGTCACCTCTATAAAAATGAATCATAAAGTTGCCAGTTTTCTCCAGGAGCCTGCAAGTGCTGGAGGATGGCCTTCCTGATCAGCTGTAGCTCTAGAGGTTTGGCCTTATTTCAGATTCCTGACAGCGAAATAGAAGTTTGCAGAATTGGAAGTATTTTTAACAAGCTTCCTTTCACAGTCAGGTTGCTCTTTGCTTACCACATCTCTAAGGAAAGCTTCTCTGAAAGCCTCCCCAAACAGGCAATTCTAGAACCTTCCTTGGTAGCAATTTTCACTGATGAGCTAAGGCTTCATTGTAAAAGAGCTCTTTCTTAGAGTTAAGGCAAGGGCTACAACCTGGACATTTCTGAAGATTGTTAATGGGTTTTCTCAATTGTCATTGGTGTTTTTTCCTGACATTATTTAGAGCGGAACTACTGAGAGCTAATCCTCTAGTATTTCCAATCTAGGATATGATGATTTTTCAGGAGCCTTTGTAACTCTGCATTTACTAGTCCTACATACTGGTTAGATTCGCACATGCCAAATTATGGCTTAGTTAGCTGTAACTTGTTGAAAAAGCCCCAGTTGGCTGAATTCACAAGGAACCCAAAATGTGCAAGCCCACTTCATCTCTGAAAACTTGTGAAATTACTTCCCAGAATGGATCCTCACCTTGCTCGTTTTCTGAGTATAGCCGTCAATGTCACAGAGCTTGATAAGGTCCTCAAGCTGATAGAAATTGGGCAACTGTGCACTTAAGCAGTAAGCCGCAGTTTGCAAACCACAGTGGCTGAGTGTGCACAACACACTACAGGTAATCCTCACTGAACAACCATTTGTTCAGCAACCATTTGAGGTTAGGAAGGCGCTGAATGAATGGTACTTACACCCAGTGTTCGAACTTACGGCCATAGCAGCACCCCTGTGGTCACATGATCAAAATTTGGGTGCTTGGCAGCCCGCCTGCATTTATGACCACGGGGACCGCTTCAACTTCCCCCACCTGTATATTTCCCCCCATCTCTGACTTTTTGGCCACCCTGCCCTCCACCGCCCCTGCCGCCCTGCACCCCCGCTGCCCTATGCTCCGCCCTGCAACCCCGCTGCCCCTGTTGCTCCCTCTGCCTCCAGCTGACCTTTAGTGTCTTCTTCCTCTTGCTCCAGACGAGGTGCGTGTGGCCTGGCCCTTCGCAAGGCAGCTGCTGGTTGCACGCAGGCTTCTTCCTGAAACTGTGTGTGGCCTTCCTGAGGCGGGGGCAAGGGTGATGGAGTGCAGGGTGGCCAAAAGGACAGGCATGGGGGGAGATAAGCGGGTGGAGAGAGTTGAAGCGGAGGTGAGTGCTACAGGGCAGGGGAAGCATGAGGTCCTTGCCTAACTACAGCATGATCCTGGCCTAACGGCTGCAACTGGAACTACTGAAACTGCCCTTGCTAAGCAGCGTGCTCGTGATGTTTCACCTAATAACCACGAATGGAAATTCCAGTCCCAATTAGGGTCATTAAGCAAGGACTACCTGTAATGAAAACCACATACACTACAGTCCCTAAGCAATTGATTATTGTTTAGGACCGCCTTCTCTTGCCACATCATGCAGACCTGTTGGGAAAGCAACATTCAGAATTGTTGGTTGGAGTTCTAGGTCCCAGTATATTTCCAGGGTACATGGTTGGGGAGAGCTGTTCTTCACAGTGGAATGGGTGGGAATATGCGTGTTGTACATGCATGGTGCAGATGCTCATCCCATTCATAAAAAGGTGCCTGCTTTATGCAGTTGCACAGCACAAAAAAGGAACACAGAATGTGTTCTTCAAATGCACTGTTTTGCAATTTTATCATGAATGTACTCAAGAGGGAGCATTGGCATTTTGTACCTCCCATCCAGAAAACTTCAATCTGATGCCCAGGATGAAGCATTACACAGTTGCTTGAGTGTAAGGCAAGTAAAGAAATAAGTGGGCACTTCCTTAGAAGGAAGAGGAGCTGGAGAGCAGAGGGGACTTAAGGAGGACACTTAGTAGAAAGGCAGAAAAGAATATTCAAGGATGGGAGAGAGCTGATAGCTAAAGAAAAGGAAAAGGAGGTAATCAGCATATTTATATATAGACATGCCTGTTTTTGTGAGAGATGAAAAGAGAAGCACTAGTACACATTGTGAGAAACTAAAACATCCATTCTGTAATAAGCATGAAGGTCTGAACTTCTAAACAGAAAGCTGTATCTGTATTATCTGCTTATACCTTTGTTTTGGTCAATAATGATTTAAATTGCTTGTAAACACCTGATCCTCTGAATCAATGGGAGACAGACTATAATAAGCCTCTCCATACCTAACCTACTATTTTACCTGACGAAGAGCTGCTAATGAATTGGCTGACTTCAGAATCAGAAATCTCAAGGTTATCCTTTTGGGATGGTGGCAGCAAGATTTTTAAACTGTATCCTTAAAGTAAATTTGCAAGTTGTGTTACGCCTGTTTAGGTAAGAGTTACCTTGGTGATCAAGGTGACTTGCCCTCTAGAACAAGATTTCCTCCTGAAATCTGTGTGGCTCCCACACTGTTGGCATTCTGTAAGGCCTTGAGGACCTGGTGGTTCTCCCAGGCCTTGGGTTGGGATGGATGGAGCCCCTTGTTGAAGGTATTTTGCCTGTGTGTTCATATCGAGCAATTGGACCCCATCTTGTTTTGTCCTGTTTTGTGTTTTTATTGCTTATTGTGATCTCCCTCCTCCCCCACCCCGAGTCGATTTGGAGATGGGAGGCTCCTAAATTGAAAATATTAAATATTTTCAAACATTATTTATTAAATAAGTCCCATTCTACCCCAGTGTCCTACACCCTTTAAATATTTGAGAAATACCAATACATTCCACCACCATGTTGTTTTGAACTACAGTAGTTATTTCAGCTCAGTGAAGCATTTGTCTTTTTGTAAATACTTTGAAGACTTTGTGAGCTGTCAGTTTGGTGTTTTTTGAACTGAAACTGTTCTAATGAGGTTTTTATAAGTCGAGCTAACAGAAGTGCCCTATTCCAGGTTATGGAAGCACTGGTTTTCTTGGTCTGCTTTCATAGTTTTCTTGTGTGCTGTAGCATCACATTGGTGCCTCCAGTATAGTTGCTCAGAGCAGGAAGAGGCAACCATGGGACATATGTTGTTCCCCCTCTTCCTGGACCCTGAGATTGTACCACCAAACCCTGGGAAAATATTTTGGTTGTTCATTTGTTCTCCTAAAACTGAGAATGAGATTGGGAAGCCTGTAGGAGGCAAGCTACCCCATTTCCACCCTTAAATTCCCCAGATGGTCTAAAAATATCTAATTATTTCTAATAGATATTATTTGCTATTTATTATTTATATTGTTATCATTAGGCCTGGCATGTAGAGCTCTGAATCTTTACCACTAGGAATTTTAATCAGCCTATCCATCATAGCTTCTTGAGTCATAGCAAAACAAAATGAAAGGTTGTTTTCTGGGAAAGGAAGAATTCATACTAGATGATGTTTTGCATAGATCCTTTACAAATCCAAAGTACTAGTGACCTCCAAATGTTTGGGGATTACAGCTCCTTGAATTCCTAGCTACTGTGACCAGTGATATATTCTGATCTCTGTCTGTAATAAAGATATATCTGAATGTATGACAAATGGTCAGTATGCCCTCATGCAAAACACACCAGATTAGGGCATGTGGCTATAGAGGATGATTTCCATTGACATGTTCCAGGATTAGATTTTGAATATAAACGTACTTTGCTGAAAGGAGACTGGACTGTTCACATCCCTAAATGTGTGCCATTATTTCCAAGTGTTAGTGTGTTGCTATCACAATTGGAGCTTCTGCCTCACATACAGTATCCATAATTCTATCCTCATTCATTCATTCATTCATTCATTCATTCATTCATTCATTCAACTTGTATGCCGCCCATCTCCCCCAACGGGTGACTCTGGGCGGCTCACAATAAAAAATTTCAAAGACCAGCACTACTAAAAAATTTCAAAGACCAGCATTACTTGCAAAAGAATAGCAAAATACTTGTAAAGAACCTTGCCTTTGCTAACTGCATGAGACCACTAAAAACTTGTGCTGAAATTCTTGCCACTTTTAATCTTTTGCAAACAGTTTTGCATACTGACTTGCAGAATAGGCTATAATCATGAGATTAAGGCTGCTGAGGCAGAGCTTCCAGGCTCTGGGGCTGATTTTTTGAATCAGAAACAGGAGAGACCTAAATACTGTTCCAGTTTATCCTGGTTTGCCCCCCACATTTATTTAAAATATTTCTATTTTGCTTTTCTACCAGAAAGCAATCAAAGTGGCAATCAAACTTTTCAAGGAAGTCTGTACAGTACTTGCAAAGAAACAAAACTATTTGACTTCCTTATCTAATCAACACTTCTAGTCAAGGGCTGCCTGCATGTCAAACATTGAACCAGGAAACCTGCTCAAATCCCCTTTGTGATGATGGCTGAGAATGGTTGTCTTTTAAGCTGAAAGAACTGCCCAGTTCAACCCTTTCCCTAATGCCTTCCTCTGGCCTACGGTGCTTGCCAATCAAAGCCTCTTTCATTCACTCCTCCAAAATGAACTCCCATATCTGTTTTGGTCTTCTTGTTTCTGATTTAAAACACAACTGAAAAGAATGAGGTTTGTTATTGGTGGCCAAGTGGCATCTTCTGCAAGTTGGCATGCAGAAAATTGTTTGCAGAAGATCATGAGTGGTAGCAGTGAACTTCAAAGAGTCTTGCATAAAAGTAAAACAAGTACATTTCCAAGTTTCTCTTGTCACAGATATTCTGAAAATATCATTTCCTTGCATGTGGTTGCTCTGAGTCGCAGCTTGGAGAATCCTGATGGAACTGACATCAGAATTCAATTGTAATGCCCATATGTAACAAAGGGGGCTTGTGTATGTGTGTGTGTGTTTCAATTAGGTCTTCCTACACCCTAATTAGTTTTTGTAGCTGGGAAAGATTGTTTCCTTCTGAGTCTGATGATAAATTCCATAGAGGTTAATGTGAATAAGATCTGTGTAAGTGGCCACATGAAGTTCAAGACACAGAATAATAATAATGAAACAAAACGTTAAACAAGTTGATTGCCATATGTTGGAACAGCCATTAAAGTTGGATTTTTCTGCATTGTACCATGTAAACTTGGGTGTGGGAGATGCCACTTTGAATGCTCAGTTGTGTAAAGCATTAGTGGGGAATCTATAGCCTGCCAAATGTTACCAAGCTGTTTCCCCACAATCCTCACTGTTGGTCACGGGGTTGATGGGAGTTGTAAGTCAGCAACATTGATAGGCCATGTGTGTCCCAATCCTGACCTTAGGATTCATTCTCCCCCGGCAAACTTCGGGAATTATACTTTGATGAAGCAGAATGCACTAATTCTCTATAGAGAATTCCAAACATTTTTCTCACCAAAATACCATCCCAGGATTGTTTGGGGAGGATTAAAACAGGATGCCTCAGCTGGTGACAGAACCTAGCCAATACTGGCTGATTTCAGAAGCTAAGCAGGGTTAGCCCTCATTAGTGCTTGGATGAAGAACCACCTGGAAATCGGAGGCTGAGAAGGTGAAAAAAAATCTGGAATAAGAGAGTGGTATCACTTTTGACTGCCAAGAACACTGTGTGGATGTAATCTCCCAAGAGTCAAGTTTGACTTAAAGACACATTTACCTTTTTTTTTTTTAAAGTGGGGTAGACATATTGTGGGTTTATAGTATAAGTAGGTAAAATCTTTAAAAATATATCTAGAAGTAGGAAACTATGACATCACAGAAAGAGGTACTACATTATGTTCCATCGGTCAGTGTTATCGTGAGGTCATAAACCTTTACAAGTCACACCACTCTTTGCTGTCCTAGTTTTTTTTTAATTGGCAGGGATTTTTTTTCTGCATGGTGAGCATTAATAATACTGTAGTGATACATTGGCAGTGTTAAGTGACCACATTCTGCAGCATATGTAAATCAATCTACAAAGAGCTTTTAAAAATAGACAGATTTGTAGCTGTTGATAGAGAATATATCTTACAACTGCAAGAGTGAAATAACGTCTGCCTTGTGTAGAAAGCATACACGCCCACTTTCTGTCACATGTATGCATGTATGTGTGTATACATGTATGTGTGTGTGACTGAGTAACAAAACTTGAGATACACAAGACGAGATGGCCATCATCGTTGGACCTGATCATTGTCAAAGATGGTATGCTGAACTACTTAGGCGTAGACTGAGTCAGCAAGATAAACACTGTATTCATATGTTTTAAAAGTGGCTTGAATTCTTCCCCACTTTTGGTTCTTCTATACCTATGAGAATTAGAGTTACATATTAGATCATCTTCAGTGCCTAGGCTAAAAGCAAAGCCTAGGATTTGTGGAGGACAGATATCAAGATACTTGCACATGTAATGACCCGGTTATTGTGCTAAATCATGATTTGCTCAACCATAGTCTCTTGAATCATGCAAATACATTTAGGCAAACAAAACAACATGACAGTTTTAGCATAATGTGTGAATCCAACTTCTCTCTTTCTGCCTCTAACCCCATACCCATTTAGCACTTTGGAGATGTGATCCTGTGGTCCCCTTGGAGCATATGTCAAGGATTGTAGTTGCCAGTCTTTTCAGGTGGTGGGCACCATGGTTTGACTTCATGAGATATTATCGATGGATGCTAAATTAATAAATTATATTTAATTGAAATAATTGAGTCTGATACCTTACTGTTGTCATTCCAGAGACAGATGAGATAAATGCCCTCTATGAAAACCACTGTTAGATACCTATCCCTCTTCATCTTTTGCCCTCTGAGCTAAGCTTGGCAAAAGGCAATTTTCACATTTATTCTCCTTCCTGAGCCCCTCACAAACAAAGGGTCAAGGACTGGATCTGCTTATCAGAGGACTAGGCTGACTAGATTACTTGTTCTGATAAAAGAGGGGAGGAATACTAATCTCATCTGAGACAGGGACCTCTGGAACTGCTCTGTTGCTTCACTCCGTAATTGTATGGGGGAGGATTGCCTATTAACTCTCATTTAATAGGAATTCTTTGGTAAACATGGTTAAATAAACCATGGATTAGTGTGATGTACAAATCTCAGCATACTTGTGACACCAGACAAATACATCAGTTATAGCATCTATGGGTTAGAAATGGTGAAGGGCTAGAGTGCAGGACTATACTAAGAATCTTTGTTGGTAGAACGTTGTAGGGCAAAGAGGACTGTAGTTTAACAGGACTTGTTGCTATGAGCTGGCTTCATCATTGTTATTGGGAAAGGGTATAAAATAGTTACGGAGCCTTGGCAAAAGTCATGTGGTGCTGGCAAAAACCCCTACCTGAACCTTCACAGAGCTGTTTGTAGGCTAATGGTGGACAACCCATAAGCCACACGAGGCCTCTAGCCAAGGCCTCCCCCGATCACATTATCAAAATTTGGTGACACAGTTTTTTTCTTTTCTGAAGAAATAGGACGCAAAATACACCTATTTTACATATCCCCTCAAACCCCAACACTTCCAAAGAAGGACTAGACATTTTGCACCCACCCCACTGTGTAACAAACATCACTGCTATATCTCCTGTATACTTTTCCTGGTGGGGGTGCTGGCGCTGGTGGCAATAGCTCTACATCCTAAAATTATCCCAAGGCTAATGAGGGCTTCTCCTGCTCTTCCGTAACGTGAAGTGACAAACTGAGGTGAAGGATGTCATCTTCACTCGAAGCTTGTCCGCTGCTCACGGCCTGCCTCGTAACCCTGAGCTCCCAGGTTGTCACATCTTTTTGACTCAAGGATGTTGGGCCTGGCAGGGACATAGCCAAGGGAGGTAATTGGGAAAACCTGAGTAGAGGCCCCCACCTGTTCCCACCCTGAGCCGGCTGGAGAAGATACATTGTGGAAATGGGAGGCAAAACATATGGAGAAGTACTTTCTAACCAGCCATGAGCATTAATCTCCCTTTCCAGAATTGTTAGTATTCAGCAAAATATCCTGAGCATTATCCTTAAAGGTATGGATTTATTAGATTGATGTCCTGTCTTTCTTTTAGGAGCTCAAGGTTAGAAGGTACAAAACTATAATGTATCTAATGCTTAAGCCATTCAATATTGTAACTTACATCCTTAATGTTCAGACTGTGTTCAGATTCCTCTCAAAATAGGACTGCTATTTATACATAGTTTATGGATTGTGCTGAGTATTGTTTATGCCAATATACATACTTAAAATTTAAAATGTGCATATTTATTTGCTTTATCGGTCTTCTACAATGACCGTGCAGGTTCAGGATACTTGGAGTTGGAATATAACACATAGATAGGGCACCAGGTTGTGGAAGGCAAACTTTGTATATCATGATCCTAGGGGTCTACATAACTGAGGTTTTGGTTTCAATATCATATTTTTATCATTCAGTATATACAACTGAAAAGCTTGCCTTATTGAATGTTTACAAATTATTTATAAAAAAAATAAAGGCAGGATAAAAAAAATCTTTAAAAAAATGACAGGGTTCTATACCAACGTGCAAAGGGATTGTGCTGATAATCCCAAATAAGGGCTTTTTTAAAACTAAGGATGTGCAAAATGTTTCAGATGTGTTGAGCTTGAAACGGTTAGAATTCCCTATTTCTTACTCGCAATGTGTGTTCTGAACTCAAATCCAAGGATTGTGAGCTTGAGCCATTTTGAATTTGAAATGTTTTGCACACCCCTTGTAGTGGCAGTTTTAACAATAGGAATGTGTATTTCCTTGCAGTGAGAAGTTTCCCCTGCTGATTGCTACTCAATCAAAGTACAAGTGAGGGCCAGGCTAGTCTGATGGCTACCTAGGCTGCAGTGGAGTATATATTTATATCTGATGGGGGTTTTTTGCTGTTGTCTGCCTGCAGTAATGAAACATGGGGAGGCAGTTGAATAAATCATTAGCCACTGTACATGGATGATGGGCTGTGCTTGTCTTGTTAGGTTATAGCGTTTTGCAAGTCTGCTGTAGGAAAGACAAATGCACAAGAGTATTAAATGGGGGGGGGGTATTTGTTCTGTTTACAAGCAGCTGTAGCACTTTGAATGTGCAATAAATGGCCAATATCACGAATGTCACAGCCACTTTGTAGCAAAATATGACAGTGGGGATTTAAGGCTTTCTGATGTTAGAGTTGTCCAAGTTGTACGTAGCCCACGTTGCAAAGAGGGAGAGCTTATTCCGCTTTTGACAAATCGTGGCCTTGAGCAGATCCATTTCCTATGCTTCTTAGCTGGGTTTGGATCCCATCTGTGAACTGCATGGCTAGACTGGGCAGTTTCCTTACACACTACAGTTTTTGTGCTAAATTTAGTCTCCACCATTCATTAGAGAACACTCAAGAAGTAGATGAGAGCAAGAAATACCTCCACATTCAGTTTGTGACCAAATGTGGCTGGTTCAAGCCTCAGATGAAGTCATCCTTCCTTTCTTCAGTATGCCACAGAAGGGGAAGGGAGGCTTTCTGCATGATGCACAGGGACTCACACCCTTCAAATTATGTGCTTAGCATGAATTATGCTAATTGTATCGTTAGCCACAATGATCCAGGGCAGAACTTTTTCCCCAGATGTAAATATGGTGATAAGCATAACATAAAAGCCATCCTAAAAAAAAGAAAAAAAAAGACTTGTTTTTTTTCTTTTCCTCCCTGACGTGTGCAGGAAGTCCATCAAACACATTCCTCTTTGATGTCTGAGAATGGTGGAACCCAAACCTACTGCTGTCAGAAAACCCTTCTCATATCAGTTTGTTTCCTTAGAAACCCTACCATTTGCTACATAAACTCTGTGCACTGCAGAGGGGTTTCTGGAAGTTGCAGATTTGGAGTACCTCTTGGGTCTCACTTGTCTAGGCCCAATTCCACATACAGAAGCTGGCTGGACAACATTCTCCATTGTGCCTGAGGGCAACTGGCTAATTGGGATACAGGGCAGGCCACAAAGTACACAGAGCTGTCTCCTTCCATGCTTCACTACCATTCCGTGTCTCCACCTAGCTCTGCCTTCTGAGGAAGTTGCCTCTCCCTTTTTGTAGGGACAGCCCTGTGTGTCATTCCACGTGAACTGAGACTGCACCTTTGAGGCACACATAGTTTTTTCCTTCATCACTAAATAATTAGCTTTGAGAACAGAGGCTATGGGAAGGGTGGATGGCCATCTATTGATGTTATCCAGTCCCTGGCAGGTATGCCAGGAATCAGTCCTATCCTCAGGCCATTTACTGTTTTATTGTTAGGTTGTTAAGTCCCCTAGGGTGTCTAGATGATGGTTCATAACTGCCTTTGACGTCAGGACATTATCCCCTGGTGTCCAATGGGTTTATCACATTTAAGTTGAGAAATGAAAAAAAAAACACATTGCTCATAATTTCTTTTTTGAGGGAAAGATGTGGTGAGATTGCCTCCTGAGCAAGCTCTATTTGAATTTACCTTTCAGGAAGTATATTTGTTCTTCAGTCCATTCTTCCTCCTTCCATTTAATGATTTCATACTATAAAAACAGATTGCCTGTTGAGTCCTGATTGTCAGGCCATTCCAACTGGGCTTGTTTTGGCTTCCCAAATTCTCTCCTGTTTGGAGGACAGAGTGGCTCTTAAGAATACAAAAGCTAGTTGCCTCTGCATTCTATATTCTGCTCTTTTCTAGATTCTTCACTTCCATTGGATTTGGGTAAAAAGAATGGGGTGCTTAATGGGCAGCACAGTGGGGAATTTCTCAGTTTCATTTGGTTTTGACTGACTTTTCTTGGAGACAGTGAAGGAGAGAATGTTTGGTGTTAAGCTCCAGTGTTACGTTTCTTTACCTGGAAGAGGGACATTGTCTCAGTTTTGTGGAAGCTAGTATAAGTCATGAAACTGAGGAACCTTCATGCATCTCCTCAGCCACTCTCAAAATTAGTGATTATATATTGAAAGTGGATCTAAGTGGACCAGAGAAAGCACAGTGGTCAAAAGTGTGAACAGCTAAGGAGAGCCTCTTTGGCCACCAAGAGTAAGCTCTGATGTTTCTGCTATCCACCTGCTTGTTCATGCAAGATGGGCACCATGAGAAGGGGAAAAAAAGCTGGCTATGTTCCTGGATTTTCACATGTTCTTTTTCTTTTGGAAGACATAATAAGGAATCTTAGATCATATCAAAGGCCACTTTGGGAATGTGCTTTGTTCCCACAGTAGGTAACCAAATGCTTCCAGGAACCCTTAAGTATCACACAAGTTTAATAGTGCTCCCTCCCTTTCCCCCTAGGAACAGGTATTGAGAAACTGGCTTCTGTACTGGAGGTGATATACAGCCACCATGATTAGTAGCTACTGCCAGTCTTATTTTTTATGGAGCTACCTAATCCCCATTGTAGATAGCTGTACAATGGTGAATTCCATAGTGTCGTTGTGTATTATGTTTGCTGTGCTCTGCCCTAGTTTTAGTTTGATAAACAGCATGCTCTTGGTTCTGTGAGCGATTCCCCTGCCATTCTTGCCTGAGCTGACCTACAAAATACAGGAAACAGTAATTTATTAAGTTATTGTTAAGTTATTGTTCTTATATCTCCTTAAAAATTAAAACCATATATTTATTTGTATCACTACATGGTAATGGTGTTGGGAATTTGCGGTGATTGTGCTGCCGGTGCTTCTGTAGTTTCTGACAGTGATTGGCTGTCATGCTTCATTATAACAGAAGGACAAATGGCCAGAGGAGCTGGTCAGAGCCTAGAAGGGGGATGAGCAGGTAGATCTGGGGATGGAGGGATAGAAGGATAAGCCCAACTAAAGTGAAACCAGGGAAGCCAAGGAATACAGGTTGTGAACTAGGAAATGGTGGTTGAGACATGAAAAGGGAAGTTCTCCAGATGAGTGAGTAGAAAGGAAAAAAACGTGGAAGACAAATCCGAAACAGGAAAGGATACAGAACAATCTGTGGCACTTTTGGTCAAGTTCGATGGAGCTGCTGGAACCATAGGTTGCTTATTCTTGAATTATACAGCTTGGGGATCAAGTAAAGTATGGGATCTCATGTTGGTTTGAAATCACTAGTCAAATCTTTTGACTGTAGCCTTCTAGACGTAGGATATGCAGTCTTGTATAGATGTATTTCATAAAAATATAGTTTAAAAATCATATGACCTATGTGGATAATACGCAAAAGTCTCCAAGAGCTATCCTTGAATTTTGGAAGAACCTTGATGATTCACTTTGGCTTTTTGTCCATTTTAATTGGTGGCATGCATTGGAATTTTTTAGCAGCCACTATTTGGCCAAGAATCTGAGCTGCAGTCTAATGCTGCGTTAGTTTTGCTACATCTGACGTATTGTATACCAAATAAAAATTGCCTGTTTAACACACTGGATAATCTTTCCTCACCCCATACCTTCAGCAGTGACTCCAGCCATTTCCCCATCATGGATCGGATGAAGAAGATCAAGAGGCAGCTGTCCATGACGCTGCGGGGGAGCCGAACTGTAGAGAAAAACCTCAACGAACCCATCAATATAGAGGAGAACAACAGCAGCGATAATGGTGAGTTCCCTCCTTGACCACCTGTTGGAGGGAGAACTGATGGCAGATCTTTTTTTTTTCTGATTTACTTATCGTAGTTTTAAATTGCTTTTCTTGGCTGTACCCTTACAGAGCAGCATGCAAAATAGCCTTTGATCACATACAAGAGAGAGTCATAGAGTGCTTGGCAAAGCTTCTTTGAGTGCAGGCAGCTTTTATTAATTCAGCTGAAGGATCCAGAATGTTTTTTACTGCTTGTCTAAACTTCTGCACCAAAAGGGCTAGCTCTCATGCACTGGCAGATGGAACCAGAAGGCTTCCTGGTGTAAATCGCACTGAATAGCCAGATTTACAGTATAAAGATGGGGCTGGTCTTTTAGATAATCGGGTATGTAGTGCTTCAAAACTTAAGACTAGCATTTTGGATTAGGAATGGAAGCTTCTGGGCAGCCAGGAGTTGGCACAAAGTTGGAGGAATGTTTTCTGACTTCCTGGCCTTGTTCAAACGCTGGCCAGGGGTTCCTTGTCCTCAGTGAAGCTTCTGGGCTGTCTTTGGGTCCTGCAGCAGACTGAGATGAGGAACGGTGTTCAAGTAGTCAAGAATGCATTTTGGAGTGGGGCATCCAGGACAGAATATGGTGGTTGCCCTTTATATTCCAAGTATTCTTGAAAAAGCACACTTCTAATGCTGAAGTTTACACAACATGTATGCACATTCTGTCGCTCACACACACACTCATAGGGAAGTGTGATGGCAGTTTATTAAAGTAAATGAGTTGCAAACCTGAATAGCATCCCACAGGATACAGATTGCTTTTTAAAAAGGCTGAAAATTATATTTTTTCAGGCTGATTTTAAGCTTTTTTTGAGGGGGGCATATTTTCAGTTTGAAGGATGGGAACTAAAGCAGGAGGCTTCTGGGATGCAACCCCTCATACTCTCACCTTTAACACCCTTACCTGAAAAACAGCTCAATGGTAATTTGGGGGCTGCTTTCAAATGGGCATTGGAGATTTAAGGAGGGGGGATCGGTTTGCTTCCCAGAGGCCTTCCATTCCCACCATTGAATGCCCCCCATCCTTACTTCCAATTCCAAAAGATGGACACCTTCCTGAAGCCCTCTGGAAGATCAGGAGGCAGAATTGTGGCCCCTGACTTCTTGAACATTGCCAGACCTTGACTTAAGTTGGGACTGTTGTGTGTTAAAAAGACACAAATGTGCCCTCTCTCTGTAGAACAGGCACGTCCAGCAGAATGCTTTTCAAAGAGTTTTGGCAACTTCCTCTGCAGATGGCCAGATAATTCTCTGCAACTTGGAGGGCCCTTCTGCTCAGCTCCAAAACCAGTACTGGTTTAGCTACAGAACTGGGCTGCCTAGGCGACAGCAGTGGACAGCCTTGATGGTGAACAATGATGATGATGGAGGTGAAGGGGAAGAGGATGCTTCGGCAGGCTTCCTGTTTCTCTCTCACTAGGTGCCAGCCTGGGGTACCTGTCTTCCCCATCCTAAACTCATGAACAGCAGAAAATAAGGGAGAAGGTCTTTTTGTGTTGGATGGATACAGAGCAGGGCTTGGGATAGGAAGCCGTTCTGACTCCCATCCTGAGCATTAGTGTGGGCAAAAGCAGTGAGTGTGACTTAAGCTGTTTCTGTTGCACTAAAAGATAGCCAGGCATAGTCCAGGAGAATGGACACCTGGAAATCCGCTGTGGACTACTCAACCCATCTTGCCTTTGCTGTGTCAAGGCTAGCTGTGTAACAGTGGGGACTGGAATACTGACCCTTCATTTTTAAGAACACAACTGAGATTCTGAAGAATCTGCTAAACTCAGGACAAGCTACACCAGAAGACATATTCCATGATTTGAGGCAGTGCAGTAGACCATCAGTGCTCACTGCTGCACGGTAAATATTCCAGGCTCAAAATTATTTGGGGGGGATGTCTCCAGTTGCCACCACTGTGGGGAGAAGGCTCTCCCACTCAGGTAAGTCCTGTCTCTCCGTTATACCCCCAATCCTGCCTCTCGGCTGAGGGCTCTCTTTTGAGTTTGATTTCCATTCTGCTTTGATTTGTGTTTTGTTTCTCCTTCCTTCCTTCATATTTCTCTTTTTTTCCTGTTCTTTTCGTCTTTCTGTTTTATATTGGCTTCCCTTCCTCTGTGGCGGCATATACCCCTTCACTCATGTGGTGGCCACTGTCTGCCCCTCCATGCCTTTGGTTTCTCTACTGTGTGCTGTTTGCTCCATCTCTTCTTTTCCTTTCCTCTCACTGGTGCGCCTGTCTTTTCCGTATCGCTCCCTGTGGGATGTGGCTTGGGGTTCCCCTCGTCTCCACTTTACCCTCCCTCTCCCTGTTTATACTTCCCCTTCTTTGTGGTGGGTGGAGACGGATGTTCTTCTTCTGGTGCTCCATTTCCTGGGATCCCACCTTCTTTCCCCCTCTGTTGCTGCTACTTCTGCTTCTCACTGGTGTTTCCCTCCTGCCACTCCCCTTCTCCCCTTTTGCTGATGTTCTGTTCTTCACTGTCCCCACGCCACGTTCCCCGGCCACCTGTGTCCCCCTCCATTCTTCCTGCACCTCCCATATCCCTCCCTCCCATCTGTCTGTCTGTCTGTGGGCTTTCCTCCTCCCCTCCCTCTCCTGCCCCCCAGGCCCCACAGTGAAGAGTGTGCGTCCCAGCACCTCCCGCAGCGTTCACGCCTTCCTGCACCACTACGCAGGCTCCTTCCGCAGGCCCCGTCTGGCCGTCAGCCGCAGCCTGAGCTCTCACCTCGGCCGTACCGCCCGATTAGGTGACTATCGCACCTCCCACTGTGCTGCCAGTAAGGGCTCCCCATTGTGGGTTGAGGCCACAAGCCAGACCAGTCTGGCTTCAGGAGAGGCTTTTTGGAATCCCAGTTATCTTGTTTGTACACGTGAGCCTCTTGTGTCAAACTGAGCTACATCAAAGCTAGGAATTTCTTGAGCAAGGAGTCTGGGGAACCCAGAGTCTTGCATTTCTGCTCCGGGAGGAAGTTGGTAAGGAAGCTGGAGTCTCAAATTTCCGGGTTTCACTTGGAGAGAAATTAACTTTGGTCTTATCCAGTGCATCAGTCTGAATCTGCGCTTAATTCTGGCTGGTCTCACTCACCATGCTAATGTGTAATATGATTTGTTAGCCCAATATGTGGAACTCGTATTACAGCAAGTGTTATATGTAAAGCTAAATGTGGCTTTTTCAGGAACTATGGTACAAAATCCTGGCTTAGCATGATGTGTGAACCCGGCCTTTATGTCACTTTTACTTTTTATTAATTCTTTTTCCTGGGCTATTCTAAGTGCCCTCCACATGTCCAGCTTGTGCGAGGCACATTCTCTGGTATGGGATGGTTTTGAGCAGAAATGGAGTAGTGCAATTTTCTGTGAGGTATGAAAGATTGACGTGCTTTAGCAATAAAGTGGGAATCCCTTCATAAGACCACCCTGGCATGGTGGAAAACCCACGTGTTCCCATTACTTACTGACAGTGCATTTAGCTGTCATACTCCCCTTGCTAAGATTAAGGCCTCCAGGAAGACTGTTTCCCGTATCAGAATTGGATTGGAATGTGAGGGAAGAATCTGGCTTGAAATCCAGAATAGCTTGTGCTAATTGGTGCTCTCTAGTTGAGTAGTTGGACTAGTGGCCTTACTCAGTATAAACTGATTTCCTGTCCTTCTAAATCAGCCCTTTCCAACCAGGTAGCTTCCAGAGATGAACTACAATTTAATTTAATTTATTGGGTTTTGAGGCTACCTGACTGAAAAGACTCTGTTCGGCTTACAACATATAACAATGGCTATGGAGGCTGGGAACTTTGGGAGTTACACCTGCACCTGGAAAGCATTAGGCCAGAAAAGATTGTTTTGGGTTCTTGAGAATATCTCTGACATGAACTCAACGTATACCTATTTTAAATGATACTGAAGCAGATCTTAAAGTTCATGTTGCCTTGAAAAAGATACACAGAATCAGAGAGCCAATGTGATCCCATTCCCAGAGCAACTTTCCCAAATCTGGTGCTCTCTAGATGTGCTGGACTATACTTTCCGGTGCCCAGTCCTGGCTGGGGAGGATGAGTGATGCTATCATATATTGAGGGCATCATGTTGAGGAAGGCTGGCCCAAAGTGTTACATACTTTGATTGTTACATACTTAAATATTATACTGGACATTTAAAGGACTTTTTGTATGAGATGATGGTATCAACATAATTATAAGTAACATAACTAATCAATCCACATTAGTGGCAGTGGTTATTAATTTAGGGGATAAAATGGTGAGGGAGATCGGAACATTCCCATTTTCTGATCTTAGGCTGGGTATACCCGTGCAGCTGAGTAAGACAGCTGAGTAAAATGCAGAACTTAAGATCCTGCTAATAAAGAACAACTGCATGGAAGAGGGAAGGTTTAACAAAGGCTCTTACATGTTGTGGTAGCTTTTTATTTGCAGGGAAGCCCTTAAAATTGTGATCAGTCTAAAGTAGTGAAGTCCAGTCTACCATCTCAGTCTGCTCCATGTCTAGACCTAGTCTTAGTCCTCTTTGGGGAGGCACTCCTGGTGGCAGCACGTCTAAACCTTCTGGAGAATTGGAATTGAGATTGCCAAGAAGAAAATTCAGTGTTGCAATTGCTCTGTGCAACATTCATGAAATGGTTTCAAACTGAAGGAAGCTTGACAGCAGCCATCTCCCAATTAGTGCCCACCGATTGTAATGGGACTGCAATTCTCAGAATTTTCAGTAAGCATAGCCAGTGGCCTGGGAATGGTGGGAATTTTAGTTCTAACACATTGGGCTGATCCATTGCTTCCTTCCACAGCCCAGCTTTAAAAATATTAGAGAGAGTTGGGTGAGTTCTCTCTGCCCACTGTGTCTTCATCTGCATTTCTCCTTGGTGCAGAAATTGTTCATGAAGACCTCAAGATGGGTTCGGATGGTGAAAGTGATCAGGCATCAGGAACATCATCAGATGAGGTGCAGTCTCCAGTCCGAGTGCGCATGCGGAACAACCCAACACGCAAGATCTCCACTGAGGTATGTCGGTGCTGGCTGGTAATGATGGAGGACAGCTGAAGGTGGGAACAAAGATCTCTTCGTCTCCCTTTATAATGGGCTGTTTTTGTGTGGAGAGATGTGAAAGGAATAAAGAAAAATGCCTTGTTTCTCAGGTTACATTCTCCTTCCTTTACTCCCCAAAGTTAACTTCACTGGTTAGGGAATGCAAAGTCTACCCCAAGTAACCTCAGATAAAGTAAGACAAACATTTGATAATGCATGGATTTTGCACAGACTTTCTAGCCAGCTTTGCACTGCATGCTAGACTAAATTAAACTCGAGCTGATTTGTTAGTAGTTCATAATATAGTTTATTTGTGTTATGTGAATACAAAAAACTGTGTTGTTAATCCAGATACAGGATTTAACATACTGTGAGCCTAACCACTCAGTACTTGATCCTTCCTTGTGACTTCTTTGAATTCCCATATATGGGTTTGTGAGATAGCACAGGAAGCCCCTACCAATATTTCTGAATCACCCCCAAATGTCCTGAAGAATCCAAAGGTTACTGATGCTCTTCTTAGGACTTACCTATACTTTTCCTGACTAATCCCTCCATCTAGGGAATCCTGCAGGATGAATGGGACATCAAAGTAAGCTCTTGGAAGGCATCAGTACTGCAGGCCTTAGCTGGGGTGGGGGGGTGTCATCTGAATATGGTGGTTGAGGCCACAGCTGCAATGCTACAATGTGAGAGGACCTCATAGAGATGGATAGCACTGGGATTTTTGTCCATGTTTTGTTTTTAAGATATAGATAAGTTAAATAAGCTAAGCCTATCTAAAGCCTTTTGTTTTTGAGGTGTGTTAAGCCTATTCTGAGACCCTGTTTGGTATAAGGGTTAAGGCAACTGGCTAGAAACTGAGAGACCCTGAGTTTTACTCCTTCTTAGGCACAAAGCCAGCAGGGTGACCTTGGGCCAGTCACCCTCTCTCAGCTTTAGGACAAAGGCAAGGGCAAACCACTTCCAAAAAAACTTGCCAAGAAAACTGCAGGGACTAGTCCAGGGCAGTCACCACGAGTTGAAGACTGACTCAAGGACAGGGGAAAAAAACCTTATTCCAAATACTCCCCCCCCTTTTTTTTTTGACAAATGGCAGGAAATTGCAGTGTGTGATTAGTGATTTGTCACTGAATTGGATGGTGTAATCTCCAGGGGACCTTAAAAAAAGTTCATAGATGTGTGTGTGGCCCAGTGTCAGACCTCTGGTAGCTACCTGAACTGAAAGTGATTCTCCTCCCCATCCCCCAAGCACAAATCTTACAGAGTGTTCCTTAACAAAATTTTGTAGGATGAAAGTAGGCAAGAATTCATGCAAGTGAAATACAGGTAGTCCTCAGGTTACGACAGCAGTTGGGACTGGAATTGCTGTTGCTAAGCAGTGCAGTCGTAAAGTGCAACAGGTGACCACTTTGTTTAGTGATGGCAGTTCCAGCAGTCCCACTTGCTGTCGTTAAGCAAGGATTGGGCTGGTCATTAAGCAAGGACCTCACATGACTTTGACTTCCTGCTAGCTTCCCCATTGACTTTACTTGTGGGAAGCAGGCAGGAAATGTTGGAAATTATGATCATGTGACGGTGGCTTGCTGCAACATCGTAATTGCAAGCCAGTTGCTGAACACCTGGATCGCAATTACGGGGATGCTGCGATGGTTGGAACTCCGAGGACTGGTCGTAATGGCCACTTGTTCAGCCCCATCATAAGTTTGAACAGTCACTGAATGAGTGGTCATAACCCAAGGAACACCTGTATTTTCAGTTTAGAACCAATGTGTACCTTAGGAGGTGGACTCTCTTGAGTTGTCGCTCCACAGTGGCCTGGAGAGGAAGTGGGTCTCTTCTCTGATAAAGGGGGAGGTTGCAGCAGTGTGGGTGGATTTCACAGAGGTTGCTTGATTCTTCTCAATCGGACTGAGAGCTCTTACACTACAGTAGTGTTTCTCAGCCTTGGAATTTTAAGATGTGTGGATGTCAACTTCCAGAATTCCCCAGCCAGCATGCTTAAAGTTCTTAAAAGTTCCCAAGGTTGGGAAACATTGCACTAGAGGCATGGGTTGCCCATTCTAGTTTACAAGCTTTATCCCTCAATAGTTGTAGTAAATTCAGTCTTGTATTTAAGTATGCCTGATCATCAGTGGTGTCTACAAATTCCACACGGGTGAATAATGGGAAAAAGAAAGAAAAAGAGAGTTTGTTTTTTGCATCAGACTGGTGCAGGAGAAACTGCAGACTCTTCTCCAATCAGTCTGCTGTACTTTAGCCTGCACATTTTCATTTACTATCTGTCTGTTCATCCGTCCATCCGTCCTTCTAACTTTTGGATGATTTAAGAAAAAAGCTGACCAATTTTTCCTTGCTTCCCAGGACATTAACAAGCGCCTGTCACTCCCCGCTGACATCCGTCTGCCTGAAGGCTACCTGGAGAAACTGACCCTCAACAGTCCTCTCTTTGACAAGCCATTGAGCAGGCGGTTACGCAGAGTCTCTTTGGTAAATAGGAACGTCCCTCTCTCCCTTCTGCTTCTGGGTGTTCCCCCTTCACTGGAGCTGGAATGGTGCTAAGTACTGCAGGCCAGCAACTGCTGCCCTTGCTGGCTCCCTGAGCACCCCAGACGGAAAAGGGCAGATCCATCACACTTTGTTCCTTGGTTCTTTTTCATTTAGTCGGAGATTGGCTTTGGGAAGCTGGAGACGTATGTGAAGTTGGACAAATTGGGAGAGGTGAGTGTTGTGAACTGGCCTTTTTCAGCCTGGCCAAAAGTAAGAACTCAGGGCTCGGTTTTAGATCACTTGAAAAATGGTTTTCAGGGTTATTTTATTTTAAACATGCACTGAAGTTTAGTCTATCAGGGCTCAGGGTGGCTTCAGCTCCCATCTTTTTATCCTCACCTTTAGTCTTGGATCTTGCTGGCTTTTTAATGGTGGAGAACAGAATTTCACAGTGGGTTGTGCTCTCACCCTCTCTAATAGACAGGACAAATTTTTTAAACATTTACTCTGGGACGAAGGCCCACCTCCCAGGCTTCAATCCTCTTCCATGCTCTGATTTTGGATATCGCTTCTAGCTGAACTATTATTTTTACCATGCTGGTGTAGTCCATGAGCAAATTGTTTCGCCTGTGTAATCTATTTGATCATTTATTCTAATACCATTTCTAGTTCCTTCCATCTTGGTAGCCACCTTCAGGGCTTAATTTGCCTAGGAGAGTCAACATAGTCATAGCCCTGTATTTGGAAGTCCTTGAATAGAGAATCACCCCTTCCCTTCCCTTCCCTTCCCTTCCCTTCCCTTCCCTTCCCTTCCCTTCCCTTCCCTTCCCTTCCCTTCCCTTCCCTTCCCTTCCCTTCCCTTCCCTTCCCTTCCCTTCCCTTCCCTTCCCTTCCCTTCCCTTCCCTTCCCTTCCCTCCCCTCCCCTCCCCTCCCCTCCCCTCCCCTCCCCTCCCCTCCCCTCCCCCTCCCCCTCCCCCTCCCCCTCCCCCTCCCCCTCCCCCTCCCCCTCCCCCTCCCCCTCCCCCTCCCCTTCCCAAAGAATACACTTGGAATCCTGTATTTCCCAGCTAATATCCAGGGCTCCAGTTTTACCCCATTTCAACTTTAATTGAGTGTCTTTCTAATGGCTTATTAATGACCCACTTTAGGATAAATAAGAAAAGCATTAACTGCACTAAAGTTTATGAAGTCAGGAACAAAATATTTCCATCTACTCCAGGCCAGAGAATCCCTGCCCTAATAAAACCAGACTGGTTATGGGTATCTTTCTGCTAGTATATGTACCTAGTGCCATGTCTAATTTACTGTTTTCCAAACAAGCTCAGGAAGGGCTTGCAGGCCCAAGTACTGTACTCACATACTTGCTGCAAATTGGGCCTAGTTACCACTGTGGCTGCCAAGAGTATAAATGTTATTGCCCTTAGTGAAACTTCAGACATAGTTTTTCTATTTTAGGGAAGCTTAGGCCTGGGAAGATAGGAATTTTTAGGAGAAGGAGCATCAGGGTGCGATGTGGATGAGAAAAGGGAGTGAGAGGCAACGAAAGAAGGCTCATGTTGAAAGAATTATCAGGATGAAGCTGCGGTTTTGTATCCCAGGCTTGGGGTGAAATGCTTTCTCTGGGCTGGAATATGACTAAAAGAGAACTGAGAGATGATCTAGTGCATGTAGGGAAGTTGGATAGGGAGGGAAGTTGACAGGATGTTGGGCTATTAGCCTAAATTGTGCCTCTTCTACATCAGGGAACTTATGCCACTGTCTACAAGGGAAAGAGTAAACTCACTGACAACCTGGTGGCCTTGAAGGAGATCCGTCTGGAACATGAAGAGGGCGCCCCTTGCACAGCTATTCGGGAAGGTATAGGACTACCTGTAGCCCCTTTTTCCAGGGCTTTGAAAGCACTCTTGTACTCTCTGTTAATGGAAATTGTGGGAAGGTATTTGCTGCCATTAGATATTTGAAAGAGAAGAATCCTGTTTTGAAATCATGTTTCAGTTTGATATGAAATTGCACCACTTGTAAGCTGCCTTGAGAACTCCATGCATCTATAAAGTAATAGCAGGTTACAAGAATCTATGGACTCTGAAAGCCAAGAAAAGTATAGTGGTTATATGAGCCAAACAGCCATAACTGTACACAGAGGAGTCCTTTACCACACATTTAGTTCAGGCTTTCCTAATCCCATATTCTTCAGATATGGGCATGCTGGCGTGGATTCCTGGGCATTAGAGATCAATACATATAGAGAGCGTTAAATTGGGGAAGGCTACTGTATATGGGCGCTGAGATTGTAATAAAAATTTCACAGTAAAAAGTGCAAGGGAATTCACTCTAGGCAGTGAAGCTCTTGGATGAGTCAGATGTGCAGATAGAGAGATCTACAAGGGGCATTTTCATCCTTCCATCTACGACCTACAAGGGCTGAATGAAAAGCGATGAGTGTTATGAGTTGCCAGCTGATGGCAGTACTGATGTACTAGAAGTTCTGATGTGTCTGTTCCTTCACTTCAGTTGGTGGGAAGTTGCTATGAGGAAAGGTTGGGTTGCTATTGTTCATGAAATGGAAGCCTGCAGTGAGTACTTGACAATGCACGTTAAACAATATGCTGTAATTATTCTTTTGACTGCTAAAGGAGTCCCTGCAAATGAAATTCACTGCTGAATGCAGGTTGCTTATGGTGATGAATGCATTGACATGAATATTTTGTGTTGCTGGGCCAAAGAATGTAAAGCTAGTGAACTGGGAAATGCTGATTTGTGTGATCAAGAACAAAGCAGACCTGTGACAACAACCAACCAAGTTTCACATCAGAAAAGTTGAACTGATTAAGGACAATTGGCAGATTACTCAAAGGGAAATTTCAGTCAAGCTTGGCATTCATAGGAACATGTGGGTCACCTGATTAATGTTCTTCAGTATTGAAAGATTTGTACAAGATGGATTCCTTGCATGCTGATGGCAGAGATGAAATCTTCAGGAATTGAAATTTGTTAGCAATTCTGTATGCACAAAGGTGGAAAGATTCGACATTACTCACCATGGAGGAATGAATGGTGAAATTGACAGAACTTGCTGAGATGGACAGGCTGATTCTTTGATTAGATAAAGGACAATATCTACATTTATTGGTGACTGGAAACCCCTCATGGGCTTTTTGCATAAAAATGAAAAAAATGAACTTACGATTTATGGTTTTGATGATGTGGCAGGTTAGATTATAGAAAGAATCGTGATGTAACTTTAGAGAAAGTGGTTAAGACATAATTGTACCTATAACTGCTATGAAGAGTATCAGAAGCCATTTCTTTATACTTATATATCTTTCTTTATATCTTTCTCTTTTTTCTACTTCTACTTTTTTTCTTATTGCACTTTTAGCTTTTTCTATTATTTCCTTCTTTTTTATTTTCTCTGTTCTATTTTAGTTTGTATTAGTTCTTATTATTGCTGTTAAAACATACATACATATAAATATGTGTGTGTGTGTGTGTGTGTGTGAAATTTGCTAGCAATTGTTGTCACACAATGAGAATGAAGGTGAGGAATTTCTTCACAGCATCATGATAACTGATGAAACATGGGCTCATCATTATGACCCAGAAATGAAGCATCAGTCCGTGGAATATCATCACACAGTTTCATCTGTGGAAAAAAAAGTTCAAATCCAGGCTTCGGGAGGAAAATTCATGGTTCCAGGGTTTTTTGGGATGGAGATGGCAGTATTCCCATTCATTTTCTTGAACCTGGCACCATTATCAATTCAGAGTGCTACATTGCAACACTCAGAACTTTGAAACAAAATTAAGGAGAGTTCAAAAGCACAAGAAGGAAAGTTTGCAGCAGTAAGATAGCACTAGACCTCACACTTCAAGAGCCACCCAAGAGACAATTTACTAAGTTGGATCTCAATGTGTTACCCCCCATCTGCCATACAGTAAGACTTGGTGCCATACAGCTTCCACCTTTCCTCAAATTAAAGGAATGTCTTTGTGAGCATCTGACTCACAAAGGTGGAGAGGATTGTCAGGACAAAGTGTGGGTATTCTTTTGTGAAGCTTTAAGAAGCTTGTCCATCATTGGCAGAAATGTGTAGCAAACGGTTGGGATCATGTAAACTCAGGTAACAAAAGAGTTTATTTCAAGGATCATTTTCCTGTTTCGTTTATAAAATAAATGAATAGGAATATTTTAACTAAAGCTATAGAGGTGGAGCATTACTTTTCCTTCAGTGCTCGTATATTTAGGATTAAGCTGCAGTCTTCCTGCCAATGTGCAAGAGAAGTATTTGCAGGCTCTCAGCAGGACCCTGGATTTTCAAAAGATGCTAACATAATTAAGGCAGATGTCACCAGCCTTAAACAGGACAACTGATTCTCAAACTATTAAAACGACAAAGTGCCTAGGCATGCAATCCTGTGGAGAAATGAAAGAGCAAAGAAGCAATCCAGTGGGCCCACTGTTCAGCAAGCGCACTGGCCGAGCTTCAGCTGAATCTCAGTAGATGGATGCACCCCTTCCATCTTGACATTCTTGCCCAAGCTCCTCCAATCTCAGTGGCCCTGTAAAACAGTTTATGAAGAGGGACCCCCCCTCCATTTGTATCTGCATGAGAAGGAGGAAGAAAGGACATTATGATAGCAGAGAGACAGAAGTGCCAACATGTAAAAGCACTTATGCATTTATACCCAGTTCAGCGCTGGGCTGCAGTTCCGCTCCTCTACGCAGAGAAAAGTTGGTCCCTGACTTTCCCATAACTGAATTCTAGGCTAGAACGCTTAACTTTACAGCAACACAACAGATAGCTCCTTGGCATACTTTGGGCTCACAGGAACGTTGAATTGTCTTATTTTATAATACGCCACAAGTAATTCTCTCAAAGCCACAGGTTTGGAAATGATTGCATTAGACTGTTAGAAGTGTTTGTGATGCAGATCTCGTGTCCCCCATCCTTCTTTCTCTCTCTTCCAGTTTCACTTCTAAAGGATTTGAAACATGCCAATATAGTGACCCTGCATGATATCATCCATACAGAGAAATCCCTGACTCTTGTCTTCGAGTATTTAGTAAGTATATGGAGGAGGGGAGGGAATGCAAGACATTGGAATACGACTTTATGTGTGAAAATCCAGTTCTCAGTAAGATTCAGAAAATTAAGATCACCCTTCACCACCTTTCCTAATATACAAGCTGTCCCTTTGGTTTGAAAAATGATGGTGCTTAAGCTACAGGTAATTGTGACATCCTCCTGAAGACTCCTGGGAATTGTAGTTTTCTGGGAGAGTTCAAGTGCTCTTAAGAGAATTCTCGTCACCTTTTTAGAACAGCCAGTTCAGCAGCAAGTTTTGTAGCTTGGGTGGAACCTACGGTAGTTCTCAAAGGTTAAGTTCCAAAAGCTTAATAAATGTCACAATAACTCCTCCTCCTAAGAATGCAAAGTGCTTCATATATTTGACTTCTGTACTAAATAAAACAATCGTATGCTGCAGATCTCTATTGTTACTTTCCTACTTCACATGGGAAGTTTCTGGGGCTGAAAGATAAGTGGCTTATAATGCCTTCTGGTTAATGGTTCCTGGTGGAGCTATGAATAAAGAATTGAATGAGGGACTGGCTTCCATCAGTCTTCTCCTATTCTCAATTTTCCTAATTCCTAACCTGTAGGGGGATCACCATAGGGCCCAATCAAGCTTGTTCCTCTCATTGCATATGCCTTCATTAAGCTGAGTCAGCATGGGAACCAGCCAGTATGGGACATCTCTCTCTCACTCCAGATCAAGCTATTCAGGCTGGAATACTGTTGAGGCAGAGGTGAATGCTTGGGGTACCACCGGTTCTCAGATTGCTGTGTTGGTCCATTATATCTTGGGAAGAGTGGGAGCAACATGCAGTGCCTCTTCCAGCTGTAAAGCTATGTCTGCCAGTCTGTGTGTTTACTCAGCGTTAAGACCCTCTGATTTAATTGTCTAGCAATGTGTCTTGTTGAAACACTAAATGTACCAGAGATAAGATCCTATCCTTTTCTTCCTCAGGATAAAGACCTCAAACAGTATCTAGATGATTGTGGGAACGTAATAAATATGCACAATGTGAAGGTAAGGGTTAATTCCCATCTTAGTACGG
Source organism: Liasis olivaceus (assembly GCA_030867105.1). NCBI lineage: Eukaryota > Metazoa > Chordata > Lepidosauria > Squamata > Pythonidae > Liasis > Liasis olivaceus. Next base: position 142,461,553 of record CM061348.1, read on the forward strand.
CTGATCCTTTCCTTTCAGCAGTTGCTTCAGCTTCTTGAGTGATAGCAGAATTGCTGACAGTGCCAGCAAAGGCTCAGATTAGCTGCAGATTCCACTGGGGGATCTGATACGTTTTCTTGTAGTGGAGGAGAGTGTTCTTAGTTGGCTTCCTCCTTTCACTCCTTTCAACAGGCAGGACTGTGAATTTCTTGCTCTCCCTATAGGGGGAGAGAGCAACCTCCAGGCTGGTTTTCTGGTCCGTCCTTCTCCACTTCTCAAGGAGCTCTTGCTGGATTATTCAGGTGTACTACTCAAGAGCTAAGATCACTTACCTCAGGGCTCTGCCCTATGCCTGGCTATTTTTGCAGGAGGGTTGACCACACGCTCCAGTTGCAGCTAACATCCATGGGAGTACCCGTGTCAACTGATACAGGTCCACAATTTTTTTCAGGGCATGAGGTATGCTCTCCCTCCTCCTGAGGACTATAGTGGATGGAACCTGGGGTGAAGACCACTGATTCCCCACTGTGGATGATTGGGGGGGGGTCCTCCCTCCACCTGGAATGTGAAGTTGGATTAGGCATGTAATCATCATAGAATTCTTTGTGCCTCTCATTCTGTCCACTCCCTGGGTTCTGAAGTGTGAGTCACACTCCCCTGAGAAAGTTTACCTCATAGTTGTATCCCTGATGGTTGGAAGAGAAATCAGGAACTTCATCTTGCTCAGCTGCCTCTACTTCCTATGGGTAACTGGTGTGCAGGAGCTGCTGCCTTAAGAAGCAGTTGTGTCACAAGTAGTCCCAGTCTTCCTCAGGGTCTTCTCCCTCTTTGCTTAATCCAAGGCACCTGGGAAAAACTGCAAACTGGGCCTCACCCAGAAGAGTGAGAGGAGATGGTAGAATGTCTTGCTGCCTCAAGTGAATCAGTTCCGTTCTTTCCCTTTGATAGGGAAGCTGAAGAGGACAAGAAAATTAGAGCCTTTTCAGAGCCTTTTTTCTCACATGGATTTCTCACTTTTGACTAAGAAAGTCAGTAAGAGGCTAATTTCTAACCGCCTCCCAGTAACTGGCCAACCTAGTCATGAAAACCAAATGAGCTTTCACTGACTAGAGGTGACCGATAGTGACCAGACACCCCTATCTTTCTCTCTGTCTGTGTGGAATCTTTAAAGGTTCCTTTAGTGGTTGCTCCATTGACCCGTTGGTTTCAGGCATGATGCTGGATAAAACCTCCATCATCCTAATAGAATATGCAACAATGTTCTTCTTAAATGTGATCAGATGTCTTGACATAAAGGCAGCCAGTGCTATCTCTCAATTGCTATGGCCTCTGTTCTTTAGCCTAAGCAGTTTCTGCTTCCTTCTTTGGATTTAGTTGCAATATGCCAGGGGGTTAATTATCTGGGCAGTATCTGCCTTCATAGCAGATTTCAGCCTCAACATACTATAATTCTCAACCAAGGCCATGCCATGAGATGTGGTCATTTGCAAGTTAACATATTGGAATGTAGATACTAAATCCAAGTTTGTTCTTAGCCCTAGGAGCTTTAAAGGTTGCAGGTCATTGGAGGATTCCTTAGATGAAGTCCTGGTGGAAACTAAGGAAAAAATGATGGCTCTCTGGTCTCATCTAGGTGAGACGTTAGTGAAAATCCCAGAGACAGACTCATTCTTTTTGGCCCTTCTTGGATCAGTTTGGAGTCTGGACTCTCATATAGCCGAAACAACCTTCCCATTTTCATTTCAGAGGATCTGCTGTTCACATCTTTGCAAAGGGGATCACAAATAGCAGTGATAGCAAGAATTTACCAGTAAAAGACAGGCATCATTGGTTCACTGAACATCAGACTCTTGAGTGCTTTGCACATGCAGCAAAGATATTTCATCGTGTTCCAGACTATTCTGTGTGATTTTTTCATTTCTTTCCTCAGGTTCTGAAATCAGGAGGACTGTCACTGTGGGCGATAGATCCTTTCCTGGCCATCAAGGCCATTGAACGATTTCCACCTGCTGAAAGATCCTCAGGTGCTACTATATAATTGGTGGTTCCCAGGAAGAAGAGATGAGGAGAGCCATACTAGATTTGAAGTGGGTGAATCAGCACATAGAATACTGCAGACTTTGTATGGAGTCATTAGATTCCATCATGGAGTGTCTCTTAAGCTGAAACATTCTGGCCTCCCTGGATCTTCAGGAGGCCTATCTGCATATTTTGATTCACCCCTTTCACCACCAGTTCCTCTGGGTAAAATGTTTGGGGAACTGTTTTCAATATAATACTTTCTCCTTCAGCTTGATGTTAGTTCCTAGAATATTCACTGTTTGCATTAGTGATGTTTCTGTGGAATTGGGAAATTGATGTTTACCTCTACCTAGATGGTTTTCTTATGAGGTCTGTTTCTGCATCTGCAGAGTGCAGACAATGACTTTATGTCTGACTACTCTGGGGCCATGAAAGACACAGCTTTTTCCTACTCATTCTGCACTTTGGTACAGTGTTCAACATTTAACTATAGCCTGTGTTCCAAAGAATGGGAGAGATAAATTGCAGAACCTTGCCAGATTGCTCTTGCATGTTCTAACTCTAGCTCACCTCTAGGAACTCATGGTTTCATGCATAGGTGCGGGATCAGTCTTGTATATTCCTCTTGGAACTTCTGCCATTTCTGAAGGAAATAGTTGTGAGGTCATGGAATCACTGCCTCTCTGACTTCACCTAAGAAGGTGCTGCTGGTGGATGTCTCCAGTATTTCAACAGGGAAAGACTTTCTGGTCATGCTCTCCTCCAGCAGTAGGCACCACTTAGATCAGCTGTCGATGGCATTATTTGAGCTGCAAAGCTCAGGGCTGTTGCTCCTTCCTTATCAACTTCCTGGAGTTCAAGGCAATTCATCTGGCTTTGCTTAGCTTCAGTCCTCTTCTTTGTTGTTTCAACAACATGATCCTGATGGAAAACACCATGGCCTGGGTGCATATCTGACCTGAATGAAGGAAGTAGCAAGTTTCAACCTGTGAGGAATGAGGTCTCCAAATTATGATGTCAGTGTTCGCATCTGATCTCTCTCTTGGTGGAGTGCATCCAAAGTGTCTTCCATTGATGGCTGATTGATTTGATTGTCCAATTTATCTTGGAGAAGAATGTCAAACAGTAGATCTTCAATAGAATCACTATGAAATTTGGGGAAACCTCAGTGGATCTCCTCATGTCTCCAATGGGAAACTGAATTATTTCTTCTGATTCTCCACACGGGCAGCAGCAGTGGCAGACATGATAAGTTTTGGATGGCTTCCAGGTCTGCTTTATGCCTTCCCACTTTTTCTATCACTGTTCAGAGTCATTAGTTGCTGTTATTTCAACCTGTCATATTTCTGAACTTGCAGTGCCACATATGTATGTGCCCTGAACTGTTCCATCATTTATGCCTAAGGTCAGTCCCGTTTTTCAGCATACCTAGGAGCTGTGCCTCCCAACCTTTCCTTCTGTCTAGGTTAAAAAGGACTAGCATAAGCTAGATTTCATCAAACTGTCAAGGTTTATCTTTGGGTTTCAGATTGTTTCATTTCAACAGCCACTGTGGCACAGAGTAATTTTCTGCATCTCTCTGCAGGTGAATCTTGGTCTGCATAGCTCTTTCTGTCAAGGCTTGCTCTGCTGCTGTGTGGGCCAGGGCCACCACTTGTTCTGCTAAGATTGCAGCCAGTTCTGTAGCCTTTGTCACTAATGCTGTCCTGTTAGACATTAGTAAGGCAGCTGCATGGTCATTCATTTCTTCCTTTGTGCAGCATTACAGTTTGAATGTGCAAGCCTTGGCTGATGCCTCCTCTGGCAGAACTGGTCCCACATATAGGACATTCAGCAAACAGATTGCCCCTGCAACTTTTGGAAATGCTTTGGTAGATCCCAGCTGTGGATATCCTCCTCTCCTTAGGAAAAAGAAGCATCGGACTGTCATTATAGTTTTTTTTCTACAGTGGACAGAGGGTATTCAACTCTCCCGTGTCCAGTTCCTTGTGAACAGCAGGTCTTTTTTTCCTGTCTTCTTACTAATCTTGGAATTCTCATGTTGCTTGTTAATTCTGTCAGTTGGCTTCGAGGTTGCTCTCTCCCCATATAGGGGCATCAAGGAATATTTGTTCCTGTCTGCTGGAGTGAATGGGAGAAGCAATTTTGGATAACCTCCATCCATTGTAGAAAAAGACCATCACAGTAAGTCAAGTGTTCCATATATGTTGTTAATGTTTTACTGAAAAGTGAAACACGTTCTGTACCAGGATTTCCCAAGCTGTGTTGGACTTCAGCTCCCATGATCCCAGCTTGATTTCTTTTTCTATCTCCCTTTAATGGTATAAAAGGAACAGAGCTTCTAAGGATCACATGTTCAGGGGCTAAAAATGTCCTCTGCAAGTATATGTCCAGTTGACTGAAATCTGAACTAAGTCATGGATCCTATGTAATGTGTAAGACAAACTGAATATATCATGATGCAAATTTTGGACCCAAATGGAGCTGCTATTGGACATTCCTACATAAATGCACTAAATGCGCTTCTGGAGATTCGTATGTCCCCAAATGATCAAAAGCAGTGATGCCCAGTAAAGAGGAGTGGGTTTTGTTTTGTTTTTTCATTCTTTAGCTATGTATTTTCCTTAGATGCTACCCTGGTTATAGATGTGACACCACTGTGTGATTTGGAAGTATATTAGGAAAAGAAGGCAAGTTGTACAGATCAGATATTGCATATAAATGCATTACAAGTGTACACGTTATGTCTGTTTTAAGAACATTAAATGTTATGCAATATGACTTACACTGTGAATGGTGGGGAATCGTGTGCGCCTAGAAGAATTCACTTAGATGGCTTTATTTCCTCTTCTAGTTGTTTCTGTTCCAGCTGCTGCGTGGCCTAGCCTATTGTCACCGTCAGAAGGTGCTGCACCGAGACTTGAAGCCCCAGAATTTGCTTATTAATGAGAGGGGGGAGCTCAAACTAGCAGATTTTGGTGAGTACAGTCAAATCCTCTTTTGCTCTATATCCCAGCAACTTTTGGACTGTCATGCTATTATTCTTGGTGACTGATGGCCTTGAGGGGTTGGCAGCGATATGAGGATTGGGCCAGATTTTTAATTCCCATCACACCTCCAACGTTTGGCAATGAGATTGCCAAATTTCACTGGTGCAATTCCATGGGCTGTAACAGTTGTTTAAAAAAAGGGAGAGGAGGGGGAGACTGCGGGCTCTCGGTTCTTATTCTCTGCTCTATGGAATGGCCCAGCTTTAGCAAATATATAACTTTCTAATAGAGGTGAATATGTGTAGCTCAGGGTTGAACTGTGGAGTCCTTGGGGTTCTCAGCTTGGTTCTTTTCTTGCAAATCTTTCATTGCCTGGCTAGGTAACATCTTCAGTGCTAGAATGGGATGGGGTTTGCTCTCTGTTTATATACTGTGGCATGCCCTGCCAGTGTTGGTGGGGGTGGGGGTTTTGTTTTGCTCCTCTGGTAGTTCCCTGATTAGGGTATTGTTCACTGCTTGATTCTGTGCCTGGTGGTAACCTCTGCTTATCTGGGTGATGATTGCTGGTGAGGAGCTGTTCTGGTCTTTTGTTTTCCTTTCTATTGTCTCTTTTGAACAGTGTGTAGATGCTGTTTATCTCTATGTGTCTGTTGATTGCTGCCTTGTCTGAATACCAAGCTTCCAAGAATATAATATAACTTTATTCAATATAACTTTCTGTGTTTTACAGGACTAGCCCGGGCAAAATCCATCCCCACCAAGACCTACTCCAATGAGGTGGTAACACTTTGGTACCGACCACCTGATATCCTGCTGGGCTCGACGGAATACTCCACCCAGATTGACATGTGGTATGGATTCTCTCTGACTCCCTGGATGCTCTTGTTTTTCTGGTTCCCCAGGGTAACTTATTCATTTGCCACACTGTAGGACTCTCATTTCAGTGATACCTAAGTTCAAAAAAGTGTTCCTAAGTTCAAAAGAGACTTGCATGAAGTAAGTTATTTTAGTTAATCATAAGTTTTTAGAAAATAAGTTTTCTGTTTTTTCCATCATCTTCAAAAAGGCTCAGTCTTTGTTATTCCTGATTTGTATGCAAAACTGAGGCTCTGTGCCCTGTTCATTAATAAACATACACTTCAGGCCATCTAGAGCTCAGGAAGGAAGTTATTGCAGAACAGAAAAAGAGGACTGAAGCTGGGGTGAAGAGCTAAATGCACAGCTGCTGACTCCCTAAAGCAGCTAACCCCAGTTTGGGTCTCCCCAGCTCCAGTCAAATCCTCAAGGCTACACTAGAGTACAGGTGGTCCTCGCTTAATGACCACTTGTTTTTGCGACCGTTCAAATTTACAGTGAAGCTGAGTGACTGGTACTTATGACTGGTCTTCACACTTAATGTTGGTCACAGCATCTTTGTGATCTGGGTGCTTGGTGCACAGCAGCTTTGCGACCTTGGTGCAGGATGCTGCAATATGACATTGCAGCATCCTGCAGTTGCATGATCATCATTTGTGACCTTTTTTGCCTGTTTCGGCAAGCAAAGTCAATGGGGAAGCTGGCAGGAGGCTGCAAATAGCGACCATATGACATCCTTGCTTAATGACCTGCAGTGATTCACTTAACAATGGCAACTGGAAGTGCCAGAATTTCCATCGCTAAGCAGCATGGTCATGTGGCATCACGGTTTACGACTGTGTCGCTTAGTGACAAAAATTCCAATCCCAATTACCATAATTAAGTGAGGATTAAGTTTCAAACTGCATTGTGGGTCCCTCTGGAAGCATAGCATCAGTTCTATAAAGCAGAGGCTATTCATGGCAGACAAGTCAGCTTATTAACCTGAACTGATATTTCCAGTAATATACAGGTGCTAATATTTAATGTGTTCTAAGGAGGACAGTGGTTTCAGGCTCACTGGTCCTATTAGCATGGTCTCTACTGGTGAGCAATGCAAACATTCCCCAGAATGCCTCCACTGCATTCCTCAAAGAACGGGGATTGGCTTAGTAGAGATGAATTCAATGATCTGTTTAAAACCCTAAGTTTTAATTAGGAACTGCGATTGACAGCACAAAGTTGTGGTCCTTCCCATTTTCTCTGAGTTGACAGTGAAATGTGCCTGCCTCTCTCCACAGGGGTGTGGGCTGCATTTTCTATGAGATGTCCACAGGACGGCCACTCTTCCCAGGCTCCACAGTTGAGGAGCAGCTGCATTTCATTTTTCGGATATTGGGTAAATATCTGCCAGGGTTGCACTGCTGAGAAATCAATGACGGAATGGGAGGCAGGGAATGAGGACCATCAGAGAGGTTGCTCTATAGTGTCATAATGGAGGTTAAGAGCTTCTTCAGGGATCCCAGTCAGAACACTGGGGTACAAATAAGTTGATCAAAGACAAAGCACATTTAAAAAAAAACCCTCCCAGATCAGCCTATCTGTCACTAAAAAAATGTGTCTCTGACCTCATTAGAATTTGAAAGACACAATACAAAAGGAGAAAGGGAGCAGGAGAGCAAAGAGGAAAAAATCATCCATATCAGCTGGGATGAAAACTATCCAGGAGGAGGAAGAGCTTTGTCTCTTAGTCATGCTGTTGAAATGATCTTGTTTCTCATCTTCCTCTTGGCTGCTTTCATGTGACATGAAAATAGATGCTCTTTGGAAGCCTCATTGTTCACTCCTTTTCTGAACTCTGCTGCTGCTTCTCTCTGTGGCCAGGGACACCCAATGAAGAGACGTGGCCTGGAATCCTGTCCAATGAAGAATTCCGAGCCTATAATTATCCCAAATACCGTTCTGAGGCCCTGATCAACCATGCCCCAAGGTGAGTGTCAGATGTGGTAGCCTTTCATGGGTGATGATCTGCTGTAGTCATCCCAGAAAAGAGAAGGAGAAAGATTGCTGTGCCCTCAGAAGAGTGGGGTAGGATGCTTCTGACACAACACAGTCTGGATAATTTCATGTACTGTATGTCTTTTCAGTCATTAAGAGCAGAGGCTTCTTAAGAACAAGAAAAGAGAGAGATGGACTCATTGTGCAGCCATAGATAGTTTTTCGTGCTTTCCTCCTCTCTCAGTGTGGAGTGTGGAGAGCAGATACACCTAAGTAGAAGCTAGCCCATGAGTCAGGCCCTCCCTGAAGCTTGTGCTTGGAGATATTTCCTGTTTAGGCCTTTCAGTTGCTTTTTCCAGCAGAGATGCAGGCAAAGAGCTTTGCCTGGGGTACCTTCTCTGCTGAATTCCAGGCAGGAGCCAAGACCCAAATACATGTGTGTGAGTAGCCAGAATGCACGAGGTGAGCATTTGGCCAAAATCTTTGCTGTGCTTTATTGGGAAGAAAAGGGGATTAACAAGACTTTTGCTTGGGCCTTGGCTCCAAAGGGTGGAAGAAACATTGATGACTCTTTGGTGCAGTTCCAGATGAATAGCTGACTCAGGGACATGAAGTATTTTACATCTTCAGATGCTGGAAGGACAGTGGGCAGCATCATCAGTCCTGGGAAGCAGAGCCTCAGTTCCCCTCAGGAGATTATGAGTCTGACCTTTCTTTTCTTTTCTTTTCTTTTCTCTCCTGAATTGTACAGGCTGGACAATGATGGGGTTGACCTTTTAGGAAAGCTGCTGCAGGTGAGGCATTGTTTTTGTCTGGTTGGAGAATTAGGGCTTAGAGGTCTCTGATACTTCCTCCTAGGAATCCTAAACTCCTTACATTTCTTTCCCAGCCTCAGGCAGTGGAAAAGTCTTCCCTGCCATGGCAAGCAGGCAACAATGAACTTGCTTAACAAGTAGAGGCCATATAAAGAAAGCATTGTCCTGTTCGCTTCAAAAAACGAATGCCTTGGACAGAATGGGCTGCTAGTTAGGACCTGAAGTGACCTCAAGTAAAGCTGCTTATCTTCAAGGACTGTTACAGAGCTATTCTTTGGGAATGTATGCATGCATGCATACATATACATGGGTGTGTATGCGCGCGCGCACACACACACACACACACACTCTTATATATGAAAACTAATTCTAAAGTGGAGTGCATTAAAAAGGAATCAAGTGGATCCATCATAGAAGAGGTGCTCCTGCAGAAATAATTCTGCTTTGTTTGCCCCAGTTCCTCAATCTACAACCTGTGGGTGCTAGTATGTAGTGTGACTGCAGTCTGAGAGGTAGGAGAGTGCTTGAATCCTATCTGTATCAGCCCCCCTGCTTTTTCTGCAGGCTCATTGCTGGCAGGATTCTGTTTATTTGTCTGTTGTTCAAAATAGGTGGAGAACTTTTGATCCCTCAGTTCAAATACTGTGCATTAGGCGTGGATGGCAGCCTGCCCTACGCAGCTCCTGTGGGTTTTTTGTAGCCTGCCTGGAAATATAAAATCTGTACGTTTAAAAAAATTGTGTAGGCTGCAATACATAGTTGACACTTGATTAGAAATACTTTACAATTCAAAGTATTCTGGTAATTGTTGGTAATTAAAATCATTGGGCTTTTCCAGCCAGCTTTAAAATTAATTTGCACATTCCTTGTGCTTTGGGTCAGAGCCCCCATTTTGTTCTGAGATTTCTTTTGTCATTAGCAGTGGGAGGAGGCAGATAGAGGTATTTGGGTACAGTAGGTGTGTTTAGAAGTTATGGGGAATTTTTAACAGTACGTTCTTTTTGGAGAACTGGGAAACAATTTAGCATGCGATTCCAACCATGTGGTAACTAAATGGCTAGGCTCCCTTTTGGAAAAGATTGCTTTTGTAGTAGGAGCAAAAAGCTAGATACCATTATTTAGCCTTCATCTAATCACTAGGATTGTTCTCTTGTCTCTTCTCTCTTTTTCTCTCCCCAAATGCAGTTTGAGGGCAGGAAGCGGATCTCTGCAGATGAGGCCATGCGTCACCAGTTCTTCCACAGTCTGGGAGAGCGGGTCCTCAAACTTCCGGACAGTAGGTGGAGGCTGAGGAGGGAGGGAGACCAGGGATGCTGAGTAGTGGCTGAGCAAATGAGAACAAGGTTGAGAGAAGGGTGTGTGATGGAAGCATGAAGTGATTGATAAAAGGACCATGGATTCATTTGCTTGCTATGACCAGTTCTTGGCATGAAGGACATCTCTGTCCCATCTTACTAACTTCTCTGTTCCATCTGTTATGGTGTAGTGGTTAACTAGTGAGGATATTTTCATTGGTGGGCTAAGAGTTTAAGGGCACCCATGCTCTTTTTTGCAGTTATTTTGTTACTCAGCTAATCCAGTGGATTAGTGTGGTACACTATGAAAGGCTGGGGAGAAAATTTGATCATAATTCCTGTCAATTTACAGTCACAAAAGGACAGAAGATCTAGCAAAAATATTTACCATTTGACTCTCTGGCACATTGTATGAAGAGTCTTTTCCTTAGACTTGCACCTTGCTTTCCTGCTTCTTGCTTCCTCTGTCCCTCTTATTCAGCCTAGCTTTAATTATCCTGCACTTTAGTTTTCCCATTTTCTGAGATGACTTCATAGTCCACTTTCTTATCTTGGGGCTCTTCCTCATGGCAGCAGTGAAGTGCTGCCATCCAGAACAGGATTGCCAGAAAAATATGCTGGCCTGAAGAAGTACTGACATAAATTCCAACTTCTTTTCTACCTCAACAGCAAGGCAGAAGAAGGGCAGGGAGGAGGCTGTGTGAGAAACACCTTATTCGATGTCAGCTGTTGGCAGCAGAAGATCTGCAGGACTTCTGCTATCAGTTCTCTGATCTCACAGAGTGAGCCCTCCATGGGATTGGAGGACTGGCACCCAGGGAGCTCCTCCTCCTCCTCCTCCTCCCCCATAAAAGCAGGGGAGAGGAGAGGAAGTGGATCTTCTGTTGCCATGTTTTCTGATTCCCATGGAATTGGAAACCTGGCAGCAAAAGTGCCATCCTTCCCATGGGTGTGGGAAGAAGCAATGGGAGAGAAGGACAGGAAGTGATTTTATTCCCACTTCTCTCCCCCACCCACCCCCACCCCCAGAGCTGCTTTTCCTCACTCCTCTTCCCATGCTTCTAAGTGGCAGGGGGCTAGATGCAGAGTTGCTTCTACTCCCATTTTCTCCCCTTTGGGGAAGGGAATTGGGAAGGGGCTCTTTTTGGCACCAAAAAAGCCACTTTCTCTCTTCTTGCTTCTCCCACCACCTACGGTTTGGCAAAAGAAGTGGGAGAGGTGGCTTTTTGGCACATCAGGCGAGCCCAAGCTCTCCCACTGACAAACCCCTCCCACACAAAAGTCAGTGGCCAGGGACTGGGGTGGTGTGGCATGGGTGCAACCACCCCTGCCCCTAACCTTACCTTGGTACAAAACATTTCCATTCCGGCTTGTGCTGGAAGAAACTGGCAAACACCATTTTAAAACTGGATCGGGAAAGTTAGTTCAGGCTGCCTTCTTAGAAGGTCTGGTGAGTTATGCCCAACATCATCTGGACATACCTTCTATATCCATTTGCAGAGAGATTTCCAGTCTCTGGTTAGCAGGTTGTGCGGAAGAGCCCTTAGTCTTCCCATGTGGGACCTATTTGAGGATTTGTTTCCATAACCTAAACGCTGATATTTTTTAGTGATGAATGTATTCTCTAAGAATCTTAGATACTTGTTGACATTTCATAACGTCAAACCAGGTGAAACAGCCATGTTAGGAACTTCACCTTCACCTGTTTTACACAATGCTATTGTGACAACATTTTTATGGTGATAATTACCTTTAATGTATTAGTTTATGTTACACTTCTCTTATGGTTTCAAAAGGGACCAGTAACTGAGAACTGGATAATAAGCAATATACATTTCATCACATGCCATAATGGAACAACTAACATTCATTAACTGATTGATAACTTTCATTTTTTTATACGTCAAAGCTCAATAAAGAACGCATGTCTTGAATTTAAACAGAGCTTAAAATTTTACCCAGGTTTGACATGTTTATGAATGGGCCCAATTTATAAGTTGGTTTTAAGGGACATTTATATCTACTACATCCCTTACTGGGAGAGAGATTTTTTAAAAAATGGATTCAAAAATTTGTCAGTGCAAATGTGCATGCATGCATACGCACACACCCAGATTGCTTTTATCCTGCAGTGCACATGCTAGCATGCTAGAACAGCAGGCCTAGAAATTGGCGCTCTCTCACTGACTCTGTGTCTTTCTTTTCTTCCTTCTCTTGCAGCAACATCAATATTTGCACTAAAGGAGATTCAGTTACAGAAAGAGACTGGGCTGAGATCAGCTTCCCTGCCCGAATCAGGTGAGAAGTGGTTGTCGAGCAATACTCTCAACAGGACTCCCTCCTGCTTTTCCATTAGCCCTCAGTTTGGAATAAAATTTCCTTCCTCCTCCTGAATGGGCGGTCCACATTTCTTGGTACTGAAAAGGCACCTTCATAGCCCCTTCCTATCCTGTTGTCTCTTCCTCTCTCCAAAAGCCACTGTCCTGGAGAAGCAGTCTTTTCCATCTCCCTGCTTAATGCTACATCTGTGCAGGGCGGTTGTGCAGTGAACAGTGTCTCCCCTCCCACTGGCAGCCCCGTGTTCCGGGTAGTGGGCACTGAATTTTAGCCACCAGGCCAGGTATCTGTGCCCCACCCCCTTCCATTTGCACTTCTTCCTGTTCTCAGCATCATGAGTTGGCACCCTCCCCTCTCTCGCCTACCCCTGACTAGACTCCTTTTGACAGTTCTGCCTCAAGCCTGCCTGAGCCTTTTCTGCTCCAGTGCACCTCCACTTGTGGGTTCTTTAATCTTTGGGATCAGAAGTAAGGAAAGGGGAACAAAGTGATGGAGGAGTGGGGAGGGAGCCAGGCTGCAAAAAGCGCATGGCATTGGAGCATAATGATCTTGAGGTTGAGCTGCAACTGAGGAAACACCCTTGTTCAAAACTTCACTTGGTGAGGCTCTTGTCAGGTGATCTTAGGCCAGCTGTACTTTTTAGCCCACGGTCCTTCCATCCATAGAGTGGAGCTAAAAATACTTGACCCACCTAACGTGGCTGCCTCATCAGATTGCTGAGAGAATGTGAAACTTGTATCCCTGTTACAAAACTAACTCCAGATTGCTCAAAGCATTATGTCAGGGCTGAGTATTATTATGAGGCAGGGAGATGCTGCCAGGTTGGGGAGGAAATATTGGAAGGGATCTGGAGGATGTTAATGGCATCATCATCTAGAACGGTGTTTTTCAAACTTGGCAACTTTAAGATGTGTGGACTTCAACTCCCAGAATTCCCCAGCGAGCATGGCTGGCTGGGGAATTCTGGGAGTTGAAGTCAACACCTTAAAGTTACCAAGTTTGAAAAGCACTGATCTAGAAGTTGGGGGAAGGAGCAAAATGCATTCTATCCATAACACTTTTGCTGTTTTCCTACAGTGAATGGTCAGAACGGACGACCAAGCCTGCTGCTTTGAAGCCTACAGAACTGGGTTGGCAAGGGTAGAAAGAAGCCAGGTTCCCCCTACCCCCACCCCACGGACAATCTCCACTGGTGGCTTCTTTGTATTGAACTGTGGCATGAGAACTTGTGCTGGGAATTTGTTGGGGCAAGGGCGGGGGGCCCTGGAACTGAGGAGAAACATGACTGCCCTGGCACCAACAAGCTAGCCACCAATTCTCTGTGCCGCTGGGACGGACTCTCCCTCCCTCCCCCTCACACACATGGTGTTTCATTTTATTTTTTAAGTTTTATTTTTTCAATGCAATATTATAAATATTATATTTACAGATATCTATACAGAGAGAGAGAGAGAGACACCCCCCTACCCTAGCCTCTCCAGTAATGGGGAGTGTACAGTATTAACTATGAGGGAGCCAATCCCCTCCCCATCTCATCCCAATAGTGGGCGAGGTGGAGGGAGGAGAATCACAGGGGCCAGAGTAGTTCCATCCTCTGCACTCCATAATCTAGGAATTGATGGGGTTGGGGAGGTTGTCAGTATTTGGGATGATGGGTGGACTCCCCCTTCCCAGCTATGATTACTTTCTTTGGACTTGGTGGAGCACCGTTTTCTTGGCCTAGCTCTGTATATTGAAGTCCAGAGGAGGAGCAGGCCACCAGGTGTCCTCTGAGAATTCTCCAGTCTTGGGAAGATGGTCCTTCTTTTCCCATCTTCCTTCCTCTTGGGACTTCCTGGCTGCAAGGGTCCCTTCTTTCCGAACCCTTTTTGCTCAGTTTTGGAGCTGCTTCCATCTCCTTCTCACACCAAAGTGGAGTCTCCCTTTTTTATCCCTTGGATCTTGACTGGTGCCTCACCTGGGCTTGCGCTTGGTCAGTGCTCTCAATCCTAGCTTACTCCGGTTCATCTGTTACGGCTCTTGTATTACTTGCTTGGTACTCAGGGTTTGCATTTCTCCCTTTGCCTTTCCAGACACAGTCCACTGACTTCTGGTCCAGAGACAGCCCACACAAGCATCGGCTATTCTAGAAGGCCTTGTGCAGGAAATTCCCAGTGGATTGTGCCTTGTTCTCTTACCACTGTTCTTTGTTTTTTATGTATACTACAGTCCCTAGGTGATCATGACTTGTAGCTTGTCTTAGATTTCTTATATCCAAATGACTATGTTATGAATGGGCCCATCTAGATCTTTCTCTGTTGTGGCATTTATTTTGGCATAAAAAACTTGGCGCCTTCCAAAAATTTGGGGCAACAACTTCCCTCAGCTTCAGTCAGCAGGACCAGCAATTTGGGAATATGGGAGGGGTCATCCAAAACTTCTGTAGGGCTAAAAGTTGCCAGTCTTTGGTCTTCATGCAAATCATTTGCCTTGTCCCAGTGCTGCTTAGACTTTCACATCAGTTCCTGTGATCTTCACACCATGACTGTCATTGTAACAATTTACAGTAGTGGCTTCTTAGTCCTTAGTTATGCAGATTACTGGTTCCCTTAATCCCCATTCTGTCTTGAATCCAAAGTAAACCAACAGGTGTTCTGCAATTAACCACCCAACCTCCAATTATCTCTTCTACTACTGAGAAACAGATACTTAAGAAGCAGTGGGCCCTTTCCACAGCTCTTTATTCACTGGCTTCAAAGGCTGATCAACTCCTGTCTATGCCTCTTCTAGAGGAACTAACCCCCTTTGCTTTAACCAGCATCCCTCCAAAACTATCTACTTTTTGGATTGACTTTTTGGTCTTTGCTTAGAAGACTCTGATGCCCTTTGCTTCTGCTCTATGCTTTGCAGTCTTCAGCTCCTTAGAGATTAATCTCTTTGTATGTCAGAGCCTTCAATATTTAGACAGAAAAGTCTCCATGGGCCTTGCCTGTGCATTCTCAGAGATTCGGGCTCCCTCTGCTTCCAATTCTCCTACCACGAGGAGAGCTGATTTACAGGAAGAGGGAAATGCCCAACAGCATCACAGCTCCCAGGCCAGGACTGTTCCTTTCAGCTCAGGGCACAGAAGCTTCGGTGCACAGAACCGAAGGGCGGGGAGCCAACTCCTAGCGTATGTGCTCCGGGGGGTGTAGACAAGGCGGTACTAATTTTCCCTCTTTGATCACAGCCTATATATATATGTATGCGTGTGTGCGTATGTCTGTGTATATATATGTACATATGTAACCATTTTTATATGCAGCATGAAGCGCTTATAAGGTTCCAAGATCTTCCCTTGACGAGAGCCATAAGATGAACTGTTCTTGTTATTGTTACAACGCTCAGGCAACTTAAAGGGTTTCTGAAAATGCCTACAGAGGACGTGCAGAGATGTAGCCTACCTTGTGCACTGGGATGCAAGGAGTTTGCGGCACTGGTGACCTCTTGCCTTGGCATTCAGATGCCGCTGCCCATGCCATGGGAAAATTTGGGGAAAAGCCTAGCCGACACGACTTTGGCCAGCATTAGCCTCTGTGCATAGGTTGAAAGTGACCAGTGCTCAGCTCAGGGGATGAGAGGGTTGTGTTTACACAGCAGGAAGGACCAGCTCTTTCCTTCGATTCAGTCAACATCCACAGGTCCTTTTTTAGCTCACTGACCTGCTTGCGTGATCCTCCCCTCAGTTCCTGCCTCCTGGGCTTTTGACTACAGCCTCCCAGTTCCTTTCTTTTGTCTCCTCTTTTGACTGCACCTTAGAAACAGAAACCTCTAGTAGAGGGATCATTTCCTTGTCCCATCTATCCAGAGTTCTCACCTTCCTGCCTGGAACATGTTCCTGAAGCGCTCTGGACCTAATGGTTCAAAAAGTTCCCCTGCCTCAAAACTGACCTGTCATTGGTAGGTCTGAAACAAGGTCACACTTCCATCCAATGGGAACTCGCCAGTCAGAATCTGAATGTTTTGTTGCTTCCATCCTTGCAGACATAATTCTTCAATATGATACAGCAATAGACTTGGTTTGCTGCCAGAATCCTGATTATAGTTGTAGATGTACCGTGAGGCTATAGCTGAGTTTGCTTAATTTAAAATCCTGCTCTTAGAGAGCATATAGGGAGTCATCAGAAAAAACTGGAGAGATCAGGAGATGGTTTAACCATGGTTTACTCAATGCAGTGTTAAATCATAGGTAACACAAACTCTGGGTTCAGAACCCCACTTGAAACCATGGTTTTAAGGGCTGATTTGCTGCATTCTTTATCCATTGTTAATCCGAGCAGACCTCTTAACCCTAGTGAAGAACCACAAGCCATGGCTGATTAAGTACTGAGTCTGTGTGGGGCTGGCAGGAACTCATATTATGCTGTGGTTGAGTAGATTAGCGGAGAGAGATGGCCAAGATACACAGAGATACCTTTGTGGAGGGGGTCCAGAATCTAATCTGATTTTGTTACGGAATTCCCATTTTCTGTCTTTGCTGAAAGAAGAAATGGGTCTCTAGAATATGGACAAATGTAGCCAAGGTGTAAAACATGCGATTCTCCAAACACAAATGGGCTTTACTGAGTTTTCAGGACTTCTGTTCAGGAATTTGGGGAAGTGTGGTTTCAGAATAATGCTGAGAATTTGGGAACAGCTTAGGGCCTAAACTGAGGATTCAGAATTCTCAGAGGTGACAGCAGGAACGAATGCCATGATGACTAAACCAGTTTGCTTATAGCATGGATGTATTCTTAATCCAAACCTATTCATGAGAGCTTTCATGTGAGAAGAAAACCGAAGATGGCCTGTTGGATAATGAATGTACAGTGGATTTGGATGTTGCTTTTGAGGAGGGTGGGGAAGGGCAGAACCCCAGAATTTGTTTCTGGACTGGAGGACTTGCAGGAAACAGAAACCCAGGAATTGGATAATCATTAGCATATGGAATGGCTATCTCCATGTGCCTCCCCCACCTCACTCCTGCTTCCCTCCACATCAGTGGAGTAGGTATGGAGTTTCAGTTCCCATAGTATGGAAGAAGAAACTCTGTTCTTGTACATAACTTGAATTGGGGGAGCAACTTTCTGTTTCAAAGATCAAAACTTACCATTGTAGAAGAAAAGTCCCTAAGGAACAAAATGAACATTTTTTTCTCCCCCAGATGCTCCTTCCACCTTCTTTGGGGTTAATTAATGCACCATATCCAAATGTATGGAACTGATTAAAAGTCTCCAACAATCTCAGGTGTATGCTGTGTTGTATTTAAAAATGAGTTGGGATTGTGGATCAGGCATCTTCAGTGGAAGAGGAAAATCCTTGGCTGCCTTTTTGAGATTTTTCTGCTGCTACTGCTATTTTCAGATGCTTAGTTCACACCAGTATGAACTGCAAAGCACCCCCAAATTTCTCATGAGCAAGCCATGGAACTGATATGCTGACTCATGAGCAAATTTGCCTATTGATGGGGATCTGGGGAGTCTCTTTATGGTGTGCAAGGGGAAAAACTGTTGCCAGACTAAACAACAGCCTGCCATGAATAATAGCATATCAGTTCTTGAATAGATCCACTGGAAAAGAGCCCTATCCTGCTGGAAAATCTAATTTCTGTTCATACATGCCATAGGACATCTGGGGAAATAAGTCCTTTTGGTGAATATAGTTTTCTGTGACCAACATGGTGTAATGGCAGACAATCATGCAACATACGAAGTCCCAGGTGCCTAACCTTTTGGGGTTGGTAAGTGGAATTTTGAGAAAACGGGTGCTCTGCTAGGACAAATGGCTAATTTACAAAAGGGCAGCCACAGTGAAGCCAAACTCTTAAAAAGTAAAATGGATATAATGCTACCTACCACCTCTTTCGTGATTCTTATGATCCATGCTTGTCTTGTCCTGTGTTTGTGCAGGTAGCTGCTGCAGCCATTTTTATTTTCTAATAATAATGAATGGGGCTGATGGGTGCCAAGGTAGGTGTGAGTAGGCATGCTGGTGTTCTGGGAAACATTTATGGGGATTACTGCTAAGCTGTAACTGGTCTTGGCCCAGTGTGCTGTGTTTGCTATATGATTAGTGCTTAGTGTGCAGATCCAGGAAATTGTAGAAGTCATGGTTAAGCAAAATGGCAGCAGAATGATGTATGAACCAAGCCCATATGTGTCAGTGCAAGGACTCATGCATTCCTCTTGCATGCCTAAACCTAATTTCCCTTTGGTAATAACTTAGGAAATGGTTGCTATGTTTGCCCCATTGAAATAGAAATAACAATTTAGGATTTGATGTGGAATTGGCAAACTGTAGTAAACCTGTTCTCTTTGCAACAGAATTTGACCCATCATTACAATGAGAGTAGATTTACACAAAGCTAACCGCTATACAAGTGAAGATGTGCTTTGAAGTGTCATAACTCAGATTCTAAACTCAGGATAAGTCATGTGTATTCTTCAGTGATGCGTACATTTAATCTGTCCTGCAGCATACAGTACTGTCTGTTTCAGGGGCAGGGTAGCTTGAGAGAATCAAAAGTAGCCAACTGTGTTCTGGAATCTAGCATCTCTAACTGACAAAAAGTATCAGCAGGTGTATACCATTGGTGCACACAGACAAGGTATTGCAACAAAAGTCAGTGAAAGAGGGAAATGCCTGGACTTAGTTCATGCATTGTGCCAAGCCATGGTTTCTTTATCCACAATTTGTTGAATAAAATCGGGTACTTAGCTACATTTCAGGAATATCTAGTCCTGCCCATTCTACAGTATTAACCTCCCTAAATGCATCACATATGGTCCCTCAATAACGCGGCAGTGCTATAAATTATGCTTTATTATAAGCCAAAATAGCTGCCTTAACAAAATGCTAAGGTCAGTGCAGGTGGCGCAAATCTGGACTGCATAAATAATTGTGGCTTATTAAGCAAACTAGTTAAATCGTAGCACAATGCAATGAGATCCTCTGGCTAGGAAGTGTGGGCACCAAGTTCGTAAAGAGCAAGTTTCAAATCCACTGGCACCACTGAAAAGGGTTTTTTATTTTTTTTTAGTATCAAAGAAAAGTTATCAAAAGATCATAGGCTGTTTGTTTTTGACGCAGTCTTTTCGCGGTTCTTCAAATGACAGTACCAAAATTAATTTCGGCCCATGTTAAAGGTTGCGTTAGCCAAGTAAGCATTTTAATACCGTCCTTACTAAAAATGGCAACCACAGAACGCTTCCTAATATTAGCTGCTACTTCAGTCGCAAAAACTTTGATACCGACGCAGGACGACTCGCCTTTCCTTCCAGCACTGCAGGAAGCGGTACGAAGCAGATCAGCAAATGAGGCGGCGTCCGCATCTCTCACGGCTGTTCTTTACACACCGTAGGAGGAAGACAACCTCGGCGCCTTTTGCTTTAAGACGGAAGCTCTTTTGTTTGGCGCGGACAAGCCAGGCTCACACAAGTGTTCTTTAAAGGAACGCTGGCGTCCAATCAAAGAACGATTCCCCGCCCACTCGTTTGATTTCCCGCGCCACCACCCAACCAATACGGCAACAGATAGCGCGGCGCGTCATGACGCCTTCGCCTTAGGCCGCACTCAACATGGTGCTCGTTTCTCTTCCCTCTCTTCCGTCACGTTTGCCACACCCATCTGGCCGGTCGGAAGCGGGTGGGTGGGGCCATGAAAGAGCCGGGAGAGGGAAATAAGGTGTCTCCCTTTCTCGTTTCCGGGCTGGCGGAGGAGCGGCGAAGGTGTGGGAGGCAATGGCGGAGCGGGGGCTGCCCGGGCTGGAGGCCCAGCGGCAGCAGGTAGAGGGAGAGGGGCCGGGCCAGCCCGGGAGGGAGCGACCGCTGCGAGCGGGAGAGAAGTGGTAAGTGGAGGAGGGTCCCGGGGGGTATGACCGGGCGGAGAGGTTGCTTGGGGTCGGGGCTGAGCCGCGAGTGTCCCGCTTGGTTCCCATCGGGCTCGCCTGCACCGAGCCTCGGTGAAACTCTCCTTGACTCAGGGTGCCGTTTCCCTCCATGGACGCCCCCCGGAGCCGATTCGAGCGCTGTCATTTTATGCCTCCTTTCATTCCCCGTCACGAGACAGGCGCTGCACCGCTGGCTGCTGCAGGTTGTTTTCAGGTGGTCTTCGAGATGCGCGTTCACGCCCAGGCCGAGGAAGTAGTACTATAAAAAGGCAGCTTTTGCTTTAACCATGAATTTATCATCGTGGTTTGCTGAAGAGTTCACTTTGCTGAATACAGTGGGACTTACTCCTCGAGTAAGTATAGGGCTGGGCTAATTAGCCGTAGTCTTAATGAGCTTTCAATTACTGCACTGAGGCGAACTTGAATGAGGTTTATTTTAGAGTAGGATGGATTATATACTATTCTTCCTTAGCCTTTTATGCTTTGCTATGCTTTTCTGGCTGCAACACCTTCTCAAAATCACATTATTTAGATATGTCCCTCTTTCTTATATTTCTAATACTTTTTCTAACTATTCCTTGTTGAGTTGGTTAACGGATGCTAGGTATTACTTTCACGTATTCTCAGTATAGGTGTAGAATGATGACTCTAAACCTTAACTATTCTAAGTTGGATAACTTTCTGAAAGGATGTCTTTTTGAATCAGTGTATAAAAAGCATACTTTGAGCTTGGTTATTTCTCTCCTTTTTTCTCCTATTCTTTTATTTTCCCTTTAGTGAAATGGGTATCATGATGAATAGATACTTTTTTAATTAGAGCCCATTCCTGTGAGTACTTTGAAAATAGATTTCTTCTCCCTAATCACTATCAGAATGTTTGTTTTACCAGGCAAGAAGGTAAACTGAAACTGAATTAAAAATCAGTCTATCATTCCCATAAAGGAGGCTAGTTTCCTCTGTACAGGAGGATGAGTATTTTGGTCACTTCCTCTTCCTTCTCTTAGAATTCTTGTGCTTTTAACCATTGTAACAAGCAGAGTTTCAAGCTAAAGATAGCTTTGACTGACATGGACTAGTGCATGGCAGACTTGATAAAAATGGCTCTCTTAGTTTTATGAATTTATTTTACAGGTTTTATACCCCGTTCAGGTGAAAAGTGTTCTGGGCTGGTTGTGACATGTTAATTTTTTAAAACAACAAGAATAAATCAACCTTCCCCTAACATAGAGATCAGTAACATTTAACTAGGGTTGAAGTCTTGATAAAATAAAACTATCTTCAGTGCTCTTCTGAATGACATCAGGGATGGGGCTTTATGAACCTCTGTGGGTTAGAAGTTCCCACGTGTGGTCACTGCCACAGAGAAGGTTTGTAGTCTCATCCATGTCCCCCTGACTTCAGATAGAGAGCAGACTCTTGACATCTTCCTGAGATGGGCAGATTCATTTTTGGCAAGGCTATAGTGCTACCCCACTATACCATATAGGGCTTTGTAGGTGATTACTAACACTTTGAATTGGGCACAGAAGTCTACTGGAATCTAGCACAATGACTGCCTGTTTTAGAGAAGAATGAATTGTCATGGGCATGCTCTGTGTTATATTATTTGCTTCAGATTATGTGCCTGTTTGAGAATATTGCAGCTTTCTATTAAAATTCTTGCATGCTGAAAACTCCAGGTTCACTAGATAGGTTGGGAGAGACTCCTAAACTGAAACCCTGGAGACTCTAGACTTGCTAGTCACTGCAAGTAATACTGAGTAAGGTGTAGTAGTGGTATAAGGTGAAGTCCAATGTTTCTAAGTGAAGTTTAGTTTCATTGGGGGGTGGTATCTCTTTTTGGAGGCAAAACTGCATGTCATTGCTGCTTTCTCTTTATTTTATATAGGCAATGGCCTACTTGTGATTGTCCTTATGTAATGCTTCTCTAAGAAAGGGGCTTTGGTTTCACTCTTCATCAGCTAACAGATTTCCTATTTTGTGAAGCAAGTTGAGCTCACAATGTTAACTATTTCAGTTATTCTTGTATCCTGATGGATGGGCTTTAGAGAGATGTTTGGGTCTTCTGTTGCATGCTGACTTGCATGCTGCTATGTCTGGAGTGAGACAAACAGGAAGCAGCAACCCAGTGGTAGCATAGGAACCTCCTCTGTTGTGTTGTCACAGAAAAATTATCTTACACATTTATAATGAGATTGCAGGCTCATCCGATGTATCCTTACTGTATTTAGGAGAGCACTCCCACTAAATTCATGCTTCCAAATAAATGTGCATAAATTGTAGCCTGATGAGATGAGAAAATTGTGCGTGTAGAAGAGCAGGGGAGAGGTAATAAGTAACAGTAAGTGCACATTCAAGAAAGCCAGTTTGGTGGTGTGGTTAAGGAACCAGGCTAGAAACCTTAGGCACAAAGCCAGCTGGGTGACTTTGGGCCAGTCATACTCTCTCAGCCCTGAGAAGCAGGCAATGGCAAGCCACTTCTGAAATCTTGCCAAGAAAACTGCAGGGACTTGTCCAGACAATTGCCAGGAGTCAACACTGACTTGAAGGCACCAAAAAAACAAAGAACACACACATTTAGAACATCAGCTTCAACCGTAAGGTTTTTAGTTTTTGTAACTTTCTGCTCATGTAACCAAGAATAATTATTATGATTAGATTTTTATCCCGCTTTTTTGATATATATATAATGGAAGGCAGCAAACATACTTAATATTCCTGCTTCCTGTTTCTCCACAACAACAACAACCCTTTGAGGAGGGCTGAGAGGAGGAACTAGCCCAAAGTCACCCAGCCAGCTCTCATGCCTAAGACAGGACTAGAACTCATGTCTCCTGGTTTCTAGGCCAGCACCTTCACCACCACACCAAACGGGCTCTCCATGAGATCCTGTGGCCCTCAGGTGTTCCCAGTATTCCTTACCAATGACAGTATTAGCTGCAGCTGCTGGGAGCAGTGGTGCAGCAACCACTGGAAGATTATATAACTCCATACATGATGGTCTTTTGCCACAATGTCTGTGCATGCTAAATCAAGCTAATTGCTGCTGGTCCAGTTGGTTGCTAGTTTTCTTTTGTTAGTCTCAGCAGGTGGCAGCACCTGGTCAATTTTGTCTGGGCTCAAGCTAAGCCTGTTTTGGCTTCCTTAGTACTTTAATGGGAGACCTTCATGGCTGTGGGCTAGATTGAGAAGTTATAAACACATCCCAGAAGAAGGCAGTAGTAAACTAGTTTTGCATTATCATCCAGGGAATTAGATGGGTATGTCCATTAAGTCACCAAGAATTGAGCTCAACCTAAAGGAAATTTTTACTGTACCTTTGTTTTGTTTCAGTTTCATGTCTAGTCAGTGCCTCTTCAGTTGATGGGAGGAATGGTGAGAGGGGTGCAAATGTGATGCAAGCTCATTACTGTCAGAAGTCTGATCTGTACTAATTAGCCTTGCTGTTATATTATTATTAGATTATTATCCCACCTTTTTTTTAAATATATAACTCAACTTATATATCCTGTCTGTAATGATAGGAAGTACTCAAGAATGTCCCTTTTCCCTCCAGGCTGAAAAAAAACTGGGGCTTTCTATTATTTATTTATTTAACTTGTCCCTACCCATCTCCCCACAACAGGGGACTCTGGGCAGCTTACAACAACTAAAATCAAAAATACATAATTAAAATTATAAAAAATTTAAAAGTTATAAAAGTTATAAAAAACAGAATTTACAGAAATAAGGATAAAAATAAAGAGGCTAAAAGATCCAAGAGGCCAATAGAGGCCACACCAGGCCGCTAAGGGGCCAGCCAACCCCATTTCTGGTATCCTTCCTCCCCGCCCCAGGCCAGATGGCAGAGCCAGGTCTTTAAATCCCTCTGAAAGGCCTGGAGTAAGGGGGCCTGTCTCACCCCCGGGGGCAAGATGTTCCAAAGGGCGGGGGCTACAGCAGAGAAGGCCTGCCTTCTGGACCCCGCTAGTCGAAGTTCTTTTACCGCGGGGATCCGGAGCATGCCCTTTCTGTGAGATCGGGTGGGACGGGTTGAAATCGTGGGGGTGAGGCGGTCCTTCAGGTAACCTGGCCCCATGCCATGTAGGGCTTTAAAGGTGATAACCAACACCTTGAATTGGACCCGGAAGCAAACCGGTACCCAGTGCAGCTCACGGAGCAAAGGTGTTATATGGGTCCTTCGGGCCCCAAAAATTGCTCGTGCGGCCTCATTCTGGACCAGCTGAAGCTTCCGGATACTCTTCAAGGGTAGCCCCATGTAGAGCGCATTGCAGTAGTCTATCTGGGAGATAACAAGGGCATGAGTGACTGTTCGCAGGGCATCCCGATCCAGGAAAGGGCGTAACTGGTGCACAACCCGAAGCTGTGCAAAAGCCTTCCTGGCCACGGCTGCCACCTGCTCTTTGAGCAGGAGCTGTGAGTCCAGGAGGACCCCCAGATTACGCACTGGTTTTGTCTGGGGCAGTGCTACCCCATCCAGAACCAACGATGACAACGTCCCGGATACAGAGGAGCCATTAACCCACAGCCACTCCGTCTTGCCAGGGTTCAGCCGGAGCCTGTTGTTCCCCATCCAGTCCCTCACAGCCTCCAGGCACCGCGAAAGGGCGGTCACGGCATCACTTACCTCACCAGGGATGGAGATATATAGTTCCCATGATGGCGGATGATCTCGCCCAGCGGTTTCATATAGATGTTGAAAAGGAGCGGAGAGAGAACCGAACCCTGCGGCACCCCACAATGGAGGGGCCGAGGATGGGACCTCTTGCTCCCTATCACCACTGATTGGGATCGGTCCTGGAGAAAGGAGGTGAACCAGCACAAAACTGTGCCGCCCACCCCCATATCCCTGAGCCGTCCCAATAGGATACCGTGGTCGACGGTATTGAACGCCGCTGAGAGATCAAGGAGAGCAAGGATGGTCGCACTTCCACCATCCCGCTCCTGCCAGAGATCATCCATAAGTGTGACCAATGCTGTTTCCGTTCCATAGCCGGGCCTGAAACCTGACTGATAGGGGTCCAGATAATCCGTTTCCTCCAGGACCCTTTGGAGCTGCGAAGCCACCGCTTTCTCAACCACCTTCCCCAAAAAGGGGAGGTGGGAGCCTGGACGAAAGTTGTCCAGCACAGTAGGATCCAGGGAGGGCTTCTTGAGGAGGGGGTGCACCAACGCCTCTTTAAAGGGCGCTGGAAACACTCCCTCCTGCAACGATGCATTAACCATCGCCTGGATCCAACCACATGTCACCTCCCGAGCTGCTTTCACCAGCCAGGAGGGTCATGGGTCCAGATGACAAGTGGTGGCCCTCACAGTCCGGAGGATCCTGTCCACTTCCTCAGGAACCACAGGATCAAACCGTTCCCAGATAACTAGGCAAGAACGATCCCCTGGTATCTCCCCAGACCCTGCACCACGCTCGGAGTCCAACTTGGAATGAATCCGAGCGATTTTATCCTGCAGGTGCTCTGCAAATTCCTCTGTGTGGCCCTGCAAATGAACCACCAGATCCCCCTTACCAAGGAGGGACATGGTGATCCCAAACAGGGCCGCCGGGCAGCACTCTGCAGACACAATAAAGGCGTCTTAATATTAATCATATTAGCATGATTGTGTCTGGTTAAATTTCTTCTCTTCATCCATTTTCCCTTAAACACTGCTCAGACTGCTTGAAGTAATGGAGGGCAAGAAGGATACAATCTAAAACTTAGGAAGCTTTTAATATACTATATATAAAACACTTTGGCCTGGAGAGTTGCACTGAGAACAATTCTGAAAAGATGGAAATGGCCTTCCAACCTACTCTGCATCTATTCAAAGTTTTTTTTTTTTTACCCAAGAGGGAAGCAGGACTTTTGAGGTGTCTGCCTGCAACATACTCCTAAAATATATACTGTAGGGCAGGATAATTTCAGTGCAGTAATGGTTGTATCGTAAAATCTAATCTATCTTTCAAAAACTTTGCGAAACACTAGCATACCTTGAAAGGCTGACCATAGCAGCAGGTATGTGTCCAGTGAAAGGTGTGGCACTATGTCTTTATGTCTTTTATCCTGTTGAGTTAGTTTTCATTACTTACAAAGTTTCACAGGAAGAATAAACAATATGTTTAGTTGAAGAAAAAAATGAGATATTTCTTGGGAAGAAAATTGTATTCGCTGCAGACAAATAGGTATCTACCAACTAGTTTTACACCATGCTGTCTTTTTAATATGTAAAGCTCTTCTGTACTTGGTATGCCAATAGGAGCTTGCCAGACTGCCAGAAAAGAGGCAGAAGGATCTGGTGGATTTCTCTTTGCCTTTAACTGTGGCCAGTGGTAGCGGCTTGCACTGGGATCGCCTATTCTCTTTTACAGACTTTGGAGCAGTTACTCTAGTTTCCCAAGTCAAACCAAGGGAAAATTCTTTTTACAGCCAGCCAGGCCTGATCATGTTGTGGCACAACGGCATACTATAGAATTAATTGTGTTGAGAGTGGAATGCTTTTTTCTTTCCGTGGAATAGCGATCAGCTAGGAAGAAAACGGATTATAGTTTGCTGCTGAGCAGAAAATTCAAACTGACTTGTCTAAACAATTGACATTGGGAAGTGGAAAATAAGCAGATAACTAAGAGGACCAGATTTAAGCCACTTACAAATGGAAGGTTCTCTAAGGATTCCAAAGCATTTCATGCGCATTCATCTGCACTTCTGTTATAGCAGACTGTGAAGGGTTAGTAAACTATGGCAGAAGGACGGTGACTGGTCTGGCAAGTTCACAGCTAATAGTAGAGATTTGAATCAGGAATAACTGGTGGCATAAATAACTGGTGTCAAGTTTGGAGAATAATGAGCTACTATTAAACAACATGATTTTATGTTACCCCCCTGTTCACCCCAGGCCATCCTAATTAAATACCATGGAAGGGAATGAGAGATGCTAGCTGGAACTATGTAATGTAAGATGTTGGGACAAATTATGTAAGAGAATGGAACAAATTATGTTCTGGATATAGGAAGCCCTTGAAAAGATGTCTTGACTTTTGAAAGCTTATGTCTGTTGTCTTAATGACCTGAAACTTTGAAAAATATTTAAGATTCTTAGGAATATGCCTATTCAGATTGGAAACAGAATTTTACCATTCTTGGCATAATTAGACGGATACAGCCGGCCTGTGTCTCAGTCTGAGGCCTGGACTTCTTCTGGTCCTATTTGT
The DNA here is from genome assembly GCA_030867105.1 of Liasis olivaceus. Classification (NCBI taxonomy): domain Eukaryota; kingdom Metazoa; phylum Chordata; class Lepidosauria; order Squamata; family Pythonidae; genus Liasis; species Liasis olivaceus. The sequence continues at coordinate 142,488,906 of CM061348.1, forward strand.
GGTTGGGGAATAAAGGGAGAAGAATTGCCAACTGCTCCCGATTGCATGTTAAGAATGTGGTCCTGCATTGGATTTGACCCCCCTGTTTTCTTGCTCAGGTATTTGCTGGAAAATCATTGGTACAAGCAGTGGAAAGTTTATGTGGAATCTGGAGATCAGAACTCAAATGCTTTCCCTGGACGGATCAACAATGCTGAACTCTTTGAAGGTATGGTTTCCTCTGCTTTATTTCTTGTATTTGAAGCTTCTTTTCTGCCCTTCAGATAAATTCCCAGATTACTTAATCTGGAGGATATGAATTATTTGTTTCGTTTTTCTCTCTTCCTTCCTCTAGGAAACTCCAGTTTGCACACATTTGATTATTGCAGTAAACTAGTAAAATGGGTTCATGAGAAGAGACATTACGTTTGCTCATTGCACTACAGCAGAGATTACTTAACTGTGGTTTGCTGAATAAGACAAGTGGGTGGGTTCACATGACATACTAAATCAACATCAGGTAGATAACATAATTAGCACAATGTATGAATCTCAAAAGTGATAGGCCCAACATCACCTAGTATATTTCTCAATTAACTTAGAATTTGAATCTGGATTTCTGCACTATTTGAGCACTAATTGCTACACCATACTGGCTTTATGAGAAGAGGCCTTCTATTGTACTATGGAAGCAGAAATGTGTTTGCATGTTAAACACTTGCAGCTACTAAGAAGCTTGGCTCCTTTTCATGAATGCCAAATTTGTGAGGCAGCAGTTGCTCTTAAGCTATGAGCTTCTTCAAAGAGGGTGAGTCCTCCATGATTTCAACCTGTCTTCCTTCTTTCTTCCTGCCTCCAGATTTGGAGTCTTATCGGTTGAAGGATAAGCTGGTAGAGCATGAAGAGTACATTCTGGTGCCAGAGGAGGTGTGGAACAAGCTGGTGAGCTGGTATGGCATTGAACATGGCCAGCCAGCCATTGAACGAAAGGTGAGAAGTTGGAGTTGGTTTTCTTTGGAATTTGGGTGCATTGCAGCATTTTCCATTGCAGTTAATAGAAAAGATGACCAGAGAAGAATCTTTCAACTCCCTGTGTGAGTGGAAGATTTTTTTCTAGAGGTAGAATTTAATGGTACTTAACTTATATGCTACCTTCTTTCAATAATCTTTTTCCCAGCATTATCTGCCTCTTGCTAATGGGAAAATTGGCAGGGTTGAGAGAATGGAGACTGGCTTTTAATTTGTGATGAAAGTAAAACTTGTGGGGGATTGCTAGTTCATGGGTCTCATTCTTGCCATGAATGTTCTGTTGTGTGTGTGTGTGTGTGTGTATACACACACACACACACACACACACACACACACTGACAGGCACCCTGCTGGGTTCTTGCTAGTGTTGCAGCTTTTCTTCCTTTTTATATAATTCCCCTGCAAACCTGTGTGTTCTTCTGATAAATAAGTGCCATTCAGCTTTTATGGATGGGGTTGGCTTTCTCCTTTTGAGTCCCTATGCAAAGAGACTTGAGCAATAAGAATCTACCAACACTGATTTCCCCCATTTCTTTTAATGGTATGCTGCCCCTTGTTGGCTGACCTTTATTTTGATTGTTCCTTCCCAGGTGGTGGACCTTCCTAGCATGCAGAAGGTGGAGGTTTACTTAGTGGAGCTATATCTCTGTCAGCACAATGATGTAGACAACCCCGTGGTGGCCCAGTTTAGCCGAATGGATATCATTGGTAAGATCCCAGGAACTCTGTATTTGGCAGAGAGGGAAAAATGGAGGGAAAAACAGTAGGCATTCCCATCCAAGGAATCATTTTCTCTTTGTCCTCTTGTCTCCTGCCCCTTAGATACGGTGCTAAAAGAGGCCCGGCATCAGTTTTCAGTTCCAGCAGAAGATGAATCAAGGCTCTGGGTGAAAAATGCTGATGGCTCCTATGAGAGGTTACGAAACGTGCAGATGACTGTGCTGGATGCCTGCCTCAGTTCAGGGCAGGTAACGCTGCTGTCACCAGGTTGAGGCTGCCCTGTATAGAAAAAGAGGCAGAATTGTTTTTGTGCCAAGATTGGTCTCTGGCATCTTTATATAAATTGGTTTTCCCCAACCTGATGCTCTCCAATTGTGTTTGATTGTTATTTATGCCTGTTACTCAGGGTGGAGCCCATCTGGAAAATAGCAGTTTGGACTGGATTTGAGATTATCAGTTCCAAAGACTGGATTTGAACTAATCAGACAGAGTCCCTGGAGAGGGACTGCAAGTTTAGACTTCAGTGAAATACTCTTAGCTGAATAGCAAGCCTGGTTTAAGGGCAACAACAGTTTTGACTTGATAGAAGCCGTTCTTTGCCTCTCTTTGTGCAATTGGGTCTGGATCCAATAATTACTTTTTGTAATTTTTTGTAAAAACAAAACACCCTCAAACACTAGGTGAACTTTAGCAAGGGGACCTGTTAGTTATGTGATTAGAACTCCTTGAAGTCTCTTTTGGAACGTCTCAAAACACTTGCACTAAGGGAGGGTGTTGGAAGACATACAGAATGCTTTCTCCCATTAGGGAATGTTTATGGCCTTTTAGACACACATCTTAGCAAGGGAAAGAATTTCTGGGCAGCTAGTATGATTTTAAGCCTTTTGTATTTCTTGACAATGCACATTCAAATGTCCTCCAAGCCCTTTTCTGTCCCAGACCTCTGTTTGCTTTTACCATTTAAAGAAACTGCATGAACACAATCACATTTGGAAATTGGGGAGGTGACCGTTTGGTCACAATTAGGTGTGTTTATGAGTGCTACAGGAACATAAGAGTGTGTGCTCTTTTAGATGCTATGATAGAATACTGCTTTTGTTGGAAGTAGCTATGTCTTACATTATTTCTGCAGGGAAATGGTTAATCTATCACTTAAAAATATTCAATTTGTATGGAAGTTCTCAAAACAAGTCAAAGTAGAAAAATCTGAGAAGAAAAACAAGATGGAAAGATAGAAGTGAATAGATGGGATAAATGGTTTTTTTGTGTGCTAGGTTCACATAACAGGCTTTCACCTGATTGCTAAATAAAGCCATTTTCTGGGTTCAGACAATGCATTAAGCAATAAATAAATTACTGTAAATGAGATGGGTTCCCACAATATACCGATCCCAAACAAAAACAGCAACACAAGATTGAAACTAACCATGCTTAGTATTTGTGGCATTCACTTGTTAGATTTTTAGCTGATCTTGTTAAACTTTCTTATAGGAAGTTGCCTTGTGTGAAAGAGAGACAAGCGAAGGATAAGTGTAATATAGAAAGGAAAGTTTATTTGTTTGACAAAGGTAGAAATCATAGGGATGCCTGTGCTGCCCTTGAGCCTTTGATATGCAAATAATGGCGTAAAAATTATCTTATGTCCTGGTGTAACTTACTTGGTTTGGCCCTGTTATTGTTGGGCTTGCAAGAAAGGTGGTGGGAGATGAGAGCAAGGAGGCTGTAAAAACAACAATGGGAAAAGAGAAAAAATGTAATTGCCTTCAGTTGGACATCTTTGGTAGTATAGCATGTTTAGTTTCTGTGGTTTTAAAAATGTGTTTGAGGAGCTTGAGCAATTCCAGAATACATTTAGGTGCTTTGTAGCTATGCTTTTTGTTAGCTAATAATTTTGGCTGAATAAATGGCAATTTCTGGTTGGAGGTCATGGATGGTTGCCCAGCCACACGCTAATTAACGCAGCCCTGTTTTTTATTTTTATTGTGTCTCTCTTGACCTCTCCCTACTTGCACCTGCTCCCTCTAGATTGTGATAATGGAGACCAGGAGTAAAGATGGTACTTGGCCCAGCTCTAGACCACATATTATGTGAGTACCTAACATTTATATTAGCATTACCACAATTCTGAGGTGTGCCTGCATCCCCTGTTTCATGGTGGATTGTGAGTTTCAGAATCGGGCAGCAATCTAGTTCCAAGCCTGCCTGAGTTTTGGGAGGTGTTGCTGTCTTCTAATCTTGTTCTGCCCCAACAGGAACCAGGCTGTGGGTTTCACCTCCTCTTTTTTGTAATCTCACTTCCCCTGCTTCTTTCAGGAAGAATTCCATTGATGAAGAAGAGCGGTACCGGGGCCAGCCAGGGGTTTGTGGCCTTACCAACCTGGGGAACACATGCTTCATGAACTCTGCTTTGCAAGTAGGAAATATTGGTTGATCTTTTGGTGCCAAACTTTGGGCACTGTGATGACTTGTCACCAAGCAGAATGAAAACTGTTCACATTCTGCCAGGTTATTGGGTGGGATGTGTTACTAGTGTTGTTACTTACCTGCCTACAGACTGCCAATAAGTTATGGGATTGCCTGCTGGCATGTTTTAGAATAGCTTTTACAGGATAGGTGAATTAACCCATCTCTGCTAATCGTTTCTTAAGACTCACCAGTCCCTGGATGCCATCAAGATAGAAAAATAGCTTTATCTATTACACTAAATTTCAAATTTGTAAAAAGTACAACAATATTGTTGACAGTAGCTTTTTGCTAGAACTGCAAACTATGAAGCTGAGAAATAATTTCATCACCTGGGAAGGTATGATAACATTACCAACCTCTTAGTGATAAGCCTGTGGTTGCATTTGATTGACCAGCATCTCAGTCAAAAGAAAACAGATCTCTCTTTACTGTATGTCAATGAAGTGTGTGTTTGTCCAGTCAAAAGGAAGTCTCTGTAGAATCCTAACCTAATAGCAACCCTAATAACAACACCTCTTTGCTTATATTTACCTTCCACTCCCAAGTACCACCCTGTAGCCAATTCTTATCTCTCTCCCATACATACCGGTGAGGCAAGATGCTTTTCCTACCCTTTACAGCAAGGAAGCAATAGGTTCCTCCTGCCTGCTGCAGCATTTGATCAACAAACCAACTTGCCTCAGCAAAGGCGACTCTACATCCCTATTTCTGCCCTATGCATAGATTTGGTTGGGGAAGTTGCATCCCATCTAGGGCCCTTCTTGTACCACCAGTAGCATGCTTACCATCTGTTGAGGAATACTGGATTTGCTAGTTCAAGGAATCTTGATTCCAAGATCTTTATCATGTCTTGGAATGATTGATAAATTGAAGATTGCTCTCTTTTCTGTTTTTTAATTCCCTCGTAAATAATCCCCTCCAAATCTTTTTCTCTTCCCTAACTTTAAACTAAGACAACAAAGATTATAGCAATACAGCCAAACATTGTTGTTTTTCCCCAATGGGAAGGGGGACAGAAAGGACATCCTAATACATTTGGCTATCTGAAACAAAAGCTAAATTGCACTTATCTGTTCCTCAGTAATGAGAGATTGTGTTCCCATTATAAAATAACATTATGCAATCTGTATAAATGTCACAGCCACACGTCTTTTGTGCACATTATTTTTGTATATATGAAACAAAAGGAGGCTATTAAAAAAATTCCCCAACTTCTGGGACAATATCAGTTTGCTTATCCTTACTTTTAATTTCATTCATTTCCCAAATAGAAGATTCTCTTTGTGTCAGAGATGTTTTTTTCACAGTAGAGTTTCATTCTGAAAGATGTACTACCTTTGGCGCTGATTCGTTCTTTCTTGCAGTGTCTCAGCAATGTGCCCCCTCTGACGGAATACTTCCTCAATAATCATTACCTGGATGAACTAAACTTCAGTAACCCTCTTGGCATGAAGGGTGAAATTGCTGAAGCCTATGCAGACCTCATTAAGCAGAAGTGGTCTGGCCACCATCGCTCCATCGTGCCCCGAATGTTCAAGGTTTGTCGTGTTCCTGTCTTGCTGTTTTTTTTAAAAAAATCTGTATTTTGCTCTTTTCTGATCTCAGAGGCCCTATTTTGCATTCCATTCAGACCAAAGTGGGCCATTTTGCCTCTCAGTTCCTTGGCTATCAGCAGCATGATTCCCAAGAGCTTCTCTCCTTCCTGCTTGATGGTCTGCATGAGGACCTCAATCGTGTCAAGAAGAAGGAGTACATTGAGTTAAAGGATGCAGCAGGGCGACCTGATGAGGTGAGTGAGAGCTGTAGGTGAAATATTGGAGAATTCAAACAAATCTGGATTCTAGCCAGCAGTGATAGTGCATGTGTGTTTGCAGCGGGAATAACATATCACCAAATTTTGAAGCTTCTGGCTGGAGATCTTACCTGTTGAATTTCCATTGTGATCTTTACACATGTTGTTCTGGTCACTTGGATTTTTATATTATGGCAAGGGACCAGGGTATTTGAGGGACTACCTTTCCCCAATCACATATACCTGTCCCATCAGGTATAGCAGGAAGGGCATGTTGCGGGTCCCATCCATGAAGGAATGTCATCTGACGGCATCCAGGAGGAGAGCCTTTTCCACCATGGCACCCGCCCTTTGGAACATCATTCCCCCCGAGGTCAGATTGGCCCTGACCTTGCTGGCCTTCTGGAAGGGCCTGAAGACATGGCTTTGCCATCCGGCCTGGGGATCCGGTAGTGGTGCTAGGAAAACGAATGGTGCTGTCCTGAAGATTATGTTTAATAGTTTTTGTTGTTTTTAATTATGCTTGTTATGTTTTTTTGGTTATTTTTTGTATCGTTTTTTGGTTTTTTAACTTTGTAAGCTGCCCAGAGTCACAGAAGTGAGATGGGTGGCTGTATAAATTTAACCAACCAACAAATAAATAAATACTTTATTCTCAGAGCAGTCCCATGAGGAATTCACATCAGTTCCTCAGCTGCAAAGTGAAGTGAAACTTGCAAGTTACTGGTTTTGTCTAAGCTGTTACATCTAAATTTCATGAGAGGGAGGTTTTTCTTGAAACCTTAGCATGTGTAAAATTTTGTGTGAGCAAGAACAGGAGTGGAGTAGTGACAAAAAGGGGACTCCCAAAGGCTCTGTAGTAATCAGGTTGAGGTTGTGGGATAAAAGAAAGGGAGCTGGATACGATATGAGGAGGCTTGGAGTCTGTTGGAAGTGAGGCATGGAGAGTAGACTGTAAGAACCACCCCGCTACTGGAAAGAACTGGGGATGCCCTTCCTTCCTTCATTAGCTGTTGAGTGCTGTGCTACAGGATTGTGCACAGTATTCTGTCCTGACCTCGGAACAAGCTCTGTCTGCTTGTTGTAAGAGCCCTGGAAGTAATACAACTTCAGGAAGACTCAGAATACCCTTTTGCAGGGCTGAGACATTTTGGGGAAGTGTAGTGTGGGTGCATCAGTTATTCCTTTCCATGAGATTCTTGCTTCAGACTCTTGTGCTCAGTTTATAATGCCTATAAATTCTTTGAGGTTTTCCATTAAAAATGCTATGCATTAATTGGTGATGCAGTAGACCTCCTCTTTCTCTCCCCCGTCCCCTTGCAGTTTTTCCCCAGCAGCAGATGAAGAGTAGCTTGAATAATCAGTTTCACGTGGGCTTTAAAGATAAAGGTGGGAGGGGAAAACTAAAAAGTGATCTGGAGATGGTTGATGGATGTCTCTATGCTTTGAAGAGATCTATCTGTTAATTTTGAGGTTTTTGTTGCCAAACTCCATGATAAAATTCTAAGGCCCTTCCCTGCTTGCAAGCACATAAGCAGAGATAGGAAACCCCTCTTTGACCTCAAGATGTTGCTAAATTATAGTTCTCTGCAGCTTCAACTAATATATTTCGTAATGTGAAATGCTGAGAATTGTAATTCAGCAAAAATGGGTGAGCGTGGGAAGAGAAAGATGGTGGCTTACTCTTTAGAGTATTCATTCTCCCTCCTCCTGTTCAGGAAGTAGCGGAAGAAGCATGGCGCAACCACAAACGTCGCAACAACTCCATCATTGTTGATATCTTCCATGGACTCTTCAAATCAACGCTGGTGTGCCCTGAATGTGACAAAATTTCAGTGACATTTGATCCCTTCTGCTACCTCAGTGCCCCTCTGCCAATCAGCAAAGACCGGGTGATGGAGGTTTTCTTTGTATCCATGGATCCCTGCAAGAAACCTGAACAGGTACCAGCCAGCTGCCTAGAAGGCACACTAATGTGGCAAGAAGAGGGAGAACTTTATTTGAATGAGAGTCCTGGCGTATGGGGGAGTAGCCCTAGAGCCCATGTCATATATCTAGAGGAAAGAAGTTGCTAGCCATTTGGACAACATTGAACCAAATGGAACTAAGATTTGACCTGATTTTATACAGCTTCAAGTTTCTTTGTCATTTGAAAGGCAGAGAATGCAAGCATGCATGGTAGAGAAATAGTTTAAATAGTTTAGATCTGGCTGTGGACCTGACACTTAATTGAAACTTATAGGTCTGTCCCCAAATCAGTTTTCCCTTCTGGAGATGGATTCAGTCTTATGGGGATTTGGCTTAGGTTTAGGCTTTTGATTTTCAGTTGGCTTTATTACTAGTTTGGACCTGGCCTCTTTTGTTGTTGTTCTTACAGCATAGGCTGATCGTCCCGAAAGCTGGGAAAGTGCTAGACCTCTGTCATGTTTTATCAGAGCACACAGGGGTGCCTGCTGAGCGGGTAAGTTTTCCAGGAGGTGAGGGAGAGGTGCCTGTAGTCTGACCTCATGGACTGTAGAAGCCTCTTCCATGTTTTCCCTCTCTCGTGACTGTTTTCTCTCTTTGCCTCTTCTTCAGATGATGGTGGCCGATGTGTTCAGTCACCGCTTCTACAAGATCTACCAGAGGGAAGAATCTCTCAGCTGCATTCTGGACCGGGATGACATCTTCATGTGGGTTTGGGGAGGGGATAATAATATAGGGTAAAGCAGCCTTTGCCCTGGTGCCCTTCCAATATATTGGGTTGTAATTTCCATTACCTCTAGTAATCATGGCTGGCACATCTAAAAAGCCCAGACTGGAAAAGCCAAGTAGAATAAGAAGGGAAGGGAGTGAGAGCTAATAAATCATAGAATCACGGAGTTTGAAAGGATCTTTGGGTCATGTCACCAATCCCCTCCTCACTGCAGGATGCACTGGAGCATCAGTTGCTACAGTGAGCCTGGATAAGATAGGCCTGTAAGTCAAATGAGCATTTTATCATAGTGAGCGGCCAGGTTCACAGGAAGCAGAGGTGGGCAAATGGTGATAGCAGAAGCAGCAATGAGTACCAGAGGTAAATATGCCATTGCTCAATAGTTTGGCATGCTCTGAGCATGACATGCATCAAGTCCTGTTACTTCATCCCAGAAGTAGGCAGAGGGAAGATCTTGGGGTGATGGTCAAGGGATGGACACTGTTAGAGTTTAAGGGGACATTTTCTTCAGTGCCAGAAGCAAGCCTGGGAATGTCAGTGTACTTGGAGGGTTTCAGCTGCCCACCTATGGATGCATCTGCTTCCTGCCTACAAAGCTGTTTTTGAACAACTTCCCTTCCTTAAGGGAGTTTGACTGGGGACACCATTAACGTCTTACTGCCATCAAGTTGAGGCATTTGTATTTTCCTCCAGTTATAATTGATACTGTTTTCACCTGTATTATTTTGTGTCTCATTGCTCCTCAGTTTGTTGTCTGTAAACAGTTTATTTTTACTGTGTTTGTAGAACTTTATGTGTATGCATTTCTGTGTTCTGTATATTACCTTGGAATGCCATTTGAACAAAGGCTAGGTTGAGAAATGAAAAACTGTAAATAAGCAAGTAGTCTGCTCATTGCTGCTGCTCCTCCTCTTCCTCCTCATAGTGTGCCTCCCCATCTCCCTCCAGATATGAGGTGTCTGTGTCCACGCTGGAAGACCCGGCCTCAGCAGATGCAGTGGTGCTGCCAGTCTACCTTCGGGAGCGTACCCAGGGCCGGGACTACAGCAACACCTACTATGGGGTTGTCCTCTTCGGTCACCCCCTTCTGGTATCTGTACCCCGGGACCAGCTCTCCCCAGATGCTCTGTACCAGCTTCTACTGCATCGGCTCTCGTGAGTGATTTAGAACTCTAAGATTTCTGCTCAACCCCTTCGTAGCTGGGGTATGAGGGGGGATGTACGAGGATACTTCCCTGAAACAACTCTCTCCGATTTGGATGCCCTCCAAGCGAATAGCTTTGAACTCCCAGGGTTCCCTAACCAATATGGGCATTGTTGAGAATTCTGGGAGTTGAAATCCACGCAGCTGGGGGATGGCTAGATTGTGGAAATACTACCTAAAGGCTTAGTGTCATAGTTAAAGTATTGCGTGCTTGTTCTGCTCACCATACTCCTCCAGCCAAAGAGAAATGGAACTCTGTACTCAGCCTTACTCCGCTAATTTAAGATGAATCAATTTCAACTTCTGTTTTATACTGTACTTCTACAACAGCTGTATTGATTTGGTTCGAAGGATCCAAGCTCTGTTCTCATATGCAGCATGACAAGAAAGTGTTTTGTGATCCTAGCTTGGATTTGGCTCCCTGATTTTAGTCATGGCAAAAACAGGCAAGCAGGCTGACTGGCAACCTGGCCAGATGATAGATTTTCTCAGCCAGCTGTTGGGAAAAAGCGGTCCTCAGATGAGAGCTGGACTTAGTAGTTATGACAGGTGCAAGAACTGCTATGGAGCTGGCAGGTGAGTTTGCCCATATGGGTGTACTATGTGACTTTTCTGCATAGTCCAGTCCTGGAGCCTCCTTTGCATAACCAAATGACAGTCTGCCATTTCATCTCAGCCATCTTCCTTCTGGCCAAGGACAAAATTCAGGATACCAGAGTTGTACCCAAATCAATTATATAGAGAAGTAGTGATTTGCTTCCCAGGGGTTGTGACTCTAACATACTTGGATGGGGTAGCATTTCCCTATTCAAGAGTGGTATGCAATCTGGGGATCTTCCTAGACTCATAGCTTCTACTTGATGAGCAGATGGCAGCTGTGTCCAGGAAGGCCCTTGCACAGCTGTATCTGGTGCTCCAGTTATGCTCCTTCTAGATTGGGAGGCCCTTTGGACAGTCACTCACACCCTGGTACCTCACAGCTTGATTACTGCAACATACTGTATTTGGGGCAGCCCTTGAAGACCGCCCAGAAGCTTCAACAGGTCCAGAATGCAGCAGTGCAGGCGGTGATGAGCATACCTTGGTATGCCCATATTTCTGCTTTGTGAGTTGCACTGGTTGCCAGTTTGCTTCCAGGTGTGATTCAAAGTGCTGGTTGTTACCTATAAAGCCCTACATGCCATAGGGCCTAGTTTCTTGAGGGACCACTTGTCTCCCGTAGTATCCACCCGGCTGATTCAATCTGGCAGGGTTGACATACTCCAGGCTTCTTTAATTAAATAATGTAATCTGTCAGTCAGTGCTTGCCCCCTGGAATGAACTTCCCCCAACATTCAGATGGCCGCCTCCCTGCTGGTGTTTTGGAGGGCCTTGAGAACCTGGTTCTTTGCCCAGACCTTTGATGAGGGTGACTGAAGGCCCTTGTAGGTGATCTGGGTTTCTTCTTGCTTCTGTCTGGTTGCTATCGTTTATTCCTTGCCTGAGGTTCTGGAGATGGCTGAAAACAAACCTCACAATCCTTAAGAGCAAGCTGATCCTGTACCAGAATTTTGACCAAATTGTATATATATATATATTTTTAAATGAATGAGTGTTGACAGACATCTGACCGCATGACAAGGAACTTCATATCTCCCACCACCACCTGGATCCTGTCCATCCCTGATTCTATAGCTGTTCCTTTCATTGGATTGCAGTCACAGGGCAGCTTGCTCTGGCAGGTGCTTTCTCCCTATGCCAGGCTAAGGATGTGACCTGCTTCTCTCTTTGGCAGCCGCTATGTGACGTGGCCAGACTCTGAGGAAGAACAGAGTGAGGAGGAGGAAGAGGAGGAAGAAGAGGATCTCTACAATAAAAGGTCCAATGGGTTGAGTGAAGGTGAGGAAGGTTGGTAAGAGGAGAGAGTGTTGGGTAGGAGAGGAGGGGGCAATTAGACTTTCATTCCAATTCATGCCTGCTCTCCTTATCTGTAACTTGCAGGGGAGGATGAGGAGGAAGAAGAGGAAACAACAGCCGAAGGCTTTGCCAATCAGGACCCCAGCTCAGGGACAGAAGAAACCCCCTCAGACACATCAGTGGGGGAGGAAGGGGCTAGTGTGGAGGAGAGGCAGAGTCCCAACACATCTCCCCAGCAGCACCCCCAGTCTCCCCATATGCTGTCTTCCAGTCCCAGTCCTCCTACAGCCAACCAAGCAAAGCGCAAATGCTGTCTGCCACAGAAGCGGCCAAAATTGCTTTTTACACTCCAGCCCGTCAATTCTAATGGTACCAGTGACTGGATGGCTGGCCAAGATGAGGGCAATCCTGTCTCCTTCAACTGTAAGTCCCTGTGGTAACTTCAAGTTTGTGGTAACAAGCCTTCTGCCAAGAAAAAGTTTGGTGATGAGGTCTGAGGGTTGGTGGCCAATTTGGAATGTTGGGGATGTGTCATTGGCATTGTCATAAAAGGGTTGCCATGGGAACGTCCATTCCTATTATGGCGGCTGGGATAGAGAGGCTGAAATAGAAATCTTGTGCTTGTGAGCCTCAATACGTGATAGAAGTCAGGACAGAAACCCCAAATACTGACTCCTTTGCATCTGTGGGCTTTGCTTATGATGCTACACAAGGCAGACTTGTTTCTGTTACTCCATATACTGCAAGTATGAGTTTTCCTCATTCACAGTCAGCTCACCCTGTCTCTGCTAGCTTCCCTTCCTAGGTTCCTCCTCATTACAGTTCCTCCTCATTAACATCATTAGATCTTGCCACATGTTCCCAGTGCATCGGATCATCCTAGTCCCTCAGTTATCTCAGTGCCCTCTTTACTGAGATGTGCTAATAGGCCTGTCCCTTATGTCCTTCTGGTCCTGGGATTTTATAAGTGAGCCCAAATGTCCCCAGAGGCAGCCATAGTGCATTAAGGACTGGAAAGGTGTATACTGTCTTGGCTGCTCACAGTATGTGCTGGGAAGAAAGTCAAGACAGGAGAGCACTCATGCAGTCTGCTGAACCCACTGGATAACATGCAGTGTTCATGGATAGAGCTCTGACCCAATTTCTCATCCTTTGCTCAGCCCAACCGTATGTTGCTCTGGATTGGGATTCTGAGATGAAGAAGCGCTATTACAACGAGACTGAGGCTGAAGTGAGTATGCAGTTTTCCAAGTACGGAACCCCCTCTTTTCTTTCTTTCCTGTAGCATTGTGCTCAAGTTGTTCAACATGGACTACTGAGATCTAGGTTCAAGTGTAGACTCAACCACAGATCTCACTGGGAGGTTTTAGGCTGGTTACCCCTATCAGTCTTACTGAGTTGTGCAGATAATATAAAGTGGCACCTGATGTATGCCATCTCGAACTCCCCCCAAAATTTCCCAGCTATAAATGTGAAAAAGATCTCTCTTTTCCTCTCTGCCCTGGATGAGAAGTTAGTCTCTGATCCCTTTGTCCATGATGTGTGTGTGTTTTTCCCTTTAGGGCTATATCAAACACGACTGTATGGGCTACACACTGAAGAAGAACCCTGTCAAGCTGCAGGAGTGCATTGACTTGTTCACTACCATGGAAACATTGGAGGAGGAAAATCCCTGGTGAGAACTGAGTGCTTACCTAATGATAGAGCCTCTTCCACTGGGGCAGCAGGGAAGGGTGAGGTGATTGGATGCTGTCTCAGGTGCTGATCATTTCAAAGTTCAGTAGGCATATTAGCAGATAAGCTACTAGGAGATAACAGTAACAAAATGAGAATGTTGCACGAGCCAAACGATTCCATATGGATCTTATTTCATAATAATCCTAATTAGATAAACAGAAAATCCAGCAGATTTTGGGAAGTATAATCAGAACAGAACTCTTAGCTACAACATCCTTCCATGCTAAAGCCTGCCCCAAGGTGTGGGGGGGCAGGGGAGAGGAGGAGGAGGCCATTCCTGGATAAGAGTATGTCATCCTTCTTGGCAGTAGCGATTGATTGTTGTACTGAAGTGAGAGGCCAATGACACTGCAGGTGGTGAAGGTAACATTGTGCTAAAGTGCACTGTCAGATGTTATTTGGACTGTTCTGGTCCTTTCATTCAGTGAAGCACAGAATGGAATAATTCAGTCTTCGGAATGTTTGTACACTTCTGGTCTCTTGATCAAATGTTTCCATCTTGTTTCTCTGGCGTTCTCTCCCCTCCCCATCAAGTCTAATTCAGAATTTCTTTTTGGTGTATATAATTTGTGAAATGTGAGTCCTCTTGGAGGAAAAGGTGTCAAGTTCATGAGTTCCTCTGTTACAGGTATTGTCCCACCTGCAAAAAACACCAGCTTGCCACCAAGAAGCTGGATTTATGGTCGCTACCGGAGATCCTGATTATTCACCTCAAGCGCTTCTCTTATACCAAATTCTCCCGGGAGAAACTTGACACCCTCGTGGAATTCCCTATCCAGTAAGCCGGTGGACCCAATCATAAGTTGTTACCAGGAGTGAAATGGGTGGATGCTGTATGTGGCTGACTTTTGGATAGCATACAGTACTGTGCAAAAGTTTTAGGCAGGTGTGAAAAAATGCTGTAAAGTAAGAGTGCTTTCAAAAATATATATTGTAATCGTTTGTTTATCAATTTACAAAATGCAAAGCGAGCGAACAGAAGAAAAATCTAAATCAAATCACTATTTGGTGTGACTACCCTTTGGCTTCAAACCAGCATCAGTTCTTACACTTGCACACTTTGTACACTTGCACAAAGTCAGGGATCTTGTAGGATTAGTGTCAGGTGTATGATTAACCAATTATACCAAGCAGGTGCTAATGACAATCAATTTCATATGTAGGTTGAAACACAGTCATTAACTGAAACAGAAACAGTTGTGTAGGAGGCTTAAAGCTGGGTGAGGAACAGCCAAACTCTGCTACTAAGGTGAGGTTGTGAAGACAGTTTCATGTCACAGGTCATACGCCATGGCAAGACTGAGCACAGCAACAAGACACAAGGTAGTTATACTGCATCAGCAAGGTCTCTCCCAGGCAAAAATTTCGAAGCAGACTGGGGTTTCAAGATGTGCTGTTCAAGCTCTTTTGAAGAAGCACAAAGAAACGGGCAACGTTGAGGACCGTAGATGCAGTTGTTGGCCAAGGAAACTTAATGCAGCAGATGGAAGACACATCATGCTTGCTTCCCTTCGACATCGGAAGATGTCCAGCAGTGCCATCAGCACAGAATTGGCGGAAACCAGTGGGACCCAGGTACACCCTTCTACTGTCCGGAGATGTCTGGCCAGAAATGGTCTTGCGGCCAAAAAGCCATACCTCCGACGTGGAAACAAGGCTAAGCGACTCAACTATGCATGAAAACATAGGAACTGGGGTGCAGAAAAATAGCAGCAGGCGCTCTGGACTGATGAGTCAAAATTTGAAATGTTTGGCTGTAGCAGAAGACAGTTTGTTTGCCGAAGGGCTGGAGAGGGGTACAATAATGAGTGTCTGCAGGCAACAGTGAAGCATGGTGGAGGTTCCTTGCACGTTTGGGGCTGCATTTCTGCAAATGGAGTTGGAGATTTGGTCAGGATCAATGGTGTCCTCAATGCTGAGCAATACAGGCAGATACTTATCCATCATGCCATACCATCAGGGAGGTGTGTGATTGGCCCCAAATTTATTCTGCAGCAGGACAACGACCCCAAACATACAGCCAATGTCATTAAGAACTATCTTCAGTGTCAAGAAGAACAAGGAGTCCTGGAAGGGATGGTTTGGCCCCCACAGAGCCCTGATCTCAACATCATAAAGTATGTCTGGGATTACATGAAGAGACAGAAGGATTTGAGGCAGCCTACATCCACAGGAGATCTGTGGTTAGTTCTGCAAGATGTTTGGAACAACCTACCTGCCGAGTTTCTTCAAAAACTGTGTGCAAGTGTACCTAGAAGAATTTATGCTGTTTTGAAGGCAAAGGGTGGTCACACCAAATATTGATTTGATTTGGGTTTTTCTTCTGTTCACTCACTTTGCATTTTGTAAATTGATAAACATAAACAATTACAATATGTATTTTTGAAAGCATTCTTACTTTACATCATTTTTTCACACCTGCCTAAAACCTTTGCACAGTACTGTAGATCACAGGAAATGCAGCTGGGGAACCCTCATCCTTTCATCTGAGGAAACAGATGGGTGTTAACTTACAGTCTCTGAAATTGTGAAAGATGATTGAAAGC
The DNA here is from genome assembly GCA_030867105.1 of Liasis olivaceus. Classification (NCBI taxonomy): domain Eukaryota; kingdom Metazoa; phylum Chordata; class Lepidosauria; order Squamata; family Pythonidae; genus Liasis; species Liasis olivaceus. The sequence continues at coordinate 142,504,970 of CM061348.1, forward strand.
CTTCATCTTCTGTTTTGGAGGTCATCAAAAGCTCAGCCTGAATTGATTTTGAGTGAATTGTGTTGGTGAAAATAGATTTATCTATATTATATTTTCTCTTATCTCATGCCTTTTTTTTGCTTACTGTTTCTTACTCCTTTTCTGCACTCTTTGTAACACTGCTACACCATAAAGGGAATAGCATGATGGGTATGTATGTATATTACATCAATAAAAATGTCTCAGTAGTCATGTAAACTCCATCACAGTGGGTCCCTGTCATTGCTGGCTGTGCTGCTAAAGGATTTTCAAAGGTAGCTCCAGTGCTTTTGGAGATTCTTGGTAATATTGAGTATTTTAAAATAGGGCATGCTGATCTTGCCCAAATGTCGTGGGACTGTCTGTTCCTGTTTTAAGGCTCTGTCCAGGAAATACTTGACTTGTACTTCTAGTTAATTGGAAGAACAGTTCAAACAATATACATGGGGGATCAGGGAAAAGTGTAGCATTGCTTTCCTCCCCTGATGTCTTCAGCTCTGTTGAGTTACAACATGCTTGATTCTCAGCCAGCATAGCTTAAAGACTGGGAGTCATGGAAATTGTAGTGAGACACATCTCAAGGAGCTCAAGTTGGGGGTGGCTGCTTTAGTGTAAAGTTAGTGTTGTAGCTGGGAGTACACATTGAGGTACTGTAGTAGCGATTCCTGGTGCAGATATACTGTATGGCTTTTCTCCAAAGGGTTTGCTGTTGGGGATCCTTACTCAGTCGTTGAAAAAACAGTGGCTTTGTAATTCCTGTCTTACAGGGGCCTGGACTTTTCTGAATTCATCATCAAACCCCAGAAAGACACTGACGCTTCCCTGTACAAATATGACCTCATTGCTGTGTCCAACCACTATGGTGGCCTCCGGGATGGGCACTGTATGTATTCTGGCACTAGAGGAAATAGATTATTGGGGGAGGGGGGAGAAATTTGGGACTCAGGAAGGAAAAATTGGAAGCATAATCCACTAAAACCATACTGCTCTTAGTAAAGGGTGTATGCAAATATTTGGTGGATGGCTGTGTTGTAAGACTTCCCCAGCTCCTCTGTTTGAGAACCTATCAGACCTCGCTCTTAGTTAGTTTTCAGGTCCCATGAACCCACCTGCCAGGCTTTCTTGTTTTTGTTGTGTTGCACTCCCACTTCCCTCCCTGATGAGTGGGACTGTTTGTCCCTACAGTAGTTGCAAAGAAGTAGTTGAAAGATTGCTCCCAACAATTGCTGGCAACAGTAGCAATACTTGATAACTTCAAGGAAAGAGTCTTCCTGTTGTCTCCTCCTCTTTCTAGGAAGGAGATTAAGATCACTGTTTTTTTGGTGCCTTTGAGTCAGTCTTGACTCCTGGTGACTGCCTGGACTAAGTCCCTGCAGGTTTTTTGGCAAGATTTTTGGAATGGTGTGCCATTGTCTGCTTCCTAGGGCTGAGAGAGAGGGACTGGCCCAAGGTCACCATCTGGCTTTGTGCCTGAAGCGGGACTAGAACTCAAAAAGCTTATTTCTAGCCCAGGGGATATATTAACTGGAATTGTAAAGAAACAGACTTAAAACATACAGAATTCTGGCTGTGTGGTAAGGCAGTATTCGTTTTCTTGGTGAGTGACAAAAGGATATGGAATGATCTGACTCATCCCTTGTGCTCTCTAGACACCACTTTTGCCCGGAACAAGGACACTGGGACATGGTTTTACTTTGATGACAGTAGCGTGTCTGCAGTTTCAAAGAACCAGATCGAGGTAAGGCATGTCATATTTGAATGGGCTCATTGTTTCAGTACTTACTGGCTAATGCCTTGGATAGTTATGGCCTGTTCCCCTTCACACTGTCAGGTTTAGCCCAGGAAACTCCAGGAGACAATACAGATTCAATCCAGCAAGGTTTACTTGGCTTCACCCTAATTACAGAATCTTCTCAGACTGAGAGCAGTTCCCAGGGTCAAACTACAAACATCACTAGCATTCCTCAGGGAGGGGTCAGTCTCATCCTCTTATCTCTTCTTCGCTCCTCTGGGCATGAGAGTCCATGTTTCACACCCCTGCTCCACACTCCCACACACACGTACTTTTTACAAGTAGGATTGTCAGATCTTTTAATGCAATACACTCTCTGGCTAGTATTTGTTTTATGGGAATTCTGAGTGAAACCTCAGATGGCATGTTTCCAAGCAGACTGGACTTTTTATTAGAAACAAATTCGAATAAATTATCCTATATATTCTTTCTTATTAAGAAATGGGGCACCCTCAGGTGTCTTTAGTAAATCATTTTGAACAGGATCTAGAAGATATTTAACAACTATAGGTGGGAAAGGAGGCTTATTTGCCTCAGATTGCTTCCTTAGTCTTCCATTGACTTAGGACATTGTAAGATGGGGGACTGCTGCGTAAGATGTGGGCTGCACCTGCAGTGGGAATACAGAAAAAGTGCAGAATGTTGTGACTATAGCTTTTTGAGAATGTCTTTTTTTTAAAGTAACTATCTAGCCCAGCTTTCCTTACCTTGGTGCTCTTTAAGGGACTATAACTCCCAGAATTCCCAACTAGCATGGTGGTTCTCTTGTAGGCTGCAAATTCTGGAGGGGTTTGTTCTAACACATTCTAATATTAGTTCAAGGAACCCTGGATTAAATTTTAAGACTGCAAGAACCTGCTCAGATGCCATGCTTCAGAATCTTCATTCTTTCCATGGTGGCCAAGCTGGACTAAACAATGACAATGCAAATCCTTCAAGTTGCTTGATCTCCCATAATGGCTCTTTCTTATATTACAAGTTGTTTCCTCTAATTTTGCCTGAGACATCATGGAGAAAGCAATGCAAAATTTTATAAACAAGTCCAGGTTCTTGGATCAGTATCATCTTTCGAATGCCAGGTTGATAGTCCATTGAGTACTAGGGGATTTAGGCACACTGGGAATCCATCATCCATTCAATGTTTCCCTTTCCTTTGACCTGGAACTTGGTTTCCCAAGTGTGTCCTCCAGTCCTTGTTGTTATTTGCCATTTCTTAACTTTTCCCCCCTTCTTCTTGCCAGTCCAAAGCTGCCTACGTCCTCTTCTATCAGCGCCAGGACAAAATCCGCCATCCAACTCCCCTTGCTGCATCCACGAGTACGTCTGCTTGCAGAAATGAGGAGGACTATGCTGCCTGTTGTGATTCTCATGCTAGAGAGCTAGCAAGTCGGGACTTCATGGACGTGGACTGACCTTCACCTTGCTTCCCTTCTCCATTTGCGACAGGAGAAGGGGAGGATGAGAGCCATATATGTTCCTTTCCTTGGACTGAAGGGGGCAGCTGGATTTTCAGGCCTTGGAACAAGGGCAGGGCAGGGATGTAGGACACGGGAGATAGAACCCCCTACCAGCACAGACTTACTATCTTCCTGTGTCCCAAAGTGCAGGGCTGTTTGCTTTGCATATAGTTCCCCTGCTCTGGAGGGGAAGAACTGGCTACCCTTTAAAAGGCTTGTGCCTTACACCAACATAAGATGGCTGGGGGAATGTAGGCTTCCTGGATTGTCTCCTCCATTCCCTTTTTTACATCTCAAAAGTGAGATGCTTTTATTAGTGCTAGGTCTCCTATGTGGAAGACTTATTAAATGCATCATTTCTATGCTGGCTGTGCGCCCCCCCCCCCCCCCCGCAGTATTAGGCCACTCTCTAATCAGGGTATCTGCCCTTGTTTTGCTGCTCGTGGCTTCATGTCTTTACCTCCACTTTGCCATTGCTGATTCCTGTGCTTTGGGAGGACTTTGCAAAGATACTAACTCCTGTATGGTCCGTGGCTAATTAGGACACGTCCCCCTCCATTGCTGTAGCTCTGAGCATTGGATAGGTCTGGATAAATGGCCCCTTGTATTCTTTCCTGTCACTTGCCTTGAAAGTGCCTCCTCTTAGCTCCCCAACTAAGCAATAATTCCAATATTATCCTGCCAGAACTACCTTCTGACAGCCCATGGAAATCTGGAACTCACATGCAGGTTCCTGGATTTCCTTCTCCCACAATTCCTCATTTCCGAAGTTCCTCTCCAGCTATTATGGTGGCTGTGAGCCACTGAGCCCCAACATGCTGCTTCCTGCTCTTGCATCCAAACCTGTTTGGGAGGACAGAGCCATTTTCAGTCTATACTGTGTTACAGCTCCCTTAGCTAAGGACTGTAGGAGAAACTTTACTACCATCTCTTAAGGTTGCTTCTCAGTTGCCCTACTACCTATCAGGACTATCTCCATCCCAGCAAAACTTTGGAGTTCTTCCGTTTACTGTGAGTCTCTGCTGCCACTGCTGTTGCTACTTCTAGGCTCAGGGATTGCACTAGTTTGTAAATAGGTTTCTGTGTGCAATGCAGTGGATGGAATGCAGCAGGAGGTAGTGTTGGTCAAGCACAGGATGCTCACTGGCAGAAGCACATAGTGTATTTTCTTACTTAAAAGAGTTTGGAAGATGATTCCTTCACTTAACTCTTTGGGCTTTTATTTCTCCTGAAGTTATTTTGCAGAAGAAAGTATTTTTGGCATGTGTACATAAAGTGACTTCTTTTAAAAGGCATATGGACTCTCTTTTTCCTTGGTATTGCCCCTTGCAGGAAGGATACTCAATACATTCTTTGCCTTGCTTTATTCCCCTTTGGGGGCTTGGAACCAAGGTCTGTAAAGGTTTGTCGTCTTCCTCTTCTGCTTCAGTCAGTATGAACCAAGAGCATCCACGCCTGATAGCTCCTTAGCTGGAGTTCAACCCAGCCAATTGTGTTAAAATATCTAACCTCAGGGTCTATTTAGCATTTCTTAGAGTATGTCCCTGAACAAAAAACAATCAAGCAGGAAGAGTTGCAGCTACCTTGGTTTACTACCCAGTATTCTGCAACATACGTTAAATTTCTAGCTCAAACCTCCAGAGATATTTCTCACATTTTTTTTCTCTATTGATGCACAGCAGGAAACAGCAACAGATGCTATTCCATGCTTCAGCTCTTCACAAGGTTTCTGAAGCTGCTTTCCTGATCAGACTGCTGATCGTTGATGATTTTCAGCACTCTGCCAATACCTTTTGCCATTTAAACCAAGCACTGCTCCACACTTTTAGCACACCATGCACAATAAGGTGGTCCTTGGCCACCAATTGGTAAGGATGAGCAGGGTGTCTCTGGGCACCACCGTCCTGTAGGACTGTATCCCAGAGCAGACCAGGGGCAGCTCAATCTGGCCTGGACGTCCCGGTCAACTGGAGGTCCTGTGATATCAGCTGTTCCTCAACATCCTGAAGAGCCCAATGGTGAGAGACCAACTCCAAGGCTTCCCACTCAGCCTGAAAGAGGAGAAAGGGTTCGTTGGTAATTTGCAGACCACGCTGTAGCTCTCAGGTACTATTCCATCCACAAACGCACTACCAACTTCAAGAGTGGCAGGATCAAAGCCCAGGGTTTCAAATTAATGACTTTCGCTAGATTTAGTTTTCACATCAAGAAACATCCCAGAAGCATTCTTAAAAAAAAAAAATGGTGTGTGGGAAGAATGCCCAACTATCCAGGGAAAAAAAGGGGCAAAGCTTAAGCTGGGATAGTTGGGAGCATCTGTGTCTATATATAGTGGGGGGTAACATAACCCATTTGCCACCTAGCGAACGGGTGTTTTGGGACAGGACAGGCCTGCCTTAGAAGGCATTTTATGAAGATACCCCCTCATGGTCTCAAAATTCCCTGTCTGCCCACTTATAAAAATATAAGTTTTATATTAATCCGACAAAATTTAATTGTTTTCATTATGATTTTTTAAAATTTTTTGTATGAAATAGGTTTGTTTTCCCCATTTATTTCCTGACAGAGAGTATCCTGATCCAAAGGAAATTTTAACTAATACAGCAGTGAACTGAAAACCTGTGGTCCTGTACAACTTTTACAGAAGTCTCAGAAGCCCCAGTCAACACAGGCGATGGTGAGGGATCTTGGGAGTTGTAGTTTGATAACAGCTGAAGGGCCACTGGTTCCCCATGCCTGTCATACACTTTTATGTATGAATTACTGAGGAATAAAGAACCTTACTTTGAAGGCCTTGTTGGGATCTGGTGGAGCAGGACTGGCCGGGGCCATGAACTGATCTTGGAGCAGTAACTGACTCTGCTCTGTGGTTAAAGCAAGAACGGTAGGTGAGAAAGAAAACTTGTTTAGGCTAATTTGCAAGCAAACATTCTACAAGAGGCAAAGGAAACTAACGTCATATCAAGATACTCAGCAGACCACATTTTATTAAGGGCAAGGTCTCTATTGTAGAAGTGTTAATAGTTTATTATGAGAGCATGAGAAGCTGGGGGGGTGGGATCTGGAAACTCTAGCTGCTTAGTGAGATTTACTCCACAAAGATGTGTGTCATAATGAATCTGACACACTGTAGAGTACTAAAAAGGTTTTCCCCCCCTACAGTTGACTGATACAGCTATCACTGAAATCATTTCCCTGTAATCCTAAGGGCAAAACAATTAAAAAGTGCAGTTACATAACTGGATAGGATGTACTCCAAGAAAATGGGGAAAGGGTTAAGATATTACTGAATGCATTTGGGAAGGAAGGAGAGTTGGCTGATTATTTTCTTTTGGGGAAAAAAAATTAGCCAAACAACCACCTTGAAATATTGAATCTTGCCTTGAAAAGATAATATAGACTAAACTGAAAGTTGAAATAGAAATAATAGAAGAACTAGTATCTAGTTCATATGATGCACTCGTACATGGTTTATTTAAACAACCAAATTGCTAGGTTCACAAACCACACTGAACCATAAAGTAATCATGCACGCTAAATTCATACCACATGCTAAGCTAATATGGTTGGCTAGTTTGTGGTTCAATGCATCAAGTGAGCTCTTCTTATACCTCAAACATTTAAGGAAGGTGGCAGATGCTGAGTTCTGCAAATAAGACTTGTAGGAGGCAAAGCATCCTCTTTCTTGCCCTTTCTCTGGTCTTTCCTTTATAAAACCAGATCTGATAGCCAGATTGGATCATGTAGTAAGTTAGGAACAATTCAAACACCATTTGGGGTTACACTGTCCTTTCTAGCACTTGCATCACTCAACCCTACTGTTTACGGAATGCTTTCTTCCTGTTCTGAATGTAGTCATGAAGTTGGAATTGTAAGAGTTGTACCTTGGCCTCTAAGTTGTACCCTTGCCCCCTTGAAAGACTACACCTAAGCCCACATGCTGCCCCTCCCTTTGAACAATCTCTTACCAGTGTCCTCCCCCAGGACATGTTTGTATATTTTGCGCAGACCAAAGACGTTGAGGAAATACCAGGAGGCTGAACTCACCCTGGGAAAAGAAGAGTTGTCAGTGACTACCCTAAAGAGTCTTCTTGCTCACCAGTCCTGTGCCCCAGAACCCAACGTCCTCTTCCCATCCTGCCACCCAAAGGACTGGCTAGACCTGAGGGCAAATGGGGGCTTACCAAGAGGGATCCATGGAAGGCAGGTTAATTCCACGCTGCAACATGGGCTTGAATCGCAGGGTCAAGGGGAAGGGAACCTTAGCTAGAAGGTTGGGAGGGAGAGGGATTAGAGTTGCCCCTCCAAACTCTACCCTTGCTCCTCAATCCCCAGCTCCCCTGCCTTTCCAAACTGCAGCCCATCTCCTGGTCAGCTGAAAAGCCTCCACTAAAACTGCTGGACCATGCACTTCTTGCTGCTTCTTTCCAAGATATTCCAAGCCTGCCCAATACATTGTTACAGTAAGTCTGTCCACAGTGGTACTATTGCATTCTCTTTCCTGTATGATAAATTAATGTGGGGAGATGTATGGCTAACCTGAGGTTCATGGTAGAAGTAAACATGAAAGCGAAACTCTCCTCGTTCACAGTTCAAATGCTATATTAGCAATCGCCAAGCTGGTGCCCTTGAGATGTGCTGAAGTAGTTTGCTTGCTGAATAGTCCTGGGGATTGGGGTCTCAACACATCTGGAGGGCAGCAGAGTGGAGATGGCTGTGCTGTTCCACTAGTGAGCCAGCAACCAATAACCTGCATTCCCACATTTGTAAGAGAACATAAAATGAGATGTACCTCACGGACCAGCTAAACTAAGAACTGTAAATCACACTGTACATTAGCAGAGTTATTAGCACAATAGTCTTGGTCCCCTCATCAGTTTAACTACTATAAATAAAATGGTTATATTTCAATACCCATTCTTCAAATGTTGCAGGGTGTAATAACTTTAACTCAAAATTCGCAAAACCTGAAGGTCAAAGGATACACCAAACACTAGAAAAAACTATTCAATAAACAGGAAACTAAACACAAGGTGGTTTGTTAATTCCCATCAGTGATTCCCCTCCACTCACTAGCCACAAAGCCAGAGAAGGCCCAGTTGATCCAGCCTCCAGTGAGAATCATGGGCAAAACATTGATGAGATTTCCCTTCATCATTTCTGTAACCATAGTGGGATCTAAAGGAAAGGAAAAGGAAGTATTAAATCAGAGCCCTGACCGTGCTAGCATTTAACAGAGTATAGGAAAGCTGCAGAATATGCAAGGCATGGCACTTAGCCTCCAAGGTGGTCAACTTTCACTCAGCCTTTTTTTCAAAGTTTTGATCCCCTGTGGTGGTGTTTAGGCAATCCCTACAGTATTTAAAGATCACAATGCTGGGGTAGGGGTGGCAATTTTCTCCCGTTGGGGGAGATGGGCAGCATATAAGTTTGATAATAAATAAATAAAAAAATTTTTGAACGGCAGTAACAATGGAAGGTGTTTTGATGCCCCACAGAGCGCTCTCTTGCTTCCCATGATTGGAAGAATCTGATCAAGCACAAATGTATTTAATCTGCATAATGCACAGACCACAAAGGTCTGCTAGTTGCAGAATATGGGCTATGCTGGCAAAGAGTTAAGCATGAGCCCTGCACTAAAGCACTTAACTTAGTTGATGGATTAGACATTCTTTAGGGCAGGGATGTAAAACTTTCAGTCTGAGGTCAGCATTTAATGGATGAAGCCATTAAATTAAATTAAAATTAGTGTTGTGTACTTAAAATTGAATACTGTAGTTAATATGATTTCTGTCATGTACTTAATATCGTACAATAAAGGGTTTTGGGAGGTTATTGGGCCCACGGAAGATTTCTAAAGGCTGTGTGCCTCTGCCTTAGGACAAATGGTACACTGCCTGGCGCTCCAGCCCTATTATGAAGGGGCTACCAGCTTGGTAATGCTCACCCCCCTGTTTTCCTGCTGATGCTAATATGAAAAGACAGTCTGACAAAAATGACCAAAATAAGGGGCAATCTGCATATATTCCCAGGCATTTCAGATTATTGTTCCCCTCCAATACGTTCAGAAGAGAGGAAGACTGAGGAAAGACAAAGCTTAGGCGTCGGGCTGGGGAAGCCAGACTCAGTGGCAGAGCAATGGAGGAAACGTGCAGGGGGCAGCATAAAGTGGAAGGTGCTCTTGTTTCTTGTACGTATACGAGAAGGCAGATTTGAGACTCTGCTCCCCACAGGGCTAAGAAAACCATCTGCTAGAGCTGCCCTTGAAAGCTGCTGTCAGTCAAGATGGCAAGACAGAGTCAGGTGGGCAAAGGCAGAATAAAGTTGCTCCCTGTTCTGAATCTGTCTTTTAGCAAACCTTCATTTGTTTTTGCAGGGATAATCATGCCCATCAGCCTAATTTGGTGATGTATAATTTAGTGTTTACATTCCAAAGAATATATGTGACTTGAAAATACGTGAGATAAGAGTGAATGGTTCAAGAAGAGGAAGACTATGGTCGGATGGAGTTGATAGGATCCTCCATCAGAATAGAGAAAAAAACAAAAGGCAGTGTATGAAACTGTATGAGTTATGGCAGAGGCAAGGATGGTTTGCAACCCTTGAAAGGCACAGAAAGGTATATTGAATGGTTTAGTGTGAGCTAGATTACCTTCTCTTATTTCACGTCTTAGTCCTTCAGTTTACTATTTTGTATTCTTTTTCTGCACTTTCCATTACTGTGCTTACCCCAAAAGGGAACAGAGTGATGGGTATGTATATCCAATAGGACCTGACATATGTCAGGTTCAGCTGGTACGGCGCTCCTGTAGAAGCCCGCCGCCGGGTTGAGCCAATTCCCCTGCCTGCTTGCAAGCCGGGGAAAAGGGGAAGCGAGAGCCGCGCGGCTGATTAATGGCCACCTGCGCCTAGCCAGCGGGGAAACCGCAGAGTGGAAACAATCTACACTGATAAGCGGCACGAGCGAATAATGAGCAGAGCCGCGAGTCGCGAAGCTAAGATCACCGCACATCCAGAAACCCCGGTTCTGCACGCAAGAAAAAGGACCCCAAGGGAACCAGCCCACGCCGGAGAGGTAGTCGATCAAGGGACAATGGGATCCAGGCTGAACCTGCCATCTGGACTATCAAGGGGGATAATTGGGGCGCTGATAATCCGCAGCCTGTAACGCGAGTGCGGGGTGAAACCGCGGGAAGGGGAGAAGTATAAAGGAACCAATGTATTGTACCAAGCCAGTCCTGGCTTTGTAACTGTTGCGTTACGCTTGAGTAAACCTCTTTTGTGAACCACACGTGTCACGGGAGTGTTCTCTTGACGAACGGGGCAAGATCTTACAACATAAATAACCCTATCAATATGGTAAAGGAGACTGCAGTATGATTTCTGTATTAGGGTTGGGTGTGGGGAGCAAACTGGAAGCTGAGAGAGCTATTTTCTTATTCACCTACTGAATTAAAAGCAAAGGGAAATCTGAATCAACCATTCACTAAGTCATTCTCTAAGTCATGGCAAAACTAGTGATGGAAGGGTGGAAGGCTAATCTGAGTGGAGAATACACACTCAAATGCATGTCCCTACAAATCCTGGTGTTTAATGCTTGTGAATGTTCCTGACAGCCTTCTGCCCCACACAAAAGCAACGTAGAAAAATTTGCCAAAACAGAATCTACAATTTTGAAGAGATCCCTAAGACAACATTGTTTAGTGCACCATGTCCCTACCCCTTTATGTGGGAGCAGCAAGAAAGATGGTAATAGGGCTTGTTTTGTAAAATAACAGCTCTCTTCTTGAATAATAATTATTAATATATAATTATTAATATATAATAAATACAGACATGAGAGAAAGCTTTGGGGGGTTTGTAATCTACCTGGACATGCTGTAAGCTGAGGATAAGCTTCAATAATAACCATATACATCAGTGTTTTTTGAGCATGACTGGGGAATTCTGGGAGTTGAAGTCCATGTATCTTAAGGTTGCCAAGTTTGAAAAACACTGATATACATCAAAATCCCTACGGCCAATATTGATGTCCAAAACTCAGATCCTTTCCATAGAATAACAACCTTTACAACTAGGGCAGAAAGAGGCAAAGACTGGCTGGGTCGGTTTAGCTGCCCCTGCTACCTCCTCTGAGCACAAGCCAGTCATCCTTGTTACCTGTCAGTGGGTTTCGGGGCTGCAGTTTCCGCTTGGTTTTGCGAAAGAAGCCACTCTCAGAATTATTGAAGTAATGCTTGCGCATAAGAAAACCCTGGGAAAAATGAAAAGAAGCCACAAAAGTTGGGATGAAATTTGGGCATACAGTATTCAGAAAAGAGAAGCAAGCATAGTTCATGATGATACCCTCCTTTTTGGGTGCTTGCAGTACCTCACTGGCATTCTGTCTGAAATCTTTACCATACTTTACTTTTAGATAGAGCAGTATTGTAGGCTTGCCTTCAGCTAGGCTCTTAAAAGCTCAATCCTATCCATCTAGGTTTAGAAAGCAGGCACACGGTGATCAGCCGGCTTTAATTCCAGATAAGTACGCAAGTTCATATAGTCTGTAGTGCTATATTATGATGGATGCCATTTGGATCTGAGGCAGGTGGATGGGGAGATCCATCGGCAATGGTCAGAAACTAATATAGGCACATTAAAATAATAACAGTAATATTACCAGAGCAATTTACAAAACAAGAAAAACCACCTTAAGTAAAACCAGCAATAAGACCAACAATCCCAGAAGGCAGTAAGAATGCAAAAGTTAAAATAAGGTTCATTAAAAAAAGGTCATCCCAAAAGCAATCTGGTCCAGGAACAGTTGTTATTGTAGAGAACCTAGGGTAAGTATCACCAATAGCAGCAGCAGCAGCAGCAAAAACCACTTTGGTTATGTTTGTTAATTCATTCTGCATCCTTCAACAAAGCTCCAGGTATTTGACAGGAACAAGCACATGCAGTTTGAAACACTGGGAGATAGTTCCCCAGCAAGAAGCTTCTGATGGGCATCTGCCAAAACCTGTCTAAGGAATAGGGGTGTTCAAGAAGAGGCTGACCTCATTCTCTCACCTGATGAGTTAGGAACTGTCCGTTTTCTCTCAAGAGGCGGCTACGAGCCAGAATTTGCCTAACAGATAGAGCACTCAGTTCAGTTGTAATACTAATAGAATTTGTTAGCCCAAGAGATCATTATCCAATGTGCAGATCCAAACGCATCATCAAAACACACTCTGTTCCCCACACAATCCTCCATCCGTATACAGTTGTTTAGGGTAGCATTTTAAAGGTACTGATGAAGTAGTCTCTGAAATTCAGTCAAAGTCGCTCCCTTAGAATCCCTTGCATTATTATAGACATTGTAGGAGAAAAACTCTGTTGGTATCAAAAAATCAGAAGAAATCTAGTAGCATCTTTTCAGACTAACACATTTTATTAAAAGGCCTTTCAATTAAATGTTATAGCTGAAAAGGTGCTACCAGACTCCTGATTTTTACAATATTATGGAGACTTGCATGATCCATATTCTGACTTCTCCCAGTATGGGCTTGCTTTGGATCTTCACAGTGGTATATGGTATAGCCCAGAATATCTCATAGACTCCCCATTTAAATTCCATGAATGTTTTTGAAACTTCAAGGTGTTTCAAAAGAAACACTCCTAAATATTAGTTTTATAGGGAATACAATACCTGTAACTGTTTATTTAAAAAGGAGGAAGGGAAATAAAAAGAATATTGAAATAAAACTGTTTTCATATGATTTATTTTCTCTTACAATTAATGCACCAATTATAAATCATTAATAGGATATGCAAGCTTGCATATTTTATCCATGTCTGGAATGAGATTTGTTTTAAAAAAAGTCTTAAGAGTTAGCGTAACGTTCTTGATGTGCGGCCTTGATTGTAGTCAGTGCTGAAAATTCACTCTTCACAAAGACACCCTGAAGGAAAAGGTAGCATGCTCTTTGATGCTTTTGAGGAAGTTTGCAGAACCCAGTTTAAGAAATACAGGTTTATGCAGTTATCCTGAAGGCTATGATTTGCTTCACTCCTGAGAACCATCGAGGAGAAAAAGGCTGTTGCTCCCTAATAACAGACATTACAGAACTTTTTCTTGTGTAAGGTCTCTTTTCCGCCTTTCTCACTCTTTTTCAGGAAAGATGAAAAATATCCTGATTTTACAATGCCCTTAAGTGAGGGGGGCTGGCTGCGAATATGCTCTATGGTTGTGGCTTATTTATTACTGCTGGCAAGTATTTTGATTTTACAGTATTGCTGGATTTATATTAAACCCAGTGAGGTTTTGGAGCAGTTAACCAGTCCGGGTTCCCACTTTTAAAAACAGTGGGCTAGATCAGCGTTTTTCAAACTTGGCATGCTGGCTGGGGAATTCTGAGAGTTGAAGCCCACACACCTGAAAGCTGCCAAGTTTGAAAAACTCCGGGCCTGGCAGAACGAGCAAGCCCGCCAAGAATTCCCTGCCAGCCGCCAAGCGCGACAGAATTCTCGGTCCTGAGAATTCTGGCGCGCTCGAACACTTCCCGCCCCAGAAGCTCGCCTCCCCCCGCCCCCAGCTCGCCCGCCCATTTAAACCCCTAGGAACGTGGGCGCGTCCTCCGCAGCCCTCCCCGCCGCTCACGTGTCTCGCCATTGCTCAGGCCAGGCTGGCTCGCGCTCACCGCGCAGTAACCGAGCCACGCGCAGCCGGAGAATCCCCACGGCCAGCGCGATCCACGCCACGGGCAACAAAACCCAGAAGCGAATCGAGGGGTCCAGCCGCAGGTCCGGCACCGTCATCGCGAGAAGCCGCGGAATCGCCTCGTAATTGCGCCGAGATCCGAGACGAAGGCTACGGACGCTGCCAACAACCGGAAGCACCGTTCACTTCCGGTGTCATGTTTAGGTGCCTTGAGTCTCAAGAGCCCGAATGAAAGCTGGAGGGAGACTTGGGTGGAGGAGGAGGAGGAGGAGGAGGAGGAGTGGCCGCCCTCAGCTTGTTATCGAGAGTGATACCGGCTTTCCCTGAGCGCATCGCAGCAGACTAGTTGCCATTATTCGGTGCCCCTTGGGGGTTTGGGACAACCCTCTCCGTAATCCCAGCCTCTGTCGGGAAGAGAGCGCCGTAACGTCTGAAAGTTCACCAGGTCGGGCGAGGCTGCTCCACGATGTCGCGCAGTTCAGCAGCGCGGAAAGTGAAGCCGCTTGACCTAGTCGGACGCCGAGCCGAGAGGAACCGCCTCCGCTCTGAGGGCAGGGAGAAGGAGAGCGTCGCCTTCCCTCGGCCGCGGGCGATGCTTGACCCCGCATTCGGCGGCTTCCGCTGCATACGGAGAGCTGCGCCGGGGCGGGGGTGGCCAAAGCTAACCCCCTTCCCCTTCCTTTTTGGCGTGTTTGGAAGCGCGCGGGAGTCCGAGGAGAGGCCCGCCTCGCTTCTGAGTCGCACGACCCCGGAAGTAGAGGAGGGACGGGCTCCCGGCTCCTCGGTGCTGCGGCTCGTCGCACCTGCGCTCCCGTCCTTGTAAATCGCAGGCGCAGCCTCTGACCTTTCGAGAAAGGGCTAGGAATTCTACCTTGTCTTTTCCCGAATGTGTATTTGTTGTTTTCATGGCTGTCGTGATTTACGTGGGGTAAATGTTCAGGTTAGACAGCTGTGAAAACTGCCCGAAGAGGAAAAATGGGGAGTATTTGCATACGGGCTTTTGTGGGCAACGATATTTGCAAAAACATGTGTGGACTATCATTTCAAGTTCTGCTCCCCCCCACTTATAGATTTTTTTTCATATCTATAAGTTCATTATAAATTCATTTAACTTTTCATGTTTTTTTCCCCTCCAGGATCTGTTCACTGATATTTTTTGTGAAAATCTCATGGTGATGCTTAGTGAACAGCAGGTACAAGAGAAGGTGCTTCAGTATGAAGCATTTATAAGTGATGTTCTGCAGAGAGACCTTAAGTGAGTGATCTTAAAAAGTATCCCCTTTCTAGGCCCACCTTTTGACTGTCTCACTTCAGTTAACCCCTTGTATGTCATGCTTTCTAGGTCTCTCTTAGTCATTTTTTTATTAAGGCTTCCAGATGTTGATATTTCCCTACAGGAAAGTGTTGGAACAGCGAGATGAGATTTATGAAAAAATTGCTCAGTATTTGCAACTCAAGAACATTATTGAACGTTTGCAGGTAATTCAAAATCTCTCCAACCTGTTCATACCAATTTGCAGTCATATGCTGTGGTGCTCTGTTGTAGACATTAGGAGATAAGAATTATATTAAGAGTTGCTGTACCCCAGGTAGATTTGCTATTTTCTTTTAGGAAACAGGAGGCCAGGAGCTGACAACTCAAGTGGATCTAGGCTGCCATTTTTATGTCAATGCAGAAGTGTGAGTAGCCCACTCATCTTTTATGTATCCAATACTGTACAACTTCCTAGTCTTTTATTTTTTCACTTCATAGTAAGATGGGCGGTGACCAAATTTGAAATATAAATAAAATAAATAAATATGTTCTATGACTTGAGAAATTAAATTAAAAGCAATATTTCTGTGACTTTCTTGGGACACCAACTGTGGTAAAATCGCAAAAGCTGAAATGAGGCAGAGGGCTATTTAGTTCAATTCTCTCTTGCAAGAGAAGTGTCTTTCATGTATCTACTAGCAGTTAAGTTTGTTTCAGAGGCAGTCAAATCAAGAGCATCAGATTATTCACTGATTATTTAGTTTTCTTCATGACTGAGAAGAAGGCTGTACTCCTTCAATGACTGCCAGTCATACAGATGTTAACGTTGGAAGGATTTAATAAAGAAGAAAAATAGAACTGATAATATTGCTGTAGTGAGATTAGGTATATGAAGCACTTTGAACTTTATAAGGTTGTAATGATGATTATTCTTCATAAAACTAATTTGATCTACCTGTATGTGAGTGATAAGTTTGAGGGGTTTCAGGTAATAATGAGTGAACTATATCTGGCAGAGGAGAAACCGTTGCATGCTGGATTAATATTTATCTGGACTGGCATCCTGTTTTTCACAATGATCAACTGTGAAGTCTGTGAACAGAACATAAGCATTATAGCTTCTTGTGTTATTCCTCCTTGGCAACTGATGCTAGGAGCTTAGTGCCTCTCTTCTTAGAGGTGATATATAACTGTCATAATTAGTAACCACTGATAGCCTCAATGTCCACAGATTTATCTATTTCCTACTGAAAGCTATTTTTTTTCCTTGACTCTCCCACCTTTTGATGCCCTTAGGTTTTAGTATTATAGAATCTGAGTTATAATATTATAACAGAAGGAGTCTGTCCATCTCATCATGGCCCAGCCATACTTGCTTTTTTTCTTAATGTGAAACACTTCTTAAAAGGCTGAAATATATTTCAGTAGAAGAAATCAGAAAATTAAATGTATGATCTTTAAATGTAAGGAAAGAATAGCAAAATAGGATTCCCAAGTTAAACTTTTGAAAGTAATCTCCGCTGAGTTCTCATAAGTGGTTTCCCCTTTGGTTAGGCTATATTTATAGAACAGCTGTAAAGGCTGTTCTTTATTTACAGAGCACCACCTATATATGCTGCAATTTACAGGTTAATCCCAAAACAAAGCATCCAGATCTCTTTCCAAAGACTTTATAATCTAAAGCAGTGTTTCTTAACCTTGGCAATTTTTAAGATATGTGGACTTCAACTCCCAGAATTCTGCTAAGACTGAGAAACACTGGTCAAAAGACATAATTTTCATGTTGTATTACATGAGAAAACTCTTAAGTGAAATGTGAAAAACAATTTCATCAAAGATTCTTGTTGGAGTAATGGATAAATCTGTTGAGGAGATTGTCTGCTGTTTCTCTGTATGAGTTTGACTTTTGGTCCTCTATCCTCTCAATCAGGAAATATGCTCAGAATGATGACTCATGCACTCAGGTTACGCTTAGTAAAACATTCTGAAGAAGACCCTTTGAGGTGCAGAATAAAATATGCTTTCAGATTCAAGTTTTTTAAATATATATGCCTCTGAACAAACTTCAGTTTAGGGAGCATTGTTTTTAACAAATGACAATAACAGGAAATGAGAAGAAGAGGGACCACTGAAAGAAGAAGGCAAAGACAGAAGAAGACGAACACTGAAAGTCTTTTCCTTCCCCCTCGTTCCCTCCCCTCCATCTGTCAGAATATGTGACTCAAGGGAATTAACTCTTTTAGCCAAATCTCCCTTTGGGAGTTGTTAACATTTCATTTTTCAGCATGGGAAAATATGGTATAAAAATTTCTCAGCTTTTCCCTAAATTTCAGTGCCATGAAATTTACAGGTTCATTACAGGAGGATGCTAACTTGATGGTGTGTGGATGTCTTATCCCCAGATGAACCTATTCTTGGTTAAGAACAAAAGGCTGTGCGCTGAAAGATAATGTGCAGAATGAGAGCCAAATTTAGGCTGTTTTCCCACTAGCATTGCCCAGTACAAGGACAGGTGGCTGAGTGTGAAGTGACACTTCTTTCTTTTCCTTTCTTAATAGCAGAGAGCCAAGGATAGTGTGAACACACATTGGCTGTAAGCAGAAAGAGATTGTGTTTGCCAAACAAAAAATGATAGTGAGAAGTTGCATCCAGAAAGGTTTAAATACAACTTTAGGGGTTACTGTGCAAGAATGAACAATATTTAACAAAAATAAGTAATTGTTGATTGATAAGCTCATTTCTCAGGGCTCAAAAATCTGTGTCACTTCCTTTTAAAAATGGAATTCAAGTATCCCAGCAGAAACTGAAAGATAGCCAGAATTCTAGGTCTCAGCTATCTTTGATATTCCATGGTGGTGATTTTCCACCATTATGTAACAACAGCAAAGTAATAAAAACATTAATTAGCACATTTACTGCATAATTCTAATCTCTAATCTAAGCATGGAGAATATGTGCAACTTCTCTTTCACAGTTCTGTGTAATTCAATTATATTTCATAGGGGCTGTGCTATAATCTCAGTATGAACTAAAAAGTTCTTAGTTCTCTTGGTCCCCTGTTTCTGTGTTCCTTTTATTTTCCAATGTCAATTTAATAATAGTAAAAAACAGAATGGATATGTTACACCTGAAACTGTCAGTGTATGCCATTGGCTACATAGCCTTTATTTTACCTGGAAGGGATAGAAATTGGCTTTAAAAAAAAAAAAGGAAAGTTAAGCTATGAGGATAATTGGATAGTACACTACTTTTTTAAGAGAAATTTTGATAAAGCAGCTACTGCATTACCTGTTAAAGTACCACATTAACCCAAATGGAAAGCCACCCACCATAAATGAAGAGGCAAAACCCTTCAAAACAGACAGAAATCTTATATAAAGCCTGCTTTCTTCACTCACTCTCTCACTGTAGGGTTGCCAGCTCCAGCTGAAATCATTCTTAGAGATCACCCTGATATATGTGTGCCTATGACATGCTTATGTATGTGTCTGTGTGCTTGCATGTCTGTCCTCACTCCCCCCCCAACAGAGAGCTGGATCAGCACCACAAAATAAATGTATGTTAATTGAATATTAATTAAAATTTAACCCATTTCCAAAATTACTTGCTATCTAAGCCATAAGCCATAGACACATGAGCATGTTTCTCTCTTTCCATGCTATATGGGAATATGGAGCTGCCCTGGGAAGGGGAGGGGAGAGGAAAGAAAGAGGACATGAACTGGATAGAGATGAGACAAGGGGAAGAAGTAGCTGGCCTGGGAAGGAAAGAAAAGAAAGAAGCTCTGTTGAAGCATTACAAAAAGGGCTAAATTTAGCAGGCAGATTTTATTGCAGCCCTATTGTAGTTCTTGCTTGTTATTTTGTTTTCAACAGTTCCTTCTCTTATTAGCCGTGAATATTGAGGCACTTTTAAAAAGTATTGGTGGCTTAATGGACAGCATGGTGCTCTCTTTCTGGGTCATTCCAGAACCCTCCAGGTGTTCTTGGTACAAGCATGTGCAATATATTGGAAAAATGACTTTACATGTACGTGTGTATGAGCGGTAGGGAGGTACAGTGCAGTTTACAGAAACATAATGTACACAGCCAACTCTTTTCATTTTGTTTTCCTATCCTTAAATGTTTTTTTCCTCTTACAGGGAAGAAATGAACCCATCCCACCTATTTTGTTACTTTCGGTTATCCTGCCTGCACCCCAAAATTTCAAAACTAGAAAAAGAACCATTAGGTGCACAGCAGGTGGCAGTATCTAGCTAGCCTTGACTACTGTAATCCAAAAAATGCTAAGCAGGAACAGATCTGGATAGTATTTGGATAGGAGACCACTAGGACATTCTAGATCTGGAAGCTAGATTGGGAAGATTTTTAAAAAATCCCAGATAAAGGCAGTTGGCAAACCACTTCCTTTTTTCTGCCAACAAAGCTAATGTTCATGTAGTCACCCAGAAGCTGACCTCAACTGAAGGAGATCTTGACTACAGTGAATGCCTTGTTTACTTTGACTCCATTTTTGTCTGGGTTCATTATCTAACTAATTTCAGTGTACTGTATTCTACCTCAACATAGTATATTTTAAGTCTCAAATCTTCCTGGTATCTGCCAGTTTATTTCTGTTTTTTAATGAAGGAAAACAGGAAGAGGTAGCTCATTTTATCTCTGAGACATATTTGCAAAAATGTTTCATAACATAAATTGTGACTGGATTTACATGGCATGTAACAGTGATTTCTTAACCTTGGTTTACTGAGGAAATCACAAGTGGTTAGGTCTGTACAATGCCTAAGTCAAAATGAAACAAACTACCGTGTAATCTAGCACAATATGTTAACTGAACTTTTATACTGTCCTCAGCAGACAGAATCACAATTGCTGTTTCTGTTATCTCTGTGGTCACGTTAAATGCATGCCAATTGTACTCAGTTTCCTTTTCCTCCCTGTAGGCCTGATACATCCACCATATTTATAGCTCTGGGTTATGGCTTCTTTGTGGAGTTGACACTACCAGAAGCGCTAGCCTTCATTGAGAAGAAGAGCAAGTTGCTTACTGAGTGAGTAGAAGAATTCAGCTTTTATATTTTATACTCCCACCTCATTACCAAAAGAGATGCTTTGCTCTGTTGTGTCCCATTTAGTAAGACTTAGGGTTAGTATCCTCCTCTAACTGCTTCTTCAGTAGCATATTTTCTGACTGCTATAAGCAGAATATGCTGCTTGAATGTATGTACGAGATGAGACTAGATTATAGGATAGCCAAAAAATTCTGTAAATATTTCATTAGATCCTTTTATTCTTTTAGGGCGTGTATATATCACTGGCTTAAATTGGTTAATAGTCACTCTTTGGCATAAAAAACTCTGCAGTTTGTATTGCTGTGCACAAGGCTAAGGAACTTTGACATAGTCATCAGTCCTCACAAAAATATATTTGCAGGGTTTGGGAAGAATGCCATCTCAAGTAAATTAATGTAAACTCTATGCATCTTTATGGTATTGGTATAACTTCAACTATCCATCATTAGTCATTGCTACATCTTGACAAAGTAATACTGTACAGTATTTACAAAGTGAGGAGATTGGAAGGGCAAGAGGGAGGCTGCATGCATATGGTTAGAAACAAGATTGGCTCCTAAGCTGGTTTTTAGTGCCAGTTTTTGAATCTGGAATGTATGGAGTATAATAGCTTGCTAATGAATAATTGGAATATATTCTTAAATTCTTGCCATTAGTGGGAATATTTAAAAAAAACTTTTCCCTCTATTTAGACCATGCTTTTAATCAGCTGGCTCCCCCCAATGGCTTACAATAATGCAAGTATCCACTGCTTTTAAAAAGTACCTTTCTATCAGCATAAAGGCAATTTCCAAACTCAGATGATTGAATACAGTTAATTTGTGGAATAGGAATGGGTTTCTTGTGTGGAAACAAGTAGGCCTCCCCCTTCCTTTGTGCAGCTTAATCCATGTTTGTATTCAGTGGAGTTTAATCTTTGGTAGGTTCATATAGGGTTGCATTCTTATTCATATTCAGGTAAATTTACCAGCATCCACTATAAAAACAGTTCCTCCCTGTATGCCATATTGCCTTCATCTATGGGTGGTCAAGAGCTGTTATATTTTACAAGGCCAGTCCTTCCTTCCTCACCTCCTGTGGATTTCTTCTTTTTTTAACAGGCTCAGTGAAGCTCTTACTAAAGATTCTGCCAAAATAAAAGCCAATATCCGGATGGTTTTAGAGGTAATGAGATGGTGTTGGCAATGTTTTTACTATTGGGGGAGAAATGGAGGTATGTGGCAAATGGAGTTTCTTGCTTCTGGCAGGCAGAGCAACAGATGATGTTGGGTTGGAACCACATTGGAAGAAGAGAGAGTAGTTGCACAGAGTTAGCAAGAGCTGTTATTCCCTAGGCTATTGTTCTATGACTGACTTTCCCAAACTGCAGTGTTGCAGATGTGCTGGATGGCTACTTCCATCATCCATAACTAGTGTGATCATGTACCATGTGGGCTGAAGAGGATAGGTGCTTTGGTCCAAGACCAGATCAAGAAAGCTCCTTTATGGGATAAGGAGGGTATTTTTTTCCAATATAGTATGGGATAGTGCTTATGCTATATAAAGAAATAAAAGGAATCAGTAGAGAAACCTGAGTCTCATCTTCCTTTTCTTTTTGAAGGGATTACGTGAACTGCAAGGTTTCGAAGATCTGCCTGAGGAGAACAGAAGGGACATTTTCCTCTAGGTATCCACCTTCTGTGATCCACAGGGAGTAATGTTGGTTTTCTAGAAGAAAAGTTGATTTTTGTGGATATTTTCCTGAAGCAGGGGCTGCACATGTGATGAGAAACTCTGGTGAATGAGAGACAGTGACATGAGGTAGTGATGGGGAAGAACAGCTCCACTTTTAGTGAGTGTGTTCAGCTGTTTGAATTTTGTCCCATGTCTGACTCCATTAGTTCTGTTTCTTTTTGAAAATAATCGTATTAATAATAACGATTCTGTATTTGTGCTGGACTCTTATCTTACTTCCATTTTCAGTATCAGTTCCTTTAAATTGTGCTTTAATTTAACGAGAACAGTAACCTCTGCTTTTACTTTCTGGGTGCAAACATCATATCCTTACTACTTACTTTTCCCCCCTTATTTACTTTGTAATTATTGCTCTCTGCAAATTAATATTTGAGTGTTGGACACTTTTAACCAATGTAAGTGGAAGATGTGTTCTTCAAATTTCAACTTAAGTAAGATGCTGTTCTCAATGACACTTCATCCTTCTTAATTTGTATCAAGTATCAAAATGATACTTGACTGCGTTATAAGATTTATGGAAGATTTCATGAAGATCTTTTCTGACACTTGATAGACCTGAAAGAGCTTGGTATTGCTGTTATTTATTTGGTGCTTTTTTGATAATGAAATATTAACATAGAGGAGAGCACTTGCCTTTCAAAGACAAACGCAACTGCCATCAATCTACCACACACCTCAGTCATATTCTTTCAAGTTAAGATGGAAAAGGATGATTAGGAAAAGGATTGAAAATAAAACTAGTGCAATGCCATTATACAAATCAGTGATACCAATGCATCTGGAATATTGTGAATACTTCTGGTTACCACATTTGAATAAGGATATATTGGAGCTGGGAAGATGCAGAAGGCAACCAAAATGATCAAGGGACTTGAATACCTTATCAGGAAAAAAGAGGTCAGAGATATATATGTAATATATACATGGTGTGGAGAAAAGTGGCAGGGAGAAGTCCTCCATTCAAAAGTCTAGGGTCATGGGATCATGACACTGGAAAGAGATTTAGAACAGACAAAGGACAGTACTTCATGCAGTGCATAATCAACGTGTGGCATTAATTACTGCAAGATGGGATGGCTACTGACTTGGATAGTTTTAAAAGGGGATTGGATAAATTAAGAGGACAGGATTCTCAAGGCTCTATCTTAAGACTCAGTGTTTCTTCCAGGCTGGAAGTAACCATGTCTCCAAATACCTGTTGCAAAGGAACAGGGTGGGGTTGTGAGCAAGGGGTACGTCTCCACTTGCTTCTTGCAAACATTCCAGAGATAGCTGACTGGCCACTGGGAGAAACAAAAGAGGTGACAAAATTGGGCCTTTACCTTAGCCAGCAGGGCTACTCTTATTTTAAAGGAATTCTTCCTGTCCTAATTATAAAACACTTATTCCCATGTACAAGTGAGAAACAAAGAAAAATGGAAGTGATGAATTGGGGGTGTCTAAAAGAACAAGTTAGCCCATTTTCTAGGTAGACCTCCTCCTTTCCATCACAATTTTCATAGATCAGTCTGACCAACATTAAACCATAAACTGTTCAACAGGCTGGGTTTACATGTTAAGCCACACTCAAAAAACAAAACCTAATAAAAGTTATTACCAAGCTTAGGATGTGCAAATGCACCTGTTCAGTATTTAGCTGACCTGATGAAGCATATTCTCTGAATAAACCCGGATTGATTCAATGCTGCTGCTGAGGGATGTGCAAAGTGTTGCATGCTTGAACTGAACCATACACAGACCTGGAGCTTGTACGGCTGTTGCTGGTAGCTAAAGATAAGGAAGATGGCAGGCTGGGTGAATATATGGTGGCTAAAGTGGTGGGTGGCTTGGGGGATATGCATTACTTGACTTCAAGAGAGGCAGTGGGTAAGGGGAAGGTACTGAGACAATTTGCATATTGGCTGGTGCACAGGCTGGATGTTAGCCTTTTCAGGTAGTCCAGGCAAGAAGAACAACAATGAATACTAGCTCTATCTTTTATTGTAAGGTTACATTAACAGAATCTTGCAAGTCAAAGTATTTCTCTTGTCCTTTCTTTTTACTCTCTGGAAAACTAGGGAAGGTCCCTTCTGAAACATGTCCCAAGCCCCTCTGCTTCTGTGGACTGAAATACATTTTGCATAACGATTGTTTAGTCTGCAGCTCTTCCTCCTGTCTCCCAAGGTCATTCCCACATACCATTCCAGTGGAAGAGGAAAACGGGGGGCACTAGCCTAGCTTTGCCTCCTAAGACTCCTTGATTTTTTTCTTGGCCAAAATCTGGAACAAACTGATCTTGATTTTGGTTCTTTGCATCGAACAAACCCTATTTTTGGTTTTGTGTGCACCTATTGTTGACCTTTCAGCTCTTCACTCAGTTGAAAATATGGCCTTCCTTCAAGCCTATTGTCAAGTGTGATGTTCCTTCTCTGAGCAGTCAAGTATAAGTGGCATGTACTAGGCCCAGAGGGCAAAGGAGGCATTGATGGAATGCTGGGGCTGGGGGGAAGAGAAAAGAGAGGACAGACACTGACAAAATTTACCCAAGAATACCAGAAAACCCAAACGCCTTTCCTGCTTCAACTAAATTGTTGGACAACTATTTTCTGTGTTAAAATATTGAACTATATGGCTTCTGTGAAAATAAAACCTTAGATAAAACTATGGTGCAGCTGCACTTGGTATACTGTATGTTTGTGTGTGTGTGTGTGTGTGTGTATTTGCTGATTTCTGTACCGATGTAGAAGGAGCTTGCAGAAGTGAGAAAAATGCAGATGGGGGTGGGGGAGAGAAAAAAAAGATGCAGGAGCAACTTTCTCATAATGAAAAGTTACACTGCTTAGGAATCCTGGGCAGGGGGCAGTAAGGCTAATGGTTGGGGAATGAGAATGCAGAGCCCCAAGTTTGTAAAAGCTGACTAGATGAAAGATTTTGTAAATGTCAAGTACACCGAATGATAATTCCCAAGACATCTGCTGGATGCTTCTTTAAATGGCAATCCAGAGCCAAGAATGCTGAAAATCGTGATGATTTATCTTAGGTTATGCAAAATGTCTCAACCATTTTGAGTGCAAAATGCCTTATTCTGAGTGCAAACTAGATATTTTGAACGCAAAACACACTGTTCTGATCATTTTAGAAGTGTTTTGTACCCCCTTGGTTGGATCACCTTTTTAAACCATGACGACTTTTGAAACAGGAAATAAAAGCCAATTAATATGAAACATGCTTGCCAGTTTGTGTTATGCCCACAAATGTATGTCAAAAATTTAATGTTTTTTAAAATGTTTTTTATGTTTACACCCCTCTGGAAATTCTAATTGAAGAATGTTTAATAAATGCTGTACATATGAATAAAACCAATGGCATTAAACTGCTAAAGTGAAAGCACATCACTCATGACTAAGAATTAGGATATATACTGAATTCACTGGCACAGCAAAGAGAGCAACCTGTCTATTTAAAAAGGATTTTCTGTTCTTTAGACCAGTGTGACATTATAGCCTAAACTTTGGTTAAAGCAACTGAAATATTTTACCTTAATGATCCTGACAACCATCCTAAAATTTGTTGTAATCCCCCCCCCCCCCCCCGTTGTACAGATGAACTGCACCTGTGATAAGTAGCTTCCTTATGACTAATTGCATGAAATGAACTGTGGCCTCACTGTTCCTCCTGTTCCTGGTAGCATTTTGGGAGCAACAGTGTTCTTTTTCCCCCTCATCCTACAAAATGATGCCTCCTACAGGCCAAAGGTCATCACCCCTCCTTCAGCCCCTTGTCGGAGCCAGTCAAGGCCCGGGGAACCCTCCTTTGGAGAGGCATGGAGCCCTTTGGATGTTCCTATCCTTCTGGGGCCAGAGGTTACCATGGCAGCATCCATATTTCTCTCCCCCTCCCCCCTTCTTATTCCTCGCCTCCGCTGTCGTGGTGGCTTTCCGTTGCCGTGGCAACCGCGGGGCAAGTAAGGATCAGGCGAAGGGGGCGAGAAGGTCGTGGGTTGGCTGCCACGAAGACAAGATTTACCCCCTCGCAAGGTGGGCGGAGGGGAGGCGATATTTAGCTGGAGAAGCGGAGGAGTGGACTCGACTCCCCACCCGGCCCAGCCTGCCTCAGTCCTGAGCCCCAACTTTTTCCAGCCCAGCTTTCTCCAAATGGGTGCCCTCACGGCGTCTAGGAATGGTGGGAGCGTTAGTCCCAACACAGCTGCAGAAGTTCCGTCCCTCTCCCCATCTGCAATAGTCCTGAGGTCATCCCCGTGCAAAAGTGAAGCCTAGACCTCCTGGAATCTCTCCTCCCGCAGTTGGGTTCCAACAGGTCGAGAAGCTGCCGAGCGCCGGGATCCTCCGACCACCTCCTCCTCCTCCCTCCTCCCTCCCCCGAAGCCGAGCACCCGGGAGTTCTGGCGCCGTCTTCCGCCCGCCGGTCCAGAGGCACCGGGCCAGCTTGGGAGTCCCGGCTCTCCTGAGCCCGCGCTTCACGAGAGGATGGATCCAGGCGTCCTGGCTGTCAACAGACCTCCCTCCTTGGCCTGAGCAGAGAGCAGGACCCGGGAGTCCAGGCGCCCTCGCTCCAGCCTCCCCCGCCTCGCTCCAGCAGAGGTCGGGCTCGCGCCAGCCCTGCGCGAGACTCGGATCCCGGGACCCTGCCCGGAGCACTTCTCCTCGCGGACGCCCTGCAGCCCTGGGCAAGGAGGGAGGAGGACCCGGGCGTCCTGGCTGCTGCCGGCTCCGCCTTCTCTCCATGTGACAGGCGCCGTCACCGCTGCATCCCCAGCGCTGCAACCGGCGGCCTGCACGGCTCGTCAGAGGCAGGAAGAAGAGCGGATACGCCCCCTCTCCCCCTCCCCGCACCTTCTCCCCCATTCACCCTCCCCAGCACATCCTGAGGCACCCACGCCGAGTGGCAAGGCGGTCCGGCGACGTCAAGGTCTTGCGGGGGACACTCGCCGCCTCCCCACGAGAGAGAGCCCGCCTCGCCAGCCCTCCGGCACTGATCCATCCCAGCGGAGACAGCCTCAACTTGAGACCGGTCAGGAACCTCAGCTGGGACCAGCAAAGGTGGTGGGAAAGAGCAACAGGGCCAGCGGACGAAGTGGGAAGAAAAGTGGGAACTGGGGGACGAAGACGAGCCGTTCTAACCTGGGAAGCAGCAAGCGGACTGGCAACCCACCCGCCCCCCGGCGGCAGAGCTGGGGGCCCCCACCCAGCCCATGGAGCCGCCGGGGTCTGGCTTGGGGGGTGCCGCCATGCTCACTGGTGAGTAGTAGACGATGGAGCGAGAAGGAGAGACCTCCCTTCATGTCTCCTCTCTAAGTCTCAGACCTTCGAGATCCAGAAGGTAACGATCCCCTTTACCGCCCCCCCCCCCACGCCCTCCCCCCCAATTGGCAGCTGGTTCTGGGTTAGGCAGCCTGGGAAGAGATGTGCACAGCATTTTGGGCAAGTGATACCGCCTCCCACCCCCACAACTGGAAAGTGACAGAAGGCCCACACCATTACCTGTCCCTGTACCAATCTGAGACTGAAGTCACTTTCAAATAACTGTGAATAGATTCTCCCAACCCGCCATCATTGTTAAAATCTGGAAAAGAGGGAGGTAGGATTGATGTGTATACAGGGTGGAACTGTGTGTGTTTATTTGTGGGTTTTCTAGGCATTTGTGAAGGGGACTCCTGGCATCCAAAGACATTTCTGTCACATATACTTTATTACCTTGGAATAATTTTGCTTTCACTTGGAAAGGAGAGATGGGGTAGCTCTCCTGTCCTTGGGACTTTCATCCCATTGATTTCCCACAAAAACTGACCCTCTTATAACATCTTGAGTCTTCCCACTAGCTACTTTTTATTAGGACCCCTGTTCAAATGCTACCTGCCAGCTATGTGTGTATGTATGTATGTATTGAGCAAGATTTCAAAGATAAAGTACAATAAAATCCCATGAAGCACAGAACACAAAAACACTCACACCATCAAACCCATGGCAGTTCGTTGTCGATTCTGGGCTTTTCCTCACTTGTTCCTCCGTCTCTTCTGAGAAGGCCTTTTGGTCTTTCCCATGATCACCCAGCTTGCCCTACAGCCTTCACTACATTAACTGCTGGATTACAGCATTGGATGCGGTTTTTATGAAATCCAGCCCTAGAAAATCCTTTTTTTAGGCCAAATCCAGATAGTAATTTGCAAGTGGGGCAGAGGAAGCAGGAGGAGAGGAGTGAGTGGGTGATAAAGCCTTCACTCTGTGTGGCTCCTGTTCCAGACCTGGTGTACGTCTTTCCCCAAAAGTCAGAAACAACAAACTGGGTATTTTGTGTGCCTCTTGGGAAAATGCGAGGAGTGAACACAAGTTAGTTTTTTTTTTTTTTTAAGAAGGATGGCTAGAAGGAGGCCTCTCACTATGACAGTGCACAGAAATCACAGAGGGTTGTCATGTATACATATGGCAGAGAACATAGAATACAGTAGCTCAGAAAGGAATGGGAATTATTTCAGTTGTGGTTCAGGATTTTGGTTTGGGAAGCACCCAGGAAGATTCAGCCTACTGGGACCCCTGACTTGGAGCATATGTAGCATGCATTTTGTTCCCCCTGAATGCCTCCACTCTTCAGTACACATTTGGGCTGAAGAATGCCTTCTTAGAGCAGAAGCTGCAATTTTGACCTCTGTGATTCCATTTTAGAAATTAATGATCGCTGCTTGAGGCATTAAGGTAAGGTAGCATGAATTGCACTGGTTTAAAATCTAGTTGATACATACAAATGCCCTTAAAGAGTCACTTATATTTTCTGCTAAGTATCTGTTTCTTACAACTTACCTGTGGCTATATCCTTTGTATATATTCGCTGTATACAGTCTTCCATTTTCTTCTCCCTCACACTGGCCCTTTCTCCAACACATGTCCCTTGGTTATGTGTGAATGAGACGCAGCCCCTTCAGTGTAGAACACCAGCATTCAGATATACTGTGGGATCAGCTCATCCCTCATTGTAACTGATGGCTGGAATGGATAGCTATTAGCTTGTAATTTTTTTAATATCAGAATTAATAATTGATATAATAAAATGTATACAGAACCAAAAACTACAAGAATTAAACATCTCTGCCCTTTCCTTGCTTGCTTCCTTTAATGCTTGGGACTCCCTTCTAGACATCTATACAGAGTGCCATCACTTCCTTCCAATTCCTTCTTGAAACCCACTCTTTCTGTGAAGCTTTGGCTTAACCCTTCATTGCAGAAACTGACACTATCTAAGTGATCTTTAACTGCATGAATCTTCTTCTCTTCTTTTTCAAAATTAAGCTCCTTTATGCAAAGATCTGCTTTTTTCCCTCCTTTTGCATTATAAAGCAAGGGTATATAACCAGCAGCCCAAGGGATGCTTGGACCCTTAAATAGTCTTGGATGTGGTCCTAAGGACCTTTCCAAAACTTGCTATTAAATTAGGCTATTTAATGTGAGAGAAAGGGGAAATCAATTTTCCTTAATTACATACATTTTAATTCAGTTTACATTTATATTAAAACCAAATCAAATGTTGCTTTTGTCCTGCTTTTTTTCATCCACTTTGATATGTTCTCATCCACTGGCCCCTGACAGGCCTCTCAGGCTCACTATGGGCTTGGCAGTCCTGTACTGCAACAACCCTGCTGTAAAAGATGGTGGACCTTGCTATCACATTTCTTTTTTTCTTTGCACATGTGAGGCCTTGTTCAGGTGATAATCTGATATTTTAAGCCTTTCCAAACCAAAAAAAAAAAAAAAAGGAAAAAATGCCAAATGCTCTTCAGGAATGTCCTGGATCTAGAGTGAAAGATGACGGTTTGTGTGTGTGCGGTGTTGAACAGGACTGTTGGCT
Organism: Liasis olivaceus; assembly: GCA_030867105.1. Classification (NCBI taxonomy): domain Eukaryota; kingdom Metazoa; phylum Chordata; class Lepidosauria; order Squamata; family Pythonidae; genus Liasis; species Liasis olivaceus. The sequence goes on from CM061348.1 coordinate 142,534,817, forward strand.
CTCAATTAATTTTGCTTCAGGGCATTTGGAACAATTCCCATGGCTAATTTTGGGAGGGAGCCCTGTTTGAGTATTACTCAGGTTCCAGACATTTTGTGAGGTGAAAGTGTGCATTTTAGCCCATTCTTAGTTGTGTGTATGTATGTAAGAGTAGTACTGCAACATCTATTATAGCTCTTTTGAGGGCTGGAATGGTGTCTGCTCTGTTGTTACTCATTATTCTGTTGTAATAGTTTTGTCCCAGTACAAGCTGTAGCATTATTTTCAAAGATTGGGTCGGGATTATCTTTGTAGTGCTTGATGAAGTAATAGGGTACTTCTAAACTGATGAAGTTATACTGCATACATAATTGGCGATGGAGATTTTTTTGCCCTGATTATATCTGGCAAAATTTTCAGGGTTTTGCATGAGATGGAATAACCAGCTATTACAACTTGCATTTGTTCCTGTTTTATCTCCATAAGTGTTTTTAAGCTATTATTTAAAACATTTGTGGACTGCAAGAAAGCATTTCTTTGACCAATGATGCTTGTATACTTTCCAGTGATAAAGGAACAGCGTTACACAAATAATCATTTACAGTTATAGATGTTATATTTAAAGCCTGCAAGGAAGTGACTTCATAGCCAGTGCTCTTTGCTCTCACTTCTGGGTACTCGAGTACTATGTGTCCTGTCACATCAGTAATGTCCAATCAATGCTCCCTGGGGCACACATTATCCCAAAAGCCCATTCAAAAACTACTGCTGAACTGTAGGTTTAAGGTGACATAAACGGAAATTAATAAAAACACAGGGAATAACTGTGTAAATTCCATGCATTTAGAATTCAATTACATTAAAACGAATGTCTTTTTGGCCCTGGTTCTACTTCCTTATCTTGGGCCATACTTACTATTTGGAGTGTGCTTCGCACACAGCACTCAAAAGTCCAGTGTAGCCCTTAGCCCAAAGAAAGAATCCATTCTGTTGTTTGAAACCTGATGAAGCTCCCTCCAGAAAGGCTGGGGATTGTAATTCTTTAAGTGTGTGGATCTTGAACAAAAGATTACTGTTATCTTCAAAGTCCCTCTACAAAACCATATCTCTTTGAGGAAGGCCATGAAGGAAGGCTTGTTTAAACATTGTGTATCAGGACTCTCAAGCAGCCAAAGGAGTTTATGTTCATGGTATTTTTGGACTGTGTTGTCCACCCTAGGCTACTCTTCGCTTCCCAGCTCTCCAGTCTATGGAGACAGCCTTACTTTGTAAGTATTGGGAGTATTCACAAAACTGGTTTTACACAAATAGCAAAATCAAGTGGTTACACTTTTCCTGAACTTTATCTCTTCAGGATGTGTGTGTGTGTATGTGTGTGAGTGATTGGGGAGGCTGGAGTAACTGGATGCTTTGCAATGAAAAAAAAACCTCCTTGCATGGAGAAAGCAAGTATGTCAGAGAGAATGATTTGGCCCAACCTTTTCCTTGACACTTTTTTTTTCTCTGTGAGTGGAGCTCCCTATCACCCGCACTTTCTAGTCAACTTCAACCATAGCACTTATTACTGGGTTCTTCTGATTTGCAGACGTTCCTTGTTACCTGCCAAGGACCGTGCCATGCAACATTCTGTATCACTGAATTGGCTGCCCTTTTGCTCTTCCTTTTTTCCTTTAGTCATGGATCCCTCAGTCACTCTGTGGCAGTTCCTTCTGCAGTTGCTGGAACAGCAGAGCAATGGGCATCTGATTGCATGGACATCCAATGATGGGGAGTTCAAGCTGGTTGATGCGGAAGAAGTTGCACGACTCTGGGGCCTGCGGAAGAACAAGACCAACATGAATTATGACAAGCTGAGCCGGGCCCTTCGTTATTATTATGACAAAGTGAGAGCCCACTTTGCAAATCTGGGATGAATCTGGCAGTTCCTGCCTTGCTTTCCCCTTCAGCCCAGCCTTAATTAAGGAGAGTGCAGTGGAAACCTAAAAGAATATTTAGGTTGGGTTGTGGGAATGAAGTCTTCCTACAGATCAATAGGAAAGGAGTAAGATGGAGTGCAGGTTATATTTTGGGAATCTCTGCAACCTGGGAATTGAATGCTAAATGTAAATATTTGCCTTCTGAGACTCCCGTGTTGCTTTTCCTCCCCCCCCACCCTTCACTTTTGAGCTCCTATGCCTGCAAAGATAAGCTTGAAATCATATGAAAGCTCTGGAAACAGTATGGTGGCTGTATAAGAGAAAAGTAAGTATTTGTAGGAAAACAAAGCGGATTGAGAAATGTCCTAGCCAACTGACATATATATGTTTTGTTCTATGCACCCCATTTTCCAGGGCAGGGTGACCTGATTTTTTTCTCCCTTGGAAGAAAGCCCATTGAGGTTTTTATACACACACACACACACACACACACACACAACCAAGCCCCATTCTCTGTCATTTTGAATGCAGGAAATAGTATACAGTAATGGATGTAAGTTTCAAGAAGGCAGATTTCAGTTGAACGTTAGGTAATGCTTCTGAATGGTAAGAGCAGTTTGACAGTGGAATTACACTACTTATGCAGAAGGGTGGTATGCTGTTATTCCTTGAATTTGTTCAAATGGAGGCTAGGCAGCTAATTAGGACTTCTGCACCAAACAGGAGCAGATCTTGATGGCCTATCCCATTTTGTGAATCTATGGATAAATGGAGGCAAATGCCATGAACATCTTCTGGTAGCCCTCAGATTTTGCTAAACTACCAGTAGCTCTAACTAGCCTTGCCAGTTGTTATCAGCTAATATGAGCTACAAGTTCCTTACCCCTTTACTATCTGATATCAGATTTTTTAAAAAAGAGAGCTCGGCATCCCATGTAACTTCATTTTCTGCTTCTGTAAATCTATGCTTACATACTTTAAAGTAAGTCCCATTGAAGAAGATAACCTCATTGTTATCATATAATAATCCATCTGCAAATTATCATTATGTGAAGATTTCAAAGCTACTCTCCTTTGACAGACAGGCAGACATACACACACATGCACCATATTTGTAATTCCCAAAAGCTGAATAAAACATGCAAAGTTATGCAAATATTATTCAAGTCAGAAAGTATCAACTGGAATCTAGCTCATTTCGGAATACATTGGCTTTTTAAATTCAAATCTCTTTCCAGAAAAAGGTTATAGATAGAACCTCTGTTGTCTGCATGAAAGATGTAGCTTGATTACTTTATCTCTGAGGCTCTAATTCAACCATTCTCTGTTCATTCCAGAATATCATCCGTAAAGTCAGTGGGCAGAAATTTGTCTACAAGTTTGTCTCTTACCCAGAACTTTCAAGTATGGAAGGCATGAAGGATGAGGCAGCTACCAAAAAACCTGAGCAGGTCTCAGGCGAGGCCAAAGGGGGTGAAGGAGCATTTGGTACCTCCAAAGCTCCACGAGGAGGTGGAGGTGCCCCACGTAGCAGTCGAAATGAATACATGCGTTCTGGGCTGTACTCCACTTTCACCATTCAGTCACTACAGACCCCTTCGCCAGTTGGACGGGCCTCCCGCCATGAGACAGAGGTCTTGCCTATGGTGCCTCCCCTTGCTGTTGCTCCTGAGCCAATGGCCCCCTCTTCCATGGCCCCAGTGGAGGACCTACCACAACTACATATCAGCATTGAAGAACCAGAGGAGTCTCAGGAGCCCCTGCAGGTGAGTCATGAAAAGAGCTTCCAGTTTGGTGGAAGACTAGAGCCAGCTCCAGATTTTCAGGGGGCTTTGAATATGATCCCCACAGCAGATCACTCCCTGATTGATTCTCTTCATCTTTTGCACTGTTGTCAGTACCTGTTTCTTTGCTCTTTCCATATCAGACCAAAACACACAAGGAAATGACAAAGCAAGTAGAGGCTGCTATTTTTTTCTCTTCACACTTGCTTTTTCTCATACTTTAGGCAGGATAAATAAATTAGTAGGGCCAGCAAAGAACAGCAGGAGAAGGAACCAGCGTCTGGAGATGGATAGCCATCTCCTGCTGGAAAGAGGATTTTAGTAGGGGCCAGTAATGCTGACTGAACTATATAATGCACACATTTGGCAGTCATGGGAACCTTGTGCGTACATTGTTAGGGTTGTCATTTCATTTCTGGTTTTATCTTTGTGCTTTTAATTATCACACATCTGTGGCAGCAGGACTGAGTCTGCAAGATAAAAGGTTGACAAACTCAACTCTTCTTTCCCTCTGGGTCTACACACCCTAGCTGTACCTCCTGCCTTGGTGTGCAGTTTGGTAATTCCTGCTGCCGCTACCTGTTTTGCTGAAAACGCCTTCCCTGGCATCTTCTCCACTAATCCTGGCTTACAAGTGGAATAAGGCTCTCACACCTTGTGTTACTTTCTGGCAATTGAAAATGAAGAAAACAAAGAGAGAAAGAATGAGATAAATTCTATAGTGCCACTTTCCAGCCATATAGTGTTGAGGTCTGTGGCTATGGAAAGCAGCCCATTCTTCTCTTTCCCCTTTTTGGGAGCTAGTTCAACCTCACAAGAGATAAATAAAATAAAACCTTATTTAAAAAAACAAAACAAAAAGAATGTAAAAATTCCATTTTGGCTTTAAGTAGGCACAAGCCATTCAAAGGCAAAGCAAATAAAAAAAGTCTGTATCTCAGATAGCATTTTAAAGGGTTCTCCCATAAGAAAATAGAAAGGTATGGTTAAGTAGAGATGATGTCGGTCTGCTCCTATTTAGAACCAGTTCTATTGTAAAGAAGTTCCAATCTGCCGAAAGACACAGGCACTGAGTTTGCATAGAGACAATAAATATCAGAAGCAATAAATAAAGAAATAAAGCCAAAAGACTAAAAACACAGAGTCAAAATAAAAGTAATTGCATGCAGTATTTCTAGCTCAGCTTGCTACCTGTTTCCTAGGAAGACCTAATGCCTGAAGCTAAAGTTCCTATCTCACTGGGCCTTTTTCCAGCTTCTTGTAGATTATAATCTTTTTTCAGGAATGCCCTGTACTGAGCTTCCTGCTTCCCACTTTTCTTGGAGATCTTCGTGTAATTTTCAAAAGAATAAAAGTTGTTCCACCTGGAGAGCGAGTGGTTCTGGGAACGTCTCCTTTTGTTGCATGCTAAAGCATCTCTCCTCAGGAAGGTCCTGCTTGAGACAAAGACATGGGTAATTCTGGCTGGGAAGTTCTGGGAGTTGAAGTCCACCGGACTTAAAGTTGCCAAGGTTGAAAAACACTGATATAGAAATTAAGAAAGTGCAGCTTTTTGCTTTACTGTAATTCCATGCCAGGAAGAAAACAAAATGGTAAAGATTTGATTCTCTGGCTGCTCTTTAAGGAATAAATGCCTTACCCCATTGTTTCAACTTCTTTCTACAGGTTTAGTTTTCAAAAACTCAAGTGTTCCCGAAACTGCATCCTTAGCATCTTTGCTTCATCTTGTATGGCAGTTGTTTCCCTTTCCAAGAGAAGGCGAATCTCCTTTTAGCAATCTGTTTTAATCTTCTCTCATTTGAAATATTTTGACATGCTTAGCATAGAATGACTCTTGAAACTGTATAGAAACTGCAGCTTCTACTTTTTGCATTTCTGCCCTTGCTCTGTTGACCATACTACATATTTCTATGCCAGTTCTTCTGGCTTTCATACTTCATCCAGGGGCAGTTCAAGCACTCCTCTATATTGGGCAAAATTGTCAACATTTTCCAGAAAAAAAACCCTGTTCTTGTATAAAATGCCCCACAGTTTAAAGCAGTGTAATACAGATGTTTCTTCTTGGGCTACAATTCTATTTAAAAAAACAGCAACCACCCCAGAGCATGGGTGTGATCCATCACTATAGTGACAGCATTGGAATGAATAGGCCCAAAATGTGTGTGTGTGTGTATATATATTTATCTGTATGTATGTATGTATGTATGTTGAGGGATATTTCAGAAAGTCAATGTGTAATCTTTCTAAAGCAGTGTTTTTCAAACTTGGCAATTTTAAGATGCTGACTGGGGAATTCTGGGAGTTGAAGTCCACACAGCTTAAAGTTGCCAAGTTTGAAAAACACTGTTCTAAAGCTTAACATTTCTACTTGATAGCTAAAATTGTAAAAAATAAATGCACAACTGAAAATTGGAATGTTCTCCAAGATTGGTTAAATTGGATTTATATTTGGATCAGGAATATATGACTTCCTTTTTGAGTCTGAAAGTTATGGTGTGCTGGGAACCACACTTCAAAAAGTAGTGGGACAAGGATAAAAATTAATTAAATTGAATACAGTTAACATGACTATTTCCCATGAATATAATACCTTTTCCATTCCTGGACATGAAGAGTTTCAAGATTGCAGTTGGAATGCTTGCCTTTTTTTTAACTGTAAGTGAGGAAGTGAATGTTTTTTAGATTTTTTACTAGGGTCATTTAGTGGTAGGTGGCTATCTTTATTTTTGTTTTATTATATGTACAGGTGTATAAATGGAGTGACTGATGAAAGGTCAGTTGAGTTTGGGAGGAAGAACAGAGAAAAGTTTTGCATTTAAATTGAAAATAGATGAGATTATGGTACAGAGAGAAAATAGAGCAGAAAAGTAAAAGATGAAACATTGCATCTTGATGCTGACCTGCCTGCCTCCTACGTGGGATCAGGGGAGCATGATGACCTGGATCCAAGAGATCATCAGTGTCTTTCTTCAGGAGGGTGTGATGGTGGTAGCCTTGAAGGAAGCTATTGCATGGACCCACTCCATAAGATGCCCTCCTTGGATCCAGCAATATTTGAGAATTATAACTCAGTCTCCACTCTTACCTTCTTACAGAATGTCATTGAATGCATGGTGGAGATTCAGCTGCAGAGCACTTCAGAGGAAGTAAATTATCTGGGCCCCTTTCAGGGAGAGTTCGAGCCTAGGCATGGGGTGTAGGCAGTGGTATGCTGCTAAATGTTTAAGAACTGGCTCTGCCAGCTCCATTGCTGCTGCTATGCTGTGTCACTAGCTATAGAACAGCGGATTGGCGTGCTAAGTGTTGAGGCTCACCTCTGCTGTCAACTGGCTTGCAGAATTCTAGAAAAATTAACCATTGGTTCTCATGAGTCAGTGCAAGCTGGCTCCAGCACATCACTGGGCATAGGATTGGTCTCTCTAGTGACTGACCTTTGTCAGGGCCTTGATGGGGGGACTTCTGGGTCCTTTTAGACCTCTCAGTGGCTTTTGATACCATTAACTGTGGAATCTGCCCGGGCAGCTTGTAGAAGTAGGGGACCGGAGGCATTGTTTTGCAGTGGTTCTGTTCCTAGCTCAGTGGGCAGTTCCAGCAAGGGAGGAGGAGATGTCTGCCTGGTGGCCACTCTCTTGTCTTCTCCCCTTGCTGTTTAATATGTATGTGAAGCTGCTGAGAAGGGTCCTCCCATGATATACTGGAGATACTCAGCTTTATATTGTCACTTTGGGCCTCGTTGGAGATCCTGTCAAAATTTTCTCCCACTGTTTAAAGGCTGTTGGAATCTTGATGGAATGAAACAGGTGGAAGTTGAACCCTAGCAAGACAGGTTAATTTACCTAGCAAGACAGAGTTGCATGTTGTTCTCTGCCAGTCTCCTGGACTCACAGCTACTACTGGATAGGTTGCTGGCAGTTGTGACCAGAGGGTGATTGGTGAGCTAATTGTGGCCCTTCTGGAGTGGAAGAACCTACCACAGTGATTCATTCCCTTATCACCACAAGGTTAAACTTAGGCAATATATTCTCAGTGGAGCTGCTTTGAAGATCAATCAGAAAATACAGTTGGTTCAAAATGCAGCAGCCTTCTTGCTGACTAGCATACAGTAGTTGCTATGATTACATCTATCTTGCAAATTGTGCATTAGTTACTAATAGGCTTCTGGGTGCCATTCAAAGTGCTACTTTAACTTATAAAATACATCTCCAGGACCACCTATTGCAATCAAATATGGAACCCCAATTTAGTGAAGTGAGGGGGGGGTTGATGCCAGAAAATGCTGTTTTACAATCATGGCACCAGTGCTCTAGAACACTCTTTCTGGAAACTAGGCTGGCCCCCTTGGTGATGACCCTCCAGAAGCGAATGAAGACCAGACTTTTTCAGGGGGGCTTTGGGGAGTGACTGTTTGACATCTGTAGCTGAATGTTATTTATTATTTATACTATAATTGTTGTTTTAATTTTGCTTTTATTATTTGGGGTTATGGATTAGGGGAGGTTGTAGGGGAGATGGGCGGGGACAAATCAAATAAATAAATTAAATAAATAAAAATAAATTAATTTTCTTACTTTACTGTGGACATTTATTGGGTTTTGGTGTGTTGCTGTTAGCTGCCATGAGTCTGAAAAAGATTTGGCAACATGCAGTTATGAATTGTTGTTGTTGTTGTTGTTGTTGTTACTTGTTAGGAGCTTTTAGAGAGGTTCTGGGGTCTTCCTTAAGGATTTTGAGAGCCTTCAGTGACATTTAAAATAGAAGGGCTCTGAATGTACCCTTCTGTTTTAAATAGTTAAACATTTTTTTAATTTCATCATGCATTAAAATGTTTTTAAATGCAGCTAGGTTCTCTATTTTAAAATATTTTTCCATCTCGGTTTTAATGTATTATATACATCATGCGATAAGTTTTTCTTCCTCTTTTATGATATTAAATTTGTGGCTATCCATTCGCTAAATACGGAGTTTGCTGCTCCAGCTGTGGTCATGGCCATTTAATGTAGATGGTTTTAAAAGGGGAAATACACTTTTAAACAGAAACCTCCAGAATCAAAGGTTGCATGTCCTAATTACCAGTAGACGGTGTTGTTATCCTTGTGTCCTGCTTGCAAACTTCTCTGGTGTGTGTGATTGAGCATTCTGCAGAATGCTGAATTAGATTAGCCTTTGGTGCGACCCAACAGGGCTTTTCTTAAGTTCACAAAAAAACCTTTTTACAGCAAAAGACCAGCATAAAACAGTACAATATAAAAAAGGTATAGAAGTATAAAACTATAATATAAAAAGCAAAGGAAGGTACAGTGTAGGGAAAACAGGCACACAGGACCCATCATAGGAAATCCAGGCTAAGAAAGAATAAGATTAAAATCTGGTTATAATTTATATTTTTACAAAAATGCATGTGTGTGTGTGTGTGTGTGTGTGTGTAAGAAAAGTAGAACAGAACGCAAATAAATTTAACTATAAATATATAAAACAAGTAAGTATAAAAGCAGTTGCCAAAGGCGGAAGGAAGCAAACACACAAGGAAATGAACAAAAACTGAGGAGAGCTTTTTTTAAGTTGCTCTATGTTTGAATTGTATATCACTTATACCGGATAACTCTCAAATAACTTTATAAACAAGCAAGCATCAGAAAGTGGGGCTCTATTTTATTTCTTTTTCTGTATTTTTTTTTTTTTTGGTACCATAAGGAACATGTTAACTAAAGTTATGACAGAGGGACTGGCTGGGAAAAAATGGCCATAGCTGGAATAATGGCTGGGATGATGCCTTTGTACAGGATCAGAAAATGCCATGTGTCTGAACTGGATTTGGGATGGAGAACCTGTTCAGAAGAAGTCTGAGGAGAGAGAAGAACCAGACAATAGGAGAAAGAAGTTTAAAACAAACAAACAAACAAATGAAAAACCTTTTAGAATATAGTCAATGACTGCATTCTCACTTTGTGCTAAGTTATGTGCTTAGTAATGATTTATTGACTAAGCACATTTCTTTGGCAGCATCATAGATTGTGTTAAAATGCAAATTTGGATTTACAAATGGATTGGTTCATATAACATACTAAGGCAAAAGCACACTGTGTTTTAGGTTCATGTAGTAACCTAGTTACTGTTAGCCGTAGCAAATGAGCTCCTAACTAAGATCGTAACCAGCCTGCTAGCAGTTTTTTTGCTGGGATCCCATTTTCTTTTACAGAAGTTTTTTTCTGAACCCAGTGCCCTCCAGATGTTTTGAGAGTACAGTTCTCAGAATCCCCAGCCTGCATAGACAGTGACTGTGCTGGCTTGGAATTTTAGGAACTTTATTTCTGGCACATATGGAGAACACCAGATTGGGGAAAATGGTTTTATAGAGACAATATGTTTCTGAATGCCTCAAGAGAGGATGGTCCTCAGTTTCATGGCCATCTTGAAATAATCTGACAGTGTTTTGAAGGAAAGAGAGTGTTTCACCAACCAGCAAGGCATATTTTATAAAAGCTCAGTTTTAAGGAAAATAGAGCAAACAAATTAGTCCCAGATAAGTAGACCAAGATTGAGGACTGATTTTTTTTACAGTAGGGCTGGTTATTAACAGAGGGCTCAAGAAGGAAGTATGCTGTGCCTGACAAATATCCTACAGTACCAAATGCATCAGTTCAGTAAAGTTAGGCTCTGGAGTTTATTTTTGGGACTTCCCCTGTACACAGTAATGAACTTCAAAGCCTAGTAAACTGGTTCTGCTTTGTTTAGGAGACTCTCTGACCTCTGGGTCCCCAAATCTTCCCCTGGTAGCATCACTTTCAGTGCTTCTGTTTTCTGTCCCCATCCAGATTATAGTGGAGCCCATTCCTGCACTTGATGAGAAGGTGCTGGTGAAAGTGGAGGAGAACCTTGACCTTGATGAAGAGGCAGCTGCTCTGATGGTTTTAATGGATGATGGAGTGAAGGAAGAGACAGCTCCTTCTGAGAAGTCTTCCCTGGAGAAGGAATCTGTGGAGGCTGAGCTGCAAGAAGATGGGGATAGACTACTGAAGGAAGAAGCAGAATCTCCCAACCTGGTGTCGGTCTCTCTTGAAGGACAGCCCCAGAAGGGCAAGAAGCCTAAAGTCCTGGAGCTTCCTTCACTGCCAACCCAAGAGAAAGTGAACGCAGCTGTTAACAGCCTCCTGGCACCAGGTGGCACAGGAAGCACCTTGACACCAACCACAGTTATTTCTTCACATGCACTGGTGAGATCATATTTTTCAGCAGGTTTACTGGGTTTTAATCTGTTCCCATGAACTGGAGATAGAACTGGGAATCTCTTTCCAAAGTTAAAGGCATTTGGTTTGTGTTGTGGATAAATGTAATATGAATGGGCTGCTTACTGTTTCCTTGGAGTATTAGACAGATGGACAGACCTATCACACTTTCTTTGGGGGGTTAGCAGTGGTATTTAAAGTACAGAAAATGAATGAGAAGTATTGAGTAAAAGGAATTAAAGGCAGGAGATAACAGAGAAGAAAATAACATCTAACTAATTCTAGTTTACTATTCACTTTTTTTCGGGTGCCTTTGAGTCAGTGTTGACTCATGGCAACTGCCTGGACAAGTCCCTGCAGTTTTCTTGGCAAAATTTCAGAATTGGTTTGGCCTTGCCTTCTTCCTAGGGGTGAGAGAGAGGGACTGGCCCAAGGTCAGCCAGATGACTTCATGCCTAAGGCAGGACTAGCACTCACAGTCTCCTGGTTTCTAGCCAGGTGCTTTAACCACTGCACCAGACTGGCTCGCTGAATTCACCACTCCTCTTAATACTGTTCTTTCCTTGCAATCTATCCTTGCTTCCACCACATCCATGCCCTGACTCATACATTGCCTTTTGTTCTTTAAACTTCTCATCTCTCTCTTTTTAAGAATCTCATCGATTCCATCTCACCCTGAGTCTTCATCTCAGTCTTCCCTTTCCTCTTGATCCAGTCACTCTTCCTTATATATTTTGGGATTTGATCCTAATTGGGCTCATCGATACCTCTGCTGTTGCATTGTTTATAGAGGATTTGCCTTCACTATGTCACCTCTCTCACAACCACTACAGGAAGTCCTTGGGTTACGACGCTAATTGGGACCAAAATTTCCATCGCTAAGCGAAGCGGTCATTAAGCAAAACATCACGTGACCACTCTGCTTAACGATGGCAGTTCCAGCAGTCCTGGTTGTGGTTGTTAGGCGAGGACTGTGTGGTTGTTAGGCAAGGACCTCATGCTTCTCCTGCCCTGCGCGAACTGCCTTGTCCCTCTGCTTCCTCCAGTTCTGCTGCCACTTGAAACAGTGCCTCCTGCACAGCCACCACCTTTGGCCAGAGAGCTGCCACCACTGGCTCTCCTGCCTCGCCCAGTGCCAGAGTGCACTGCCCCTTAACAGCCCTGCCTGCTGCACTCTCCAGTGCAGTGGAAGCTGGCAGTGGAAGACGGGACTCTGCCACCCACACCACTGCCCTGCCTCCTCCACCGGCTCTCCCACTGCCTCCTCCCTTGCCTGGCAAGCTCCCTTCAGCAGACTAGGCTCCACTGCCCTGCTGTGCTCGCCCAGTGCCTGGCTCTTGGGCCAGCAGTGGGAGGAAGAAGATGGCAAAGGTCAGCTGAGCACATTGGTGGCAGGGGTAGGTGGTGGAGTGCAGGGTGGCCAAAAGGGCAGAGATGGGGGAGGAGATAGGCGGGTGGGAGAGTTGAAGTGGAGGCAGTTCATGCAGGACAGGAGAACATGACTGTGGGATGCTGCAGTGGTTGTACAGTAAATGCAGGCCAGTAGCCAAACGCCCAAAATTTGAGCACATGACAGCAGGGGCGCTACAATGGCTGGAACTTTGAGGACCAGTTGTAACTGGTTGTTCAGCGACATAACTTTGAATGGTCGCTAAACAAATGGATGGAACTCTAGGACTTCCTGTACCAAGGAGGAAGCCTGAGGCTAGTCAGAGGTGTTCTGGCATGACAGTGGTGTCTTCCTCATATCCCATCACAGGGAGGAAGAACCTTTGGAAATTGCTGAGAAACCCCTTCCCATTCAGTTGCTGGGTTCTGCAACTCCATGGCCACTTTGGCTGTGGCACCAAGAGAGACCACACACCTCAGTTGTGCGGACTTCTTAACTTTTTTGAATTCAGTCATAGGAATATCAGTCTTGTGGAAGACCAAGTGCAGTTTTTCCACACAGTCAGTATTCACACTAGTAAGGAAAAATAAGCTTAGCTGTTTATGCAGTTCTTTGGCAATAATGAGGCTCATGAATTAAGAAATTGTTTACATCACTTGGAGCAAAGGACCTGCCTTGGGTACTGCATGAAAGAGAGAAAGGTGCAGGAGGTGAGAAGAAAAGAGGACAAAACAAAAACCTGGAAGGTAGAACTTTACCGAGCTCCATTTCAAGTGGGGGATCAATCAGCTGCTGGTTTCTTGCCATACGTAGTTTGCTGAAGCATCCCTTTTGGACACTCGCCTCTTAAAACGGCCGGCTTGCCTCTTGTTGCTGTACCTGGCAGCTGCTCAGCTGCAGATGCTAGATCTAGGCGGGTTAAGCAACCTTATCTTCTGGCCAGACCCCCAACAAGGAGGAAGAGCCCTGCATCATTGACAGCTGAGGGAAGCTTCTGAAGTCCTTACCCAGGAAAGCAAGAAGACAGACTACATGAAATGAAGTGCAGATGATGAACTGCAGTTCCCCATACGCTGGTCATTCGATAGTGCTAGGCCACGCATGGATTTCTTGCTGTCTGAGCAGCACTACCAACTCATTTTTGTCCTCCCTTAATTCTTGAAGGTAGGGTTAACATTTGTCTTGGGAGCCTCTCTCTTAATCCCTTCTGCCTGTCAAAATGTGGAGAAAGATGGCAGGGAAGCCACCAATCACTGCCCTAAAACTACCTTACATTAAACTGCAGGTAGGCTTTGAGGGAAGTGCTATTTATATCAACATACTTTTCTTCCAACTCAAGGATGGGAGGAAAGCACATTAACATAGCTATGAGAAAGGGCTGATTCATTCTCTCTATGTGACCAAACCACCTCATTGTACTTCTTTCACACAGGCACTTACTTTTGCATTCCTCATGCATTAGTTCCTGACCCTACCTCTTTTTGTACACTTGTATACTTCTTAAGTACCTTATTTCCACTGCATTCCAGTTACTGTTATATTTGTCCTGACATTTCCAACTTTCATATAATAAAGTATGCAGAAACATGCTCATATATGTAGCCATATTCACTTCTTTTGATAAACATTCATCCCTTGCAACAGACCTATATTTCCCATTGCTTTTACAACAGGATGGGCGTATCGTAAACATTTCCATCCATTCTCCCATTTTAATAAACATTCCACTAAATGCACAAATTTATCTAGTTGCTCTTTTTGCCCTTTATGTATAAACTGCATTTATTTGCTCCATTGTCCTGGTCAAGCACAACTACTTCAGTGTTTAGTACATTAGTTTTCTGATCCATTCTCCTTGTTACCTTATATAACATTCCTACGTTGTATAACATAACTGCACATTGTTCAGGTTCTCAGCCAATAAGTGGTATCATCTGCATAAAAAAGGGCACACACATTCACTTCTCTGACCAGCACACCTCTAACATCACCCCAAGCATTCCTTATCTGTTTACTTATTGTATTTCTAACCCACTCTCCCTCCCACCACTCTGCCATTAACTCTGGGTATAACATCTTGCTCTGTTCTTGGCGCTGAACCATCAGTAAGCATTTAATTTATTTTACTTCTACACTACTCCTATTGCATTCAGCAACCAACCTTCAATTTCACATTACATGTAAAACATTTCATACTTGACACTTGCTTTACTTTATCATACACTTTCTATAAATTAACAAATTTGGAATAAACTTTCTCATATTCATACATTTATCAGTGATCTACCAAAGAGCGAAAATCTGAATCCTTGTGTTAATGAGCATTCCTCCCATCCTTAAGTTAGCAAAAAAGTATGTTGATGAAACTGCTCTGTCCTCATGGCTGAGCTTTCCTGTGCCAGCAAATGTGCTGTCCTGACAGCTTTAATGTGGGACAGTTTAAAGCAGTGTTTCTCAACCTCAGCAACTTTCATGCTGCCTGGGGGAATTCTGGGAGTTGTAGCCCACACATCTTAAAGTTGCTGAGGTTGAGAAACACTGCTTTAAAGGCAGCAGTTAATGAATTCTCTGGTTTTATTTCTTCTTCTACCCAGTACCACCTACCTGGAGGGAAAAAACCCACCCAACACTTTCCTTGAGATGGGCATGGATTGGTGATTCAAGCTATCTTTCAAGTTACCCATGTGGCAACTCATTACTAGTGTAGATAACTTGTGAGGCTATTTCTTAACACATATCTAGTGGTTTTCCAGAAAACCAGAACAACCATGCCCACCCACCCCCACCCCGCAAAAAAGATTGCCCAGAACACAGGTTGCATGTGAGAAACAGTGCAGGCTGGACTCTAGGAACGTTGGGGCAGCTTTCTCTGGCTCCATCCCATGCCATCCCATTTCATGCACAGCCTGTCAGTTGGACAGTTTAAAAAGACAAGTTTTTAACCTATGCAATTATCTTTTACTCTCTGTGCATATTATACAATATCTTTATCTCATCCCCATTTTTGCCACAATAATTCTCTCAGCAATTTCTCTTACCCATAGCCTCTCAGTTCATAATTCCACAAAGCATCCTTTTTCATTATTTTCTCTTCTATGACACTTCATAATGTAACCCTTTTCATTCTGTTCCAAGCAGCTTTCACGTGCTCTTTCCTTATGACCACTTTCCATTTGTTCTGTTGAGAGGTTAAGCTATTAATATTTTTCATACATTTTTTTCACACTATTTACTTTTTCTGCAATTGTTCTTTTACTTGTTTTGTTTTCTTCCATGTACTTCCCCAAGATCTACTCTTGATAATGTTCACCCTTTATCTTAGTCTTTCATCATGCTTTCCGATTCATCCATTTTCCATGATATGTACAGTATAATACATACTTTTTGTTAAACAGATGCTCGTCAAGTTACAGTATCTTTCTTATTCATTCTTGGGTCTCCTAACAGCCCAGTCACGTTTTTTGTACTCTCATTTTGCTTCCATCCATCCATCCATCCATCCATCCATCCATCCATCCATGTCCCTCTTAGAATAATCCCCCCCGTCACATCCATTTAGAATGTTGCACAATTTCTCGCAAACTCATCCCTGATTCTTTCTTTTGTTATTATAAATCAGTGGAGCATAACATGTCTATCATACCTGTGAATTCCTGATTTCACAGACACCCACAATAATCTAAATGGCATCAGTTCCTTTTTCTGGACGTACATTTTAGCCATTGTGTTCATAATTAAACCTACACTTTCATATAGCTGCATGTAGACAGCAACCCCAGTCCACAAGATCAGGCCACCTTCATTCACATCTATTATATCCTTCCCATTTCTCTTGGTTTCAGACACAGAGCATATCAATTTTCCTTTCTTTCATTTCATACACTTTTTACCATTTACTTCTCTTACATTTCAAATTGTAATCTTCTATGTGCCATTGACCATATATCCCAAGTAAATTCTGTCTGACCAGCCTGGGTGGGCTGTTATACTCCACTTAGAGGCTCAGTGGATTGGAATGGTCTAAAAATCTTATAAATTAGGAAATAAAAATAGTGGTTACTACATGGATTCATAGGTATTGACCTCTGTCAATCAATCAAGGCATTCAGTAGGATACTTTTTAGTAGGACAGAGAGGTTACTAGCCTCAATTGCATCTGTGCCACCCATAGTATTACCTGCTAACTGAAAAGAAAGTTTGGGAATAGTTTAATCAATATACCACAAGTGCAGCCAAAGCCCATTTTTACCCCAGATATGCTCATGTTCTTCTATGCAAGCTAGGCTCTCTGCTCTAGAAACGATCTTGCAAGCCAGCATACGTGCAGGGTGTATGCAGTGTATTGACATTCTCTTGTTTATCAGCAGGTCCCACTGAGTTTTAATCTGTTCCCCAAGCCTGGGATAGAACTTGGGGTTGCTTTCCAAGTGACAAGGGGCAAACCTGATTTGAATGGGTTGCTTAGAATTTCTTTGGAGATTTCTTTGGAGATCATCGTCATGTAGCAACTATACCCATAGAGTAGGACAACTAGGGCCTTCACGATCAGCTCTGCTCCCTGAATACCAGCAATTGCTTTTTTAGTTATTAAACCAGATACAAGAGAGATTTGGGAAGACATTCTGGACATGAGAAAGGAGTTGCTGACAGTCTAGGTGAAAGTTTGTAGTTTTATGGCCTGACAGTATGTGGGGAAATCCTTTCCTTGAGGCTTTTACCTAGACAGTTCTGAAGAAGCTTTTTAATTAGCCATGATGGTTAGAAGATCCCAGTTTCATTTAGTATTGATGACTTTTGAAAGCTAATGTCTACAATCATGCATATCCCACCTGCTGAGGTGGAGGTTGGAAAAATGGTTTGGCAAGTTCCAAATATAGCTCGCAGCTAAATCAGAAGCTGAGTGTTGCAGATGGTTATGTCTGTCAAATAATAAAGCATGTTTTTAAAAATATGTTTCCCCAATAATAAAATATTGTTTTAAAAATACATATAATAGACCCCTTATAGACTTTTTGCATGAAACAGAAAAAAATGCACTTATGGCTTGTGGTTTTGATGATTAAAAAAAAAGAATAATAGAAAAAGTGAGCTTTTTTGTAATCACAGAGTAAGAGATAACTTTGTAATTTACTTATATTTGCCACAAAGGAAATTGGAAGCTGCTTCTTTCTATTTCTTTTTATCGTTTGTTTCTGCACTTTTGTCTTTGTTCTTTTCTTCCTCCCTTTTCCTTTATTTTCTTTATTCTGTATTTGTGTTGGTTTTTATGTTGTCTTTAAAACTTTTAATAAAACGTGTATGTATGCGTGTGTGTGTGCGTGTGTATTTATTCATATAACAGATAAACACCAAAGTAGAAAGCTTATAAAATTGTCTCTTATTATATATAGAGAAGCACTATAGCCTCTCTGTATACAAAGGAGGAAGATGTCTCTTAATGCCTACGGAAAAAAGAACATTCTCAAGGGCAGCAGTTCCAACTCTCTGATTCAATTTCTTATCCCTTAGTTCCCTGTCTCATTTCTGACAACCAAACATGGAAGAATTGGCCAATGGAGTAAGCAGTTATTTTGAAGAACTGGGATGTTGCTATTTTTCTTTTTCCTTTTTAAGAATTCTTGGTGTCTCATTTTGATCTTCTCTGCAGACTCCAGTCCTGCTCACCCCAAGCTCCTTGCCACCCACCATCCATTTCTGGAGTACCCTGAGCCCCATTGCACCACGCAGCCCAGCGAAGCTTTCCTTCCAGGTATGATTTGAAATCTAAGGTCATCGGTGGGATAGAAAGTATGTCTGTGAGGGGAAGGTGAAACTTGAGGCTGGGATCTCTAATAGTGGATGGATCTGAAGTTATAATTCATTGAGGAGGTGGAAGAACAGTCACGCATGGATCATAAAAGGAACACATCAAGGTTGGGTGCATTTTGGATGTTTGCAATCCTCTTTAGCAAGTATAGAATGCAGCATCTGGTACGGATCAGGTATGAGCTTGGCTATGTTTTTGGTACAAGGCATATCTTCCCAGATACCTATACATATATAAAAATTCTACATAAGCATTTCAATAAAAGATTGAAATATTATTTTGTCATAATAATCGAGAGCTAATCTACATCAAGAAGTGATTTGTTCATAAGTTACTAGTAACGTCAGTTTTGCTGACCAGTTGAGTAGTTGAGGCTGTCCATTTACCTTTCCAATGCTGACTGAGTCTTATAGCTATAATTAGGACATGGGGAATCCACTTTTTTTTTTGTCCAGATGTCAGTTTCCATGCAGTTGGAATATAGTTCAAGAGGTTACAAACATCCTAAAGTAAAGTCAAGGGATTTCTTTGTATGGTATTTTTAATAGAGTCAAGTGTGCAGTTAATGTAACTTGAAAATCTGTTCAACAGTGGGGTTAGAGAACATTCGTTTTAGCCCCCAATAGCCCTAACTTTGTTCTGAATTAAACTTATCTAATTTAATTTAATTTAATTTAATTTAATTTAATTTAATTTAATTTAATATATTTAGGCACCGCCCAACTACAAACAACTCTGGGCAGCAAAAAATAAAATATAATTAAACAACAACCAGCAAAAGATAAGAAAGCGGTTAAGAGAAAAACACAGGGTGGCAAGTCCAGCCAACAGCAAAACACACAAGGAGTTCCAGTCGCCCTAACCCAAGGCCTGGGAGAACAGCCAGGTCTTCAAGGCAGCTGCTTTTTTGCTTTAAGAATGGCTTTTGTTGGAAATCCATTGTTTGTGTGTGTGGTATGTATGTGTGGAGATTTGGAATAAGGAAGGGAGAAGATGAAGTCTTATAACACCCACACTTCAAATCACGCCCTTTCAAAACTGTTTTTTCATAGACTAAGTAGTGATTAGGCAGATCCTAAGCTTTTCCCTCTTTCTCTCTTTTCAGTTTCCCAGTAATTCTAGCTCACAAGTTCACATCCCGTCACTCAGTGTGGATGGACTCTCCACTCCTGTAGTGCTTTCTCCTGGCCCCCAGAAGCCATAATCTTTCCGCTGCACCACCGTATTCCCTACTCCTGCCAAAGAACTGGCTTGAGTCTCTTTTCAAGCACTTGGGTCTACTTCTTCAGCTAGACAGCTATGTGTCCCTTCGTTAACTGGAAGAACCCTTTGATGATCAAGCAGCGTCAGCTTGAAGAATGGAAATGGCATAGCAAGCAGATTCATCCACTAGTCTCTGATCTGTCAGAAGTTTCCTTTGAAACCAAATGACGTTTTGCTGATATCAAGCACTTGATGTGTTGCACTTGCTTCCTGTTGAAAAATTTCAAGCAGCCCTCAGATACGTCTGTGAGGGCAATAAGAATATAAGCTTTATTTGGTCTCCTCTCCAAGAGGCTGCCCGTATTTGACACTGTTGTGGCAATATGGCTTTCCTTTTCTGTCTCCTGTAGTCAGTCTTTTAATACAGTTTAGCTGAGGGTCCAAGGTCAAGAAGGCTGCCAATTTTCTTCTACCTTGCAAGATAAATCAAGTATCTCATTCCATCTCTATTTTTTTTTCTGGCTTAGTTTTAGCTTGGTTATTATTAGAGAAGTAGATCCTGCCAGCCATGTTCATTTTGGGAGTATACAAAGAAACCAGTGTCAGCCATATTTGTTTTGGCTATGTATGGACAATAGGCTGATATGTAAGCCATCTTTGTTTGGCAGGATAGATAGAATAAGGAATTTTGGTCAGCTTTGGTTTTGGATGGGTAGGTGTGGGAGTGCCATAGCTACTCACATCGGTTGCAGGTGAACAAAGAAGAGAAGAGGCACTGTTGATCATGTTTCTTCCAAGTATTTCATAAAGAGGGTATATTGATACATAGGTCATTACTATATTTGATTTGGCTTCATAGAAAAAAATAATGGGATGTGTTTGCTGTGCAACATAGTAGGAGCACTTTGTCAGTCATACTCAGTTTGCCAGCTAAAGCAGCAGCATCAGTTGTGTTTAGTTTGGATAAACTCTGTTGATTGTGATTGTTTTGGTTCACTGAAGTAGGAATGTTTCTGGTATTTCTTTGGGAGAAAAATGCTCCATCTGACACCAAGACTACAGCTGGGGAGGTTTTGATCATTTTTTTCCCCCATTGGTCAAAAGTCACCAGTTCGTCAACATGGAGACCAGAGAATGATGTCTGCTTACTGATTTCAAGATCTACTTTCTCTTGTTGCAGAATGGTTTCCTTAATTTATTTCCTGACGATCAAAGGTCATGACAGAAATGGCCAAAGGGGAAGTCTTAACCCTCTCTATTTTTGACAGTTTTTAATGGTTTCATTTCTGTCATCATTGGAGAAATGTCAGGCATCAGCTATTGTGTGGAAAACGTTATTTACTGATTGATCCTGATCTCACATACCTCTTCAGTTTTCTTCCAACTCTTGAGTCATCCTGGAAACAGCAGTGACAAATCCACCATCTTATAATCTCTTCAGTTCCTGCAGCCAAAAAAGCTTCTTTGTGGAAACAGTGGAAATGGCATCTTTCTATAGTTATACATTTTATTTCAGATGCATCATAAAGAGACTCTGCAAAGGGCTGTGTCTCTTTGTCAGATGGGTTTATTAGAACTCATATACTCAGATGACAAGAATTTCATCACTTTATTGTGGTTTTTTGGAAGTTATCCATACGTATTTGTTAATGCCACAAAAGATATGCTATTTCAGAAGTATCAGCCAATTCTTAATCAGAATTCCTGGCACCTTCTATTTTTTCACAGAGTATCTATATCGATATCTATATATCACAATTTTATCTATTGTCAAGAGAGTTGTATTAAGAGAAAAGTAGATGGTTCAGATCTATATTTATCTTTTTGTCTGTCCATTTTGATAACTATTTTTTAAACCACAGGGTGGGGGTGAGAGAACATTCTTTTAAAGTGAGTTTGGAAAGGGAAGCATTTGGCTTTCTAATTGCTTGTATGTACCTGTGTACAGATTTTGAAGTGGAAAGATTTGTTAAGGGCATAATGTAGAGAGGTGTGGTTTTCAAATTAGAAGAGTTTGTAATGGAACATCAATAATGGTGAACCAGGTTCTCCATAGGAGCAGTTTCCAACTGTGATGGTGGAAGATCACGAGACTTAGTCCAACCTATCTGGAGGACACCAGGTCTGAAGCCTTTTCCGGGGTGCATTTGGAGCAACCATGTGGCCCAATAGGCCACCTCTTGCCTTGTTCTGAAGGTGTTCCCTAGAATGTGCCTTGGAATCTTTCCAGGACATACTAACAGCTATGGAGAAGTTCCTTAGAATATAAATACAACTGCAAAGTGGGCTCTGTAAGAGCAAACAAACACATTAATATCAGTAAGAAGGATTAAAGCAAAAATTTGATGATGAGGCCAGGCCAGACTCTGAACTTGGGTATCTGAAGATCTATCAGTGAAAAATGACTTCACTAAAATTAGTGATCACTGAGGCTTAAATTTAGAATGTCAGAAAATATGTGGGTTAAAACCTCATATATGCATCAGTCATAATGAAAATGGGCAGCAGGGCAAGGGACCCAGTTAAAAAAGCTAAAGAGGAATGTGCCTGAGGAACCCAGGATCTTTCCCAACTCACAGGCTTACCTCCTCACAATTTGTACTGTACTCCCAAGTGATTTTTCTATGTACTAACAGGAGTCTCATGGAGTATGTAAACCTCTAATTAAATGATCTGGGGAATTGACTGCAGGGAGGTAAGCTATGAGCAGGATTTCACCATCCACATGCCAATTTACTTTTAACTCACTCCCTGCTCCCACTTTTCTATGTGATTGGTGTAGATGTGAGTTTAAAAGATATGTTATACTTATGCCCATAGGGCCCTGTTGAATTAGGCTTCATTCCTTGACATATTTTGTAGTGATGGAATAGAATCTGCTCTCATAGGAAATTAAGCAAGACCACATGGATTTATTTTGGCAAGAAAGAGACGAAACTGGGTAGGAGATTCGAGATTTGACCAATAATATTGTAGATAGCAGATTTGGGAGGGCTTTAAAAGCAAATGTTTATAGTCAGAAAGATATGGTTTATTTTTAATCATCCTGTTGTGTAGCATTAATAATGATGATGATGATGATTATATTTTTGTTGCACTTCCATATTGCCTCCTCCTGGGAGGAATCTAAGTGCTTTACAAGGGGTGGTTTACAGATTTATTTAATAAATTAGGCACTTTGTGTAATCAGCAATCTGCAAAACAATCAGGTACAATTCATGAGTGTTACTATTCAAATCATGTGTAAATCATATGTGACTTGTGTATAAAGTAAGCTGTGCTTTAGAGCAAACTGTGAGTACAGCATGCATAAGCCATTATATATATATATATATATATATATATATATATATATATATCAGCAAAACAGGTGGAAAACAAGACTACATTGTGGCTGAGCACAAAGCATTCAAGCAGCTGATGTGTAAAAAATGAACAAATGAAGAGTGATTTGTGGCACAGTTATGTAATGCCACTAGTACATCAAGAGTAAGTATTTGCAATGTAATGGATTTGCAATGTACTTTCACAAAATAACCTGTGGTTTTATTTTAGCCATCCTACATGCAAACCATGGGTAAGCTATGAGTAGCTAGCAGTAAAATTGCAAACATTGTTTCCTGTAAACTGTAAGTGAAATGTGGTTATATTTTGAGTACACCATATGCAAACAATGAATAGGTCATGTAAGCCATTATTGACCTGTGGTCAAGCCATGTGGAAGCCGATATAATGTTTAAACCATTTGGGTATGGTTGTTTTTTTAAATCACTGGCTTTCCACATTAAACCTCTCTATTTTTCTCATGCAGGTGCCATTGGGCGTGCCCCAGTTTTATTGAGAGCACCCAGCAGAGTAGCTTTACAAGTATCTTGCCTAGGACAAACTGCTTTGGCACTCTCCATCCTGAAGCTCGGTCTTCAGGGTTAATTGCTTGAAAGTCCTAGCAGGACTTAGGAGGGTGTAGCTCTCAGAGCCAGAGAGTAGCACTATAGTCCTAGGCTTCTTTCCTCACTTCAACTTGTGCAGCTTTCAGAAACTTTGTGCTAGAGTAAGACAATGTTTTGTAGCCATATATTAGTGCTGACACGTATGACAAAGGTATCCCTGCTACGGTGGCATGTTCAAGGGGTAATTGCAAAAGGACTATTAAAGAATATTGCAAAAAATTTACACAAACACACCCACACACACACAGACACACACACACACACACACATATATCTCCCCAGATACACACACAGGTATATATTTATATTCCTTCCATAAGCAACTCTTCAGGATTCATAGGGCTATGGATTCCTTTATCTTCAAAAAAGGGAGAACAATAAGATAATTATTCTGAAAAGTGCTTAATGTCCTTTAAATAACATTAATAAAAATAATTGTAATTTGAATAGTATTCTAATCACAAGAGCAAATTCACTTTAAATAGGATTTACATGATTTACATTTTCATGATTTACATTTTCAAGTCCACTGAAATCCATGGGCTTGCTTCCAACCCTCCTCTTAGAAGATGACATTTAAAGGGAGGTTGCTTTTGATGCAGAAGAGAGAAAAATTACCTGTGAGAAATTCCCATTTCTGCACAATGGCTAAAAACTTCAGAAACCCTAGTTGCCTTTGTGGCCAGCTGGCCAACTTTTTGAAATGAATAAGTTTAATAGGAAAGTTGCCGCTATTTTTATAAACAGAGACAGGACTTTGACAGGGCACACAAGGCAGAAATGAGCAGGTGTCAGTAGGGTGTTGAGTGGCCTTGCTTGTCCTGAAATTGTTAATAGGACATCTATTCATTAAAGATGGTGACAGTCCTAAAAGACAGCCATCTGCATATCCTCTAGCTTGCATATTTAAGGCACTTTTAGAAAAGGATTCTGGAAAACCCAAGAATCAATCTCTTATGTATGGCTGGTGAATTTAAAAACAGTCCACATGTTTAAGACTGAAGTCTGACCTCTCCCAGCAAAGAGCCAAGTCTGTACAATAAAATAATCAAGTGAAAACAAAATTAGTTGTTATAGATCAAACCCTTTCACTTGGCAAATAATGACCCCCTTCCCAGTCTTTACCAGGAGTCTTATAGCACCATAAAGTCTTATTATTAATTGTCATGGACTAGGTGCACCAAGTTTAATGTCATCTCAGTTAACTTTCATCCCAAAGAGCTAATACCGCAGTGTGTTTAGTTTTAAGGAACCATGAAGGTTTGTTTTTCCTTATGAAAGAATCAGGCAGTACCATTTTTTCTGCAATGTACACTGGGCTGCGGCTATGAGTACATTTTGCTCCCATTATAAAGCACATTTTTCTGCCATACAGTACACAACTGGTACATCAGTTGTGTATTCTTTAATGGAGTTGAGCTGGTGGTGGAGAACTGGACATGACGGAGCATTCCTGTGTACAAGAATACAGTCCAGGAAAAAAAAAATTGCTTGATTCGGTGCTTTATATAAAATACCATGATTTTATTTCATTCCATTTCACATGCTGTCCACATTGTGAAAGACCAGGATGTGAACAGGTCTGACCATTGTCTTTTCAGATCCTATATTTTCAAGAGGCTGCCTTCAGATGGGACTGAGAAGATAGGATGGTCTCCAAACCCCATAGGGCTTGACTAAAATAATGCTGGAGTCAACCTGCATTGATTCGGCCTGATCATTCCTGATGAAAAAGGCTAAGAGGTTGACCCATTGTTCTGCAAAGCTTTGAAGGGGATGTGTATCCACATCTTTCAAGCTTTGACCATAGAAATCTGACTGTAGCCCCCAAGTTTAATTGGGAGAACGTCAGGGAAAATGGTGATTCCCTCCTAGGTCCTGAATGAGATACTTTGCATGACTGATTCCAAGAATATTTCATTTAATTTATAGCAAGAGAGTGTACTTAACACATGTTAAAGTCCAGGAGTGTCTTTTTTGCCTTTCTCACTTGAACATGCTTTCCTTTGTATCTGGGAACTTTGCAAGTTTTTCTGGGTCTGTAATGTTCAGGATTTCTCTTTCTTTCTCAGTGGCACTTCGAGTTGTCTAGAGTGTCAGCGTGGCAGGGATTGGTGAGATATGTGAAAAGAACAGGGCAAAATCCAGGGATTTAACATTTTTGGTTGAAGTAGATATTTTGTTGGGATTCTAATCCCATGGAGGGAATCCTACAAGATGCTCTTGGAAATTTTTTCTTTTCCCTGTTTTTCTTCATTGTTGACCTGGTCTTGGTCCCTGAGCCAGAGGTGATAGGGATCTGTCCCTCTCTAGTTACCTCTGCACTGGGGTTTGGATCCTGTTTTATTTTTATGATGAAACTCTCCGGGATCCTGCCCTGTAAATAAATTTATTTTTCAACAAAATTCATTCATTGCTGATTCCTTTTTCTTTTCCCTTCCTTTTTCCTCTACCAGGCCCCAGCTCTATGTGTCTCTTGCAAAGTTTTACCTCTCTTGGTCCACATGATTAATTAAATCTGCAGTATATTAACTTTTCTGGAGGAGCGACACCTATCTGATGAACCAAAATTCAAACGATGCTTTCCCTGTGTATCCTAGTGCACGTGTACCATATAATTAATAAAATGACTCCAGAACAGGGGTTCCTTTTGCCATCGCTAAGGGAACAATTCAGAAAGGATAGACCCTCATAGAGCCATCACCCTCCCTTATGATTTCATTGGACTAATAAATTTACCTCCCCACCACAAATTCCCTTCCAAATGTTGGTGGCATATACTATATAATGCCAAACTTTGCCAGATCAAGGAGAACAAAGTAAATATTTTCCCTTGTCTCTCGCGGCGAGGGGACGAGGGTGCTCCAGCCGATCCTTGAGAATGAAGGAAAAAGAGTGACTCTGGTGAAGAGCTGTTGGGGTGCAAAACAGCCAGTGCAACTACTAACCCGCCACATCCTGAGAATGTAAAGGCCCTGCAGTCCCAGCCATTCCTCGTGTGACATGAGCTCTGCTGTAGTGCAACTGGTGCTCTGTCAGATCCTCCCTGATCTGCCTCAGTGCACCACATCTTTTTCCTCCCTCTCAGGAAGGAAGGAATCTGTTTTACGGCAAGCTGGTTGGTATCCTCCCCTCTGCAGCGGGATACACAACTTGGGAGAATGGGCTACAGCAGCCAATACAAGGAAGCTGCTTCAGCCGTAACCTGAAGCCATGGGAAATTCAAAGCCTTGTTCTCTGAGGTTCCTAGGACTGATATTTCCCCCCACGCCCGAATACGTACTGGGGGGGCTTTGCAGTTGCTACAGTGCAATCGATGTAAGTGAGAGGATCAAGTGGCAGAGGTGTGGGGTTTTCCCCATACGTGGCAGGCTCTGGTGTTGAGATGGAAAACAAATGCACAGGTCTGTAGGTGTATATGGAGCAGAGGGGGAGCAGTGAAAACTTTCGTAACAGTGGTGTATTTAAAGGGGGCAGGGGCAGAATTTCTACCTCTGTTTCTTAGTTGGCCTCTATTATCCTACCAAGCTGGTGGCCAAGCAGTGAGAAGACAGTGACAGAAATAATACCCCCCCCCAAACAGCACCATATTTATTTATTTGGTACTCTGCCTTTTTTAAGGAGCTCAAGGCAGCATACATAGCACTCCCTCCCCTTAATGGTTCCCACACAGCAGCCCTGTGAGGTAGGTTGGGCTGAACGAGAGAATGACTCGCCCAAAGTCAGTTTGGTCTAGTGGTGAAGGCACCAGTCTAGAAAGCAGGAGACGGTGAGTTCTAGTCTCGCCTTAGGCACGAAAGCCGGCTGGGTGATTTTGGGCTGGTCACTCTCTCTCAGCCCAACTCACCTCACAGGGTTGTTGTTCTGGGGAAAATAGGAAGAGGAAGGAGTATTAGGTATGTTCGCCGCCTTGAGTTATTTATAAAAATAATAACAATCTAAAAAAAAGGCCACCTAATCGGCTTTCATGGCTGAAGGTGGACCAGAACCATGGCCTCCCCTCTCTTAGTTCAACACTTCACCCCTGCGCCACACAGTCTCTCGGCACTGTATGCACATTACATGCAGTGCAAAATGATCATTTCAGGGCTAGCCCTAATTTGCACAAATAACATCTTTGTCTCTTCCCTACAGCGGACTGGATATACAGAATAAAATGAAGCACGCTCAAAAGGGTTGTGTGTTTGGATCAACAGACTGAATTTTTATGAATCCTTGCGAGGGCAACTGACACACGTTTTATTGTGCCTCAGGGCATTAACGGCTACATGCAGCAATTTGGATCCTTTCTTTCATCCTCTTTCTTTGGCTTACCTTCATGTTTTTCGTAAGAGCGTGGAGGAACTCAGGAAGAGAGAGAGAGAGATTGTGCATTTGGGATTAAAACACAAAATGCCCCTTCCAAATTGTATCCCATCTTGGCCCCAGAGGTGCTGCCTTTGGTGCAACCCAAAGTCACAGAAACGTTGAGGACTAGTAACTACTGTGCCTGCTGTACAGGAAGAAGCGGGGGTGAAATGTTCCTGCCTGGGTTCTCCAAATGAGTCTCAGTGCTCTGTTCTGAGGTGGCTTTTCCTTACAATCTGCTCTTTCCAACAGTTTTTTCTCAGGACCTGCTCGTATGGGAAGGCCCATTTGCTGGGGGAGAGTAAGAAGCAGCAAGGCAGAAGGAAGTGCCTTTGCACACAATAGTATGTTAGGCCTCCCGACAGGTCAAACAAAACTGCAAAACCAGCATGGCCTTTATTTTCATTTTTGCTCTGAGACAGATTGCAGGGAAAAAAGGTACAAGCTGGCCTCACCCACTCTTTCTCCTGCCCCCCTCCTTTTAAAATGACATTCATCTTAATGCAGATGGAGGGAACCTTTTAATGGTTGAGAACTGTACCTTTCAAAAAAAAAAAAACTTTTTCATCTGCCTCAGGGAATGGTGACTAGAAGTTTTGATCTGATTTAATAACACTCAAAGGGGGGATTCTTTTGGGGAGATGCAGTGCACCTTTTAGAAGCTTTATATACCTTCAGTGACCATACATCCTTTATTTTAAAGGACAATCCTTTATTTAAGAAAGCTGCCCATTAAAATTGTTTAATTTAATCATTTACTTTCT
This sequence comes from Liasis olivaceus, assembly GCA_030867105.1. Lineage (NCBI taxonomy): Eukaryota > Metazoa > Chordata > Lepidosauria > Squamata > Pythonidae > Liasis > Liasis olivaceus. The sequence goes on from CM061348.1 coordinate 142,563,179, forward strand.
TGGTTTTGCCCTTGAATTTTCTGTTGTAAAGCAAAGTGGTAAACATAAACAATTTTTTAAAATCCTTAAGAACCTGCTTCAGATGTGCCCCTTTTTCAGGTTTTTCCTTTATTTTTTCCAAAAAAAAAAGGTCCCTGTAAATATACTTATTTGCTTTGATTTCTCACTGAAAATGGCAAGGGTTTGTGTTGCAGCCATGAAGGGTGTTAGCAGCTGCAAGAGTAATGCCCAAAAGAGGACCAAGGTGAGTGTAGATGTCCACAAAATCTGTGTGTGCCAATTTTTGTGTATACAGTAAATACAAACCTAGGAATAGTTGCTATACTGCACAATGTAGACATTTCTTTTTCACTGCGAGAAGACTATGATCAGATAATCCATGTGCCTGTTCCATCTGTTATCCAGTTGTTTGCTCTTAATAGGCAACTTCAACTCTGCACATTCCCTTTGTATACTGTCGCCCCATATTTTTATACCTAACCTGGATTCGCAGCCCTTCGAGTCAGATGGGCAACGTGGGGCCCTCCTGCACTTCCCAGCATCCTTTACCACTGGCCAGCCTGCCCGAGCCTGCTGGGAGTTGAAGTCCGGCTTCTGACCTACAATTGTCTGTAAAGGAATGTGACTCACATGGCCATCCATTCCTAGCCCTCCAACCGAACCACAGAACAGGACAGGTGCTATTAATATTTAGAGAAGATAAGAAATGTTAGAGCTCTATCACCTTGGTTTTATGCCTCGTGATTATACTTACTAACATACAGGTGAAACTCGAAAAATTAGAATATCGTGCAAATGTTCATTTATGTCAGTATGGCAACTCAAAAGGTGAAACCAATATATGAGATAGATGCATTACATGCAAAGCGAGATATGTCAAGCCTTACTTTGGTATAATTGTGATGATTATGGCGTACAGCTTATGAAAACCCCAAATTCACAATCTCAGAAAATTAGAATAGTGTGAAAAGGTTCAATATTCTAGGCTCAAAGTGTCCCCCTCTAATCAGCTAATGAATCCATGACACCTGCAAAGGGTTCCTGAGCCTTCCAATGGTCTCTCGGGCTGGTTCAGTAGGAATCACAAGCGTGGGAAAGACTGCTGACCTGACAGTTGTGCAGAAAACCATCATTGACACCCTCCATAAGGAGGGAAAGCCCCAAAAGGTAATTGCAAAACAAGTTGGATGTTCCCAAAGTGCTGTATCAAAGCACATCAATAGAAGGTTCTGTGGAAGGGAAAAGTGTGGTAGAAGAAGGTGCACAAGCAGCAGGGATGACCGCAGCCTGGAGAGGATTGTCAGGAAAAGGCCATTCAAAAGTGTTGGGGACTTTCACAAGGAGTGGACTGAGGCTGGAGTTAGTGCATCAAGAGCCACCACACACAGACGGATCCTGGACATGGGCTTCAAATGTCGTATTCCTCTTGTCAAGCCGCTTCTGAACAACAAACGACGTCAGAAGCGTCTTACCTGGGCTACAGAAAAAAAGAACTTGTCTGTTGCCCAGTGGTCCAAAGTCCTCTTTTCTGATGAGAGCAACTTTTGCATCTCATTTGGGAACCAAGGACCCAGAGTCTGGAGGAAGAATGGAGAGGCACACAATGTACGATGCTTGAAGTCCAGTGTGAAGTTTCCACAGTCTGTGTTGATTTGGGGAGCCATGTCATCTGCTGGTGTTGGTCCACTGTGCTTCATTAAGTCCAGGGTCAACGCAGCCGTCTACCAGGAGATTTTGGAGCACTTCATGCTTCCTTCCGCAGACGAGCTTTATGGGGATGCTGACTTCATTTTCCAGCAGGACTTGGCACCTGCCCACACTGCCAAAAGTACCAAAACCTGGTTCAATGACCATGGGATTACTGTGCTTGATGGCCAGCAAACTCGCCTGACCTGAACCCCATAGAGAATCTATGGGGCATTGCCAAGAGAAAGATGAGGGACATGAGACCGAACAATGCAGCGGAGCTGAAGGCCGCCATTGAAGCATCCTGGTCTTCCATAACACCTCAGCAGTGCCACAGGCTGATAGCATCCATGCCACGCTGGCAGAGGTCCGATATTGTTCTATTTCCAATCCTTGTGTTATTGATGTCATGTAATATTCTAATTTTCTGAGATTGTGAATTTGGGGTTTTCATAAGCTGTACGCCATAATCATCACAATTATACCAAAGTAAGGCTTGACATATCTCGTTTTGCATGTAATGCGTCTATCTCATATATTGGTTTCACCTTTTGAGTTGCCATACTGACATAAATGAACATTTGCACGATATTCTAATTTTTCAAGTTTCACCTGTATACCTCTATTCTCATTGCTTTATGCACTATTTAGTATGTGTGAGAAAGAGTGTGCAGATATATATCTATCATCTAACACTAAGCATGTTTGCCAAAGCACCATTTTTCCTTTAAAAAAAAGCGGGGGGAAATATGGAAGGTTTTTGCACAGATATCCTTTAGGTAGTTATTCTGAGGTTTAGAAACAATCACCCTAAATACTCCCTAAATACACTTTTTACTTACTATCTTTATATACATTCCCAGATTCAAATGCTTTTTTTACACCATTTCCCTGACATGCAACGCGACACGTTTAGAGGGCCAGGCTCTTTTCCAATCTGCCCTTTCCTCTCTCTCCTGAGCTTCATGTTCTTCTTGTTCCTTTTGGCTCCTGCAGCCTTGATGCCCCTCGCCCTTTGCACCAGGAGTTAAGGGTTACCAGCTTTCTTCTCCAGCATGGCTTTGTTAGCAAAATTTGAGAGTTTCTGACTCTCCCCAATTAGGATTCAGTCTGGCAGAAGATCAGACACAAAAGTACCAGCTGAGATTTTAAAGTTTTATTGAAAGTAAGCCAATTGAGTCAGCTGGGGTCTCCCCTTAAGGCAGAGGAGACCCCTCCCACACCCAAAGAAGACAATTTTATACATGTTCCTTACAAAGAGATACAGCAATTAACAAACGATTGGTTGAAATTGGCATACGTTTTGGATCCTCCTTATTATTGGGGGAAATTTATCTTCCTGATGACCTATTGGATGCTAGTCAGAGTTCAGGGCAACCCTCCCCCCCCCCACTTTTCTTTATGGCCTCGACCTTTATGGAGACAGGATGTCCGAATGAGAGAAATGTGTGAGGATCCATGAATGTCTGTGTCTGTGTTATCCCTTTGGTTTTCAAATGTAAAGAAGTAAAGATGATGGAAACTAAGAGCCCTTTTTCATAAGGTTTCAGCTTCTGTCTCTTTAAGCTGCCCAAACATCAGAAATTCAGCTGGTTGAACTTCGCCTGGGCACACAGTAGTATGTAAAAAAAATTCAGCTTGTCACACCGCTGTTAAAAATACAGGGAGCCCTGCCAGGAAGTAATAGAAAAGTTGGCAGCTTAGACTTAATGAGTGGGTGACTCACTTGCCCCACCTCTTCCTTCCCTCCGGTGCTTATTAGCTGTTCACTTTAAACGTAGCTGGTGTACCTAGTCCCTTTGTTCTTTAATTCATGCCAATATATTTCTAGTTTCTTGCCATGTGGGCGGATGCCAAATTTGGCCTCGGAGATTAAGGCTGCTATTTTCCTGAGCCTTGTCTTCCACCCCGCTCCTCTGTCTCACCTGGCCACCCTTGACTGTGCTGCTTCTCTTTGAGCCAAATTCTTTAGCAAAGGGTGAGAAGGATCTGTTTCTTATGGCTGGTGTGGCACTGGGGGTAGGAGACAGAGCTGTTCCTTCGAAACCTCTTCACCGAAATCTTACTAGGGACTGGTTAGGGAGCATTAGCGGAGCTGCAACTTTCCTACCTCAGGCCTTCATTGGCATGATAGTGTGATAAAAACTCTGACCTAATTTATAGTGTTGTTGCGGGGGGCGGGGGAGTGTTGCATACTCACCAGAAATAGTTATACAACTGCTAAAGCTTTTATTAAGCCTTTGGCACCTTGTGGACTTTGTTCAGAGGACATACTGCTCATCTATGGTTAAATGAACCATGGTTTAGTGATTCAACAATGCCTAGGTTGGAACAGCTCTCTGAACCATAGATCAACTACCCTAGCTGGTTCACATGATACACTATGACCGAAACTAGTAATTAAATTTTACCCTTGTGCGTTGCACAAACCCAGCCTGTGTAAATGCTACAGTGGTCCTCTTCTGGATCTCTTTAAGCCTACTGTGCCTGGATCTGTAGTTTGCCCATTCCCTCAATGGTTAATTTCATCTCTGTACTCTCTTCACTGTTCATTGCCAAAGCTGCACATCACTTGTTGAGTCCAGAACCCATAAACGGCTGATGGCAATCACCCATTCCTTCTACCTAGCTAATATTACTTTATGGTAAGTTTTGCTAGGCTTAGCCTTTTTTTCTAGCACAGCTCCACCGTGGAACAAACAGTATAATAACAAAATGAAGGTGCTTCTGATGACACAAAGGCATCACAAAATGTGTCTTTTCCTTACCAGGAATCGTATATACACAAATGGATGCTCTAAGGCTACGGAGCCATTTGCAAGCCACCAAATTTCTGTTCCCCTTAGGACAGGAATTTGGCTGATTAGGTAAAATTGCTTCCACTCACTTTCTTGATCCTAAGGTTGCCATCTAGGTCACACTGATCTGTCATCATCAAATGACAGAACTGGCAGAATTCTCATCAGATGCAGCTCTTGTATATATGGCAGTATGTCCCTGGCCACCAGTCTCTCATTCTATACTTTTGCCTTGCAAAGTGGTTTCCTTTCTAGCAATATTACAAAGCCCCTCCTAGTCTAAACCATATGGGTGATTTATGCTTCCTGACTCCCAGACTGCCCCATCAGTTTCTATGCCCTGTGATGTTTCTAGTCTCAACCAAACTGACAAATTGTCATTACTTCACAGAAAGTGGACTGCCAACATTGACCGTATGAAACATATGGAAGGATTTTGACCTTGTGCACTGTTGTCCCAAGTAAGCCAATCAGCAGAGGTTTCAGTGCAGCAAGCACAATGCAGTATACAGTAAATGGTCATTTTGTAGCATGCACTCTGCATCTCCAGTCTTGACTTCAGAGTCTGGTTCCTAAAAGCAGAAGATTGTCGACAAAGTTAGGATTCAGGACTCTTAAATCCAGGCTGTGTTGGTTTTATTTTAGAAACTGAGTAAATGCTTTTTCTGAACTGTAGTACCCTTCAGGAGATGATGGGAGTACTAATCTCTCATACCCAGATGGTGGGGAAGGCTGATCTGGTCCTTCTCTTTATATTAGCAGTCAGCCAGTTTCCTCCAGATTCTCACAAGTAGGGTGTAAAAGTGATGGAGTTCCCCTGCTGATTGTCTCCTACATCTAGCATTTAGATGTATATACTGTAATAAGAGATATTCCATCTAATAATTGGATATACTAATAGCAAACTCATTCCAATTGCTGATTATTATGTAGCGACTGCATAACAACACCACGAGAAGCTGGTATCAGCAGACTTGGGGAACTAAGAAGTTTGCAAAAGTGCATGCATGTTTGTGTGCTCTCTCTTTGTCTCTCTCACACATTCTCACACATACATAAAGTAGGAGAAAGAAAAAACTAAAGGCGGGAAACCCCAAATCAGCCCACTGAGGACTAAGCATGTCCGATGACCAAAGGACACAATGATTAGACCCAACAACGTACTGAGCCATAATGTGGTTTGTTAGGGGCTTAATTTTGTTAAAGCTAGCCAGGTTTAAGATGCGAACACACACCTTTCTGGGGTGAGGGGGGGGAAGAATGAAAAAACAAAGAGGGTTTTTTTGTGTGTGTGTGTATGTACCTTCAAGTCAGTGTTGACTCCTGGCGACTGCCTATTTTATTTTTATTAATTAATTAATTTATTATTAAATTTATATGCCACCCATCTCCCCCAGAGGGTGACTCTGGGCGGCTTACAATTAAAGACCAAGGCAATAAAACGATAAAAATATAAATACCTCCCGATTAGAACACAAATAACAAATCTATAAAAACAATATACAAATCAAGAAGATGGGGGAAGCAGTATCAGTTGTCCCACGAGCCTGCTCCAGCAATGCGAGCCCCCATCAGGCCCCCAGGCCTTCCGGCATAGCCATGTTTTTACACCTTTTCGGAAGGCCAGGAGAGTGGTTAGACTAGCCCCTGCAGTTTTCTTGGGAAAGTTTCTCAGAAGTGGTTTGCCCTTGCCGCCTTCTTCCCAGGGCTGAGAGAGAAGGAGGGCCCAAGGTCCCCCAGCTGGCTTCGTGCCTAAGATGGGGCTGGAATTCGCAGTCTCTTGGTTTCTAGCTCTGGGGTGGGGGGGTGGGGGGTGGTGGAGAATGAAAAACCAAAGAGGGAATGGAGGGCAGAGCTTAGCTGTCTGCTCCCCTGAAACTTTCAATAGGTGGGTTTCAAAGTCCCATTTTTCAAAAAGCTCTAACTCATAATATTTATATGGTTTCCCTATTCTGGTAGTAGAAATGGTGTTTCTGAGCAAAGGGATTGAACTGACTGGAGAAAGAATGGCAATGATATCAGCATTCCCCAGTTCACCAGTTAGTTGCTAGCAAATCTCAGCGAAGCCCTGTTGATAAGATAAGAAGTCTGGCTCCTGGTGCTCTCTGGTAACAAGAGCGAATAGTTTTGGCTGAGACAATATCCAACCCAACAAATGTCAAGCCTGAGCATATGGAGCAGGGGTAAGAAACTCACAGCTCGGCTTGCCTGCCACCCTCAACCCCTCTTTTGTGGCTTCCTAAACCTCTTAGAACTGGACTATCAAAATTCAGTGAGAAATTGCTGAACATGAGTGGGGGGATTTCCTGCCAATTTTAATGGAAACAAAATAAAGTATTGGAAGCCTTCCGGTTTGTGAAGTGAAACTAAGGAGGAAAAGAAAGAAAGAGAGAAAGAAAGAAAGAAAGAAACCCTGAACAATATCTTCTCCACTGAAAACCTCACTCCCCAGTACTTACAGGGTATTACAATAGCTGTTGAAAGTAGTAGTAAAAGAAAAAAGTGGGGACCGCAGAAGGCTAAACACTTTTCTGTAAGTGACGCGGAGGGTTAGCTTGAGTTGGGGCATGCAGAGGCTCAGCCAAAGACAATTTGCTGCTGCGCAAGGCAAAAGACAAACCAGTGAAATAATAAGACGGTGTCTCCTCCCCAGTCTCTGGCTGTCACATCGGTGTTCTCCTTCGTGCCAGCAGCACCAGCTTGGTTTATCAGCCCCAGGACAGACCGCAGCGTACTCAGGTCTGTCCTCCGACAGAACAATTTTGGAGGATGCCAACACTGCCTCTCAGCATCTGCACCTGAGCCCTTTGTCTCACCTTGCCCAATGGTGACACCATCTCTGGCCCCTAAACCTGTTTTTAATTGCTCATACTCCTAGGGCATAGAATGAAGGCGCTCTAGGCATAAGCAGAGTGCTTTTACGTTGCCTCTCAATAAAAATAACCAACCTCCCTACCTGAGGATGGAAGGATGGATTTAGAAGGCATGAGAGATTTCTGTTCAGACCTGATTTTGCTATCTTTGACTCTTGAAAAGGGAGCCTGTAATCTTGCTCAAAGGAGAAGCAGTCGTATTATCCCCGGTGTGTCCACCAGAGGGCAGCGTAACCAATCTTCTGTGGTGAAAGCAAAAGGTGTGTGAACGTGGGTGAGGTGAAGAGATTTGGTGCCTTGCATTGGCTGTTTTCACTGTAGCTCCTTCCCCAACAAACATATCCACACATTTTAAACTTTGTCCAACTTAATTTTATTCTTTTTTTTTTACCTGCCCCCCAGGGGCTACGCTGTCCCAGGGGCCCTGTCATCTGCCTGATACTCCCCTCCCTACTTGGCTACAACTACACAGTGAGACCTTGGCTGAAAAACGTCCAAGTTCCTCGTGCCTTCTATAGGTGGTACATATGGTGCACAGGTGAGTACAAGGGGAAAAGGGGCAAGAACCTGGACTGGGAAGGACTGGAAACCCAACTCTGACATCCTAAAAGCCACAGGGAGGAAAGGTTTCCCACCAATGTCTGTGTTGAGGTATGGGTGCCCTGCACACCTCAAGTTCCTTCATGGCTGCTGCCACAGGTAAGTCTTGGAAGTGTCAATTTGGCCAGGAGGGGGTGGCAGCAAAACTGTGTGCCCTCCTATGGCAGAGGGAGGTGGCAAGGTGGGTGTGGGTGGAGCCAATTGTGCTAATGGAGCCATTGGAAGGGGAGGGTCTCCCTCAGCATCCCACAGGCTGATCAGGGGAGGGTAGACTTCGTTGAGTGGGATGGCGGCTGCGTGCTGCATGTACTTCTTAAGCGAATGGCGACATGCCTTCTCCTTGAGTCGGCGAGAAGCACAAAGGAGCAGGAGCACAGCGCTCAGGGCTGCTAACAAGGAGCCGGTGACAGCAGCCAGGGCTGCCCCTCCTGCCCAGCCTCCCATCAGCTCCACAGAGAGGGAGGCATCCTTGGTGGTGACATTGAGGCAGGCGTACCGAGAGTGGGGCAATAACCAAGCAGACGGAAGAGCTGCAGAGGCTGCCACAGGACCCACCATGGGTGCAGAGGAGGCTTTGGAAGTTCCCAGAGAAACCACAGTTGAATGACTCATGAGAGACAAGGAGGGACCCCTGGGGATTGCCAAAGAGCTCAGAGAAGACTCAGAAGCACCAGTGGTGGTTGTAGCCATTTCTGAAGAACTCACAGAAGGTAAGGGAGAGCTTGTAGAAGCTGCTAAGGCAGAGGGAGCATCAGTGTAACTGGCAGCAGCTGAGGACTTGGGAATCGAAGACATGACTGTAAGGCAAATCTCATAACGGGTGGCAGGCTGCAGGTGCGTGAGGTTGTATTCCCGGATGCTCACAGGAACCCGTGCGGTGTAGGTGAAGTGGGGGTTATGGATGCTCATGGTAGCTGATGACCAGGGTGGAGGAAGTGGTGGGTGGGCAGTGGCTGATTCATCTCCTCTCTCATTTTTCTGCCCCTCTGTGTAGGATGTAGTCCACTCCAACACCACAAAATGTGACTGTACCTTTTTGGCAAAGACCAGCAGCCTGGCAGGAGTTACAGGTCTTTCTCCAACGACATTGAGGGACAGACTGTGGCTGGTAGAGGCCAGTTCATTCCAGGCCACACAAGTGTAGACTCCTGAATCTGCTGGGTTGGCTCTGCTAATCTCAAGGGTTCCCCCAGCCCTAAGATGCATCTTCCCTGATCCAGCAGTCACTTTTTTTCCAGAGGGTAAGATCCAATGGAATTGTGGTGGCGGCTCTGAACTGGCCTGACAATCCAGAGCTACTGTAGAACCAGATGATGCCTCCAGGTGCTCTGGAAGATTGGGTGAGATTTCTGGCAAACAACCTCCCCCTCTGACATTTTTTAGGGCTTCTTGGAGCTCTTGACCCATGGCTTCTGAAGGTGAAGTGCAGAGAGTAGTTTGGGACTCAATCAGCCGAATCTGTCCTGTGGCCCATGGTTCCCAGTTCTCTGAGCAATCGCAGCGCAATGGATTCCCATAGAGACTGAGTTCAGCCAAAGCTGGCAAGGTATCTCTCAGACCTAAGGGGAGAAAGCCAAGGGCTGCATTGCTGATTAGCAGAGTGCGAAGAGCTGGCACCCCCTGGAAGGCAGCTGGGTGCAAGTAGGAGAGATGTGGATTGTTGCACAGCTCAAGCTTGGCCAATTCTGGAAGATTCTCAAAAGACCCTTTGTTAATGCCAGTAAGTTCCTCCATGCCATTGAGGCTCAACTCTTCCAGATGCAGCATGTCCTTGAAGTCTCCTGTCTGAATTTCTGTGATAGGATTTTTGTTGAGATCCAGGAATTTCAAGAGAGGTAGGCCTCCCAGTGCCTTGGTAGGAACATATGAAAGGTGGTTATCATAAAAGGAGAGACTCTCCAGGTAGTCCAGGCCTTGGAAAGCATCAGGGGGGATTTCAGTGAGCTGCATCCCAGCTAAGACGAGGCTATGAAGCCTTTCCAAGGGCTGAAAGCTCCCCCCTGTTAACTGGGAGATGGGATTCTCTCCAATCATAAGGATCTCTAAGTTGGGGAGTGGGAGGAACCAATGGTGGTCAATGGCATGGAGACGGTTGGCATTGAGGTGCAGCCGGAGCAAGCTGGTTAAGCCCGCAAAGGCCAACGGCTCAATAGAGGAGATACAATTGTGGTTTATGTAGAGTTCCTCTAGTGAAGTAAGGTCACTTAAGCAGTGGTTAGGAAGCTCCTCCACCTGATTCTCTTCCAAGTAAAGTGTAATGAGATGTGAAAGGTTAGCCAAACCAGCATCACTGATTTTGGAGAAGTGGTTTTGGGAGAGATCCAGCTCAGTCAAGTTGGACAAGTGTTGGAGCTCCCTGTTAACTCTGGAAATCTTATTGCTCTGTAACAGAAGGACCTGGGTGTCTGAGGAAAGATTGCCAGGTACTCGGGTAAGCAATAGATCATTGCAGTCCACTGTGCTGGCCTCATGATAAATGGATTGGGGAGTGAACCATGGGCGGGTCTCGCAGACACACTGTGGTGGGCAGGGGTGAGTGACAGACGGTGATCCTTGTAGAAACAGAAACAGCAGAGCATACAAGGGGAGACAGGACATGGTGTTCTCCCCTGATATGAGCCTTCTTGACCACCCACAGCTTGTGGCGTAGCTTTGGATAAAAAGGATAACCCTGGTCCGTCAGATGAGCTTAGAATAGCCTCTGGAACTCTGTCATCTCTGGAAGAGAAAAGGAAGGATGGATATGAAGGTACAAGGTTTCTTAGGATAAACATGTATTCTGAAAGAGAATGAAAGCTTTTGAGATTCTAGCCAAGGAGCAGTCAGCTAGGGGCTTGAGGAGGTCATGTGGTCTTTAAAAGTTCAAAGAGTTTCTCCAAACTCTGTCCGCCCAGCTGTAATTGGTGGCAGCATTAACAAGGAAAGGAGGAAATAAGTAAGTAAGTAAGTAAGTAAGTAAGTACATGTCATATCAACTAGGTTTAATTTTATTCATTTTACATGTAAATTATATTGTACATGAACATCAGTTTTTGTCCTTTCCCTGGCCATGTTTTAAAGTGCAGCCCCTGGGGATACCACCTGTAGGCCAAATGTGGCCTTCAACCCACCAAAATGTGCACTTGCCCTTATAGGCGCTAATTTTTTAAAGAGCAGGTTCCTACTCCCTGTTATTTTACAGAACAAAAGGTAGATAGGATCTGGCTTGTAATCTAGAAATTACAAGCAAGAACTGTGCAATCATCAAGCTGTAATTTACAAGTATTGTGATCCTTACAGCATTTCTAGTCCCTGTTTTTGTCTCATATTGTTCTCATCCATTTCCCAACTCTGCTCTGAGCTGATGGGTTCAGATTTGTTTTAGTTCCTGCATTTCAGGACAGATTTAAATCATAGAAAGTCCGTAGCCTTAGAGAGCTTGCATCAATTTTGCCACATAAAACTCCATTCTCAACCCCTAGTCTATATTCCATTTCTGAATTCAGACGGATGGCATTTTAGGTGGCCTACTGTTACCATAAAATGACAAAACAGAATATTAAATCAAAGATGTGCTACATAAATAAATGAAGGGGTGGATTTTTTAGTTTTATAAATGTTGCAGGAATTTGTTAAAAGGGCAAAACTTTTTTAATGTGATTTTTATTAAGAGCTTTTACATAGATAAAAGATAAATATAAAAATATATAAAGAAAAGAAAAAAAGAGAAAAAAGAAAAAAGTGCAAAAAGCAATACAGTGAAAGAAAGTGAGATAATTAAAGAAACAAGAACCAGAAAAAATAAGTGACTTCTGACCTTCTTTTCAACAGTTATAAACAAACTCATTGTCCCTCTTACAAAAATCCTTGCAGCCCTTTATTCAATCCTTTTTCAATCATCATATCCAGAAATCATCATTTCACTTTTTTCCATTTTCAGCAAAAAGTCTTTTATAAAAGTACTAATTGTTTTGTCCCTGACCAACAAGTCCACTTTGTCATTTCTGCCAGTTCTGCCATTCCACCATTGTGGGTGTTTCAGTATTTCTCCATTGTTGGGCATATAATCATCTTACTGCAGTTACCTTATATAAAAATTAAAAAGGCAAACCTTGATGAATTTGCCAGACTTCCTAATACAAGGAAAGTTGTCCAGCCAACGTCTGGCGATGGTTTCTATCCTTTAAGATACTTGGGAGCAACAGAGACAGACTTTCTTCAACTTGCCTTGCTACACTTATCTGGGAACATCTGTATCTGGTGCGACTTTTCTGGCCTTCTTAAAGATCACAGGATTTACTCTGACCATCTCTCTACTCAGGGATCAGCTGTCAGCCAGGCTGGCCATGGGATTAAATAACAACTTGGAATGCAATCAGGATTCCTTGCATTATGATAAGCAGGACCACTTATATCAGTGTTCCTCAACCTTGGGAACTTTAAGAGCTGTGGACTTCAACTCCCAGAATTCCCCAGCCAGCATCAATTCCCCAGCCAGTTGCTAAGGTTGAGAAACACTGATCTAGAACAATATAGTGAGGCTGTAGAGCTTTGGGAATTTCTCCCTTTTTCCAATGCTCATCCAGTCAGCCTAAAAGGAGGATGAGAAACAGCTTACTGTGGCTTGTCTGGATGGGTGGGGGAACCAGGCTACAAAACTAGGACAAGCAAACCATGTTTTAGGCAGAGTGTTATTCACTCCCAGCCCATGTGGTCTGGTTATGATTCAATGGGTTGTGCAAACACAAAAACATAGCTTAACATTCTGCAAACACAGTCCCTGTCTTAGAAAGATCCTGCCTGCTGCTAATGGTAAGAAGGAAGCAGTGATGGGGCAAGGGAGAGGTTTCCCGGCCTCCAAGCCGCCTTGCCATTAACTGTTAGAAAGCAGTACTGTAATTAGGAATCCCTATAGCCAGCAAACCATGACTTAAGGCTTAATGTGTACAAACCAGCACCCAGTACTATGCTCAAGCATGGTAGGAGAAGGAGACAGCAGAGGGTGAGATGGTTAGATAGCATCACTGAAGCAATGAGCATGAAACTGAGCAAACTCAGGGAGGCAGTGAAGGACAGGAAGGCCTGGCGCGATATGGTTCATGGGGTCGCGAAGAGTCCGACACGATTTAACGACTGAACAACAGCATGATGTTTGGAAAATTGACACATGCTTCCTTGAGTTCCTAGTAGAATAATGACAGAATACACAAGCACAAAAGAAATAACCTACTTTACGTGGTAGCAAACTGAATATTTGAACCAACTTTACTTTCCTCTCCAAGAATATGGGTCTGCTCTCAGGCTGCAATAAACTTCCTAAAGGAATAAATCCTGCTATGTACATTAGACACATTTTAAGTAAGCAGATAGGACTGCACTATCAACCTATCATGTCTGTCTTTTAAATATGGCGATATACCCTTTATTTGCCTTCTTCCTTACAAAACAACAACTGTTCTTTTGAAGTTGTAAAGTTGGTGCAGGAATAGGGAGGGGAGATAATTTGGTGAGACCACAGGCATTCACTGGAAGGTGCCCATCATCCTCAGCTTCCTTCTATTTCTAATCAAATTAAGTGTCTGGTGGAGACGTTTACAGCTTTCCCCCCTTTTTTTTTTCCTCCAGAGCAAGATGTTTGACAGGAGAAAGTTATGTTCTTTTGAAGAGTAGTGACAGTTTTGGCAAACGCTACCCTTCTTCAAGTATTCAATTTGCCTTCACTGATGGATTATCCAGGACTATGCCTCGCTAAGGAAGGAGGTGCTTTGCTGGGAATTCAGAATAACTCTTTTTAAAAAAAATTTAAATTCTTTTAAAAATAATAACAAAGAAAGAAGGGGAAAAAAAAGAAACAAAACACAAAGATAATTGTGATAGGGATACATACATTCCCAAAGTAAACAGTTATAGTTCTATATGTACTTATCTAATGCAAATATTACTCAAGTACGTATATATTTCTAATACACTTATATAATTATGTTTTTTTTTTAACCTCCTGTATCTTGTATAAATGTATCCCACATTTCATTATATTTGTCCATGCAATGTCTATGTCTATAGGTCATCCACTCATAAGTGGCAAGTGCAAACATGTCTTCAATCCATTGACTAAATGGGGCTATACATTTATCTTTCCAATGTTGCAATATCAGTCTTTTGGCCATAGTAAGGGCACAGAGAATCCATTTATGTTGTCCAGTTGTCAAATTCCATGTACTAGGTATATAGTTCAAAAGAATATGATCCTCTGAAAATTTTAGCTTTTGTCACACAATCATGTTTATATAATCCACTATTTTCTCCCAAAACTTGGTAAATATAGGACATTGTAAAAACATATGTTTTAAAGAAGCATTATCCTTATTACATCTCCAACAAAATGCTGTTTTTGACAGTCCCTTTCTATACAAACATAATGGAGTTCAATAAATTCTAAATATTTTTTTTGTTGTATAAGTTGTAATTTGAAGTCCTTTGACACTCTTGCTATAGAAGTTAAGACACTCTCCCATTGCCTAGACAATATAGGAACCTCTAATTCTTTATTCCACTCATTTCTTAGCATCTGCATATCAAATTTATTTATTGATAACAAATATCTATAAAAACTAATAGTAGGATTTTTAGTTCTAAAGGACTTAACAAGTTGTTCTAGTATCTTGGGTGTCTCAGAAGCTGAAAATGCTGCTGGTCCAAACAATATTGTTAACAAATGCTGTAAGTATGGCCATTGGCAATGTATCTGATAGATATTTATCTCTTAAGAGTTAAGAGTATGTTAAAAATTCATCTTCATCATCTATTAGTTGATCCAAAGTCAATATCCCTGCTTCCATCCAATTTTTCCATATGACCATCTTTTTCACAATTTTTAAAGTTGGGTTTCCCCATAAAATCAGTTTAACATAGGAAAAAGGGTCAATTTTTTAAATTAGACATTCCATTCCATAACTTTCTGACTGATGTAATTGTTTCCAGAGATACTAGAGTTTTAGTGTATTTAGATCCTAATACTGTCCATCCAACCAAAGGTGCTATTCCAAAGTTGCCCAAACTGGAAAATTAACACCAATTGTTGGCTTCCAGTATTTAATACTTGACAATAGGTAAGCATGGTGATATAGCTCCAATTTCAGAAAACTGAATCCTCCCTCATTAATTGGTAACTGCATTTTCTATAAAGATATTCTTGGAATCGAAGAATCTCATAGAAATTTTCTAAACAAAGAATTTATTTTCTGAAAATATTTTCCAGATATATAAACTGGAATTCCTCTCAGAATATAAATTAACCTGGGAATAATATTCATTTTGAGAGTGTTCACCTTTCCCCAAAGGGTGAGGTTTAATGACTTCCATCTATTGATATCTGAAGAAACCAGAATAATTCTTTATGTGAATGTTCATGTAGTGCTCTTCTTCCAATGCAATTCAGCTCTGCCAGATGCTGGGTACTTTCTCCAACTCTCCCCAGGATTAGCACTCCTGATAAGTCATTTTTTAAGATCCCTAATTTGAAAGCTTTAAGTCCCATCTTTGTCCGCAAAATGTATACCCTAATTCTCACCATGTGCTGCTTCTTTGCAGGATTTGCCCGACCGTTAGTTTAATGGCTTCTGTGGGGGAAGGGATCATTGTATGATCCCCAAGCAACTAAAAGCCAGAGACATTTTGCTGGTGTGGAGACACCATAGCTTTTTTTCAAAGGTGGCATTTTAATGCCTCTTGGCTGGAAGTGTGACAATGACAAAAGTAGAACATGCAAAATATATATAGGTAGTCATTGCTAAAAACTCCTTTCATCCATCAGGGATTAAACTGAGGTGAGTAGACATCCCATATGCATGGTGGAAGCACTTTGTAATCAATATGCTCCATCATACTTCTACTTTAAATAAATCTTAGGGAGCTTTGGCACTCTTGTTTATATGGATCCTTTTTCCACCCAAAAGGAATTTAATCTGGGCACAAAATAGGTATGTTTTAATTTGTATACTAGTTTTTTTTTTTAATCTGTTCAATTGTGCCCAATTCTTGGAGACCACCTGGACAAATCACTGCAGTTTTCTTTTTTCAGAAGTGGTTTGCCCTTGCCTCCTTCCTAGGACTGACAGAGAGTGACCGGCCCAAGGTCATCCAGCTGGCTTTGTGCCTAGATGGGACTAGAACTCCCGGTCTCCTGGTTTCTAGCCAGGTGCCTTAACCACTACACCAGACTGGCTCCCTCTACTAGGGTAACCAGATGCAAAACAGAACCAGGATCCTGTACATTTAAAGATTGTGAGGAAAACAGAATTTCAGCAGAGTATGTTTTTTCTACCCCTGTATGACAAGTATGTTGAAGTTTCTTCTGCAGGAATGAGGAATTTATCTTCTAAATGTGGCTGAACCAATTCCCTACACCTCCTAGTATTGTTCATGGTGGTGTGAGACTAGGCTGAAGCTGCCATAACTAAAGATGAAGCAAGGACATAAGCAGAGAGGACAAAAAGCCAGAAATCTTGTCTAAAATATCCCTTCATGGAGGTAGGTAAGAAGGAAACAGGTTGTTAAGGAAACAAAGGAAAAACGTCACCTGAACCAGACAAAGGAAGCTGGGCCTGAGCACATAGAAAAAAACCCCAATCCTAGCTGATCAACAAAGCAAGAACTTTTGGGGATAAAAAGGGGTCCTGAAGCCCGCCCACTCCTTGAGTCATTTTTGGATCCAGACTTGGCGGCTTCCATCCCTCTAGCTAATGCCTGGCAGACCTGTTGAGAAGGACATGGGTAAGTGTGGATTAGTGTGTGTGTGTGTGTGTGTGTAAGAAAGAGCAAATGTACATTGTAACCAGTAAAGTTTTGCTGTTACTTTAAATTCACTGAGTCTCTGTGAATTTGAAAGAACCTGATGTATCTCAGTGTTCGGTTGAAAGTGATTTGTGTGTGTCCCTAATTATTTCCCGGCTGTTGACCAGGGCCGTGTGTCTTGTCTACTCTAGCTGTCTCTGTCTAGAAAACCCAGGTAGAAAGCAAGGGGGGCTTACAAGATCGGCATGCCTCAACAGACTATGAGTGTGTGAGTGAGTGACCGACCATAAGCTGAACCTGGAAGCCCTGTAACAGTGGCTCCTTGGAGTTGTAGTCTAGAGAGCCACAGATTGCCCACCTCAGTTATATACTCTATCACAAATGCGACTTCCTCTTAGGTAAACCTTCTTGGGCCATGGGATCCCTTCTTTAAAGTCCCAGTCTTAACTCCAATCCTCACCTTCCTTTAGACCCACCAGCCAAGGCAGAGCATAGGAGACACAGCAGTTCCAGGTTGGTGTTTGTTCTTTGCAATTGGCTCATGTTTTCAACACAATTTCTACTGGCTGGGATTTGGCAGGATGTGACCACATGTGTTACATTTTGTGATGTTTGCCATTGTGTAGGGAACTGCACAGACTGAAAGAAGGTGCCTGGAACGAACTGCCACTTGTTGATCTTAAAACCAGTAACTCTCCTTGCAACCAATATCGATTCAAAAGAAAGTTCATTTATTAAGAATAAGTGTACAGATCCAAAGCATTGCTGAGACTGAATAAAAGCGCGCCAAAAACTGCTTTTCTTTCTTTTCCCCCCCTTTCTTCGCCCTTAGTTCTTGTCTTCTGATTCCCTTGCTGGCATGGCCTTGAACATTCTAGGGCTTGTGATAAGAAACCATCTGCATCAAACGGTCTCTCCTTCCTACTCCCCCTCCCCTTTTCCAATGGCAGAACCGCAGCATGTAGAAAAAATCATTTTTTTTTTTTTTTAAACTAGCCATATAATAATCTACTATAAAATCTTGCGAGGATTCTGACATACTGCCCCTCCACAGAAAAGGATGTCAGTCAGATGATTCCTCTTCTTCACTCTAAAAGGAAAAGCAAAGATACACATAATACAATAACCAATCTAATTGTTAAGGCTTTGTAGGATAAGCATCATAAAATTTTTTAACTAAACGTGGGGCCTTTACATGTTTCTTGTCAACCCATTCAGCCATTGACTTGGGAAAATGTTTCCACTGAATTAAAAATTGAACCCCCCCCCTGTGCTTTCTGCTGTCCAGTATTTCTTTAACTTCAAAATGTTGTTCTCCTTCAATCATCAATGGTTTAGGAGGTACTGGAGAGGGATGCCACTGAGAAGACTCCTTATATGGTTTAAGCAGGTCGCAGTGGAATACTGGATGGATTTTTTTAAAGGTGGCAGGCATCTGTAATCGTAGTGAAACTGGATTAATTACGTTATCGATGACAAAAGGCCCTATGAATCTTGGAGCGAGCTTTCTGGAAGGTTGTAATGAAAAAAAGGGTGAAGGACAACCAGAAGGAGAGTTATTGGTAAAATTAAATGCCCAGATTGCTCAGGATGAGTGGTTCAAAAGCAGCAGCCAGTTGCTAGTAAACAAACAAGGGGCATGGTGGTGGCAAGACAAGCTATATGTCCCTGCAGATGCTAGAAAGTGGGTTTTGCAAAGAAGTCACGACAGCAAAACAGCTGGGCACTTTGGTTTTGTGAAAACATTACATCTGATCAGACGTCAATTTTGGTGGCCAACAATGAGAAAAGATGTAGGGGAATATGTAGCCACATGCCCCACGTGTGCTATGGCCAAAAAGAGAGGGGGCAAACCAATGGGGCTTCTACAGACAGTAGCAAACCCTGTAGCTCCTTGGAAGCAAATAAGCATGGATTTTATTGTAGACCTGCCCGAAAGCAACAAAAAGACTGTTATTTGGGTAGTTACAGACCTTTTTTCCACACAAGCACATTTTGTGGCATGCCAAGCCATTCCATCAGCACCCAAATTGGCTAAATTATTCATACAACATGTCTACCGAGCTCATGGGGTCCCAGAACGGATAATTTCGGATCGCGGGGTCCAGTTTACTGCCAAATTCTGGAGAGCGTTCCTAAAACTACTGGGGGCATCGCAAGGCTTGAGTTCGGGTTACCACCCCCAGACAGCGGGATCATGTGAACGTCTGAACTCGGTATTGGAACAGTATTTGAGATGTTTCATTAACTACCAACAAGACAATTGGGATGAACTGTTACCATTCGCTGAAGTAGCTTATAATAATGCAGTGCACCAAAGCACTGGTCTCACCCCTTTTAAAATAGCTACAGGACAAGACTTTGTACCCATCCCAGAACTGCCTAAGCAGACCACTCAAGTCGCTTCGGTTGATGAGTGGATCCAGCAGATGACACAAGTGTGGCCTCAGATTGCTGCCTCGTTGCAGGAGGCCAGAGCTACATACAAGAAATTTGCAGATGCTAAGAGAACACCAGAAAAAGACTGGAAAGTAGGAGATAAGGTTCTTTTATCTACTAAACATCTTAAATCATTACAACCTTCCAGAAAGCTCGCTCCAAGATTCATAGGGCCTTTTGTCATCGATAAAGTAATTAATCCAGTTTCACTACGATTACAGATGCCTGCCACCTTTAAAAAAATCCATCCAGTATTCCACTGCGACCTGCTTAAACCATATAAGGAGTCTTCTCAGTGGCATCCCTCTCCAGTACCTCCTAAACCATTGATGGTTGAAGGAGAACAACATTTTGACGTTAAAGAAATACTGGACAGCAGAAAGCACAGGGGGGGGGTTCAATTTTTAATTCAGTGGAAACATTTTCCCAAGTCAATGGCTGAATGGGTTGACAAGAAACATGTAAAGGCCCCACGTTTAGTTAAAAAATTTTATGATGCTTATCCTACAAAGCCTTAACAATTAGATTGGTTATTGTATTATGTGTATCTTTGCTTTTCCTTTTAGAGTGAAGAAGAGGAATCATCTGACTGACATCCTTTTCTGTGGAGGGGCAGTATGTCAGAATCCTCGCAAGATTTTATAGTAGATTATTATATGGCTAGTTTAAAAAAAATGATTTTTTCTACATGCTGCGGTTCTGCCATTGGAAAAGGGGAGGGGGAGTAGGAAGGAGAGACCGTTTGATGCAGATGGTTTCTTATCACAAGCCCTGGAATGTTCAAGGCCATGCCAGCAAGGGAATCAGAAGACAAGAACTAAGGGCGAAGAAAGGGGGGGAAAAGAAAGAAAAGCAGTTTTTGGCGCGCTTTTATTCAGTCTCAGCAAAATGTAACGAACTGCCACGTGTTGATCTTAAAACCAGTAACCCTCCTTACCTTTAATGAATGGGTCGCTATGGCCGGCGCGTCTGTTTCAACTGCGGGGAGCCGGGGCATTTTGCCGCTGCGTGCCCTAAAGCGAAGACGGAGCAGGAAGGCAAGAAGACGGAACGGAAGGGGCCGAAGTCTTCAAAGCCCGGCTAGCTCAGTTGGTAGAGCATGAGACTCTTAATCTCAGGGTCGTGGGTGCCATTGGAAAAGGGGAGGGGGAGTAGGAAGGAGAGACCGTTTGATGCAGATGGTTTCTTATCACAAGCCCTGGAATGTTCAAGGCCATGCCAGCAAGGGAATCAGAAGACAAGAACTAAGGGCGAAGAAAGGGGGGGAAAAGAAAGAAAAGCAGTTTCTCATGCTTATTTGCTTCCAAGGAGCTACAGGGTTTGCTACTGTCTGTAGAAGCCCCATTGGTTTGCCCCCTCTCTTTTTGGCCATAGCACACGTGGGGCATGTGGCTACATATTCCCCTACATCTTTTCTCATTGTTGGCCACCAAAATTGACGTCTGATCAGATGTAATGTTTTCACAAAACCAAAGTGCCATTACCACCCCTGCCAATCATGGAAGTGCTGTTCCAGGGAGTGGATGGAGATATACTGAGTGCCATGCTACCCAAGAAAGAAACAATATGTGATGACCCTAGAGGATTATGCCAGAACCAGTACTCCTGACCTGAAGTCTTTTTCATTTTGTCTCCCAGCCTTTTAGATCTAATGAAAGTATGTAGGGGAGATGGGTGGGGACAAATCAAATCAATCAATCAATCAATCAATAAAAAATATATTTTTATCTTATTGGAGTGGAGTTGCGGGGTGTGGGTGGGTTTAACACCTACCACTACATGTAGTCCTCATTTAGTGACTACAATTGGGACTGGCAACTCAGTTATTAAGCGAAGCAGTTGCTAAGTGAAACTGTGACACTGCTTATGATCTTACTTTAGCTTTCCCTTGCTTTACAGACCTGTGAAGGTCATAAATGTAAGAGCTGGTTGCAACATTACTTTTTCATCACTGTTGTAACTGCAAACATTCGCTAAGCAAGGCAGTTGCTAAATGAGGACTATCCGTATTACTGTTGGTTCCTAACATGTTATAGTTTTAGCCTGTCAACTGTTTTAACTTGTTGCTTTTCATTACTGGCTGCTCAGAGAGCTATTTGAAAGTGAGGTAGCCATATTGATAGGTAAAACTAAAATAAACCCAGCAAACAAATATATCCAGGGAAGTTTTTCTCACCTGCTAATGACATCCTGAAATACTTTGAAAGTAAATCTTCCCAAAGACAGAGGCAACAGCATGGTGCTGAGTACGACCTCCTGAGATCATTTGTGCTTGTGGGCAGATTTCCTTAAAAGCTGGTTTACCATTTTGCCAAGTAAAATGGGGAGCTGGTACACCTATCAATCATTACATTTATTTGAGAGTAAGCTCCCTAAACTGCTGTTTCATACAGCAAACTTACCAATTAGACAGTATTTTCTGAGATGTTTACTGGGACAAAGAAAAAAATTGATATCCTTTAATTAAACACCAGTATCAATAAAAAAACCTCGCTTGGTTCAATGAATCCCAAGTGGCAAACAGAAGAATGAAGACTGAACCAGTATTGATAAAGCTCCTTTGGGACTAAGAGCAAGGAAAACAGCTGGTTCAGCGGCCTGAACTTTTGCTCCTTCTTTTGGAGATGTGAGATGAGCATGTTATATGCTTTTGAAAATCTGTGGACTTCCAGAGGAAGAAATGGCGGACGGAGGATGGCTCTGTGAAAAGCAGAGCTGACAACCATGGTGAAGAATGAAGAGCCAGTGAGTAGACCAGCTCTTCAAACCTCTCCAGACAAAGAGAGGACAGGAGATCGCCCACAAGTGCTCCAGATAGTTGCTCCCCATAAGGAGACTGCAAGACAGTAGTCTCCAGTGGGTTCTGAGCACTGGGAGACAAGGGAATAACCATCTTGCTCAAACCATGCTTGGTATCTTTAAAAGGACACTAAGTCCATATACTTCCTTTTTTAATCACATTCGGAAATTGCTTATTAACTACTTTTCAGCTATTAGAAACCTTTGGATCAACAAGTCTGAAAACACTGGGTGAGTCTACCTTCAATGCTTAATGAAAGAAAATTTTAACTTCAAGCTTAATTAAAAAAAAAAATTAAAGAAAAAACAGCAAAAGGTGGATTAAAACTTTGATTTTAGAAAGCTACAAACAGACTAAGGGTCCTGATATATTTGAAATAAGATTTTGGAATGAATTATAAAGAATCCTTCCCATGGGAAAATGCTTTTGTTTTGAACTTTTTTTTTTTAAATAAGATTTTAAAAATTGAACACTAGAGGGAACTAAAGATTTCAATTAAAGAAGAACACATAAACTTGACTAACAATTACAGAACGGTGCAAAATATTCTAACACTGGAAATATTGAAGGATACTTTTGGAAAATGGAGTCAGAAATTAATATTAACGTCAGCAGTGATATCTGCCTCCATGGATAGACTGTGTCTAAAAGATGTTATGGAAGAGGAACAAGTTTTACCTGACAAGACAGAGATTGAGTTGAAAATGGATTTACAAATGACAGGCTACAAGAACAACATGTAACAACATAAATAACATGGCTGATGTTTTAATAATTAAAAGGGACATAAAAACAATAAACCGAGAGAGTGACCTGGATAATTTTTCTATAGTGAACTTACAAAACAGATTTGTTAAAGCTTTGAAGACTCTTGTGAGAAGGGACAAAGAAGAAATGAAATCAAGTTCTACGACATTATTTGAATGGACTAGAGATTGAGATTATTAGAAGTAAAAGGAAGGAATAGAAAATTGGTTTATCTGATCAAGGTTAAAATAGATATGTTGTTATTTCTGGTAACTCTTAATGGACTTTTGCTGACACCAGGACTGAAATGATGATGCTTTATGGATTTGTTTATAGATAAGAGATGGGATATGGGAAGACAGGATCATTTGTTGTACAGTAATTTAAAAGGAGGTGAAGTTACTAAAATTGTTTATAGTTGTTGTGATGAAGGTGGGAATTCACTTCTTTATATATTTCTTTTCTTTTTCTTTACTATGTTCTTATTTTTCTTACTTTTTTTTTCTTTTTATCCTTTATGTCTTTCCTATTTTTTTCTCTTTGCACCTTTTTCTCTTTCTCTCTATTTTTATTTCTTTTAGTTTGTATTAATTATAATACAAATATACAATACAAAGTAATTATAGTTGTATAATTACTGTTGTAATTATAATCTTTAATCAAATTACTTAAAAAAAAAAGAAAATCTGCTTCTCAGTCCTGGCCATAAACTCCATGTCAGTTCTTTGAATTCTCACCCCAATGACCTATTCTAACAGTGACGCTGGTAGAAGGAGGGCTTACTGCATAATTTATGACCTAGATAAATCACTGTGTGGAATGGCTGGTGCCGGATCTACTTTGTAGGGTGCCTGAGGGTGTGAGAGCACACAGGACTTGCGATTGCTAAGAGAGATGAATGATGAGAAGGGAAAGCTCAAAACTTAGTCTACTGTATCTAGACTCAGCTGTAAAATTCCAGACAATTTGGTAGGCCTTTCAAAATGGAGACATGGGTTTAGAGATGCTGGTAACTCATACTGCAGGAAGGAGATGAAGTCAGGTTGCCATATTCAGTTTGGTTAAGGTTGTTTTCATAAAAGAAGTTTGAAGATGAGCCATCATCATCATCATCATCATCATCATCATCATCATCATCATCAAACCTGCCAATCTCAAAACACTGTTAATAGGAGTTGCCCCATTCCCAACTCTTACAGGTCCATGAATAACAGAAATCCCCTCACCCTATTCCACAGAAAAACTCCTTTCATGATTTTATCTGTGCATAGACGCAATAAATAAATAAATGAATCTGAATAGTTTCTATGAGGGAGAGTTGGAAAATGATCAAGGTCACCTTTCCCTTTGAAAGGCCCAAACTTTAGGCCCTGGGTAAAGCAGGAGTTCCCATAAATAGTAAAATGGATGGCCCACACATTTCACAGAGCCGCAGTGTTTTAAGTAAAACAACAGCAACAACAACGACACATTTCACTGCAGTTTTAGATGCACCACAGCTGAGCTACAAATAAATTGGCTCAACTTTAGAAAACAGTGAGGTCTGGAGCTGCTTTCAAAATGGTGCAGAATCCTTGAGGGGAAGT
Source organism: Liasis olivaceus (assembly GCA_030867105.1). NCBI lineage: Eukaryota > Metazoa > Chordata > Lepidosauria > Squamata > Pythonidae > Liasis > Liasis olivaceus. The sequence goes on from CM061348.1 coordinate 142,587,480, forward strand.
TCCCTCAGTGCTGGGAGAGCAAGAAGTCAGTAGGATGATTTTTTCCTTCATTAATGTATTATGATGCCCTCCCTCCACCCGGCCCCCAGGAAAAAAAAAGCCTAGGGCTCAGCCTCGGAAAAGAAACTCTCTTGGATAATACATTCATTGAATAAATCTCAAATCTAGGCCTGTGGATTCTATCTGAGCAACCCTGCTGGATTGCCCATGTGAAACTGGGCTCCTGTATTACTTAAACATGTGGTAAAATGGGTGTTCTAAGCCTTGCAGCTTTAAAATCCTCAAACTCTTTCCCTCCATGAAGCCTGACCTTGCTCATCTTTGGAGTATGGCCACTGTCACATCAAGCTGACAAAAATGGCACACTCAGCTTAGCCTATTGGGCAAATTCGGCCTATTATAGTTTATTCCAAAAGCCATGATTGCATGAACTGTGGCATAATGTGATGGGTGAGCCAGGACACCTGAGGAGGGAGCAGAAACAGAGTCGCCCCAGCCCTAGTCTGATGTGCAAATAATTGTGCTCTCTTAATAGAGGCTGAAGGATTGGGGACTCCTCCTTGCCTGTCCTTCCCCCACCTTCCCCCCAGCTGCTGAATTGGCACCAAGCCAGAAGGTGCTGTGACTGAGGCGTGTGAGGCAGACCATGAGTTCATTTGCACAAGGGCTGAGAGCAGCAACAGCAACCAAACATTGTGAAGGGGATGCTAAAAATAGAGATGTGTCAGAGCTAGAGTGAGAGAGAGACAGATGGAAGTGGAGCTGCAGAGGGAGGATGGGGACCCTGAAAAAGGCTGAGAGATTGGAGGTCAGCACTCAAGTTGTCATTGATTCAGAAGAGGCATGACAGTGAGCCTGGTGGTCCCCCTCTGATTGTTCCCTTGGTTTGGCTATGGTGGCAGGGAGGAATGCATCTATACAGGATGGCTGGTTGCTATGGCTGATGAAACCTACTGTACAGGACCGCAATGGTGGTTCTCTTCCACCACTGAAATGTTCTGAATCCTGACCTCACAGACCTTCTTGAGTGGACCTCTCTGGGGACCCTGTCAGCTTTTCTGGGAATAGAGCTGTGAAGCCAATGATAAAGGGGGTTTCTTATGGGAAATCTGTTTTGGGAAAGAGGATCGGAGACAAACCTTACAGAAATTGGAAATGGCCTACACACAATGGGTCTTTTTACCTGGGGGCCAAAAATACACTTGATGCCCTCCCTACCACCACTTTCTTCTCGTTGCAATCTATGTGAAGGCATTTTTTTCATTTATTGATTTACATTTATATCCCACCTTTCCTCTGGAGCAAAAGGTTGCATATCCCCCCTTCCCAAAAAAACCCTCCTTCAATTTTTCTCTATAACAATTCTGTGAGATAGGTTGGATTAAGAGAAAGCAACAATCTAAAGTAACTCCATGAGCTTCCATGACCCAGAAGCTGGAGGGTGGGGGGCCAAGAACCTGAATCTTCCCACTCCTAATCCATAAACCTAGACCTTAACTACCACACCACACTAGCAGTTTGGTCCATTGAAGTCTGATCCAAGTAATGGGACTGGGTGGGTGGAGGGGAATTACTGAAACAGCTACTGCCTTGAATGATAAGCACGGCTCCATCTGAATCATTTGAGATATGGCAGCCTACTTTGGAGGACTCCCTTCCAGTAGAGTCCTCTACTTCCATATTGCAGATGCCCCCGTTCTCCTCCACCTAAAATTGTGCTCTATGGCCAGAAGAACTCAAAATCATCCTTCTGAATCCCTTAATGGGGAAGAACCAATCAGATGGTAGAAATGCATGTTTGAAGCCTGGAATGTAAAACATCAAAGGCCTACAGGATCCCTCAGGCCCACAGGCAGTAACAGCAACAGCAGGTCAAGTGGCATTTTCCAAACAGGTCACACTGATGAGTCTTCCTGGTGGGGAACTCCAAACCATCAGCTGTAATATAGGGGTTGATTTGCTACCGCTTGTCTTTCATCTTCAGTGTGGTTGTGAGGGGGGCATTTTTTGGGGGTGCAATGTGTTGGGGCCAGCAGTTTTTCCTTCAATGGATTAATGATTTCAGCTAAAAATTAGTTAAGCACTCAATAGCTACAGCTCTGGACAGGAAACGTGGACCCTCACTTCTCCCTCTCTTTGCCTACCTGCCCCTGTTGACAGTGTCATATAACAACATCATTCCCATTGTGTGTGATATATCAGGACCAATTTCAGATCAACAGTCCATTTCCCCATCAGGGTAGGGGGACTAGAAGTGGCCAGAGCAAACTTGGGTCTCTTTATTCCCTGTCAAGTTCCAGCTGTCCTACAGAGCAGGACATGTCCCCCTGGAAAAGGATAAAATCGCGGTTGCGTTTTTAAACAAAAATCTTTTTAGACCAGTAGGCAGTTTCTTCAGTAATGCTAAGAAGTGGAAGAAAAAGAGCTGGAAAACAACAACAACCGTGACATATGATATTGACAGAAGATAGAATGTCTTTTTTTTTAAAAAAAAGTCAAATTCCAAATCTGTCCTAAAACACTTTTCCACTGAAGCATCACCTTTATAAGATATTATGGGAAACAACATTAAAAGAGAACACAACCCAGGTGGAAATGTCACCACGAAAGTATCTCCAGGTATAGGTCAATTTCCCCCAGCCTGGCAGATGTGTCGTGGTAGGTACTGCTGGCCTGGAAGTAACGGAGTGAACAGCATATAGCTGTTCCACAATAAAAGCTTAAAGTGCAAATACCTCCAGGCTGGAATGAAGGAAACAGTCTTTGCTCTTGGCAAGCACATGTTTACTAGTACATTTCTGCCATGGCCTCAAGTCCAGGCAGTAGTCCAGACTGGGGAGGTCTGGAAACAGATTTCCTCCAAGCAAGAAATTAAACCAAGCCTCCCTCTGCCTTGCCTTGCCTTTTGCTGTTCAGTAATTGCCTGATCACAAGAAACAATGGGGTCTGCAATAACTAGGGGTTCCAGATGCCTAAGCGGAGAGCGTTCCCGCAGAAAAGGGTTGGCAGCTGCCACTTTTCATTTTCCTGCCACGACAGGCTGCACCTGCTCAGCTTCTTCACACCAGAGGAAGCATCACTGGCTACTTTTCTGTTTGCCAGGTTGCTGCTAAAAACACTGAGACAGGTTGTGGGTGTGAATTGGCAGTGGGGCCTGAGGTAATGGGGGGCCGCTGATGGGTGGAAAAACATGCTGCTGTTAGGCAGAAAATGAGAAATTCCTTTGGGCCTGCCTGCCTGACTTTGCATAACCTGAAGACTGGCACTTTTTTGTCCAATTTTGTCCGCTTCTTTTGCTGAAGGGATACTGGTGTTCTCCATGCAGTGAAGAACATCGCTGGTTGGGTTCAGCACATCAAACTCTTGTTAAAGACACAGGGTGAGTCACATTTCCCTAATCCATTCATAAGTTTTATGTATGCCTAGGTTCATGTGCCAGCTTAAGCCGTGGTTTCTTAACCCTGATTTGTTGAACAAGGTACTATTGGCTGAGTTCCCCAATATGAGGGCCTTCCATATATTTAGACTTCAAGTGTTTCCTGACAAAGCTTGTCTCCCAAATGAATAAGTGATGATGTATATCTGTTATATGATTGATATTTGGGGCAAAGGAAATTCCCAAATGGTAAAGGCATCACAGGGGAGGCTGTGTCGTGAAACAAAGTGAAGCTGCTTGCTGTAAGCAGCAGCATTAACTGGGGAGAGGAAGTGACAGAAAAGACGACGGTGGCGGGAATTGATATTTGGACAGACTCAACTCCTGACAGCAACATGCACCCCCTAACTGTTTGGATTAATTCTGGGACCTCTTGCACAGGAATTGGCATTGGCTAGCTTTGATGGGAGCTCATCCCAAGCTTGTCTCCTCAGATCATCATGAGGAGCCTTGCTCTGGATGCGCCTGACATTGGAGGTTAAGCAGGCAGTCACTCTAAACAAGACTTCTCCTCTAGCAGGGCTACCTCTTTAGAAATGTTCCCTTGGCACCTTTGTCGCCATTTGGATGTGAGACAGAGGCTGTCTTACTGTCTCTGGACAGCCGTTTAATTTTGCTTGTCTGGTATCAGGCTCCTTTGAATACTTGTTGACTTGTTACTTGTTGTATCTAAGCAGCTTGTATTTCAAATTCAAGGCAGCTCAGCTAGCAAGAAAGTACCCAGGAACCTATTAGAGGAGCTAGAGTGTCAGGCTCTGAAGTCAGCTGGATACATTTCCCCACTGGTTGGACTCTGGGGAGACAGATATACAGGTCAACTCTGGGCATACCATGAGCCTAGCGGTGACAGTGGACCAGCTTCAAGGATAGCCTTAGGTCAGTGTTGTCCAAACTTGGCCACTTTAAGATGAGTGGACTTCAACTCCCAGAATTCCCCAGCCAGAATCTTAAAGTGGCCAAGTTTGGACAACACTGCCTTAGGTGCTCCACAGGGAGGTCATTGAATAGTTCTTCCATGACTCTTGGTCAATAATCCCTCCAATTCTCATAGACTTTGGATCACATATGTGAGACAATGTTATGTTCTTAGCATCTGAGTCGGATCACTTTCTGGACTTGGTCCAGCGGGTCTGAGAAAAATCCTGCCGATTTTAAGAAGCCGATCAGCAGCAAGAATTGGAAGAGAAGTGGGCTATGAAACAGGACTCGCCCCACCTTCCCACAAAGTATTACTTATTCCCTGCTAGCTTTTGACAGTTTGGTGCCAAGGGTTTATGAATATGAATTGGTCTCCTAAATAATTGATTTTCCCCCCTCCAACCATCCAGTCCTGAGCTGACCCTCTTCATAGGCACTCCTGTGCTCTCTGACTGTTACTGGACTGGAAGATACTTCTTTAAAATACAATGCACTGATGTTTTTACCCTTTGGCCTGAACAATGATTTTGTATATTACACTTATTTGCATGCATGTCTTTGTGTCTGAAGCTTATCTTCTCTAAAATGAACAGATGAAAGGGGTTGTTGTTCTGTAGGAGTAGAGGCTTGTTCCACAGAGAGAGAGAAAAGCTGTCCCTGTGATGATTCTTTCTGGTTAATAGTACAGAACTACTCCTTTCCGTTTTACCCAGACAATTTATGCTCAGAAGTCAGAACGGTTAAAGTACTTCTATCCCACCCAGAAAGCTAAAAAAAAAACAAAAAACCCAAACAACAACAACAACCCAGTATGATAATCCCCTGATTTCATACAGAACAAGAATGCTGTATTTGTATATGTCACCTCTGAAATGGAGAATACAAGGTGTATCTCCATGCAGTGGTACCTTTCCCAAATCAGTAGAAGGTCTGCAGTAATGTTACCCAAGATTTTCATCAGCCTGTATGTATTTCATAAAGCACAATTCCAGATACAAAATTAACTTAAGAGATAGCGGGGCAAACAGATGGCGCTTTGAGATAGCCAGCCTTTCCATGGCCCAAAGTCTTCTTGGTTCCATTATGACTATGCAGCAAGAATTAACTGTTTCTGACTGTTTCTAAATGAGAAAGATATTAGGACACTAAGGGAGCAGTCATGTTTGCAAGCCAGTGAGAATTTTCCCTTCCTAACCTATAGCTGAACACAAAACTATCAGCCAGTCGATGCCTACTTGTCAGTCAGTAACCAGTGCATCATGCTGTTCTTGGGGTACGGTGCTGGAAAACAAGCCCCTGGCTCTCTAGAAACAAGGGTAAGGGGCTGGTGTTTCTGGGTTCAGCATGGTGGCAAGCAGGCCTGGTCTTCCAAGCTACTTGCACAGTCCTAATGGCTATACTGGATTTGGGCCCCTTTACCCAGACGAGACATTCAGCCACCATGTCGGGATAGCAGGACATGGAAGGCAGGGCAGGCTAGGGATCCTTTTCAGCGATCACCCAGATCGCTCTGGGCAAGACAACACAGTGAAATGCCTCCACCTGTGCAACAATGTCCACTGCTTGAAAGCAATATTTATGGAGCGATGTAAAATTTGTGACGGGAATTAGGATAATCTGGGGCTTACGGGAAGCATCCAGCAACAATGTTGTATGCCCGGGGGTGGGGGTGAGAACTCAACTTGGTGTGCATCCATGCAGCCAGATGTGCTGAAGCAGGGGATGCTAAGTTTGGGGTCTCCCTCTCTCTCTCTTGCCATCTCATTCACTTGATGTAGCCCACTTACGGTTAGAGAGTGAATAACGTGCCAGTACATTCATATAACCATTCTTTTTATAAAGGCAGTCATTTTCCTTAAGCCTGTGAGGACAAGTCTGCATTTAAGCCTTTAGAACAGAATAGAAAATAGATAGACGGTAGACAGCCAGATGATAGTGACAGAGAGAGAGAGAGAGAGCTATGCAGTAGATATGGATGGATGGAATGGAGGAAATATTATTGGATTATTGGTTTTTAAAGACCACATAATTCTGGCTTGGTTTAAATGAGCCCGTGTCGCTTTTTCCAGAGATCCTGGACAATCGCTTCCATTAATAAAGAGGATGGTGATATAAATGCCCATGGTGAGTTACCTCCTTTTGAGAAAAGAGGCAGCCATTAGGGCTGTGTGTGCTTCTGAACCCATGCAGCTCGAAGAGAGCCCCTTTCTGCTGTTCATTAATGCAGTCTAACTTTTGGTAGGCTTCTGTGTGAGCCTGAAGGAAAAAAGGTACTGCTGTTTTCAGGCAGTGACTCATTCGAGTTAATGCAGCTCTTTCTGAATCATTTCTGAAGCGTGCACAGCCCTAACAGCTATACTTGTAGTGTATAAATTCGTGGTAAACGATAGTATAGTCTTGAGAATTAATTGTCCGGATGAGAGGTTTTTGTTTTTTTTTGGATGTTTTCGCCCTGATGCTAATGCCCAGAGAGGGAGACAGCTGCCATGAGAAATTTCTAAGATAAGATCACTGCAGAGTTTACTTGGGAACGATTCTGGATCTGCAGCAGAAAAACAGACCCCACTTCAGTGGGCGCTATTCGCTCACTTGGATGGGCTGATGAGTTTCGTTTTCTTTTTATGAAGCTATCCCTTGTGTTGTTACATGTTTATTTTCTTCATAGGCAAAATAAAAGCCAATGACTCAGAAATATCCAGTAGCCTGGAAATGCTACAAATATAAGAAAATGTTCAGAACAAAGCTACACAGCACCATGCAAGTTAATATCTTTTAGGAAGCCTGTGGAAACTATTTATTGGTATATTTCAAAAAGCTTTTAGGTGTTGATTACATTGGATTTTACATTTAATTGTTAGATCATTTCGGGACATTTGGTTTTCTCGTCTTGTGACTTTAAAGAAAATGTACATTCCCTCCTTGGCTTACTGCGGCAAAGAATGAAATATAAACTGTCTAAACAAGGAAATGCGTGTGAATTGAGGCAGATTTTTCAGTTTTTCCTTGCTCTACCTTGGTTCTCAACATGCAGTGATCAAAATAGGAGAACAAGGGGAGGCAAACCCCTTGTTCTGTGTGTCTGCTGTCCTCTGGTTATGGTTGGATTTGGGCCTTCCCTCCATCATTTTGGCATCTTTGGGCATCCATGATCTTGGCTCCGTGGCCTAAGGAAGCCTACAGTTTTTCTGGCGGCATCTCTTCGCATCTACAAGGGCTCTCAGAGCTGCTTTTCTGGCTCTGTACAGCTCCTGTGTCCCAAAGACATCTTCAGCAGTACAGATGAAGCAGCTCCCTAAAGTGGCCCCATTAAAAGGACATCTCCCAGGCCCACTTTAGATAAATTGCACACCTCCAACCATTAAATCCTCAATAGCAAAAGGGAGGGTGGGAGGTAGAATGCATTTCCCATTAGCGGGAGGAAGACAGGCCTTTTCCATCTACCTGTCCTGTCTTCAGGCACAACTAATTAACTGCATACTGTCTCTACATGTACACCCCTCAGCTCTTTTCCAGCTTGGAGAAAATCTGCTGTAAATGTCCGTGAAGAGCTATTCCCTGTTAATAAAAGCAGTTTTAAGTCACCAGCTTAAAGCTGGAATTTTACAGTAACATTTAAAGGCAGCTTTGGAAGCGGTAAAAAAAATGTCTTGATCCCTCCCTGTTGATTTTTCATTCTACCTACATTCAGCCAAAGGAGAGGACACAGTCAACTCTTTCTAATACTACTCCTGGATTGCTAAAGTGCCCGGCTGCGGGCAAGGGAGGGCTGATTGGCCTCTGCGTTTTTCTGAAAGCAGGCTAACTACTGCTGGGCCTAACTGAAATCTTAGCTAGGCTTCAAATCCTCTGTCTGTTCACAGATGAAAATAGAGACACCCCTCCTCTCGTAACAGATGTCTGAGTCTACCTCTTCCCGTGATTATTGCATATTGTGATGATTACACTCTACCCACTGGCTGCTGTTTCCATTTACACGTCAGCAGCAGCTCCATCGCTGATTTAAAAACCACAATTGAGTTTATCCTTTTGGCGACTGATACAATATGGTAAACATGATTACTTTGTGCAAGGCTCTCAACAGACCCGGTGTGTGTCTGTCTGTGTTTGAAACCATTCAGAGATGCAACTCGAGGTAAGAGCCAAGGCCTGACAAATGACAGCTGTCATCCTCACTGGAACACTTTTAAAAGACATTCTCCCAAAAGGCAATGTCAGAGACAGTGATTTATCAGGAACAAGAACCAGAAAATGTGGAATGTCCCAGATTCTTGATAATCCTTCCAGGAACTTCTGTTTAGCCTTAATATTGGACTTGGTCTGCTTCCTTCCTCTTCCTGTCTGCTCTAACCTTACATATTTTCAGATAGTGCACCCATAATTTTAATGACATTTTACTGAATAAATCATAAATGGCTGGGTTCATCAGAACTCTACACATGGATTTTGGTTCATTAACCACAATAACTCGGTTTACACGTTAGGCTAAAACACAGAAAGTTGTGCAAACCCAGATTTAACTCTGCAAGGCAGGAACTTACTGATTATACTGAAATCACTCTAGGACCTCTTCAGCCAAAGGTAAGCGTTAGATAAATAAATAAATAATTAAGAACTTACAAAATGCCAAGAGCAAATGGTTCAAAGAGGTAGTTATAATGCAAAGAGCAATTAACTATGGACAGGTGGTTGTTGTTAGATTTTTTATCCTGCCTTTATTATTTTTATAAATAACTCCAGGCGGTGAACATACCTCATACTCCTTCCTCCTCCTATTTCCCCCACAACAACAACCCTGTGAGGTGAGTTGGGGCTGAGAGAGAGAGAGAGAGACTGGCCCACAGTCACCCAGCCGGCTTTCAGGCCTAAGGCGGGACTAGAACTCACCATCTCCTGTGAGATGGTTATCCCCATTTCTAATTTCTCTGAGCCATCTGTTTATTTTTGTTTTCATTTTCTTGAAAGAACTTCAAAGAGGCTAATACCAATTAGTGGAGAAATTGAAGCATCATTCCTGAGCCTGATATCCTCCAAAATAAATTGGACTACCGTAATTCTCAGCCAGCATTCCCAAAGGTCTCAGAAGTCTGCATGTTCCTATGCAGAAATATATAATATAAGCAAAAATGTTCACGCCTAATTTTCTTGCTGCCTGTCAGGTTTCTATTCCTCCTGACTTTCTTTTTTAACATTAAAAATATTTCAATTAAAAAAGAAGGTGGAATGTTGTAAAGTGAAATGCCAGCCTCCAACATTATCTGTATTTTCAACCACGCCTCTGAGCTGCAGATAGATCTCAGATACTTTCTTAGAAAATAAAAACGAAGTGTGATTCTGTTACATTTGAAAGTATGTCCCCTACTCAAGAAAAGGTTGCAGATAAGCAGTAGTAGTATGGCAGACCGCACAGAATGGCAGGCAAGAGAGAGCAGTAGATATTTTGTAAATCTATACTTTCTGACTGGTTACGTCTTACACACACACACATTTTGTGATAGCCAAACGTTACTGTTGTTTTGCCTTTGAGTCATTCTTGACCCCTGGCGACTGCCTGGACTTCCCTGCAGTTTTCTTGGCAAGATTTTGGAAGGGGTTTGCCCTTGCCTGTTTCCTAGGGCTGAGAGTGAGTGTCTGGCCCAAGATCACTCAGCTGGCTTTGTGCTTAAGGCAGGACAAATGCTCTTCTGGTTTCTCTCCTGGTGCCTTAACCACTACACCACAGTGGTTCCTTCTGACAGACTCTCAAAAATCCACAAACTCCCCTCAGCCTAAAAGTCTGGGGAGGGGACCCATAGTCTGGGTAAAGAGAAATCGTAACAATGTCTGCCTTCTCTATTGGAACGAACGTTGTGTCGAAATCAGCCTTGCAATTTCTCAAATTTCCCTGCAAAGAGGTTTCTGGATTTTTCTCTTATTCTCAGGGAGTTTGAGGATTTCTTTCAAATTTCTCTTGGCTGTGTTTTTGAGCTTGCTTTATAATGGAAAATTACTAGTGATGTTAGTGTTGTTTTAGTACATATCTTTACATTAGTCTGAAGCCACTCTGGCTGTCTAGTGTGAAAAAAAGGCCTCCTTCCTTCCTTCCTTCCTTCCTTCCTTCCTTCCTTCCTTCCTTCCTTCCTTCGTTCTAATGGTAGTGTAAAAATCCAGAAAATCTGCAGACAAGTGAAGACATTTTTGAACGATGAAAGACAGGATATTTACACATATACCTTAGCTGCCTTGTAACTAGATAAGTACAAGAATGTCTCATTTCACATAGAGAATTTCACCAAAATTCTTATTTGAAGGATACTTCAAAAGCCAATTCTCTTTCATCAGGCTGAATGGGGACTGGCTGAAAGAAAAGGAGAACTATTTTGGCACAACACTACATAGTTGGAACTCCTTCCTAAGGAAGTTAAGGATACCTTCTTCCTTCTTTCATGCCCAAGGCCATATTTTGAAAAGAACAGTTTGTTGGCTAAATGCATTTTTCTCCCTGGGCCAAAAGACAAAGTGTCCTTTCCCCATTCCATTACACCAGCTGATCAGACTGCTAATTGAATCTCCCTTAACACTGGAGATAGTATGGCATTCTCCATTGCACCTAAAAGAAAAAAGATAATTCAAGGGGTGCATGTCAAGTCTAATGAAGCAGGTAATTTTATTTATTAGTAATAATAATATACTATTAAACACCCTTCAAAAACATAGAGCTATCTGGTTGCCCACATTTCCCCATAAGGACCAAAAGAGCCTGCTGAAACAAAATGGTTTTCAGAGCTTTTTGTAATGTCAGAAGAGAAAGGGACAGGTGTATCTCATGGCCAGCGTATTCAGGGATGTGGGGGCCACTACAGAGAAGACCCACATTGCCTTCTGGCCTGTGCCCCTCTTTTGCAGGGAGAGGGGACCTGGAGCGGGCCCTCTCTAGCTGTTCAGATAGGAACGGTAGAATCATATTTAATAAGATGGTCATTGACATCATCCAGTCTCAAACCATACAGGGCTTTATAGGTGATAAACAGCACCCTGAATTAGGCTTGGAAGCCTGTTGACAAGAAGACCAGTGACTGTACAGTAGGGAAGAGAGTCTGCTGTAGCAGATTTCCTCCACCAGGAGCCTGTCTGTTGCATACTGAACTAATTGCAGCTTCAGGTTGTCTTCGAAGGCAGCCCCAAATAGAGTGTATTGCAGTAGTCCAGTCATGTACTGTTCAGGTCATCATCAGAGCTTCCTGGTCCAAGTAAGTCCTAACTGGTGCACCAGCTGAAGCTGGGTAAAACTCCCCTGGCCATGACCTCCATCAGTCTGTCTGATGTTTAAGCAGAAGCTGTGAGTCCAGGAAGACCCCACATCATGGACTTGCTCCTTCAGGGCCTGTCTAGAGCAACCTTTAAGACCAATGTTTCCAGATAGCCAAGATGTTTATGGATGATCAGCACGTCTATCTTACTTGGATTTAATCTGAGTTTGTTTTGCCCAATTCAATCCCTTAGAGCTTCCAAACATTGCTTCAGGACTTCATGCTCTCCTAGGATGGGTTGTATATTGATGATGCCTCGCTCCAAACCAATAGCTATCGTCATCCATATAGACAGTAAATAATATGGGGGACAGGAGGAAGCCCTGTGGCACTTGACACTGGAGCAACCACGAACTTTTTCTTCCTTCATGACTATTGACTGGAACTGTCAGCTCAGATAGCAGCAGAACCATCACAAAACAATCCCCCTAATTCTTGCAGACAGTCTAGAGCAGGATTTCTCAACCTTGGCAGCTTTCAGATGGGCGGACTTCAACTCCCAGAATTCCCCATGCTGGCTGGGGAATTCTGGGAGTTGAAGTCCGCCCATCTGAAAGCTGCCAAGGTTGAGAAACACTGGTCTAGAAGGATACCATAGTTAATAGTAGCAAATAACTTTTTCTGGTTACAGTTTTATTGAACCTGGGAATTTTCGCTCACAAAGGATTAATTTTATTCTTGGTGATTTTAACAGTCACAGTATTAATTGGGGATCAAGCAAAACGAATAGAGACGGGGAAGAGGTGGAGTTGCGGTTGGAGACTAATGCCTTTACTTTAATCGATGATGCCGACTTCCAGCCTCCTTTAATAGTGGTAGGTGGAGAAGAGGATATAACCCTGACTTGATCTTCGTGAGTAACAATCTTAGCAATCAATGTTTCAAGATGGTTTGGGACCCGATTCCTCATTCGCAGCACAGACCATTAACATGCGAGGTGCACTCTGTTATTAGTCCACGAAATGTTCCGTTTCGACGTTGCTTTAATTTTAAAAAAGCGAACTGGAGGGACTTTTCTGATGTACTTTATTCTGAATTGCGAAATATTAAACCAACACCAGAAAATTACGACCTTTTCGTCAAAGCTGTAAGTTATGCGTCTAGAAAATCTATTCTAAGAGGGTGCTGAACTCATTTTGTACCAGGGTTCTCTCCAGATATTATGCCTCATCTTAATAACTATGTCAGAATGTTTGAAGAAAACCCATTCTCTGAAGAAACAATTGAAACTGGTGATAATATAATGTCACTCCTTGCAGAATCCCGGAGGGAGAAATGGAAGGCCACCCTGGAATCAATTGATTTGACAAAGAACAGCCAGGAGGGTTGGAAACTTTTAAAACGTCTGAATAACGATCCAAAAAACCCGTGCCAATATAAGAATGTTATGGCAAATCAAATAGCTCATCAGCTGTTGCTAAATGGCAGGGTTAAGGAGAGACTTAGGAAATGCAGGGTCCCAAGGGCAATGGAAGGGGAGGCCAGTGTCCTGACCTCATCTTTTGATAGAGAAGAACTGGAAACAGCAATTCATGATATGAAGAATGGTAAAGGTGCAGGACTGGACAACATTCGTGTTGAACAAATAAAAAAATTTGGAGATTTTGCCAAGCAACGGTTGTTTTCACTTTTTAATGCATGCGTGACTTCAAATTGCATTCCAAAGATTTGGAGGAAAGCACGGGTTATTGCACTTTTGAAACCCAGAAAAGAACCGGATGACCCAAAGAATTTTCATCCAATTTCCCTCTTTTGCCATCCTTTTAAACTCTACAAGAGAGTTCTGTTAAATAGAACGTTTCCTGTTATTGAACCAACTCTCATTCCCCAACAAGCTGGTTTCTGGCCTGGGAAGTCCTGTACAGGCCAGATACTTAAACTCGTTCAGCACATAGAGGATGGATTTCAATTGAGTTGCTTTCATGGATTTATCTGCAGCCTACGACACAGTTAATCACAGGAAGCTTCTCTTGAAATTATATAATATCACATATGATCTTGCTCTGACTAAATGTATTGAGATAATACTTGAAAATCGACGATTTTTCGTCGACTTCCAGGGAAAAAAGGGCCGGTGGAGAGCCCAGTGACATGGTCTTCCACAGGGGAGCGTTCTTGCCCCCCTGTTATTTCATATATATACCAGTGATCAGCCTGTTGGTCCTGATGCATTGTCTTTCATCTATGCTGACGACTTGGCACTTACTGCTCAGGGAGCCAACTTTGAGGAGGTGGAAGTTAGGCTTACTCTGGCACTTAAGAATATGTCAGAATACTGTAACAAGAATGGACTAAAACCTAATCCATCAAAAACTAACGTCTGGGCATTCCATCTTAAAAACAGGCAGGCCAGACGTAGGCTTGATATTATCTGGGATGGAGTGAGTCTGGTACATTGTGAGACACCATGTTACCTTGGCGTTACATTGGACCAAACATTAACCTTTAAAAGACATTGTTGCAATTTAAAGCAAAAGATCTCCACCCGTAATAAGCTCCTTAGAAAGTTGGCTGGAACTACCTGGGGTGCCCATCCTATTACTTTACGAATGGCTGCCCTTGCATTGTGTTACTCGGCAGCAGAGGACACCTGCCCCGTTTGGGGCCGATCTGCGCATTCAATACACGTGGACAGGGTGCTTAGTGATACATGTCGCATCATCACTGGATGTCTGCACCCCACTCCACTTGATAAATTGTATATCTTGGCGGGAATAGCCCTGCCAGGTGTTAGAAGGAGCGTGGCACAAGACGTGGAATATGGAAAAGTGTTACATGATCCGGCACACCCATTATTTGGCCAAGTACCTCCCACAAAAAGATTGAAATCAAGGAGGAGCTTTTTAGATTGCGCCGAGGAGATTGCTACCACACCTCAAACAGAGTGATTAAAAAGATGGAAATCCCAAGCAAAACATCTTTACGATTGGATAGAACTGCTTGAGGAGTTGCCTGGAGGTTCGGAGGAGGAGTGGACGGCTTGGAGATGTTTAAATAGACTGTGCACTGGTTTGGGTAGAACTAAAGATCAAATGGAAAAATGGGGGTTTCTTGCTGAGGACAAGAATATTTATTGTGAATGTGGAGCTATTCAAACAATTTTCCATCTTTTGCAGTGCCCCTTGGGACTGACATGCACACAGAATGACTTGTGGTCAGAAATACCTTTGCCATCAACGTGGCCTGGCACTGGGCAAGAATTATATAAATCTATATTTTTATTAAAAGTTTTTAATTTTTTAAAATTTAGGTTAATAATGATCCAGTTCCTGCATTTCTGACATGAGACAAGACTTTTTCTGGTCAATAGGACCAGAAGGGCCATGCTCCCAGCATCCAGGACCTCAAAAAGGTCATTTGCTAAAGAGACCAGTGGTGCGTCTGTCCCATGCCTAGATCTGAATCCTGACCGAAAGTGTCCTCAATATGCTTCTTCTAGGATCCTCTCTATCTGATTCCCTGCCTCCTTCTCAACAGCCTTCTCTAGAAAGAGAAGGATGAACACTAGGTGATAGTCATCCAGTATGACAGGATCAAGAGATGGCCTCTTCTGGAGGGTACTGTAATAGTACATGGGAATGACCTTGGGAGGTAGGAGGAAGAGCCTCAGACTAGACAAAGGGGAGAGGGGGGAAAGATGTACTTTCAGACTTGCAAGATGCTGTTAATGTAAACTTACAATAAAGTTAGAGCTAGTACTTCTGGGTGTGCTTCTTGTCTGGACTGCCTTGCAAGACAGACACCAATCTTGCAGGTCTGAAAGTACATCACTCCCTCCTTGCCCTTACAGTCCAAGAAACTAGGGAGGGCCCCTTCTGAAATGTTTGCCATGCTCCCATTCCTTTTGTGGACTCAGCTGCCACTTGTCTGACTGTTGTCCCGTGTGCGGCTCTTCCTCCTGTCTCCCAAGCTCATCCCCACATACCATTACAGGTACATACCACCACCTCTTTCAAAGCAGATGAAATCATGGCATCCTTCAAAGAAGCATTTACCATCTCCTAAATCCAACCACAAATTTCCCACTCAGGAGTGAAGGGGTGCCTAGATCCAGCCCACAAGTGGTGGAGTTTATACTATAGAGCAGTGTTTCTCAACCTTGGGAACTTCAAGATGGGTGGATTCCAACTCCCAGAACTCCCCAGCCAGCATGGCTGGCTGGGGAATTCTGGGAGTTGAAGTCCACCCATCTTAAAGTTCCCAAGGTTGAGAAACACTGCTGTAGAGGAATCTATCCTCTTCCTTGGGTTCCACAAGCTAAAATGAATTCTAGGTCACACGACATTGTCCTCTTTACCTCACTTGGCTTTGCCCAGCTAAAATCCAGATCTGACGAAAAGTGAGGGACTTCACTTGCCAAGAAAACCCACAAAAGCATTTGGATGACTAGAGTCCAGGTCGTCCTTAACAGAGCCACTTGCTGAGAATCTGTGGATGCAGTAAGCCCAGAGGAAAAGAGAAACTTTGCCACTCTTATCGCCAGTGCGTTGGCCTGAACGTGGGCACATACCCGTGCTCAGACCCATTAATTTCATCTGAAACTATATGGTATATCAGGGGGCTACAGGAGATTGGCTACTGGGAAGAGGTCTCACAGGAGCAATCTCATCCAGAACGCCGGCCATTTCCATATTCCAGTCAATGTAATTGTCACCAAGTCATTGAGGTGCTTAATTACGATCCTCTCAGAATGACCTGTCCCCCTATTGCCTCAACAATTGCTGCCTGAAAGAGACCACTTATTTTGCCTGGTAGGGCCAGCCTTGTGAATGAGGTTTAACTAACTTGTTCAGGGACCCTAATTCCTTCAGTGTCATTTGCTTTTATCTTGGATCAGGAGACTGATGATAAAGTAAAGCTGCCTTTCATATTTTCAACAGCTTTTTGAGCCCTTTGCTCCTGACTCACTTTCGAAAAAAGTTAATGGACAGGAAGACAGAACTGCATCAAAATGACAGGGCAATTTGGGCTCTTAAGCTTCCTGTAACCTCTTATTAATGCTGGGTTCCCACAGCACATTTAACCTACCCAGTTAAAGACTTAGCAGCTGCATTCACACCACAACAGATTAAACCTTGGTTAGCATGTTTTGCTTTGTTTTGCACTTAGTGATATTATTTTATTATTTATTATTATTTATTTATTGCTTTATTCTTTAGCATTGGGCACAACTAGAAAATGAGTTAATTCAGTAACCAAATGAAGTGGGTTGAGCACACCAAGCCATTGCTGGAGTTTTCTTTTATCATCTATTAAAAATTCTTATTCCTTCAGGCACCCGCTGGGCGGCTGTGATTTTTAAACAATCCCGTACTCATGTTTTTGTTATGATATTAAAGAAAATCCTAAGCAATTGGACTAGAAAGCAATTATTATAATAAATAGAAATCATACCGAATAGAAAGCAACTAATGTAGATTACAGATCGAGGTAGTCTGCCATGCTAAGCGCTGAATTAAAACAATAAATGAAAGTGTGTCCTACAGAATATTACTTTTTAGGAGTGAATAGTCACCAACAGTCACAGAAAGATAGCACAAAAGGGCACCTTGAAAAATTTGACATTCTGCGTTAGATCAAGACAATTTCATCGGAAATCATTTTGGACAGTTACTGTATGTATACAATACACCTCCACTAATGAAGTCTGTTTGTTTGTTTTCTCAGCAAGAAAATTGGTCTTCTTTGTGTTGATTGATTGATTTGGGTTTTTTCCTTTGGTATTTTGGCACAGAAGCCCCTTGCTTCTTGTGGTCTAGCGGCTGGCAGACCCTTTCCTGCCAATGTCAGTTTTTAATCTTTCCTCCAAACAAGTACCCCTTGTTGCTCAGAGCTGTGAAAACAGCCCCGTTCCTTCTACTTTCCCCTTCTTTTATTTCAAAATGCCTTCCCTATATCCCATCTGATTTCTCCCCAGAATATTTAATTTCTTTCCCAAGAGGCCAGGGGCCACACAGTGAAACTGTAAGGATATTTTGAGAGTCACTTTTTGTGAGATGGGCGTTATCTAAATTAGAAATATAAATAAATAAATAAATAAATATTTGCAAGAACTGGGGAAAGAAGCAAAGCTATGAGGGAATTTGAGGACCAAGCAATACAGAATTATTGAATGATTATATTAATCCTTCAGTGGAAAGATGCCCAGAGGAACCTATTACTGGGGAGGATTCAAAGGGTTCACTAGCTCATCTTTCCCCTCCTATTTTGTTAATTGGTATTATTCTGCTATTGTTATTATTATTCTGCTGTATTCAAGAGAGACATGACTGGCATCAGGGCAGGGCCAAGGCATTCTGCCGCCTGAGGTAGGGCAGCAAATGGCACCTGCTTCTTCGGGCCTCTCCAAAAATCTTAACTAGCCGCAGAAGTGTTAGATTAGAACCAGGGATCCAGGTTCAAGTCCCCCCTTGGTTATGGAAGCTCATTGCATGACTTTGGGTTATTTACTTTCTCTTAGTCTGGTCTACCCAACAGGGTTGTTGTTGTGGGAAAAACTGGAACAGGGAGGGAGGGAGGGAGGACGTTGGCTTGAGTTCCTGGAGGAAAGGTGGGATGCCAGTCAACAATTAAGAGATGTAGAAAAGCATAAATACAGGCCATTGTGGATCCTTCCAAGGCCCTCGCAAGTGTGAAAGTCTGGAGGACTGAGCAAAAGACAATGGTGGGTAAGGCAGGGGCTCCCTTGCCTCGTGTGTCCTTGGGAAATTACCTCACTTGGTCTGTCTTCGCCTCAGTTCTCTTGACACCCCGGGCAGAATCAGTCTCAAAACCCTCTTCCCCTCTGCAGGGATAAAAAATGCCAGAGCAATATGCTAAATAAATGGCCAGGCTGCTCAGCCGAGCAGCTTCCCTGGTTGTGTTGGGATTACCAGTCCTCCGCTCATGGTGGCTGGGGACTCTGACAGTTGTAGTACCAACACATCCGGCAGGCACCAGGCAAGGGGAGGAGGCTGATGAGCGATAAAGCGAATGAAGCCGAAAACATGAAAGCGGGTGTGGGGTCAACGTCCCCAATGCCTCCTAGGCTCTCGGAATTCATGTCAGGGTCTCCTTCGGGTCAGCCTTGCCCTCTGGGGCAGCTCCTCTTTTGAAACTTGGTCCTCCTCTTGGAGTTTCACCCAACTTTGGAATCTCTGCCCTGGCCATGAGTGGTCCTTCTCCACGACAGAGTTTCAGCCAGGGTCAACTTGCCTGAAGAACTTTCCTTCTTAACCCCACTTTTAAAGGCTTCTGAGCTGGGGAGATGGAGGGAAGCGAGACCGCACAGCCCTGTCCTTGGTTGGTGTGAGGCGTGCATTGCAGCAGAGTTCGGCAATGGAGTTACTTAAGTATTCTCGGGTGGTTGATACATCCTGCCCTTCAGTGCATTCTGGGATTGTTCAGTTAATTCTAAAGCCCTTGGCGTTAAAGCAGGGGTTTCACACGGACAATTAACTAGATGGGAACAGAGGGGAGGCAACTGTGTGCCTTAAAAATCACAAGAGGTTGGGTAGAGGCATCATGGCATGGCGGCGGCGTGGAAGGCAGGCTCCTCAGTCACTCTTATCCCTCTCTGCTGGCAAGGATTGCTTCTAGCACTCTTGCTCTCGTTCTGTTGCCCTCCCTGCGCTGACTTTGCTTCAGGAGCTCTCTCGGAGAGATCCCAGCCGGGCTTCCCTCCAGTTCCAAAAGGAGAGCCGCTTAACCATTACCCCAAGCAGGACTTCCCCACAACCTTTCCCCCTTCTGTGCCAGTGGCAGAGTCTGCTCAGGCTGGTTCGGACTCCTAATTCAGAGAGAAACAATTTGAAAAAACAAGCAGCAACTCTGGAGCTGCGTTCCCCACCGTAGGTGAGGCGGCTTAGGAGCTAGCGATCCCCTTGCGTATTGTCTCGGGGCCAGGAAGGAGAGTTGGGGATGGTGCACCAGAGAGAACGCAAGACAGAGCAAAGGGATGGCCGAAAAGCACCACGGAAGTCCAGAGCAGCTAGAAGGAAGATGCTGGGCTCCAGATTAGGGGGCTGAGAAATTAGGTCACCAAGAGGACGAGATGAAACCGGGAAACTTTCCGCCTAGCTGCTTCCCGCTCCCACCTCCCACCTCCTGCATCCCGTCTCTCCCAGCAACTGCATCCTTCAGCAGTGGCATGTGGTACCCAGAGGCTCACTCACCCGCTTGCTTTGACTGGCGCTGAGTCGGGCTGGCTTCCTCTCGCTGGGGGTAGGTGCCCAACTCCGGCTAGCAGCTGTTACGCTCTGAAGTCCCAGATACAGGGGAGGGAGGTTGTAGGGAGAGCGGCGTGGGGGCCGCCTACTTCTGGGAATGACAGGCAGCTTTTGCTGGCCAATAGGGAGACGAGGGGCCGCCCAGATGGAGATCACCATTCGGTGAGGTGGGCAAGGGATGGGGATGATGTCATGATGTATGGGGGGGAATACTGTGGGGATGAGGGGAAGCGGTGACTTGGATCTCCCCCCTCCCTCTTTTGGGGAAGAGAGGATGTTGTAGTTGCTTGCTGTGGGGGTGGGCGGGGTATCCATGAATTCTTCATTGGGGATGACCCTTCTGGATATCTGAGAACAGGGGAAAGTGATGCTGATTAGCCTGAAGGGCACCCAGTCTCTCTTTTGGGTAAATGGGTCTGCTGGATTTGGTCAGGCTTCCCAACTCTGGCACCCTCTGGATGGGTTGGAATCCAAGCCTCATTGTCTGAGGGCAGTAGGAGTTCACCCCTGGCAACTGGACGGCACCTGTTTGGGGAAAGGCTGGGTCTGGGGAACAGCAAGAAAGAAAAATGTGTGATCCATGTAGGAAAGGATGGCTGCTTCCTAGAATAACAGAAGGGGTGCCTGTGTTGGGGATAGCTCAAAGGAACAGAAGAGGCTCTTCTTCTGAAAGCAGAGACTGTTCAGGAAGAAAAATGTCAAAAGAAGCCGTATTGAACTCAGTAAAACTTGCTTCTAAGTTAATCTGCTTGAGTGTGAGCTAGGAATCCTGAATTAGACTGGGGGGGGGGGGGGGACGACACCAAAGCGTGTCTGCAGATTCTCCCCACATTTCTATTACTTTACTTTTATCCTAACTTCTTCTCTGAAAATGAGACAAAAATTCTGGAAGTATAATGAGAGAGACTAAGCTAGGCTGAGAGATAATAACTGATCCAAAGTTTTCCAGGGAAGTCTGTTGTTAACTGGGGGCTTGGATCTATTTTACCCCATACCACCATTGCATTCCACAAACTCTCCCCAACCCCATCTTTCTTTTCCCTGCATTGAAATAATTTATGATGAAGAATTCTTGGAAATATCTGCACATTATTTTGTAAACTTTTTCAATTAGACTAATACAAGTATTGTCTCAATAGGGGACTAGGTTCTGATTATGTGTTTCATTTATACTCACATTAACCTGTCTCGGGCACAGAACAGGAATAAGAGTTCTGTGTAAGTGCTTTGAGAGATTTAGATCAGGGACTTGACTCTACCAGAAACATTACCTGGGAAGAGAGCATACTATAGGCTAACAAAGATCCTGATTATGACATTGTTTAATTTTAGAAGCCATTCCAGTAACTCTGTGATGTACACCAGGGATGGAGTTGGAGATGATTTCATATGGATGACATCAACACAGTTTGAAAATGCTTTTCCCTGTCCTCTCTACTGGGGCCTGATAGGGAGGCTAGGTTCAAGGCCTGGAGCTCCTGGGGTTATCTAGTGCGGCCCAAGGAGCAGCTAGCCCAGCACTAATTCCATGGGATTCACAATTCACAGGGATTGGAGATATCAGTGATCACCGATGCTCAAGAAGTCATCGCATAAACTGATCGAGAGCATGTGGCGCAGAGCGGGGCTCCCCAACCATTTGGGCACATGGGCCTATTCAGAATTTTAATAACATGTCATGATGCTCTTACAAAATGGCTGCCATGGAGGACATAATATCACAAAGCACCCATTTAGTGGCAAGTACGCTGCTGAGGTCACTTCTTGCTGCCTCCTCTAGTCCTCTTAGATGCTCTCTGAAGTCTCCTCAGTGGCCTTCTTTTTTTGTCCCCCTCAAGCTGGAGGGCACATTTCCAGATAAAATGTTAGGCTGTCGTCACTTACCCTTTTAAGTTTCTAAAAATTCCTCCAGTGTTTATACAAGACCCAGATGCATTCTTGGAAATAAACCTTATGCAGATGCTGGCATTTTGCTCCTTAGCATGGTAGCTTCCCTTTAATTTTTATTATTATTGTGATTAAAACAATAAAAATTAAAATGAGCCATAGAGCCAGGCACGTGACACAGAATATACTAAGAGGGGTCTTAAAATATGACCTGTTTTGTTTGTCTGAGTTTAAAAGGCTATCTTGCATGAAGTTAGGAAATGAAAATATATACTGCTGATTAAGAGTATATGATGATGATCTGATGTTTCTAATTTAGTATAGTGACTAGTAATGAATGACTGTGGAAGGTTTCAGGTAGAATCTACGAGGGACCTTTTTACATGCAAAGCCAGGTGCTCTAGTGCTGAGCCAGTATTTATATGTTAATACCAAATGCAAGGTCAAATGGAAGAATTTCTCAGTGGTACAGAAAGTTATCTCAGGGGCTGTAGCAGTGGTGAGATCCGCAATGTCTTTGAGCTATGCTTTCCAAATGGAAAGATCGCTCAAAAGCTTAGTTGCCTGCAGCAGCCTCCAGATGTTCTCAAGACACTGTATATGGTGCTCCAACTCCTCAATGAACCCCCCCCCCCCACAAGCCAGGCTGAAGTACACTATCATCTAGTTCTCCAAGTTTCCAGCGAAAATATAAATCTGGAGCTTTCCACGTGCAAAGGGTTTAGCTGCTTCCCTAGAGCTCCTCAAGGAGAAAGTTGAGTTGATTATGGCAGAGAAGCTTCCACGAAACAGCTTGCCTGCTGTTTTTGAGCTTTGCTCTGTAATGGCACTCTGGGGGAAGGCTGGGTGTCTTTAAAATCCCTCCATTGCAAATGTGGATGCTTGAGCATGGTTCAGATGCTGGTAGGAAAACGATGCCTGAAGGTAGAAAGTTTTGAAACCCATTGCCCTAAATCTTAGCTTCCGGAGTAGCCAGCTATCCTCAGATAGGTGGCCTACAACCTCCATCATCTAGATCTGAGGATTACAATCTTTGTTATCTCATTCATCCTGCTGGCTAGGAATTATGAGACTTGTAGTCCATTAGACCTGGAAGATGCTGGGTTAGTGAAAGCTGCTGTAGAAGGAACACATATTTATACTGTAAGAAAAGATGGGCTGTATTTATGGCTGGTCATTGGCTGCAGGACTGTATTTTATATTGTTCTACTAAGTACTCTTCGGTGATTTTCTTTCCAGTGTTTTTCCTCTCCCTACCATCCTTTTCTTTTTATTCTTTCCAACTCAGAGGAATGTTGGAAAGAAATTATGTGATGGGGTTCAAGACTATCCTAGCAGGACAAGTCCCTGCAAACAGAACAGAAAGGGACAAATTTGACGTATGTGTGTGTGTGTGTGTGTGTGTGTGTGTTTGTGATGAAAACTTAGAAAAGTAAAATCAAGTTTGGAAATGGGCCAGATTCAGCCAAGGGCTGTGACAAAATCAAATCAATCTTTATTATGGTCATAAACCATCACAAAGGGATGAGGTAGGAAGAAACATAAAATGTTAATAATTGTATAAAGATATAGACGTAGATGTAGATGTAGCTACAGATGATATAAAACATATAAAAAGGGGGAATCTAAAAGGAGGGATGGGAGAGTGAGAAGGGCTGTGAAGAAAAATATTCTAGAATGAATGCCCCCCACGCATTCCTATGGGAGAGGGAGGGGGCAGAGGCTCGGAAGGTGGCCGACTCCTCCATTCTAAGCCCTCCTCCTTCCACCGCCTGTCATGTGACTCAGAGCAGAGCTGCTATTAAGGAGTTGGGAAGAAGAGCAGAAACTGTGCTCCATAGGCATTCAGATATGTCTTCTGCGCCAGGTTTTGCTGCTCATTATCCAATATTTTATGTATAGATAAAAACAACTAAGGTGATGGCTGGCCTCAAAGTAGCTCTGAGGTTAAAACTTTCCTGAAGGTCAGCCTGACTGAAAGCCTTGAAGTGGCACCTAATGCTAAATTGGATCAGGTGATAGACAGGAATCAGTAGGTGGACTATTCCAGAGTTCAGATCCACTGCAGCAATCCAGACTTTTAATATTGTCCAACAGACCAAGACTGATAGCATTTTTCTCAGCCCTAGCAACTCTGAGGCTCCCCCTCGATCATGCGACCCAGGCCTTATCTAGCTCCCAGCCTAGAATTAAATCAGTCTCCTAATCATCACTTGACATCTGGGATTATCTGTTGCTTTTCCTGGTAAACCAAGAGGGTCCTACTACCATGGCAAAGAAGGTGTGCAAATTTATGTCGTTTTGCAGTCTTTTTTCAGGCAATTTGGTCATGTGATCTGCTCCTGGGTTTTGCCATAAGTCTGGACTTTATTCAGAAGTATAGTCATGCCCATTTCCTTTTGTTAACAAACTGTAAACCTGTTAAGGTTCACTGCCTATTTTGCTGGAGATGAAGCCAGATGACCAGGAGTGGGTAGAATCAGAGCAGTGCTGATTGTCCGCTTCTGATTGCTACAGGCATAGCAGACCCTGGTCCTGGTTAACTTTTTCTGCTACCCTTCTGCTGTTGTCCTTACAAAGAGTGGACTATAATAGCAATGAGTCAGTGGTCTACCAGAATTGCACAAGGGTGCTAAACTACTTAGCCGCTAGCACTGAAATCCTTTATTCTGTGGCTCTTAACAGTTTAGTGCAAGTCTGAAGTGGTGAGTTGGTGGAATAGTGAACTGGTGTAACAGTGTGAAATAGTGTAACTTTGAACTGATGGGACCAACCTCCCTTCCCACTGCCTCCAAAACAGAACAGAGAGGGCTTTGAAAGTTGCATCTGTTACATACATAAAAGAAAAGGAAGGGAGTTTAGGAGAGAAACCCTAAATAAAAATATTGCTTGGGACTCAGCTCCAGTCCTTTCAACAACTTTACTCAACTCAACTTCCAACAGAAGGGGGGTTAGCAAAAAGGCCCAGGAAGGAGCCTAATGCTGATGGACAGAATCTTGCAGTCAAATCTG
Source organism: Liasis olivaceus (assembly GCA_030867105.1). Lineage (NCBI taxonomy): Eukaryota > Metazoa > Chordata > Lepidosauria > Squamata > Pythonidae > Liasis > Liasis olivaceus. Next base: position 142,612,226 of record CM061348.1, read on the forward strand.
CTCCATTCCTGCTGTTGTGCTATGATTAGCAAATGCTTTCCCTGCCAGCTGCTGATGTGCTGTACAGGCAGAGAGCAACAAAGCCGGAGGACTTCAACCAATCACTTTGCCTATCATATGCCAAGCACGCAAAATTAGCACAGCATCATTCGGCAATGACTCAGAACAGGCAGCCAATTCCATGCCGGTAGAGTTTTTTGCTGACCCAAGGATTGGTGGATGGGACTTCAGCTCAGCGGTGGAGAAAGGCCCCTAAAAATGAGACAGAAACATTCCCAACTACCCCAAGACTCCTTATCAATTTCAACAGCCTTTTTAAGTGGGATCTAGTCAGTTTTGCTTTCTAGCCTGATGTTCAAGATATCTGGCCCCACATAAAATACCAGGAACCTCTAATAATAAAATGAGGAAAAGAGAGGGGAACAGAGAGCCATCCATGAGTTACTGTTCAGAGTTATATTGTCAGTGCAGAAGAGGATTTGGACAAAGGTTTATTGGTGCAAATCAGAAATGACACAACAGCTGCACTCTTCCTTATGATTACCTCCAAAATTATGCCTATTTCCTGGCAGGAAATGACATTGACACCTGGTGCTCTCCAGAGGTATTTGATTTCAATCCTTTTAATTCCTAGAGAGGAATAATTCTCAGCATGCTACCTGGGAATTATAATCATTGAAGTTCAGCAGATCCTAAAGATCTCTGGATGAGGAAGGCTGGGGTGGAATTTAAAATATAGAGCATACAACTGAGCCATGAGGAGAAGGGCTTTGCTCTGAAGGCTGCATTCACACATGCTTGTAGTTGTGCTCTACGTGAAAAAACTCTGTCACAGATCAGACATGGCAGGCAGAGATGTTGCACATCACTTCAGATTTAACATGTGAAAGTAGAGACAATCATCATGTTTAACTGGGAGCCATGGAGTAAAGCCATGGAGTAAAGTTGGACATTCCTTCAAAATGTTAATCATCCCTAAGAAAATAATCTACAAACTCTTCTTCCATGGCCACATTGTTCCAGATCTCCCTCTCCATGGCTGGAAAATGTGCAGTGATGTGATGATGGAGAAAAAGTCTAGGTCTCCTCCATGTTCGTCCTATCTCCTCCTTCGAGATAGGCCAAATCAGGAAATAGAGACCACAAGAACTACTGGTACTCTATTATTAAAGGGCATAATGACAGAATATTGAATGCCTGACAAAGTTTCTCTCTCCCCTCTCAAACCCAAGAGAATCAAGGCAGGGCAATCTTAAGTTCCTTTCTCACTCTCTTTTAAGCTGGTGTTTACCTAATGAATTCCTTCTTCCAGGTCATCTCCATGCTCCTCTGCAATGATCCAGATTTCTGATCTATGCGGGAGTGGTTGTAATGGTCTGTGAAAATGTCCCTGAGAGACTGGAAGAGGTGGAGGAGCAGGAGGAGGAGGAGCTGCAGACTAAGCAACAGTCAGATAAGAGGCATCTTAGCCTGCAGAAGGAGTGGGGGCGTGGCAAACATTTCAGAAAGGACCTTCCCTAGCTTCTTGGACCATAAAGGTGAGGGGGGAGAGATGTACTTTCAGACTTGCAAGATTCTGTTACTGTAACCTTACAACAAAGGCAGTGGTAGTACTCATGGCTGGTGCTTCTTGTCTGGACTGCCTCTAAGGGGCAACAGTGGTCTTCCCCTGGGAACTGACTTCACGCAACGCAGGAAGTGTCCCAGAAAGTGGCCCAACTTCCTGATTGCAAAACAATTTCCCACTCTGGCTGGTGATACAACGGTTCTTTGGCTAGCGAATTGGCAAACAGCAACAGCAGCCTTCCTTGCCTCATACTTCCCACCATCTGAGCAACTGTGCCAGGAGAAAGAAAAATTGGTTTTAGCCTTGCTTTGGGCAGGTGGTAATGATGTGCCTTTCAAATGCTTGGAATAGCCCTTTGTGCATTAGTGTTCATTATTATCCTGCCTCCCCCACCATCAGATGACCTCAGCCTGTACAAAGGTACCTTTCTCTCCTTTACAAGTTACAACAGCATGACTCAAAAACTCCATAACAGACTAATTTTGGCAGCCTATCAGAAACATGCTTCCTGCAGCTCTTGTAACTTGTTCTCTGAAGAGGTAAGATTCTACAAATGCTGGGTTTATATTTTTCCAGGCCTTCTTTGAATATGACCTCTGTTACATTCATATTTTGCCTTTCTCACAAAGAACGACTAGGACAATAAAATCCACAAGAAAAACCCAATAAATGCCACATAGAAAGCAACAATCAAACTGTATAAAAACAAATCGGGTATTTTAAAAACTTAGCTAGAAATATTGTTAAATAAGAAATCTAGAGGATGCATAAAGCAGCCCAACACACAGAGTTCCCTCCGTAGGCCACATATAGGGGTTTGAGGATCGGGGTTGTTTTGAACATGGCATTCCTAGTGCATATAGTGAATTCTATGGTTTGTCACTTCCCTCTTGTGGACACACATGGCAATTATTGGTTCTGCTTTTTAAACAGATTAGTTTTACCCCCACATGATTATATTATTCATACTGAATATGCATTGTATAAAAATATTTAAAGCTACATGCTGATCTTTTATTTCTCACTCCTCAGACTACTTTCTGCAGACAAAAAATGTTGTTTTATAGGATTGGAATATCCATGGAAGATGTTCGTTTCCATAGAAGCTGGCCCTATATTTATAATGAAGCCAGTCTGGGAGTTTTATGCTGGAAAGAGATTTTCTGCTAAATATTTAGCTCTCCAAGCCTAAAAAAAACCCATTCTATTCTCTGCTCCATTTTGTGGTGGAGATGAAGAATTCAATCATAGTAATTGTGATTTCTGGTGAATGGTCTTATTAATTGTAGCACCTTTCCTATATGCCAGAAGTGAATGGCACAAAAAACTGATTCATGTCAGTAGGCATTGTATTCATTTCTGTCTAATATCTCTGGGAATCCTTAAAAGAAAAAAAAAATCCCTCGTTAAAACAAACGATGTTATCTCACAGATTTTGAATACATTTCTGGAATAGATATGCATTTCTCTACAACTTACGCAATTATGCTTGCTATGCTGAGTAACCCACAACAATTAGGAAGGGTTTTAGTCTTCCACTTTAAAGAGATCTTTAGCCTCATCTGGCAGGCAAATTCATTGTAGCTCTTGCAAATCTTCCAGGAAATCTGCATTTTGTTCAGAAAAAAGAAGGCCAACATTTTAAAACAGATTGAAAGTGTCATGAAGCACAGCATCTCTCCAGCAACTCTCAGAGATCCAGGGAGGCCTGAATCATTTCTAGCTTTTGAAACTCTTAACCATAATTACAAAGAGAGAGAGAGAGAGAGACAGAGAGAGAGAGAACCCATTTAAAATGATACAAAATGTTACTACCATTATGAAAATAGGTTTACCTGGTTTGTAAAGGATCTGTTTCTCTTCTTTTCTTTTCTTTAAAAATAGAACTATACATGTTATTTATTTTTTTGTTAGATATGTATTCTTTGTTCTAGGAACTCAAGGCAACTTGCTTCATCTTCCAATTTTCCCCCACCCTGCTAACCCAATGAGGAAAGTTGAGTTGACAGAGAAGCATCCACGGCTGAGGATGGACTTGAATGTTGGTTTCTCCAGTCCTATTCCAACAACTTAACCACTACATCTCACTGTGTTGGGCAAATCTAATATAAACTAGCAGCTTGAGAAAATGGACCATACTGACTTCTGGAGGAAGAAATAGTGGACTGAAGACGGCTCTGTAAAAAGTGGAGCCAAGAACTGCAGTGAAGAATGAAGAGCCGGTGAGTAGACTGGTTCTTCAGAACCTCTCTGGACAAGGAGAGGACAGGAGATTGCCTATATGCACTCTGAACAGTTGCTCCTTATGAGACTGCAAGACAATGGTTCCTGGAGGGTTTTGAGCACTGGGAGACGATGGGAATAGCCATCTTGCTCGCAACTGTGGTTGGCACCTTTTAAAGGACACTAATTTCACAAACTTCCTTTTCTACTCATGTTCAGAAATTGCTTGTTAACTATTTTTAAGTTATTAGAGACCTTCAGATAGACAAGTCTGAAAACATCAGGATGGTTTTTCTTCAATCCTTAATGAAAGAAAATTTTAATCATACATTTAAGAATTTTAAAAAATGAAATAAACAGCAAAAAGCTAACTAAGACTTTGATTCTAGAAAGTTATAAACAGGTTAAAGGTCCAGATAAATTTGGAATAAGATTTTGAAACTAATCCTTCCTGCGGGAATCCTTCCTGTGGGAAATAGATTTGTTTGGACTTTTGCAAGACAGAATAAAGATAAGCAATTTTTAAAATTGGACACTAGAGGGAACTAAAGATTTTAGTTAAAAATATACAAGCCTGATTAATAGCTAATTAACTGGGATGTATAAAATGACACAAAACATTTTAACATTGAAAATATTGAAGGACACATTTGCAAAATGGAATCAGAAGTTAGTATCAACAATATCAATAGCAATGTTTGCTTCTATGGATAGACTGTGTCCAAAAGATGTTATGGAAGAAATAGCAGATGAGAAACAAGTTTTATTTGACAAGAAATAGATAGCATCAAAAATGGATCTACTATGTTATGAGAATAACATGGAAAAGGATGTCTCACTGGACATATAAAAGAAACTGGAAATACAAATAATAAATCAAGAGAGTGACCTGGATAATTCTTTTATATTGGATTTACAAAAAAGGCTTGTTAAAGGTTTGAAGTATCTTGTAGAAGGGACAAAGAAGAAATGAAAATAAGTAAAATTCTACAACATTATTTGAATGGACTAAAGATGAAGACTGTTAGAAGTAAAAGGAAGGAATATAAAGTTGGTTTATTTGATCAAGGTTAAAATAAGATGTTATTTCTGGTAACCCTTAATGGACTTTCTGCTGGCACTAGGACTGAAAAGATGATGCTTTATGGATTTGTCTATAGATAAGAGATGGGATATGGGATGAAGAGATCACTGATTGTAAATTAAGAGGGGAGGGGAGTAATTTAAGAGTGACAAAAATGTTTATACTTGTGATGAAGATTCGAAGTCACTTCTTTATTTCTTTTCTCTTCACCATATTCTTACTTTTTTCTTTTTTTCTTTCTATGTCCTATGTTCTTTTTTCTTCTCTTTGCACCTTTTACTTTCTTTCTATTCTTCTTTCCTTCTTTTAGTTTGTATTAGATTTTACTATTGTAATTAAAATCCTTAATAAAAATTATATGTTAAAAAAAAAAGATGGATCATATCAACTCAGGAAATACAAAATGATTAGCGATGCAAGAAATATTGCATGAAAAGAATCAAGTTCATAAGTTCAACAGAACAGAATCCAAGGCTGGAACTCTGCTATCTACCATGGTAAAAACCAAAGAACATGTGAGTAGACCCGTCCGTTGGAACTTTTCTGGATAAGGAGAAGACAGGAGATTGCCCACATGTGCTCCAGACAGCTGCTCCTCACAAGGAGACCACAGGAAAGCAGTTTTCCATGGGTTTTCCATGGGTTTGAGCACCAGGAGATGAAGGGATTAGCCATCTTGCTCACAACCGCGGTGTAGCCTTTTAAAGGACACTAAGTTCGCAAACCTCACTTTCTAATCGCTTTCAGAAATTGCCTGTTAACCATCTTAAAGCTTTGGAATGACAGATTTGGAAAGTCATAGGATGAGTTTTATCTTTAACTCTGAACAAAAGAAAAAATAATTATAAGCTTAAGAACTTAAAGAATTAGAATAAACAACAAAAAACTAAATAAGATTTTGATCTAAGAAAGTTATAAATGGATGAAGGATCCAGATAAATTTGGAATATTGACTTTTACTATAAGATTTTGGAATTAACTATAAAAAATAAATAGCTTCTTGTGGGAAACAGACTTATTTTGGCTATCCTGGCTATTGTAAGCCATAAAAAAGATAAGTTATTTTATGATTTTAGAAACTGAACACTAGAGGGCACTGAAGATTCTAAGCAGAAGGGGGGGGTGGAACAAGCCTGTTCTTGATGTCAATTAATAATGGGACTCACAAAATGACACAAAATCTTATAACATTGGAAACATTAAAGGAGAACTTTGAAGAATGGAGCCAGAAATTAGTAACTACAATATCAACACTGTCAGTAATGATGTCTGCTTCTCTGGATAGACTATGTCCAAAAGATGTTAATGAAGGAATGATGGATGTGGGACAAATTTTATCTGACAAGACAGAGAAAGTACCAAAAGTGGAAGTTCAAATGACAGGCCAAGAGAATGATTTGGAACAGGACACTTTATTAGATATACCATGGTAGCAGAGTTCCAGCCTTGGATTCTGTTCTGTTGAACTTATGAACTTGATTCTTTTCATGCAATATTTCTTGCATTGCTAATCATTTTGTATTTCCTGAGTTGATATGTACAAATTGGCTGAAGTTTTAAAAACTAAAGGGGAAATACAAATGATAAACCAAAAGAATGACCTGGAAAATGTTTTCTTACTGGATTTACAAAAGAGGCTTTTTAAAGCCTTGAAGAAATCTATGTGATGGGATAAAGAAGAATTGAAGAGGAATCAAATCCTATGACAATATTTGATTGAATTAAAGATAGACTGTTAGAAATAAAAGGAAGGAATATGAAGTTGGCTTATCTGATCAAGGTTAAAATAAGACTTTTTTTTGCAAAGTTTTGGCAACTCTTTATGGATTTTTTGTTGACACCAGGATTGAAAAGTTGATGTTTTATGGATTTGTTTATAGATAAGGGATGGGATACGGGATGAAGAGATACTTGTTTAACTTTATAAAGGGTGAAGAGTTATTACATTTGCTTATACTTGTAATGAAGGTTGGAAGTCACTTCTTTGTATATTTCTTTTCTTTTTCTTTATTATATTCTTTCTTTTCTTTTTCTTTTTCCTTTTTCTTACACTTGTTATTCCTTTTTTTCTCTTCTCTTCTCTTTCTCTAAGTTTAGTTTGAATTAGTTTTTGCTATTGTAATAAAAAATCTTAATATTATATTTAAAAAAGAACAGAATCCAAGGCTGCTATTGTCCTAGCTATTTAAGGATTTTGTCCAGAATTTCTGTCCTTCAAAAGCACCTCAGTTTCTATTATTATTATTATTATTATTATTATTATTATTATTGTTGTTGTTTTTGTTGTTGTTGTTGTTGTTGTTGTTGTTATTTAATTAAATTTGTCTTCCGCCCATCTCCCCCCAATGGGGGACTCTGGGTGGCTTACAACACGTTAAAACAATAAATAAATATACAATTAAAACCTATATTCACAAAAATAAAAGGGAAAGAATCCAGGAGGCCGATGGTTCAAGGCAGCAACGCCAGGCCACTAAGGGACTAGCCAACCCCACAGTTGATGATCCCCCTCCTTGCCCCAGGCCAGATAGCAAAGCCAGGTCTTCAGTTCCCTCCAAAAGGCCAGGAGTGAGGGGGCCAATCCCACCTCCAGGGGCAAGATTGTGAGAGTCAGCACCAGAGGGGTTAAGAATTTACTCTCATCACCAGAGCAACGAGGAACTGATAAGAGGATGAGACTGAACCCTCCCTAAAGAATGCAAGGGAGGTTGGGAGGGTGACCCTGGAATTTGCTCTCACTCTGAGAAGATTTCTGTAACGGGAGTAAGGCCATTAAACTTTGCTGGATTGAATCTGTACTGTCTCCTGGAGTTTCCTGGGCTAATCCTGACAAAGATATTCCAAGGGGCAGGGGCTACAGCAGAGAAGGCCCGTCTTCTGGACCCCACTAGTCAGAGTTCTTTTGCTGAAGGGGTCCTGAGCATGCCCCCTCTGTGTGATCGGGTGGGATGGGATGAACTCGTGGGGGAGAGGTGGTCCCTCAGGTAATCTGGTCCCATGCCATGTAGGGCTTTAAAGGTGATAACCAACACCTTGAATTGGACCCGGAAGCAAACTGGTACCCAATGCAGCTCGCGAAGCAGTGGTGTTATATGGGTCCTTCTTTGGGCCCCAAAAATAGCTTGCACGGCTGCATTCTGGACCAGCTGAAGCTTCCAGATACTCTTCAAGGTATCCATGTAGAGCGCATTGCAGTAGCCTATCTGGGAGATAACAAGGGCATGAGTGACCGTTCAAAGGGCATCCCGATCCAGGAAAGGGCGTAACTGGTACACAAACCCAAAGTTGTGCAAAAGTCCTCCTGGCCACGGCTGCCACCTGCTCTTTGAGCAGGAGCCGTGAGTCCAGGAGGACCCCCAGATTATGCACTGGGTCTGTCTGGGGCAGTGCTACCCCATCCAGCACCAATGATGACAAAGTCCCGGATACAGAGGAGCCATTAACCCACAGCCACTCCATCTTACCAGGGTTCAGCCGAAGCCTGTTGTTCCCCATCCAGACCCTTACAGCCTCCAGGCACCGAGAAAGGGCAGTTACGGCATCACTTACTTCACCTGGGATGGAGATGTATAATTGCGTATCATCAGCATACTGATGATACCTCATCCCATGATGGCGGATGATCTCACCCAGCGGTTTCATGTAGATGTTGAAAAGGAGCGGAGAGAGAACCGAACCCTGCGGCACCCCAAAAAGGAGGGGCTGAGGATGGGACCTCTCGCTCCCTATCACCACCAATTGGGATCGACCCTGAAGAAAGGAGGTGAACCAGCACAAGACCATGCTGCCCACCCCCAGTTCCCTGAGTCCCAACAGGATACCATGGTTGACGGTATCGAAAGCTGCTGAAAGATCTAGGAGAGCAAGGATGGTTGCACTTCCACCATCCCACTCCCACTAGAGATCATCCATAAGTGCGACCAATGCTGTTTCCATTCCATAACCAGGCCTGAAACCTGACTGGAAGGGGTCCAGATAATCTGTTTCCTCCAGAACCCTTTGGAGCTGGGATGCCACCACTTTCTCAACCACCTTCCCCAAAAAGGGGAGGTGGGAGACTGGACGAAAATTGTCCAGCATGGTAGGATTCAGGGAGGGTTTCTTGAGGAGGGGGTGCACCAACGCCTTTTTGCAGAATATTGCAAATATTGTCAATATTCCAGGGAAACCACACGAAGCACCATTTGTTAACAAAAACACAGGATATCAACTCATAAATCAATCATCTTTAAAAAGTTGTCATAAAAATAGTCCAGTATTTCCCTGTTGCCCTTCAGGCTTTTCAAAGGCAAACACCTGAGTCCACACAGCACATTAAAGCCTAAACCCAAGGTAATAAAACACAGCTTCTATGTTCACATTGCATGCTGCGTTCAAACCAAGGCTTTATCCTGAATCCATTGGGAAACATGAAGTAAGGTCTCCTTTGAACTGAGCTGAGCTCTTCATGAGTTCATGAACACTTCCATGGTAGTTTCCTTAGCAGCAGCAGTACAGAATTGGTTTTCCACTGTTTTCTTCTGGGATGTTTTTTTAACTTCCTAGTTAAAGCCTACAGATTGGGATTCCCTGATGGTCTGCCCTCCAAGTTTAATTAGTCCAACCCTGCTTGCTTTCAAAGCCTCGGCTTTCTTCTGGACTGAGTGCCCTCCATACTACATTTGTATGCTGGGGATTACCTAGACTGGTCCTAAAATCACTCCCAATGCTTATGCTGCTACTGTAGGTTCTGGAAGCAAAGGGCTAGTAAAGCATGCTATTACAGGAGAAAGATTTCCCATACAGTAAATAGGTAATAAAAAAATTCCTGTGAAATATATACAATGGTACTAGAGGCAAGAGGTTCAAAATGTTGCTTTTGTGAATTCATTCCTTGGTCAATCCATTGGACTACAGTGAACCTCAAGGTATTTTCTGCTTCAGTGTACATACAGCCACCAGCAGTAAAGCAGAATATGCAGCAGGAATTTTCGACTAAACTGAAAGAGCATCATGTTTTGAATGAACATTTTGGCATGAAGATTGTTCCATCTGATGGTTCTTGAGATTGTTTCTCATGTTCTCTGAAACATGTCATCACCAATAACTTCCTCTCGTGACAGCAGAATGTGACATGCTTTCAACATTAGAGCTGTGGCCATTGGCCCCCAAAGATTGCCTAACCCTCCATAAGCATTCTTGTTCTGGGTTGGTTTTTTGGGTGTGGTGGGGGGAAGTGGGGGACATCCTGTGTTTGAGGAAGGTTATCGAATGCTGGTGTTCCTGCTTTTTGTGTTCTGATGATTGCTGGCTTGTTAGTTTTAAACTTACTCAGAAAAAGATCTGGCTTCCTCTTAGAAAATATTGGTTTTGGCAAGAGAGAGAGAGAGAGAGAGAGAGACAGAGCAAATGGTTTCACCTGACCAGGATGAGAATAAGGGCTCTCTGGATGCCTGCATTAAAATTTGCTCCGTCAGTCCTTGAGCTCTCAAAGAAATATATCAACATAAACTATGCTCCTCCTCATTGCTGAACCCTATTTTGCCACAATAAGAAGATTGGGGAATGGTACCATCCTTATGGGCAAAACTTCATTCCCCTCCCACCAAGGGTTAGTGGGAAAAAGACTATCAATTGCTCTTCTTAACAGGGGGTGGAGGGTAGGTGGGATTGGATGATGGTAGGCAGATGCTAAGAATGGCAAGTTTAGGCACCTGCAAAGTTGCTTGATTGAGGTGGCAGGCACTAAGGAGGAATGAAATAAGTCCAAAGGGCCAGTATTCCTCAACCTTCGCAATTTTAAGATATGTGGACTTCAACTCCCAGAATTCTCCAGCCAGCCATGCTGGCTAGGGAATTCTGGGAGTTGAAGTCCACATATCTTAAAGTTGCAAAGGTTGAGGAACACTGCAAAGGGCCGCTTGGTCTCTGTTTCTTTCTTCTGCAGGCTCTGGGTGCATACCTTCCAGCCTTGTCAGGTCATGGATACATTCACAGAGGAGTATCTGTCCACCCCTTTCTGCCAGAGCTTCCTGCCACATTGCAACAGTGCAATCCAGAATTTTTTAAAGCAGAAAAACAAATTAAACGAGTGAGAATGGGGTGGGGAGGGGAATTGCCAAGCTGTACACTGTAAAAAAGGGCCTTTTGAAAGAACCGAGAGCCCTAAGGCTCTGTCCTGGCTGGGCCTTGGCAGTGGTGGGTCTCACCCCACCAACATTTGGACAGCGAATTATTCAGGGAGATTGAAAATCTGCACCAGGCAACCAGTATGGCAGAGGGTTACGAAGGCCAGTCTGTATAATACAATATACATGGAAGTGTATGAAAAATGCCCACCTCAGATGGAGCAGCTGAGGTCGGCCTTCTCCAGCCCCCACTTCCAAATATTTTGCATGACAACTCTCAGCGCCAGCAGGCCCAGCAATACTCATGGATTATGGCCATTGCGGTCCAAAATATTGGAAGGCCAATGCTGTGGGATCCACCTGGCTGTTCTTCCATTGCAGTCCTGGGTGAGTGCCTTTAATTCTAAAATAGGAAGCCCTGTGCTTTGATCCCATTTTCTTCCCCATTTTTGTCTCCCTCTGGGGCAGGTTTGTCTCAGCTCCTTCCCCCAGGTGACCGTAGCTCTTTCAGTTTATTTCCCAGATGGGATTTTTTTTACCCTGTACTGCTTTGTTTTCTTTCTGTGTCTTGAATATCCATTCCTAATAAAGAAGCTGGATTTCTATTGTGGTTGCTGGAAATAGCTGAGTTATAAGTGGCACTGGATTCACCACCTGCCTCTTCACTATGCAAGATGAGGAAATAAAAGAGGAAAACAAAGCCTTTTTGCAAAATGTTAGGACAGTTTTAACCTCTCTTTGCCCAAGCAGGAAATAATGAGGGTATGCTATTGCTTCTAGCAATTCCACTTATTAATTATTTGGATTTTTAAGAAAGCCATACCTTATATTTCCATCTTAAGGACTGGAATCCACATTCCAGTTCTATGTGTTCTTCTTCCACACTGAAGCCATAGAAACGCCCAGGGCCACTACAACCCAGCAGGCAAACTGTGTGCTACACAAGGCTGCTACATGGGAGGGCATTAGTTAAAAAAAATCAATGAAGATTTGCAAGTGTGCATGTGCACAACTGGAATATTAAAAAAAAATGTTTTTATCGGTGGGCGAGTGCACATGTGTGGGGTTGGAATATTTAAAAAAATGTTTTGGGGGATTTTAAGTGGAATTCCGCACGAGGGCACTTTGTATGCCAGCGGTGCCTCTACGTGCACCACTCTAGAACAGCTCACATATTAGAAACATTATTTCTATTTATTTGTGACTATTTATTTATGAGATGTATCTACTGCTTCAAACCAAATAGTCTCTAGGCAGTATACAGAGACGAGTAATATGATAATACGAGAATAATAACCACAAAAAACCGTAATACAATAAAACGAATGTTGGTACCCGTAGCTTCACAATCCATCCCTGAAAGCTTTCTGAATGAACCCAAGTTTTGCCATCTTTCAGAAGACCATACTCGCCTTGGGGTCAGGTAATTCCAATAAACTGCCACAGGCAACAACAATGAAAATTAAGGAGCAGAGCGACACCGTTGTTGAGATGTATTTAGAGATTTGGAAAAATAGAAAGGCACACCGTCACATCCCTGGTTTATGGGGAGAGCGCTCCAGAGAATTGCAACGGCAGACAATGGATCACCTTTTGCACAGCTGCTCTAGCAGTATCTTTAACATCAGTCTCATTTTCAGACCTTATCAAAAAGGTGATCTTCATACTGTATAGAGCAGCTTTTCCCAGCTTGGACTGGGCAACAACTCTTGTCATCTTAACCTGCAATTCTCCACTCAGGAATTGGGTGGGAGAAATGGTTCATCCCTTTCCTGCCTGTTTAGGGAGAAAGGCACTTCAGGTGCCAAGGAAAGGAGGGAAGGGCAAGGGGAGGACTTATCCCATTCCTAAATTGGGGTGGGGAGAAACTAGGGCTACTACTTCTGAACTGAAAAACGGTGGAGGTATGGTAGTTACCCTCAGCATTTGGAGATGGTGACGTCTGTAGGCTCTGGAACTAAAAACCAGCTGGGTGGAGCTTCTGCTCAAAGAATGAACCAGCACAGATTTGATGGGAGAAAAAAACAAGTGTGCTGCAATTATGAAAATAAAAGGTCAGCATGAAACTTCCTCTTAAGGTGCCAAAAATTATTACGCTTGGTGCAATGTTATTGATACAGGCTGAACGTCTTTCCTCCCATGCAGAGTGCCTTTACGCCTATTCAGCACTTTTCTTTTTCATAAGAAGTCATTTCTGGGGAAAAAAATCAAGCTGCACTTTAAAAAAAAAACATGGGACTTCTCTTTCCTAAAACATACAGGGTTTGGTCGGTCGGGGTACAGATTACATCAGATGTAGAGGGTGCATTCTTCCCTTCGTGGGTTATTTCCTGTTGCTGCATGTTTCAGAATATCTATGGTCTTAGATACTTAGACAATAACAAAAATGCTGAGGCTTCCAGATGGAAAGCTCAGGAAATCGGGCATAAAATGGGACAGTGACTTCATCTTTCCCTCATTAATGCATTCTTCCCTCTGTAAGAAAAAGATGGAAGGAGCATTGGGAAAATACAGAAGGGCCCCAAATGGAGGACAATGACATCTTGGTGCTCTGTAAAATGTTGTGAAGGAGGCAGAATGATGGTGTAATTGAGGCCTCCTATGGAAGCCCTCAGCCTTGGGGCACCTAAAGATCAGCCAGATTAATTACAGCAGAAGGTTTGGTTGGTCAGGGTAGAGATTAGATCAGATGTAGAGGGTGCATTCTTCCCTTGGTGGGTCATTTCCTGTTGCTGCATGTTTCAGAATATCTATGGTCTTAGATACTGTGCACACACTGGTTTTCTGTTGACACACACGTGAACTCCCTTGCAATGCCCCTGCAAACTGTCCACTGTCCCTGGCCAGGGCTTTGCTACAGAGGCTTCTCAAAGGGGAAATCCTAGAACCCCAGGATGCCCCACCTACCAGGGTGGAGTCATCCACAGTCTTGGGACTTCCCCCACTGCTCATTTTAAAGCCTTTCCATTTCTCTCTAGCTTCTTGCTGAGTCAGAACCCATCATGGAGATCCTGGGGTTGAAGAGGTTCCAGTTCCTCCTAGTAGTATGCTGGTTTTTTGTGAGCCTGGAAGCCCCTGCAGGTAAAAGGGGAGAGGGAAGAGAGGTCAGGGGAAGATTTTTTTCCCTACGCATGCACCTGTGCCTTTAGCATCACAGTCAGAAATTAAGCCCCTTACTCTATTCCTTTCCACCCTGGGGGAAAGCTTTTTTTCTGTGTACCACCAACTAACAGAAGCGCAGGAGCAAATCCAGGTTTTAAAAAGTGGTAGCCCCAGTGACAGATTGCATTTGGTTACTAATTTTCAGTTGCCACAGCAGAGAAGTGTACTTTGGATTAGTTCCATCAAAGGCAGGAGTTCAGCCAGTGTTTTCCCCCATTAAATTTCTGCCTGACATGCAGCTGTTAAGCAGAGGGGATTGAAAAGAAAGAAAGAAAAGAAAGAAGGAAGGAAGGAAGGAAGGAGAAGGAAGGAAGGAAGGAGAAGGAAGGAAGGAAGGAAAAGAAAGAGCGAGAGAGAGAGGGAGAGAAGGAGGAGGAGGGAAGGAAGGAAGAGAAAGAAAGAAAAAGAAAGAAAGAAAGAAAGAAAGAAAGAAAGAAAGAAAGAAAGAAAGAAAGAGAAAGAAAGAAAAAGAAAGAAAAGAAAAAGACACTAAGTTAAAATAGAATGTTTTAGGAAGCTTTTTGGAGTGTAACTTAAGCATGCAGAAATGAAAGTTTGGCTCAAAACCATAGTGAAAAATGTTTCCATGTAACTTGAGATGTCACCTGCAAAGTGCTTCCCACGGCTATATTGACTCTTTCTAAGTCTCTTGTTAAGAAGTTGGATTATTACATGGTTTCAGGTGAGACTGACTGCTGCCCAAGGTGGACAGATGCAAAAACCTCTCTAGCAGTACTGGTATTTATTTAAAATATGTATGTTTTAGTGTAAGAGTCTATAAAATAGTCAGAGCAACTGTTGTATACAGTACTACTGTATCTGCTCAGACTCTGACATTGAAACAGTAACACAGGTTCTTCTGAATCATTATCTGGAGTACTGTATCTAGAATTGTAGCCAAACTTTGTAATATAGCAATGGCAATTAGACCTTCTAGACTTGATCATTCACCCAGGGATGCTTAGCTCAGGCAAAAATAGTTTTTTAATGAGCATGCGTGTTAAGTATTTCTTCGTTTTTGCTTTTGTTTTAATTTTTGTGTGTTTGGTCTATGATCATATATTTTAATAAGCTAAAGTAAACAGATGTGGAAGAAGGTGGGGAGAATATAAGAAAGGCTTCTGTCATGTAAATGGAAACCTACTTGTATAATTTTTTAACTATAATTTTTATTAAAGACTTTTTAAAAAGGAAGATAAAACTAATACAAACTAATATAAAGTAAGAAAAAGAAAAGAAGAAATGAAAGAGAAAGCTAAAAGCTCAAGAAAGGAAAAAAGTAAAAGAAAACTAGAAAAGAAAGAAAAGATACAGAGAAGTAGCTTCTGATCTTCTTTACAGCAATTATAAGTACAATTATACATTTATCTCTTACTCTATGGTTACAACATAACTTTCTTATTTCTATAATCTATCCTGTCTAATCATCAAAACCATAAATCATAAGTTCATTTTTTTCTGTTTCATGCAAAAAGTCTATAAAGGGGTTTCCAGTTAGCAATAAACATAGACATTGTCTTTTCTCTAATCAAAGAAGCCAATTTGGCCATCTCAGCAAGTTCCTTCATCTTCACCATCCATTCCTCCATTGTGGGTAGTGCCGAATCTTTCCATTTTTGTACATACAATAATCTTGCTGCAGTTATCATGTACAAAAACAAAGTTCCATAACTTTTTTTCCAACTGTTAGTCCATCAATCCCAAAAAGAAAAACCTCTGGTCTTAATTGTATATTGATCTTTAAAACCCTCTGAATCAGTGTATGTATTTGAATCCAGAATTTTCTAGCTTTTTTTACACATCCACCAAACATGATAAAATGTCCCTTCTTATTGTTCACATTTTCAGCATAAATTTGAAGTGCCTTTATACACCCTAAATAATTTCTCTGGTGACATCTACCAATGACACATCATTTCATAAAAATTCTCTTTAAGATTATAGCATAGTATAAATTTCAATCCTTTCAGCCACATATTTTCCCATTGATCCACCTGAATATTATAACCAAAATTTTTAGCCCACTTTATCATACATTCTTTCATTTGTTCTTCTTCTGTTTCAAATTTCAATAAAGATTTATACATTTTAGCAATTACATGTTTATCATTTGTACACAATTCTGTTTCAAACTCAGTTTTACAATGGTCAAAACCATAAATTCTTCTGTTTACTTTAAATCTTTCTAGCAATTCTAGTAATTGTAAATAAGAGAACCATTGCCATCAGTTCTTCTCTTGATCTTATTTTACATTCCCCTTGACAAAATTCTAGTATCTCACGATAAGTTAGCCATTTATGTTTGCCTATTATTTCTCATCTATAAAATGCTTCTTGTGCTGAGATCCACAAAGGTGTTTTCAGGCACAACCTGGGTTTGTATCTATTCCATATTCTCAATATGGCACATCTAACATAATGGTTTTTAAAATCCACATTGACCTTGACTTTGTCATTGCAGAAATATCCATGCCACCCAAATCTCAGGTCATGGCCTGCAAAAGCCTATTTCTCACAACATCCACTCTTTCATCCAAACCAAACAGCAAGCTGCAAAATACAATTTCAGATCAGGTGAACCCAATCCTCCTCTTTCCTTTGCCTCTTGTAACACCTTATATTTAACTCGTGGTTTTTCCCCTGCCACACAAATTTAGATATATCCTTCTGCCACTGTTTAAATGGTGCATCAGTTGTCAAAGCAGGTATTGACTGAAACAAAAACATCATTTCTAGGCAAGGCATTCATTTTTATCACAGCAATGCTCCTCAGCAATGACAGTTATAATTTCTCCCATCTTAACATATCTTTTTAAACGTCATTCCATGTCTTAACATAGTTATTTTGGAATAACATACAATTCATATTGTCATAATGATACCCAGATATTTTACCTTCTTCTCAATCTTAAAATCGTTTTATTCATCAGTTCTGTTTGATATCTATTTTCATATTTTTGTTAACATTTTCATCTTCTGTTTATTAATCTTAAAGCCTGCTAATGCATCAAATTCTTTTAATTTGCCCATTAATGTTTCAATTCCCTTTAAAGGATCTTCCAGAACCAATAACAAGTCATCTGCAAAAGCCCTTAATTTATTAGTTTCTTTTTTAATCTTTACTCCCACAATCCTCTCATCTTGCCTTATATCTCTATTCAGTATTTCAAGGACCAAAATAAACAAGAGAGAGGACAGTGGGGCCTCCCTGTCTTCTTCCTTTTTGTATCTCATAGGGTTTTGCTAGATCTCCATTAATTATTATTTGTGCTTTCTGTGCAGTGAAAATTGATCTTACCCATGTTATAAAATTTGCTCCAAAATTCATACCTTCCAAAACCTTGAACAAGAAAGCCCAGGTCAGATTGTCAAAGACCTTCTCTGCACCTAAGAAAATCAACATGGCTTGTTTTTCATGGTGTTGCTCCAAGTATTCCAAAATGTCCAACACATTTCTAAGATTGTCCTTTAACTCTGTTTTAGGTAAAAACCCACATTGATCCTCATGAATAAATTCTTGCAAAATTATTTTCAATCTATCAGCTAGAATCATTGTGAACAACTTGTAGTCATTCTTCAATAATGATGCCTATAGTTTCTTGTCAAAGTCAAATCTTGTCCCTCTTTAGGTATTAGTGTTATATTGGCCTCTTTCCAATTCTCTGGCACACTCCCTCCCTGTAGGATAGAGTTCATCATATTTTGTAAAGGTTATAAAAATTCATCCTCAAAACATTTATAATAAGAACCTGATAATCCATCTGATCCAGGCACCTTTCCTAGTTTAATCTTTTTTATAGCTTCAGGACCTTCCCTTATTGTTATAGGTCGGTTCATAATCTGTTTCTGTTCCTCTGTAATCCTCGATAAATTTTATTTCTTTAGCTATTCATCTATTTTCTGTAGTGAGATGTCACTTCCTTTATACAAAGTGGAATAATATTGATGAAATACTTCTGTATGGCTGCATTGTCCATTAATACCGTATCTCCCTCTTGTAATTTCAATGTCATTTTCTTTTCTTTTCCTTTTCATAATGTATGTGCTAGCTACTTCCGTGGTCTATTTGCAAACTCAATTTTATTTTTTTTTTGCTTTACATAGTTTATTTTTATTTCCATTTCTCTTAATGGGAATAGATAACATATCTTAACTTAGATTATTGTCATTGTAAAAGCTTAATTTTTGAGAAATACTTATCTTCTCTGGAAATTTATTTAATTATTTTCTCTTTATTTCATCCAAAACAGCTTGTGTTTTCTCTTGACTCTTCTTTTTAAGTTTACGATTATGTTGTATAAAATAACCTCTAATAAAAGCTTTACTTGCATCCCAAACCATTCTTAAATCAGTGTCTTTACCTAAATTATTGTCAAAAAGTTCTTTTAATTTCTTTTTACAATCCTCCACTATTGCTTCTTTCTGTGGCAACATTTCACTTAGTCTCCATATAAAAGAATTAGATTTTATTTTATAAACCAAACTCACAGGATTATGATCCAAAAAAAGTCTTTGGTAATATCTCTACTTTAGTAACCTTAGTAGCCAAGTTCTTTGAAGTCCAAATCATGTCTATTCTTGAGAAGGATTTATGTCTTTCAGAAAAGTAGGTATACTCTCTTGAATTGCCATTTTTCTGTCTCCATATATCAACCAGCCCTAAGTTGTCCATCAAATAATAAAAAGAAAGTTTTAGTAATTTGTCTTGAGTGATCTTACTATTTTTCTCATAAGTTCTGTTCAGTTGTGGGGAGATCACTCCATTCCAATCCCCCACCAAACACTTGTATAATATTAGATTGAACTGTAAGATTTCCTATAAGCTGGAAAGGATCTCTGATCAGATCTGCCAATATTATGCTTGGTAGAGGTTTGGCAATTCACTCTGCTGTGTTCTCAAAACTTGTCTAGTTTATAGGGTTTTTTTAAAAATTTTTATTACTTGTTGGGTTTACAGTATATACCATTGGAGGCAACAAAAATTACTCCTGACAAGTAAATGGTACAACAATATAATACAAAATTATTTGAATACTATATTAGAAATATTTATTTTTTAGTTGCAGTATTGGCATATATTGGGGACGTGGTGGCGCAGTGGCTTAATGACACTGAAAGTTGCCGGCCAGAAATGGTCGACGCTTCAGCGGTTCGAGCCCAGCTCCGCACAGCAGAGCAAGCTCCTGCTTCCTCCCCAGCTCCTGCCAACCCAGCAGCTCGAAAACTTACATGAGTAAATAAATGGGGACTCTCACCCCGGTGGGAGGAAAAATGCTGGCAGCACCTTGCAAAGGAGATGGGAGCAGTTGCCGGTACCGCGGAAGCCGCGCATGCCCAAAAAGGGCGGGAAGCAACGGAAACCCCGCCTCCTGCGCTCGCCAGCTGGGCTCTGCTCTAGGAAGGAGGCTCTGGCAAACCACTTCTGAAACACCTTGCCTTGAAAACTGTAGGGACTCGTCCAAAGCAGTCACTGCAGGATCGGTAACGACTGACTGAAGATTAAAAAAAAAAAAACATTGGCATGTAGCCTTCCAGAAAACAAGCCATAGATAGTTAATGAAAGGATATCATAAAGATAAAAAATACAGTCTAAACCCATAAATCAATCTGTTATATGAAAATTATTAGCAGCAGAAAGTCCAGATAACAGTAAGTAAAAAGATGACTGGCTGTGTTGTGTTGATAATGAATGATAGTGTTGTGCTGATAATGAATAATAATTAACTTCTGAAAATATAACAATCTTGTGTAAAAGTGTAAACTTTCCACTTTTGGTTCAGAAATATATTTTTCCCATGTTGTTTTCTTGCCAGATGCAAGCTCTCCTCTTTAATGTCTGTGTATCAGGCAACTGTCAACATCATAGAATAAGGATTTATAAATTGTACTCTGGAGCTAGCTTCCATAAAGCCCACCTTGTAGTCTTTATCATCAGAAATAATATAAAGCATTATGGCATTTATATATTTATTACAGCATAATGTTTCATGGATCAATGTGCATTTCATTAGGGAAACAATACTGTTAAATTGCAGAGAAATGTAAAAAGTACAGTTGGTGAGCATTCATTAAAGCTGAAATGTCATACCTGTCAAATGCCTGATCACTGCAGGAATGAGGGCAACTGTGTTTCTGCTTCAGAAGACCCTTAGTCTGACTCAAGCAGGTGGAGGAGGAAAGATAGAGGACAAGGAGCAGAGCTGCTCCTAGTCCTTTTCAAAAAAAAAAACAGAGCCCAAATGGAATAGTTTGGGATGGTTAAGTCTAGTCGCCATTTAAATCCCTCAAAGTAAGCAGGGGTGCTGTTATCTTAGTGATCTTGTGGGAAGTTAAAAAGGTGACCAAGTTCAGCAGTTTGAGGTAATGGTGGTAGCTACAGTGTAGGGAGAGGCAATGGTAGACCTCCCCTCCAGATGTTCCTTCTAGACCCCTGTTCCAGCTGCTCTCTTGTTTGGAGAATAGAATTGGTTCTGCCCTGTGGCCTTCCTGCACCTCACAAGGCAGTCTTCTGCCCTTAGGTCAGCTTGTAGGACACCATCTCATCTCCAGAGTAGACAGAAAATTCAACAGCCAGTCAAGCTGACTTCCACA
Organism: Liasis olivaceus; assembly: GCA_030867105.1. Classification (NCBI taxonomy): domain Eukaryota; kingdom Metazoa; phylum Chordata; class Lepidosauria; order Squamata; family Pythonidae; genus Liasis; species Liasis olivaceus. The sequence goes on from CM061348.1 coordinate 142,632,960, forward strand.
TGAGAAGGCTTTTCCATTATTTTCTGCAACTATGTGTCTTGGGTCTACTCCTTTATTCATAACAAACTCGGTCTTTCTCTTTGGTGAAAGAAAATGTGGGACCTTGGGCTATTCTCCACATCCACAATCTGGATGTCCACAGAGAGTATTCAGATGGGATTTGTTCCCTTTTATTTTTTTCTATGTCTATTTAATTGATTTCTTTAATTGTGTCCCAGGTAAATGACTTTTAAAAAATGCAGGTATTTGAGTAAAACTGACATTATTGATTTTGAATACCTAATTGGCTAAGGGACTAATTGCTATTCTGGACAAATAAACACTCGTGTTGAATATAGATATGAAGGGTAGAAAAAGGGAAATGAAATAATCATTTTAAGAAACAAGCTTTCTCTTGGCTTTCTGATTTTTATTTTGCTTTCTCCCCTTTGTCTTTTACATCTTCCTGGACTGTTCTGGTGCATATAAAAATGTGTATCTCTGGGAAGAGGATCTCTATTTGGTCTCAACTGGTCTGAACTGGGCTTCTTCTTTCAGAGGCCGAGAATACTTGGTGCTACGAAAACTTTGATGAAATCTCAGGGACCTGCAGCAAACTGTTGGGAGCTGAAATTTCCAAGGAAGACTGCTGCCTAAACCATCAGTATGGTTTCCAGTTGAAACAAGGTGGGCCCTGCCAGTCCTGCCGGTAAGTGAAACACCAACAGTTCTGGTTAACCGCACACTGACTGTGCACTGCACAAGTGGTCCTAAGCCTACCTTCTTTGAACCCTCCGAATATTGTCTGCTGGATGTCTGCCCCTAAGGTTGCTTATCCCATCTCTGCTATAGGGGGAGAGGCTGTAGGATAGCAGCTGACATGCAGATCTCATTTGCAGTCCCTGCTATCTCCAAGCAGGGCTAAATAAATTCCTGCCCAAAGATTCAAAAGCTCCTGTTAGTCACTGAGGACAATATTCCACTGTATGCCCCATCAACGGAATTGTTCAATTTATACCCTGCCTTCCTGTTTATACTTGAACCACCTCTAAGGGCAGTTTACTTCAATTAAAAAAAATGCAGAGTATAAAATGTAACAAGAATATTGATGCAGTAAGAATCAAAACCCAAATTAAAATCAGTTGTTAAAATTATTAATTAAAATTAATGTTAATTTTAAACTTTGGTCTGTGTTCATGCCTCATGCGAAGCCAAGATTTTTTAAACCATGGTTTGCTGAACATGTCATAATGAGCCACAAATAACTGAAAACACAGTCTGTATAAGGCAGTTTCCTATATTCTTATAGATTTTTGATTTAATGTGTTTTTGTACCTATAACTTCCAGCAATTTTTTCTCATTCCCTCTGCTTGCTATTTTATCCAGTGCTGGATTTGGCTAAGGGACCAACACATTGCTTTTCTACATCTGAATGTACATAAACATTCAGAGAAACAAAGCTTTCTATTTTAATTTCAAATCACCACTTCTAAGGAAATGTAACTGCCGATTTAAGCCAAATGTTGTTCTCTTGTCCACTGAATTAACACCCTGGCAATCAGCTTAGTATATATCCACTGTGCACCTGCTCTTTTTCTTCTGGTGTGGGGAGGTTGGAGGGGATGTAAACCATGTTCTTTGTGGAATTGTGGAACACAGATATGAAGATACTCCTACATATATTTCCTAGTTAAATTGTGGAATATGCTACCAGAACATGTCATGATGGCCACCAATTTGGACAGCTTTTTGACAGATTAATGATGAATAAGGCTACCCTTAGTTACTAAACTGAGACAGTGACAATGTTGGGGGTATCAGACTTTCACAGTCAGAGAAAGTAGGTGGGAGAACTAAGCATATTGATGTAAAGTATCATGTGGTGAGAGAGTTGCAACCACAAGGGTTAATCAAACTCGACTACTGTCCCACAGGAAACATGACAGCGGACATCTTCACGAAGCCGTTGTCGAGAACCAGTTATCAGGAACTAAGAGAAAAATTAAATAGCGCAGGACACGGAGACATGCAAGGTTGAAAAGAAGGGGTGTTGGAAAATATGGGGTTCCAACCAAGCCTGCCTCACACAAGCACAAAGGGAGGCTTTGTGGCCCCACTGCGGCCTAGCTTTGTGTAGGAGGGCTTGGAGCCCGCCTTTTTTTCCCTGTTTCCCTCATTTTCTCCCTCTTCTCCTCATGGCTCTCCACGAGGTAGGACTGAATCCTCTCTCCTCCTCAGGGTTCTCGTACTAACATTTCACAACCCCAACAGGGGGGACATACCTCTGGTACCATTTGTGAGATTCTGTGAATAGGAGTAGGAGCGTGCTCATATCCTGCTTGTGACCTTCTGGGCGGCATCTGGGTGGCAGCCACTAGAGGCCCAGAATGCTGGGGAAGATGGCAGCAAAGCTCCTGTTGGCCTGCCTTTGGATGCCACTACTGAACTTCCTTAGATATTTCCTTTGCTGTTGGGAAACAGGATGCTAGGCTAGATGGACCCTTGATCAGATCTAATGGGATCTTTCATGGCTGGATTTCACATAGTGGGGAGACCCTCATCCCAGTCTGCTGTTATGTCCATCTTTGCTCTGCTTTTCCTACAGCGAAGCTAAGTGGAGTGAATGGACCTCATGGAGTGCGTGCTCCGTCTCGTGCACCGAAGGTGTCCAGCGGCGCAGTCGGTCATGTCACGGCTACCGTCCAGGCACATGTCCGAGTAGTTCACGTGAGTGGGAAATGAAAGCCTGCGTTCTGAAAGAGTGTTGCCCTGGTAAGCATCCTTGCTCTACTCTTGTTCTTTGTCGTAAGCATGAAACTAGAAGTGAGTCAAGGTCATTTCTTTCTCCTTGCGTGACCTTGACTTTTGAAGTTTTGTACTCTGATCAAGTAGAATTCTAAGTTAGCCTACAGTCTTACCTGTCCCCCTCCACTGTAAATGATATCTTGAGAGTTTCCCCCTTTTCCCCCTCCAAAGCACCACTTGAAAACTTATTCATTTATGCCATCCCGTTTTTCCTCATTAAAAAAACAACAGAAGTTGTGGGGGAGGTGTGTTTGTGACATCACAAGCGTTAGCTTGTCAGTACCAACCACAATCAACTTTTAATGCCGTGTTCCAGAATGTTTCTTTTTTATTTTTGCAGAGTGTACCCTGTAGAGAAAAAAGTACATGTGAGTTGGTCCTTCCAAATTTAGGCTCTGCAGAGTTTTTCGTCTGTCTCCCACTTCAGTGGTAATGGCATTCTACCTCCCTAAAATTGGATTCTCATGGTAGTTGCACTCTTATATCCACTTATCTGGCAGTTAGTCCTACTAAGCAAAATAAAGGCTTATTTCTGAGTAACTGAACTACACCAAATGTGGCTTAGCCTCAGGCAGACCAATATTCATCTTGTTTATTTGAAATTCAGGTAGTCCTCGCTTAACAGTGGTAACTGGGACCTGCAACACTGTCACTAAGCGTTGCGGTTGTAAAGTGTGACATCACGTGACCATGCTGACTTATGACGGCAGTTGCGGCAGTTCTGGTTGCCGTCGTTAAGGGAATCCCATGTGGTCATTAGGTATGATGTCACATGATTGGCATTTGCGATCTCCTGCTGGCTTCCCCATTGATTTTGCTTGTGGGAAGCTGGCAAGGAAGATCACAAATGGCGATCATGTGACCACGGGGATGCTGTGACTGTCATAATTGTGAGCCAGTTGCCAAGTGCCCGAATTGCAATCCTGTGACCATGGGGATGCTGCGCGGCCGTAACTACAAGGACTGGTTGTATGTCTCCTTGTTCAGCAGCATCATAATTTTGAACAATTACTGATGAGTGGTCATTAAACGAGGGCTACCTGTTTAGCTATATCCATAAAGAGATAGTTAATGTCTGAGGCACCCTCTTTGGGAGAGTATGTAGGAGATACAGATAATACTGGCTTTGATAGAATTTCTATAGTTTATGAAATAAGGTTGTTATTTAGAAAGAAGAAAAATATCTCAAACATTTTAATCCTTCATGTCTTGAGCAATTATTCTGATGGGCAGAAAAACAGGAGCCAAGTGGTGGTTTTGGGTGGTGGACATAGCAGGCTAAATTGCTTTTAAAGACATAGTTACAATGGACAGTTGAAAAGCAGGCAAACAACCTTTCTTTTGTTTTTGTTTTGTTTTAATTTTCTATTGTTTTCCTTTAATACCTGCAATCAGAAAATTTAAAGGCAGATTTTTTTATCTGATGATTTGTACAGCACATCAGTGGTTCTGTGTGGAACAATGGTCCCACTCTGTATTTCTGAGTTTTTGATACAGCTCCAGGAAGTGATGGATAATAAACCCACAAATTAGCCTGTCCTATGTAAGAACTTCTTTTGATACTTTCACTTCCTCATGTGTGTAAGTCCTTTGGAATTCCCCCCTAAGGAAATGGGACTTTGCAGCTTAGTAATTCTCCTGACAGGATGTGGACTGCCTTGTATCATGACCGTGGGCTGGTGAATCTCCAGCAGGCCTGAACCTTGATGTCGGCTGTTCTTTCCTTGCAGTGATGGGTGGCTGGTCGGAATGGAGCAACTGGAAGCTTTGCTCAGTGACCTGTCTAACTGGAACCCAGTTAAGAGAACGAACTTGCACCAAACCAGCCCCCAGCTGTGGAGGCACCTGCCAAGGAGACAGCAAAGAAAATAGGCCCTGTGATACCAAGCAGATTTGTCCAAGTAAGTTGAGGTAGAGAGCCAGTGTGGTGTAGTGGTTGAAGCACCAGACTAGAAACTGGGAGACTGTGAGTTCTAGTCCCGCCTAGGCACAAAGCCAGCTGGGTGACCTTGGGCCAGCCACTCTCTCTCAGCGCTAGGAAGCAGGCAAGGGGGAACCACTTCCAAAATCTTGCCAAGAAAACTTCAGGGGGTTATCCAGGCAGTTGCCAGGAGTTAACAATGATTCGAAGGCACGCGCACACATATACACACACACACACATACACACACACAAAAGTTGGGGTAACTAAATACCTGAAGAACAACCGAGAGTGAAAAGTAGCATGAGGGGAAAAGGCTGGAAATACTGTATGCAGAAAGAAATAGTTGGAGAATGTTTACTAGCAACTATACTGCAATCTTTAATTAAGGGTGAGCAATCTGCTCTGCATATGGCTTCTCTGAAGCCTCCTTCTCAAATGTGACTGGGTTTGGGCTGGAGGGCAAGCAGCTGCTGAACATTGGGCAGCAAACTGCACGGATTCCAGTTTTAGCCCTGTCTGAGGGCAGTTTCAGTGACTTCCATTCACCATTAGGTGGGAAAAGGTTAAATAACAGCTTCTCCTTAACTATGCAAAATACAGTGGTCATGTGAGTTTCACTAGCAGATTAATATGGAGTGGCTTTATTTGAAGTTGTTGACCAAAGCCAAATTCCTCCTTAGGATTGCAAGATAAGGACAGAGGTGGCAACTCCATAGGGAAGCTGTGACTTTTTCTGCCCTGGCTCACACTCTCAGGATTTGCAGCAATGTTTTCTTCTAAGCATGAGCAGCAATTTTTGGTTTGTTAATTTTTAAAAAGTACTCACACTTCCTTTGATATGTTGAAGAAGGAAAGAAAGGCTCCAAGAATGGGAAGATAAAAGGCAGTAAGAAGAGATAGTAAAGCGGTGAGTGTACTAAGATGATAACTTCAACTCCTGTAACTTCAGCTCTCAGGATTTTGTAAACTGAGTTTAACCCTTTGGGGCTACCAGCTGGTGAAGTCTGTAGGGAAATCTTAATGGTAGATCAGTTTAGGATTGATAGATAGAGGAGAATACATATTGAAATCTATAGAAAGAAGAAAGGATGGACCCAAGGCAGCAGAAAAGTCTGACTGAGGTGAACCGTACCCCTGGTCTCTTCCACATGTTTCTGACTGAACACTTTCTGACTCTCATTCTTCTTTGCATGTTTTTCTTTTTAATGCAGCCCATGGAAAGTGGGGCAGCTGGGGACCTTGGCAGGGCTGCTCCAAGACTTGTGCTGTAGAAGGCTCAGCTACAAAGCCTCAGCAGCTACGAACCCGTCTCTGTAACAACCCCTCACCTTCCAGCAATCCTCCAGGCATGCCGTGTCCAGGAGCTAGCCAGGAATTGCAAAGCTGCACAGGACTGCCCTACTGTCCACGTAAGAGAAGGAAGCCCCACAGTGTAGCCACTGTCTGTCACCTCCCACCAGCAAGTTGTAGAGGGCAGCTTTGCACTCCGAGGAAGATGCTCTTCCCCTCTGTAGCCAGCCAGAGGATAACGCCCTCAACAAAGGAGAAGTTCAGAGGCTGTGCTCCTTGGGGTCTTGGGCCAGCTAGTTCCAGGTGAACAGACCCTGGCCCATTCAAGCTTGCTGGTATTTTGAAACATGGTCATTGGTCATCTTGATTTGGCTTGATGAGGGCTGCGGTCCAGGACATCTGGAAAGCAAGTCTGGGTTACTTTTTAGAGCACCAAAGCTCCAGTGCTGCTTCTATGGTGTCTCTCTGAGCAAGCCACTATTGGGCCTAAGATGATATGAGGGTCTGCTCCTCTCTCTTCTGACTCGCCCACTGCTTTCCCCCACAGAGGATGGCAACTGGGGCATCTGGAAACCACTCCAATCCTGCAGTGTGACCTGTGGGGTTGGCCAAATATTGCAGAGGCGTCTGTGTGATAACCCTGCACCAAAGCACGGAGGGAAGGACTGCTCTGGGGAAAGCATACGTAATCAACCCTGCACCATCAAGGTGCCCTGCCCAGGTAATGGGAAAACTAAGAAGGTGAAAGGAACAGGGAGAACCCGTGAGGGGGAATCCACAACTTGAACACAGAGAGCTGCTTCTAAGGTAGATGAATCAAGTGAGGCGCCCCCCAACTTATGCAGCTGTTCTCTTCCAGAAAGCCTTACCTAAGCTGACTTTTGCATACATTGAAATCTAAATTAGGCATGATTTCAGCACAAGTAACAGATGGGGCAAGCTGAATGCTGGGAAGCAGGGCTGGTGGGATTAACAGGCTTTCTCAAGTGGGGATGAAGCAGGACTGGATTTTATGCTAAGTCCTTGGTGCTGGCCACACCAGATTGTGTTGCTGCCTCTTTGCCCTTTTGAGCACACTGCCACATATAGGACCCAGATACATGGGGAAGAATAATTTTGTTCCTGTAAAAATATTGGTGGCTTTGGGCTTAGTTTCTTCCCTCCCAGTGAATTGGGCTGGAGAACTGCCCCCCACCTTCAATTCTTTTCTGCACTGACCATATCCTTTTTAAACATTTCCCACAGTGGATGGTCATTGGAGTGAATGGTCTCCTTGGAAGCCCTGTGGCCGCATGGTCACAGATTATAACATTAAGTGCGATGAGATCATTGGCATTCAGTTAAGGAACAGGAGCTGCATTGGACGGCACCATGGGGGCAAGCGTTGTACAGGACCTCTCAGGGAATCCAGGGCCTGCTACAATATCGAAGCCTGCTTTAGTAAGTATTGGGAATCAGAGAAGGTACAAAGAGCTTCCATGCCCCAAAGCAGTCTTCCCCATCTGGTAGGCTCCAGATGCATGGCAATTACTAGTCCTACTTTGGCTAAAGAGCTCACTGCCTGGGAATTGAACTCCAGCACATCTGGAGAAGGCAGACGGTGGCTTACTCTGTTTTTTCTCTTAGGCTACCCTGAGAAAGTTTTAAGAAACAAAGGGATTCCACTGAAACATGTTTTGAATATTAAGATCCTCCTAAGTCCAGTGAGAATTTATCTTTGTGAACATATCCTTTATCTGCTAAAAATGTTCAGGGCTCCAGTATTTTGTGCATTAACTGATGCAAGGTGTGAGGTCAAAAGGGCAGTGAAGGTGAAGAAAGAACTTTACAGAAGTTGCAATTAACTTTGAAGGACTCTTTCTGCATGTTTACAGCAGAAGCTAATTGTGAGCAGCACTCACTGATTGGTGCCCATAACATCATCTAGAAAACATTCTACCTGCGCAATTCCGCATTTGGCATCTTAGAAAAAAATTATTATTTTTTTTTTTTAAGTGATGAATGAACAGATATACCAATAAATACATGCAGTGCTTTTAAAACAGCAAAACATGAATAAAGAAGAAGACGGCTCACTGAGCCCATATTCAATTTGCTGCTCCTTTTGTTATCCATAAGACAAAGCTGGGAAGAAACTCTGCTCACCTCATGGCTGAAGGATTTTCCATGTCTTCTCTTTTTATATTTCACTGTATTCATTCCAAAATGTAGAGGGATTATGCCACCCTAGTATATGTGTTTGGCAAGTAGCTTTATTATATTATAGAAAACTATGATCAATGTTATCTTTGGTTGCCCCATGAGTCTTCTGAGGTTCTTTTTAGCCCCCATCTAATTTCACAAGAAACTTGTAGTTGAGAGAGAGCAACTGGCCTAAGGTCTTTGAGGGACTGTGTTCACATAATACCTTACCAATAATACACTTACAAACCTAGGAGAATCATTTGATAAGCTTGGTTAGTATTAAAGTTGGTTAGATTTTGTGGGAGGCTTAGTGTGTTGGGTGAACCTAGCTCATCTGGTTAATTAATGCAAAGCCAGAAAGTCACTTAATGTAGTAACCAAGTTATGCATATTGTCTGAACTCAGACAATGAGTTCTAAGACTAGGCAGGGAATTCCCATCCATGACTTTCTGGGCCCAGCCTGAGACGTTGATCATGGCCCTTTATTAGCTAAAGAGGCAGTGGTGAAGGCAGCCCCTGATGAAGCCTCCTGGTTTGATTGATCTGGTTTCTCTCAGTGCTAGGAACCTGGACAGATTGGAGTTCTTGGGGTCTCTGTGAGCCAGTTTGTGGGCCTGAACCTAAAAGATCTCGCAAGAGAGTCTGTGAACCCATCTACCCTAATTATCCGTAAGTCTGAAATATGGAGGTGAGAAATAAGGATCAGCTTCAGTCAAATGGCAGGACTGCACTAAAATTTTAATCTAGTTTCTAACTTTTTGGACTTCTTGGTATAACTCAGTCCACTCGTTGTTTTTATGAAGTTAGTTCAAGAGCTGTCATTCAACTGCAGTTGCCATCTAGCAGAACTAGAAGGAGATCCTGCACATTCCCTCTTATGTATGAAGAGCATATTCTGAGTGGGGATTTCAGCATTCCTAAAAATTGCCAAAAGTAGCTGTTTCTCCACTGGTGCCTTTCCAAACGGATGAGGACTGATGGGGGCTACAGTTCTCAGGATTCCCCATATGCCTGGAAGGTGCCACCTTAGAGAAGGCCAGTGAGAAGAAACAATTTGGGGGGGGGATCTGGCTTTTCTGCCCTTTGTATCTCATTCTGAAATCTCCTCTTTTACTTTCAGAGGGACAAGCAAAGCCTTGGCCTGGGGCACCAAGGAGTATTTGGGAGGTGCTTTTCATACATCCTTCCCTGTACCCCTTAAGTTACACTGCTTTACACAAATGTAGAGGAAAATGCTGTTGTTTTCCCTACGCTAAAGTATTAATCAGTTGCTAACCTGGGCAGTTTCTGTATGTGGGAGAGGCTGTCTTCATAGTATCTCATTTCTTGGGCCAGCCACGTGGGTAGAACCTGACAGGTATCACCTTAAATACTAGAGTTGCCACCTCCTTTAGCTGGCTTCTGGTTCCCCTGTGGGATTTTAATAGCTGCTGAACTTGCAGAAAGGAAGTCATTGATTTTGTTTCCAATTCAGAAAAAGCTTTGGCAGTCCAGTTCCCAATTCTGGATGCAAAGAGTCAGACTGGCAGCCATTCTGGAGTCTTATTATGAACACCATGTCTTGATCCAATCAATTAAAAGCAAATCCCAACAAGTTAAAAAGGATTGCTGGTGTGATTTGTGCTATTCCAACAACCAAGCTCTATTCTGCCTCACTGCCAAGGGCACCAGCTAGAGCTGTCCATTGAGATATGATTTGGGATAAGTTAAGGAAAGCGATGGGTAGATTTCTTGCTGGTGGAAGATACATCCCTGGTCACTCTCCTATTGTGGGCTGAAGCCAGGGGAGAAGGTGAGTTTTGACAAGTGGCTAGATGTATGGATTAGCAACCTGTCAGCCTGGTCCATAGGATGGGTGCTTCTCACTAAAGCAAGAGAGGCTTATTGGGAAGTGCCACCCATCCATGAATAATAGTTCTAAAAACAGCTAAGAGTGGGGTAGTAGTTGCTCAATGCAGTGGGTGAACTCCTTCCCACTTTACCTCACAACCACTGCTCCCCTTCTTGTCAGTTTCTAGAGTTATTTTTAAACACGGGTTTAGCACTGTTTAAACACTCCAGTTTAGCACTGGAGAGGAGAGGAGAGGAGAGGAGAGGAGAGGAGAGGAGAGGAGAGGAGAGGAGAGGGTGCTGGAAGCTGACCAGATTGTCAACCACATCATGGATGAAGTGCCATAGATTGTCCTTTAAAAGCAGTTATTGGAGTACCTTTGTGCCACAGCTATTGGCATGAGCCCATGAATAACTTAGCCCTGAACTGCAATCAGTTTCTGTGGTAAATGATTCACTGTTCCTGGGTAAGCAGCAATTTCTGAAATAGCTCTTGACATCTCTCAGTTCCTGTTGCTCCCTGTCCATTTCTCCCCTTCTCATTTATTTGCTTGCTTCTTTCCCAGAAAGATGCTCTGAGCTGACTTTCCCTATTTTGTGGCAGGGGTTGGAATGATTTGGCCAACTCTATGATTTCTTCTCTTCTTCTTTCTTCTTTACCTGTTGCCTTGCTACCTGTTTGGTCCCTTTGCTTTCTCCTACAGCTTTCTTTTCAGGGAAGTGCCTCACCTTCCCTGATGTCACAGGAATAGTGGCATTTGAGCCCTGCTGTTCAGAGCACGGAAATGAAACAAACATGGGAAAAGGCAACTTTCCAGGGCTGCCTGAACCAGAAGCCATTTTGTGCACCGGGGCCAACTCTGCCATGAGTCCTGATGAAACAGCAGGTGCTGGAAGGTGGGGAGTGGCAGCAAGTTGTTGGAAGGAAGGAACAGATCTGATGTGTGGCCTACCTCTGGCTCAGGGGAAGACAGTAGCCCATTGCAAAGCAAAAGGTCAACTGCCCATCTAATCAGGTTCTGTAAGTGGGAATAGGGTGCTTCTGTGTACCATCCTGTACTGCCTCAGGCAGCAAATGGGATGGCTGTGTGGGTTCTCTTGGTCTTCATGTGAGGGATGGGCTGTCTAGCATGTCCAGTTGAGGCTGCCAAGAATGACGTTCTGGTTTGGGGTCTCTGGAGAAGAGGGTCTAACTTTGTCCCCATTAAATCCTGTCATGCAGCAAGGTTAAGGCCCTTCCATTCCCTCAGTGGTGCTGAGCAAAGTGTTGTTTCCTCGCTCTTAGCAGTTTCTTCTGTTAGTAATGGAGAAAATACGATCTTAAATTTGGATCATTGGAGGAAGCTGAGACCATGCAGGGAAAGACCATAGTCATTTCTGCACTACAACTTACAGCATTTTTTAGAGTCATCCAACCATTGTTGTGTCAAAATAACAGAAACACAAACGGGCTTTATATCACTGCAGCGATGGTTGGATGATGCTACAAAGGCATTATAAGTTGCTAGTCCGTGAATTATGTTTGTATGTTCTGTTTCTTATCACCATCCTGTTCCCAACAGCCCACCAAAGTCTTTTAAGTGGCTGGTTGGGATTCCAACTCTTTTTGGAAGACGGAATGCAAGCACAGCCTACTTTGTGGGCTCTTTGCCCGAGCAGCCCACTCTCTGTGGCAGGGTGGGAGGGGAGGGGTCTAGGAGTGGTAGGATTGTGGCAACGGGAAATTAAAAAGGTGATGTGTGATGTCTCTGAGTGCCACATAAAGCCTAGATATTACTCATAATCTGTCGTAGACAAATAACATTGGGGCACAAGGAAGGGAAAGTGTACCATCCAATCCTTCTAGGCTGTTGGCTCTGATTTTCTATTTTTTCCTCTTCTGCAGAATGGTAGTGGAAGCAGAGAATAGAAAGAGAGAAAATGTAACCTTCTGGGGAAAACCAAGAGTTGGATGTAAGCATCTGGACGGACAGTCCAAAGAAGTGGTGGAAGAACTCCCGTGCCAAAATGTGCCACCTTGTGAAGGTGAGGAGGTGACAATGAGGTTCCCTTGGAAGAAAACCAAAGCTACATTCACACGTGTGCCCATCTCAGGAGCAGGGGGGAAACTGCACTTCTAATTCTGGGCTATCTTGGGAAGTGTTATGGACAAATCTGCAAGGCAATACCCAACAGTTAGGGATGCTGTGAAGCTGCTACCCTTTATCTGTGGTTATAGAGAATATGCAAGAGTTAAGTACTAGAAGTATTACAAGTAGTAGAAGTACAATTTTCTTGCAAAAATGGGGGGGGGGGGGGAGAATTCAGTCATTCACACAAGAATGCTCCTGCTCCCCGTTGTATTAGGAATCTGCAGTCCTAAGTTCTGAAATTGTGGGTCTGAGAGCCTTATGGGCCCTCTGTCCTGATTTCTGGGTCCCACTTAAATAATACAACTTGGGTGGCAGGATAGGGAGGAATGTAAAGGGGGAGGTTGCTCTTTATTCCTGCATCAAAGGGTCAAGGCTGCTAATTCACTAGGGTACAGGGAATCTGCTTGTGGGGTTCTGCATGAATTGCTCTAAATCAGCAAGGACTTGACTCCTGGTTATTTAACAAAGGCAGTTACACAAAGGCATTTTCCCAATTCAGTATAAAGCCACTGAGGTAGAAGACATTTAGGAAAACAAGGGTGTTGTTTTTTTCCCCTTTACCGTAAGGCTCTGAATTCAATTCTGGCACTGAATATTCAGAATAGGGGCCAGCAGTTTCCTGCACTTCCTGTTTACTCCAGCCCCCCTTTTTTTCCTTCCTTGTAGGCTGATTTTGCAGAACCAGATGCTATAAATTGCTGTACTGGAAGTTCCTGCAAATTAGAATATATGAAGAAATGTAAGAAATGCTGACTTCTGCTTCCTGTGATCTTTGCACCCCTCTATCGTCTGCTTCCTTTTTTTTTTTTTAAATGATCATGGACAGTTGGGAATCATCAGTGTAATAAACCATGTTGTATTCTTGTCTGTCTTCTACATACAGTAATGGGAAAAATAGTGCACATGTTCTTTGTTACGTTTCTGTTTTTCAAATAATATAAGTCATACATACTTGATTTTAAACAATTTGGTTAGCGTTGTATCTATTTTTGCAGTTTGAAATGTATAGTACAGTATGTGTTAAGCCAATGAATTCCTCATTTGAGAGTTCCACAAGAGTTAAAGTTTTACTTTAGCAGAGGAACAAACTTCGCATTAGAATGTTTTAGGATGCTTGTAGATAAAATAAAAAAAGATGTAAAAAGCAATGAATATATAGATTTGCTGGAAAATAGCTTAGTCAGTTTGCTTTAAAGCCATAAACATTTGTAAAAAAAATAACAATATCTGCTGCTATTTTAGAAATGTTGTTATTGGCTTAAAGGCACGTTCTGCTCTTATGGAATGCTTATCCACACTCTTAACTACCCTGGAGTTTATTCCTCCTGGAGGAATCTGAGGATCATCTATTTGGGAAGTATGCGTGCCTTGCGTGTTTACCAACACTATCCCTCTTTCTCCACATATTATTGATGCATCGTGCAATCCTGAAGCCTGATTTGCAGCAGGTAGAAGACATTTAGGAAAACAAGAGTGTTGGTTCTTTGTTTTTGTTTTAGTGTAAGGCTCTGAATTCAATTCTGGCACTGAATATTCAAGGGTGGCAGGGATCTGAAGGGATAGAATGGAGCTTATTGCTTTAGACTGGATGGAGATGCTTAAAAAAAAAGCTTGGCCAGATAAAGAACTCAAATTAAAAAAAAAAAAAAAAAGAGCTCCACAGGGAATAACTTAAGAACTTTGTTTTCTCCCATGTTAGATTTTTTTACAGATGATTTTTTGTGGATTTGATAGGAAGCATTAAGAAAATGTGTTCTGTCCTCACTGCATCCTCCCATCGCATTGCACATAGACACAGTTAAATGCAACTTTATTGACATTCATGAATTACAAATAGGATAGATGTGTGTAGGTATGTATATGCAGAGAAGCTACTCTCCAGTTTCTAGGCTGAGGGAGTTCTTCATCTGACTCTTCCGGTGTCGGAGGTTATTTGCGGTTTCAGGGTCTCCAGGCATTGCTAGGTCAACCAGGGTTTCCTCTTCCCTGTATTTTTTTGGAAGCCATCATGTATTTTGTTCTAAAAAATTATTAAAATTGAAGATTTTCTAATCGGTGTGCATGTACAAGGTTTCAGTCGCAAGTGCAACAAGTGAGAACAATTTGAGCCTGCTATACTTTTTTTTTACCTCATTACTATCAGCCCACACATATCTTTCACGCGTAAACCAGCATACACTCTTATGATTCTCTAAAACTGATCCAGTGACAGAAGATTGCTATAACAAGGATCTGCAAGAAAATGTGCTAGGTTCCAGATAGCCATGCCATTCCCTTTTCTAGGAGAGTCTATTCCATTTCCTCCGGTTTTCCATAACCCCTGGCCCAGCAATCAGTCCATGTTCCTGGGTCATGGAATGCATTATCATTGGACTGGGTTTGTCTTTCTCTTCCTGTTTCCCCTCGTAAAGATGCTTTGTATTTCTGCAGACGTTGAGGTTCTTCTATGTCTCCTGAAATCCCCTTCTTCTGCTTGGAGGATGTTATTTTCACTCCCAAAGGATTCTGAGATGATTATTAGTATAGACAAGTATTTCTCAACCTTGGCAATTTGAATGCTGGCTGGGGAATTCTGGGAGTTGAAGTTCACACATCTTAAGAGTTGCCAAGATTGAGAAACACTGGTATAGACAGTAACTAAATGGACTTTACTATATAAAGGCAACACCCAAGTATTAGATGGCAAGGACAAACAACCTCATGTCCTGCCTATTGTGAGCTTTGAAGAGGCATTTGGCTGGCCTTTACTGGAACCCAAAATGCTGGACTTGATGGTTCTCCATCCATGTCTAATTAGCAAGACAATTCTCTATTTTGAGTGGAGCTTTCACATACATGGATTTAAAGATAGGAATGCGGTTACAACCCAGGTATTTGAAAGGAGATCACTAAGCCAGGTTTGGGGTGTGGGAAGAGAGCAGGCTACCAAGACAGAAAAAGGGGAATGGGTAGGCATGGCAATCAGGATTTTTGGGCCCAGTCGTAAGAAGGACAGGCTGCTACAGGGATATAGGGGGACTCCCCAGGTCAAGGACAAGGAACAGGTTATCAAAAGCTAGGTTAGAGATTCCTGTCTGCCTCTTTGACTGTCTGCCTGGGAGATGCTGCTCCACTGAATGATGCTGAGATGTTGGTGGTCCATGGACAAAGCCTTTGAAAGTGGGGAGAATTGGAGGTCACATCGTCCTTCTGCTTTGCTGGGGAGGGCTAGGGAGAGAGGGAAATGGGTTAGTTAGGAAACCTTGGCTTCTGGTTTCATCCTCCTAAGATTATATCTATCCTAGATCAACCTGATGCTCCCAGATGTTTTCTGAAGTACAATTATCAGCAGCTGTACCCAGCATGGCCACTGGTCAGGAATGCATGCTGGCTGGGGAATTCTGGAAGTTGAAGTTCACACACCTTCAAGTTGCCAAGGTTGAGAAATACTGCATTATGTGTTGTAGCCCCATTGGGAAGGCCACGATTCCATATCCCCTGGTCTGAGGACCTCTTCCCCCCTCCTCCGATCTCTAAACACAGATTGGAATGGGTTGTTCAGGGTCCCTGACCCTAATATGGAGAAAGACATATCAGAAGTTCTGTTGAGGGATGACTATTCTGACTTAAGTGACCTTGACTTGCTGTCTAACCCCAGAAGCTCCATACCAACTTTTGAGACACAGACAGGGAACCTTTTTCCTGGGGATTTAGGAAACAGGTACAAGAAACTTAGCAGAGGTGTCATATATATATTTTAGGTTATATCCATACTGAGTTATTGTGAGAATAAAAATAGATGAAGGAAGAAATCATGTAGATTGGAGCTCCATGAGAGAAAATGGGATCTCAATGCGATAAATGTAAAAAGCAGTGATTGTCAACACTGCTGTAGCTTTTCTCTGGAGTTTGTTAGCACTACAAATTTTATGTTAATTAAGTAATTTACTGGAGCTAGCAAGATCCACAGAAACAGGTGGATGTGTAGAGAGTAAGGAAGATGATCTTGATGGAGATATGCAGGACCCATTTCTTAGGCAAAAGGGGCTGAAGCATTTTTTTTTTCAGGACAACAAGATAACTTTTGGAAGTGGCTCAGGCAGATACCAGACATCTCCCTAATTCACTGAACAATAAGGAGGAGGAGCACAATCAGACTTGCAAGATTCTGTTATTACAGGTAGTCCTCATTGAACAACCACCTGTTTGTTGACCGTCTGGAGTCAATGATGGTACTGAACGAGGAGGACTTATGATGGACCCTCATAGTTGTGGCTGTCATAGCGTCCCCACAGTCACGTGATCACCATTTGTGACCTTCACTGCCAGCTTCCGACAAACAAAGTCAATAGGAAAGCCAACAGGAAGTTGCACATGGTGATCATGTGACCACGGGACACTGTGACCATACAGGATTTGCCTAACAACAGCAACTGGGATTGCTGTAACTGCCATCACTAGTGTGATCACATGACATCACGCTTTATGACTGCATTGCTTAGCGACAAGAGTTGCCAGTCCCAATTACCATCATTAAAGCGAGGACTACCTATATAGCCAATCTCAATAAAAATAGTTTTAGCCTTTCTGTGCAAATAAAGTTTTATTCAGTTGATTAATATCCCTTATTTCATGCAGGAGCTCCTGCCTCCTATTTTCTCTACAACACCCCTTCTGAGGTGTGTGAATGTCAGCCCTACTGCGGAATTCTGGGAGTTGAAGTGCACACCTCTTAAAGATGCGAAGGTTAGGAAACACTGACCTAGAGGGATGGATGAGCAAGAACGAGCTGGTTTAATTGCAAGCCATTCCTTGGCATGGCATCTGGGTGAGGGAGGGGCACTGCGGAGGCCAGCCATGCCCCACCAGAGATAGCTCGTCCCAGGCTCCCCTGGGGGAAGTCATGCCCGCTGCGGTGTGGGGGGGGGGGGGGGGCTCCGAGTCAGTAAAGGAGAAATGCTCTCGGGAGGGTCGGCGAAGGGCTCCCGGAGAAAAGGGAGGGAAAGCGAGCCCGAGTGGGGAGACGGGAGACTTACTCGAGGGGCGGTGCTTGGCAGCGCCTCCGGGCAACTCCGACGCGGGGCGCAGGTGATGACCGACGGCCGCATCTGAAAGATCGAGCCAGAGACGGGCGTCAGGGCCGGAGAGAGGAGCGGGGCCAAAGGCGCCCGGAGCCGGCTTACCTGCTGCAGCTGGGCGACTGTGAGGGCGGGCTCCGAGGGGGCCTCCCTTAGGGGGCGCTTCTGTGGACACGAAGGGGGCAGCCCCCGAGAATCCCTGCAAGCGGCGGCGCTGGACGTGACGACGCAGGACACGGCGATGGGGGCAACCGGGAGCTGGGCGGCAGCAGGAGGCGCCACCTGCCCCAGAGAGCTGAGGGGGAGAGAGAGACACAGGAGCCGTCACCCATCGGCAGGGACGCTTGCAAGGCGGCACAGAGCTGGGTTAATTGCGTCTATCCTATATGCCTCTGCACGGGATCCAAACCCAGAGGAAGGCTGGCTGACTGCAAGGGTGAAAATGAGCAAATCAGTCAAGCTTTGCCCGGCCGGGTGGGCTCCGGAACAAGTGGGCTTTTAGAAGCTGTAACCCAACACAGTATCAGATGGGTTGGGGGAAAGATGTAGCTGTTCCCTCCTGTGACTGTATAGCCAGCCACACCACCTGAGTAGTAGTAAAGCAAAGGTGCTCCTGAGCCATGTGCAGAGTGTCCTGCACACCAAGTCACACCAAGGAGGCCTCATGTAGCACTATGTCAAAGAGAAGCCTTTCATGCTGCCCCTGTTGGGCACCACACACTTTCTTATGAAGATAAAATGTGGGTGGAAGACACCTCCGCTTATTACTTCAGACCCAAGATAGGTTAGGTTGTGTTTGTGCACCAGAAAAGGAAATCAGGGTCAGGAGACCTCAGATTATGGCTCCGTGCATAGATGCAGCTGTCCATTTAATAGGGTGCTACCCAGTAAGACAGGGATGCATAACAGGGATAATATTCAAAACAGAAAGGACCATTTCCTCCCTCCCCACTCCCACCTCCCTCCACTAATGGCCTGATCTTTGTTCCTGGGATGATTTATATATTTTTGGAAATGTATCTTCTAGAACAGGAAGAGGCTTGTGGTTCCGGATGCAGACTTCCCCACTGTGTGTGTGGCTATTGCATCACCTTTTGCACCTGGTGTGGTAGGGGCTAGGTCCAAAAAAAAGTGGATGGGACCAGGACAAAAATTACACTTTGATTTAATTAAAATGAAATCCATTAATTTCAATGAACTTGATCACTCTCGATATATTTTATCATGTTCTTCTTGTATCACCTTAAAAGAGTCATCTGTCCTGGCAACTTTTAGACAGGCTGTGGAATGTCAAGGTGTGCCCTTCTACCTTAAGATAAGATAAGCCCCTTACTCTTTGAATCAGTTCCAGGAATAGTCTTCCAGCCCAGAACATATCCATCCTGTCAGGCTTTTTCAGTTTTTTTTCCATTAATATAATACAAACAGAGGTGAAATGAACCTAAGATAGCCTACATATTTTATTCTTTTGCATTATGCATGGAAAATTGAAGTTAAGAATTAATGACTCACCCAGTACAATCGGATTTAAAATTCACAGTGTACCATTTAAGCTGGAATGTTTTTAAATTGGAAACATTTGCCTCTAGACAATGCTATATATCAGTCGGGACACTAGAATTTTAAACTTTTGAAAAAGAAAATAATGTCTGATTTACTAAAGTGGGTCCTTTTGCAAAGAACACATTCAACTCAATTCTGTGTTTGGGTGTGTGGATTTTGTCCCACTGTTTGGAGACATGTTCACTGGGGAATATATTCACAGGCACTTATATATCTTAGCAGCTACAGAATGAAGGAGAATGGTGACGGAATTTCTAGCTGAGAGCTGGAAGTCACCCATTCAGACTTCTAGGGCTTCTCCAGGAGCTCTGCTTCTCAGATAAGAAAAGACGAGTACAGCTCTGGGACCACTGCCTAAAGAAAGAAGCACCTTAAAACAGGAGTTTCCCCCTGGAAAAAAGGGAGGAGGAAATGAGATCAGTGGGAACCCACTGTCTTGAGGGGCCAGGAGCCCCTTGAAATGACAAGGTTGGATGCTGTTAGGTTGTGGTGTGACTGGCATGAAAGGAAGTGTGTGTGTTTATGTAAGAGAATGCAAGAGACCCCCTGACTTTCTTCCCTGGAGTTAATGCCGCTGTGGATGGAAAAAGTCCCTATGGGGTAGGAGATAAATCCAGAATAAAACTAACATCAAGTTTCCAATAGGAGGTTTACTCTGAACTCTTGGTTGAAAAGGCTGAGCTCTAAGCCGGGATATTTTTAGCCTAAATCTTGTACTTGTAAGCTCCAATAGGCAACTCTCAACATAGGTATGCTTCTTTGTGGATTTTTCCTCCTATGGTATTCCCCATCCCTTCTGGGTATTTTTTTTTCTTATAATAATAAAAGGTAAAGGTTTCATCGAGTCACTCCTCTTTGTCCTCTCTATGCAATAAAGAGGCAATACCTTTGAGCTACCTTGCAGGGTTGTTATACACAGAAAGTAAAACACTCCTGCATGTTCCAAAAGGGGTTGTCATTCTTAAATGCAAAGATTCAGTCCCGGGGGGGGGGGGGGAGGAGGAGGGGAGCGGATTTTCCCCTAGTGCTACACTGCCCCTTACTGGGCGCTAGGTTTACTCACGCTGCAACAGGCAGGCATGCCAACCGCCTGACTTTGGAAGCCTTCTGGCCCTCGGGAAGTCTTCTCACATCGAGGCTGGGCTTGCGCTTGATGGAACAGGCGGGCAGCCGATGGGCTGGCAGACGGTGGAACCTCTGCTCGTTCTCAAAGGAAGAGTGGCCTGGCAAGAGGAAAGGTGGAGAAACCTTGGGGTGGGGGCGAGACCACTGTATTTCAGTCCTAGGAAATGCTGGGAGCCAGTGCTAAAATGGATCTTCTGGGGGAAAGCAGACTCTCACATTCGAGTTGTGTTTGTAAACAATTAGTTTGTGTTACGAATGCTGTTGATTGAAAGGACCAGGTTTGGCATTCATGTATTGTAGCCTTAAAAATAGCCCACTCAGCTAAAGATGCGTGGGTTCTTCCAGGACTCTCCTGAGTCCTAAGTGCTATCAATCAAAAGTCTTTCACAACTCCATCTTTTCCTCTTTCACAGATTTTTAGGGAAACTATGGGAAAACGCAGGTTCAAGGCCTTCTATCGGTGTTTCTCAACCTTGGCAGCTTGAAGATGCATGGACTTCAACTCCTAGAATTCCCCAGCCAGCCATGAAACATCTGATTTCCCAAGCAGCACTGGAGAATGAAATGGTGTCAAGTTTAACTAATGTGTAACCTTTCATTTCCGCTCTGTCAAAGGAAAGCAAGTGCTTCTGGCATTTATTGCTTTTAATGTTAGGTGATGAATTGGGTGTATGGGAAACAAAGATAAAAACATCAGGTTGGGCCATGTAAGGAGCTATTCCTAATGTCCCTGTTCCCAGAGGTCCTATTATTGCTGGAACAGACATTGTTTAGGTAGCACGTTTTAGAAAACTGCCTTTCCAAATGCTTCTCTTTGCCTGTTTAGATGGCCCCCTTTGTTGCTATCCTAGCCAATCAGGGATCACTGTGATCACTTTTGCTAGGCTTCCTGACAATGTCGCAAGGGCCAGACCTATGTGAGGGTATCTCAAAACTACACCAGACTGAGGCAGGGGTTCCCACCTTCACCCTGAGCAAACCGATGCTTTCACCCTGTTCTTCAGTTTCCCTGAAAAACACAGCCCAAACAGGTGTGACTTTTTCATGGCAGGCTGAATCTTTAATTCAGCTCAGGCCTTTTCAATATTCCCTGTCAGCCTAAACACAGCTCAGGTTCCACCTGTGAACTGGAAATTCCATTCTCTCCAGGGTTCAAATCATGTCTTTGACCGTGTGTGTAGCCTTAGGCAGGTCATTTTTTCAGCTTTTCTGCTCTGCCCCCAGTATCTAGTAATGTTAATACTACAGTTCAAACTGTATAGTATAGTATAGTAGAAAGCTTACTATGTTATGACTATATGGGCATGTTCGTGTAATTTTCTTGACTACAATATGTAAGCGATTCACTCTTGCCTTCATCCAGGAAGTTTTTTCCAATTTCCCAGTCTAATCTACAATCTTGGGATTTCCTCTTGGTCTTCCATCCAAATACTCACCAGTTCCAAGCCTGTTTAGCTTTCAGAGATCAGCTAGATAGTGCTGTCTGCTAGAGGCAGTATTGTAAGACTGACTGAAATAATGGGTTGGGGGAAATGTCATTATTTTGCCACATTGACCAGCAACATTGCACAGGTTGGGCATGTGGCATGCACAGATTAGGCAGTCTGAATAAATGGCATAGGAATTGCAGCATTCCCCACTGTTATGGTTGCTGCAGAAAAGGGCTTGATTGAGCCCTCCTGGTTCCTCCTTGTTTGTTTGAACATGGTCCACTGGCTTAACGCTTGGTCTATTCAAGCAGGTAGCTCCCTCACCTGCATGTTAAAGAGATGTAATGCATTTCTTGGCAGGCTGAAGCATACAATTCCCCTGAATCTCTAAATTGGCCCTCCGGGAAGATGTTTGAGCTGAACTCTTCTGCCCTTATTAAAGTAGGTGGCATAATCGCTGTGACGAATGGTGCCTGTTCAGACAGGTTTGGTATGGCATTTGACACACATTTATAAGAGACACATCTGGACCTGCATTTTTACATGTGGGATGTGCTAATTAGCAGTGAACTTTGGCCCATTTGCAGGCCAGATTTCATTTGTTTCAAAGAATTAGGTGCCTTGGTCGATTGCAATTCCGAGAAGGAAAAAGAGTGATTTTGGAAAAACCCTTTGTAGCCGTAAAGGTTGAAGTCCACAAACAAAACATCATGTACCACAAGATCTTCAGTTGGCTGCTCTTGCTTGGCCATGACTTGAATAGTGGAATTCTTTAATACTTGGTTTCCCTGCCACAGATACGAAGTCCAAGTGCTTCCGTTCCACAGTGAAGACTCCCAAAACCATTATTTTCATTAAGAGTAAATAAGAACCATAGCAACTACAAAGAAAGTCAGGCCTGAATTTTAAATTATTACTACTCTCTCAACACATATCAAAAAGAAGCTTACGCAGAAAAGAGAAAAAAAACACCACCTCATTTATATGTTTCCATGGTCATATTCTCAAGTAATTTTAGAGAATTCTTCCAATTTAAAGGTAAATTATTTGGGGAAAACAACTCCTCCTTTCTGCTAAATATAGTATTACATATTCTTGCCCCAAAGAGCTTCCAGACCAATGCTAGCAGCGCACAAGGGAATCCATGGGATTGATTAGAACAGCAAGGTGACAAAGGAGTTGCAGATCCAAAAGCAATAATGATGATGTTGGGGGAAAAAATCAATATTGGCGTGAGCAAACATATTAACATTCGGACTACGCACTTGAGACTTGTGCATCTCCGGAGATGATTGTTTCAGCTTAGAAGGTGAAAAAATGGAATGACGGGGTGAGGTGGGGAGTGGGCTTGGTTGCTTCTGTAGAAGAGGGCAGCCTTGGGTGGCAATGGATGATATTTTAGAGCAATAGCAGTTGGTCCTGGGGAGGACCAGGGATGCCAGAAAGGCAGAGTGCTGGTTCAAGAAGGACTATGGTCAGCTGGAGCCTCATGAACTGATTTTCATGCCCTGGGGGTATTGCAAATAGATCTGCCCACCTGTTTTGTGCAGGAGTAACAGCTGCTGCTGCTGCAAAGAAGCCCTTCCTATTCAAACCAGACTTTCCTAATCTGACTGATCCTTAGGACTGGATCACCCAGATTCAATGAAATGCATGCACTTGAATCATTATATCCCCCTGCCTTCTGGGAATGAAGGAGAAGGTTGGACTGGAATCCAGAGATGTTGATGGCTCCTACCTTTCAATTAGCAAAAAGCCCACAGAACCCTCAAGAGGAATTTTTGGCCCCTGAACCAGTTCAGCCCTGAATTACTCAACCAAAGCCTGAATATTGCCAAGCACCATAGCACGAAGGTGGGGAAAAAATGGTTTTCAGATACTCACCTTCCAAGATATAGACTTTGAATCCACTGCTGATCCCTGTGGTGTAATGAAAATCAGCCAAGGCCATCACTGCCTGGGGGAAGGGACTGTCCACACAGGATGGATGCTCACCCTGGACAGTTGCAAGAATATTAAATTGACTGTAGAATTAGGGTGCCAAGGAGGTCCCCAGAACCTAAACGTTTCAGCCCTTCTTGTGCTCAAGAGGCAGGGACTTGCGGGATGTCAGCTCTAAATCCTTCTTTCTTTCTTTCTCTTTCCCCTCACCCTTCCTGCACTGAAAGTGTCCCCTTTCTTCAGAGTGGGGAGGGGATCACCAACTGCGTGGACCCTACTGGTTGTCCTTTTACAAAAGTCACACCCTTGCACCGTATGCCACTTCCCTTCTTGAACATTTTGGAGTGTGCCTCTGAAGAGGTGGGGCTTCAGTTGGCCAGTCGCAACAGGCCTGACACACGCCTCTCCAAACTTGTTAGCCCCCTCCGGGCAAGTGCGTGTGCCTGGATTGTGTCACTCCCTTGCTTTGTGTGAGTGCATGGGCAGGGCGGGGTTGGAATGGAAGTGAAAGGCACGGGGCCCTCCACAGAGGCAGGCATGTTGGTGGTCAAAGAGGAGTGGGAAATGTTGGCCTTTTAGGGAGCATGTGATCAGTTTCAGTGGAATGATCAGGAACAGAGAGAAGAAAGGAACTGCCAGAAAGGCTGTGCTTGTTTTCGGGAAGATTTGCTAATATTGGTGGTGCTGATGATCATTTTTTCCTTCTTCCCATTTTTTTTTATTGTATTCTTTCATTGCTTTGCATCAATAATACAGTGAAACAGAATGTAATGGAATAATTTTGCAGCAAGTTAATTTCATTTTTTAAAACTATTTTGTTTATATCGATTGATGAATGACAAATAGAAAGATCTGGGCCTTTTGAAGAATCCAGGAGTCATGAATCAATATTCTGAAATATACTGATTCCTATGATGACTTCAAATACTAAACTACATTTTGAATTGGGAGACTCCTTTACTCCCCCTCCCCGAAGACCCTGAAAAGACTGATGGAAAGAAAGAAAGATGTTGGTTGGAAGGATACATTATTGGTATAAGTCAAGAAATGAGAGATTTATTATTCAGGATTTGCATGTGTGAGAATTTCAAGGGGAGCTTGCAGAGTGGGAGAAAGATGTGAGAACTGTCAGATCAACACAGAAAACATCCTGGAACGTTTTCTGGCACAAGCTATAGTTTCTCTTTAAAAGTGACATGAAAATCCATGTAATAAGCAAATATTCATGAATCCTCTTGGATTGGGCAACAAACTGTGTGTGTGTGTGTGTGTGTGTGCGTGCCCGCGCGCACCTGTATGCATGTGGTTATGGACAGAGCTCTTGTGGGAACTGAAGGATGCTTGGAGAACCTGTCTAAAATAACTGATTTTGGGGAAGCCAGGATCTGTACTCTATTTTAAAGCAAACTTCCCCAATCTGATGTCCTCCAAATGTGTTGGACTTCAACAAATTCAAGAATCCCCTAGCTGGGACTATAGCTTGCCATACTAACTGGGTATCCTGGGAAGTTAAATCTAGTACATGTGAAGGGCACAAGGTTAGAAAAGCCTGTTTTAGAGTTTAAAAGTGCTTCAGATGCAGTAGCTTATATCTTTCCCAGCAAATCCTGATTAGGCAGCAGAGTGTGTATTAGGGTTGTCAAGGGTTCTCTTTTCCATGGCACCATCACTTTGTTTGAAAGAATGCCTAGTTCAAGTTTAGTTGAAAGACAAAGAATCCTAAGGAGATGCCTTGAATTTAATCATCCAAAATAAGCATCTGGTTTGCTGGCTGAACAAGAACATAGGCTGGATAAAGAGGTAGAGGGAATGTTTGTCATATCTGCAGATGGGTGGAGTAACTCACACACTAGAAGACAGAACTCAATTTCACAACACTTTGATTGCTTAGAGAAATGGGGAGAAAGTAGCAAAATGAATTCTAACAGGGACAAATGCAGGTTCTTCACTGAGGAAAGCAAAGTCTTTAGTGTTCGGTAAGGGGAGTGGGGTATGTGGCTTTGTAATGATACTTATAAAAAAGATCTCAGAGCACACAGGGATGTTTGTGTAGCTCCTCTTCACAACTTCTTACAGAATCCATGTTTTCCTGGGATCCTGTGGCTCCTGGGAAGAATGAATTGGTCTGAGGGATGCTTCCTGAGCATTCCCCTCATGGCATCCTCTGAAACACCTTTTCCTCTTCAGATCCAGATTGTTGAATAGCCCAATTGATTACCAACTTAATATGAGTTGTGATTTAGCTACAAATGAAGGCAACACAGAATTCAGACTTCATCAACAGCAATATAGTTTCCCAATCACAGGCAGTTATATTTTCATTTTATTCTGCTTTCATCAGACCTCATGTCTGGTACTGTGTGGTTCTGTGCCTTACACCGAGAAGGATTCAGAGAAACTAGGACAGCTTCAGAGAAGGGCAGTAACCATGACCAGGGGACTAGAAATGAAGTGAAGAGAGATTGAGGGAGCTGGATATGCTAAGCCTTGAGCAGAGGAGACTAAGAGGGGAATAGAAAGCATTCTTTACATAGCTGAAAGCAAAGGATGTCACACAGAAGAAAATTAAGACCTGTTCTCTCTTGTTGCAGAGTGCAGGACATGGAATAAGAGATTTCAATTACAAGACAGCCTACCATTGTGAGTAAGTTCACCATGGAATTAATTACCCAGGGGGGTGGTCGGCTCTCTTCTTTAGATGTGTTCAAACAAAGACTAGACAGCTATGTGTCTGGGGGGCTTTAATTTGGAGCCAGGGGAGGGGGAATTGATGGCCCTTTCCAACGATGAGGCTATGAGTCTAAGCTGGCCAGTATTCCCCATTCTGATGGGATGACTGTGCTTCTATGCATTATATAATACTTATTTCCAGTTTGCTTTTAAACATATGAATGGGCATATTCCTATTTTATATACATCTGCATAAGCATCTTTGAGGTGGGGGCTATCTATTAAGCAGCCACCTTATTATCTCTGTTTTGTGCTTAGGGGCTGAGAGCCGGCAGCTGGCCTGAGGCTATCCATTGACAAATTTTTAATTGAGTTTTGTCTCCTTATGTACACTGGAAAAAATGATTGCCCTGGGATGGAGGATGATATTTATGCAAAATCCCATTGTAACCAGCTGTAAAACTCAGGGATTGGCAGATGGATCTGGTGTCTCCAGGGTTAAAGGGGAGGGATGGGCCCCACGAGTCCTGGCGTGAGGGGAGCCACGAGCCAAGCACCTGGGGGCACGTGTCAGGGCCGGCTCCCTGCGCACCCGCGAAGCGGTTGAGCTGCATTCCACGGTCTTCCCCACCCAACCCAACCAACTGCCTGAGGGAAGGAATATCCATGAAGGCGGGCAGGCCTTCGTTGGTGCACTGGGACTAGCCTCGCCCAGTGCCTGGCACGCCTCATCCTGTCCCGGCATTTTATAGGCAAGGAGGGAAACCTTGTGGGTGAAGGTGAGGAGAACTCAGAATGCCTGGGCTTCTAACTGGGCTCTGTACAGGACCGCTGGGGTGCAGCAAATTGAAGCTCAGCTGGGGGAGCAGGCAGAGGAAAGGTTGAATAGGAAGAAAAACCTGGGATGTGCCCAAATTGGCTCACTCACTCAAGCTTACCTGTTTTTCTTCAGCCCCCCTGCAACTACTTCTACATCAGCCTTCCCCATCTTGGTGCTCTTGAAAGCTTATGGACTTCTATTCCCATAATCCCCCAGTCAGGATGGGACTAGAAGCCCATCTGAGAGTGCAAAGTCTGGGAAGTCTAAGTTAAGCAGGCAAAATAAGAACCGGAAAGGGCCAGCAGTGAAGGACACTCACTTACTCGGCTGATCAGAGTTGCTAATTTCTTTTGTTTACTGGATGCAGCTCCTCTACCATTAGCAGTCATACACAGTTGACATTGTTCAAGTGGCGTTCAACCAAGGCCCACCCAAATGGTAGCCTGTCCTGAACCACTCCAGATCTTTTTTAAGAAGGGAGTAAGATTGTTCTTGCTTTCTATGTCCAAGTGTGTGCCTGTCTACAGTCACCAGGAAGGTAATGCATAAATGTGGCTATGCAGCTAAATCTCAGAGGATTGAAGCATCGTCTTGTCCTGCAGATGTCTTGGATAAAATCTAGCACTTACTTATGAGAGTTGGGCCTTCTTTGAACACATTCAGTGCATTTGAGGATGCCCACTTACCTGTAGTGGATTGTGGAGATAGCTTTGAAGAAGGAATGCAAGAACTGCTAAGTAAATGTCAACTGGGAAAGAAGAGTGGGTGAGAAAGAAACTCAAGATAACCCCACTTTGATATACCCTACAATGAGGGGGCAGAGGGAAACTGACCGGCTTTCAAGCTTATGTTATAATACCCTACAACAGCAAAATAGAGTTCCAGTAGTCCTTGCATTGTCTGTTCCCTGACCTGGCCTATCTGAAGGAGCTGAGAGTACCCTTTCCCCCCAGTATAGTTGTCCAGGGATACTAAAGAGAGTAGCAAAGGAATATAAGGCAACTTTCTCCCTCCATTCCTGTCTATGGGTTGGAGGAACTGTCTGAGCCATTCCAATTTTTTAATCTCTGTGCTATGAAAAATTGTCCTTATTTAAGAATAGAAGTAGGCTTTTCTTTCCCACTCAGTCTTCCTCCATCTGATACCCTCTAATATGTGTTGGGGTTCCAGTTCCCAGAATACCCAGCCAGCATAGCCAATGCTTGAGAATGATGAGATGGTACTAGTAGTGTTTTCCCTGAATGAGAATGGTTTCAGGACTAGAAATTTTTTTCTGGAACAGTCACCTTCGGTTAGTTCACTTTTGAAAGGGTATCTGTGTCCCTCAACTCCCATTTATTGCTTTGTAAAGTTTTCCTCATGGTTCTGTTTTTCCTCAAACTGGAGAAAAATTAAAAATCCTCGTAAAACAAAACAGTAGCAGAACTTCTAGAGCTCAGCATGGCTTTCTTGTTCTTCCTCTGCGTTTGATCAAGAGGCAGGTAAGATAATGGCAGGGATGTGTGTGAGCACGTGCCATCTGAAGCATTTTGCCATGAGCGGCATGCAGCAAAGCGTTCCACGTGTCACAACTCCACAACAGCTTCTTGAATGTGCTATCCTAGCAACATATTTTCATGTCTTACTATGTTGGAAAGGAAGATACTGTAATGAAACTCAGGAAGTGTTCCTAAAATGGGTAGTGCTGTTTGTCTACCTCTTCTTCCTGCCAGGGTTAGGCGGCTGGAGTTGCTGTGGGGATCAGTCCTGGCTGAAATGCCAGATGTGTAAATTCTGCTTCTAATCTATGTACTGTACATAATCACTTCCATCTTAATCAGTGTCGCAGATCCCTTTTTAATGTGCAATGTGCTTTTCAAAGACACACACACATATACACATATACATACACACACATACTGTCTTCATGACCGTTGACCTCACATGATCATATCAAATAATATAAACCTATTATGGAATGGAGTATTAGTAGAAAAGGCACAAAGTAATTTGGACCATCATCCTCAGCACTTCACTCCATTTCAAAGGAGTCATTAAATGTGGAGCCAGGCCAACAGAAACATCTGTGAGTTTTAGTCCCGCCTTAGGCACGAAAGCCGGCTGGGTGACTTTGGGCCAGCCACTCTCTCTCAGCCTAACTCACTTCACAGGGTTGTTGCTGTGGGGAAAACAGGAGGAGGAAGGAGTATTAGGTATGTTTGCCATCTTGAGTTATTTATAAAATAATAAAGGTGGGATAAAAACATCTAAAAAATAAAAAAGGTGGTTCCAAAATTTTTCTTACAGCACGGAATTCCATAGGGATGTGGGGGGGCTTCACTCCTGAAAAGCTCAGATTCTTGCGTCACAGTGATAACGTCAAACCCCCGATATGGATATACAGTACATGATCCTTCAGATAACTTGGTGATCCCAAACCACTGAGGTGTTTAAAGGGAAGAGCCAGCCATTTGAATTGGGCCCAGAAACACACTAACCATCAGTGCAACTAATCCTGAATTATATTCTGATTAGCTGGTTCCTGGATCAACAACTGGGGACAGAGTTTTGTTCCTGCTGAGGTTTCCGATCCATCTTCCAAGGCAGCTCCACAAAGAGTATGTTACTGAGTCCAGCTTGGATGTCAGTAGTACACATGGATTACTACAGCAAAGGCACTGCTTTTTAAAAATTAATAATATCATGACTCCTGCACTTATCCTCCTGAAATGTTGTAAAAAAAAATTGCCTATGGCCAGTTCTATCTGTTATGATTATTAAAATTGCCCACAAAATTCCAGGAAAGGGCATATTATTTTCCCCTATACCTCAAATGTTAAATCTGATTTGTCAGCAGTTCCACAGGTTCCATTCCCTCACATTTCATCCAGGTCTAAGGAAAGAAGGAGAATCGTTGATTTCCCCATTGTAGTCAAGGACAAAGACTTCAGAGCTTTAGAAAAAGGTTTGGTATGATTCCAACTCAGATGCAAGGGGAAGCACAATGTCAGTTCAAATCCCTGAGTCCAAAAATGGGTTCCAAGGTGATTTCTCACCTCTGTGTATAATGTACATGAGTAAGTGAGACACATGTGAATGCGAAAAGAGAATGGATTTAGGTATAATGCTAGTGGTTGTTTGGATTCTTGGGCTTCAAATGTACTGCACTTTGCAATTCCTCTTTCATAAATACATTCTATATTTAGTTATTACATTAAGTTTCACCTTTCCTGGAAGAGCTTAAAGATTCCCATTCCCTTTATATTCTCACAACAACCTTGTGAGATAAGTTGGAGATAATGACTGGCCCATCATCACCCAATGGGTATCATGGCTGAGGTGGCACTGGAACCTGACCTCCCCAGTCCATGTCTAGCATTCTAACCCCTCCACTACGATGTCTCTCAGTTCCCCCCTTTTTAAAGAAAATTGTATTGTCTCCTCCTCCATCTGAAGTCTTCCTACATCAGGTGGAAATTCCCCCCCTTATCTTCATCTACAAGTGCCTCCTAGAGGCAGCTGCATTTTTGCTCACCAGCTGGTGCCTGGGACGTGCCTCTGAAGCACCTGGTGAGGCCTCCAACCGTCTGGGCCAAGAGTTCATGCTGGGCCTGTCAGAACTTGTTGGAAGTGTCTTCCAGGGGCCTGTGTTCAGGCCTGCTTAGGTTTTGCCCAGGTGGTGCTACTGGTGGAAGCTGAAAAAGAACTACTGAAGGGCTACTTGAAGCAAAAAAGGGACTAAGTACCCCAGAAGATTTGGACTGCTCTGGGCATGTCGTAATGTTTTTTTCTGCCATCCAGGATCATATCTCTCTAGCAAACGGTACAGAACTTCTTTTTGCTTGGGGGCTATGCCAGGCTTTGCATAGTGTGTTGACAGCTGCACTCCAAAAGTGGGTGGGGCTTGGGGGCTGAAGGGTTGAAATGCTTGCCTTAAGGCCTTGCGAGGGTTTTGACCCTCTGCCCAATTTTTTTTTTAAAAATACCTCCCCCAACTGAAAATGTTGGCCCCAGTCTCTCT
Source organism: Liasis olivaceus (assembly GCA_030867105.1). Taxonomy (NCBI): domain Eukaryota; kingdom Metazoa; phylum Chordata; class Lepidosauria; order Squamata; family Pythonidae; genus Liasis; species Liasis olivaceus. The sequence goes on from CM061348.1 coordinate 142,663,712, forward strand.
GGAGGAGTTCTAGAGGCTGAAAAAATCCACATTTTTGCATTCCTAACTTGCTAGCCCTATCAGTGGTTTTTTGCAGATGTAAACAATGCTTTTTTTTTTTTAACTGCTTTAAAGTAATACGTGAACCCACCAGATAATTCAATGAGTCTTACTTCTAGGTGTACATAAAACTACAATTTAAGCATGCTTAAGATACAATCCTATGCACCCTTAATGGGAAAGAAACTTCCTGGAATTTTGTGGGACTGACTTTAGGGTATAAGTGATGCACTATTTTTTATTATTGGAAAAAGAAAACGAATGGTTTGCTAACATACCATGATCAGGAGCCAATTGAACAATATTGACAATTATATAATTATTGATATACATTTCTACATAGCTCTTTGCCTTAAAATGGCTCCACCTAGCAATTAAAGCGATCTCAAATTACCATATTAAATATTAAAAGATGAGCTAAGTTGGAACAATTCTTCTGCAACATGTAATGCAGGAGAAACTTGGGGACTGCATTTGCACAGGATGTGTGGAATAAAACCTCCCCACATGGGCTAGGTTTGCATCGCTTGCTGAACTTCAAAAAGCCTACCCATAAGAAGCATGAGCCAAGTGCAACATGCTGGGAAAATGCAGCCCCTGATCTGATCTGCCTGGTGAACAATGCAATGGGTTGCATCAATGCCCATCCAAACCCTGTTTTCCTTGAATGATCATTTCTAGATCTTGAATGACTGGGTACTACGTGTCAGGAAGGGAGCTGGAAGTAGTAGTGGGAACTTGCAGGGCAGGGTGGACCACTCCTGGCCTATGGAGTGGAGGGTCTTTGGGTCCATCCTGCAGCCTTTATTCTCAATCCCACCAAGCACCCACATTTTGATACTATGTGTTCTCCCCACTTCCCCTCCCCCATGTCTTCATGTAGTGCTAATGAGTCTTTAATTACACAATAACAAGGGATTTAATAAGAAAAAGTTCTCTGTTATACCACTGGGCTGGGAAGAGCTGCAGATATTTGATATCTGCCTGGCATTTGTTTTCAAGAAAACATGGGGACCATTCAAGCAGACAGACTACAGCTAGTCCTCAGTTTAAGAACGAGTTCCATTCCCAAGATCTGTCCTTAAGTCGAATTTGTATGTAAGCCAGAACAGTATTATTGTATATGTGGGCTCCATTCTTAACTATGGGTTGTCTATAACCCAGGTGTTCTTAACTACTTTTATTTGAGAATAAGTATACCTCAAGTAATACCTTTATTTGAGAATAAGAGAATAAGACCCTCCACTCCACAACATCCTTGTTTGACCATTTGAAGAATAGGAGGAGGCTCAAATGGCATACTCAAAGGCAGGTTTCCCAGTGTGGTGCCCTCCAGATGTGAAATTGGGATGAAATCAAGTTGGGAAAAACTGCCTTTCAATATTCCATGCGATTTCCCCCATGATTCTTCCAGCAGTCGAATATGGAGCTCCCAGAGTTCCTGGAAACTGAAGCGCCAACACATTTGGAGAGTATTAAATTGGTGAAGGCTGATGCAAAAAAGATTTCCCCATTCCTTTGCTCAGTGAAATGAAATTAGAACACCAGCGACATCTAGTGTCACACATAAACAAGATTCAGCTTCTATTTATTATTGGGTTGTTGATGGAAAATGTGCTTCCCAGCTTTTTCCATCTGTCCCCTTGGTGACAGAAGTAACCCAGAGCTTTTATTTAGTCACTGTTCTTTCTTGCTTCCCTTCATCCTCCCCTTTCTCTCTCACGCCTTGAGGAGGAAAGGAGGCTAGAGAATGGGATTTCCAGGTTTCTTTCAGAATGGTTGCCATGGTGATGCCTGAACAGAAAATACTCCCTCCCTCTCAATTCCACTCAATCACCCACCCACCCACCCACTGCAGTAGCAGCAGCCTGTATGTTTGCTGAGGCGCCTGTCCTCTAATGCCATCAGGTTAGAAAATGTGAGAGGCCCCACAAAAGCAAGCAGACCACCTTGTCTGAGGGACACCATTTCTGCAGTGGTGAGCATTTTGTGTCTCTCCACAAATACTTACGCAGGAACGTAGGTAGAGGTGCACTGGCATGCATAGAAAGGCGTGGCTAGACGGCAAGTTGTGTACAGTAGTTCGGATTTATTAAACTGAGGCTCCACTTTTCCATCCGAAATGCCCAAAGCAGCTGAGAACCAAATCAAATCAAATCAAATCAAATCAAATCAAATCAAATCAAATCAAATCAAATCAAATCAAATCAAATCAAATCAAATCAAATCAAATCAAATGCATAATACAGAACTAAAGCAGATCTCTACACGGGCCCATTTCTCCCATATCCTGGAACAGTTCTGCTAACTGTCGTGCTGATGTGTCTGTGTGACTTAATAAACATGGACAGTTTTGTACAAGATGTTTTGTATGAAACTGTCCATGTTAATTAAGTCACACAGATACCTCCACACAACACATCACAGACACTGCACTGTAAAAAATGTGAATTGTGATACCTGCACATACCTATAGGAACTCCCTGCTCTTCCTGCCCCCTCCCCCTTACAGGAACCCAATCAGTGCAGTGAGACTGTAACAGCATGATGAGGTGTAATTTAAAATGCAGCCATGGCTGGCAGACACGCAACCAGCTGAGGGTGTTATTAACACCTAAAGAACTCCTGGCAGGTCTGGAATTGAGACGTGTAATTACCACTTAGTAAGGAGGGAGGAGACAATGCAAGAGCAGGAAACTATTCCCACAAGGCCTGTGGGCGAGGCGATTGAATTGACTGTCAACATCCACTTTTTTAAAATACAAAACCACAGCAGGTTCAGATTCTTCAGGGCTTCAGCTTTTTAAACTCTGGGCTTTTTGAAAAGGTCCTATCAGATTCACTGCCATGAATATAACACTGAATTATTGTTTTTACTAAAGGACTCCCCCCCCCCACAACTTGCCAACAATGATCTCTGTATGGTCATTTTGCAAGCCACCCCAAAAAGAGCAATGATTGGAGACTCTTTTCAGAATCTGGTGTAAGAAGCATGAGTTGTTCCCAGGCTGTAACCTGGGATAGAAGTTGGTGTGAATGCACCTTTAGTTTGGGGAGTATGGAACTCCATCTTCATAACCTCCAAGCAGCTTATAGCTCGCTTAATAAGTAGCAAGCAGACTGCAGAGAATAATTCTTCTGAATTGACATGGGAGCCTAAGGGCAAATGCTGAAAATGAGATAAAAACTGTCTTGACTAGAACAATGTATAGGTATCTCTCATGAAATCTGGCCCACATCATCACCATCACTTTCCTCATAGCTAATGTTTTTGATGATGACATAGACTGAATAGCTTCATAGACTCTGATATTACCCATACCTACATATCCTATATGAATTCAAATGGAGCCAGAACAATCAACACTCCCATTTTCTCTCACACTTCATGTATTATAAAAAAGTAGCAATCAGAAATTTGCAGACATGAGATCTTGGTTTAAGGAGGAGCCTACTTACTAGGTTTCTAACCTGTCCTTTTGCAACGACTAACATTCTGAATTTGCAGAGTATAAATTTCAGTCTAATGCACTCCTTTTGTCTGGATACATTCCTTTCACTATATAAACATCATTATTAGGAGAGCCAGTTTGGTCTAGAGGTGAACGCACCAGGCTAGAAAGCCGGAGACTGTGAGTTCTAGTCCTGTCTTAGGCATGAAAGCCAGCTGGGTGACTTTGGGCCAGTCACTCTCTCTCAGCCCACGATGTCGAACTTGGATGACAAGCTGGTCAGTAAATTCCTGTCACAACCAATGGATCAACATTCAGTACATTAAAAAAAAAAAAAAGGCAGACCCTGCACCTGTGGGAAAACATTAGGAAGAAAAAAAATTAGGAATTAATACAGACTTTAAAAGATTCATAGTTATTAATTTTGAATGAAGACATAAATAGCAATTTGTTTCTTGATCTGTCTAGCTACCTTATCAGTTGATATTTGGAAAGCTAGAAAGAGCATATTAGAACAAGGTAGTCAATCTGTAACCCCACCAGGCATTGCCAACTTACCATTCCCAGTGTCCCTCATCATCGGATGTATTGGTTAGGTCTGCTGGGAGTTGAATTCAGAACTTTGTGAGAATCACAGATTTCCCACTTCTGAAGCACAGAGAATTAAGAATTAATTAGCATCATGGACAAGATGCCAATATTTTCAGCACCATGGACAGTACCTCAACAATCCTGTATCTTGGCCAACTGCCTCAATTGCTGTGCCGTTATTGTAAAATGTTATAATACAGCTTTACGAAATGAAAGCCTATAGCATTGTGTGTGTGTGCATATGTGTGTGTGTGTGTGTGTGTGAGAGAGAGAGAATGTCAGAAGTGGGGAAGTTTATTTTATTTGCAGTTTCTGGCTTGGCTTACTATTTCAAGTGTGTTCCTCTGCTTTTTAGTGAAATCTCTGCCATGTTCAATCTGTGATACTAATATTTTACAGATATTGGATGGCTGTCTGCTTCAGTTTTAAATCTCCTTACCAGCAATATGGAGACAACCACAATGGATCAATACATTTCTTGAAACTTGGGTGAAATTATAAAAATAGGAAAAGTAAGGATAATAAAATGCCCAATCTTTTGAGAGATATAAAGGTTACTGAAACAATAAACCTAATGTCACATATTATTCAGCTAAATTTTGCATTGCAACTATTAAAGCATGCAAATAAATTACTGCAGAATTAGATATGCTTTAACAAAGAATAAATGTTATGCCCAGGTTGAGTTATGTTACATATTGTGTCATTAGAATTTTACATATAGTTTTAAATCAGTTTATGCTGTATTATTGTAATGAAATTTTGCTGTCCAACTCTTTTATTGTCCTAATTGATCAAGTATATTTGTGATGATGATAAGAAACCAGCTTTAAAAAGCTTTGTAATATTTTAAAACTGCAGTGGAGAGACGTCAGGCTTCAGGGATCTGTTTTTGTTTTTAATTGGTATCTGAAGGTCTACTCACTAAAGCCAAGTGCACCATAATGATTCGGTGGCAAAGCGAATAAAGAATATGACAATTAGCCCAGTGATTTGTTTCCAACCCCAAAAGTGAGTTCTCTCTCTTCAACTAAAAAGTCACATCCTAGTTTTCTCTCAGGTTATCTTAACTTCAGCAGCCTGACTTGTTTTAAATAATTTTAAGATGTTGCATTGCCAGACAAGTTGAATAGAGCCACACCTTCTGACCTATTGCAAATCAGTCAAAGATCTTTCTTCTGACTACCCCTTAAAGCACAAAAAAAATGCTGGAAGCAGTAGTGAATTACTTTCTGTTGCTGCTGCCTATGTTATTTAAATCATTTTTATGTGAAAAAGAACAGTACATCTTGAAAGTTTTTTTAAAAAATCTCCAGTTTATGAGGAAAGAGAAGGCATATAGTTATGCAACTAGGCATAACTAGGCATATGTCAACTTCTACACCGCAGATGTTATCTTCTGTCTTATATTGTGGGTATAGCCCAGCTCTTATACTTTCTCTTGGTCTATAGTGTAAATGATGAATCCTTATTCCTACTTTGTCCATCTTTTCTGCCTGGGTCCATTTTGGAAAGTTTCTGGCAATCGCGGCTGCCTAATGCATATATCTGCACCATCTTGAAACTTGAAAGATCAAGAGAAGAAACTCTTCCTTTTTGTTCATGCTGTTTTGTAAAGCATCTTGTTTTATGCTAATTGTGCTTTTTTTTTTTTTTCATACGTCATGTCCGATTCTCAGAGGCTGCCTGGACAAGTCCCTGCAGTTTTCTTGGCAAGGTTTTTCAGAAGTAGTTTGCCATTGCTTCCTTCCTAGGGCTGAGAGAAAGTGACTGGCCCAAGGTCACCCAGCTGGCTTTGTGCCTAGGCGGGACTAGAACTCACGGTCTCCCAGTTTCTAGCCTGATGCCTGAACCACTACACCAAACTGGCTCTCTATAATTGTGCTATACAAATACATAAATAATGGACATGGAACAAGACCACCAATGTTTATATTTATTACTGAGATTCATGATGTTCTTTTTTCAGTTTTCTAGGTAAAAGTCTTATAACCAGACTTCATTTGTTAGGATCTTGGTGTTTTGGTAATCTGTTCCTCGGGCCTCTGAAGCTGGTAGGGATGAAGTCAAAGCTGTTGATGCTCCTGAAGATGCTTCCTCTCTGAGGCAGAGTTGCACCTGATTTTGAGATTTGCACACTACAGTGCACTCGATCCATCCTTTCCTGTGAAATACAAAGCAGCTTTGGAGCAGGTTTCCAATTTGTCTCATGACATCATGGACACTGGCACCATGATGACAGCATCAGCATTACGGGCACTGGCACCACCAGCACCATCTCCACGGGAGAACACAGCATCATAAGCATCACCAACTCTCCCTGTATTCTGCATCTCTGCTGTTGGGTACCAGGCTATACCATTCTCACCCGCTGGGGAGGGGGGATGGGAGATAAATGTTGAGTTTTCCCCCTGATCTTACTGGTTAATGGTGCATCCCTACATTGACTTTGCAGAAGAAAGGTTGCTCCCACTGCCGCCAAGAGGGTCCAGAGGCGGACCCAAGTAACTAGGTAAGGCTGGTTGCTGAGGGCTGCAGAAGGCTCTAGGACTTGCGAGGAGCCGTGTCGGGCTGGCTTTTTCTCCTATAAATACCCCCCCCCCCCCACTCCTTCTCTCCAAAGCGCAGGGGCAGAAGGAATCCCTCCCCGCAGGAGGCAAGCGCTCCTACTGAGCAGAATCCGCCAGGAGGGGAGAAAAACAGGCGCTCTTAAGGAGGCTAGTTAGAGAGATCCCTTCTGTGAACGCCATCCCCTTCAGAGCGAATAGTCCTCCTCCTTTGAAACAGATCCCTGGCAGGCGAGCGATCTCCTTTCCATTCCCAGAACGAGCTCCTCCCGGGAAATCAGTACTAGAAACTTCGCCCCGGAGACAGAAGCCCCCCCCCGCCCCCAAAGCCCCCCTCCCAAGGCTGGCTGACTGGATCGCCTTTTCGGCGGCTCCTCTTTCTAGGGCAACTTGGCAAGCCTTTTCTCGAAGGGGGCTTCTGGTGGAGGTCGTTGGAATCCCCTCCAGTGACTTCCCCGAGGAAGAACCCCTCATCTTTCCCTCGAGCGCTACCCCAATATAGCGACCCCCTACTGTGGGACCCCCTCAACCCTTGAGACCTCAACCCTCTCGTCAAGATGAATTACCTGCGCAGGCGACTCTCTGACAGCAACTTCATGGCCAACCTGCCCAACGGCTACATGACGGACCTTCAGCGCCCTCAGCCGCCACCGCCGCCGCCCAGCGCCACCTCTCCGTCGCCGGGCAGCATCTCCCCCGCTGAAAGGCCACCGGCTGCCCCCAGCCCTGGAGCAGGAGGCGGCGGCGGAGGCGGCGGCGGTGCCGGGGGTTTTTTCTCGTCGCTCTCCAACGCGGTGAAGCAGACGACCGCGGCGGCAGCAGCCACCTTCAGCGAGCAAGTCGGCGGGGTGGCCGGCTCTGCAACGTCCTCGGGACGCAGCAAAGTACTGCTGGTGATCGATGAGCCGGGGACAGACTGGTAAGGACCTGAGAAGGGAGAAGGAAATCCACCCGTCCATCGCTATGCTCAGCCCGCCCGCCTTCCTTCCTTCCTTCCTTCCTTCCTTCCTTCCTTCCTTCCTTCCTTCCTTCCTTCCTTCCTTCCTTCCTTCCTTCCTTCCTTCCACAATAAGTTGCATCAGAAGTGTTTTTCCCCCCCATTCAGCTTCAAATGAGCTGTGAGCTATAGATGGGGGAAGGGGCAGGTTGGGGTTCCAAACTATTTCATGTTGAACTTCTTTGCATAAAGGAATGGGATGAAGGGTGAAAGGATGAAATGAGGAAATTAGCCTTCTTTGTTTTACACCTGACCCAGTAATAGGGTCTGTTTGGCTCTTTTGAGACGGGCCTGTTTCCTCACTAGTGACATATTTGCTACTAGGATCACCCAGCCATGTTGAAGCAATATACAGCCTGTCTCCATTACTGATGTCTCAGCAGAATGATGGCTCAGCAGTGCTGGAAGAGGCAATCAGTTGTTAGTGAGAAAGACTGGAGAGGATAAGACAGTACAGTCTTATATCCTAGCTCACAGTCCCTTGACATCCTTCAGTAGGGCACCATCCATTGATGTTCTTGCCTCGTTTTTCACTTCTACTACAGATCACCTACCTTTGTGGACTTTAGTTCTTTATTTGCTGCTTAATTTACACAGCCACCTGTAATTTCCCCCATTCTTCTGCTGAAGCTATTTATTTGCTCCATTTATTTGCAGAACTGGCTTTCTGTCTGTTCCATGTCTGAGCAAAGATTACATATCTGTGACCTCTTAGCATGATGGAGAGAAGTATGAAGAACAGGATGAGACAGTGTTAGCCCCCTTAATGAGGCTGAGTTCTACTGGGGATACACCTGGGGTTGTACCAGGGTCTAGTTCTATTCAAGGGCCACTGTAGATCAATTAGTCCCAACAAGGAAATGCACAGTGAAGAGATAGGAGACAGCATTTCCTGTGAAATATTTTGCAGTGCAGAACTGCAAGATGTGGAAAGGAAGTACTGATTCCAAGGATGTAAAATAGCAGTTTGGGAATTCAGAGGGCTTCCAAAATACCAGCTTTTGTATCATAGATCAACCCAGTTTGAGTCTGAACTGTCAAAATATCAGCTGAGTTGGTAATGCCAATTTGGCAGTCTTCCCACCCTGCACATTGGATTGTCTGGCCCTCTTTCCTTTCAGTTCAGCTTTAAGAGTTAGGGTGGCTTTAATAATTAATTAGAAGATTCAGGGATTTGATCTGGGCAATCTCCTCACCACCACTTCATGAAAGATTAAGGAACAGCATCTGACATTTTTCTGCGGCTTATTGGTGGATCCAATTGACTTGGTTTTTTCAAAGGTGTAAGGAGGATGGTGATTTCCCTAACAAGGATCACAACCTGAGATCAGGATTGTTCAAAAGACTACACAGTGTGTTCTAATTTTAGTTCAAAAATATCCAGAGACTCTCAGATCTCCTGAATAACAACAAGCACATTCATCCCTGTCAAACTTACATCTTAGTCATCCTAGTCTCTCCCTCTTACCCTATCATGCCTTAAATTGGTTTTTCATCATCACGTTTCAGATGGTTCTCCCTGAGCCCACTTTTCCTCTTTCTTTCCATTCCTTTTTTCAGCCTCCAAGGTCTTTAGCTGTGGATCTTTCCCTCCCATATCTGTGGGCCCATTCTGGTTTGCACATTCACTGATTCATGGACCTTTCATTCCCAGAAATCAACCCAGAGAATTTCCATGTATTTGTGGCTTCTTAACAGTAGAATTATGGTCTACTAGTTAGGAAATACAGGCCTTGAGGTATCAGTCTCTTTATGTTTTGAAATCTCTCACAATGTATAAATCCAGTCTGTATATAATTTCAGAATGGATGGGCTCTATGGTATGTAATTTAATCAGCTAGATAAATTAAATGTCTCCTTAGTGAATCATCCCATAAAATCCTTCTTGTTTTCTATTATACTTCCTTGATTTCTCTATTATAGCAGTTTTGGTGCAGTCTTCTTAGTACAAGAAATGGAGAAGCATTACTTCTCCAAAAGGGATATCAATGTAAGAATGGATTGATAATTAAATACAACAAAGAGTCTTGTGGCCCCTTAAAGAGTCACATTTATAAAGACAAAAATCAAATTTATAAAGACAAAAATCAAGCAGTACCAATTTATAAAATCCTATGGGCTTTTTTTTATATACTGAGAATCAACATGAATAGATTAAGTCCTAAAAGATACACTCAATCCCTATCTGATAATTCACAAGACCCAGCAGGACACCCAAATCTCATGGCTTCCTCATGAGGTGTTGAAGCTAGTTTATTGTGACTTAACTATTAGTTAAATATGGATTGTGGGTGAATCAGCATTGAGAAGGAATGGGCCAACATCCTTTCCATTTCATCATTGCTAAATGATAGATGTCTATAGAATGGAAAGCTAGGCATGTACTGAAGAAGAGCTTTTTAAAACTCTTTTACACTTCTTGAGAAATCTGTGATACTGACCACGCCAGCAAGCAGATAGACAATTCTATCTACTATCCACTCAGGCAACTTGGATACAGAATTTGAGGATATTCATGATCCAGACTGGAAGACTAGTCAAAGTTTCCTTTTATGCCTTTGAATGTCATATGAGACTTGATCCATGAGCAAGGAGGAAAAAAATAACACCTTTCCTGACCTGATGGGCTCACCCTGGCCTGCATCCTCTGGATTGCCCAACCTTCCATTCTCAGGGTCGTCTCCAAAGACAGCAGGTGCTCCATTGCTGTTGGTGGGCCTACTGCTTGTTCATAATGTTTATGGAATGCTCATATTTCAAGAACTCTGTAGTAAGCAATCTATTATGGATGGAGCTGGTCCATATTTCATGTATGTGGAGGCTGACTAGGTTGCCAAGCAAACTTCAGCAGTCCTTCTCCTTCAAGTCCTTGAAGAAAAAGAGGATTATTGCCCAAAACAACAAAATGCATAATCAGTTATGCTCTTGAGAGAAATGTTAAAAAGGAGAGGCTGTTCGGTAGGAATATTATGGGCAGATCTCAAAGTGAAATTGCTGTGGAGTATAATAGGGGGCTGGAATAAAAATTGGCCATTAGGAACCCATCATTTCCCTCTCTAACCAGAAGATTTAGTTTGTATAGTGTTAAGCATGATCGAGAAACAGAATCATGGACAGGCTTTCATACATTTATAAAAGTTGGGTTATCAAGGATGGAGAGAGATTTGAGGCCCAAACAATGGTGTTCTTGCTTACTTGTGGTTTTCCAAATGGAAGACAACCTTGAATTTAAGATGACTTCTTCAAAAGAAGCATATATTGGAAAAACCTGTCTAGCTCCATTACTATATCCTTAGAAAACCCAAGCTGACCATAGTATTTTAAAGGTAAAATATTTGTCCCTCTATTTTAAAGATAAATTATTGTGGGGGAAAATCTAGACTTCCTTTCAGATAAATTTAGTACTTGCTATCCACCTTATAGGGAAATAAAAGGCTAAACATGAGGACAATATGACAGTCAAGGCAATTTTTGCTCAATGTCTTTAACCTGGGCAAATGGCCACCACAAAAGCTGTTTGGGTGGTGTTGGTAGGGAGCAGTCTCCTTTCATTAGCCTCCAAATGCAATCTTAGGGATTTCAAGGGAAGGACCATCTTCCAGGTTTGGTGAGCTTTCAGGAGAAGCTAGGCTGGCAAAGCCCCTCAGAGGAAGCAACAGAAGGAGCAGAAATTCAGCCAGCTCCCTGATGTAAAAATGCCCTCATATGTGGGAAGGGATCATCTGCTGAAATCCTGCCTCCCATGAAGGTTTCCAGAAAGAACTTTGTGCTGGTACCAAATTGTTTTCCAGATGGATTTTTGCATAGTCATTGCTGGAACCTGGTCTCTTAATAGCAAGAGGGCACTACCCTGTGGGTTATGGAAAAACAGAAGACCAGCTGTCTGTTGGCCAATCCATAAGCATCACACTGCTGGCTATTCCCATTATTATTTTTTAGCCAATGGATCTGCAATAAAATGTTACAATTTGTACTCTCCACCCCATCTGGAATGCTCCTATCCAAAGCTTCCACCTAGCTGCCATGTCACCAGCATCAGTTTTCATGATCTTATTATGTTGCATCAAAAGCAATGAAGAATCTTGTGGCCCCTTCATTAAAGAGTACACCCCAGGAGGAGAGAGGGATCCTGTAAGCCTCCAGAAGTTTCTAATTACAACTCCTAACATCTTTCTGGCTGGCTGGGGCATCTGGGAGTTGTAGTTCAGTTACAACCAGATGGCTACAAGTCCCTGCATTTCTATTATAGCAATGACTCTCAGAGACCTAAACCAGCTATTAGGGTGTTGGACAGCAATTTATCTCTATTTTCTAGACTATTAACTCTTGAATGTCACTGAGCATGCTCAGTTTTCTATGGGCTGTTTGGGGGATTGTCTTCTTTTTATTTGTTAAATTCCTTTATATGCTACATTCTTTCATCCAAGGAACTTATTATGAGTTCCTCCTGACCACCCGGCATGATCCACCACTGAGCTTCGTGGCTGAAGGCTGATTGGAACCCAAGTCTCTTTGATTCTGGTGTGGTTGGATGCAATACGTCTGCCTGCACCCACATCACTTTTGGTGCCTGCAGAAAGGGCATTGGGCTCCGAGCACACCAACAAGGCATGAACTATCTATGTATTAGATGAGATCTAGAGAAATAAAAGCCTTCGTAGGAAACTGGGAACCTTGGAAGAAGTGATGTGACTACGACCGCATCACTGTTCTCAGTTCACGCTTTCTCAGGCCAGTGCGTTCACTTATTTCAGTGTATCCCATATTTCCTCCATGGAACTCAAGCTTCTCCCTCTGTTTGCTCCTCACAACAACGCTGTGACGTAAATTAGCCTGAATGACTGGTCACCAAGTAGATGTCATTGCTGAATGGGAATTAAAATCTGCAGTGCCCCAGACCAGCACTAGTCAATGCATCATACTGTATTGATTTCACTTGCCCTGTTTGAGTGTTGGGTTTTTGCGCGTCTTCCTTTGCTGATGTGATAGTCAGGAGACAAAGAAAGAACAGAGCTCAGCTTTCCCTGAAGAAACAAATTGATCTTGAGCTTTACCACCGCAGAATACAGAGGTCTGACAGGATTGAACATTTCTATGCTAAATATCCGAGAAGATAAACACAGCTGGTCTTCTAGGCATCCTGCTTTTCTATAAGGAAGGATTCTTTTTTTTTTTTTAATGTTGCACATAAGGAACATTACATGAACTTCCCACCCATCTCAGCGGTTTCTCACTCCTGAGAACAAACTACCTCCACGAAACCTTTACCCACCTGTTTTTTGATGTAATAATATTGAGAAGTGAGGGTTTTTTTAGGTTTCAATTCTGAGGGCTCTGTCTCATGGTTAGTATACCTTTGCTAAGGCTAACAGATCGAGGCTGTAAAAGTTCAAATTCCCAATAGATAGCAGCAAGGAGATATACGAACTCTAACTTTGGTACCATCTAGTGGGCATCTGGACTTTTGCAGTCCAGATCCAGTAGTCCTAATATTTGTTTTCCTTGATTTTTTTTTAAATGTATGTGCATCTCAAAGCAATATACTCATTTTACTACTTAATGGGTGGGTCCACACATCACAAACAAGCTATAAAGTATTGTATGAACAGATCATTGTGTGGGCCCACATTGTGTTTTGCAAACCTTAGTTTATGGTGTAGCACGTTGTGTGATATAATTCAATTGTAGCCTATTCAGTAAATTACAGTTAAACAAACCTGGGCATAGCCCAGGGCTATCAGAGCTGGCAGTGCAAAATGCAGACACCCACTAGATAACAGATAACAGTAAAAGAAAAAAGAGGGAGGGGAAAGAGTAAGACGGTAATTACTCGATAGGAAGAAGAGGGGAAGTCATAATACTATATTTTCTTTCTTCTTCTGTTCTTATCTTTCCTTTGATTCTTTATGCTTTTATTGTATTTAATGATAAAAAATAACTTTAAAAAATTGTTGAAATTGCTGCTGGCATCTAGTGATCCTTCAGATTTTTGCAGTCCAGATCCAGTAGCCCTAACATTTGTTTCCCTCTTTGGTTTATATGTAGGCCCTTTCCTGGTTCTTTATATTCACACATATTGTAGACCCTAGTGGACTTTTTCCCAATCTGGTGCCCTCCAGATATGGTGGATTTCCATTGCAGTCATTCTCAGACAGAAAGGCCTTGGGCTCAAGAAGAATTAGCATAAATGTTACAGTCCTATATAAATAGTCTGGCCAAAGTTGGGCAATAAAATCTTGGCTTTAACAAGAGCTGCTCAAAGCTCAGTGTCTTTTTAACCACTTAAGTCTCTTAAGACACCATTTCTGGTCATAGCAGATGGAGAGGACAACGGGGGAAATTTAGCCAACTGCACTTAACATTTGATTTTCTATCTAGATCTAACTATTTACAATAGACCCTCCATGTTAATACACACCCATCTGTGAAACTGCAATCAATTTGATTCCAGTAACTGTGCTTTGAGATATGTGTGTATATGAGGGGCAATGTATGCTGTTCTACATGGTTGTCCTACCCTTTAATCTCACTATGATATAGACCCCTCGCCCTTTTTCTCTAGTTCCACCCCTGCACCTTCTGTTTCTTAGTTGGTCCAATACCCAAAGCTTTTTCATCCAAGCACACCATGTGCTCGGTATACCAACTGCCACCCAGACAATCTCAGCAGAGAGTTTCCAGGCCCAGGGTGAATGAAGGAAAGTTCTTGAGATATAAGGTCCCTCCAGCCACCAGAGGAAACATCTCTGTATGATCTCTGGGAGACTGGACATGGAAGAACACAAACATGTATGCAAAGCAGGTTATCCTGTGGGTTATAAGATAGGATTTCTCTAGCATGTGTATGTGTGTGTGTGTCAATCCCAGAAAGTGCTGCCATGGTTGAGATAGTCACAGTAAGGTACTATTATGAATTTGTACATAACTAGAAGTTTGCAACACTGATCTAAAAAAAAAGTTAAGTGGTGTTGGACCTGGTCAGTACTTGAAAGGAAGACCCAGGTCTGTAAGCGAGACTGGAAAGTTAAAAAAGCCTTGGAAAAAGCAGTGGTAAACCACCTCTATATTATTGCCAAGAAACTAAACGGACATGTCCACATAGTCACCAGAAGCTGAGCTCAGTTTTAGCAAGCTTTTCTGTTTTCTTCTTTCTCCATAGTGACTCCAATCTTCTGATTGTTAACTGAATTTGTCATATGTCTTATGGCTCTGCAGTGCTTTGGAAATAAATTGGAAAAGGTTCTTTGGAGCACTGCCATGCAATCTTGGGAAAAGACATAGCTGCTTTGAAGAGTTGCAGACAGGTGCTATGTTTGTGCCTCCACCTGCTTCAAAGCACCCTTCTGGGATCAAATGACCCAGCCCTAATTTTTCTTAATCCACAGAATTCACTGTCTCAAAGATGGGATAGTGAGGTTTAGCTTGGATGGATTTTCATAAAAGGATGAGACAACTCAAAGACATTTCTATCAACAGCAATGAGTCATGAAATTGAAATGAAACTTCTGTGTCAGAACTGCCCTTTCTTGATA
The DNA here is from genome assembly GCA_030867105.1 of Liasis olivaceus. NCBI lineage: Eukaryota > Metazoa > Chordata > Lepidosauria > Squamata > Pythonidae > Liasis > Liasis olivaceus. Next base: position 142,678,890 of record CM061348.1, read on the forward strand.
TGGCCTTTTCTTATATGAGGTTCTTAGATCTCTGAGGCTGGCACATGCCAGACTGATCCAGACGTTCCCAGAGACATTCCCAGGCTTCTAGCAAGTGGAAAGCATCATCAGCTTGCACTCAGCTCCTGGTTAGATTGCAGCTGACAGACTGGTGGCGACAGGGCTGCAGAAAGGAGCTACAAAGAGATTCCCTTTCGAGGGGACATGATCTGCTTGAAGCAGAGGACAGTTGAGGTGAGAAAGGGGAACCGAGCCACCGCACGGTCATGCCCTCTGAGGTTTACCTAATATCTTCACTTGATATGCTGCTCTCCCCCCCCCCCCCCCGAGCGCTTGCTGGGAGGAGGGTGGCTCTTCAGCAAAAAAGCTGGTGCTTTAGGAAGATTGAGCCACAGGGAGCCAGAACTGCTGGCATTTCTCACAGGATCCCTGCTGGGGATGATGTGTTAGGATGCAGAAGCTGTTGTTTCCCAGCAGGGCAAGATGGAGGGTGTCAGTACCTTGGAGGCCGCACAGCCCTAAGGAGGGGAAGCTGTGCCCCTGCTCCACTGCTGTCTCTCCTTAGTATGTGATCCTGCACTCAGGGATGATCAAAAGGCTGCCTTGTATGCCTTGCTCTCTCCCACGCCCTTCTCTAGTGCATTGTCTCGAGACACAGCTTCTAGGCTTTGCTTGAACCATCTGGTCCTATGTGCCCCCTCCTTCAACCTCTTTCTAAAAGGCAAGGTACAGATAGTTGGGATACCACTTCCCATCATACTTTACCATCAGCTCTGCCGAAGGCTCCAATTGTCATTGCTTTGAATGACTAGATGGCCTTTGGCTTCTGGGCAGAGTTGCTGATTTGCTGGCATTTCCCTAGCCTGCCTGAATGTCATTCTTTCTGCCCCTTGCTAGATAGGATTGCGCCCCCTCAGAAGTGTTGCTGAAGCTGTATTGTGCACAAGTCCAGTATGCAGACACAAGCACACCAAGGTACCACGGGGAAGTCCAGAGGGCGCCTGGCACTCCCTCCCTCCCTCCCTTCCTTCCTTCCTTCCTTCCTTTTCTTTCTCTGCTTATTAAAGACATTCCCTATTTTAGAGTGCCATCCTAGTTAAACCATGGTTTCCATTTCTCTCTCTTTCTCTGCTTTCTCATTTGGCTGGGAACATTTATAAGATCTGGCCATTCTGCAGCTGCTTTCCCCAGACTTGGCACCACTGGATATTTTGGACTCAAAGTCCCATAAAGTAGACATGGGTTATGTTGACGGGGTTCAAGCTAGAAGGGGCTGCAGCCCATAACCTCTATGGTTGCCCAAGCGCAGGAAGGCTGTTTTTCATAGCATTTTGTTCCCTTTCCAAGGTGTCTCTCTCCTGACATTAACAAAGCCATCCTGTGCCTCTCTACTCAGCAGAAACTCCCCTTCAGTTCAGTGAGGCAGACTTCTGCGTAAATGATACAGAATAGGCCTATAAACACTCACCTGAGAATAAAAAACTCATGAAAAAGAATGGAGCTGATCTTGGAGGATCCATTCTGGAAAGTTCCATCAAAATGGGGGTAAATGCCTTTTGTTTCTAGCGCAACAGCATGCACATAGATAGTGCATGAAAACGCAGGCTGTTTTTCTCACAACACCTGCATTAAGTCTATTTTGAACTGCTGATAACATATTGTGTAGGACATTTGTGCCTTTCCCCTCCTAGAGCTGTACCCAATTCCACCCCCACCCCACTTGGCTTTTAAATCACTTCAAGAGAAGCTATTCCAGACAAAATGAATACTGCAGGCAGAGTAGAGTCTTTGACAATACGCACCACCACGGGCTGGTGGTGGGACTGGAGAAAAGATGCCTGATTGTGCAAATGGGGTATAACAAGCAGGTTTCTTCTTGCATTTGCAGGTTGCCAGATATTTTGGCAAATTTTGCAGAGTTCCTTCAGCATATATATTAACATACAATATGCTGGATCTCTCTCCGCCAGATATACAGCTGTTCTCCTGTTTTAGACTAACTAGGCTGTTTGCAAAGGCAGTCTCACATGTAAAGTCATTGCAGTGATGTACTTTATACTGACTCATTGTTCTTCTAAAGCAATATTTTGGAAATGTTGAAGCAGTCCTCTGGATCTGAGAAAATAATCAGAAAGCCCCAAGACTCAAGGGTGAAGACATCTTTGTGGCTAATATCCCCATCTCCTCTTTGCAAGTTCTTAATGGAGTTATTTTTTTTTTTAGGGTAGTCTAAAAGTCTATTCCCATTTTAGCTGCATGAAGGCTGTTTCGAAAGCCCATCTCTGTGGGGTTCCAGCTGTGGCTGATCCAGAGGGAGTTTGTGGCAGCCTTTTGGTTGGCGCACACATTATTTCATGTCCAGCACTGCATCAGGAAGTGCTTTAGAAATCCTGCAATCCTACAGGTGTAGACACAGTAGTGAATGGATTCATGATTGGTTTACAGCAGGCAGGGAAAAATTAAACCTGCTTTTCTGTCAGAATCAATGTTGAGCTTACCAGGATATTTTTGAGGGCAGGTAGCAGAGGCATAAGGAAGACAGGAATGGTATAGTGGGTAGAATAAATGCTGGAGCTATCGTTTGTTGTATTATGGTTTGTAGGGGAGGGAGGAAAGTCTTCTAAAAGTCTTTCTGCCTCCAGGTGTACTGAGAATACTGGGGATTGTAGTTCCAACATCTTTAGAGGATGTGAGGTTGGATACAAGGTAGCTTTGGTCCCAAAACTATCATTAAGTCCCATCCAGGTAGGCAACCACATTTTTATTTAAAAACTCCTAGTGCTTGTTTGGTTTCAGGAGGTGGAACTTGGGGGGACATTTGCAGGAACAGAACAAAGAATAAAATGTTGTTTGGCTGTGCTAGGCTCCCCCTCTGTTTGGATCTGCTTTGCTATTAATCCAGCCTGCCTGAGTTTATAAGGCCTGTGGAGAAGGATTGCCAGATGCAGAGAACAGCTGCCTTTGTATGTGATGTAGCCTGATGTCTCTTGTGCAGCTGTGCATTAAGTGGCATGTTGGACTCTACCATAGTGAGATTAAAAGCAAGGGGAGGACCACCGTGTACCAAAGCATATGCTACCCCTCTGATACGCACATATCTCAAACCACAATTACTGGAATCAAGTCAATCGCAATTTCACAAATGGGTATGAATTAACATGGAGGGCTTACTGTAAATGGGTTAGATCTAGACAGGAAATCAAATGTTAAACGCAGCTGGCTAAACCTTCCTCTATTGTCCTCTCCATCAGGTATCACCAGAAATGATGCCCCATATTTAAGAGACTTACAAAAGAGAAGTGGTTAACAAGACATTAAGCTCCTGTTAAATTCAAGATTTTATACTTTTGGCTAGAGCGTGTATTCTATTTGTGTAGGATTGAGACATTTGTGCTCATTCTTCTTGAGCCCAGCCTAGGACTGGCCAAATGTATTGGACTTTGGTTCTCTTGAATCCCATCCCCCAAGGCCTTTCTGGTTGGGAATGACTGCAATGGACATCTGCCATATCTGGAGGCACCAGACTGGGCCTACAATATTTGTGAATATAGTATAAAGAACCACGGAAGAACCAAAGAGGGAAGCAAATATTAATGCTACTGGATCTGGACTGTGAAGATCTGGAGGATCACTAGATGCCAGCAGCAATTTCAGTTTTTCTTTATTTTTTTGCTGCTATCTAGTGGGTGCCTACATTTTTGCACCCCAGTTCTGATAGCGCAGTTCTATGCCCAGGTTTATTTAACTGTGGTCATTCAATAAGATGTACCATGGAACCAAGAATGGTTTACAAAATATAATGTGGGTTATATCTGGAGAGAGGCCAAAGGAGACTATTGCATCACTGTGGTGGGTTAATGTTGGTGTGTAATATATGGAGAAGGCTCTAATGCTGGGAAGCGTGGAAGGAAAGAGAAGAGGACGACCAGCAGCAAGGTGGATGGACTCAGTTACAGTGGCAATGGGGTGCACCTTTGGTAGACTTGAAAGACCAGGTTGGGGATAGATCATCATGGAGAAAATCTCTCTATGTGGTCGCTAAGAGTCAACAACAACTTGATGGCACATAATCAATCAATCGATCTTTTGTGTACTTTGTAGGATTCGGGTTCTGAGTGATATGGCATATGATACTAAAGAGGTGCACTTTTTTTTAGGCTATAGAGTCACACTTGGCTTTTGACTGTGGTGCCAGGAGCACATTGCAAGAAGAAGCTCAGGCAAAGCAAAGTAGTGGGTGAGATCAGGACAAAGTCTACACTGAGTTAATTACCTCCACATTTAATTAAAAGTAAATTAACTAAACACAGTTAACATGATTACTGATTACTCCCCAGTGTACTTAATGATTATACTATATTAATTATTACATTAAAAATAAATATTTTCCTGGCAACATTTGGATAGTCTGCGGGGGCCATACTCAGGCTTCGGGGCAGGGGCACATGCAGCCCTGAGATGGCAGGTTGTACACCTATGATCCAAACATTAGTCCTGCATTTCAGATACTGAGCCTTACAAGCACCTGGAAGCCAGCCACGTCTTCTGATCTGTAACATATTCCTTCCTTCCAATTCCAGGTATGGCATTTGGCTGTTGCTGCTGAGCGGAGGGTAATGCACTTTGCACATGCTCGGAGGTGCTTTGGTCAAGATCCAATTGGAATGTTAAAAAAAGATGCCAGGTTGGAGTCTTGGAGGAGATTAATTCTAGAGACGCAAGCCTGGGGTAGACTCTGTGTGGGAACGCAGAGAGGTGTCCGTGAGAAGTCTTTCTTTTTGGAGATACAGTGCAGAGAAGTGGTGCTGTGAGGGTGTTTGATGCAGGGTGAGTCGAGGCAGCGTATGGCAATTCAGGAGGTGTTGACTGTTTTCTTTTTCTTGGAGATGAAGCACAGAGGTTTCAGAGTGTGTCAGAAGGTTATAGAAATACTGCTGTGGATACTCACGTGGTCTTTCCTGGGGAGCATTTGGAAAGCAGATTTCTTGATCAAGGAGAGGGGGCACAATGCAGGTTGCTAAAACTTTAGTCTGTACTTCTGTCTTTAAAAAAAAAAAACACTTCGCAAAAATCCTCAGGTTGTTGCTTCATAGCAGGGGAATAACTGCTATTGCCACGGTCTAATCTTTGCATTTCAAGCTGCTGGGAGAGATTTAGCGACAGTGCTGAGCAGCACTAATGGGCAAACCTTTTTGAGAGAGCCTATTCATGTATACAAAAGGCCCTGATATATGTTTACCCCACTTCTGTACAGCCAGACGTGAAGTCTTCTCTGCAGCGGAGGCAGGGAGGACGGGTGCAACCTTGATGCACTGCGGAGGTCTGCTGCTTGCTTGTCGGGCAGACAGATAATGCGGAGCCTCTGGGTCCTTTTACAAAGCTGTAAAATGTCTGGCACGACAGTAAAGCTGCTTCTAGATGCTACCCTTCTTACTGTAAGAGGAGGCTCACACATTTGAATTCAGCCTGCACTAAAATAAAAGCAAGCCTCTGTGTGTAGAAAGCTCCTGTCCCATCTCATGTTAAGCCATGATATACTTATTTGGGGCTTATTGACTAGAGTACAATGGGCTGGGTTCACATACTATCCTGACTCGTAAGCCATGGTTTACAAAATAGAGTGGTTCAGGCTTGCGGGTCACATTAAACAATGATCAAATCATTTGATGCCTTGATGTGTTATGTGAATCCACTGAACATTTTCCTCAATTATGTTGGTTACATTTGCTATTTGCAGGAAAGTTCCTGAATGGGAGAACTTTCAGCAATATGACTCATTGGAATTTGATATGGTACAACCCAGAAAAGCTTTACATCAAATTCTGCAGTATGTAAAACTGGTCCTTTAACAGCAGGGTGATGCTGCTTCTATTAGGCCAAGGCCCATGTGTGGCTATAAAGGATATGTTGAGGGCCACACTGTAAACCTGAATGGGACCCCTGATTTTTATAATTTTTACAGTACTTTTAAGCAGTTATAAGAGGATAAGACTAGGGCTGCGCATGCTTTGAGAATAATCTGGAAGATGTGCCTTGGAACATGTGGGAGCAGGAATCTCTTTAAACCAGCCATGTCTTTTTTTTCAGGCTTACAATTAGCCTGGAAAAAAAAGTAGTACTGCTTTAATGCGATTAATGAAATAAGCCATGTCTTTCTGAAGCTCATCCAAAAACTTGAAACAGACGTGGCTGCTTTAAGGAGGTGCTCATCTGGATTCCAAAGCACTTATTCCAAATCTTTTTAAAAGAATGTGCAGTCCTAGTGGAGGTGCTGTTAACTTGTGGTGACAACATACAATTTTCTTAACAACACAGAAGTTGTTTCTGGCTAGGAAAAGTTTTCAAAATATTGTTCATTCCGTCCCATTCAAGTTTAGAAATGACTTTTTAGAATAGATTACTTTTTACATACACAGACATATGCAGACAACTCCCTGCAATTTAGAAAATCATTTTTAGGGCAATTTCCACTCCTATTCAAGTTTTAAAGTAATTTAACATAATGATTACAAAGAACATTATTTGTGCTGTAGTGTGTAGTGCGATCCCTACTATCTGTGGCTTGTTCAACAACCCAAAGTCTTGAGTTAAGATGTTTGAGTTCAGCTCTCTGACTCTTAAAACCTCTCTCCTATTCAGGAATTATCTGTCTGCATTGTTTTCTGAATAAAGGAAAATAAATCTTATACATTTGGTTAAATTAATTACAGAACAGCTAACAATCAAAAACTGTGAGCTACCCCTTTTGTCCCACCCTGTGTGGGGGACTCTGAGAACCATAAAAGGGATGCTGGAAGGCCACATGCAGCCTCTCTTTATCCCCCTCCCCAGCTTAGTACAACCTATGCGTGTATGTGCACGTACTGCAGGGAGAACATTCTGTTTAGAGTTGCTAGATCTTCTGCATCTTGAAGCGCTTCCTGGCTTTTGCCATCCCTCCCCCCATCTCATTTACGGAATTTGGGTCCAAAGGAAAATGTTGTCATGAAGATTCTGTGGTTTGCTACTGTTTCTCCCCTCTTATCACCAACACACACATGCGCGCACACAAACACACAGGCAAGGAAAAGGAGAAATAGCTGCACTCTCGCCTTACTGCTGAAAAACCTTCAGCTGGTAGAACCCCAAGAGGAAGACAGAAGTGGGATTGGTAGAAGTTTTCCACTAGCACAGGTCCAGGGTTCTGCATTCTGGAGGGTCCCCAAATGTAATCATCTCCTCCTCCTCCTCCTCCTTTCTTGCATCCTTTGTAGGATGGTGAAAGAAGACAGCACACTGCAAGGCAAGAAAAAGATAGCTGGGAGGGGGAATGGTTGTGGGGGGAAATGAAGGGCAACCAGGAATATGTTTCTCTTTCTGCTGGGGATCGCATGAAGGCTGGATCCCACAGTTCCAAGGCAGAACAGGGCAGGCAACCCTTAGCCTCTAGTGTTGGTGGTGGAACAGATTTCAATGCACCAGAGAAAGCGGATTGAAGGGCTGCAAACGTGAAAGAAGGGATGCTTCCCCATCAAAGGATAACTTCCCGCTACTAAGCTGAATGTTCAATTAGAGAGGATCATTACGGGAAATGCTGATGCACATCCTCGTTCACTATGGGATGAATTACTGGCTGGGGTGTGGAATTAGCCGAGCACAGAAATGTACTCTTCTTTGTGTGGGTGGCAGACACAGTAAAGCACGTCAAGGCGACTGAAAACGCAGGTCTGTAGCAGTGCAGAACAGTCCAGTTCACTGCTACACAGTGGGTTTTATTTTGGTAGCAATATAGGACTGCAGAGATAGTGAGCTGCAATGCGGAAATCACTGGTTTTTACCTAGCTCAAGTCCTTTTTTTAGAAAAGCAACAGTGTCATGGAAGTTGAGGGATAATGTTATAAAACTCCATATCATAGCTGAGGTCGCTGCTTTGCAGTCTTTTTCCCCAGGCTGACTGTGAATTGTTTCCAGTTTTGCTGCACAACTGCAACCAGAAAGTCAGCCTGCACCGAGCATGTTTCACAGTAAGAAGCAATGCCCGTTAATGGACAGGGTGGTGCTCTGCAGCATAAATTAGGTCTCCCTGACAGTGATTGTGGCCACTAATTTCTCTTGGCTGAGTTATAATTTCTTCCTTCTGGCCTGTTGCCAGAACATGACAATTTGTACTTATTTATTTAATTTACATCTTGCCTCTCCTTCAAGAGATCCAGGCAACATACGTAACGCTTCCTCCTCCCATTTTCCCCTGCAACCACCACCTTGTGAGGTAGGTAAAATAAGGCAAAGATCCAGCACGTTCTTCTTCTACCCTTTATTTTGCTTAAAAGATACAAAACCCATTTCGGTCAGGGCACTACTTTGCCCATATTCCTGGGTAACTGGCTTTTTTCTCTTCAGCAGGGTGGGGAAGGCAAGGGATCCTCCAGGTGCTCAGCCTTAAAAGCCAGAATTTTTTAAGAGACTCGAAAGAAGAGCTACGCAATAATGTATCGCAAGGAGCTGAAATGTAATCTGCAAGAACCACGAAAGCAGGCTCTCAGCTCTGAATGCCAGCAGTAGGATTGTTAAGGGTTAACAGTGCACCAGGGCCCGCTGCCAAGTAAACTACATGGCGGTGGATCCACTTGAGATTTTACCTTTCTGTGGAAAACATGATGGCCTGCTCAACAAAGCAGCAGTTCACAATACCTCAGAACTGGGCAATATGTTGCAGAAGACAGAAGTGCAGGCTGCAAAAACGCATTGCTTGCAGTAATTGGAAAGATCTCAGCATCTTGTGCAAAGGTTGCAAGCAAATTACATGATGTATGCAATAGACTCAAATACAGCACAAGGGCTGTCTTTGCAGGCTAGAAACAGAAATGTAGTTGGGTTTGCAGAAACACAAAGATGTTTCCATAATGTAGTGCATGCTATAGGACTGGGCAGTTTTCTTGCAGAAGAGAATGGGAACACATGCCTTCTTGATTTAGCTGTCCTTGCAGTTAAAAAGAAAATGCAAATGGGCATCTCTGTTGGAAAATGATGGTAGCTTTCTGGAGCAGTATTTTAGAGATAGGCTGCGAATTCTGGAAAGATGACTGTACAGTAGCTTGTAAAGCTGGTGGTTGGCGAGGACATTACCTAGGGAAAAACAAGAGACGGGCCTTAGAAGCACAGTTGCTGCTGCAGATAACCGCGAACAGGGGAATATCGATATATTTAGCCACGGCAGCTGCTCTGTCAGCATCTGAGACAGCTTCGCGCCCTCCGGATGCTTGGGAATCTAATTCCCTTTGGCCCAGCAGAGGATTATGGGAGTTGTGATCTAGCAAAGCTTCATGCGGACTTTACAATAAAGCGTCAGCGAAACAAAACAGGAACGGAGCCCGCTTGGGACAGGCTGTGCTTTCGCGCGCGCGTGGACCAGACCCGGGCTTTGCGATGCACCAGTCGGAAGCTGGGCTCGGAGGAAAACAAGCGATTTTGCGCTAAGCAGGACCTGCTGTTTTGTTGCCACGCCAAGACCCCGGGCACCGCAGAGGCGGAAGCAAGAGCGCTGGGTTGGGAATTCCTTCCCATCAGCTGCTCCTGGACTCGAGCTGGGCAGATTTCAGGCTAGCGAGGGATGTGGTCTTGCCCTGCGCGTGCCTGTGCGCGGGGAAGAACCAGCATACAGGACCTTGTGATCAGCAGTTCCCCTCCTCCAATTTTGTCGCATGGCTAAAGCAGATATTTTCTGCTCCCCCCCCCCCACCGCATCGACTAATCCTAGTGAGTCAGAAAGCTGTGGGGGCGTTTCCGCGATGCTCCCAATCCGTTACGGAAATGGGGGGGGGGGAGAGGAGGGGAAGGAAAGGGGCTATTCGGGATTGGGAGGGGTTGCGAAAGGGGAGAGGGGGTAGGTACTCTACTCACAGCTCCACAATGAGGGATTTGATGGTACCGTAATCCCTGCCCCAAATTGTAAAGACGACCGTGATCGCATTGCTGGGATTTCATTCTTTGCAAGGGGCGGAATGGGGGCGCAGCGTTTTTCGCTGTCTTTTCAGGAAGCCTGCGTTTGGCGTAGGAAAAAAAAAGGTTTCATCTTAATGGCGTAGCGCCAGGACGTCCAGCAGCTGGCCGCCCGTGTCTGGGCTGCGAAGCTGAACGAGTTCGGGTTGCTAGTAGGGGAGGACACCGCGGCATCCCAGGTTTAATCCGGGAGGGAGAAAAACATCCCAGAAGCGCAAATGCAAACAGCTTGCCAAGGAAACATCGGGGGCTGGGCTCGATGGGAAGGGACGCTCTTTTTAAATCTGGAGTGACCCCTTTCTTTAAAAACAAGGGTGGGCGTTCAAGCCTGCCTGGAAGATCCCCAGTAAATCCTCTCCGGTCCCTCGAGTTGAGGTCGGTGGACGCTGCGGAACTACAACTCCCAACATGCCTCAAAACTCTGCATACCGGCTGGGGCTGCTGGAAGTTGTAGTTGAGCAAGAGCAATCTTTTTTTTTTTATCCCGCCTTTATTATGTTTATAAATAACTCAAGGCAGCGAACATACCTAATACTCCTTCCTCCTCCTATTTTTCCCACAACAACAACCCTGTGAGGTGAGTTGGGCTGAGAGAGAGAGGCTGGCCCAAAGTCACCCAGCCGGCTTTCGTGCCTAAGGCGGGAGTAAAACTCATCGTCTCCTGGTTTCTAGCCCGGTGCCTCAACCACTAGACCAACTTTTTTTTGTGCAAGGAATGGTGCAGATTCCTCTTCTGAGAACATGGCAGGCCAACTGCAGACCCTATTTCCTTTATTTGTGTTTGGTAAATTACAGGGCTCACTCCTGGCAGGGTGAACTGTCTCCTGTTTTGCCGACCAGAATAATGAGGTTAGAAGAACTGACAGGCAAAGCAGGAGGTGATTTGTAATGGGGAACAGAGGGTTTGTCAAGAGTTTCCTCTTTCACCTGCACTTTTTGTTCACCTCAGAACAAAAGCTGGGTTGGTACAAATGCCCCAGCCAATATGCAGTTGGCTCATTTGTCCTGTGTAGTTCATTTACATCAGGATGTAGTGTGAATTTGGGCAATTGGGATCAATCAAACCATAATTAAATAAACTTAGCGGTAAATGTATAGTGTAAACACAGCCCACTGCGTGAAAACTACAACCAAAATGGCAGATGGCGCGTATTTGGCTTCAAGCTTCCCTCTACAGCGTCCTTGCCCTCCTGAACCTGTTTTATCAAGAAACTGCAGTTATTCCAGGCTTTATTCATGTTCTGTGTAATGTTGGCCTATGGTAAAGACACATGTGCATAAGCAATTGCTTACAAGAATTTGGAAAGGCTGTTACTGACAAAATGTTACCCATCGAGTCCCAAAAGCTGAACTATAGCAGAGACCAGACAGAGGCCCAGGCGATGAGCTCCTTAACAGACCCACATGGCTACAACAGTCCTCAGGGCTAATTTTGGCTAGTTGCTTGCTGTCAGCCACAGCCCCTTTGCTGGTGCATAGGTAAAATGGGAAGAGTTGCTTTTCTCCCTGGAGGAGAAGCAGGCTATCAATGCAAATGGTCTCCCCTGAAGTTCATGAGCCTCCCATTATTGCGTTTTCTTGGTGCCTGGTGAAGACCTATCTCTTCCCCTGGGCCTTCACCACCGTATTTTATTAACTGGTTCAAGATGCATTTCTGTAGAAGCATATTTAGTAATAATAGCAACAACAGTGAAATGAGAACACTAGATCATCTGCTGCCATTTGGAGTAAGTAAAGGAATTTGTAGGGAGATTCAGCTCTTAACTGTATATTCTTATATTATACTGTATTTTTGCTTGGTTCCTTTAACGCTGAGGCCAAAGTCAGTTGGAGAGGCCTTTTGGGAAGCAAGCAGGATTGTTGGGCTTCCTGGAAAAGGACAGTTTAATTAGGTGAATTGAGAGTTAGGGAGTCAAGAGCCCAGGCTCCAGGGTTCCCCCCTTAACATGCCAGAAAGTAGGGAATCTACTGGATTGAAATGAGTGGAGAGTCTGATCTGGAGATGAACTAGTAATTGTTGATATTATAACTAAATATGTTTGAAATATATATGCAGATTTCAAAGGTATTTGGCTGGTGTGGGTCTTCTGGGCTGTGTGGCCGTGTTCTGGAAGTTTTGTTTCCTAACGTTTCGCCAGCATCTGTGACCGGCATCTTCAGAAGGCAGGAGCACAGACAGGAGCAGTTCTCTCTGTGCCCAGGATGATGTGAGAGAGAACTGCTCCTGTCTGTGCTCCTGCCCTCTGAAGATGCCGGTCACAGATGCTGGTGAAACATTAAGAAACAAAACTTCCAGAACACGGCCACACAGCCCGGAAGACCCACACCAGCCATCGTATTCCGGCCACGAAAACCTTCGACAATACATTCAAAGGTATTTGTTGGGGAATGTTTAAGTACTGTTTATATGGCAAAGTGGGCAATTCGTGGCCATTAGTCAGTAGTCATGACCCTCATTTTCAGCTACCTGAGAACCTCTGACGTGCTGGCATAAATTCTGCAGTTTCCTGCTGAAAACCATCGGTGTCCTACCATTTTTAGGTGAGAAACAAAATGAAATACTCATTTGTGCCATAGATTGGACTGAATGAAGCCATTTTATATACCTGAAAAGAGCCAGACATATCCGTCCTGGGGAAAATTTAGAAAATCCCAGGCTGTACTGAGCCTGTGTCTGAGCCTGTGAAATGCTGTTTTCCCTGGTTTAGGGTATTTCTCACAGCTGTCAGCCTTGCGTTCAGTGGTTTAGATCTTCAGCATACTCTGTCTCTTTCTCTCTGCGGCAGTCACTGATTCTCTCCTGTCCCTGCTGGCATTTGGTAAATGGAGGAAACAGCTCGTGATGTTGCGCTACTGGGTCTAGACTTAATAGAGCAGGAAGCAAAGTCCCAACCAGCCTGTTTGGCTTACTCTGCAGCAAGTCAATGCCAGCGTGTGACACTAGAGGGCACCATCTTACAAAGACTGGCATAGCTGTTAGACTAGAGCTGTAGTTTTCAATCTTGTACCTATCTTGTACATTCTATCATAGGATTATGATAGAAGGAAAAAGCCATTTTTCTCCCAGAGGACACTTATATGTTTATAGGCACTTTGCTATTATAGTTATCTTTTACGATAAATATGAACTTAATAGTATGTTTTATCATGAGATCTCCCTGCAGTCTAGTGTTGGCACAGAATTACCACAAAAGGAGACCCTGGGCGCCCTTTTGAGGAACCAAGTCCTCGTCTCCATCAGCTGTGGCTGTGAAAGAGATAGAGGTGCCCTTGGTGCTCACTGTCTAGGCAGAGAAAGGCATGATCCCAGCAGGCAGAAGGGTGTCTGGACAAGGGCCTGCTTATTGGCCAGGTTGCCAAGAGGTGAGAACTGGTTCATAATGTTGGCCTGGTGGCTGGGCAGGAACACAGAATTGGGGCCAGGTCAATGAAGAATACCGTAGGAAAAGTCACAGGTAGATGCCCATTAAGGCAGCCTTGGGAAAATGGGCCACTCCCTGCTGTTGGCTACCATAGCCAAGGCTTCCCATCTCTACTGCAGAACAGCAGCTGTTCTTTGTGTGACTGGTTATGTTCAGTTGGCACATGTATCCCCTGGAGCTCACAATGGATTCCTTTTCTGATTCTGTAATTATTCTTTCCTTTGCAGGAGGAACATCTTAAGAATCTCTTTTCCCCCTGCAGCATGAAATGCTTCCGTTGGAAACTGCTTTCCTTCATTCTGCTGCATTTGGCAGGGTACGCCTGCATCTCGCCTAGGCTTCAGGGTACTGCTAGTGATACATGCACCACTGATTGTAAAACATTGGATTAGAGGACACTCTGTGAAAGAGATTAGAAGGGGCTTTCTTATATTGGCGCTGGGACCCTCTGTTTGCCCGTTTGTAAAATGTAAGAGAAGGAGCCTTTGTGCTGCGGTAAACATGCTCAGGGTTTTTTTTTAAAGTTAAGAGAACTGGCCACTGACCTCCACTTCTCCCCTCTCTAAATTCCTTATGGAATTTGGTTACTCCTGAGACTGAGGCAGGAAAAAAGCTTCTTTCACAAGGAGTAATGATTTTCATGAATGCTGGCACCCCATTTGGCCTGGCATTGGGACAAACAGCAGGGAATGGAATGCCCCTTCCTGTTATGCCTCGCTTGTGAAAATTGCAGTGGCAGTTTTCAATGTAGTTGGAAGCCAGTACCCTGGATTAAGCGGCAAGGCTGTCCTTAGGGAGGGGGAAGTTTTTCTCATGTTTAAAGCTTATTTTAATGCTACCCAAAGAAGGTGCAGTAATCAAGATAGGGGAATCTAAACTTAAAACAATAATTAGGGTGTTACAAATTTTGATTTTAATTAGAAAATCCCTTCCTAAACAATAAGGCCAGATTTCTAGATATAAAACAAGTTTGCTTGAGAAAAGAGGAAAGCAGGAAAAATAAGGGAAGGCAGTCCTCCCCACCCTCCACCCCCGAATTCCAGATAAAGATGGTCTATCTAATAGGCTGTCTATTAGCTGCTTGAGTGGGACAAACTCTTAGTTTTTGGTTTGGCACAACTATGCTCCTAAAGTAGCAGTGAGTTGACCCCAAGTCAGATGCCTAAATAAGTGGAATTCAGTTTTTTCCCTCACTCCATAACAAAGTTTTTTCCTATATAATCCATTGTAGACAATGCCACAACTCAGTTTGTGCCTTTATCATTCCCCTACAGAGTGATTAGAAAGGTAGGTTCAATTACTAGACAATTTCTGATTTGCTGGCTAGACCCAAGATAATAAAAATGGAACACTACACTTGATTGGATAAAGCACTAATCATTACCCTGAAAGAGACTGCCTTTGACTTACCTTCTCCATCCAACTGAGGATGGCGCTCAGAAAAATAGAAGACAAAGGGAGGGGCTGCCTAGTAACATAAAAAAGCAGGAGGCATCTCTCCCACTTTTCTCTGAAGATGTACTGAACCTCAGGAGTCTCAGGCAAACAGGTAGTACTGTAACCAGTTTAGCTAGAGTGACTGTATTGATTTTTAGGGCTGGGCTGACTTTGCATATGACTTGGAAGAAATGCTTCTGACCTCACATCAATGCTATTTTAGGGCCTCTCCTATATTCATTAAAGTAGTCTGACTTTTTCAGGCTTTTATTCTTTTAAGAGTCACATGAATATCTTAAAGCAGTGGTGCTTTTTTTTTTTTTAATGCTTGCATGGAACCCTAAAAAAGAAGTCAGGCTATTTTGAAGAGTGGTGGAGAGGTGCTGTGCCTGTGTGTGGTCTGAATTCCAAAAGAACTGAGATGGGAGGATCATCGTGTATGGCACCCATTCTGTGTGAAGACTCCAAAAGACTATGATTCCCATGCATTTTATACTGCCTAATAAGACTTGTTCGGTCCATTAAAACTTGGCCAGTCCCATTTTGGTGTTTTTCTCATACCTCCTGGTACTTTTCCACATGGAAACTACGGGTTGATTTAAAAACCGTCTTATGTTGTGAAAAATATAAGTTTTGTCTTCTTCAGAGTCTTAATTCTGGTACATTTTCACATGCTGAATAAACTGAAATCTTTATTTGAGCAACCTTTCTGCCTCCTTAGCCTGCTCTGAGTGGGTCTTATGTACTCCATAAATCTTACATGCTTATTCACACAAGCCATGGCATAAAACTACATGTCATTATATAATGATTGGCATTATATAGCAGTGATAATACAGTGATATTAATACATGTTCCATTAATTAATGTGGGGGGATAAGAATTCTCCAGCTGGAAAGATTAGGGTACAATATTTTAGGAGCTTCAGTCTGACTGATGGTGGTCTGTCCTAAATATCTCTTAGTGGGGAACTGTTAGAAGAAGGGATTTGTCAGCGACTTTTTGAATTAGTGTCCCTGCAGCTTGTGACAGTGAGTTTCAGAAGTTAGTGAGAGTTCTTTGTAGAGAGAATTATCTGAGAGAGGAAGAGCAGGTTGGCCTCCCGCTTAGATGTTAATTAGCTTCTTTCTTCCATCTGTTTTTCTCCTTTTTAGAGCAACGGTCTCAGATTTATAGAAATTTGAGTTAAGTGAAAGCCAGCCACTTGGGGAAACTGTTGTTTTGCCCAATCAAGCAAAATGCTCAATCTCTCAAATCATGAGTTTAGTTAGGAAATCAGATTATTATGTGGTGGCTAAACTTACCTTCTCAGTGATCCTACAGTTGAACAATAAAAGTACTGGTCAGTCTTTGCTAGTCCTAAGAGCTTATGTTAGAAATGTTTATTGGAAGAGTTTTGATGTATTTAGGCCTCTCAGCATGAAGCCAACTTACCAGATGCTGGGCGGGAGGGCAGTTGTCGCAAGGAGAAGAAAGGTCCCTTGTGAACATGTATTTTCTTCCTGGAATTGCTTTCTAGTTTGGAGGGCGGGGGTCTTAGGGGTACTTGCCTTTGATATCTGCATTAAGTACCATTAGATTGGTAGAATGGTTGATAACTATCTGACCTCTAGAGCACAGCTCATTGCAACAATGGCCCATGGAGTTTCCATTGAATAGTGGGTTTTTGTGAAGTCTAGTGAGGCTTGTCTTGGGAGACACCCCCAGTTCAGTTGTTCAGCTGATATTAATGCAAGAGCTGTCAGTCTTGACATAGTTTCTAAACCTCAGTGAAAGTGTCCATTTCAGTCCTTGGCAAGAATGAACTATCTTTTTCTTGGCCACTTGCTGGACAAGAAAGAAAGGATGGAAAAAGGAATGTCATAAAAGGGGAGACAGAGAGAAGGGAGGGATCGTTCTCCTTTGATTTTCCCACTGTGAGCAAGAGGCCTCTGACAGATTTCTGCCCTGATTTTTTTGGGGGGGGGGAAATCTTCCAATCCTGTATTAATGAGTAGCATTTTTTTTCACAAACAAAATACTGAGATTTGACAACATATGGTTTCTCCCTCTTCAGATAAAAGTGATATTTGGAGAAAAAATTGCTGGTCCCTTAGAAACTAATAAGTTATGGCACATTTTAAAATTTTTATTTATATTTATATTTCAAATTCATCACCGCCCATCTCACTATGGAGTGACTCACAATTACTACATCCAACCATCTTTATATTCTAAAAGATTTCCATTTTAAAAAAAGAATTGGAAAAATTCAGATGAGACCACATCACTTATGATTCCTTGGATGGGAACCAAATTGATGGATAAGTACACATTTTAAATATCAGCAACAATATATAGAGCAGGGAGGTTTACTTGTGTTTAGAAATGTTGTTGGCTGATCATGGAACATTTCTGAGCAAGAGATAGTAGTAGACAATCTAGTGAAGCGTAGCTCAAATCTGCCCTGTTCTCACGGGTTTTGGGTTCCTCCAGATTACCAAGGAGATAGAAAATAGTAGTTTAAAAGAGGTAAAGGTGTGGCATCAGTTCAAACTGATACTTCTTGGCTTATCTGGCTGAGCTTAGATTCATCCCCTTTGTATTATAGATCCCACTTTCATGTGCTATTAAGAGTGACTATGTATATTGACTCCATCTGGGATCATAACCTTAAAGAACAATCTGATTTTGTGTTAACTTAAACATTACTATGTTTTTTCCTTTTTCCAGGGCAAAATATTTCAAGGGGAAGAAACTTCATGGGGAGCTGGACATCAAGGTTGAACAGGTAAGCCTGGGAGCAAGTATTAGGGACTGACTTTTGGAGTCCTTCTCAGAGTTTCAAACATATGGCTTTCCAGTTATTTTTGGGCTACAGTTTCCATATGTCTTCACAGTAGCTATGTTGGCTAGGGCTGATGGTAATTAGAGTTAAATAACACCAGTACCATCCTGCTCTAAGAAGGATATGCAGTACTTGCTTGTTGTGCATTGACCCCTGTGATTAGCAGGCAGTGTTAGCAGGATGGGTAAATGTCTGGCCTGAGCCTCAAAAGTAGCTTAAAGCCAACCCACGGTTGTCCTCACATATATTGACTTTGAAACACTAAGGGAGGTTCAAAGAAATGCCATTTAATGAAGGCCTACCTTGAGCTATTGCTAATCTTGGAGGAACAAAAATCTTTTAAAATCCATTCTACACAAAAGAGGAAAAAAATAAATTACTAGTGCCTGTGGTTCATATTCTTAGTTCACATTATGTGCATCTATCTGGTAATATGCAAACAAACTAGAACAGTTGCTATGACAGGGAGCTGCAAAGCCTCCAAGCTATCTTTCACCTTAAAAGATCAGTGAAATAATAGCATGCAGGTGAAGTCCTAGAGCTGACAAGAGGGAGAAGATAGGAGTTACTTTCAATAGGCGAAGAAATTCCCTCTCCCTGCAAGTATGTTGCAAATATTAGCTTTACTCTGGCTTCATATATACTCAACAACACTGCTCACCAGCAGAGCTGATGTTATTGCATAGGAGCACAGTTCTATTGCAAAAAAATATGTGGAGGCGAACAGACACTGATTCATGCTTAATGTTATATTGTCTTGTGAGGAAGGTGCACACTTGGTTAAGGGTAAGTCCACATGGAGTGTTTGCTTAGGTTTCAATGTTGCCTCATTTGAATTGCAGTTTATTGAAATTAAAATTTTGTCCATAGACTTTTGGTTTGAATTGAGAATAAAGCATAAAATACATAGTGTAGGGGAAATTTAGAAATGATGGGCAGGATAAATTTCAGGGAAACTACCTCACCATTAGGTTATATTTTTCTGCTGAGAATCCATTGGATAAAGACCAGGGAGGAGAGATGTTATTGGAGAGAATCCAAATTCCACCAGCATGTAATTTCTGCCTACATTTCTGCCCTTAAAATGAAGCTTAGAATGAATTCAAAGGAAGATAGCCTGAGGAGAATCCCTGCCTGTTTTTGTATTCTAGGATAGTTCCAAAATTAGATTTTTCAAACCCTTAATATCTTATGGGGGCTGCAAATGAGGTGATGAATTAACTTCTGTCTACCTCTAGAAATTATTTTCAGTGTAGACTTTTAAATGGTCTTCATGTGATCATGACTCAAAACTGGATTGCAGCAGTTAAAATGTTGGATTAAGACCAGGGAGGCCTAGGTTCAGGTTCATCTTCAACCATGGAAGCTGACTTTGGGCCAGTCACCATCTCTCAGCCCAATCTATTTCACAGGTTTATTGTTTGAGGAGAAACAAGAGGAAAGGGTTCAGCATATACTAAGTTGAGCTCTTGGGATTAGAATGGAGTATAAATCTAACAAATAAATCAGTTTGGTGTTATATGTGCAGCCAGGTCATTTATGGCTTTTTAAAAAAATCATGATTAAGATAGACTGTACAAATGGTTCAAGTGATAATTAAAAGACATATTTTTTTTTACCAGGAAGCACTTAGGAAACCTCTGCATTTAGAAAAGATTTCTGGAGGTTGGCATGAATTCATTTAGTTGAGGTCATTCTTGGGTTTAATGGCTACTCTACAGAAGCTGAGAATGAGTATCAAGAAACACCTTAAAATTCTTCACCTTCTGTAGATAGTTGAGGAAGTCCCTAGCTATGATGAAACCAGGGGAAAATAGTAAACATAAGGGGTCAGATGCTGAATGTTGAACTACCTTCTTGTGGGTGTGATTCCAGCTGTTAGCAGTCAGGTTGCTATCTTTGCCATGCTTTCTTTTAAACTTAGGAAAAAAATAGCTTTCAGTTATAGTACTGGTTCCATCTTAATTTAAATATCTCACATGCTTTTTCTTTGTTGTTACTTTCTTTTTCTTATTACTAATTTCATTCTTTTTTATGCCATGTCATGTTGTTACAGCCTGTGGTCATAATAACTTACTGAACTTTGAACTAGTTGAGGACCTCATTTGCTGTGATGGGCAAGTTTCCTTCAAAAGAAGCTTGTCTAGTCTTGCTGATTTTCTGACTGAAGTATCTGAAGAACCCCATTATTTCCTGGAATTCTGTTTGGTACAGGACAGTCTAGCTTCTGTATGCATTTGTAGATAGAAAGCTTGGAGCAATCATCGTGGGTATCCCCGTACCTTGAAAAGTTGATGTGACAGCTCTGAGAATGTATGAATGTGCTAAGTATGGTTTTGTCTTGTTTGTACTAGGCAGAATTCTGTGACCTGAACTTGGTGGCTCACGCTAATGGCAATTTTTCTGTTGACATGGAGGTTATGCGCAATGGGATCAAGGTAGTACGGTGAGTAGCAACATGGCACTATCTGTAGTTTATTATGCTTGTTCAGAATGTTATGTATTAATGGCTCATTATGCTTTAACATATTTCAGGGGAAATATTGAGTTTGATCTTGGCTACTGATCAAATAATCTTTCATCTGTGAGCTTAACTGTGTATGTAAAAAAAAGTCTGCACTAAGTTTATTTAAGTCCATTATGTGTCTAGAACTTGGGATTTTTATGAAATTGGCAAGTTACACAGATTTTTGCTTTTTATGAATCTGCCCTGGTTGACCCAAGAGGAGAACATTATTACTCTGCCCAACATTTTTCTGGCTACTGAGATTGTGCAGTACAGTGTAGTGTTAGTGTCCAGTATATAATTATCATCTTTAGAACTATAAAACAATATTACTCATTGCAGTGCTACCGTTGAAAAGTTACTAAAGAATCCGATCTTTCCCTGGGATTATTTGACTTTCTGAATAATTTTATATATCCTTGCAGCCGTTTTTATACCCCTGCAGTGTTTAAGCAGCGTCTGAAAAATTAACTCTTCTTCTCAAATGTGTTCTCTTATATTCTGCTTTTCCTGCCCCCCCCACCAAAGCTATCATATATATGATAGATGTATTTCTCCAGATGTATTGGACTAAAACCCCCATTATGTCCAACACATCTGGAAATTACCAGATTGGCCAATGTTGAAGTAAATTGTTCTTTAATAGTAATTCTAACTTATGATGAAGGCTCGCTATGTTCTCAAATGGAAGTCTTTTCCATCACTAACTGCCCAAAGTCTTTTAAAAAAGAGACGTCAGAGATGCTAAGCATGGGACCTTCTGTATATAAAGCATACACTGCAACATTTTGCTGTGACCCTCTGGTTCCTTTATGAGCTTTGGACTTAGTGAACAATTAGATAAGCTACTAAATGCAGGATAACTCAAGTTGCAGGATTGGTTTTGCAAAATAAAATGCAGACGTAGAAGCCCCAACCTGATTTAGGGCATGGGATGGGAGGTGGGGAGCTTTTAACTATTTCTCTGTCATCATATTCTTGATCTGAATTTCCTATCTGGCCTGCTACCCCCCGCCATCCACGTACACATCTGGTATTATTTGCATTGGGGAGTAAGCATGTTTTCTTTATAATGACAGTTTTTCCCCTCAGTAAGCCACATGGATGTGTCTATAAAATCATAAGGAAGCAACTTCAGCTTAAAGGAGATTTTATTTAATTTTTAATCTGGAGCAAGACTACAGTGGGGACAGGTCTTCCCATCTTGATCTGGATTGGTTCCCTGTACCTGCAATTTACATTTTAAAAAGCAACACTCGGTTTTTAATCCTGTGATTGAAATACCACAGAAGCTTCCAGGCAAGATTTGTTTTCTTTAACACAACTGTTGTATTTTGAAGTGCACATACAAATGCATACATTCACACAATGTAGTATTTTTGCACCCCTTTTATCAGATTTCAGGATGATTGTGATATCAGCAAATATGCCAAAGAAGAAATCAGTAGATAACTCCTTCAAACAGACAAAATGTGCTTAATTAAATCA
The DNA here is from genome assembly GCA_030867105.1 of Liasis olivaceus. NCBI lineage: Eukaryota > Metazoa > Chordata > Lepidosauria > Squamata > Pythonidae > Liasis > Liasis olivaceus. The sequence continues at coordinate 142,700,548 of CM061348.1, forward strand.
ATTATTCTGTAAATCTGTTAAAATGTCTGGATGAATAAAAATGTTTTTATCTACTTGATTTCTAAACGTTGATGCCAGATCAACCTCTCTGAACACCATTGGTGCAGCACACAGCCACATTAATCTTTGTGATGTCAAATCTGACATAACCTCAAATGGGACATGGCCCAGGGCCTTCCAAGCTGCGATAGGCCACAATGAAAGTGTTGGAAGAAGCCTTAAGTGTACATGCTCTGATAATTGCTGGGAAATTTCTACTAGAGCTTGACCACCCATGAAGGTTGAATTGTGGCAGAATAAACAGTGCACTGTCTGGAAATTAGTCTGTGAACACATAGTTATTGTTTATCCCTGAGCTTGGGAATGTGGCAGCCTTGGGTCTTAATGAGTAATCTTTTCATTTTCCTCCAGCGACTGAGGAAATGAGACCAACTTGAATCAAGACGAATGGACTGCTTAAAACAAATTTTGCAAATTGCATGGATACTTAAAAGCTGTGAATTCCCTGTGTTTTATATCTTAATATGTTATTTTATCTACCCCTACAGAGGATCTATAGCTCTCTCAGTGGCAGTGGAAGATCAAAGGAAAGTGAACATATGGAGCAAGAGGGTTTGATTTAGGCACCTAAAATGGAAACTATAGATTAGGAAGCAGGTTTTGTGGACAGATGCATGAGATTTTTTTCCTGGCTCTCCTTCCTTTTCATATCCACACTTTTCCTTCCAGGAGCCTGAAGCCAGACTTTGTCCTGATCCGCCAGCATGCCTACAGCATGGCTCGTGGTGGAGACCATCGTGGCATTGTTATTGGCTTGCAGTATGCAGGCGTGCCCAGTGTCAACACTTTGCATTCAGTATACAACTTCTGTGACAAGCCTTGGGTGGTGAGTGGCAGAAGATGATGATGGAGTGAAGAACCAGACCTGTGGTACTGTAGGTTCTGTATTAGAACTGAACACAGGAAATTTAATGTTGTAAATTGGAGAACATACAAGGTGGTGTATTTGGCCTGATTTCCTTATTCTCTGCATGAGAGGTATTCAGTTTGTATCCAGGAGGGCTTATTACATTTTACTAACTTATTTTTAAGCTGCTTTTGGATAATGTAAAATGTATAAATACAATAATCATTCATCATTCAGTATGCAGTGTACGAAATGGTTAAACAACACCTTTATAACAAGAGAAGGTAGCAATTTAAAAAATAGCAAGTAATGTTAACTAATTAAAATGTCTGAGTAAACAGAAGTGCTGAAGTAATTGCAGTGTTGGTATTAGTTACACTTTCCACAAAGAAGCTCTTTCTCTTTATCATCACATAATATATCCAAGATGCCAACTATCTTAACTCATAGGCAAGCTAACTTAGAAGATGTTATCCTAGAATTAGCTGGATCCCAAACTCTTTGTGTGTTTAAAGATAGGCATGAGCGGCACCTTAAATTGGACTTGGAAGCCAACACGTAATACTGTTTTTCTTGGTTGGGCGAGTTATCACTCTGGATGCTCATTCTACGCTAGCAGGAGCCTTTAGTTTGTCTTTGAGGACATTCCATGGACAGTATATTACAAAAATTGGCTAAGTTATGTGTATCTAGGAAAAGCTGTGACTAGCTGTGCAGTATGTCAGCACCTCCCTGTGAATTGGGAGTCACCTAAGTGTTACCGATGATGGTGGACATTGGATGAGATTTCTGACATTAGCTGGGTTGCAACATGTTCTGTTAATAAAAACTTCCATTTCAGGATCAACTACAGAGAAGGAAGAGGGAAAGGAGTTGCAAAGGGAGGGGTCAATAGGAAAGTTAAAATAGAAGCCTGTGGAAATAGATTTAGAAACACTTTCCTTGTTTCTTCTCTTACTGCACTGTCTCTCCAATAGTTTGCCCAGATGGTCCGCCTGCATCGCAAGCTTGGTCCGGAAGAATTCCCCCTCATTGACCAGACATACTATCCCAATCATAAGGAGATGGTAAGTTGGACTGGAGTGTCAAAGGCTGGGAATCTTTCTGATTATGTGCTGAGACTAGCACATTTTGAGTTCTCTGGCTCTTTTAATGATTAAAAGGGCAAGTAAGCCATTTCTGAGTTGGACTGTTGAGGGTGACCATGTTTATGCGTTAGTACATATTTATGCATATCGCTAGCCTCATTAATGTGGTTTTCAGATGTAAAGTATGTCATATTTCCTCCTTAGCCAGCATGCCTTCATTTTCCTATTCAAGACTATGTCATGCATGACATGGCTTGTCTTGTCTTGTGAATGAAGTGGCCATACTTCAGTCGGCACTTGCTTTGGGTTTTTAATCATCTGTTCATAGTTAACATGACTATAAAAAGAGACATAGGCTGCATTTGGGCTTCATGCTAGAGCTAGTGCTGGAGTTAGTAGCCCCAATGGCAGAAGATACTATTCCCTATTCAAGAAGACCACGAGATACTTAACACTTGTATCCACGATTCTCTTATCTATTTTGTGGGACAGGATGTTTTCTTGGCCAACAGTTAGACTTACTGTAAACCAGCAGATGTTTTCTCATGTATCTTCTAATGAAGTTCTTGTAAAGACTTCATCTAGGGGGAGCAGCTTAAGGGTGAAATATTCCTGTGTTGCCTATAATATTTACAAGAAATCAATTTTCTCTTAAAGGTGAAAACAAATCTATTGATAATTACTTTAATGTAATAGATAAAAGATTAGTTTAATGAATGTAACATACTAATATAATATAAAGTAATATGTATTGAGCAGTATATATAATTCTGGGTATACAAAGGCTCAGATTGTTCAGGTTGTACTTATCTGGTAAACTGTTCCTAAATATGGAGCCACTTAATTTGTTTCAGTATTTAATACTTACTCTACCATCGTACTTCCTGTTCTTGTTTGCAAGTAGCACGCCCTCTTTCTGCCTATAGAAAACTTGGAAAATGTAATATTCTCATTAATAATATTTGTGTTCTCTTTTTCCATCTTAGCGTCTCCTGGAGGTTAATTTACCCTTGTGACCTAGCAGCCCCTGCTCACATCTTCATTCCTGCCCTCCAGTCAGTTCTTTCTGTTGTGAGGTGTAGGCAGAGATTTTAAAATCAATGTACTTCTAGTGTAATTGTTAAGTACAATGATGAAAGCCAAGTTGTAGAAAGTCATCTTATAATTTCAGGTAATGTCCTTCTACTCGAGACCCTGTAGATCAGCCTTGCCACCGTAGCTTGCCCCTGACTGTGATCAGAGATGGAACAGGATTTAGAGCATACCTGTTGGATATCTGCATTGCCTGCTCACTTTTCAACTGCTAAGAAGCCAGATATTACTACAGTTATATCTTAAACAGGTTTGGGAGGGAGACTAAGGTTCAAAATAAGCATCAATGTTCTCAAAAGTATTCAGTATTATAATATCCAAACAAAGGAGAGGTTATTTAAAGAGCACTCCTCATAGTTATTTTCAAAGTGCAGAATAGTTTTGTGTGGTCTGAGACACAAAGGATGATTTGGCTGAATGACACTTCCCTTTCTTATTCCTTTCCTTTCTATAGATAGCACCCTTGGCAGGAACTCAGGCGTTCCTCAAAATATGTACTTTTCTGCTCTTTCTTTTAAATCCCGTATGTGTGTGTATTGCAGTCTTGTGACATTGCAGTTATTCAGTGATGGCTTAAAGGTATTTTTCCTGTGCTTAGAGATATGCTGTTGTTAATGACAGTTTCATATTTCCACACTGGATCTCTGGCTGAGCTGGGCAGCTTTGTAACCATGGTTTCTTTACTGCTAATCCAGAAAGTGGGTGATGGGAGAATAGACTCAGGATGCCCAGATAGGGAGAAGGACTGGGGGCCAGGGTTGTAGTGGAAAGACTTGAAGTCCTTTTGAACAGATAAGGCTGTTTTCCAGGCTACTGAAAGCTTCTTCTGCTCCTTTTGTGAAAATTATCTACATGTATTCTAGTTTTCTTCCTGAAAAAACATCTACAAGATTTCCCTTGGCTCAGATCTTCCAGATTCCTTAGAGGAATCACTGTGTCCTACTGTAGAGGCCATTGCTACTATCTTACCAGAACCAGTACAGAATTTGAGCAAACTAATTGTTTGGAATTGGCATTTATTTAAAAAGAGACAACTCAGATAGAAACGGAGGGATTAATCAGGGAGAGGAGCACCATTCCAGAGTCCATAAGATGTTACTGCCTCAGGAGGCGAGCCTTGCGAAGAGACCCAGGTCCTTGGGAACTCAGTGACTGCCAGGTACAGACGTTAGGGCTCTCAGATCGAGGCAGGCAAGCCAGGCGTTTGGCCTGGAGACCATCCCATATTCGGGACATGATCCCATCTGTCCATAGGCACTGGTTGTCAGAAGAGATGGAACATGGCATGGAAAGGCAGGGCATGACCTATTGAAAGAATAGCAGAAGGATATGAGGACAGCATGAGGGAGATGTTCCTCTTCAGTATCATGCAATACTCCATTACTGTGTCTCTTAATTTCTTAGTTCTACTTTGTTGTAATCTAGGATAAGCAATCAAATGTGATTGGGCCAAAACAACTTAAAGTTGTTGCAAGTTAGAGATTTATGTCTTATCAGTGTTGAAGAATTGGTTCTAATTTTAATAGAATATATGCTTTGAACTGAGCAAGGACTGAAGGACAGATGACATTGGCTGTGTAATTTGTACATTCCTTTACAACTAACACTCAGGCAAAAGACCCCATCTTCCCACGTCACTCCAGCATTATCCATCCCATTATTTACCAGAGTTGTTCATTCCCATTTAGTCTGTGTCTCAGTGGATGTATGGCTGGATAATTGATTCTACATATGACTGGCTGCACCTTTGCACTCTTTCCTTCCCCCCTTTTTTGTTGCAAATACACCCACTGTTAGCCTGCTTTATTCTTCTAGCTTTACAAGAGGCTAGAAGCTTTTGATTCCTATTGGTTGTGGAGAAGGAAAAAATCCTTCTGTGGACCCATAATGGAAATTCAGGATATTGATCTTTTGTAGGCTAGTTAAAAAAAAAGCCTTCTACCAAGATCTAGATGAGTGTTATGGTGGGTCTCCTTCCTCTGGAGCAAGCATGGAAAACAAGAGTTTTGGAGGAGATCGGTCTCTTATCTTCCAGCCCAGTCACGTGCATAGAAATCTGTGGAATTCTATGCAGTCATCTACATGGATTGCATCTATGGACTGACTAGATGACTTATTAGATAAAGCCATAAATAAGGATAGCCTTCACCAGCCTGATGCCCTCCAGATGTGTTCGACCTCAACCCGCATAATTTCCAGCTAGCATAGCCAATGACCACTGTACCTGGAGGTTTTCAAAATTGTAATCTTACCCATATGGAGGGCATTAGGCAGAGGAAAGTTGGGTAATGAGCTCTAATTTCAGCTTTCAGGACAAGAAAGAACACTCTGTGTGTGTGTGTGTGTGTATGAGTAATGTTTTTTGGCTAGCTTTGCTTCTGCAAATCTGCCTGTAAGCATTTGCTCTCTTAACTGCTTCTGATGTCAGATCCCTGAGACAGAATATCTCCTAGACCCAGACACTCACTGTGCAGTTGCAACCCTTGCTGTAGTCAAGACTCAAGCCTCGTTTCTGTGCAAGAGAAAGCTGAGACAATGGCTGGATGAAGGAGCAGGCTGTGATCATGACACGATTGCCATCCAGCATCCCTGTTGGAGAAGAAGGAGAGAGAGAGAGGAGCTAAAATAGGGAATGTAAAAATTCTGTCTGGTGCATTAGCTACAGATTTTGCTTTTATAATCAAGCTTCCGCTTGCTGAGAATCTTGCAAATATATCAGTGTTGCATATCTTCACCACCATAAGTAGGGCAGCATATTATTTTTCCCTTACACGGGTGATAATGAAATTAAATGTTGCTTCCATGGTAATGCAAATTCTTTGCCAAAAATGTTAAACTGTCCCCTGAATGAATAACACATGTGGGGTTGGGTTTTTTTTTCTTGATTTGGATTTCTTCCTTTGTTTGGTATTGCATATGATTTAATTGTATGGAGAATGATGTGAAATATTATCTTTCTCTTGCTCACTCCAGATATTTTATTAAGGGTTTGTTCTTTGGTATGCCAGAAGCAAAACTGAACCAAGCAGATTTTAGCTAAATATTGGGAAAAACTGCTTTAACAATATGGGCTGTTAGTGGAACGGCTGCCTTGGGAGGGTGTGAACTCCAGTCATTGAAGTGGTTTAACTAAAGACTGGACAGCTGTGTTTTAAAGATGCTGTAGTTCTAATTTGTGTTGCAGATTCTTTGTTAAGCCAGGGAATAGATTAAAACAAGGTTTCTTCCAAGTCTGAGATGATATGACATCTTTTTTCAATTAAATGAAGTCTGATATGCACTGTGAAATCAAATCCCATACTATTCATATGTGCATATGTGTTTCTGTGCATTTAGCATGGGGTTAAAATATCTGCGGTAGGTAATAACATTTCATGCTCTGTAACTTGGGCAATTAATTCTGTACTTAAAATTTCTCTTTCCCCCAAAATCAAAAAACAAATACCAGACTTCTTTCTTTTCTTTTTTTCCACGTAGAGCAGAAACATATTGTTTGAGTTGTTTGTTATAAGCAGCTTTGAGGCCAGCCTTGGCAGAGCCACTCACTATGGGGTAAAACTGTTCCTGGATTGTGTCATTTCAGACTGCAGGTGGGGGCTCAGTTTTGAATGCTTCGTTAAAAAAAAATTCACTGCACACAAAAAGTAGAAGTCAGAGAGAAAAGCTTTGGCCTGGCCTAGCTTTTTCCATGACGTGCTGGTTTTTTAAATGTAAGAGTTGATTGTTTTTCTTTTGGGGGTAACTCTCAAATATGTAGCCCAAATACATTTTCTCAAGTTGATTGCCTAGGTTAGAGTGAAGTTATATGACAAATGTTTTAAATAAACAGTATGAACGAAAACAGTCTATAATATAAAGAATGCTAGCAAGATCAGTATGATGGACAGGACTGAGAAAAGAGCTAAATTTTACAAGGAGCTATGGACTTGCTGTAATGTTCTCTGTCTTGGAGACATGTTGTTCTTCATCTTATCAGGTTAATATTGTGTATACATGTGCATATGCAGGCTTTTAGACAAAAGACTTTTCCAGTTCTCTATGGAATATTAAGGCTTTGTTTCGCCACTGAACTACAGCCTTCAGAAGATTGGCAGATGCTAGGTACTACCAGAGATGAAACCAGTTGGGAATGGTTGGTTCTTTTAGATAGTTTTAAAATATTTGTGGGAAGAAAACCACAATTCCCTCCTTTCCCTCTTCCTTTTATGCTAGATGTGACTGATTTCTTCAGTTTTTCCTCCCATAATTTATGTCCCTCATAAAATGTATAGCCTTGTTTTGAGAAGTTTCCAAAACAAAACTCCAAACCCCTAACCCTTTAGCTACAGGATACTTCAGTGATTTTCAGACTATGCTCCGTGAGGGTGTGTACCACAGACAGTCCCTGGTGCAAGTGTAAACATAAACATATTTTTTAAAAACTGGCCCAAACCTTGTAAGAGTACCACCTCTCACAAAAGTTTGGTGTTGTCACAATCTTATTAGATTCTTGGTGTTCTTGCCTGAGATTTCATAAGATTTAAATTGGAATACCAAAACCTTATGAGATTTGGCAGTCTTAATGATATTTCAGCTATTTCTATTATTAAAGAAATTTTGGAACCCTGTGGCTGTTACCAGTGGGATTCATGCGTGTTATGGTTCCTGCATATGCTCGGTTACTGATCTCTAGTTTATGTGTTGATCCTCAGAAATGTATGATCATGATATAAAGGCCCATACAAAGAAAAAAAATTGGGAACTACTGAATTAGTTTTCAGTTGCTCCTGGCATCAGGGATCACTCCATACCTGCAATGACATACTCTTCCCCTTTGAGTGGGCCCTTGTGTTCATAACCACAGAGGCTTTCCATAGCAGGAGTGTAGAGAAAGCGGACATCTTGCATCTCCTCTGGGCCCTTGTATACCTGGAGAGAGAGACAGGAACGTGTGCCGGGGGGGGTGGGGGTGGAAGAAGGAGAATTATTCAAAGACCAGGAAGGGGCTATTATTAGGAAAGAAGGAAAGTCAAGCTACCACTGTGATGTGAGGTTTTCACAGCCCTAACCTATGCCTTGCATTGTATCTGCTGTTCCTAGGCTAGAGATCAAATCTCAGTTTCAGTATAAGCTGGTTGAACAAATACTTATTAACCAGTTTCACCTTTTCTTAAAGTATGTGAAAACTAATGGCATGGTTGATTAACTTAGGTCTTTTTTTGAGACTTAAGGAATTGTATAGGAGTGAGATAGCAATAAAATAATCAGGATACATTAAATTAATAATAAAAAATGCAGAGTTGAGGAGCTTCAGCTAGGGATACCCAGTGAGTTTTGTTTCATATTATTTTACAAGAATATTTTTCATAGACTTGTGTCTTTACGCTGATGGACGTGGAATTATAAAAAAGCATCTTCTGTTAATAGTCCTATCAATGCAGCTTTATGAGAAGCTATTAGTGGGTCTCTTGGTTTCTTTCAACCATGGAAACTCACTGGGTGATTTTGGGCCAGTCACAATCTCTTAGATTAATTTACCTCACAGTCTTGTTGTGAGAAAAAATGTAAGGAGTGTTGTTGAAGAAAAGCAAATACTTAACAAATAACGAAGAGGAAGGAAGTACTTACCTTAGTTGTTTTGATTTCGTGGCGTATCCACCACACAGGTTCTCCCACAGAAATGTTCACATGCTGCTTGCTGACATCCACAAATTTGCCTCTGATCACTACAAAAAAGAGGTGGCAGGTAACATCTTGTCTTCCTAGATGTATCATGAACTACTGTTTATTTCTGTTGTTTCAGCTGAAGGATTGTTAGTGATCCTTTAAATTCCTGGACTTCAGATACAACTCCGGGCTTGATTTAGTCAGTCTGAAAGCTTTAGAGTTCAGTTTTTGCCTAGTTTCACTGGATCCTACTATAAAACGATACACAATGTCGGGGTAGGGTCAGTGCTTGTCCTTCAGCTTTTTATTTTGGGTGATTTTGAAATGGTTGGGATTGTAGAGGGCAGCAAGGGACTCTTATTATGAAATCTCTGAGTTCTTTTTAGAATTTACAGACATCCACTACACAGATTCTCATACAGTGGGTCTGGAGTTACATCACCACCCACCTTTTAGCACCCATTGAGAATTAGTCTGTGACCATACATTTTGTTTTCAGAAAGGGTGGGAAATGCATTTCTGTCCTTCTTCCCCACTGCCTCCCCCAGAAGAGACTTTGAATGTCCTAAGTTTGTGTGGGGATGATATATGATGGTGAAGGGCTTGACTTCAGAGTGAAAAGCCAATCTGAACTCTTCTCTGTAGTCCACTCAGGGAGCTGGTGCACAAGCACCACTTCAGTAATTGGTAACAAGAATACATAGGACATTAAATAGGTGAATACTGTACACATTTACGTGTATTTCAGATCTAACAACATAGGCAGGAACCTTTTCTCTACCACAGCATCTTTCAGCAAAGTCAGTTTGAACTGTCAATTATCTGTTGCTGGGTTATAGTGACAAAGACATAAGCAAATCTGCACCGGTCCAGAGAGAGTTACATACATGAATTCACAACCAGAAAACCATTAGCGTGTGCAGTGCTATATTGTTAAGTTATCTTTGGGGGGGGAGGGACCAGAGCTCAGTAGTAAAATACCTGCTCTTTATGCACAAGATCCCAGATTTAAAACTTGGTTATCTCTAGCTAAAAGAATCAGGTGGCAAGTAATGGGACCGACCTGGAGAATCTGTGGCTGGGTTTGCACATCACGCTTAGCTGTAGTAAATGGTTAGTATAATTGCAATCTGAATGCATTCATTCCCACATACTGTTTTTTCATCTCTACTACATGGCAACATATTCCACTCATTTGTTTAGTTGTAAGGATGTCATCAGGCTGCTGCTTCAGGACACCCGTGAACCTGTGGTTTGTTTTAGATTGGCGTAACTCATATGAAATAGTGGTATGATATGCCTTCCCTAAATGACTAGTTCTTACCTGCAATGGGACACTGCTTGGGGGAATACACATGATATTTTTAACGGCAAAACAGGTGCAAATGTAGCCAGAGCTGGACAGAATAGTTAGTATGGGGATCTAGTCTGAGTCTGATCTGTAGAAAAACTATAAATCTGTGTTATAATTTAATATCAGTTTGTTATAATTTAATACCAATCTGAACATCTGCAGAAGTTCACTGCATGGCTCTGAATATCTGTCATCTCAGCCCACCCTCCCTGACAGGGTTGTTGTCTGGAAAAATTGGAGGAATGGAATAATATGTATACTACTGAGCTTATGGTGGGAAGGCAGGATATGAATTAAGAGACAGATGCATAAAGAGCCAGAGATCACCCATCCCTGTGCCAAAGGCTTTAAAGCAGAGTGAGCTGGTATTTCATTACTCAGAGGGGGAATCACTATACACTGAATCTATCACAGACATCTTATTCTTGTTCCAGCTTTGTCTCATATTCTTGCCTGAATGCTACATAAAACTCAGCCATTCTTAGCAGTGAAAACAAAACTGAAAAATCTTAAAAGTTAAAAAAAATGGAGCCAGAAAAGTTGAGTAGAAAACACTGTCGTATTTTGTGCATCAGAATCAAACATGCAGATTAAATTTGTCCATTTGCTTAATTAGTTTTAAATTGCAGGTATTGAATTTTCTAGTAACAGATATTGAAAGTTGGTAAATAATGAAGTTCCAGACATATGTTGATTGAGTCCTATGACTAAAGGAATGGCAGCATAGATTGTATTTCAGAGCAACTTCTAGGAGCAGTGCTAAACATCTGTGATTAGTAAGTACATAATATTGTAGTGCTTAATAAGTTCTCAGAGTACTTTAAAGGGAGTAAATGCACATATTTAAATATTTCCGCAAACAGCCAAGAAGGATAAAACCTCAGCATTCCAAGATACATAAACAAGTTTCCATTTAGACTGCCAACTTACTTAGCAAGGTTGGGAGCAGTCTCCTCTGCCTGTAATAGCTGCCTGACCTGTACAACCTAGCAAAGGAAAATGTTCTGGTATACATTAAATTATGGGGAAAAATAGCATTTTTCCTTATAACATAATTTATATATTAGGCTGCTATGGAAAATTACAGAAATTCTGCCGGAGGGGGAGAGGGGGAAGCTGGCAGTCTTATTTCAGTTGCAGTAGGCTGAGGAATTGATGGGTGGTACTTTTCTCAGCCTTTATTCTTTGGAAGTGTTCCAGAGTATTCATAGTGGTTCGAAAAGCCCTTCAACCTCCCCCTTCTATAAACCTGAACATTATGGCTACAAATCATGATGGTTATATGTTATTTCTGGGACCAGCGATAGTATGTTTTTCAGTGCCAGCTGTTGGGAAACAAGCATAAAGGTGCTTGCGGGCTTTTTGGAGGCATCTGGCTAAGCACTATAAGACCAAAATGCTGGTTTTGATAGCGCTGGACAGGTAGTTTACACAGTAGAGCTCTTTTCTGTCAGTTTGCTAGAAAACACAGGTGTTTTGGTAAGAGGAAGGAAATGAGACCTCAGTTTTCCAATAGCAATCCCATCAAAGTTTTCAGCCTTATGCACCCCAGGAACTGTGAGGGACACCAAGTCCAACCCCTTGCTGATAACTGACAGGTAGTCATTCAGCCAGCTGAAAAAAATTGAGAGTAAACGAGTTTGCTACCTTCCAAGGGTAACTGTTCCACTATTAAGCAGTTTATGCCATCAGCTCCTTTGTTATTACTAATGATTAGTTAGCATAGCTTTTCTTGTAATGTGAAACCATTGATTTAATCTACAGTGTCTGGCTGAAGATTAAAGAACCAAGTTTTTGAGAAAATATTTCTGTATTTGGAAACAAAAAGTGACTGTTTACAAGTTTGTAAGTATATAGATTACAATTAACGAAAATTATGAGATAGGAATTTACAGCAGATTGATGGGATACAGCAGAAATGGTATCTTGAGAGAGTGAGTAAGAGACAACAGAGAGAAAGACTGAATTTTGATTATAAACTCACCAATATCAGCATTGCAGTAGGCAGATTGAGGATGTCTAGGGGCACAGGAACAGGCTGATGTTGGATCTCCCTTCAGACTGAGGAGAAGGACGCTGGCTAAGAGGAATCTGCGCACTTTAGGATCCATTCTTTTTGCAGAGAGGAGGCAAGGAGTGAAGTGACTCAGATGTAGCCTGTGGGACAGAGACAAAGTGTTATTTCAGGAGAAGAAATTGCAGGAAATGAAGGGGCGGAAAAAACAGCAGCTATGAAGTACCAGCAGAAACTCCTGGACTTGGGGAAGCGTTGGCTTCCCTCCTTACAGCAGGGGACAAGAGGGGGGATTCCTCCATGCCTGGCTGAACAAAGCTCTTTGTGTCCTGATGCATGGGCTGGGCTGACAAGCAGGATCTGAGTTGAGGGTTAGATGACCAAAGGAATGAACCCAGTGTGAGGGAAGACTATAGTTTCATTTTGCTGAATTCATTTACAGTGGCCTCTTCTACCACCACACGGCACAGCCTGGGATATTTACTTGAAAGAAGAAAGCCTTAGCAGAGTTGGGGATGACAGGTCAGGCTCCACAACTTGGCTGAACAAGAATTTCTAACTTAGAAATTTCTGTGTGTCACAGAAAAGAAGGATGAAAGAGAGGGTGCGAGGGCTAAGAGAAGGGGAAGGTCTTCCTGGAAATGCTCAGAAATTTACCGGGGAATCAGCTGAAATCTCAAAAGTGGAGAGGTTACAGAGGGTCCCCCCTGGAGTGGGAAAGAGAATCTGGGGAGGACTTGGTATGCTGCAAAAGAAGCATGGGAATGGCCTTTCCCCTCACCTTTCTCTCTGTTGTTCCCCAGGCGTCTCCTGCCACTTCAAGGCTGCAGCTCTCAGCCCATCTGATTGGTATTTAAAGCTCACCCAGCTTCCCCCATGACTCCCCCTGCTTTTCCTGTCCTGTCTGCCAAGGAGGCGTGGCTTATCCAGCCTGCGGTTTCTAGGGGAGAGCCAGCCATGCCAGGGTGGGGTGATCATTGCCTTTAGAGACCGGGAGGAAGGAGCAGCATTAGCAACTCCTGAGGAAGAATTTCTCAGAAAGTTTTGGGTTACTCAATTGAAGAAGAGTGACGGTGATAATTATTTGGAAGGCTGCCTTTGAAGGGGAGGCAAGTGAAAATTCAAAGGGTGTCCATAGGGCGGCACTATTGAACCAGTTCCCTCTGCAGAAAGTCTGCCTTGTTAAAGTAGATTGCATGATTCTGGCAATCCAGCATGTTATTTCGCACATTACCTGACCGTTCTTGACCCGTTTCTGCCTATTTTCTCTGTGTTGATAGCTGTGTCCATGTGGTCAAATGGGACATATTTGGTCAGTGAGAGGTTAATGAGCCAATCTGTGATGTGAGGGAAGGACGTGCTTTTCAGGTAGAATTAATATACTGAAGATACTACTAATTTAGTGAATTCAAATAGGCTAATTATGCAGATTATGCAACCTTATGAGGGCTCTGAATTTTCCATTTGTTAAATCTTATAAATCCAGTGGTGGATTGTTTTAACGAAGGTGTCATCTCACCAGCTAAACGTTTTCCTTCATGACAAGTTGTTTCCTCCTCTGTATCATACCTCTGTTTTTCGTTATGAGCCTCAAATTGCTCTCTTGGTGTCAGTGTGGTTCGCTCCTGAATTGCATGACAAACTCCTTGTGAACAGTTTTTCCAAAATGTTGAGCACATACATTTGTAAGGGTTTTAGATTAGGAAAAAAGAATTTGAAAACTGAACAACATCTAGGATGTTATGAGTTTGCTTACTTTATATAATTTTTACTTCAGAGTTAATCTTCAGAAATACTTTGGATTTAATCTGTTTTTTACTCTCTTTCTTTTGTCTTTTTGAAGTATCTCTCCTGGTGATAAAATGGCACGTGCCTGGGTATCTTATATATACTTAGTTTATCACTGTTAAAGGAAAAAATGAGCAATACTAACAAAATTAATATAACATTCTGGACATCTTAGAAGGTTTGGCTGGCTACTGCCAGAAATTTGCTTCTACAGAACTGTCAGCCAGTTCTGTAGAAGCAAAAATTTTATTTACTGATATACAAATATACACATTAATCCATATTGTCTATGTGTTAATCTTATTGTCTATTAATCTATACTGTCCCCTCCGGCCTTGCTCACTTCCCTTTTTGGGGGGCTGACCACTTGATTTTCTGGACATGTCATTTTTTAAGTGCTTTCAATAGCACATCACATACAGCTGAATGGAGCTTGCAGATGAGAAGAAGATTGCCCATCCTGGCGTATTGTGTCCTGCCAGGGAGCTTGATAAATCTGTTTTTACTGCTTGCCTGGTGGGCTTCTAGTTCAGACTGGTGGATTAGAAAGCTAAGCAAGTTTCTTGAAACAAATATGAGGAGAAACATCATTTGAACAGTTTTAGTTATTCGTAAGCCCCCCTGGAAATCCTCTTGGCCCTCAGAATATGGCACAATGGCATGTTCCCTTGAAGCTGCAGTATGTTGCCACTTCCTTTTTTAGTTGCTTCTACGCAGAATTTGTGGGGCGTGCTGAGTGCAAGTAAGTGTCGGAACATAACTATTACAATTGTATTCCACTGTATGACTCAGAAAAAGAGATCCTAGGTCCTTTCTTCGCAACTGATCAGTAGAAGTCAGCACATGTCTTGCTGCAGAAGCAAAAATCCTGATTGTCATCCAATCAGACTATAGTCAGCACACAGCCAGTTCTGTAGAAGCAAAAATCCTGAGTGTTGTTCTGTATATAATAATTAGGATTACGCAAAATACTAATGTACTCCTTGCTCTGTTCCTTTTGTGAGTTGAGATAGCCAGACACAGCTCCAAATTAGAATTTGTAAGGGAATCATACTGAGGGCCAGGCATCTCACCCAGCTTAAAATTGCCAAAAAAGAGAAAATTATCTAAATAGTATATTTTATGTTTATTTTATTTAAAACAATTGAAATGTGCTTTTGCAAAATAGCCTGATCTGAAGTGCAAGAGATCATGTAAGACTAGGAGCCAAGCTCAGAGCTACAGTGTATTAAGTGACAGGGTCAGGATTTTCTGGGGTGGGGGGTATTTTTGGTATCTTGGTATTTTCTTTGTTTTTCAAAATGATGTAAAACCTATTTTAGGATTTATACTATGTTTTTTATTGTTTCCTACTTGAAAATGCCACCAGTTTTAGCAGTTAAGATAAGAGGAGCTTTATAGGGGTTATAAAGAAATGGCTTCAGGGGACAAATATGGCCCTAGGGCTTAGGTTGTCCATCTCTAATATAAAAGGTAGTACCACTATTTCCTACCATTTTATAAATGGTCTCACAGTGCCCTTTCCCAACCTTATTTCAAATTTTATATAGGTGGTTATGTATGCAGCTATTTATATGTGATACTGTGTTACACATAGTGCATTTGGTTTGTTTCATGCCATTGTTAATTACTGTGTCGTATATCTTGTTGCTGCGTATACTCTGTTTTCTGGCACAGATACCAGGCACATCTTCTGAACCATGGTTTGAGTATTTCTAATGCAGAATGCTAGCCGTGAGATTATTGACACAAAATTCATAATCAGAAAAAGGCTTTTTTCTAAACGAAGAAACTTTCTCAGGCTCCTTGAAGCCTCTTGTGTTCTTCCTCCTAGCTCTCAATCTTTAGTAGAAAATTATACATAGATGTTTGGGGTTTTCTCTAAAATGATCTAGAAGTGTTCCTTTATCAACAGCTCAGATTTCTGGACTCTGCAGAAGTATGGCTGTGCTGTGCTGGAGAGGCTCCTGTTGCTGAATCCTCAGAAACTGGATGAAATGTTTTCATGTGGAAGAGCAAATGAGAGGTTTTGAAGTGGTGTTTATTGAAAAAGAAACACCCAGGAAGAAGAGTGGTTATTGTTGAATCCTCTGAAACTTCTCTGAATTTTTTAATCACAAAATGAGTTGGAAGTGGGCTTATTTGTTTGGAGGAATGTAGTCCTGTCAGAATCCTTGATGTCACTATCTTGGGTCGAGGAAAATAAATCCTCTGATGCTCAGTGATTGCTAGGCGCTGTAGTGTCCAGAAATGTGTAAGGACGCCATATGATTTTCCTTTACATCCTTACATGCTGGGACATTGTTCAATCCTTTCATGGGCATTTCTTGTCAGGGATGGCAACAAAGGGGATACAGTACAATAGCAGAGCATGGCCTACTGAAGAAAGCCTGGGGGAAATGAGAGAGCAAGAAAACATGCTCTTCCGTGCCATGCCCAGATAACCCTAAATCCCTGTTTGGTTTCATCATGCTTACCTGGGGATAAATAGCCAGAATCTGGCCATTTCGGAGCTTCTTAAGTTCCACCCACAGCCATTTTCATGTATACATTATATAACAGGAGAGAGAAAAATCTTCATACTATTCCTCCCACTGCAACATGAATATCAAAAAGGGTGTTGTCAGAATTTCGTCACTTAGCTACTCAGTTCTGTGCATCAACCACGACATGGTTATATGGGAGGGGGAAAGTTTCAGGGTTCAAGGGTGTAGCAGCCACACAAGAACTGATAATTACATATTGTATGTCAGTCCTTGCATCTGCCAAATGGGGAAAATGGGAAAGAGCAGATATGCTAGTGGAGGTGTGTGCCAAAGCTCTCCTTTGCTGTAGAATTAAAGAGATGGGTTGAACAGTTTTTTACCTGTATCTTGGGTTATGACAAATGCATAAAGGGCAAGGCCAACATTTCTGAACCTTTTGTCCTTACTCAAGAAATTATGACCTTCAAAATCAGGATCTTTGTAGCACTGGGTCCTTTTATAAGACATCTTTGAACAGTACTTTTGTTAATTCTACCATCATCACAATGTTGGCACAGAATATGTAGTCATCACTTTATAATACCTAGCTATGTCTTTGCACTATTATGCATTTCCCTCTTCTGTTTACTATAGGCTGTAATAATTGTTGTTTGATATATGAACCCACAAAAGCAATTATTCTGCACGTGTTAAAAATCTTGTTGCTAAGAAGGTAGTGATCTGTGTTTTTGAACTGGCTGCAGAGAGTGGATTTCCCTTCATCTACAGTTAGTATGGAAATAGAGGATATTAGCATTGATAAGGTAGTAAAAATGGTTTTTATCATGAGGTCTTGGAGATAGGGTGGAGCTGAAAGACATGCTTCCCTTCCTTCTCAACCAGCTTGGAGATGAAGCCAGAGAATGGAAACGGGGTGGAGAAATCTGTTCTTCATCTGCCTGCCTACTCACTACACAGAATTCTGTGCACTCACCTGTATGGCATTCTTGGGCTACCCATATCAACTAAGCAATCTGCTGGGCAAGACTGATGGATAGGACAAAGAAATCCATAAGCAGATATATTTTCTACTGGATCATTTTCCACTGAGTAACATGATAATCAGTTTTTAAGCTATACAGAATTCTTTTGTGGAAGATTAATATTTAACATGTTGTTTCTTTGCCAATCTCTTGCCAGGAATGTGATTGTTGTTGCCATATCCCTGTGACACAGCATCTCCTAGTGGCAAGATGCTTAGTGTGCAACCACCTCTTGCTCAGACCTCTTTCTTGTATAGTAGTTACTTGAGCTTGTGGCGAAATAGCACAGTGAGAGGGTGACCTAATTGCCACATTGACTCCCTGTTCAAAAATGCCTTAGATCAGATGAAATCTTTGGCCCCTCTAGTTCGGCATAGAAGAGAGGGTTGAGCTCCCGGTGGATGGAGGCTTTTTTGGTTATGTATTACCTTTGGGCTGCTCACATTTTCTTTTTTGTCTTTTGTCTTTCTTTTTTAACTTTTTAATTAAAAGCTTCCCAGAGTCACTGGGAGTCAGGCAGTCTATGTATAAATAAATAAACATCTATGTATAAATAAATGAATAGTATAAACAACTAAGCAAGCAAGCAGTTCTCTAGATTCTCAGGCAGCAGTAATTCCCTCTCTGATGAGATGCAGATGAACCTGGGCATCTTTATACTCACGGAACTAATCATTGAGGAAGTGCCCCAGAGCTGCATTTCCTTGCCTGAATACAAACCGTCTTTTCCTCACTCTTGCATACTTCAAGACTTCAGGTATTAATGATGCATATCACTTTTGTGCCAAATTTGTTTGACACCTGGTTATGAATGGAAGGTCCATTGTTCTTCAAGGCAGAAGAATTATACATGAATTTTAATTGCCTGAACCTCCCTGGCAGCAAGTGGCACATGATACTTGCAGCAGCCTCCCCTTCTCCTTTAAGGGGACATTTGAGATCATAAGCATGGAAACTTTCCAAGATAGAGGTATAGAGAAATTAAAAATTCCACAAGCATTATATAATCTCCTCCTCTTTCTCTCTCTCTGAAATTGAGAGGGTTCATTACAGAGGAAAAGACCAACACAGACGTAGGAATGTATCATGGATATTTACTATAATGGTACTTTGTGGACAATCTTAGAAGAAGCCACACAGCATTAACTATCGCTGAATCTGGGGCAGGAGAATTCAAATCTTACTTCTATCATATAATTTCTGAACTATTTCTTACCTACTACATGCTGGTGTAGCTAGTGTAGCATGCCTTCAATAAAACGGACCAACAGAATAAATCATAATCCAATTATAATTAATATGAAGAACTAATAAAACATCACTATTCTTTTTTATTTCTTGAATCAACTTTGATGACGACACAAACACTTCCATGTAGTTTTGTTTGGCGGTAATATGGAAGTAATTTGCCATTGTTTCTTCTAGGATGTTTTTTCAACTTTCCAATTTAGCCTACAGACCTAGGATTTTCTAGTAGTCTCCTATCCAAGTATTAATCAGATCCAACAGAGCTTAGTTTTTCAATTGTGGAGTTGGAAGATACCACAAGGATCATTTAATCCAACCCTCTGCAATGTACAGGAAAACCAATGAAATCATAATCCATATGAAGTGGCTGTGCAGCATCTCTAAACCTCTAGAGATGGCAAAAACCCATAATCTCCTTAGATAGATAGTTTTTCCTTATATTTAAACAAAATCTAGACTTGCATCTTACACTTGTTACCTCTGGTCCTAGTTTCTATGGCTATGGAAAATAGTTCTTGACCATTATCCCTATGACATCCTTTTATGTACCGAGTGTACATCTTGAAGCTTGGTTTAAGATTACCCGTTGATATGATGGAGCAATGCTAGACTATAATAAATACAAGGCAAAATCTTCAGTAAATAGGCAGGTCTTAATTTGGCCCTAAAATAAAGCTAGCGTTGGCTCCAATTGGGCCTCAGAAGTTCCGGTTGGGAAGAGCATTCATAATTGGAAGAACAAAGCCAAGAAGGCTCTCTCTTATATCATTAGATCAGTGTTTCTCAACCTTGGCCACTTGAAGATATGTGGACTTCAACTCCCAGAATTTCCTAGCCAACCACGCTGGCTAGGGAGTTCTGGGCATTGGTCCACACATCTTCAAATGACCAAAGTTGAGAAATACCGCATTAAGTCGTGTATAGTTCTCAACCCCCCTTCATGGATCACTGCCTTGTCGTGGCGAAGGGGCTTGTGTAACTCAGTGAAGCCATGAACTATACCGTGCAGGGCCACCCAAGACGGACAGGTCATGACAGAGAGTTCTGACAAAATGTGGTCCACTGGAGAAGGAAATGGCAACCCACTCCAGTATCCTTGCCAAGAAAACCCCATGGACAATGTTAAAAGGCTAAAAGATATGACGCCGGAAGATGAGCCCCTCAGGTCGGAAGGTGTCCAATATGCTACTGGGGAAGAGCGGAGGGCAATTCCAAGTAGCTCCAGAAAGAGTGAAGCGGCTGGGCCAAAGCCGAAAGGACGTTCAGCTGTGGATGTATCTGGAAGCAAAAAGAAGGTCCGATGCTGTAAAGAACAATATTGTATAGGTACGTGGAATGTAAGATCCATGAACCAAGGCAAGCTGGATGTGGTCAAACATGAGATGACAAGATTGAACGTCGACATCTTGGGAATCAGCGAATTGAAATGGACGGGAATGGGTGAATTTAATTCAGGTGACCACTATATCCACTACTGTGGGCAAGAAACCCTTAGAAGAAATGGAGTTACACTCATAGTCAATAAGAGAGTGGGAAAGGCAGTAATGGGGTACAACCTCAAAAACGACAGAATGATCTCAGTGCGTATCCAAGGAAAACCATTCAACATCACGGTAATCCAAGTCTATGCCCCAACCACCGATGCCGAAGAAGCTGAAGTTGACCGGTTCTATGAAGACCTACAAGACCTTCTAGAACTAGCACCAAAAAAAGATGTCCTTTTCATCATAGGGGATTGGAATGCTAAAGTAGGAAGTCAAGGAGTAATCGGAATAACAGGCAAGTTTGGCCTTGGAGTACAAAATGAAGTAGGGCAAAGGCTAATAGAGTTCTGTCAAGAGAACAAGCTAGTCATAGCAAACACTCTTTTCCAACAACACAAGAGACGACTCTACACATGGACATCACCAGATGGTCAATACCGAAACCAGATTGATTACATACTTTGCAGCCAAAGATGGAGAAGCTCTATACAGACAGCAAAAACAAGACCAGGAGCTGACTGTGGCTCAGATCATGAGCTTCTTACTGCAAAATTTAGGCTTAAATTGAAGAATGTAGGGAAAACCACTAGACCACTCAGGTATGACTTAGATCATATTCCATGTGAGTACACAGTGAAAGTGATGAATAGATTTAGAGGATTAGATTTGGTAGACAGAGTGCCTGAAGAACTATGGACGGAGGTCCATAACATTGTACAGGAGGCAGCAACTAAAACCATCCCAAAGAAAAAGAAATGCAAGAAAGCAAAATGGCTGTCTGATGAGGCTTTACAAATAGCTGTGGAAAGAAGGAATGGGAAAAGCAAGGGTGAAAGGGAAAGATATAAGCAACTGAATGCAGATTTCCAGAGAATGGCAAGGAGAGATAAGAAGGCCTTCTTAAATGAACAATGCAAAGAAATTGAAGAAAACAATAGAATGGGGAAGACTAGAGATCTCTTCAAGAAAATTGGAGATATCAAAGGAACGTTTAGTGCAAAGATGGGCATGATAAAGGACAAAAAAGGCAGGGACCTAACAGAAGCAGAAGAGATTAAGAAGAGGTGGCAAGAATACACAGAAGAACTATACAAGAAAGATCTCAATGTCCCTGATGTCCATGCTGGTGTGGTCACTGACCCTGAGCCAGACATCCTAGAGAGTGAAGTCAAGTGGGCCTTAGGAAGCATTGCTAACAACAAAGCTAGTGGAGATGACAGTATTCCAGCTGAGTTATTTAAAATACTAAAAGATGATGCTGTGAAAGTGCTGCACTCAATATGCCAGCAAGTTTGGAAAACGCAACAGTGGCCACGGGATTGGAAAAGGTCAGTTTACGTTCCAATCCCAAAGAAGGGCAATGCCAAAGAATGCTCAAACTATCGCACAATTGCACATTTCACATGCTAGCAAGGTTATGCTCAAAATCCTACAAGCTAGGCTTCAGCAGTACGTGAACCGAGAACTACCGGATGTACAAGCTGGGTTTCGAAGAGGCAGAGGAACTAGAGATCAAATTGCCAACATTCGCTGGATCATGGAGAAAGCACGAGAGTTCCAGAAAAGCATCTACTTCTGCTTCATTGACTATGCAAAAGCCTTTGATTGTGTGGATCACAACAAACTGTGGCAAATTCTTAAAGAGATGGGGATACCAGACCACCTTACCTGTCTCTTGAGAAATCTGTATGCAGGCCAAGAAGCAACAGTTAGAACCGGTCATGGAACAACCGATTGGTTCAAAATAGGGAAAGGAGTACGACAAGGCTGTATACTGTCACCCTGCTTATTTAACCTATATGCAGAGTACATCATGAGAAATGCCAGGCTGGAAGAATCACAAGCCGGAATTAAGATTGCAGGGAGAAACATCAATAACCTCAGATATGCAGACGATACTACCCTAATGGCAGAAAGTGAAGAAGAACTAAAGAGCCTCTTGATGAGGGTGAAAGAGGAGAGTGCGAAAGCTGGCTTGAAACTCAACATTAAAAAAACTAAGATCATGGCATCTGGACCCATCAATTCCTGGCAAATAGAAGGGGTAGAAATGGAAGCAGTAACAGACTTCATTTATTTGGGCTCCAAGATCACCGCAGACGGAGACTGCAGCCATGAAATTAAAAGACGCTTGCTCCTTGGGAGGAAAGCTATGGCAACCCTAGATAGCATATTAAAAAGCAGAGACGTCACCTTGCCGACAAAGATCCGCATAGTC
Organism: Liasis olivaceus; assembly: GCA_030867105.1. NCBI lineage: Eukaryota > Metazoa > Chordata > Lepidosauria > Squamata > Pythonidae > Liasis > Liasis olivaceus. Next base: position 142,722,895 of record CM061348.1, read on the forward strand.
AAAGCTATGGTTTTTCCAGTAGTAATGTATGGCTGTGAGAGCTGGACCATAAAGAAGGCTGAACGCCGAAGAATTGATGCCTTTGAACTGTGGTGCTGGAGAAGACTCTTAAGAGTCCCCTGGACTGCTAGGAGGTCAAACCAGTCAATCTTAAAGGAAATCAACTCTGATTGCTCATTGGAAGGATTGATAACGAAGCTCAAGCTCAGATACTTTGGTCACCTAATGCGAAGAGAGGACTCTTTGGAAAAGACCCTGATGCTGGGAAAGATGGAAGGCAAAAGGAGAAGAGGACGGCAGAGGATGAGATGGCTAGATAGTATCACTGAAGCAATGAGCATGAAATTGAGCAAACTCAGGGAGGCAGTGAAAGATAGGAAGGCCTGGCGCAATATGGTTCATGGGGTCACGAAGAGTCGGACACGACTTAACGACTAAACAACAACAACAACAAGTTCTCAACCCCTGAAATAGCTTTTTGGCAGATATAAATACTTAGGTGCATATATGTAGTGGAATAGAAATTAAATAATGAATAGAATATAACAGTAGGGAGGCACATTTTGTATACTTTGTGGTTTAATACTATTCTTTTGAAAAATGTCTTGGGAGGACACCTCTTCTGGGTTTGTTTTTTTGAGCTGATCAAACATAAATTTACATAAGTATAGAAAAGATGATTGTTAGGACTGTACCATTGACGAATGGAGTCTGGGGATCATACAGATATGACTCATTCTTCATTTGGGCATCCTGAACATAGAAGAGTATACATTCTGCAAGTCCTTCTTCTGAATTGCAGAATCTCAGGGAAGTACCTAATTTTTGTTTCTGAATGCATACATCTTTCATCTGCAGATGGATCTAATGGGATGCAAGAGTAGTTGTTAAGGGTTATAAACTTTTGTGTGACTCATTTCTGAAATCCAAATTTGAATTAGAATGAAAGTAAGAAATGCCATCCAAAAATATTGCTAAAACTTTGGCCAAATCACAGGTCAGATCTGTACATTGGCCACTGTTTCATAAATCATGGATTATAAATCCATTAGCAAGTGCTGTTATTGCACACTGTAGTTTTGATACCTTCTTTCCAACATGTGCTGGCAACAGTGCAAAGATTTTGGCTGCTATGGAGTGGCATGCATAGGCTTGCCAGCTGCATTCAAACTGGGGAACTTTTATGTTGCTTAATCAGGAAAATAAATTAGGGTTGTAGCTGGCTTATCTTGGTTTATTAACTTAAAACACATTTCATATCAGGTTGAACAGGGAATTCTGGTTTTATTCAAGCCAGAATCTCAGCATCAAAGTAAGCGTATGAGAGAAGAGTATGGAACAGTAGCATTAAATCAGGGCCAAAATTATTTATGAAGCTGTGAATGAACTTCTCAGAGTACCCGGAGCATTTGAAACTAAGGCTATTAGATCTGGTCAGATGTTCTTTTTTCTACATATTTCCCCAGAAGAAATTCTATACAATACATTTAATTATTTTTGGATGCATCTTCTAGGAATTTTTCATTGATGAAACATGTAGGTGGAACAGTGAATGAGAGAGGGGAAGACTGTGAAACTCTTTCTGCATGTGCTTTTGGATGGCCAGTTAAATTGCAAATGCAAATTCCATCATGAACTTCTTTCCCAGTCCAGTTGGGCAATGGATTTATAAATGCATTTCAAGAAGTGCTGCTGCAGCATCAGATAATACAACTATGCTGTGAATTGGTAATTAAAATCTAATTTCACCTCTAAGATCGTACCTTTCACAGTTAGTTAACAGTTCAGCTGCTGCCTCTGAGGGGACTTCCATGTGCTACTGTTTCCACTCCCCCATCTCTGCAAATCATTTTGACAACAACTATGTGTTTTCATTACATGCTGCACACATGTGGCTGTTGTGGTATTGGGGACAAGCCACTTGGCAATCAAGACATTCTTTCTCATATACATTCCAGGTGAAAGGTGTGATGATTGTATAGTATCATGGTTTTGCATCTAGATACTTTTCCCACCATTGGCCACACTGTTTGTAGGTTGCAGTGTAGAGCTCTTTCTGCAAAATTCCTTCCAAAAAAACAAAGGAAGACAGAAATACTAAGAAATGCCCCTTTCTCTATTTTTTCCCTTTATTTCAGCTATATTTTAAATCACCAAGTTTATGTCTATTGTGCTAAGACTGTGCCATGAGTCCATAATGAAAGAAGTTAATCGCTAGCATTGTGCTGATGATGTTTAATTTTGATGTGGCTATTAAACTAGGTTTTTGAGACTGTCGCTCAACATTAGATCATCTACTTTGTATGCAGAATATCCCTGTCCAGTTCTTAGCATTTCCAAGTGGTGGGAGGTCTCTGCCTCTGACACATTGGAGAATCAGTGCCAGTCCTGTCAGAATACAGAGTGGGTGATGTAAATAGTTGAACTTGATATAAGGCTCTTGTCACTATCACCATTGTCATTTGATTTTCCATAATGAATGCCCTAAACTCCTGGGGCCATTCTGCTAAAAACTAGACAAAATGGTAATGAAGCTTCCACCACTTGCCTCTAATGAAGATATCTCCTCCTCCTAGCCACATTCTTTTTCTGTTTTCAGTCAATGAAAGAAGAACCAGATACTAAAAAATAAACATATTAAAGAATAAAGTTTGCAGGCAGGCAGGCAGGCAGGAGAAATGCAGGCCATTTATTTTGATCAGAATGAAGCCTAGTATTAAGTGTGCCTGTTTGCTTAAGTTATTTCAATTACAAATTCTGAGCTTTCTAGTGATGGTTTTCAGCCATTTTTAATTGTGCAATATTAGGTACATATCAAGCTCTGTTAATGTAACACAGTGGACTCTAGTTCAACATATGTATCCCATAATACATTTGTGAGTCTTCAGAGTGCTGCAGAGTGTATGAGAGGTGAGGTAAGCGATGAGAGAACATTTCCATTCACAATTCACCAACATTAACGTTGTGGTATATACACTCGGTGTCCCATGACATACATCCAAGTTGCTTTGTAAGGTGAGAAGAAAGCCAGGAAGCTGCAGAGTTTAACTGAGTTCATTGTTTTGTGGAGAAGACAAGGAATAGAATGACTCAGGCATGGCTTGGTGGGCAAAGAGAAAATGTTATTTCAGGGAGGGAGCTGCATATAGAAGAGAGAGTACAATTTTCAGCAGGGATTCTGGGCCTGTCACTTGGGAAAAGACAGCAGAATCATACATGAGAACTGGATGACAGAAGCGAATGATTGGAACTACTGGAGGACTAATTTGTTGGACTTCTTCTGTCAGTTTCAGACTGCAGCTTCTAGTTCACTTGGCTGGTTGCATTATTTCTATTTCCCTTCACTTTTTCTGCCTTCCCAAGATAGATACACTGCTGGTTTCAAACTAACTACATTCGAATGATCAAGAAACCAATAGTCATGATGTATGGATAATAGGTTCTGCACTCAGCTTGGTGGGTCACAAGCAGTTCATGTTCCCATGAGCAAATTCAGACATTGTCAAATTATAACATTATTATTAAATATTTTAATTGTTTTCGATTTTTGGAACTGAATATTGTGATAAATCATTAAAAAGATGGTGATTGCATTGCCATCTCTGTCCTTCATCTGACCTCAGTGATGGTGCAAGGTCATGTATCACAGAAAAATATGCTGCTGCTATTACTTGTCTAGTTTTTCCTGGCACTGAGTTCATGGCTCACGTAAAGTGTTACATAGAGCTTTTAAAATTGCGCATTAGTATATGACTCAGAAAATTGGATTCTGGTCTTGTCTTCACAACTGGTCATGAAATATAGCTCAGCAGAGCTGAGGAACGACCTGACACAAGCTGAAGCTATGGTTTTGTGCAGGAGAAAATTTTCAAGGCTCTGACGGGATTGTGTCAAGCTATGTGCAAGCCTTCCAGCCTCACCTTCTTTCTAAAGTTAGACTGGAACATCCAGTTCAAAGAAGAGTGCATATTCAGGGCTGGGCAGATAGGCTTAATTGACATTGGTCTTGAAAGAGTAGGTGTTGCAACTGTGAAACAGGGCAACTGTAAGACTATTTTCTAACCATGTTAAGGAATGTGGGGTCAACCCAATGGCTTGTATATGATTCCCTCCTTTTCATTTCATTTTCAGACCTCATGAGGATAATGTTATGCCTACTTTGATGATTTCTATAATCATAGTTAGTTCCAAATTATAACTTATTAAATTATTATTATTAAATTATTTATTAAATAAATAAATAAAATAAAATAATCCATGATTTTGCTAAGCAAAATACTTTAAGGTGGCTTGGTTCTTGTACTGTAGTGCAGATATAGCATTACAGGAAAAGTGAAATCCATATGCAAAGGGAAGGGAGAAAGAATATAATAATCTCTCTTGAATGTCTTAATTATAGTTTAGGAGATTGAGCAGAATTACATTAGTTCACAGATGATTAATTAGGTAGCTATTGGAGACAGCCACAGCACTGTTCTTTACCCTGGCCCTGGGTGCACATTCTTTATGCTGTTCAGGCTCTGAAGCCTTTACAGAGTTATGTCTAGATAGGCCTATTTACACATATTTTGTACTTGAATAATCTGCCAGTGATATCTGCTTATAGTGTAAAGATACTATCAGCAACATTCTTCAGTGAAATTCTATTCTGGATATACTCCAAGGGTCCTGTAGACATGTGGTAATCTATTCTTCCAAAGTAACATGGGGTGCTTCCAAATAAAGCCTTTATCGCACAGTCTCCTTAATTCATTGATGACATTTTTACTGGGGGTTCAAACATCATTATTTTCCATTTACTCTGTGGTCCTTCCATGATCTTTTCTTAACCAAAAAAGTATGTTAAGGAGGAAAGGATTGCAACGCTCTGTAATGCTCTTTAATTTGTACCGCTAGCAAATAGCTATCCATCTGGAAGCAAACTCTAATCACTATGAGGCATCAGCACAGAAGGCAGCTTAAACTATTTTAGTTCTTGCTAAGAACCCTCTTTGAACTGCAGAGATTAGAAGCATTTCCATTTGCAGTCTCTCCCTTTCCCCAAAAGGGATAATTGATATCCCCAAAATATCAATTGCTGTTTGAGACAGACCCAGTGCCCTGAAGAACCATGCTAAAAATCTGACCTGTGTACTAAGTCATGCATAGGTTTAAAAAGCACACTTATGCAGGTGATTGAATTTTGAAGAAAAAACAACTCCAGAGCACTACTCAATCAGTACATGTTTTGACTGGCCCACTATTTGTTTGCACTGAAAATCCTCCCCAGATGGTTCAAAGTCCTATTTGTTACAAATTCTGAGAAACTATGAAAAGCTTTAATATATGGAAGAGGGATTGTACTTGCTGTGCTGAATGGAATTTACATCAGGGAGATACGCAATCTATTAGACATCTGAAGTCTCATCTCTATATACATTCCAGCTGGAATTTGAGTAAGCACTAAGGATTCTTAGTAACAGAAGTTCTGTTCTAGAGATGTTGTCAACCGCATTACTCTGGCAGATAATTGGTGTGATAGGCTGTATCTTTTTCCTGGTGACTGGGTATCCCTTCCTCAGTTATTCATGATAACATGATATGCTTTTGTAATGTCATATATTTCCTTCTTCCTCTTCCTTATCACTGACTATGGCCAAAATCTCCCCTTTGGTATGAGTCAAGGAAATCGTTGCAGTATTCCTTTATGCAGGTGCTTGCTATTTATGGAATGGGTTGGCCCAATTTCCATCATAGACAGACAGACAGACAGACAGCTAGAATTTCAAAGCCTCTTAAAGGAGAATCCACAGCTCAACCTAGAAAGAAATGTTACTTTGTTGATGTGCCAATAGTCAGGGGAATCTGTGAATCATTTTCCTCTATCTTGCAAGCAGACTCTTGAACTGTCTAGAACAATCTCTTACTAGAAAATGAAAAGAACATGTTGTTTGTGCTTTTGCACTGGTATGAAGTATAAACTGCTCTTTGAACTTTTTTGAACCAAGCAAACAATGCAATCAGGCTTCTGTGATGGAAAGGAAATCTGATGGCTGAGATGCAAAGTGATGGGCCAATTCATTGACAGCAGATTCCTTGTCACAAATTATCCAGCAGAAGGATGAACCAGCTGGGGTTAAGAAAGAGAACACCTGTAGTTACTGGACGTGTGGCAGAGAAAAAACAGGCTGAGGAAATTGCGGTTGAAAAGGGAAAATAGATTCTTCCATTCATCATTGGCAGGAAATTAGGCAGTGTTTTTATTTACTTTTATTTGGTAGTGTCCAAGATGAGTAAATGTATTATGAAAATGATACAGAGGCCTCAGGAATGGAGAGCACTAAGCATTATGTGTTCCCTCATGTTTCTATCCCCCAAGATTTTTCTGGCCACAAGGGTCTGCCTACAACTCTGTTTTGCAATTATCTTAAGATCAGGAAAAGGCAGGCAACAGTGCTGGCATTGGAAGAGGAATCAAAAATAAAAGTCAGGGAAAAGTCTGTACATGATGAAAGGGCAAAAGGTGGAGAGGGAGAGTTTTCTCAGCTCAATAAAACTGTATGTTTTAGTAATTTTCGGAGCTATCTTGTTTTTCTGTTGGCTATTAAAAATGCTCTGATAATCCTTGACATAGCTGGTCTTTGTAGACTGTATTAAAATCCTGTGGGATGCATCAGTATTGCAGTGAAGGCTGAGAGAAAAGTACATTGCCTAAGACCAAGGTGAAATTTGAAATTGTATATAGCTTATAGTTATAGGCTTGAACACTAGCCTCACTCCAGAGTGAGTTGCTTTTGAAACATAATGGAATTTGTAGAACAGATTATAACATGACATGTGGAGTGTGAGTTGATATAAATCAAGTGTCTCATTGAACATGCAGAAAGCTGTGCACAAAGTTGCTCTCTGGAGCATCAAAGGAATCTGTTAGATTTCTGTTTAATTGAAAGCCTGAACAAGGATGGACAGAAGATTCATCAGCTTAAATGTAATGTCCTCTCTTTCTTTTCAGTGACTCAATGAAATGTAGTATAAAATAGTGTTTATTTTGCTTTCAACCTGCCATTAAAGATTCAAGAGCATCACTCATGAAGGATGGGGGAAGAAAGGAATAACCTCTTTACATCGTCTTTCACAACATATCCTTTTTTATTCCAACTAAATAAATAGTATTTCAACTTAAAAATACAGTAGAACTTGAGGATCTGTTTATTAGATTTATATCCTGCCTTTCCTTCAGGAGCTCAACACAGCATGCACAATGCTCCCTCCTCTTATTTTTTCCCACAGTAACAACCCTGTGAAGTCAGATGGACTGAAAAAAAATGACTGGCTCAAAGTTACTCAGCTTCTGTGACGTAGCAGCTTCATCATCAACATATTATACTTGTTCTCTGGTCCTATGCTGGCTTCCTTTTAGTTTCCAGCTGCAATTCAAAGTGCTGGTTGTCACCTGTAAATTCCTACATGGCTTGGCTCCAAGTTACTTGCCAGACTCCCCCTCCATCTGCATCTACCCTCTAACCCATGTGTCTCAGGAGAAACTTGGTGATTCCCCATTCCCATGAGGCAGAGGGTCATGGGCACTGTTCCTCAGTAGCAGCACCTGTCTTGTGCAACAGCTTCCCTGAGAAATTAGGTTGTCTCCCATTGTTCTGGCCTTTTGGAAACTCCTAAAAATTGAGTGGTTCCATAGGGTGTATGATGGTTATGAGATGCCAAGCTTGATTTTTTAAAAAATGTTTTTGGGTTTAAGATTTCAGAATGTTACATATTTTAGTTCTTACCCTGGAACTAAAATGCTTATAATTTAAATGCTTGTGTTGCTTATAGTTATTGTAAACTGCTAAGAATCTTGCAATTGTGGAGGGTATAAATATGGCAAATAACAAAAATAAATAAATTGTATTGTTATTTTTGAAAGTTAAACTATGCTTCAGATCCTGCAGTGAATCATGCCTATTCTTCTGTGTTGAAGTATGTTCCCCCAATATTTCCTGTGGCGAATGACCTTTCACTTTATTATCCCTATGCTAGTATTCTTTCGTGTTCCTCATTTTTAATGGTTTGGGGAACTAAAGTCTGCTCTTTAGTCTGTCTGGTATAGTTTTTAATAAATGTCCCTAACAGACCTCAACTATACAAAAGTAATCCAATCACTTCTATCAAAAACTCCTGAACCTCCTAAAATTTGCATAGCTTAATTCTGTGGTATAGGAATTGATTGATACCACTACCCGAAACCTTTCTAAATGAACTTCCAGAATGGGTGAAGTTTTACTCATCAAATAGTGTAGCTGTAATTAGATAGTATGTACTCATTACTGTTGCTAACGTCCAAAAGAGTATTTCCTAATCAATAAACTGTTGATGGCTTTTTTCTCTAACCAAATTTCCCTAACCTGCAATCCTCTCAAATCCCACGTAAGCAGAATATTTGTGGCAGAGTGGATTTTTCTCTGTCTTCAGCTGTTTCTCGCACATTAGCCTTCTGAGGTATTTTCCAGGTCTCTTTGCTGATAACGCTCTCCAGCTGGATCTCTTCCTAAACTCTTCAGATGTGCCCCCTACTGCCTTCATAGCTAGCTCACAGCACAGCTTCTTGCCACTTCTATCACCAGTGTTGGCCTCTCTCGTTTTCTAGCAGGGTTCCCTCAAACTGACCGATTATCTAATTTCCATACCTGAGCTCAGCCTCAGCAGTCTGTTATGGACTAATCTAACTCATTCTCCGACTGTTAAATAGATTTTTTTTTTTTAACTTGGAGTCCTGGCCAGAACTTCTGGAGCAGTCAGCTGCTTCTGGTCTTCTAGTTATCAATCCAAATACATTGATCTCCTTTCACTTTCAGTCAGCTTGAACTTTTGGTTCCCTAGCAACCATTCATTGGTGTGATGCAGAATAGCAAGGGCAGGCTTCTGGCCTACTGAGTTACCTTAAAATCCCATTCAGAAAGCACTTGGAGGACACAAACATTGCACTATATAAACAGATAGGAATAAAGTGATTTTATATGCTTCCATATTAACTTTTTTCCCCTGTCGTTAATGTACTCCACTATATATATATATATATATATATATATATATATATATGTGAGTTGCTGCTGCCAAATTGCATTCCAGTGTAAGCCACATATTTTTATGACTTATGCCTTCATTTGGGGTTAATTTTTCTAATTCCCCAGCAGTGTAATGTCAGCCTGTTTGATGTGTTATCACTTCGATATCAGGAAAGTGGTTCATTATTGCTTCCACTGGCAACTAACTGGTATTACTGTGATGTTTGTTTATTATTAAATTATTAAATTTGTATGCTGCCTGACTCCCAATAACTCTAGGTGGCTCGTAACTCAAGACACATGGTTTACCAATGTAATCCAATAGTACATTGCAAACTAGTTGCCTTTCCTTGCCGGCCTTCCCTGATCCAAAGCAAAATATCAAAGCAGTCTAAGTAAGTAGCCTCATGACATTTCCCTTGTTCAGAAAAACCAGAAGTCCTTAGATCAGTATGATCAGTGAAACAATACTGCAGAATACACTGGAACTCTGTGCAAGCCAAATATGTGATGAAAATGGAATTTTTCAAGTGTTCACTATCCATAATTTGAAAAAAAAACAAAAACCCACCCACTGATTTTACAGTGTTTACTTTTGTTTGTGTTAGAAAACTTGTTTGATGGGAGGTAAATGTATGGAGGACCCTGCCTTAAAGATGGTGAATGGCCAGAATCCTTGGGAATTTAGGATTCAGCCAAAAATGTGCAGGGGCAGAAGATTAGGGCCATGTGAACTTCCTATATGGTCATGGAGAAATTATTTCAGTCTTAGTTTTTCATAACGACGTCCCTCATATGGTCAGACAATCTAGCTCAGCTATTATGAGGGCATTACTGTGAGAATGGTACAATGAGGTGAGGTGAGTACTGTGGGTGGGAATGCAGAGGTGGAGCCGTCTGTTTTGGGCTAGGCATAGATATAGCCTAAGAATAGTCCCTAAAACAGAAAACAATCTTGCTTTGAATAGTAGCAAGAACAATAGTAGAAACAATAAAATGATGACAATAGTAATAAGAGGAAAAGCAATACTATTATGTATATTGATAAAATATCAATGATAGCACATAGCACAGTGGTAAAACAGCAACAGCAGCAATAGTAACATAATAGATTATGAAGGGCATGACCAGTAATTTACCATTTAATATTTTAGTATTTCTTATGCTACTGCCACCATTTTCATCCCTGAAAAATTACCTTCTACTAGCAAATGATCCATCAGCATTGTATGTTATTATGGGTGTTCTGAGCTTCCTTCATGTTCTGTCTTGGGCAAAATATTGTCCCACAGCTATTTCCTTATATTACTTTTTATGGAGCTCATAGGATTCTTTCTTAGATCAGGAAGCTTTTTTTTCTTGTATGAAGTTGGGTTCTTTCCCCAAAACATGGGCATAAAGAAAAGCAAAAGGAATCTTGCTTTTTCTTTAAAGATTTTAACAATTTCTGTTGTAAACATTTATATTACTCTTTAAGAAGTTGTAAAATCCACATGTTTTATTCCAGTTGTAACAGTCTTTCACAAATATGCCCTTAGAGAAATGCTGCCCTTACGAAAGACAAATATAGAATGATTGTCATCTTGCTGATGACAATTGCCATTCACTTAAATGGAAACAATAACTACATTACAACTGACAAGATTTTGGGTTTTTTGCTGTTTTGTTTTGGAAAGTTTGGTGCTCTACAGCACTTCTCTGCTATTTTAAATGAAATGATGGCAGGGAGAACTATGCTAAGTATAAACAATAAGAGCCAAGTGATATATTATAGCACAAACTTTGGCAACTTCTAAATATATGGTCTTCAACTCCCAGAATTCTCCAGCCAACTTAGCCATTGGAAAACACTGTGCTGTAATGAAAGATTTTGCAGCTGCTAACTTCATTTGGAATGGAGAAGGTGCTCTCCTAATTCCTACTTACATATGTCAGTCACATCTTGAATGTGATTAAACTGTAAAACACAGAAGGCCAGCTGGTAGAATCCATAGAAGGGTTTTTGGTGAAGGTTACATATCTGAAAACGCTTCCTCCCGCCACCTTTTCTGCATGCAGAAAAATAGCATGTTAGCAAAACAGCTATGCTGATCCCTTCTCCTTGAGTTAGTAAAAAGCATTTAAACTTACAATTTTCTTTCCATCTTTAGCCTGAAGACATCTAATCCTGGAAAAAACTTTCTAACTAATCGTGCATTAACTACTGACTGCACATTCCATATATTTCTGTTTGGTAATCTGAGCTGAATTGAATTTAGAATGAATAAACCAGTGAGATTCTCTGACCTGCAAGTTGGTGAAAGAGATATAGTTCTAGGTTGGAGGAGAGATAATGCCAAAGCATTAAAATCAAAATGCTAGCACTTTTGATAGGCACCAGCTTGGGAAGAAATTCCATTAATCTTAGTATATTGAATAAATAGGCTATAGTCTTGTGATGGGAGATCTATCAATAATTTACGGAAAACTACAATTGAAGTTCTTTTCCAACTCCATTTGAAAAATGATGAGACAGGTCTTTCCCCTCATTTGTTATGTGAAGCCAAGCGGATTCAGTCAGAAACTTTCCATATGCAAAGTATGTGTTCTAACTCTCAGCTCCAGGTGTAAATTTCTTTAAAAGCCTTTTGGGGTAGAGCTTAAAAAGCAGGATATACTGTACATGTTAATTACATTAAATGAACAGTTGGTCACATGGCAAGTAACCAAGATCCAAGACTTGAGACTTCTATTCTTAATTTCTGTGTGGTTAGACCTGGTTGAGTTTGAAACCAGGAATCATAAATTCTAATCTTGGCTCTGAGTGGGCAGTGAGGTTAGTGAGAAGAAAGCAGATATGGCTATTTGGAGCATGGCTGCGTCTCAGACAAACCCGTTGCACTGTAGTTGCTTCTAAGGATGGAGTGTAACAGTTTGTGTATTTAGTTTATATGGGGGTGGTTCACTTTCCCTGAATGATCCATTGTTCCTGGAACTGGTGCTCAGAGCGTAGGGATGAACAACCAGGGATTTGTCTGAAAAGGAAACGCAAGCTGGGCTGAGAGCCAGGCCTCAGTTGGAAACAGCTGCTCTCCTCCTCTGAGCAAAAAGGGTGGGAAGCCTGGCTGTATTTGTGTGTGGGGGCAGCGTGCTGGTAGTAGTCAGAATTGGGGTTGCAACAGGATGGGCCAAAATGAGGAAATTGTGGACAGGGGTTTTGAGATGAGGAGATACACCTTGTCAGGTCGTGAGTGGCAGGGCTGGGATGTAACTGCTGAACTGAGAATAGCGGAGAGATAATCAGAACTTTTCTTTCTACGTCTTCACAAGCTCTTCTCTGATTTGGCACTCTGTCAGGGTACTGGGCTGCTGTGACACAGGAACCACAACTTTCTCATGCCTATTTATCCCTCACTGTAGAATCCTGAGAGCCCTGGCAGTGGACTTCTGTCTGCTAGAAGCCGGCCACCATTCTCCTTATTCCTTTCCTAGAAAGAAGGATGGAGTACTGTCTCAAGCAGAACACACCATCTTCAGCTAAGCATATATGGCAGAAGTAGGACTAACTGTACCCATGCAGGGTCTCTGCAGTGCTATGGATTCAAAGAGAAAACAAGTTTTTGGAGTGTGCAAGAACACCAAATCAGTCTTCGCTTAGTAAAATAACATTAACGCTGACATAAATCTTATAAGATGTTGGCGTTCTCATGTAATCTTGCAAGATTCTGCTGGAATTGCCAGGGTTGCCCAGCCATTGCTTAAAACTGTGCAGTGATATTCAAGGCCCGAAAGGGGAATGGAATATCAGAGGAAGAGGACAAAACGTGCAACACAAGATAGTAAAATGACATTTATTCATGGAATGAAGCAGGCTGGCCAGAAAAATAATCACAGTTGTTGGGTTCGAAAGCTTGACATTTTTGAGGTTGAGCATTGTGGGCTAGCACGTCTTGCAAACTAAGCCTTGAGATTATACATTTCAGCAGCATCTTTATCTTTGACACACTGTGTGTAACCATATTGATTGCATTTGTGCAGTGCGCTTAACTTGGTTGGCGTGGACTGTTTTTAAAATCAAAGGTGAGAACACAACATGTCAGAAATCTAGAGGAGGCCTCCTAGAGCCTGGGCAATAATGCCAAGTCCATAGCAACGTGATAGGGAAGTGGCAGAAGAATTTAACGTCATGGTATTCTGTAAAAATGAGTGGAGTAATCATGAGACGGGGGCCGTGAGTGGAGAAGCCCACAGCCTTCAGCAAAGTGATGCTCTGACCCAAGTGAATGTGTGGAGGCATCGCTGAGATAATGTCTTCTCTCATTTCTGTTCCCACAATGATTCCGGTGACTGGAACTACTCCCCTAATTACCACATCAAATAGTTACATGTAATATGAGTACAGCATCATTTCATAGTCTTCCTGTCAGGACTGCATGTTCAGTAGGAACTAGAGTGGGAGTTTTATAAGTAAAAGTCCAGACTATCTTGACATTGTGTGTGTTTATTTTATTTTTTTTACTGTATTGTTCAGTGGGGATGGTGAGCTGGAATGGTTGATCAAGCTCCGAATTGATCAAAGGATCTTGATCAGCCTTTCTCTTTTTCTCTTCTCTTCTCTTCTCTTCTCTTCTCTTCTCTTCTCTTCTCTTCTCTTCTCTTCTCTTCTCTTCTCTTCTCTTCTCTTCTCTTCTCTTCTCTTCTCTTTTCTTGTGTGGGCCTCCTAAGGATAAGTCCTTCCCTCAAAAGCACTCATAGTATCAGAAGAGATGGTACTGTTGGTGGTGGGGATTTTTGTCAAACATACATCATGTTGGGGATTATTTTCCTATGGTCAGTTCACGGCTAGATGACTGGGATGGTAATATGCTAAGTGCCATCATGTTAACTGTTGTAGAATAACAGTGACCATTCTTCCCTGCATGACTGGAGCAGATCTATGCTGCAATTTAAAGTGGCGTGAAACTATTTTAATTGACATGGGTTCTCACCAAAAAACAAAACAAAACCTTGGACAATTATAGAATTTCAGGGTTCTTGAACATTGTTGGGCTACAACTCCCATGCTGCCTGTATGTGATGGAAATTGCATTCATACTGGAAGGTACCATGTATGAGTTTCTTAGAGAACTACAGTTCCTACCTCTCAGTATTATTTGTTTGGGAACCAAAACAATTTAAGCAGGACAAATATTGCTTTAAATATGAAGTGTAGATTTCCAGGAGATGGGAAGCCATCAGCATACCCTGGCCTAAAAAAATAATGTAATAGCAATTTTTGGTGACTTTACCACAGTAAACAAATAGTGTGGTGTAAAGTTGCATGTGGTTCCTTAAATTCATTTGTTTTCTTCTCTCTTGGAAATGAAACTGTAGTTTAATTACCCCTTCTTTGACTATTTAAAGGTGATGTTGACATTTTCAAGGATCCAGGGTTCCTTTCCAGGGGACTCTAAATCATTGTATAGATCAGTGAAGGCCAGCTAAGTGCTGCTACCTGCTATGTTGCTAATCTGGCTACAGCTAGTTGTATCTTATGTCAGAGTATGTAAGATCTTTGCCCTTGCTGTTCATAGGGTAGGCAGTTTATCAAAGTTTCTGACAGATTTATCAAACCCCTGATACCTTGGCAGGCCTTCTAGCTTCCCAAGACTGCTCAATAATTTCTTGTCTTTTACCCTTCCTCAGTTTTCTGGATCCATTGATGACAGGGATTGAGTTTGCCTTGAACGTTAATATTATGTTAACATGTGGTTTCAAAATTGCAACCTTTGAAGGAATGTCTGGTCTTGATGAGAAATTCCTTGTTTCCCTGGGCAGCCTTGTTTCTCTGTGGCTTAATCTCTCTCCTTGCTAAGAACTGGAGATCTGTTGGAATTTGTGTCCTGCTTTAACCCTGGTGATCAGATGTACTTCCTTCTCTTCTGCTAAAAAGCGTTAGTGTAAGGAAAGACAGCTGCTAAAAGGGTTATTCTATAATAATATTTCCTGTTATAGAGAGTGACAGAAACATTTGCTCACAAAACTATATTTGATATTAATTAATTAATTAATTAATTAATTAATTAAAATTTTCAACCGCCCATCTACCCCCAATGGGGGAACTCTGCATGATTCACAACAAACATTAAAAACATAAAATATATAAATACATAAAACCTTAATTAAAAACATTACTAAAAAGAAGAAGGAGAGACCAAGAGGATGAAAAATCTGAGGCTGAAGGCAGAAGGCCTCTATGGGGCTAGCCATCCCCATGCTTGAGGTATTCCCAACTCACCCCAGGCCAGGTGGCAGAACCAGGTCTTCAAAGCCTTATGGAAGGCCAGGAGTGAGGGGGCCAATCGCACCTCCGGGGACAGAATGTTCCAAAGAGCGGGAGCTACTGCAGAGAAGGCCCGCCTTCTGGACCCCGCTAGATGGAGTTCTTTCACTGAGGGGGTCTGAAGTATGCCCTCTCTGTGTGATCGGGTGGGATGGGTTGAAGTCATAGGGGAGAGGTGGTCCCTTAGATAACCTGGTCCCATGCCATGTAGGGCTTTAAAGGTGATAACCAACACTTTGAATTGGATGGGTTAATTTAATTGGATAATTATCTGGCTAATACAGGTGGTCCTCGCTTAATGACCACTCATTCAGTGACCATTCAAACTTGTGATGGTGCTGAACAAGTGGTAGTTATGATCGGTCCTCAAAGTTCCATCCGTCGCAGCATCCTCGTGATTGCCATTTGCAACCTTCTTTGTCGGCTTCCTACAAGCAAAATCAATGGGGAAGCTGGCAAGAGGTCGCAAATGGTGACCGTGTGAGGTTCTTGCTTAGTGACAGAGTGGGATTCTCTTAACAACAGCAACCAGGAAGTGCCGGAACTGTCATCGCTAAGCGACTCACTCACATGACATCGGGCTTTCCAACTGCATCGCTTAGCGATGGAAATTCCGGTCCCAATTGCTGTCATTAACCAAGGACTACCTGTATTTTATATTCAACACTAACATTTGGAGGACATCAAGAATCAATTTTTGATTGTATAGTAACTCATAATGCTATGCAATAGCATTCAGTGCTAATAGCTTATTTGCAGTCACTGTGAACAAATCCTACACGACTTCCATTATTTTGTCATTTTGCTAATCCTAGTGGAGATCTAAATAGGAAACATGCTCTTGAACTTGTAGAAAACCTAAAAAAAAAAAAGAACATACATGTTTATGTCATTATAAACATTAAATGTTAGATTTCAGAATCAAAGTTTTGAATTTGCAAAATTTGACAATCCAACCTGTATTTGCAAAATGTGTTTCAGTGCTACAGTAGTTTGAAGCTGTCTTTTCTGCTGAAGGCCACAATCAGTTGGCCTTTCATGGTATTGATCCTTGCTAGATTATATGGGTGTAGCATTGGAGGTGACTGATATTCTTGTTCGTTTGGAGGATATAAAGTTTATTATCTTGCAGTCACCTCACTTCATTCATTGTATGGCCAATTCAGATATCATCATCTTAACCTGCACCCCTCCTGTATTTTTCCATTACTTCTTCCATATTTGTTTTCTTTCCATAAAAATGGATTAAGGAGGAATAATTGCATAATGTCTTTGAATGGTAGTGCCAAAAGCCCTTTGTCTGCCAGCACCCAGAATGTTGCTCAATTAATTTGTAAGGGTTGAAATCCCCATTACTTACTATCAATTCATTTCTTCCCTTTTTTCAACAAATCTAAATTGTCTGAGTAATGTTCAAACTGTTTATCCACTGCTAGTGTACTGTAGAAATCTGTTAGTGGAATAATTTGAATTTCATCAGTATCTTCCTCCCAGGCAGTTATTATTTTTCCACTGTTAATGTTGGATAAGAAAAAAATAAATGGTAGGGAAGCACAGGAGTATTAGAAGTGGAAGGCATTGTCTAGACATCCTCCATGCACTGTAAAATTCTATGAATGAGGCAGAGTGATGTTTAAAAAAAAGCCTAGAAGCATTGCAGGTACCCATTGAAACTGGTATTGGCTTTCTCATAATGAGGCCTTTTAGGTATATCACTAAGGTTTTGAGTGAATACTGATAAAGCATTGAAAATATATTTGGATGCATAGGTATCTCACCAGTAAACCAATCATGGATTTAGGAACACACTGGGACTTTTCACACATTATTCTGTAACTCCACATATGTATTGAATGTACACTGGCAACGTGTAACCTCTAAAGTTGGCTGTCTGAGGGCATGTGTCTCCCATATTTGATTTTGGTGGTGCCTCATATATTACAAAACTCCTACGTAGGAAGATGAACTTTAGATAGTCATATCTAATGACTGTACAATGATTGTGTAACAGGCAAAATTATTTGCATGCGGATTCTATGCTGGTGATGAGCTTCCAGTTGAGGGATTTTATGATGAATCAAGCCTCTGGGGTTGCCTTCCTCAACTTGGTACCCTCCACATATGTTGGACTTCGACTTGCTTAGTTCCCAGCCAGTGTGGCTTTAAGTAAGCTCCCCATAGTTCCCCTACCTCTGATCTTCTTTAAAATGGTAAGAAAGTATATTAATTCTTGAAAAAAAATGCAGGCAAAGCTGGGGTTCTTTTTTGTCAAACCTGTAGTGTGAAAGTGTGGGATTGCCCTCTTCCTTCTAAATTCCATAAAAATCTGCCAATGAGTGAAACTTTGACGATAAATCCCATTGAATATAAAAATGTAAGAGAGTCTTGCTGAATTATGCCATAGGTACTGTGTCACCCAGCAGCCAACTGGAGGTATTTGGGAAACTCACAAACCTGGACTGGAGGGTAAAAGCCATCTTCCACTTCGGCTCCCAGCAACCAGGATATAAGGCATGCTGTCTGTGATTTAAGAGGTGATAAACAGCCATAAGTATTAGTAGCCATTGGTACCTTTATCCAGTTTCCCTTCCACTGAGAGAGGGAAGAAAAATTATTGTCTTCATGTTATCTAAACTATGCATTATTTTATGTACCTCTATAATTTCTCCCCTTCTTATTCTAAGCTAAAGAACACCAATTGCTGTAGCTATAATCTTTGCTTATAGAGAAACTGCTCCTTTCTCCCAACATTTTGGTTGCCCTTTTTGCACCTTTTCTAGCTCTATAATATCATTTTTAAGGTGCAGTGACTAGAACTATACACAGAACTCCAAATATGGTCTCATTACAGATTTGTGTAAGGATATTATTATATTGGCAATTATTTTCAGTTCCCTTCATTTGCATTAGTTTTTTTCTTACCTTTTAAAATTATATTTATTTCTTAAGTAGGTTTGCAGAAAGAAATAGAAAAGTTATAGAATATAGGAAAAAAAGGGAAAATACATGAAAAGCTACAAAAATAAAACAAAACAAAACAAAAATAAAAAGGGGGAAACTATTGATATATGTCACATATTAATCAAATATAAAGCAGATTTCTAAATCTACCTTAGGAAAAAAATGTCTAATATTACAAAATGTCATAAAATCTATGCTTTGGAAAATCTTATTGAGTCATTTTTGATAAAATTGCCTTTTCAAAATGGATATCATATATTTCTTGAATCCAATCCTTAATATCAGGAATATTACTACTTTTCTAATTTCTCAAAATAATTCTCTTAGCAATACCCCAGGCCTGAAACAACCATAATTCCTAAAAAATAGTCAAATTCTAGTGTTTCAGGGCTTACTTTAACATACCGTATTTTTCTGAGTATAAGACGATACTTTTTTCTAAAATCCTTACCCTAAAAATTGAAGGGCGTCTTATTCAAGGAAGTCAGCCGAGGAGAGAATCGCGCGGTGGCAAAATTGCCCATACCTTGTCTCTGCGAATGGGCTTCCTCCTATTGCTAGCCTCCAATCACGAGTGAAATAGCTTGTCTCCCAAACAGACTTCCTCCAATCACGAGCCTGATGTAACTGATGTCAGCTGATGCTGAACAAACCAATTAGAGAAGGCTGTTTGCAGAGAGAAGCTATCGGCAGTTTCACTCGTGCTTGAATGTAATCAGTTATGCAAAAGAGCCTGGAAATAGAGCTGCAGAGAGACGGTTTGGACCTCCTCCCACCGAGTGTATCAGGTCAATGTTAACTAATTACTAAATAAAAATGTGTTCTGCACTATCTTTAAAATATTGATTTCTTAATTGGGGGTTGGAAAAATGGGGGTCGTCTTGTACATGGGGAAAAATACGGTAACATCTTTAACAGTAAAAACAAAAACGACCCCCCCCCCCATAAATCTAACCTTAAAATATTATTCTGAAAGGATATCAGTGATTCACAGGACCAAATCATGTGAATCAATGTGTTAGAGCCGCTATTAAGGCCTACATTGTGGCGATAAGGGCGGCGAAGCGGCAATACTTCTCCGCCCTTATTGCGTCTGCAGAGTGCCGCCCGGCGGCCCTGTTTGGGATCACCAGGTCCCTCCTTGGTAAGGGGGATCTGGTGGTTCATTTGCAGGGCCACACGGAGAAATTTGCAGAGCACCTGCAGGATAAAATCGCTCAGATTCATTCCAAGTTGGACTCCGAGCGTGGTGCAGGGTCTGGGGAGATACCGGGGGATCGTTCTTGCCTTGTTATCTGGGAACGGTTTGATCCTGTGGTTCCTGAGGAAGTGGACAGGATCCTCCGGACTGTGAGGGCCACCACTTGTCATCTGGACCCATGCCCCTCCTGGCTTGTGAAAGCAGCTCGGGAGGTGACATGTGGTTGGATCCAGGCGATGGTTAATGCATCCTTGCAGGAGGGAGTGTTTCCGGCGCCCTTTAAAGAGGCGTTGGTGCACCCCCTCCTCAAGAAGCCCTCCCTGGATCCTACTGTACTGGACAACTTTCGTCCAGTCTCCCACCTCCCCTTTTTGGGGAAGGTGGTTGAGAAAGTGGTGGCTTCGCAGCTCCAAAGGGTCCTGGAGGAAACGGATTATCTGGACCCCTATCAGTCAGGTTTCAGGCCCAGATATGGAACGGAAACGGCATTGGTCGCACTTATGGATGATCTCTGGCGGGAGCGGGATGGTGGAAGTGTGACCATCCTTGCTCAACTGGCGGCGTTCGATACCGTTGACCACGGTATCCTATTGGGACGGCTCAGGGATATGGGGGTGGGCGGCACAGTTTTGTGCTGGTTCACCTCTTTTCTCCGGGGCCGATCCCAATCGGTTGTGATAGGGAGCGAGAGGTCCCATCCTCGGCCCCTCCATTGTGGGGTGCCGCAGGGTTTGGTTCTCTCTCCGCTCCTTTTCAACATCTATATGAAACCGCTGGGCGAGATCATCCGCCATCATGGGATGAGGTATCATCAGTATACTGATGATACTCAACTATATATCTCCATACCTGGTGAGGTAAGTGATGCCGTGACCGCCCTTTCGCAGTGCCTGGAGGCTGTGAGGGTCTGGATGGGGAACAGCAGGCTCCGGCTGAACCCTGGCAAGACGGAGTGGCTGTGGGTTAATGGCTCCTCTGTATCCAGGACGTTGTCATCGTTGGTTCTGGATGGGGTGGCACTGCCCCAGACAGACCCAGTGCGTAATTTGGGGGTCCTTCTGGACTCACAGCTCCTGCTCGAAGAGCAGGTGGCAGCCGTGGCCAGGAGGGCTTTTGCACAGCTTCGGGTTGTGCACCAGTTACGCCCTTTCCTGGATCGGGATGCCCTGCATACAGTCACTCATACCCTTGTTATCTCCCAGATAGACTACTGCAATGTGCTGTACATGGGGCTACCCTTGAAGAGTATCCGGAAGCTTCAGCTGGTCCAGAATGCGGCTGCGCGAGCAATTTTTGGGGCCCAAAAAAGGACCCATATAACACCTTTGCTCCGTGAGCTGCATTGGGTACCGGTTTGCTTCCGGGTCCAATTCAAGGTGTTGGTTATCACCTTTAAAGCCCTACATGGCATGGGGCCAGGTTACCTGAAGGAACGCCTCGTCCCCACGATTTCAACCCGTCCCACCCGATCTCACAGAGAGGGCATGCTCCGGATCCCCGTGGTAAAAGAACTTCGACTAGCGGGGTCCAGAAGGTGGGCCTTCTCTGCTGTAGCCCCCGCCCTTTGGAACATCTTGCCCCCGGGGGTGAGACAGGCCCCCTCACTCCAGGCCTTTCGGAGGGATTTGAAGACCTGGCTCTGCCATCTGGCCTGGGGCAGGGAGGGAGGATACCAGAAATGGGGTTGGCTGGCCCCTTAGCGGCCTGGTGTGGCCCTACTGGCCTCTTGGAGTTTTTAGCTTTTTATCTCTATCCTATTTTTGTAAATTTCTAGTTTTTATAACTTTTATAATTTTTAAACCTTTTATAATTTAATTATGTATTTCGATTTTAGTGGTTGTAAGCCGCCCAGAGTCCCCCGTTGTAGGGGAGATGGGCGGGGACAAATCAATCAATCAATCAATCAATCAATCAATCAATCAAATAAATAAATAAATAAATGTGCCCTCAATTTTTTTATATCACCAACAGAGAAAGTCTGACATCCATCCTTCCTTTTCATTCCAAGCATGGAATTTGTCTTCCATACAGCAGCAGCATGCTGGGTAGATGTTTCCATCAAGCTGTCCACCATTAATTCAATATCTCTTTCCTACTCAGTCGCTGCCAGCTCCTATTAATATATGTGTAAACTTTGGATTTTGGGGGCCAATACAAGTCATTTTACACTGGTTTAGAGTAAACTGCATTTGACATTTCGAAGCCAGTTTGGAGAGACACTTTAGCAGCTCTTCATAATGATTTTTGAAGAGTTTGGTTTCTTCAGCAAATATGGGAGTGTTAGTGAGGAGAAATTCCTCAACAAGTTGAAAGGCTTTGCTGGCTCTCAGCACTATAAGTCAAATGGCATTGCGCAACTATTCTGCCTCTTCTTCCTCAGTGTATTTTTATGGTAAGAGAAATGGTGAATGAAGCATTGATAAGGCACAGATAGTTAAAAACAGAAGACTACATCATCTGAATGGATCTCTTGCAGAATTCCATGAATGAGGCAGGGCAATTGCACACTAAAAATCTTTTTAATTAGATACCAAGCTCCAAAGTCATGGGCAGGCAACATCACAAGATTTCTGCTTTCTCACATGTGCATTCCCCAAAATTTTAAATGAAGTTGTTAAAATCTCATGTGAGATTTTGCACAAGATCTGAGGTGGAATACCCAAAATCTTGCGAGATATAGCAGTCTTGGGAGATTTTGGACAATTTAATGAAAAACATGGTTGGGGAGAGATCCTGCATATTATGCAGCGGCATTCAGCAGCTGAAAGGTTTATCAACACCTGACCTAAGCTAAATAGGGCTTTATATAATACACATCTTAAACTTAGTTTAGTAGTAAATTGGCAACCAGAACAGTTACTTCCAAATAGACACAATAAGATCCTGATAAACTGCCCCTTTTGGCAACCCAGCCATAATATCTTGCATTACCTGCACCTTCAAGTCCAAGTTCAAGGGCATTCTCTGGGGCAGTACATTATAATAAACAGTCTTACAGATTCTTCGATCAGTGTGGCTATTCCTATAGAGGTCTTGTTTTGTTATATAGCCCAACTTCAGAACTGCACCACCTGTTTTTCAGAGGAAGCAAAACCCTGTTCAAAACTTCCCTAATCCCTGGTCAAGGAAACTATCAGTCCTGATAGAATCTTTTCCTCTACCAGAAGGACAATGACTGATTGGATCCAAATAATCCCTCTTTTCCAAGAACAGAATATACCCTCTGTCAGAAAGATACATTCATAACTGGTCAATGTTAAGAGCTAACAGATGCAAAATGATTTTTTTGAGAGCAAGTCACTTTGATCTCCTCCAAGTCATGAAGTGCATCCCTTCCACAAAGGTGGAGTAATCTAGTCCATCTTTTGCAGCTGGATCAATCAGCCATAAAGGGCAGAGGCCAAGAGGGCATGCAGTCAGCTGCACAGCTGTGAGTATTCTGTCCACATCTTAGGCCATAAGTGCTGAAATTAATCCCACAAAACTGAACCAGACAGGGAAACCTCATTTGGATTACCTCGACAGTGAACTCTAGTTCGGCATGGACCTATTGAGATCCTTTTTCAGGCCTTACAATAACTAAAAGTAGTTTGACATATAGAGGGATCCCTTTACTAGGATTTCTTGCATGGTGCTTAAGACGTGGTGCTGCAGTAATTTTAAATTTATAGGTAGAAAATAGAGAGCTACCCTGAGATGATGCATGTCATCTTGTATCCTAACAAATCCAGGCAATTCAACACTGGAAATACTTTTGAGGCTTGTATCTTTTTGGTGTCCTCTGGTTTCACATAGTTTATTATGCAGTTTTTATGGACAAGCTATTGTCAGCGTGTGTTAGAAATGTTCTGAGATAACAGTAGTTGTAGTAATAATAATAATATATTAATATCTGCAAGAATACCACTTGCCTGCAAGCAGGAACTGGTGGGACCACAAAACAAAGTAATAGAAAATGAAGAAGCTAAAGTGCTTTGGGACTTCAGAATTCAGTCAGACAAGCACTTGCCACATAATACCCCAGACTTAACAATTGTTGATAAGAAAGACAAAAAAGTCTGGATAGTGGACATTGCAATACCTGGAGACAGCAGAATAAAAGAAAAAAAAAAACTGGAGAAAATCACAAAATATAAAGACCTGCAAATAGAAGTAGAACAACTGTGGCAAAAGAAAGCAAAGATAGTACCAATAGTAATAGGTGCCTTGGGTGCAATTCCAAAACATCTGGAGCACCACTTGAACACTATCGGCATTGACAAAATCACCATCAGTCAATTGCAAAAGGCAGCTTTACTGTAACAGCTTACATCCTGCATCAGTACCTTTAATATTAGTAAACATCTGCCTATCCCAGGTCCTTGGGAAGGACTCGATAAGTGGACAAAAATGCCAAATCCAGTCTAAACATCTAGCTGACTGTGTGACCAACAATAATTTATTAAATTTACTGTATATGCAGCCTGACTCCCAGTGACTATGGGCAGTTGTCCTAACAGACGTGTATATAGTTTTATATTCATATCCTCCTACCTATTTTTCCTAGTTCAAAATACTTGGGAGAACACACAGATTGGTTGTGCTGCCTTTGTTAAAAAAGCAAAGTAGTTCTAAGCTACTTCATGTTTTCTGTGAGTCACAATGAATGATAGGATTGAATTTGCCAAAGAAACAAAGGATAGTGGTAATAGTTTATACTAATTTTAATTGTTTAATCAGGGATGCCATCAAAGTAAACAAACAAACCCCACGTGATGCTGACATCACCAGATCATGACCCTATCTGGATATGACATGCTTATCCCCAGCCATGTGATTCTGGTGTAACAAGGATATGACACCTACGGGATATGACATGTTTAACCTAATCCCATCAAGGAAAGGCTGCTAGTCCACCCTAGAGTGAATAATTTAACTCTAACCCTAGCCCTAACCCTATATGGATTCCAGTAAGAACTAAGTATAATGAATAATTAACAGAACACTAGGAGCTATGCAGTTGGAGGTCAAAGGCCAACGTAACATACTGGAAGGGGCAATTGGACTGAATCTCAGTCTTCTCAACAACATCTTCCATTATACCTCTGAGAAACTCATGTTGTGTCGTTTTCATCACTTGCCTCCTAAATCAATTACAAGCCTCCCTCATTATCTCTACATCTTATCTGCCAGGACCTTTTTTCAGTTTAAACACATTACTTGAATTAGCCACATGCCGTTTCAGAAAATTTTCATCATGGTTTCAGGATTGTAATACAGTGGTACCTCGAGTTACGAACTTAATCTGTTCCGTGACTCTGATCGCAACTCGAGTTGGTCGCAACTCGAGGTAAATTTTCCCATAAGGTTCAATGTAAATACGGTTAATCCGTTTCGCCCTCCGAATTTGGTCGCACCACGAGGCAAATTTCCCCATAAGGTTCAATGTAAATACATACGGTTAAACACTTTTTTCTTCAAAGCCTTATTCTTGCCAAGCCTGCTCTGCATTTTCTTTGGAGCCATGCTGACAAGCACACCAAAAACCTTCCAAACGCCACAAAACACACCACAAGCCTCACCGAACGTCTCCTTGCTACCGCGATCTCGCCCACAGGAAGCCACGACCACGTGGCAGCAGGGCAAATGGCCGCGGATCCGGTTCATAGCTCGAGGCGGAGTTCACATGTCGAGGTAAATTTTTGGGGCCGGAGCTGGTCGTATCTTGAAAAATTCGTAAGAAGGGGCGTTTGTAACCCGAGGTACCACTGTACTTGGCATTGGGGAGTGATCCATTGTGCTGAACAAATGGGGAAAGTACCTCTTGCTGCCCTGAAATCCCAAAGCTTTGGGTATTTTACTTAATTTAAGGGGCAAAAAGGAGAGACTATCAATAAACTGAATCTTAAAGTGTGGCAGGGTAAGAATACATAGCAGTTTACTACCCTGACTCAGAAGTTCAACTTGGACCTCAGTAGAGAGAGGCCTGGGAGCAGTGGCAGCTGACTGAGACTGCTGAAGGCCCCGGGCCTCTACTTCAGCCCCAGTGCTGCCACTGACAAGTGCCACTGTGCAGGGCGGCCAAAAGGGCATAGATGGGGTGGAGATAGGTGGGTGGGGGGAGTTGTAGAGCCCTTGCAGTCGTAAGTGTGGGCGCCTGAATTTTGATCATGTGACTGCAGGGGCGCTGCAATGGCTGTAACTTTGGGCATGGGTCATAAGTCCATTTTTTCAGCACCATTATAATTCTGAATGGTCGCTGAACAAATGGTTGTAACTCAAGGACTGCCTGTATGCTCTATAGGGTGCTTCCAGTCAAATTGGATTCATGACATACCAGGATAGTCTGTCTACTGTAGCTGGGAAGTTCTTGGCTCTTCTACCAAGGACTTCTCCCTTCAGCCCAGCTGTAGGAAAAAAAAATAGGAAGATTGATAGCAAAACTAGGTATGGAGCCATTCAGTTACATTAAAACCCCACTCAGAAGGCAACAGGAAAACATTATAATACACAAATAAAAATACAACAGAGTTTCTTCACATCCCATATACTTCTGTCCAAACAAATGGAATACTATCATTCTTTACAACTTACCTGCACTGTAGCAGTACCTTTGGCAAAATCTTGGCAAAATCCTGATGTCCTCTTTACTAGAAATATATTTAAGCCTTGCAGAATCCATGATTCCTGTGTATATATAGCCTACAGCCAATTCTGTGCACAATTATCAGTAAGAATAACATTTGCTGGTTATGCAGAGAATGTTGCAATTGTCTGGAAAAGTAAAGTGATGTTGTTGATAAATTAATAAATAGAGCAATTATATTCTTTTTGAGTTGACCATTGCCTAATCATTTATCTTGCATATATTTAGCCTTGACTTCAACCTGATTTATACAGATTTATTTATCACTAGACAACTGCTACATTTCAGATCAGATGTCACTGGTGGAGTTTTATATCATTCAGTGTATTCATGCATCCAACTACAAGTCACCCAAGTGTTAAGAAATCAAGTGTTAGACATTGGCTTGTAACAAACTAGCCAGCTTGTCTGCCCGCCTGCCTGCCTGCCTTCCATTGACTCTAACCTGCTTACAAGACCCCTGTTTCATATTAAGATTGAAAACAGTTCATACTTACACTTGTTCATTTATTCATTGAGGAAAATGATCCAAAGCCACACATTTGTGTGTGGCCATTTGGATCATTTTCCTCAGTAAATAAATGAACAAGTATAATGTTTTTGATTCATTTTAATTGGACTCTCTTTATCTAGTTTTAGGACTTGGAAGGAGAACAGATCATGTTCTAGGTCACATTTATTTAGAAATATTGAACATTCAAAAGGGGTCACAAACTTTTAAGCACCACTTGTTTTGCTTGTTTTGCATAAACTTGTAATCTCTTTTAATGGCACTGAACAGTACTTGGCATTGCAGTGACCTTTGTGGCAGACTGTGGTGGCTAATTGCAGTGATAGTCAACCTTTGGTGATTCTTTTTTCTTCTTCTTTTTCCAGCTGACAACCTCCAAATACCCAGTGGTGGTAAAGATGGGACATGCTCATTCTGGAATGGGAAAGGTGAGGGGTATAACAGTTCCCAAAAATTGACCCTGAGTACTCTCAAGAGATTGAGAGTACACATACCACCACCATAGAATTCACTCAGATATTCCTTCAAGATAAGCTGATGTATGTGTTATCCCTTTCTAAAGGTCCACTTGCACCTAACTACGGCATAAACATGTCTTGACAACATCTTTTTTTTTACCATGTTTCATGATTTTGCCTTCCTGTTGTCCCCAGCTTTCTGAAACAGGCTTTCTCAGTCATCCTTAGCCATATTAGGGTTAAAGTAGTGTTTCCCCTATTCTTTTGACACCATCCGAGAGTAGCCCCAAAGCATTAAAATCTGTTAGGATCACCCATCACCTTGCAGTAGGGATACCAGATGTCCACCAAAAGGAGGACGTGTTTTTCCTTTGGTCCTCATGTCCTCCGTCTGGCAGGCATAGTCTTAACATCAAAAATTGCCTGGCTTTTTGAGTATCACTCCCTGAGCCGTTTTTCTCTGGGGAGCAGTACTTCCCTAATAAGTTAACAAGCTCAGCTTTGTGACCTTAATTAGTACCCTCCCCCAGTGTGTGCAGCTGCCTGGAATGTACAAGACCTTAATCAATTGCATGCTGAAGGCTTTTGCCTCTTAACCTGGGCTAGTACATTGCTCTCAATGTGTATTCCCCATTGTGTGCCTGTTTACCCACTTGTAATCCCTTCCTCTCAAATGAATATAAATTCAAATCCTAAACAGTTGGTGCATCCTCCTTTCCCCCATTTGTCCTCCTTTCCTGTTGTCTCTGTCCTCCCTTCCCTGTTCAGATATCTGATAACCCTACCTTGGAGGGGAGTCGCAGGACTGGCAGTGATCTGATACTGAGGCATAGAGCCAGGGATAAGGACTCTCAGTGGGGTCAACCAGCTTCATGCCATTATAATTTTCTGCTGACTCAAGTCAGTTCAACTCAGCAGTGGGGAGAGGCCCTGCAAGGCAACTCAAAGTTGTTTTTTTTTTAAATGATCTAGATTAATTAGCTTGCCTTCATCTTTGTTTATCTCAGTATCTCTTACATGCTGATCACTTAGATCTCTGCTCTGCCTGGAATGCAAAGTTTATTACCTAGACCACAGAGCTGCTAAGCTCCTGCTTTGTACTTCTAAACAAGTTACAAGCAACAATATGTTCTTTTTCTGTCTCCTAGGCTATTTTCATTGTTGAGGCAGAAACTTGTGAGACCTTAGTGTATTCCCAATTTGGCTCTGTGGTCCCTGTCTGCTCTCCCTTTCAGGGGGCAATTGTGGGAAGAATAATCTCTCCTCCCAATATCAGCTGTCCCAATCAGCAACAAATAGCTCTTCGGTGTTTTAAAATATTTCCCAGCAGCTCCAGCTGCAATTTATAATGGATTCTACTTCTGTTTAGGAAAAATTTAGATTTTTTTTGTTTGTTTCTTTATTTAACTGTACTTATGACCTAGCCCAGTCCTGGAGGCCTTTGGGCAGCATACAACCACAAATACAAGCCAAAACAAAAAGAACCCACAATATAATGCAAACACCATCAGAAAGCAAAAGCAAACTCAAGATAGCTACCTACTACCATTCAACTGGGACCAAAGACTTGTTAGAATCGAGCTTTTGAGCTCCAAAACATCTGCAAAATGGAGGTGGTACAAAGTTCTGGAGGGAGGGTATTTCTACCAAGAAGGCCTGCCATCTTATCCATACATCTACCTCGCGAAGTAGGGGGTTTTTGGAAGGTCCTCTCTGGATGACCAGACTGGATGAGTAGATTTGGCTTTGGTGAGCTATTGCCCAATGTTTGTGAAAAACCCCACAAAAATAAGAAACAAAAATGTAAGAATAAAAGATGGCAAGAATTGGACAAGAACGAAAGAGAAACAAACCCACACAATCCAGGAGGCTTCACTCACTGTTGCCAAAGGCCTGGAGGAGCCAGGTCTTCAAGGCACTTTGAAACACCAGCAGGGTGGGAGCCATCTGGATCTCAGGGGGAACTTCATTCCAGAGGGCAAGTTCTACTACAGAGAAGGTACACTTCTGGAATCCTGTTAGATGGCATTGTTTAATTGAAGGAACTCAGAGAGGGTCAACCCTGCCAGATCAAATCAAGCAGGTAGATACTTTGGGAGATACGTGTCTAGTCACATTCGTTTTGAGAATTCCTCCAGTAGTGTTCTAGGTCTCTCTTCTGGTATGTGTTTTCCTGGAGCTCCTCAGTAAATGAACGCACACCCTGGGATTGGTACTCAGGGAGAGGCTGCATAGGGGCAATATGATCCAAAGCCCCAACCACCTGCCTATGCCAGACAGAGACTGGACCCTCTGCTGAACTGACCACCAGATCCCCAGGGGGAACCCCAAGCTCTCTCTGGAACCCCATTGGGTCTATCAGTTGTCTGGGGTGGGCCAATTGAATAGGCCCTACTTCTCTTCAGGGAGGGGTGACAACAGTGAATCAAAAGGCAATCAGAGAGTCATCTGTCCATGGCATCAGAGTGATGTTAATGTTCTCCACTGCAAGATCACATCTCAACCACCCCAACACAAAAACCAGATCCAATGTGCAGCCACTGGTATGTGTCGGGCTATCAACATCTTGGGACAAGTACATGGTTGCCCTGGGGCTGCAAACTCCTGTGCTGCCCTGGACTCAACATTACTGGGTGGCAAATTGAAATTCCCCAGCACCAGTAGTCTTGGGGACTCTCTTGCCAATCCAACAATGGAATCCAGTGGCTCAGGCAGGGAGGGCCGTCATCTTTTAAAAGTGCAGCTTCAACCAGAGTGCCTTCCATCTGGTTACCTGTGAAGTGAAGCTCCTGAAAGCCTGTAGTGAGTCACAGATGGCAACAGACATCTCTCCCCCCCTCCTCTGGGCTCTTGCTGGTGTGAAGCTCAGGTGGGCACATTTCCAAGAGGGGATTTCCCCCTCCCCCGCCAGGGCCTGACCAGGTTTCAGTAAGAAATGCCAGGTCAACACCCTCATCTAAGGTAAGACCATACAGCTTTGTTACACACCAACCTGGCATTCAAAAGCAACAGCAGGAGTCCAGAGCCACTGAGGATCCGATTGCCAGGCGTTGAGGATGCAAGCTGAGGGCTGGACAGCAGGACCACTTTGAAATAGCAGGCCTGGTGTTCCCGAATGTAGCCCACCATTGGGTTCTTGCCATATCTCCCGCTGTCTGTCACCTTTGGGATGGTCCTGCCTGCCCCCTTACCCACCCCCACCCTCTGTGTTTCCTTCCCAGGCCCAGGCATGCATATGCCAGTATCTCCCTCTTCTTGTATATACAACAACTCAATCCCCTCCATGACTCACCCCACCCTACTGGGACCCTGGCCACCTTGAACCACAGCTGCAAATGCACTTGGCAGTCTTGGGGTGGAGGTCCAAGCCCCAGCAGGAAGAGACCACCCAGGCCCCACCAACTCCCTCACCCCCTATAACAGGGTAAGACCCTTAGTGATGAAAAGGCCAGGGGGACTCCACTCAGCCTAGGACCTCCAACAGCTGGAAGGCCCAGAATGGCTAACTCCATTCAGCCTTGCCGGGGGGGTGGGGGGGGGAGGCGGTGGCAAGGAGCCAAAGGCTGTCAAGTCCACAGAATTCACCACATCAACAAGGTTGTTTCTGTTGTTGTTATCCAATCTTCAAGGATAAGAGCAATCCCAAAGTGGCTTATGAACAATATAAAAATATAACAAATATTATTTTAAGTGAAACACAAACTTCTGGGATTCTTCCCTCAAGAGAGCTGACTGGCAATAGCCCTGTGAGGAGGAGAAAGTCCAGCTGAACCAGTTTCAGAAATGATAGCTGCTGCCTTAAGTTATTTGGTAGTAATGCCCCTGTAGGCAGGTGGGGGATGCACCAACAATACACTCCAGTTGAATCTAAAGTTTGATGAGTGTCCAATGGTCATCATCATTCAAATTGCTTTTACAGTCCCCTCACTCGTTCCTGCAATTTCTACTTTTGGATAGGATTCCTGCTAGTTCTTGATGGCAGACTGAATCCTTGAGAAAATGATGTTAGTGTTGTTGTTGTTGTTCAGTCGTTAAGTCGTGTCCGACTCTTCGTGACCCCATGAACCATATTGCGCCAGGCCTTCCTGTCCTTCACTGCCTCCCTGAGTTTGCTCAATTTCATGCTCATTGCTTCAGTGATGCTATCTAACCATCTCATCCTCTGCCGTCCTCTTCTCCTTTTGCCTTCAATCTTTCCCAGCATCAGGGTCTTTTCCAAAGAGTCCTCTCTTCGCATTAGGTGACCAAAGTATCTGAGCTTGAGCTTCATTATCAATCCTTCCAATGAGCAATCAGGGTTGATTTCCTTTAAGATTGACTGGTTTGACCTCCTAGCAGTCCAGGGGACTCTTAAGAGTCTTCTCCAGCACCACAGTTCAAAGGCATCAATTCTTCGGCGCTCAGCCTTCTTTATGGTCCAGCTCTCACAGCCATACATTACTACTGGAAAAACCATAGCTTTGACTATGCGGATCTTTGTCGGCAAGGTGACATCTCTGCTTTTTAATATGCTATCTAGGTTTGCCATAGCTTTCCTCCCAAGGAGCAAGCGTCTCTTAATTTCATGGCTGCAGTCTCCATCTGCGGTGATCTTCGAGCCCAAATAAATGAAGTCTGTTACTGCTCCCATTTCTACCCCTTCTATTTGCCAGGAATTGATGGGCCCAGATGCCATGATCTTAGTTTTTTTAATGTTGAGTTTCAAGCCAGCTTTTGCACTCTCCTCTTTCACCCTCATCAAGAGGCTCTTTAGTTCTTCTTCACTTTCTGCCATTAGGGTGGTATCATCTGCATATCTGAGGTTGTTGATATTTCTCCCTGCAATCTTTATTCCAGCTTTTGATTCTTCCAGCCTGGCATTTCTCATGATGTACTCTGCATATAGGTTAAATAAGCAGGGTGACAGTATACAGCCTTGTCGTACTCCTTTCCCTATTTTGAACCAATCGGTTGTTCCATGACCGGTTCTAACTGTTGCTTCTTGGCCCGCGTACAGATTTCTCAGGAGACAGGTAAGGTGGTCTGGTACCCCCATCTCTTTAAGAATTTGCCACAGTTTGTTGTGATCCACACAATCAAAGGCTTTTGCATAGTCAATGAAGCAGAAGTAGATGTTTTTCTGGAACTCTCGTGCTTTCTCCATGATCCAGCGAATGTTGGCAATTTGATCTCTAGTTCCTCTGCCTCTTCGAAACCCAGCTTGTACATCCGGTAGTTCTTGGTTCACGTACTGCTGAAGCCTAGCTTGTAGGATTTTGAGCATAACCTTGCTAGCATGTGAAATGAGTGCAATTGTGCGATAGTTTGAGCATTCTTTGGCATTGCCCTTCTTTGGAATTGGAACATAAACTGACCTTTTCCAATCCTGTGGCCACTGTTGCGTTTTCCAAACTTGCTGGCATATTGAGTGCAGCACTTTAACAGCATCGTCTTTTAGTATTTTAAATAACTCAGCTGGAATACTGTCATCTCCACTAGCTTTGTTGTTAGCAATGCTTCCTAAGGCCCACTTGACTTCACTCTCTAGGATGTCCGGCTCAAGGTCAGTGACCACACCAGTATGGACATCAGGGACATTAAGATCTTTCTTGTATAGTTCTTCTGTGTATTCTTGCCACCTCTTTTTAATCTCTTCTGCTTCTGTTAGGTCCCTGCCTTTTTTGTCCTTTATCATGCCCATCTTTGCACTAAACGTTCCTTTGATATCTCCAATTTTCTTGAAGAGATCTCTAGTCTTTCCCATTCTATTGTTTTCCTCGATTTCTTTGCATTGTTCATTTAAGAAGGCCTTTTTATCTCTTCTTGCTGTTCTCTGGAAATCTGCATTCAGTTGCTTATATCTTTCCCTTTCACCCTTGCTTTTCGCATTCCTTCTTTCCACAGCTATTTGTAAAGCCTCATCAGATAGCCATTTTGCTTTCTTGCATTTCTTTTTCTTTGGGATGGTTTTAGTTGCTGCCTCCTGTACAATGTTACGGACCTCCGTCCATAGTTCTTCAGGCACTCTGTCTACCAAATCTAATCCTCTAAATCTATTCATCACCTTCACTGTATACTCATAAGGAACATGATCTAAGTCATACCTGAGTGGTCTAGTGGTTTTCCCTACGTTCTTCAATTTAAGCCTAAATTTTGCAGTAAGAAGCTCATGATCTGAGCCACAGTCAGCTCCTGGTCTTGTTTTTGCTGTCTGTATAGAGCTTCTCCATCTTTGACTGCAAAGTATATAATCAATCTGGTTTCGGTATTGACCGTCTGGTGATGTCCATGTGTAGAGTCGTCTCTTGTGTTGTTGGAAAAGAGTGTTTGCTATGACTAGTTTGTTCTCTTGACAGAACTCTATTAGCCTTTGCCCTGCTTCATTTTGTACTCCAAGGCCAAACTTGCCTGTTATTCCGATTACTCCTTGACTTCCTACTTTAGCATTCCAATCCCCTATGATGAAAAGGACATCTTTTTTTGGTGCTAGTTCTAGAAGGTGTTGTAGGTCTTCATAGAACTGGTCAACTTCAGCTTCTTTGGCATCAGTGGTTGGGGCATAGACTTGGATTACTGTGATGTTGAATGGTTTGCCCTGGATACGCACTGAGATCATTCTGTCGTTTTTGAGGTTGTAACCCATTACTGCCTTTCCCACTCTCTTATTGACTATGAGTGCAACTCCATTTCTTCTAAGGGTTTCTTGCCCACAGTAGTAGATATAATGGTCACCTGAATTAAATTCACCCATTCCTGTCCATTTCAATTCGCTGATTCCCAAGATGTCGATGTTTAATCTTGTCATCTCATGTTTGACCACATCCAGCTTGCCTTGGTTCATAGATCTTACATTCCATGTACCTATACAATATTGTTCTTTACAGCATCGGACCTTCTTTTCGCTTCCAGATACATCCACAGCTGAACGTCCTTTCGGCTTTGGCCCAGCCGCTTCACTCTTTCTGGAGCTACTTGGAATTGCCCTCCGCTCTTCCCCAGTAGCATATTGGACACCTTCCAACCTGAGGGGCTCATCTTCTGGCGTCATATCTTTTAGCCTTTTAACATTGTCCATGGGGTTTTCTTGGCAAGAATACTGGAGTGGGTTGCCATTTCCTTCTCCAGTGGACCACATTTTGTCAGAACTCTCTGTCATGACCTGTCCGTCTTGGGTGGCCCTGCACGGTATAGCTCATGGCTTCACTGAGTTACGCAAGCCCCTTCGCCACGACAAGGCAGTGATCCATGAAGGGGAATGATGTTAGTAGGTGTTCCCAAATAGAAAGCTTCTAGCACCACCTGTTTAAACTATTGTGCGTTTATTTTGTACTTTCCTGCTTAACTTTTTGGGGAAAATAAATAGAAGAAAGAGTGGGCTACAAGTAGAAGACATTACTGTATTGTCTGAATCCTGTATGAAATGTGATCAAATGAGGAAGAGAAATTGGCATAATAAACCTCATCTAGAAACACAGAAAACATGCAGTTTGGGAGGATAAATAAGATTTTAAAGGGGTCAAAGTTCAGTTGCTGAAATGTGAGTGATGTAGGTTTATTTGCTTATATTTCATGTGGTAAATCCAAAGGCTCCTGTTTGTTGGTTGCAGGTCAAGGTGGAGAACCAATATGATTTCCAGGACATTGCCAGTGTGGTAGCTCTTACCAAGACCTATGCCACCTCAGAACCTTTTATTGATGCCAAATATGATATCCGTATACAGAAGATTGGCAATAACTACAAAGCCTACATGTGAGTCTGGAGAAATTCCTCCTGTTAATTTCCTTACTCTTAGCGAGTGATGCACCTTCCCTGTAGAAGCTTCTTGACCTGCTCTTGACTTTACCATTACTTAAATCAACTTCCTTTCTACTTTGCCTCCTCCCATCAGCAGAATGACGTCTTCCATGAAGCTTTATTGATACTGGTCAGCATTTTCAAATCACTTTCTAGGAACAGTCCTGGAAAAAGGTGACCATATGCAAAAATTTGGGCTCTTGCATCTTTAATAAGTGATCTACATGGGAATTTTGGCAAACATACATTATCACATAAGATTGAAAAAATCTATACTTGCTGAAATTCCCACTTTTACGAACTATGGGAGATACAGAGCCTTTTTTTTTTTTTTGGACTGTACATGTGCTATCTCTGAGTGAAGGTTGGGATTTACCTCCTTTGAGGACTCAGTTTCTTACAGCACAATACTTAATACATCCTTTATCTGACAAGCCCCATCTGAATTAATTCCCCCTTCTCAATCTCTCTCAAACTCTTTCTTGGATGTTCTTGAGCTCCTTTTTCAAGGAAAAAAATGTTACCTGGTTTCTCCCTAGAAATTAATACTCACAATGCCCTCTTTCCCCTGGCAGGAGGACCTCTGTTTCAGGCAACTGGAAAACCAATACTGGCTCTGCCATGTTGGAGCAAATAGCCATGTCAGATAGGTGAGTGGCATGGGTAGGAAATATGATTGGGTAGATGGAAGGGATTATAAATAAGTGGCTGATAGTGGGAGGAATCCTCTTTTCTGTGGTTTCTCAAGCTCTTCTGACTAAAAATATCTGAGTGAAAGTGATAAAATTAGGAGGGCTCTGTGCTTGTCCATGTCTATAATTTTGACTGTATTCTTGATCCTTTCTCTTCTCTGGCAGGTACAAACTATGGGTGGACACTTGTTCAGAAATCTTTGGTGGTTTGGACATCTGTGCAGTAGAAGCTCTACATGGCAAGGATGGACGTGACCACATCATTGAGGTGAGGTGCTGGGAATGCTTATATTTTGACTAAAATACCAGGGAATGCAAACCTTCTTTGTCAAAAGAAGGGAAGATCAGAGTATATAAGGTAAAGAGCCATCTTAAAAGTTTCTTTTTAGGATGATCAATTAATTGAAAGTGTTTAAGCAAATCAGCTCTTTTTAACCGTTTGTTAATTAGTTCTGGAATTAATGAAACCTCAACATAGATGTGTTTTTAGGGTACCAGGATAGTATTGTACTCTCTCTGGCCAAAGAGATTGGACTTGAAATCCATTTTCAGCTGTGATGCTCACTAGATGGCATTAGGCCAATCACTTTCCCTTTCCCCTTTTACTCAGAAAATTTCAGCACTAATTTAGTCTGTCAGGGAGCCACTGTTGCTGCTATTGTTAGGCAGAAAACCTTACGGATATTTACCAGACAGTCTACAGATTTTGAGGATGGTTTGGAAAAACCCTGACCCATATTACAAATGTAGTTCAGTGTGTCTTGGAAAGCTCAACCAGGATAAAACAACTGGTGGTTAAGGTTAGGGTTGATGGATCCTCCTTTGGGAGATAAATGTATGTATCACTCTGATTCTACTGCATCTTCCTATATTTTTAGTGAATGTATATTTGTGTCCCTTGGTGATGATGTGTAGTTGGTTTTATGTGTTACAGGCAATGAGACAAACTGGCTTAGTTCCAGCTACTTCCTGGCTACATGGATCAGACTGTATTCTTTGAGTCACCACCCATTGCACCATGTGGTTTTGTTAACACTATTGCTTATGTTTATGCACATAGCACACATAATCCTTTCAACAAATATCCTGTAATGGTGATCATCTGTTATTATCTCCATTCTGAAGTTTATTATCTTCTGCAGGGGAGAGGGGGTGTCAGAGAAATATATTTTCTGAATCATAGGTCATAGGAAAGATATTTTCTGGATATCATCCAGTATTCCTTATTATCTATTTGTTTTCATCCCAAGTAGAAACTTCTGCTTTTAACTTGCTGGCGCTATTAATTTTTAAAATAGGCATTTTTTAACAAATCGTTTCCTGCAGAAGGCAGAGTAATTCACACATGTTCTACTTCAGGAAAACAGCTCATTTCCTGCTCTTCCCTCAGGTAGTGGGATCATCCATGCCTCTGATTGGAGACCATCAGGATGAAGATAAGCAGCTGATTGTAGAGCTGGTGCTGACACGCATGGCCCAGGTCATCCCTCGCACACCAGTGCCCTCCCCTGTGCGTTCTGCCTCAGGACAGCACGCCCAGGTATTACAACTTTGTCTTTCATCATAAATACAGCAATGGTCATTCCTCCCTTTTTGTTTTTCCATGTCGTTTATGATTAGTCAGTGCTTACTAGGAACTGAAGGAGAAGAGTCAGAGTCAGAAGATGGAGGAAGATGAAAATGCAGGTTCAGAGCAGCAAACTGTCATAGTGAAGGGCAGGGTTCAGTAGGGTTCAGATTACAGCAGTAGTAGTGTGGAACAAAGCACAGGTTGCCTGCTTTAGGACCAGGGTCAGTACCTGAAGTTCCAATTAAAGTTGGTGGGTCAAAAAGATGCAGAAGATTTCAGCACAAGGGATTCTGTGAGCAAGTGTTAACATAAGACTCATAATGCTGGATCGGGTTTTGATAATGGAGAGATAGATGGCTTAGGAAAATCTATACGATGAAGCCAAAGTCACATTCCTTTCTAATTATATGGTCTCAGCGCCTGGTGTTCCTGTATAATACTGTAGAGATTCTAACTACCATGAATAATAAATGTTAGTAGATTTGTCCTCTCTGAATTGGTCTAATCTCACTTTGAAGATCTTAAGAGGAGCTCTCCTGGATGTAGTCCAGCATTCTGTTTCCCACAGCGATTGCCAACCAGAGGCCACTGTGAAGCTCACAAGTGCCACCAGCCCCTCCTATTCATGGTTCGTAGCAATAGGTTTTCAGCAGCATACTGCCTCTAATAATAAAAGTATATAGCCATCTTAAGTAAAATGGCTATTAATTATTTAATGTTCCTTAAAAGCCATTGAAGTTGGTGGCTGCCATAGCAGTTTGTGCTGTGAAGAAGAATGTTTCTCTCATGCTTTAAAGCTTTTCCTTAGTTAAATTGCTATCATTGCATCCGGCACTAGCAAATTTCAGCTGTTTAGAAATGCTTTCCTATTTTGTTCTTGATGTATTGTGAAGCATCTGGGTAAAAGGAAGGGCAAGGAAAACTCTGTTTGTCAACCCTGTCCTCACTTTTTGCAATGGAGAAACGTCCTCCCTCCCCCTGTGTCATCTGTCCATTTATTTGGACTGAATGTCTGGATGGCAGTCTAGCCATAGTAGGGAAAGGTTTAGAGACATTCCTGTATTGTACAGATGATGCTGTGAAGTAAATGGAATACAGCAGAAATAGGAAAAGCTTAGCTGGGCAGGGTGGGATAGAAGTAAATAAGGATATGTTTCGATGCACACTCCTGCTTTGGTTTGTTCTTGTTCATAGACTCAGCCGGCTCAAGCTGGACAGAGACAAGGCCCTCCAGCCCAACAGAGACCTCCACCCCAAGGTGAGTTATGCTTTGGGAAAAATTGCAGCTCGGGAGGGAGGCATCAGAACCTTTTGTTGAAAGAGAATCCTAGCAGATTAGGTATGTTAAAACATCTTCCCTCTTTCTTTCAGGAGGACCTCAGCAGCCACCTGCAGGCTCCCAGCGCCCTCCATCTCAGCAGCGCCCCCCTCCCCAAGGCCAGCAGCTCTCTGGCCTTACCCCACAGCCCGGTGGTCCCCCAATGGGTCAGCGCCTGCCCAGTCCCACTACCCAGCAGCCCCCGCCACAGGCTCAGCAACGTCCTGCAGGGCAGCGCCAGCCTGGGCCTGGAGTCCAACAGTCTCGCCAGCAGGGGCCACCCTCTGCTCCACAGTCCCCGCAGCCCCAGAGAGGGCCGAGCCCCAGTGGCGGCGGACAGCAGCAGTGGCAGCAGGGCTCTCCCCAGCAGCAGCGGCCCACAGGGGCTGGCCTGCCCAAGACAGCGTCTGGGGGCCTCCCAGGGCAACAGCAGCAGCCCCAGCAGGCACAGCGCCCTGCAGCAGCTGGCGGTCAACCACGGCAGCATCCACGGCAGGGCAGCCAAGGGGGCCTGACTCAGCAGCGCCCACCAGGAGCAGGAGCACAGCAGCAGCGCCCAGCACCACCCACCACCCAGCAGCCAAGGCCCAGTACTCAGGGGCAGGGCCCTGGTGGCCCAGGGCAACAAGGGAACCGCCCTCCACCCAGCCAAGGAAAGCCACAAGTTGCTCAGAAACCCAGTCAGGATCTGCCTCCTCCACCCCAGCCCCAGCTGAAGTAAGCGTTGGACTCTTGGGTTCTCTGTGAAGGGAACAGGGTTTGGCCGACTCCAGGACTTAACTTTTGCAATGTGGGGATTTTGTTCCTAGCTAAGCAGGGGTTTGATAGGTTGCCGTGATGATCTGGTAACCTCAATACTCAAGGGCACAAGCAGTGCTTTGTGCACTCTCCCCTATCCCAATTCAGGCTACGTTTTGCAAATTCAGTGTGTTGTCATTTTGTGTCCTTTTTGCTTTTGTCAGAAGTTCAGTAAGGTGGGTAAGGGAGGGTATTAA
The DNA here is from genome assembly GCA_030867105.1 of Liasis olivaceus. Taxonomy (NCBI): domain Eukaryota; kingdom Metazoa; phylum Chordata; class Lepidosauria; order Squamata; family Pythonidae; genus Liasis; species Liasis olivaceus. The sequence continues at coordinate 142,762,342 of CM061348.1, forward strand.
ATGAGAGCTGACTGGGTGCAGCAGGATGACAAGGCAGGGCAAAGAATGAAAAATCACTTGCATACAAGAAACTCTTTACTGACATCATTACAACTGTCTTGCTTTTCTTATGTTTGCTTTTGTTTGCAATTGTGAGAACTAGACAAGACTTTTTTTATAAAAAATGACGCCTCCTCCTAAAACAAAAATGAGCCACTCAGTTCTCCACGTATGCAAGGTCATCATACTGAAAGGAGCACAAAAAAGTCTAATGTTTTAAGATACCACATTCCAGAGTTGAAATTTGAAAATTTGATTTTTTAAAAAAGAATACTTTAAAAATCTAAATATATAAATCAAACTTCGCAGGTGAAATTTGAAGCTGAAGGGTTAGCATAAATTTAGGAAAGCTGCATTTCACAATAATTTGTGCTGCCTGTGACAAGTGCTTCCTATTGGCACTCTATAAGGGGTGGCATGGAAACGGATGAAATTGTTTGACCGTTCAGAGCGAGAGCAGAAAGTGTTACCCACACTTTCAATTGGGTTTCTGAGTTATGGTGGTTATATGAGCTCAGTTTTGTCAGGATCAATAAGGAGATTTTTTTTTTTTAATGGAGGAACAGCTACATATAAGTGCAGCAACACGTGGGGTTTCAGAAAAACATTTCTTGCTGAATAACTTCATCTTCAAATATTTGCTGCAGCTCTGGTTAGCACTAGCTTGCCAAAATCACACAGTGAGTTCATGCCCCTTCACTTTAAATTCAACAGGATCTATCCATAATTCAAAGAACTGGAAAGACATGGAATGAGGGAAAAAAAAAAGAGTTAGAATTAGAAGAAAATGCCCGAGTTTCCCTCTCCGGTTTCTTTCAGCTTTTCGGTCCTGTTTTCCTGCTGCAGGACCATACCGTGGCCTTTTCCTACTGGATGCACCGCCCTTTGCAGCATTGAATTAGGGCTTGAGGGGCAAGGCCTGTGCAGTCGCCTTGCCCCCTTTGGGGCTCTGTGCTTCTTGCTTCTTACCATGCTCTGAAGGAGGGCAATGCTTCCCAAGTTCAACCTCCCCTTTCTCTCCCAGCATTTCAGACAAAGCAAGTTCTGTTGCCTGACCTGATTTTAATAGTGTGTTTCTCATCTCTCCTCTCCGTCTCCCCCTCCCCTCTTTCCTGCCCCCCCCACTCCTCCCTCGCTGCTCCTTAGCAAATCCCAGTCTCTGACCAATACCTTCCCCCTTGCAGAGGCACCGGTGCCGCGGGGCAGCCTTAGTCAGGACGAAGTGCGTGCCGAGAGCATCCGCAGCCTCCGACAGAGCTTCGCCAGCCTCTTCTCCGACTGAGAGACTTCCCCCTCTGTGCAGCGACCCTTCACTTCCCCAGGCCTAGATCCCCTTCCTTGTCTTCTGAGACTCTGAACCCTGTGCCCCTTCACTGCTTTGACCCACCCACATGGGAACGTTCTTCCAAAATGAATGACGAGTTTCTTCTCAACTCCCCTCCGATAATGGCAATCCTACGAAAAGGGGGAAACAATAAGGATCCCTGGGGATCCCTGGTGAAAGGAATGGCACCTGCTGGGAACGGTCAGAGCTAGAACGTGGGTTGATACTAAATCCCCAGTGATACCCAGGCTTTTGATGCTGGTCATTCTGAATGTAAAGTGGCTTAGTTGGTTGGTTTAAAATTAGTTTATTTATTTATCAGATTTATATAGCCGCTCATCTCGCATACGTGACTCTGGGTGGCTTACAATAAAAAAAGTTAACTGTACAGGGCAATTATCTGGAGAGAGAAATATATACACATGTGTGTGCCTGCATCCACCCACCCACCCAGACACAAAGCCTTCTCTACCCTAAATGCAACAAAATAAATGGAGCCTCCAATCTGCTGGGCTGGAGGCTCCATTTATTTTCCCTTAAAATCCTAAATCTTCCCTCTGCCCACCATCCTTTGTTCCAAAAACCTATTTTTGCTCTGTTTTCTATAACCAATTCTCCGTATGATTTTGTGCCCATTTCTGCAGAATATAGTATCCCCATGCAAATTAATGCCTCCCTAAACCCACCGATTGTCAGAGAGCTTTCTTCCTTCCTTTCATCAGGACCTCCCTTTTGAACCGGAGGCTGCAGATTTCTCAAGTCCACATCTTTTCTACATAAATATGCAAACTTTACGCCTGGTTCTCTTCTCCCAGCCCTGATGCTGGGGGGTCCCCAGGGTTGGGAAAAAGGGAGAGGAAAGGGGTCCCCATGGATCTCTGTACATAGCATGAGGGAGGGGACCCCTCCTGGGGCCATGTCTGTGTTTGTGGCCACAAAGATGTCTGTGTTGCTGTTTGTGAAAAAGCCAGTCACTTGCCCTCTGCACAATCCTCTTTCCCACTCCTTAGCTGCCCGCTTCCAAGCTCCGTTGCCTTGGCTACAGGTTCTGCCTCCACTTCAGCAATGTGCAACTTCCTTCCCATGCGTTTCGGCAACAGTATACTTGGCAAGCCTTAATCTAGACCAGCGTTTCTCAATCTTGGCAACTTTAAGACGAGTGGACTTCAACTCCCAGAATTCCCCAGCCAGCATGGCTGGCTGGGGAATTCTGGGAGTTGAAGTCCACTCGTTTTAAAATTGCCAAGGTTGAGAAACACTGATCTAGACACACCTCCCTTCCATCCTACCTCACACCTTTTTCCCCCCACCCTCCTAATAACGGCAGAAATCTCCCAATCTGTCACTCCACTGTAAGCTTTAGCATCTACCGATTGCCAGGAAGGTGCTGGGCAAGGCAATCAGGCTTCTTTATCCTGGTGGAGAGACAATTGGCCGATGATCGGAGTCTGTGGTGGAGAATGCAGTGGTTTCTGTCAAGCCCGTTTCCAGTTCTTCCTCCCATTTGGCCACCCAAATCAATCTGCTCTTCTCCCCAAACAGCCACAGTACTGCCACTGTAGCCAAGGGATTCTTTCGCTATTTTGATCGATGACTGAAGAAATAAAATCGCCACCACCAATGGACACGCAGGGGGTCCACGTCCAAAACCAGAACTCGGTCCCCCTCCCTCTCCCCCTTGTATATAACTCAAGAGAGAAACTTCCCACTCTATTTTTGTGATTCTCCTTTATTCCTAAAGCTGTGTCAATTACTCTTGCCCCCTTCTTTGAAAGGTCATGGGACAGGAGTAAAACGCCACTTAAGCGTGATGGTCTGATAGCTGCAAAGTCGGTGTTGTAGCTGTGTTGTGACATGACGCTTTGAGCTGTGTTTGCAACTTAACTGTCAGGTTGGGGAGGGAGATGCAGCAGAAACTGTTGCGTATTACGTCCCCTTCCCATTCTTCAACCTCTTCTCCCCAGAGGTCTATTCCTTTGCCACAAAGGGATCTGGGAAGGACAATTTAAAGTGCTAACTTGGTATCTTTGTTATTTATTCTTGTCTGGAAAGTGCATCCCCCTCGCACACTATTTTTGTGGGAATAGAGGCCTTTCCTATTGCTGTGATTCTGTCTCTCTGTGGATCAAAGTTTCAATGGATCAGTGATGTAAAAGACATAAATAAATAAATATATATATATATATATATTAAAAACCTGAACACTTGCTGGAAAAATGCATGTTATGTCACTGGAGTGAAATCAGTATACACATACAGAGATACTACAGACATATAGCTATGAAGAGAAAGGGGTATCACACCACCAAAATGGAGAAGTGAAGCGATGAAAGCAAGTATGCGTGTTATGGGTGGGGTGGGACAAAGGGGAATGGGATTTCAGGGTGGCTCTTCCGTCTATGTGGTCACTAAGAGTTGACAGTGACTAGATGGTGTGTAATCTATCCCCGCTTGTGAGCGTCCCAAACACACACATTGGCCCTGTTGTGATACAGAATGCTGTGTTAGATGGGTAGTCTAATCTTGATCTGACAAGACTCTTACTATATTGTGTTAACTTTGGTCACATATCCCTAATGGTCAAAATAATAGTTTGCAATGCCCCACATTCTTAAGGAAAGACTTCCTTTCTTTACGCTGAAGCCTGTGAGAGGGAAAAATAAAAAATAGAGAAAAAAAAATAAAAGTGAAAATAGCCACATTCATGACCTTCAGTTCTAGTTCTGTGAATCAGTTGCACTGGACAGAATGGTTCTTTTGCTTACCTGTAGTCTTGCTTTGCTTATCAGAACTTTTTAAAAAATCCAGAAAATGAGAGTTTAAAACAAATTGTTTCTGTAAATGTGTGCATCCACACATTACAGATGACCTAAAACTTGGATTAAAACCTTGCAATAATTTAAAATTGTACCATGAACACTTATCAGTGATTTAGCTGTTGTATCTAAAAAGAAAAAAAAATACTTTTGGAGGTTACAAACAAGCAGTATACAATCAGCTCCATGGAGTCTGGTTTGGTTTAATCAGACGGCATTTCCTGGATCCAGTCTTTGTACTACTGATTTTCCAGTATAAAACATCACTTTAAAAAGACATGTATTTTTATATTACTTCTATTTTATAGACAAAATTCCAGTGTAGAAAAAATAAGGACATGTGCAAACACACAATTTAAAACAGTTGCTTGTTCATTATCGTAGTAAAATGTGGCTTGGTTGCCATTTTTGTAAAGGGCAGCACTCCCATTTGCTGCCGTGGATCACATGACCTACCTTTTTTTAAAAAAAAAATTGGCAGCCATTTAAAATCCAGTAGAGCTTATCCTTAGGCCATATAGCGCTTCAAATAAAATAATTTCCATTAAGAGAATTAGATGCTGTTTTACAATACAAAGCTACCTTGAATATTAACCTTGTGGCAACATTGTAACAAACTAAAAATTAGGCTGCATGTCTGTGACTACACTTCCCATTGTAGGTGTACTGGAGATGTGACAGGGCAGGGAAGAAATGCAGAGCTGACTCAGACAAGTATATACAAAAGTAAGTATTTATTTATTATGTTTATATACTGGTGTAATTAAAAAGATTCCTGGAGTAGATCCTATCCTGCTCTGCTAGTTGGTCTGGATAAGGTGGGTTTCTTTGGAAAATAAATACATGGAAAAAGAATGAGCTGTGCGGACTGTCAGTGCAGTTCAAACTCATTAGAAATTACGATAATGCGTAGGCCGAGAACTGTCACAACCAAAATAAATGGTTGACTGAAGTAATCCCCTCCGTGATGCATTTGGGGCTCTCAGCAAAGAAAAGGCAAGTGATGAGGAGGGACATGAGTGAGAGACGTGTATCAAAACATACATTTTCAGGGGAGAAAATGGACAGGCATCCATTTTTATTAAAGAGTTTTTAAATACAGGTATTCCTTGTTTAGCCACCACAATTGGGACTAGCAACTCGGTTGTTAAGTGAAGCAGTTGCTAAGTGAAGCTGCAGCTGTGCTTATGATCTTACTTCAGCATTTCTTTGCTGAAGTAAGGTTGTAAATGTGAGGATTGGTCATAAAGTTACTTTTCCATCATTGTCATAACTGCAAATGGTCGCCAAACGAGGCAGTTGCTAAATGAGGACTACCTGTATACAACTATTGCCACTGGCATTATAGCAGCAATAGCCATGTACTTACAGTGTAAAGTCTGGTATGTAAAAAAAAAAAATTAGTCATATACTGTCATGCTAGTCCTTCCTGGGTGAACGAGAGAGCAGTTTAAGAGTCCTTCGTAGGATAAGAAATGCTGAAAGTCTGAAAGCAAGATAAGTCTAGCCTCACACTGTGCATAAGCTGTGAGGCCAGGCCATTCTTCTTCCATCTGGTGGCAGGTTTGATTGTGAGTCCTTGCTGGCAAGTCGGAGAAGAAGCTGTAAAATGGGTTTAGGCTCATCAGAGGCCAGATGTTTCCGAATGCCAGTTGCTGGGAAATACAAATGGCAAAACTCTATGGCACATTTATTTATTCATCAAATTTGTATGCCGCCCAACTCCCAATGACTCTTGTTTATTGTTACCTGTTTATATAGTTTCTGGTGGTAGGTTTGGCCAATGTGAAAAGCAGGATGGTGGACTGACTAGACCTTTGGCTTGATTCAGCATGCTTTCCCAATAGCCAGTGCTCCTTCTTTAGGAATGGCATAAAGAACATGACTTCTTTCCCTCGCTCAGTATCTATGTCACATCGGTTACCATTACAGGGCTTCCTGCTGCTTTTTCAGACCATTTGTCATGCTTACCCCCACCCCGTCCCCAACTGCTGCAAGTCTCACCAAGTTTACTCTGCATTTTCTTCTTCTGCTGCCCCCAACCTTCTTGACTTTCCACTGGTTTTTCTGCTGTTTTACCATCCAAATTCCACTGTCCCCAAGTCCTGCTCACTCTTTCATCCATCTATTTATTCTCAGTCCCGTCTCAAAAGAAGAAAAGAAGTGCAAATGTTTCCTTCATCCGCAGAGGGCCCTACAATACCAGGGCATTGTATCGTTGTATCCTCTCATGAAAAAAAATGCTGCATTCTCCCCCTTCTCATCAGAAAAGGAGGCTATGAAACTGAGCCTGTGTTGTGGCACCTCCTGCTGGTGAAGGAAATAGCTACTTTGGTTAATTTTTTAGGTATAACTCCCCCCACATAAAATTAAAAAAAATGTAAAAATAAAAATTATAAATTTAAATAATGAATTGTTTAAAATTGAAATATAATGCAATCACTATCAAATTCACAGTTAAAATAAGTATAAAATAAAAAACGAAAGCGGCTTCACCAACTTTTGGAGTATGGTCCTTGACATGCTATTCAAAGCCTGGTGTGGCCATCAAACAAAACTCCATCCTGTTTTTGTTTTAGACTAGTGATTGGTCAATCTATGGCTAGATTAAAGCCTAGTGGATGTTCCGTTGCTGATGCAGGCAAAGGAAATCTGAAGCTGCAAAGGCAGAATTGCAGTAAGAACATGGAACGCAAGAAACATAAACACAGGAAAGTTCAACACAGTGAAAGATGAAAAGAATTGACTACACGTTGACATCTCAGGCATTAGTGAATTGAAATGGACCAGAATTGGACCTCTTCATTTAGAATATCACATTGTTTACTATTCAGTAACATAAAAAACAAAGGATACATAGCAGGGGCAGTTCGATACAATGCAGTCAGTGATTGAGTAACATCAATTAGATTTCTCAGGCTGCCCTTTAATGTGACAATTATCCAAGTTTATGTTCCAACTTCCAATGGAGAAGAAGAGGAAGCTGACAAGATCTATGGTCCAGTTCAGTCTGACAATGAGAGAACATGCAAGCAAGTTGTGCTGCTTGTGCCTGGAGTATGGCATGCCAAAGTGAGACACAGTTAGAAGGAACACACAGCTGGACAATATGGCCTAGGAAACAGAAATGAAGCAGGAGAATGATTGATCATGATGTGGCTGGTATATCCTGCTGACCGGTTACTAAGGGAAGGGATCTTTCCATACATCTAAGTAACACGCTTGCAAAAGGTTATGTGACCTCCCCTCACCAAAAAGAGGGAAGGAAGTGCTTTTTTCCCTCCATGCCTTGTTACTGTGGCAGAATCCTGCCAGGTTAATGAGAAAACCTGATGTTCAGGATCAGGGAGAGTTGGCATCAGACTTTATAAATTCTGGGTTGGAGACAAGACAACTTTCATATGACTAAAGGGAATATAGGAGCTGTCAAGTGTTCTGGTGCTGGTGTAGACTACAGTTGAAGAAAGGACTGTGACCAAAGAATGTAAGTTTTCCCTTTTTTCAAAATCCAATTTTTCCCCTCATGGAGAAAATCTAGCTATGTGGTTGCTAGGAGTTGAAAACGACTTGATGGCACATAATCAATCAAACATTCAGTGAAAATTTCCTCACAATAACCCTGGTGATTTAACAGGGATAAACATCTTCCAACATCAGGCAAGGACTGGGAAAACCAGCACCTGAGTGGTGAAAGAAACAGAAAAGCCAGGCAGAAAAACAGAGAGGAGACGATATGGACATGGACGCAGAAAGCCAGGGTTGTGGAAAGCAGAAGCAGAGGGCAAGTAAGAGAATGGAGTGGGCCGGGGGAGAAAGGCAGTGTTTGAGATGACAAAATGATAGAAAAGTCAATCTGAAAGCAGAGAAAAGTGACCAAGGAAAATCGGATGGAGTGGATAGAAAATTCAGCAGTGGACAGGACAGAAGGCAAAGAAAAAGGTTGGAATGTGGGAGTGTTGGGCATAACTGAGAACCAACCTGGCCCCTCACTTCTTTGTCAATACTTTATTCCCATTTTACTGTTTGTTTGTTTGTTTGTTTGTTTGTTTACTTCATTCAACTCGGACACTGCCCAACTCCAACCGACTCTGGGTGACACACAGAACAAAAACAAACAACAAATATACAAGAGCATATAACAATAGCGATAATCAGATGGCAGAACCTGTTGTGCAGAGTGCAGCAATACTTCCAGAAAATTGGTAAAAATACACATCAGCATGAGAGATTTACAGAATGCAATGTCCATATCTTGTTCTCCAAAGAAATCCAGCCAGAAAATATATACTATCTGGTTGTTTATTGATAAAAAATGCAAAACTCCATAAAATAGAAGTTGCATACAAAATATAGGAAAAAACACTTCTCATGTATTTAGCATCCAAGACTTATCTACTACACAAGCTTAACAAAGTCTCTAGCCAAAAAACTCTCAGAGAAGAGGTACACTACTTGGTTATTAGTTACTACTACATAACCCATAAAACTGACTACATGGTGGCTAAAACTCTACTGCGAGGCTGAGCATATAGTCCTCCCGTTTTATTGCCACCCCTTGAGTAACTAGCATACAAATGTCAATAGGTGGCAGTAAATAGCAGTATACGTGCACAATTATAATAACAATTTTTCACATGATTTACTTAGTCATAACAATCCGTTTTGAAGATAACGAGATGCACTTCTTCCCATGAGAAACTCCTAACAGAACCGGCCAAGAAGACAAACATGTCAGACACCCACAAGGGTCTCCAACTGCTCTAGCCCAACACCTGGAGAAAGAGCCAGGTATTTAAGGCCCTCTGGAAGCCCTTTAACATGTAAGGCCTGGGGAACCAAGAGAGCATGTCTTGCCAGTGCTATCTCATGGACATTACACCTGAGAATGGGGATTCTGGACTGGAACGGTGAAAATGGATTGCACTTCTGCTTCCACATCCAGCCCTAACGTGTTAACACTCCACAGCCGTACTAGTAGCGAGAAAAGCCGATCAAATTTTCCAGGCCATTGCAGAACCAATAGAGCCGTTCATGCAAGAGTTGCATTCTTGTAGCTCACGTGCAAATGCCTCACAGATCTTGATGAGGCAAGGGCAGTGAACTGTCTCCAGACTAGCTCTACATGTTCCACCTCCTTATGCAGTTACATCCATCCATCCATTTGGGAACATAGCAATGTAAAAGGAATGCAGGCGTATCAGAACAATTGCCTAGTTCCTGGATTAGCCAACCAGATCTTTCAGGAAGTCCAGCATGAGGATAGATGGGCACAATCTATGTTTATGTTCTCTTATAGCTGTCTTAGCAAAAGGCTGCTGTCATACTGTCCAGTAACAAACTTGGTCAGTTAATTTTGCTTGTATGGACAAGTACTTTTCTTTTATCTGTCCTGAATCTGTTGCCGGTCAATTTCACATAATGATCCCAAGATACACAGTTATGAGCAAGGGAGCATGCAGTGTCTCTCCACATTTTACACCCTGATTAGTCTTCAGTTTAGTTTTTCCTAGCTTCAAAGGCCAGGGTTTCCATGCTAGATGCAGAAGAGGAGATCTCCCTTTCTTTGATATCAGCACTCTAAATTTTTCTAACAGGGCTGGGACATGATGGGAAGAGATTGTGGGAGTTTGGAAAGAGGCTGGGGTCGCAGAGTCTTCTATACCCCAATTCAAAATCTGTAGAAACTAAATTAGGACCACCAGACCTGGCTGCAAAAATCTAGGCAAACAGTAGGCAGCAGCAAGAAGTTATCACTTTCTGCTTATTTTTGCTGTCAAGACAGGTTGGACCCAGAAAGTGGTGAATGACTCATTGTGGGAGGGTTGTGTACATGCATCCTGGAAGGTGGCTGTGATATGCCCCCTCATTAAGAAGCATACCCTAGATCTGGCCAGCTCCCTGCCTGAGCTGCTGGAGGCCATCTCAGGGTTGGCAGTGGAGTTCCCCAGGCTTATGGTCTTGGGGGACTTTAATTGGCCATCCTCGGGTTTGGCCTTGGAGGCAGCTCAGGAATTCATGGCTACCATAGCAGCCATGGGTCTATCCCAGGTCATCCATGGCCCAATTTGGGACAGTGGTCACACTTCAGACCTGGTTTTTTTGTCAGAGCAGTGGCAGTGTGATCTGATGGGGGATTTGGTATTGTCCCCTTTGTCATGGTCAGCCACTCCCTGGTGTCCTTGAGATTATCCTATGCTGCCCCCTTCTCAGGGAGGCGGGACCTATTCGAACAGTCTGCCCCCAGTGACTAATGGACTCGCAAGGGTTCCAACGGGAGCTGGGAGTTGCTCCTGAGGCCTTGCTGCATGGTCCAGTGGAGGTCCTGGCTGCAGCCTGGAATAAGGAGGCGGCCAGGGCCTTGGACAGGATTGCGCCTGTGCATCCTCTCTTGGCTCATCACCCTTGGCACTCCCCATGGTTTACGGAAGAGTTAAGGGTGCTAAAAAGGACCAAGAGACATCTAGAGTGCTGCTGGCGGAAAACTAAGGACGAGTCTGACCGAGCATGGGTTAGAGCCGCTATTAAGGCCTACCTCATGGTAGTAAGGGTGGTGAAACGTCATCATTTCTCCACTCTTATTGCATCCACAGAGTGTCACCCAGTGGCCCTGTTTCAGGTCACCCAGTCCTTCCTGGGTAAAGGGGGCTTGGAGGACCATCTACAGGGCTATGCAGAGGAATTTGCCCAACACTTGACAGATAAAATCGGTCAGATCCATTTCTGGCTGAGACTAAGCATGATGCAGGTCCGGTGGAAATGCCTGGGGAGTAGACATGCCCAGTTATATGGGAACAGTTTGATCCTGTTGGACCTGAGGAAGTGGGCAGGGTCCTCAGGGCTGCTAGTGTGGCCACCTGTGCATTAGATCCTTGTGCTTCCTGGTTGGTTAAAGCCACCAGGGAGGTGACACTGGAGTGTGTACTAGCAGTAGTCAATTCGTCCTTGCAGGAGGGGGTGTTCCCGATGCCTTTTGAAGAGGCTCTGGTTCCCCCCTCCTCAAGAAACCATTGCTGGACCCCACCCTTCTGGACAGTTTTCGTCCACTTTCCTACCTTCCCTTTTTGAGTAAGGTTGTGGAAAAGGTGGTCACAAAACAGCTTCAGAGGACCCTGGAGGAAACAAATTATCTGGACCCCTTTCAGTCAGGTTTCAGGCCCGGTTATGGGACAAAAACAGCTTTGGTTGCACTTTTAGATGATCTCTGGTGAGAGTGGGATGAGGTCCTCACTCTTCTTGACCTCTTGGCGGCTTTTGATACCATCGACCATGGTATCCTTTTGGGTCGGCTGTGGGAGTTGGGGCTGGGTGGCACAGTTTTGTGCTGGTTCAGCTCTTTCCTCCAAGGCTGACACCAATCGGTGTTGATAGGGAGCGAGAGATCCAGCCCGCAGCCCCTACCTTGTGGGGTGCCTCAGGGTTTGGTGCTCTCGCCACTCCTATTTAACATCTACATGGAACCACTGGGTGAGGTCATCCGGCACCATGGGATGAGGTATCATCAGTTTGCTGATGATACTCAACTATATATCTCCATCCCTGGTGACCTAAGTGATGTTGTGTCTACCCTTTCATGGTGCCTGGAGGCTGTAGGGGCCTGGATGGGAGGCTTCAACTGAGCCCTGGTAAGATGGAGTGGCTGTGGATACAGGGATCCTCAAGATCTAGGAGCTTATCATCTCTGGTTCTAGGTAGGGTTGCACTACCCCAGACAGACCCGGTATGTAATCTGGGGGTCCTCCTAGACTCACAACCCCTGTTCAAAGAGCAGTTGTGGCTAGGAGGGCCTTCATACAGCTTCGTGTTGTGTGTCAGTTACACCTCTTCCTGGATCAGGAGGCCCTCCGTGCAGTCACTCATGCCCTGGTCACCTCCTGTTTGGATTACTGCAATGCACTGTATGTAGGGCTACCCTTGAAGAGTATTTGGAAGCTACAGCTGGCACTAAATGCAGCAGCATGGACAATCTTGAACACCCCTAGGGCAGCACATATAACACCTCTGTTACACGAGCTGCACTGATTGCCGGTTTGCTTCCGGGTTAGGGTTAGCCAACCAGATCTTTCAGGAAATCCAGCATGAGGATAGGAGGGCACAATCTTTGTTTATGTTCTCTTATAGCTGTCTTAGCAAAAGGCTGCTGTCATATTGTCCAGTAACAAACTTGGTCAGTTAATTTTGCTTGTATGAACAAGTACTTTTCTTTTATCTGTCCTGAATCTGCTGCTGGTCAATTTCACATAATGATCCCAAGGTACACTATTATGAGCAAGGGAGCATGCAGTGTCTCTCCACATTTTACACCCTGATTAGTCTTCAGTTTAGTTTTTCCTAGCTTCAAAGGCCAGGGTTTCCATGCTAGATGCAGAAGAGGAGATCTCCCTTTCTTTGATGCCAGCACTATAAATTTTTCTAACAGGACTGGGACATGATGGGAAGAGATTGTGAGAGTTTACAAATGGGTTGGGATCCAGGAGATGTTGAATGACTTATTGTGGGAGGGTTGTGTACATGCAACCTCGAAGGAGGCTGTAATATGTCCCCTCATTAAAACTAACCTTAGATCTGGCCAATTTGGGGATCACCCCATCTCAATCCTTCCTTTCCAGGAGAATGTGTTTGAGAAGATAGTAGGGAGGCAACTACAAAGCACTGGAGAAGCAGCAAATTGTTCGGATCCCTTTCAGTCAGGATTTAGGCCCTGGCATGGGACAGAAAGAATACTGGTTGTACTAGTTGATGACCTTTGCCAGGATTTTGATTGGGGTAGTTGCCCTCTTCTACCACTGTTCTACTGGTCAGCAGCTTTTGATACTATCAATCCTGTTATCCTTTTGATCACCTGCAAAGTTTGGGGAGTGGAGATACAGTGGTTTAATTCCTTCCTTAGGCAGTTTCAGCTAGAGGGAAAGAGAGATCAATTGATACAGAGTACAGTTGCTCAGTGGCTACCAGGTATTACCTACCAGGAGAACACTGGACTTGTGTTCAAGGCCCTGCAGAGATTGCTGCTAATTTTCTGAGTACAAATCCAAGTGCTGGTTTTGTCTAATAAAGCCCTACGTGACTTGACACCACAATATCTTCAGGACCACCTTCTCAACCAGAACTGACTTCTCCAATATGTAGATCAAAATCATAGCAATCCCAGATTTCTATGAGGTAAACGTGGCTGAGCTGAGAATAGGAGATTATGTTTTTCCATCACAGCACCCACATTAAAGAAAAGCTTCCCTTTGGACAGTAGATGGCCTCCCCAACCTCATCCTTTCAGAAAGTGGTAAAGACTGAACTATTTCAGTGGCCTTTGGTACTTGAATAGCACCTTGCTGTTATGTTAAATTGTGAGCTGTTAAGTAATTATCAGAGGATTGCTGTATTTAGGAAAACTGTGATTAGGATAGTAGGTTGTACAGGGTCTGTTTATGATGGCTTATCGATGATATTTACTGTGGATATTTTATCATTTTATACATGACAAGCTGGAATGACATTGGCAACATACAAATCTGATAAGTAAATGAAACTTTTAAAACACCTTTGCTTTCCTGTAACAAGCACTTAAGTTCTTCTTGTTTAGTTCCTGATCTCAAAGCTTTAGTCTATCGACAGCGAAGGCCATCAATATGGGCAACTGCAGATCTCATCACCACCATGGTTCAGGATCTTTTTCTCTGCAGAAGTTAGTTGATTCTGTGGTTTTGCAAAGCTGCACCGTAAGATACTGACACGATTCTCAAAAACCGACCCTTTTGAAATAGAAAAGGCACATAAAGATGGTGTCAATATGTAACAAAAGACTGTAAGGACTTGTTCACAGTGACTTGTCACAACCCCTTGAATTCAAGGCTCAGAGTGGCACATCAGTCCCAGTCTTCCTTTTGACTATTTAGATTCAGTTCAGTGAAATAATTGAAGATAATCACTAATCTGATAACATCTTCACAAAGTTCTTTATGTCCTTTGCCCTGGGAACAGAACGCCTCTGCTTTAGCAGTGTAAATTTATGCCAAAGACACTGAGTATTTTGGCCTGAATAAATAATACAAAGGGAACCATTCTGCATGATTTTGTTCAAAAAGTACATGAACTAATTTATTCTTGCAGGAAAAGGAATGAAAGACATGTATAAAATATAGCTAGATGCTGATTGTGTAGACTGCAGTTCTGGTTGGTATTAAGAGGTAATGTAAGAATGTAGATTCAGTTGAAAGCATGATACTACATATACTTCGGTGTCACATCTTTGAAGAATGGTTGTGTTGCAAGCAGTGAATATCAGAAAAGTTGTTCTGCACTCTATCCTAAATGCAGAATTCAAACTTGAACAAAAATGTAGTGTTCCAGCTCAGTGGGAAGATACTGCAGAAAATAAACACTGAGTGCCATTGCTGTTTTAGCAGAGAACTGCTCAAACCATGGTGATAAGAGCCAACCAGGAGCTGGAATCCAAGCTATGCAAGTAATCTGCAAGTGCTTGTTGGGGGAAAAATTGAGTCTAAGGATGCACCAGGACCTGTGGGAGTGTTATACTTCCAGAAGATTTGAGAAGAAAGGAAAAACAAACCAACAAACCAACAAACCCAGCCTTAGAGAAAAGAGCAGATCATATCAGGAGACCAGTGGGAAGAAGTGAAGTGTGGAAAAAGGCAAAATTCCACCTCAATAGGCTAAGTGAAACCACCGTATGAAGGAACAGTAGCTTCCGTCTGCCACTCAACCTGCGTGGAAATTCACTTTTGTTCCATAAACCTGTGTGAATTGTATATCATGACTGTGGGAGAATAGGCTGAAAGTGACCCCTCATTTGGGAAGAATTTGATGTCTAATTTCAGAAAAAAAGTTGCTGAGGGACATTTGCGCCACAATTTAAGTAGGGAAAGGGGTCAGTTCCAAGTACAGTAACCCAGCTTTCTTCTTTTCTCAACAAATCTGTAGTCTTTTAACACAAGCATCATCTCTCTATGGCAACTGACAATGCCTCACAGACTTTGGCTTATCCCCCCATAGGTGGGATGGAAGATGACCAAGAAGGGCTGTAGACTAGACTGGGAATAATGAAAATGATGATGAAGATGATTTTGATGATGACAGCAACAACAAGAATACATACATCCTAGAAGAAGACAGGGGCAGAGCATTTATGTATTCTATGAACATGTCCATATAGTCATCCGGGATTGGGGGTCTTTACTGTTTATCTATAGTTACTCTGTTACACATACATAGGATCAAAACCGAGAGCATCACGCAAAACCAGCAGATGTTTCAATAAGTCATGGGAAACCAATACAAAATGGATACCTTTAATGGTCCCAGACCACATCTGCGGCTGACACGCCAAGGAAAAGCTTAGATGTTTAGAGGGCTAGGTTGAAAAGAAACTCAATTTGTAACATGGTATCCCCTAAGCATCATTAGAAATCAACCTTAGTTACCCGTTTGTTTTTCTAGAACTTTGATTCATGTAATCCTATGAGATTACATTCCAGAATTTTTTTTAAAAAATCATTGCACATGGAATCCGCTAGATTTTCCCTGCAAGATAAATTCCTTATGCAAACTCTGGGGTATTTACAATCATTCTAGCTTCTGAATCAAACTTAGCATCCATTACATAATTTTGTTCACAGTTTGCATCAGCTCTAAAAAGTCAGGAAAACTTTAAAACATTTTAACCATCACTTCTTCAAAGTATGGTTTTTCAAAAATTGGACTGAAAAGTGTGAATGACTCATTCTCAGCACTTTTTAGCTTACTGTACCTATGGCATTTTCAGTCTAAATGTTTGAAATCTGAGACAATGATAAGTCAAGACAGTTCACTGAGGTCTCGTGTCATGGTAGTACAAAAGGATTAACTTTATAAGCAGCAGAATGTTGAATCTGATACAGAAGATTTTTTTGCAACGTGCCATCCACTTTAATTTATATGTATTAATTGTGCTGATAATCGATAATTGGCATTCTGTACCTGAAAATACGTATTCTTCTCCTTTGAGAGGGCCTCAATGTTTATATCCACAGTAAGCATCTGAGGATGGGGTATAGAGAGACTCTTGAAGTATTAGTTTCTTTGGCCCCTTGTATACCTTCAGACAGAAAGAAAATTCAGAACAGGAGTAGGCCAGGGGCATTTGTCATGATAGGAACCATAACCCTGAACCAAAGACTGAATGTATGCCACCTCCCCATTCCTGTCTGACACCCATCAGTGTCTCCTGATATGTCTCAGGAGGAGGAGCATACCTTGGTGGGTATAATCCTAAAGATGTTTTGTTGCAGATATGGATCAAGGTCAGAGTCCCTGCTGATGCTCATAAATTTGGCCCTCATCACTGCAAAAAAAGAGAGTTTGGTCTCATTGTTTTCTTTAAAATTGTATTGCTTTTGTCCGTCATTGTGTGATCATGTAGCTAAGGTTAGACCCGTCCTCCTTTTTGTCCTCATATCCTCTGTCTAGCAGGCATAGCCTTAAAATCAAATATTGTCTGGCTTTTTGAGTGTCTTGGGGGGGTTTTTGGACTGTTTCCACAACAGTAGTCATTCAAACTTTCGTGTATCGTGACCTTGTAAATTGTCTGCTTCTTTCTTTCCCGTGTCCATCAACAGAGTACTTGAGTCTATCACCAACAGGATCCAAGATTTTTTTCTAATCCTTACCAAAAAAAGAACGTGACTAGGAGAATATTACTGATGATTTACTTGATTAATTTCTTGGAGAAGTCATAGTTCAATGGTAGAGTATCTGCTCTGCGGGCAGACAGTCTTGCCCAATTATCAGTATCTCCACCTAAAAAAAGGTTCAGGTAGCAAGTGCTGGCAAAAGCTTTTCCTTGCCTCAGAAAATCTTGGATGTGATAGACATCTAGCCAACTTGGCATAATGTACTTGTTCTGCTCTTAAAGTTATGATCCCTTTTACTCATAGGAATTCTAGTAACTGAAATTCATACATAATATGCATGGTGTGTGTATGTGCTTCAGCAGTGCTCTGCTACATTTCTTATTACTTTGCGTGCAAGCTAAAGCGTGAGTTCAGAAGTAAAGAAGATACGAGCTTAGGCCATCATTGCAAAGCAAGCACTCAGTTCCATTGTGCGCAGTCTAGGTGGGTGAGATTTCTATTTCTCTGGGTAAGAAGGCCTTCTCTCTGGGTGAATGAATTGTATCTGTCATGGATGAATGAGAAGATGTGTAATTCCCATCCTTCTCAGAAGGATATCAGCCATTTACAAGTAGGACCTTGGATTCTTCCTTCTTTCCAGCAATCCTATATATGAATGAGAAAAGGAGAGCATGAGAATAGGAGAGAGATGAATATGTATTGTGTGAATGTGCAGTGTTGGTGTGTGCATAAGAATTCTTATTCTTATTCTATTCCTCCTTTTCTCTAACAGCTCAAGGCAGCATTTCTCCAGTCCAGCACCATAACCATTACACTACACTGATTGGTTGGATGTGATTTGGGAAAGGCTGCAAAAAGTAAGGCTAGATTTTCCTTTGTTGGAAAAAGTACTTTTGCCAAAGCCAACCAGATGTGTTTGTTTTATACTGGGAAAAAACTATCCTGCCCAAGATGGCCCAGGGTTGAAACTGCAAATACAGATGCCTTTCGCTATGACAGTTGTGATCGCTCCAGGCTCCGTCCATGATAAACCTGATATTTGCTCCGCCATTGCTTCTCTGAAAGAAAAAGGAAAGGGGGAAAAGAAAAGAGAGGGCAGATACATTTTGTAAAAAAGATTTGAATATGCAGAATAATAAGACTGCGTGAAATGAGCCAGATTTGCTTTAGTGAAGCATTTCAAGCTGTTCCAGGTGACCATATATGCTTCACTGCAATGAAGGGATGGCCTGCTTCATCTCAGTTCAGCAATTTGGGGCCTTCAGGATGGCCCAGAACTGCAACACTGTGGACATCCTACCATGCTTGCCAAAGCTGGTACGTCTGGAAGACTTTTGGTATGCAGAGACAGAGGAAGCGGATGTAGGCCTGGTGAGAGGATGGTACCTCACCTGCCACTCACCTTCTTTGCACCTGCTGGCCCAGGCTCTTGGCCAGAGGATGTTGGGGGAAATGAACTGCTGGTGCTGCCTGCTGGGTTCCTTCTGCCACCATTGCCCAAGGCTCCTGAACAGCTCATTTTAGAGGAAAGAAGCCAGGGGCAAGCTGGCAGTGAGGTGACCTCTGTTGCTTTAAGGCCCTGCTTCAAAGCTTCGCACAGCTCCAGAAAATAAGTCTGCCTGTGCCAGACTTCCTAATCAGGACGCGGCTCTAAATCACAAATCTCTCAGTGCTTCCTGGTCTAGCTTGACTCTTCAACTCGGCTTAGCAGAAGAAACCCAGGCAGGGCTTAACGATTTTAGAAATGCAGACCAGAAGGAAATTTTTCAGAACAGTTGACTGTCCCTTGCCAGGGAGAAGAAATCTTGGCTTCTTTCTTCCACCCTTTTATTACAGCTACCTCCAGCCTGTGAACTAACAGTTTTTTCCTCTGCTTTCATGGCTGGTTTACCTGATACGTTTCATTGCGACACCTGGCTTTTCAGTAAGAAGTATTAAATTGCAGAATTCTCAGTATACAGCAAACTCAATGATGCTGGTTAGTCTAGTCCACAGAAGCTTCTGAAAGGAGTAATTTGTTCAGCTTTCATGGCCATAGGAATGATTTTGCAGCAACTGGAAGGTTTAATGCTGGAAACAAAACCTACAAAGTAGAGGAGTGGGGGAAAGATAAGAGATGGAAGGGAGAAAAGTATTCATTGACTCCAAACCTCACCAACTGGAGAACGGCAGCATGCTGCCCGGAGATTTGCTGGTTTGCAGGTGCAGGCCTCTGTGAGATCCCCCAAGAGCACGAGGACAAGGAAGCTGGCGAGGAAAAATCCATGTGGTTTTGTGGGATCCATTGATTGCTCCTTATGAAGCCACTCAGTCAGCCCGGAGGGCTCAAGCATTGTCTTCTTTCTGGAGGAGGCTCTCAGGAAGAGGGTTGAGTGAGAGAGCACCAACTGTGGACGAAAGGCACATTGTGACTCCCAGTTGGAAATGATAGTATCGTTGACTACTCTGCTTCCAGCAAAGAGACAGAGGGGAGGTTTTGTGGGATGGGAAGACAAGGCAGGCTCCAAAATCAGGGCAGGATGATTGAAATAATGAACTGAAAGGTAAGGGAGGATCATGGGTTTTTCATCCTGTGGGGCAAATTCAGTTTTAAAGCTATGTTTCTGCGGGAATATCTCCCACCCTTATCATTATGCAAGTGGGAGTCTTAACAGGGCCGGGATCCCAAGTCTGAGCTGAAGAGAAGAAGAGTGTGACAAGTCAGGCTCCAAGGCCCATCTATGCTTGACCAAGGAGGATTTCTAAAGTCAGATGTTTCTATGCCAGTTCAGGAAAGGCAGTCACCTTCTAAGGGGAGACTGGGGCTGAGGCATGAAGGAAGGCACTATTGTTGGAGTAGGTCCAATCGGGTAGCAATCACTGTCTGGATAGAGGCGGGTTATTTTTCTTAGCTTCGAGTCAGTCATGACTTCTGGTGACTACAAGTTCAAGTCCGTGCATTTTCTTGCCAACATTCTTCAGAAGTGGTTTGCCACTGTCTTCTTCCTAGGGCTGAGGGAGTGACTGGCTTAGGGTCACCCGGCTAGTTTTTGTGCCTAAGGCAGGACTAGAACTCCATGTTTCTAACCCCATGCCTTTACCCACTACAGCAAATTGGCTCTCCTGGATAGAGTTTAATTTGCCAGAAAAGAAAGAGGGTGTTTTTTTCCTCACCTTATTCTCTGCTGTTCGTTGGACCTTCTCCAGATGCAGACTTTGTCTCCCAGCCTACCTTGCTGGTATTTAAAGCTTCCCCCTCCCTGCCCCCCCCCTGCAATTTTCTCTTGCCTTGATTTTCATAGGTTGTCGTTCAAGCTAGCTACACTTGGTGTCTCAAAGAACTGGCAGCATAATATGTTCCCATTTGGTTTGCTGAGTGAGATAGACTTCTGGAAACCAAGTTTGGCCACAGTGTATGTTATGTTAATGTTATGTTAATACTGAGCTTAAAAAGTAATTTTGTTGTTCATCTAGTTGTTGTTTTTTTATGAGCTTGCTAGAGTTTCGTTTTGGGACAGAGAGAACAAAATGGAATGTGTAGGAATAAATAAGAACTGCAAAATGGTGTTTTCAGTTTCCAAAGGCTCTGTCCACATTCATCAGAGCACAGTCATATCCTGACAACACTGGTCTTCTGGCTTCTCAACGCTGCTCTCCTCTCATCTCTAGCTTTGAGTGAGGCAGCCTTAAGTTACTGTTAGGTAGACTGGTTTTAAAGTAGTACCTCCTCCCCCCCGCCACCCAAATTGATTCAATGCCACCACAACCTCTGGATGTGTAAAATCTGTCAAGCTTTGTCAGGCTTTCTTTTGCAGGTGTTTATTTTGTTTTTGTGCCTTCGAGTCAGTGTTGATTCCTGGCGACTGCCAGGACTAGTCCCTGCAGTTTTCTTGGCAAGATGTCAAAGTGGTTCGCCCTCGCCTTCTTCTTCCTAGGGCTGAGAGAGAGAGAGAGAGACTAGCACGAAGCCAGTCTACACTAACTTTATTTAATAGTGAAATACTAAAAAGTTTAACAATTTAATTTTATAAGAAATTAGAAAATAAAATGAAATTATAAGTTATATATCTGAATTGTGGAATGAAGAATTGGAATATCCAGTTTTGGAGAGTCACTGGGTCCAAGTGTTAAGAAATGTCAAATATCTTTATGACCTAAAAATGACATTAACTCCTCAGAAAGCATTGGACCCCTCAAAGAAGGTTTAAAAGAGATAGACAATCAATTTTTTATGCTGGTGTTATAAGAAATTTCAAGGATCTTGAACTCATAGGATTTGGTCCTGCCCAGCTATAGCCTTGTTCTGGTTTCAAATTGTTACATGTGCCACGACAATTTTGGGAAGAATGTGTTATTTCAGTATATTCTTAAAATGTGGAGGACTGAATTAAATTTATATTGCTATCTATAGTTATTATATGGATCTTTTTTCTCCCTTTCTCTGTCAATGTTCTTTTTTGTCACATTTAATTTTTTTCATCACTGTCATATACATATATATTTTTTTCTTCACTGTAATCAGTATCTTTTTTCTTTTGCTGTCGGCATTGTACTTTTTAGTATTTCACTATTAAATAAAGTTAATGTAGCTTCAGCTGATTTTATTCTTTTTTATTTCCTTTTAATGCTGCTAGATCCCCCAGGGCTGAGGAAAACCCTTCACCCCCACATTGTTCAGCTCTGTTTCTGTTTCTTTTTCTTTTCTCTCACTACCACAGCAGCTCTTAAACTGATTTTGGAGTGTGTCTGAGCTGATATTATTTAGGAGTGTCTGGTATGGGAAGTGTCACCCTACAGCATGAGATATTTTGCTTTCATAGGGTAACACTGTGATTGTTGCATTCACTAAATGTATTATTTCATGTAGGTGCATGTACATGAAAAACCTTGGTGTTTGGAATAGGGTGAAAAAGCCAGAAACGTTAATTAATGGGTGGATACCAAAGCCTAGAGATTCTGGTAGTATCCAGCAGCATCTCCCTTTCAAGTTAATACAATTTTTTTTAGATATTTTATTCTGCCTTTATTATTTTTATAAATAACTCAAGGCGGCGAACACATCTAATACGCCTTCCTCCTCTTATTTTCCCCACAACAACAACCCTGTCAGGTGAGTTGGGGTGAGAGAGAGTGACTGGATCAAAGTCACCCAGCCAGCTTTCAGGCCTAAGGCAGGAGTAGAACTCACAGTCTCCTGCTTTCTAGTTTGGTGCCTTAACCAAAGGACTAAACTCTCCGGAAGGCACCAAAATGAAGGACTGGTTAGCAAGACTTCTCTCCTGATGCAGTCTTAGATCTGTAATTTGATAGGAATGGAGGAACACATGGATGAAGTCCCTAAACCAGGCAGGGCTTTATGGTATCATTGCCTGATCATTCTCCACTTTGCTTCTTAAAACAAGGAATGTCTGCGAAACCCCATTGTAGTTATTCTTGTTGTTATTGCTTTTTTTTTAATTATCATGATCATCATGTTTCTTTTTTACACCTTCCTTCTAACTTTCAAAACAAATGAAGAACAATTCCTGAAACAGGTTGAGCCCCTTAAAAAATGCTCCTGGAGAAGATGGAGCCCAAATCACCTTACAGTGGGCACGTTACAACAATGCGGTTGCTGTTGGAGAATTCCTTGGAGCCACAGGGCTCAGGATAGAAGCCAGTCCACACAAAACTCTTCTGTGGAGTCCAGGACTCCCTCTGTCCATTGGCGTGGGGAAGACAATGCAATGCCAGGTGCCCTGACTGCACCAGATTCCTGTCTTTGCAGGATGGGCTAAGCACAGCAGCTACTGGCTTTGAAGAGCGTGTGGCCTTCAGCAGCCTCGCTCTCTGCATTCACATCAGTTGCAGAGCCACAGAGCGAAAGCTGTCAGTTGTGGGCCACACGATGGAGTGCAGGTTCAGAAGCACTGCGCTCTATCTTGGGCAAAGAATGCTGAAGTGACTCAATGGAGGCCAGGATCTGAAAGAGAAGACAAGGAGTTTTCATTTGGAACCGGCATCCCACAGAATGCTAGCTGAGCAGAGCTGAGTTCCGGAGCCCTAGCCAGAAAAGGGACTCAGTAAAAATAGCACGAAAACGCTTAGAGCATGTACAGAATCTCAGCTTCCCTTTGCCTGTTTTGGAAAAGCAAAATTCCACCCTTTTGGCTTGCTATTTGGTAGGCGCAAAAAACAAGAATTTGAAGGCTATGAAAACTCAGCAGAATTCTGTCTCTCTGTGTGGGACACAGACAAAGAGAGAAAATGTGTAAATACACACATTATTGTTCCTATTTCTTTTATTTATTTATTTAATCATATTATTGTATTGTTCTATTTTATTCATTCATTCATTTTATTGTATTGTTCCTATTTCTTTTCCCTCTCTCCACAGCTGCATGAAGTAGAAGTAGAAACAAACATTATATGAAGATCTGCATAATTTATATAGCTCCAAGCCTCTAGCTTTTCTATGATTTTGGAGTTTTGCTTTGTTGTCACAGAGAAGTTATAGGTTAAAAAGAACATAGAGACACAGTGCAACCGCATTAGCCTGTCCCAGAATCAAAAGTTCTAGAAGGAAAATAATGAAAGTGCGGTCAGGTATGGTAGCAGTTTATATAGTTATATATGGAGATGAGAAGGTAGAGAGAAGGAAGTATATCTTTCTCTTTCATATTGCTGTAACATTTAATGAAATTCCACATCAGCAGTTTTGGGACACATGAAATAAAGCATTTCTTCATGCAATTAATTATTAATATTGTAATTCAATATTAATAATTACATAATTTTAGGGAACTTGATGTGACAAGAGTGTATGAAATGCTGTACAGCACCAGCCTGAAGGCTCATTCTGATCCAGCCAGTATCTCTTGGGAAGTCCACCAAAGCAGGAGATAGGAGCAATAATAGTATCTTCTGCTTGCATTTCCCAGCAGTTGAAAGTCAGAGAAATTGTGTATGAAGTATATAGCCATTATGATTCGTTGTTTTATCTTCAAAGATTTGTCTACTGGCCATCATGGCAAAAAATACGCCACACCTTCAGAAGAGGAACAGACAAATCCATGTGCAGACGCATTGTACCTCTGAATACCAGATGCTGGAGATACCTTCTGCCATGGCATCTTGCTGGTGAGTTTCTCAGAGATGTGTGGCTGGCCATCAGAATTCTGGACCAGGTACAACATCACCCTGGTTGATGGAACTTACATTCTGATGAGACTTCTAGCACCTGGCATCCCAACCCCTTATGGACTCACCTGAGGGAAGAGGGGTCTTTCTTCACGCCTGAATTTAAGGCAATCACTCATAAGCCTGCGCATGGCTTTGGGGCAATTGCTGGGCACCTTGCTAAGGTCGGGGGACAGATACCCCCGACCGACCATGAATATGATCTAGAAGAAGAGAGATGTACTGTTATTTTAAAAACAACATAGAGAAACTATGCAAAGCAGTTTCTGACATTCTTTCCAACCCTCCAATAATAGCTCCACTCTGGCTCACGTGACCAGTAGTGAGGGGAGCTTAGAATGGAGGAGTTGGCAGCATTCCATGCCATGGCCTAAGGCATTGGAGGCATTTTCCAGGATATTTATCTCTGCAGTTATGGGCTGGATCAGGCCCATTTTTGAACATGAACTTTCTAGGAAAAAGGGGGACTTTCTGTCTGGATAGGATAGCCTCTATCCTTCAAGAACATTTTAGAGAGAGGTGGGACCACCAGTAGAAGATGGGGAGACCCAGCAAGAACCTTGGCTGCTTTGAAAGATCACTTGAGCCCTTTCTGTTGGCTACACTGAATAGCCAGTGAGGAGCATTTGGAGAAAGGATGTGCCTGGACCCATCAAGTCCC
Organism: Liasis olivaceus; assembly: GCA_030867105.1. Classification (NCBI taxonomy): domain Eukaryota; kingdom Metazoa; phylum Chordata; class Lepidosauria; order Squamata; family Pythonidae; genus Liasis; species Liasis olivaceus. The sequence goes on from CM061348.1 coordinate 142,786,963, forward strand.
AGCATTTCCTTCCTTTCTTACCTGGTCCCGGTTGTTGATATGACTATACGGAAGGGTCCCGGAGAGCAGCTCATAGAGAACAACTCCATAGGAGTAGACGTCTGACTGGAAGCTGTAAGGATTGGGGTCCTGCATTCGAATCACTTCAGATGCCTGAGGGAGTCCAGTGGGAAGGCATTAAGATTCACTTGTGGGGTAAGCCAAACCTTTCTTTTTCTGTCTTCTAGAGAAAATGAACTTTCTGCTACCTATCTCTTCTTCTCTCCTCCAACCCTGGCCTGTTTCAAAGCTTTTCCTCCCAACATACACACCATCCAGAGGATGGAACCACTGGGTTGTTCCACTTGCTGCGAACCACTCCAACGTGTCTTCACTGTGGCAAGGCCAAAGTCACCAATCTTCACTGTCAGGCCTTCATGCAGAAAGATATCTGGGAGCAGTAGGTGAAGGAACTTCACAGGTATCTTGGACTGAGTGGCTAATCACTTGTCCAACAAGAAGCACCAAATCTTACAGCTATCCTATTCCTGACCTAAAGTCCCCAAAGTCTGACTTTTGTGTCATGCAGTATCTTGGAAATACTTGCAATTTGCCATGTAGTACAAACCTCTTTTTTCTACCCTGACATACTGGCTCTTAGTTAATTCTAATTTACTCAGACCTCCTAAAACAAAGATCCCCACCCCAGACTGGAGAGCTGCAAGAGAAGGATACTATTAGATTTGAGGTCCCGGTGGATTATGTTCTTAGCATGAAGGTAACTGGGGAAAAGAGACAAGGAATTATTTTCTTTACATAATCATTCATGGGTGTCTCCCACATCCCCGTGTGCCTGCATTCATTTATAGTGGGCATGCACTTTATTATTTTTATAAATAACTGGAGTAAGGGATTCTCTTTTTAGCTGAGTTTTTCTGTTCCCTGATTCAGGCATCTCACCATTTACCACAGGGCCATTTCTGTTTATCAGATCCATTTCTCAGAACTCAGATCCCATGAACATACAGGTGGTCCTTGGGTTATGACTTGCAATGGGTCCTCAGAGTTCTAGCCATTACAGTGCCCTTGCGGTCATGTGATTGCAATCCAGGTGATTGGTGCCCAGCTCGCAATTATGAGCCATGATCATCACAGAGAGCCATGGTCACGTGATCATGATTTCCAACATTCCCTGCTGGTTTCCCACAAGCAAAGTCAATGGGGAAGCTGGCAGGAAGTCAGAAGTCACAGTCACGAGGTCCTTGCTTAACGATGGCAACTTGGACTGCCGGAATTGTCATCACTAAGTGACAGTCACGACATCGCACTTTACAACACATCACTTAGTGATGGCAATTCTGATCCTAATTGCTATTGTAACCTGAGGACTACCTGTACTCCTTTCTCCTTCTATGATACTTAATTTATTACAAACCCACTGGCATCCTATGACCTCTGCCTACAGCTGGTTGGATGTGGTGGAGTTCAACATAATCCTACAGCTCAGGTGCTGATTCTTTAGGCTGTGCCTGTAACACCAGGAATATTGTAGGCCAGCTTTCCCCAGCCTAGATATTCTGGGAGTTGCAGCCCCAATGTAACTAGAAGATGCTTGGTTGGGAAAAACGGTTGCAGGCAGTTTGGGCTGAAACCTCAGCACCAAAGTTGGTTCTGGAGGTCACATGATTTCAAAAAGCCAATCCTAATCACGGTCTGCAAGAGTTCTTACGTTACTTAACCGGACTGCTGCACTGGTGATTTTGGTAGCACATTTAATTAGTCCTGATGTTTTACTGATTGTAAATTGGTGGATTTTTATTGGGTGGTTATGCTTTTATAGTGTTATTGCTTCAAGATTTGGGATTATTTGAATTGTTGTTTGTTGAAAGATGTGCTATAAATAAATGTATTATTTATTATTATTATAAACTCTGATGGATTATTAGGTTTCCATAGCAATTAGCTGAATGACTCTGAATAGACCACAACCAGCAACATTTTTTATGGTTTGCTCTCCTCCTCCTTTGCAACTGCTGTTCAAAAACATGCTGCCTTAGGGCTTGGTGTCTCTGTACTCACTCCATGCCCTGTGCTGTCTGTCGGGCCACGTCAATCCGTTGTACCATCTCCAGTGGTGTTTCTTGCACATGCAAATGCTGATAAAGGCTGTTGCCTTCACACCACTGGGTGATAATGGCAAAGCTGGGGCGAGTCATGAACCCCATAAAGAGCAGTATGTTCACATGACGTGTCTTCCTGAAAGGAAGGAATGAAACAGGAGTCAGGACAGGAGCTTCCTAGGCAAAGTCTCCAGGGTTGGCCTTTAGCTCAGCAAGGTGCCTCCCTCCAAATGGCTGCCAGATCATGCATGTCTTTGGCCTACCTGAGCACCTGCATCTCATTCTTGAAGGCCTGCACCTGCTCACTGGTGGGGTTGGTGACTTTGAGGATCTTGACTGCCACATCCCCATGCCAGCGGCCTTTGAAAACAGTGCCGAAGGATCCAGCCCCAATGCGCTTCTGCAAGGTGACCTCATTCGGGGAAATCTCCCAGTAGTAGCTTGAGTCCCGATAGCCCAAGGATTTCTATGGAAAGCAAGGTGGCACCAAGAGGAGCCAAAGAGAAAGACGAAATGTTTGCAGCCACAATGTCAGCTGTCGCCACAATGACACATTGTTCCCCATACTTCTCCTGTCAAAAACCCTTGGTATCAACCCTGTAGCACCCCTTGGTCCACCCAAACAGCCCTCCCATTACTCTTTCCTGGTACTATGCTTACCTGAGGGATATAGATATTATCATTTCTTGTGGCTACCATTTTGAAGTCAAGCAGCACATGCCAAATTACCCACTTTCCCACCTCAATACTCACAGGCTTCTTCTTGTCTTCAGAAGGAACCTTGCGCTCTCTTGGAGACTCGCCTGGAGATTTCGGGTGTGGGGAACGTCGACCAGGAGAAACAGCAGGAGCACTGGAAACTGGGGGAGCTGGCGGGGTGTGAGGAAGCAACTCAGGCCCACTTATTGCTGTGATGAGAGGAAAAGAGGACTTTACTCCTACGTAGACAACCCTTACAAACACCCACTTCTTTATTGTTAAGAAACTTCCAATTATAAAAAAAAGTTAGATAAAAATGAAGGACTGTATAAAAAGAATTCACAGAAAGCATAGATTGGAAAACCAAATTTTATCCTTCTCATAACAGAATTTAGGATCATCTCAGGAACTGGATTGATATTAATCTCCGGACTAATGAAAGAGCATGGTTTCTTCACACATTGCATGAATTTATGGAACTCATCATCACAAGATATGGCTTAATTCCAGTTGCACATATAAGAAGACACAGATTGTCAGCCAGGATCTGTCCAGTAACAACACATTTATAATATGCTACAGGTTGAATTCAGACTTTCTAAAACAGATACAACCACAAAAATCAGTGAGACTAACTTAAGTCTTCTCTAAGTCCAATTAACAGATTGTCTCACCTTTCCATAAATTTGTCTGTTACTTAGAAAAGTGGGCAAATACTAATGTAGCAACATTAGATTGTGTATTAGAATATATTTTTGCATCTTCCTATAACTGAAAGGTTGATTCTAGGCATTTGAAAAGATTTACATCAATCTCTGCAGAATGCAGAGGAGCAGAAGCTAGGCTGTTCAGATACTATTGGACTCCAAGCCTTAATGGTTCCTGCCAGCACAGCCAATGGTCAGAGGTGATGACAGCTGCAGCCCAACATCCAGAGAACCACATGCTTGCCATCTATGGTGGTAAATCATCTGGATCTCCAGCAATCTTTCTCATCACAAACAACTTGATCCTGTTAATATTAAGAATCTCTGCATGTGTGATAGCAAGCTAGTGCAGCCACTATTGCTTGATGCTGTTCTCCCCTAACCTTTCCATGAAAGACTGTCAGTGCTAAATCATTCTCAGATATCATTATCCCTGCTCCCTGACCATCTGTGCCTACAGTACAGAGCAACCCACAGAGAACACCCATCCATCTCCAAGACACCCCATTCAATTACTACTTTGTTGAAAAACTCACCCTCTGTGTTGTGGTTCCTGGATATGATCTGGAAAAGGAAAAGGAAGACTCTGTGCTCAGTGGCTGTCTAAAAAGAACTAGGCTCTCAACACAGCAAGTTGGCTTCCTTGCGCTTTGATATCACTTTTTCTGCAAAGCATTAGGCCTAATTCATACCGAGATAGTAAACAGATAGGACTATACTATACAATTTCAGAAGGCGCCCATGTGAATACTTCTATGTTCAATTCCATCCCCAGAGAAAGCCAAATGGGTTAAGGATCTTCTCCACATAAAAAGTAGAATGTCATGGATTCACCAAACTAATTTAGAATCCTGATTTCCCACATCTAATTTTCTAGATACAGGAAATGTATGGTGAACCATTTCACCCGAGTAGAATCCATCTATAGGCTGAAAGATACCAGCTCAAGATGCTTTTTAAAAATCTGAATTCAAGTATCTTATTTGAAAAAAGACAAATGACAAAATCCAGTGAGGTAAACTACATCAGAATAATTAAGTTTTAGGTCTACCTTTCAGAGGTTGATGGACCAGTAAAATGGACCCCAAACTGTATGTCAGAATAAGAAACCTAGTTTTCAGGCCTACTCTTTTTGAGACCTATGATCTCTTAACTGGGAGATAAAGATACTTAAAAAGGTACCAAGTATCTTGGGGAGATGAACCTATAAATAAGTATGCAGCAAAACCCGCATGTTTTCATACCTAGACAAATTTTGGCCAATAGGTATTAGCTCACTAAGACCACTCTCTGGATTTCACACTTGCTGCAAAGCCATATGGGTACTTGTATCTAGGTGACACTTAGTGGGCAAAAATAATCTGAGAAAGAAACATTTCAGAGAGGAGCTGGTGCTCCAAGAACATATGGGCCTCACCTCTAGGATGCTGCTGTCCACAGGGCTGGTGGTGCTGATCATATGGACATTTGGGGTAGAAGTTGAGCGGTGCCGTTGTAGGCACCCGTCACCATGAAGGGTGGGAAAGTTGAAGGTATCTTGACTGAGGGGTGACTGCTTGTTTGAGCTGCAAAGGAAAAGGAGGATAAGAGTCATTCACTTTCTTTTTTAAAAAATAATTTTATTGAAATTTACAGATACATAGATAAAAAAATAATACAAACAAAGGAAAATGTATAAAGTTAAAAAAATAAAAAAGTGCAGAGAAAAATAAAAAAGGAAAAAATAATAAAAATATATAAAGAAATGACAAATGCATTTCTTCATCAAGACAAATGCAAACAATTTCAGTAACATATCACCTCCTCTGACACTTCAACAAAAACAGCTCTTCTTCCCATATCTCATCTCTTATCTATAAACAAATTTTAAAGCTTCATTCAATCCCAGTCAGCAAAAGGCCATTAAGAGTTATGAGAAATAACATATATATTTTAGCCTTAATCAAATAACCCAATTTTATATTCTTTTCCTTTTAACATAGTAATTAATCACTTTCTCTTAAAATACAACAAAGGATCTCTTCTTCCCCATATATTAGCTCTTATCTATAAACAAATCTTTAAAACCTCATCATTCAGTCCTAGTCAGGAAAAGTCCATTAAGAGCTACCAGAAAAAACAACATATATATATTTTAACCTTGGTCAAATAAACCTACTTTGTATTCCTTCCATTTACCTTTAAGAATCTTGAACTTTATTCCCTTTATATAGTGTCTGAAAAGTTGATCTCTTCCCATTTTCTCTTTATCTCTTCCCAGAAATTCCTTCATAAATTTAACATGTATCTTTTGTAAATCCAAGATGAGAAAGTCATCCAAGTCACTCTTCTGATTTATTATTTGTATGTCCCTTTTAATTATTAAGCCATTAGCCAGTTTCATTTGTAAATACAGTGCAACATCTTTTTCCATATGATTCTTGTAGCCTGACATTTTTAAATCCATTTTCAAATCCACATTTGAATCAGCCTCAGTCTCTATTTTGTCCAGTAAAATCTGTTCCTCTTTTATGACTTCTTTTTAATCCACTTTTATAATAATAGACAATCTTAAAAATAATTTCTGAGTGCATTGTTCCCAAACATCCTTGAATTCCTCCAGATAGATTAATTTGCTCCATTCTGTATTAATGGGTCCCTTCTCTTTTAATTATAATCTTTAGTTCTTTCTGGTTCCCTCTAGTGTCCAACCTGCAAAGTCCTCTCTTATCATATTTTCTTTCTGATCAACATTTTTCCATGGGAAGGTTCCTTACTTTCAAAATCTTCATATATTTTTTTAATAATTTTTTTAACAACTCATAGGAAGGATTCTTGTAATTAATTTCAAATCTTATTTCAAGTCCCCCTGGCCCCTTAGTCCGTTTATAACTTTCCAGAATCAACGTTCTAATCATCCTTTTGCTGTTTATTCCAAAATAAGAATTTTTTAAGTCCTTAAACTTACATACAATTTATTTCATCAAGGATAGAAGGAAGCTCACCTTTTGTAATGAAACTTGCCTTTTTGAAGGTTCTTAATATCCAAAAAGTGGTTATCAAGCAATTTCCAAAAGTGATTAAAAAAGGAAGTATGCAAACCCAGTGTCCTTATGAAGGCTCTGAACCACAGCTTAGGCAAAGATGGCTATTCCCTTGGCTCCCAGAGCTCTAAAACCTGCCTGAGACTGCTGTCTTATGGTCTCTTTGCAGGGAGCCACTGTATGGAGTGCTTGTGGGCAATCCTGGTCCTCTCCTTGCTTTGGAGAGGGATTCCGAGGGGCCAATCCATTTGCTGGCTCCTTGTTCCACCATGGTTGTCAGCTTCACATCTGACACTGCTTCCCCGTAAGTCCAGAGTTATTCACTTTCCAAATGAAAAATACTTAAATATCAAGACTACACAGTTATTCTTAAATACATCATGTGAGTTCTCCTTGAGTTTTATTCTTCTTTAGCAGGGCGTACATGTCCGTTCTCCATAAATGAAATCAAGGAATTGTTCCCTTTAAAATATATAAATACCACCGTTTTCATGAACTTCTCAAGCATGTGTTGTGACGGTTGCAATTTGCCCAGATGATGGTCTATATTTTTTCCTCTTAGTTTACAAATATGATGAGTTGGTGAATATTTATTTTATTTCCAAGTTCACATATCATGCTAAACTAATAAGCAGAGTTTGAAAAAAATAATAGCTGGGTTCACATAACATGCTAAGCCAACACCAAATAAACCACATTGTATCTTAGCATGATGTGTGAACCCTCAGCACAACAGAAGAACTTGGTGATGTATTAACATGCATCCTCCCCTTGCAATTATCTACAATTCCCTGGAATTGCTGGCGTTTTCATCTGGGTAGTTTCCAGATGTGTTGAGATAATGACTCTGAGAATTTCTAATGACCTTGCTGCTGTCCTAACACATATTGAGATTACTAGGTTGTGATGGTGGAGTGGAAATTAGGTATTGTTCTCTCTGGCTTCATGCTGCCCCCTGGTGGAGATTTCCAGATCACCTGCCCCAACACAGTTGTCTAATGAACAAGTGTCTTACCTGACTGCTTGAGGGGTCGTGGGTTTGTAGCTATGCTGGACAGGGGTAGTGGGGACATTGTCTTGCAACAATTCATGGCTGTAAACACTACAAGGGAGATAAATTGTTCTCAATACCAAACAAACAGACCAGTTTTTATGAGCTGATCTTCACTGCAGGTGAAAGGGTTGGCCCCAAAGGGAGGGATACTCACGGTTTGTGGGTTGTAGCCAGGTCCACACATACTGTAGGCACTTTGCTACTGCAGTGCTCGTGGAACTTGTAGCCACATGTTTGACAACGGAAGCCATGGAACATGAACTTAAGGCAGAAATCGCAAAAGGCCAAATTGAAGTAGGTCTTGCGGACCTGTCCAAAGAAATGGATCAGAAATGTGAGAGAAGAGGTGGAGGAGGAAGGGCTGGTATCTGCCTGAGGGTGTTCAGTAGGCTGAGAGAGTATGTAGTGAGATTTGGAAAAATTACCCAAAGTCATACCAATTCAGAAACAAGTAAGTTCAGACTTTCAAAAGCCTTTAATGCTCTTGGCTGTAATGGTACAATCCAGTAAGGAGCAGGTGATTTTGCTGTACTGTGTAACCTCAGAGGATCCTTGAGTTGCTATAGTTGGACTTGGGGACAGAGGAAATTAAAGTATTTTTATAGAGATGGGAAACCTCCAGAATAGCAGCTGGTCTCCCATTCCTATCACTCCCTGCCAGTGATAGGATACACAATCATTAATGGAGGGCAGGGCTTTGGTCCAAGAATATCTGCAAGGCTACAGATCTCCCACCCACTTTATACAGTATCCTGGAAAAGGACTATGGTCACTCAAGCAAAATAATATGATTTTGCAGGGTTGTGCAGGACTCACAAAATTGTGCATAGTAAGAGGTACATCCTCCAGAACTTCTACAGAAAGCTCAGCCCCCTCCAGATTGACCAAGTCTGTCTCCCAATCTGTGATGGTTTTTCGCCTGCACAGGGGAAAAAAAAATGTTAAGAGCATCATCCAGCGTTGTGACCCCAAGCTTACCGATCTCATATTCCTCCCCATTCAGCTCTGAAATTGGAGTCCATACTTGCTTCTCGGAGGCAAAACAACCCACTTGAGAGAGAAAAACATATACCCCCAACATTTAAAGTGTATCTACATGTAGGTGAGTTCCATGTAGGTCACTAGTACTCAGGGTGCAGATTTTGGGAACCAAAACATGAAATCCTCTCCTTTGCCCCAAATATTACCTTACTATAGCAAAACTGTTAACGGGTAAACCATCCTCAGCAGGCAGTGAGGGAAACAGGCATCTTTTTTCAAATATACTTCTGTTCTACATTCTCAAGAACTTCTTCCCCCCAAATACTCTCCAACCTATCTGCTTTTTTCTGTATTGCGTTTGGGGCAATGATGGAAGCAGCTCTGACTTCACTGTGGAATGCTGACAAATGTTACAAACAGCTCAGGAGACAAAAGCTGCACAAAAGCTGCACACAAATTCTGTGAGAGAAGGGGGAATTGTCAAATTAGGTGGAATTAGAATCTCACATATGCCTGGAGGGCAAGTGTGCCTTTGAAGGGGAAGTTTTCCTAAAAGAGAGAAAGTGGGCTGTGAGGGAAGACTATGTGGAATAGGAACAGGGCAAATAGGCTAATTGGGGAGAAGTTTGCAAAGCAAGCCCTTCTTCACTCTAAAAATTGGGATCAAATTCAAACTCCAGGTTTAGCAGCCTGGGTCTCAAAACTCTGCTTACTTCATATTTCAGTGACTGGACTGTTCTCTTCCTTTCCCTTCACAACTAAAAATCAGAGCCCCACACTCTAGTAGGCCAAGTTTGGACAACACTGCTCTAGTGAAAGCTGGAGATGGAGTTGCTACTAGTAGGCAGACATTTGGTCTTGTGAGTAATTCCTTGTAAGAACATGTAAAACCCCTTTGGAGTTTGTTTCTGGATATTTATTTATGCTATTTATGGGGAATGCTTGCAAAAACCACAGAGAGGAGACAAACTGAAGATGATCTGCCCATTTTTAAGAGTAGCAGGAGACACCTTTTGGTCCCACACACAACTAACTCAGTTGATGTTTCAAGGGTCCTCCAATTCCTTCTCATATCAACCTCCTCATTGGGGTTACTTACCCATTACCCCTTTTCCTATAGACAACACAGCAGTCCTGGTTAAGTCCACGCACTTTCAGGGCCTTGTCTAGGGAGTCATACACAGTCATACCTGGCCGGATAGTGACCTAGAAGGAAGCAGCAGAACAGTCACGTGGTCAAGGTAGTGAACAGGATCATATTGTCAAATTGGTCCTTCAGTTCCGATTTTCCACTGAGCTCCTATCTGGTTTAAGCTCTACTTCCTCTTCCCTGTTCCCTGTAATATAGATCTCAGAGTAGAAACCACAAACCTAAATAACGCTGCTAAAATGAAATCCATTGTGGTTTACTGAAGCAAGAGGGAATCCTGACATGTAATGACTAATGCATTTATTATGGCAACAGTTGCAGAGCATCCTAGAGGAAGTGGATTATCTTTCTGTTAGGATTCAGACCTGGATATGATGGAAGCTACTGTATGTTGATTGCTGTGGTACGCAACCTCTGTCAGGACTTGTATAGTGCAACTGTGGCCCTCCTGATCTTATCAGACCTCTTGGCAGCATTCATTGCCACTAATCATGGTAACTTCCTGACAAGGTTTGGGAGTGGGAGACACTGTTTTATAGTGGTCCCGCACCTTCCTGAGTAGCCAGTTCCACATAGTAATTAAGGGGGAGGAGTCGTTGTCCCTTGGCTGCTTCACAAGGTCCAGCTATCTCCCCCATGTTACTTAACATCTATGTCAGAAGTCACCCATCAGTTTGGGAGGTTGGACTAAGACAAAATGACTGGCCCAAAGTCACCCAGCCAGCTTTCATGCCTAAGGCAGGACTAGAACTCATGGCCCCCCAGTTTCTAGCCCAACATCTTAGCCACGATGGATTCTGATTATCAAAGCTGAATGGGGAGGAATATTAAATTGGTAGGCTTGGGGTCACAATGCTGGATGGTGCTCTTATCCATTTTTTTCTGTGCAGATACAAAAAAAAAAAAAACGATCACAGATTGGGAGACAGTTATACATCTCAAGCCCTGGTTAAATCAGAAATGCAATGGAAATCCTTATCTGGTGTTTGGAGAGAGCATGGATGAGACTAAACAAGTAGAAACTGAATCCTAACAGGAAGGAGGTACTGTTTGTGCATAGCCACTCTGGCCTGATCATGGCTCTTATGTTGAGCTTAGTTGCAGTTTCCATGAAGGAGAAGGTCCATAACATGGGTGTCCTCCTGGACTGATGGCTTATGCCTGACCAGCAGGTGGAGGTCATGGCCAGAGGAATTTCTGCTCAGGTTCGGATGACTTGCCAGATGTGACCCTTCTTGGAGCGGGATGTTCGTGCAACAGACGAATATGTGCTCTACCTGGGCTGCCTTTGAAAACCTTTCAGAAACTATAGTTGGTTAAAACTATCCAACTGCTTTCTGGAGCGTTAGAACAGTTTTAGTAGAATTAATTAATAGCCAATAGATTTCTGGAATCAATTCAGTGCGCTGGTGCTAACCCATAAAGACCTATATGATTTGACTCCTAGTTTTTTTTTTTTTTAATGTTAGCGGATAAGTTATTTGTTTAGTGCAGTGTTTCTCAATCTTGGCAACGTGAAGATGTGTGGACTTCAACTCCCAGAATTCCCCAGCCAGCATCCTGACTGGGGAATTCTGGGAGTTGAAGTCCACACATCTTCAAAGTGTATGTTTTATTGTTGGGTAACCCAGGAGCCTTGGGATAGGATGGCTTACAAATTTTTGTGATTAATAAAAATAAATGGTATTAGCTTTTGTGATGATAGGGATAATGGTCCACAAAAGCTTATTCCATTAATATTTAAGTTAGTGAAAGATCCTGATGTTGCCAATTTTTTTTTTTTTAAAAACCCTTTAGGGTAGCTAAAAACAGATTTGTGCTGTCAAAGGGCTATAAATTCCACATTGTACTTAAACACAAAGTTCAGAGTTTGTACATTTTCAGTGTATATCTTTTCTCTCAGTAAATCAATATAATTCTCGGTGGCTATAGAAGGAAAATTCAACACATATGCAGATGCCAGCATAAAGCCAGCCTAATCTTGTTCTCTACAGCTGCCTCATGTTATTAGCTATGAAAACTGGAACTAGCTATGAACACTGGAACATCTTCCTGGCAATGATGGTAGACATTAGATGGATCCTCTCCACCCAGGCCAGCCAATGAATGTGCCCACTTGAGTACTTCCTGTCTGCTCTAGGACTTTATCTAAGCAATTCCTCAGGCTTAATCACTGCTTCATCAATGACCCTGAAATTTGTTGTGAAAAGGAAAAGCCATATTGAGTCTGGGTTCATAAAATCCTATGCCCATAAATCTCCTCACCTAGCCCCCCTGCCCCACCCTCAGTGTTAATATTCAAGGCTGGTTGAATATTTGATGTGTAGCTACTTCCTACCTCCATAATTGGTTCTACTATTTTGCAGCACTTGCTTGCTGAGATAGGATAACATTCAACACTTTTGGTAACAGGCACAATTGAACTGAATATGTACAGTAATAATACTTGAAATCCATCAGCACATCTGAAGGAACGTGCTCAGCTGTTCAACAAATACCAGAAAAGCTGCACTTTTTTTCTGTTTGGTTCCTATGTTTTGCTGTTCTGCCATGCCCCCAGAGTCTCAGCCCGTAGGTTGCAGGTAAAAAGCAGGCGAGCAAAAGTGGTCTGAATTTACTCTTCAGTGGGGATGCCTTGTGATCCCAGGAGGTCATGAATGATGGGGTGAGTTATTTTATCAATGATGGTTTGTGACACTGTCATACTAAGGACCTAAAATAATTATTTTAAAGAGAATAGCTAACAAATGCATAGAACTCATGCCTAATCAAATTTTAAAGTGAAACTTCAAAGCCAAAATCCACAGCTTGAAATTTTGGCAGAATTTTATTTTCTTCAAGTACTAGTTTTGGTTCAGGTTTAGTCATGATAATTTTCATCAATGCCAGAGTGGGAACCCTTCTGGCTCCCTGCTTTCATTGAATAGTTGTGCTCAACTTCAGTTCCCTTTCAGTACAAATAAAAATGTAGGTCTCATCCTGTTCAGCCTTTGACTAAGCATTTATCAGAATTACTTATAACTTATTTTTCTAAATTTTAAACTCTACCAATCAAGACAAATTACAAAACAAATTGCTGTTGGTTTTAAAACACTGCCATATAATTATGGAACAACAAAAGCTGATTATTTTTAAAAAACAGATTTATTATAATGGAAACCAGCAAGATTTACTTTCAACTCCAACCTGCAAACAATGGAAACTACATATATTTATTACCACATATGTCCTCCTTTGTCTCTTTCACTCTTCCTCTTTGAGATTTTCCTTCTCTCCCTTTCTGTCTGTTTACTATTCTCTCATTCTCTACCTTCAATTTTTTTTCTTTCCTTAAAAAAGGTAAACAAACATGAAAAGAGTGGTGATTCTGCTCGGCTAAAGCACAGCCCACTTTTGATCCGGCCTTAGCGGGAGTCATAACTCATCATCTTCATGCAGAGATAGAGAACCTGGGATTCTAGTTGTTGCTGGAGTCCCATCATTCCTAGCCAGCCAGGCCAGAGATCATGGAAGTTGTAGCCCAAAAACATCTGGAAAGTGAGGGTCTGCATCCCTGTCTTACAGGATGCCAAGCATTTTAATCAACAGGAAGCACCAGATCTTTTGCTCTGCAGAGCTGTCTGAATGGCTAACTCACCACTGTTCGCTGTTGATTGGGAAGATCCACCTTAATAGTGCTCCGATTCTCAGCCATGGCTCTCCCTCCTAATCTTCTCCTGCAAGAAGCGATCACTGTTGTCAGGCTACCTGAGAAAGGGAGGATGTCCTCATTGTTACCCCCATTTGAAGGGTCTCGATCTGGAGAAGGTGAAGAGAAGCCATTGGAGAGAGAGCCAGAGGAATGTAGGTTGCGCCTCATGCAGGTGATTCTGAGAAAGAAAGACAACAGACCCAAATGGATATAGGAGAGGCACTTTCACCTGTGTGCATGGTGTACAATACTACATAATATGTCCGATCACTGGAAGACAGCAATTTGTTTGCACCCTCTTGACTGAAAGAGGCAAATCAAATGAGGAGAGACTTGTTTAACCTGCATTCCCAGCTTCAGAGAAGTTTCCTGCCTGCCTGCCTGCCTGCCTGCCTGCCTGCCTGCCTGCCTGCCTGCCTTCCTTCCTTCCTACCTTCCTTCCTCTATCTATCTATCTATCTATCTATCTATCTATCTATCTATCTATCTGGGATAACTGAACTCCATGAGCAAACTGTCCAACAGGAAATTTGGCTGGAGTATTATTTCATACCCCTCCCATTCTTGTGGGGAGATCCTGTGAGGAGAGGATGCAGTACATATCTTGTGCTCTAACTCAGCCTCTTCACAAGTGAGGCCCATGCCTTGTTATTTCCGGCTGACCAAGAGACGGATCAGGAAGCATTTCAAACTTTCCCTGAATGCTTGGGTATTTGTCAGTCCCATGCCAGGTTCAATGGGAATTACCATTGTGCAGTCAGATGTTGCTGAATGATAATTCCCAACAGGCTAAGATACAATGCTGGGTCTTTCCAGACAAAGCCAGAAAACAACTTTCTTTGAAAACCCAAAGAGCCTTATAAATCATTGCAGATACTGAGCTGGATGAATCAGTAGTGTGAGTCAATGTAATGCAGCATTTGATGTCCTTACGCTTCCTAATTGTGTTAGGTGAATATTCATCACATCATGGATACACCATCGTGAGTTTTAAATAACTATTATGAGGTTATGGTTTTAAAAAAGGGGGGGAATTGCTGCCCCATTATGATGAACATAGATTTATCACTCAGTGCTATCAGCTGAAGGATCTGTTCTGTTCTGCTCTTCACAGACCCTTATGGTTTCCCGCATTAAGATTTTAGTGCAAGGGTCTCCAATAGTTTTGGACCTGCAAGGAAATTTGGAATATTTATTTATTTATTTATTTATTTATTTATTTATTTATTTATTTATTTATTTATTTATTTATTTATTTATTTATTTATTTATAGAATTGTTAAATACAATAAAAGTATAAAGAATTAAAGGAAGAATAAGAAAAGAAAGAAAAAGAAAGAAAAAAGAAAATATAGAATTATGACTTCTGCCCTTCTTTCTATCAAGTAGTTACCATTTTACCCCTCCCTCTTTTTTTTTTTTGGTAATTCCCTTCCCCTTCCTTTTTAACCCCTTTTAGTCCCCAAATCCATAAATGTCTGTGGGGACGTTTGGAATGTTGAAGGTATGTTAAGGCCACTCTTATAAATCAGGTAGGGCAGAGACACTGATGATAGCCAAGGAATGCGTCAGCAGGAACACTTGCCCCCAGACATTACATGAGGGACCAAGAGGTTGTAGAATCTACTTGAAGTCCTGACTAACAGTGCAATACAGACAGAACTTCTGCAGCTGTGGTAGAACCAGGGACAGTCTCGGTCAGCCAGTTTCTCTGTGCTACCTAGGAAGTTGTTGTCCATCCCCAAGGAAGAAGGGGAAGAAGCTTCACAGAAAACTAGGAATAATCTATAAGCACTGAAAGACTGTACATATGGAGATGACAGAGGCCAGAGAAGCCAAATCCTCTTACGTAAAGAGATTGCACATTAACTGACAAACCCATCTAAGCCATCACTTTACTCACAAAGTAATTATCAACTTTTGCAAAACAGCTGATCCCTTAATTCATAAGTCCCTTTCCTTCACCCTAGTACCCTCCAGACCTTGGACGACATCTCCTATCATCTCTAATCATGCCAGCTAAGGCTGATAGGAACTGAAGTTGGATATCAGGTTGTGGGAGGATGCCATACAGCACATTAGAAAACCTATTTATCAAGGTCCATTTGTCACTTGCTTGATTAAATGGGAGAATAACGGCTCCGAGGGCACCACCAGCACATTAAAGATCATGTGATAGACAGTATTTAATTAAGTGCTATTTTCTTCCTCAGGGAGAAAATGTGGGTAGTCACATAGACGCACAGAACCCAGGGCCTGAATACTACAAATGAAGACAATAAGGAAACAGCAACACAGTCAGACTGTAAGCAGCTTTGGTAAAATAAATATATACACTTGCCCACCCACACCGGCTCATATTCTGAGCAGCATTTGGTCTTCAGCAATGAGAACTTTAAATTTCAACTGCTGTAGACACTCTCTCTCTCTATATATATTTCTATATCTGTGTGAAGCAAGTGGATGATATGCGCGCATACATATATTGCTCTGTTTATGTACATTTTTATCATATTTATAGCTCGCTTGCTCCAAACTAGTCCACAGGGAGCAGCATACACAAATAAATTAGGGTTAATTCTACCTTAGGTCATAAAATTAGACCCTCAAGGGTAAATCCAATGTCCTTCTGTTTTTTGTCCAAGGGTTTTCTGCTCAGCTCTTAGTTTGCAATAGCTGTAGGGACTTGCTCCGGTTTAAAGCCTAACCCTCAGTAGCTACTTTCCTTAGATGAAAATATTTTGCTGTCAAATTGTTCTCTAATGATGTGGGAAGTATATGCACAAGGAATTTTCTATTGAAGGAAACAAATGAGTGGTTTTGTCACTCAAGTCCATGTTAATCATAGGTATCGTAAGCAATAAACTACTACCCCGAAGTAGAAATGCAAGACAGGCGTGTGAGTGGAAATGGTAATTACAAGACTCACCCAAATTGAGAAGGAACTAGCTACAGGATAAATGTCCCTTTAGTAGCTCTTCTTCAATCTGTTTGTAATCAATAATCACAACCCCTTTTTCTATTAAAACCAATTAAGGCAGTTTACAATCAGGATTAGGATACAAAATCCATCATCAGTACACAATAAAACAAAGATTCTCAGTGTATCAGTCAAAAAGGAGACAGTTCCCCAACCTGATGTCTTGTAGTTACTGAAGGCTTCCAAATCTCACATCCCCAGTGAGTATTGCCAATGCTAAGGGATGCTGGAAACTCATCTGGAGAGTGACAAATTTGCCACACCAATCTAAAAGCAAGGGGGGCCAGCAGACATCCTGTGCATCATCTTGAGTGCCAGAGGAGAAACAGCCCTGCAGATTTCAGATATACCCCAATACTTCATTTCTGACAGCAGAGAGGAGCAAAGTTGCACTGCACCTGTCAATCAAGCCAAGTCTCGGCTTAGACACAGCTGCGTCTGGAGTGGAGGCAGATCTTTGTACAGAGATTTTTTTTCCTTATTAACACTAAAAGGAAATGAGGACTGGAGTGAAGACAAGTTCGTTCAGAAAGATCTCTTCAGTGTTGAAATGCAGGTGCTGCAAACAGAATAGCGGCCTCAGTTAAACAAGCTCACTTGGATTAAGCCCTGGTTTTGATTTTATCATCCCAATCTTTCTCAGGAGATGTGCTAGCTAATAGAAGAGAATACACTGATCCACACAGATGCCTTTTTCTTCCCCACTGAACATCAAGTGAACATCCACTCTTTTGAGGCAATCAAGGCAGCTCATGCAGACAAATCCTTTGATGTCATTCACGCTAAACACAGTCCAGTTAAAAGAAACCATTTTAATTTGGTTTGCATGGATGCTGTTTGTGTTTTTTATTATGGCTTTTCACCTTGCAAGATCTTGGACGTATTAGATTTTATTTCTCAAACTAGGGATTTCTTTCTCAACTTCATTAATCTAAGAAATAAACTCCTAAAGCTTCTAGTTGCTCAGCAAAGTAAGCGGCTGGCTCAGGGGGACCAATTTCACATGATGCTAAGATGCCACATTGGAAGCCCAATTCAAATGAACTATGCATGCCCATGAAATGTCCTCAAGCACATGCCCTCACTGCAAGGAAACTGGCTTATGAGAACTATTATGTTTTGGAAAGCCATTAAAAGCCGGTTATTCCAAAGCATCTGGGGAAAAGATTTGTGATGAGGGTATGTGGTTGGAAGTTGTTGGCTGTGTCTTGGGTGCTACTGTTTTGTTTTGCTGTTTGTTTATTTTTATTTATTCATCATCTTTATATGGCTGCCCATCTCACAAACAAGTGACTACTGACTGTTATTTTTATTCAAATGTTGGTATTATCGTTTAAGGCACTTAGAGCTTTGTTTGGATTAGAGTGCCATATAAACTATAGTAACCCCCCCCCATAAATAACCTTTCCCCTGGATCAGGGCCAACACTGACAGGAGTGCCATTAGGACTGCTGTGCGTCAAAGTGTCTAGGGCCACACCCAACTGTGGCCCTACCTAAACACTCTTTACCTCTTGGCAGGTACAAGGGACCAGGTGTACCTGCTCACTTTCACCACTAAGGGAAATTCTTCAGACAAACACTTCCTTGACAGGCAGAAGCAGGAGCAGGAGCAGGAAGATACTTCTGGGGCAGCTGTTTTTATCTAGTCATCTCCATCCCAGGCTCTCTTGGTTCCAGCGAGGAACCAAGTTAGTTAGGGAAGGGAATCCATGGCAAGGTGGGTGGGGAGACTTGTGGAAGAGAAAAATCCACCGACCTATAAAGGAAACCACAACCGTAGGCCACATCCAGGCCAGTTCGGCAACATTCCCGAGGCACAGAGTCTGGTTTAGAGAGTCTGGTTTGGACTCTTGCTCTAACCGCTGGGCCAGGATCCGCCACACCTTTGCCAGCGCGACGCTGGATCGCCTGAACCAATCCCCCAAATGCAACAGAACCCAGGAACTGTCACGCCCCGTTCACCTGCTCAAGCCCGAGAAGCTCCTCTGGGCTAACGGGAAAAGGGCCCCGAGGGCACTTACGGATCCCCGCACCACAAAAGCGATCCTAGAGCGAGGAATGGGCGGGGGTCAGTCAGGACGGCTGGGAGGAGGATGGACGGAGTGAACTGAAGCACCTCCTGCTCACATTAGGGCTCCCACTACGTGGGAAGATACCATAACGGGGGGAGGGGGGAACCGCAGTCCTTACTCTTACCTCAGTCCAGAATGACACGGGGCCACCCATTGCATATGACTGAAGACGCACGCTCCAGCCGCCCACCCGCCCACTTGTCTACCACCGAGGGGTGGAGCTGAACGAGACCAGCGGAATGAAAGAAAATGTAAAAGAAGGAGCAAAAAAAAATCCCTTCCTACCTGTCAGAGAGAAAAATCCACCATCTTGTATGAACGTTCAGAAGGGGCGTGGCCAATGCACTAACGTCACAATGAAGGGAAGGAATCTCCCGGCACAAGGAAAGAGTTTTAACTCTTTCCATGCCATACACGGGAGAACTGAAGGTGGCGAGAAGGTGCCACGCTGGAGATAGAAGATCGAAGGACTGGGCATTTAGGAGAAAACCAGAACTGGTTGCACAGCCACCGGTTTCTTGGAAGCTAGGACACAGCAACAATAACTATAACAAATACCGTGTTTCTACATTAGAGGTTCTATGCACAGTCACATCAGATTTTCAAAAATTGGAGCCTATCCAGTATTACAATAGCACTTGATTTGTTATATACTGTATTTGTTTCAAAAGTTGCTCAAAGCAGGTTGGAGTTTTATAACTAAGGCTAGCAGATCTGGGCTACAAAAATCCGGACGATTACTAGATGTTTTCCTTATCTCTGTGCTTCCCGTGAAGTTGCAGGTAGTTGAAGTTATGGTAAGAAACAGTTGCCCGTCTGGATCCCGACAGAAACTGGTGTGAGTGAATAAAATCACCTGACTTTTTTGCTCAAATCTCTGCAACGTGGTAAATTAGATGTCAAAGAGAGGAATTCTAGGCTAGCCGTCTTTCTTCCTAACATGTCAATAGGTTGGAAACGTTCCACTTTGGAATCCCACATTTTGTAGCCTGAAGAGATCCAGGGCAGATACAGAGTGGGTCTATTTCGGTACCTAAGAAGTGGGTTCCGGTAGTTTAGGATGAGACAGTTACTTGCCCCGATGACAAGGGCAGTCACACAACAAACTTAAGTCAAGTCCAGGACTAGCACAGTCATTCACACAGCAAACTGAACTTGGTTAGCATTAATCCCAGTTTCATGTAGCTTGGTGGGTTATTCAAGACTGAGTTCCAGTGACATCATGAATATACATGCCTGGAGATTTCTTGTCACCAGTGCAGAAGATGTTTGCCATTGACTTGTTCCCCTTCCTTCCTTTCCTCCTTCCCTCCTTCCTTCCTATCAAGTTTATATCCTATAGTCCTGAGATTACTGTGGTGGTCCCACATCTAAGTACTACACATGAAAAGGCCAAGGCTGGCCAGGTGCTGCCACCTAGATGAGTATACAGACCCAGAAAATTCATTGGTTAAGCATGTTGTGTGAATGCAGCCAGTGAAGTTAAAGATGAGGCTTCAGATACCTGTGCAAAACCAGGAACAGGTTCCTTTATAGAATGTCCAGATGCGTGTATTGTGCTAAGCCATGGTTGGCATAAAAGGTTGCAATTAGTTGGAGTCATCAAAGACACTAAATGAATGCCCAAAAGTCATATTATTTTGTCTTGCTAAAATCAAAGCTGCTCATCTGGTCTGATCTTTTAGAGAGGTCCTGTTGCAAGTCCCCCCTCTTTGTGAGGTTCAGAGGTCATGGGCCAGGCCTTCACAGTGGTGGTCCCCATTTTATGCAGTGGCAGCCCTCTCCCCCTGGACCTACTGATGGCTCTCGATCTAAATTATTTGGAAAACAGGCCAAAGCAGCACTGTTCCGGCATGTATTTGTCTCTTAGGACCCTGCTGGTACAGGAGGGATTTTATTGTTGATTGCTATTTATATATGTTTTAATGCATTTTGTAAAACTTTGTTGTACTCTACCCAGAGTCTGTTAGGATTGAGACGGGCTATAAATAGTGTGAAATAAAGGGTTCCCTGTATACATATATATGTCACTATACTTACTTGGCTGCAGAATGAACAACTCCAGATCACTTGTTGACCACTTATTATAGGCCAAGAAACAAATGTAAAAAACATGCTATTAACCACTTCCTGATAGAATTAGTAGGCTCCACACACTTACACCCCCCCCCCCCCGCAAATACAGCAAAGCAAATTACAAAGGCAAATAATTCTGCAACTTGGCCAAGCCAGCCCCTTCATTACTGGGTGCTCTTTTTGTTCAGAAAGTCTCCTTATGTCAAAGGGACTCATAGAAATGATTTTAGCCATGAAACAGAGAGGAAAATATAGGCCACCTGTTCACAGCCCTGATATTCCACAAATATATTAAAAACAATCAACAAATCTAAAGGCAGATACATCCATTCCCATTAAAAAAATCTTCCAAAAATGCCAAGAGAGAGCAAAAGTCCCCTCCAACTGTCCAGATAAAAGGAGGGACAGAGCAGGTGGAATAGCTCAGGGGATGATAACACAATTTCCTCCCAAACTCTTGACTTCTCATAAAGGTTCCCAGGGAGATAAATGGGGGAGGGTGATTAAAAAAACTCACTCTTGGGGTTCATAGCAGTCTCTTGTCAGATCCAACTACAGCAAGCAATCTTTTGGAGTTGATAGGCATGTTAGTAGACTTTGGAGCAGACCAGCCATGGATGTTGTCAGGATTTGAGAAGTGGGGAGAAGGAGACTATTCACAAATTATTTGGCCACCAGAAGACAAACTTTCCAGATATTGCTTGACTCCAAGTCTGGAGGACTATATTGCATGTTTCCAGCCCTGATTCATAATATAAGCAAGATCCATGCTTCTCAGACTTCTAAAGGTTAGATGACCCTTTTTTTCTTGGAACTTAGAATCCTTTGAGCTCAATACTGCAAGGCTTCTGACATCCATGGGTGTGGCCACTGAAGATGGAAATCTTGATCTACATCAGTCTCTTTCAGACTGATGCTATTTAAATATGTTGTGGTTATAACGCTCAGCCAGAAGTAGTGTGCCTCCAGCCAACCAATCAGACTGGATGGCATGGGTGCATTACTAAAACAAGGAACTATATGAGTACAAAAGGAGACACAGATTTGCATATACATTGGTGTAAAACTCTGAGGAGTGTGGGTGTGTGTCTGCACAGTCTCCTGTCTAGGCATTGTTGGTGGACAACTCCAAGGCCTTTGCCTTCCTTTTTTATGGATCTTTACCTTTAAAATGAACTTGGACAGCTTGTACGAAAGGTGGAAAGCCGCTTTCTGTACAGTAGGACACAGCCAGTTCTACAGCTTAATCAGCCTGGGCAAAAATATCTTGCGCAGCTGCTCCTGGAAGGAGTGGAAAGGGTAAGCAAACGGAGCACATTGTTCAGGAGAGCTGTTCCTCAAAGTAACGTTTGAAAACCAGAACAATTGGTTTCAGAGTTTCCAGGTTGCAAAATAGGTTATTTTTGCAGGCTTGCAAAAATAGCTCCCAGCGGTTCCTTTTAAGCCTTTGAAATGTGCAATATTTTGAGGGCTGTGAAGAAAAGCTAGGCAGGTGAAGGGCTGAGTATTGAGAATCTAGCTGCTTGGCAGGCTTTAAAAACCAGCTACTGATGCTCATATATAGTGAAAACAGTTTGAAAAAAATTGTGTTTGTCCAGGTGACATCTCTGAATGATGTTGCTATCTGCTTAAATTGAAATTTAATTGAAATAACTACATCCATCCTTAGTGAACGCACCTAAGTGTGTGTAAGTGTTTATGATATAGAAAGCTATTTGCCTGTCTCTGTCTAGGCCGGTGTGCCCCGTGCTGGCTGGGGAATTCTGGGAGCTGAAGTCCACACATCTTCAAGGTGCCAAGGTTGAGAAACTGGTCTAGGCAGTTGTACTGTATTGTATACAGAAGATGTATAGCACAGAGTCATATTTACAGAGCAAAATATGGCTAATTATATTTACCTACTGTGCTTCTTCATGTTAGCTCCAAGAAAAACATATTACAGCCAGCTCTAGCATCTCATTGCCAGGTTCAGTATTATGAAAACATGCTATCTAATTTTGGTGGGGGCTGCACATCAGTAGCAGAGAACTTCCTTGGCCTTCAAAAGACTCTGGATTGATTCTATCCCTGTGCCTCCAGCTAATGGCAGGTTAACACATTCTGCTAATGTGTTAACAAGTTTGTTGACTTGTTCACAGTTGGCTGGGCTTATGCCAACTGCTAAAGTAATACCAAATAAATAACAGCACAACTTTGTAAAATGTGTGCATCTGTGTTGGGTATAAAGCTGAGGATATTCTTGGATCTAGTTGGCTATTCTTATCTTCTGGAGGGCCTTTATAAGGAAATGAAACTTCTTCAGGTTGTCACTGGGAGAGGATATTTGAATTATGGTGGCTCTCCAGGAGACATTTTTTATTGATGAAAGAACTTGACTTCTTCTAAGTGTGGGTGGAATCTTAGATTTTCTGTGTCTGACTGCAAAGGGTGAAAGGAGGTAGAGATTCCTATGCAGAGATTCCTATGCAGAGATTCCTTGCCCTGCTCCCTTATCTGAGACTGAAACCCAGCTTTCCTGTCCAACTTGCTTCCACCGCTTCAAATGATGCAATGGCTGACCTCGGTATCTTTCTTCCTCTTCTGTCTTGCTGATTGTGAAGACCACAGAAACATTTCATAATGCGAGTGCCCAGCTGTTGGGCTGAAAAGGGGACAGGCTGTGTTAGTAGACTTGGGGATTCCATCTGAACCTTGCTTGCGTCTGCGTATCCTGAAGCCCTGTTTGAATGCTTCAAACAACAGAGTTAAGGATTCTCTTCCCACCCACCATCTCCCTCATATCAAAAGTGTGATGCAGTAGAGCCATCTTAAAAAGATGTGGAGTTGAAATTCTAGACTACCATGTATGTTGTTCTGCAGCAGGTGAGGAAGGGA
Source organism: Liasis olivaceus (assembly GCA_030867105.1). Taxonomy (NCBI): domain Eukaryota; kingdom Metazoa; phylum Chordata; class Lepidosauria; order Squamata; family Pythonidae; genus Liasis; species Liasis olivaceus. The sequence goes on from CM061348.1 coordinate 142,810,371, forward strand.
AAGTGTTGGAATATGATATATGATCTTGGGCACCTGCATAGCTGTGTCAGCCTCCTTCACCTTTGGATAGCCTGTCATTATGGATGGGCCACTTACAGCCTCCCAGTGCATCTCCCTCCCCCCCGCCCCCAGATTCGAGTTTTGAAATTTCATGGTAAAATGAAAGGTGGGGATGTTTATGCTATTGGTGTCCTGCCTACAAAGTTTTGGAATGGATCAAATTTTCTCATTGGCAACAAGTTCCAGCTTGAAGGCTTGAACTGTGATATGAAGCCTTGGGCAGAGACAATGTTGCTGTGATGTTTTTCTGAGCCAAAACATTCTTTTCCCTCATTTGTTTGAATGTTCTGCTTTATTTTTGGTTGTCTTATTTTCCCGTCCCCGCCAACACACACCTAGTGCACCAGGTGGATATTCAGTTTGGCCATTGTGGAGGATCCCAAACAGTGGCCAGGCTGCCGTTAGAGTTACTTGCAGGGCTGCTAGAAGCAAATTTTGGGGAGGGAAAAGAAAAGAAGCTTGTGCTACTGTTATATACTGGTGCTTTTACCTTCAAAAACAGAAAATCTCTTCTCCTTGGAGAAATCCTGTGCAATGTGTCCCAAATTTTTAATCTGCAGTTGGGACAGAAAATGTCAGAGCATTCTGGTACAGCTCTAAGGCTGTAATGCTAAGGATATGTTTTCCAGTATATTTTGATTAGGTTTCTTTTTAAGTCTAAGTCTGCATATTCTTTTGATGCATGGATATTGAAGAACCCAATTGTATTTATTATTTATTTGAATTTATAAGCCACCCAACTCCAATGGACTCTGGGTAGATACTGATCTGGAGCATGTGCTGAGTGTTCCATTTGTGGATCTCAGTGATTTATGCAATATAAGACTAATGTTGCTTATGCTGGTGATTTTATGCCAAGGAGCTTTTCATGTATTTTTTAGTTCTTCCAAGATAATGTATTGTTGTAAAGTGTGTAATTTAATATACTTTGATTTAACATACATGAACTAAAACTATTTTATAAGAAGTAATGGGGTCTGTGGGTAGAACAGGAGTGGGAATTTCTGGGAAGCTCACAACTGAGGACATGACATCCAGGAGAAGGAACAATCTGTCTCCCCGAGAAGGGATATCCAGGAGATGCAAACCAAGAATATGGAGGTGCCCCCTAAGATGTCAGCTGTTTTTGTCAGGAAGCACACTATTGATGTTCTACCATGCGCTGCTGTCACTGCCAAGGTGAAACCTAACAGAGAAATGGTGAGGAAGACTGAAAGCAGGGTCTGGGAAGGGTTTGTCTATCATGATCTTTACTTGGAGGTCACTATGAAGAACCTATCAACCAAATCAAGTTCTGGACATTGGGAACCCTTCCTGGGGAGCTGTGAACTGGACGGCTTCTAGCTCCATACTTCTGAAGGAATGTGGTTGCTTAGATTCTGTACCTCAGTTTCTTTTTGCCTACTTCTACCGTGAGGACAAGTTCTCCCTGGAAGTGGTGAACAGAAGATCCAACAGCCTTCTAAAGAACCTTTCCCACCATTTCTACCTCTAAAGGGCTGGAAGTTGGTTCCCTTTTTATAACACAAGAGAGTGGGGAGAGACTCAGCTCTCCCCCCCCCCCCCCACACACACTGGGCAATAAAGAGAATCTAATAAATGGTCAAACTTTTTAAAAAGCAAAATCTAGATTATTTGTGCCTAGAGATTTGGAGAAGAGGGTTGCTGAATCCACTGGAAATACCTACATGGGAGAGAATGGGCCATCTGTTCATTTTTCTTCTGGGTTTCTACACTTCAATCTCATTCACACATGGTACTAAGCCAGCATGGGCTGAGTTCAAACATCAAGCAAAGCCACAAACCATGCTTTCAGTGAGATCTGTGGGGTTGGGGTTAGGAGACTAACATTGGCAAGAGGGTGGGTGCGCCTTGCAATCCAAGCCGTGTCTTTCAATATATGTGTTATACAGTAGATGGCCCTTGGATCATGATGCGTGCTTGCCATCTTTCAGATTTTGACTCCCCATGGATGCCCCTGCATGTTTCACATCTGTAAAGGCAGGATTTGTGCTACGTGCCGCACCAAAATGTGGTGGGTATGGGATCCCAGAAGTCTGAGGGAGCCTGTGCTTCAGAATGGCCAACTCTGCCAGCTTCTCCTGTAGAAGCTTTCTTCCTTTTACCTTGTGGTAGAAATAGCCCATGATCTTAGGGCAGTCTTGAGAAGGACACACATGCTGCAGCTGGTGGGAAAAACAGGCCCACTGCATTTCAAGAGGAAATTTGCACGCACTGAGCTCTTGCATTTCCTACCACCACTACACCAGATTACACGTTGATGTAATGATGAGCTTGTCTTGGTAAAAGTTCTGTTAGATTAGAGGCCTGTCTAGGAGATTCCATTCTAGAACAGATGCGTCTATCTGTTAGAAGGCTCATTTGTGATCTCAGCATCCCTCTTCCTTTTGTTTGACTAGCAGAGCTGGTAGTGTCATCTCCTCTATAGGCTCCCTTAACTGTTCTCCATTAGCGAACAAAGGAAATCATGGCCAATTGTTCAGTAGTCAAGATTTTAATCCCAGGGACCCATCAGGCAGGGCATTTAATGTCAGCACTAAAATACAGACAGTAATAAATAACTGCCATTAGTAGCAAGAGTCATGACATATTTAATTTGCTTTTCCTTTTTCAGTATTAAAATGAAGCTGATATCTGAATCAAGAACTGGGGACTTCCCCATCTTCTGTCACATTTATGTCCATCTCATTGTACTCTTGGCTTACTTTCATTTAAATTTGGTTCAGATTACCTATTTCAGCCTATTTGACACAATGTCATACAAATCTACCCCCTCTAATGAATATTGGTATGCGCTGAGTTGTTTGAGTCCCCACAAGGATAACAAGCTGAAACCTAGAAATCCAGATGGTACTTCTAACGTCTTCAAGGCAGCATAATGTGTGCAGCACAGCTATATCACAAACAGCCCAGAGCAGGAGTGACGTTGCTAACACTGTTCCTAGTTGTAGTAAATAGGGGTTCAGATTTGGGATGAGGGGAGGGAGAGAAAAGATCTGCCTAGAATGCCCACCATCGATCCTACCAGCCATCGAGAAGAGGAGACACTGTAGGTGGAGACATCACAAATGGCTCCCGTGTTAATTGTCCTGATTAGTTTTTACTTCTAAAGATGGGCAAGAACTCCCACCTGAATCAGGTCCACATGCACAGGCTAGGGAGGTTCAGGAATCCCATTCCTCACAAATTCTAGGAAGTTTAAATAGAATTGTCACTGGTGCCATTTTTTGTTGAATGAAATTGGAACTGTTCTGTTCCCTCTGCTAGATTTTTAAAATAAATGGCATGATGGTTACAGAACAATTGTGCATCGAAAAAGGAAACAGGAAAAAGAAAAATGGTGAGGAGGTCCAATCACAAGCATTAATTTTCCCTTAAGAGAGAACCAATTTCCCTTTCTGTACCTCCAAAAAGGTGCCACTAGTTCAGTCTTGTCCTGCAGGTGGCGGTATAAAGCCAACCTCAATCTTGAAAAATCTAAGAATCAGATCTGGTTTGTACCAAGATGAGAGACCTCAGGAATTCCTAGGGCTGTAGGCTAGATTGGGAAGTCAGAAAAATGTCGTGGATGAAGGCAATGGCAAGCTGCTTCTATTCTGTAGCCAAGGAAACTGGGAGTTAAGCTGGACTTCTTGTTCTTGGGGATCTGGTGATTTTCCATCATTAACTCTGAATGGAGTAACGCTGCCCCAAGCAGAGTTGGTGTGCAATCTGGGAGTCCTTTCTGGATTCAGGGTTCCACATTTTACCTTCTGTAAAAGCTCAGTGAATAAGACAGAAATATTGAACAATAAAAGGCTCATGTGGAAACACCCTAGGATGGGTGCCCATTTATATAAAACATCAAGCCAGCTGTGAAACTGATAAATATAAATATATATAATATAAATATAAATGTATAGGTAAAGACTCCCTTTCATGAACCCAACTCTTGAAGTTTTTCATGGAGATTTCTTGTCAAGTCCTTTCTTTTTTTAAATTAAACTTTTCAATTTTATTAATTATCTTGTCTTGCTGAACTCTACGTTGGATGAAATATATATATTTTATATATTTTATATAAATTTTATTAAGGATTTTGATTACAATAGCAAAAACTAATACAAACTAAACTTAAAGAAAGAAAAGAGAATAGAAAGAATAAAAAGTGCAAGAAAAAAGAAAAAAAGAAGAAAAAAGAAAGAATATAATAAACAAAAAGAAAAAATATACAAAGAAGTGACTTCTAACCTTCATTACAATAAGTACAGACAAATTTAGTAACTCTTCACCCCCTGTAAGGTTACAAATGAACATCTCTTCATCCCATATCCCATTCTTTACCTATGACAAATCCATGAAGTATCATCTTTTCAATCCTGGTGTCAGCAAAAAGTCCATAAAGGGTTGCCAGAACTTTGCAAAAAAAAAAAGTCTTATTTTAATCTTGATCAAATAAACCAACTTTATATTTGTTCCTTTTACTTCTTAATTACTTAATTACTATTACTTAACCTTAATCTTTAATTCAATCAAATATTGTTGTAGGATTTGATTTCTCTTCAATTTTTCTTTATCCCATTGCACAGATTTCTTCAAGGATTTAACAAGCCTCTTTTATAAATCCAATAAGAAAACATTTTCCAGGTCATTCTCTTGATTTGTCATTTGTAGTTCCCCTTTAATTTTTAAAACTTCAGCCAGTTTCTTTTGTATATCCAATAAAGTGTCCTTTTCTAAATCATTATCTTGGCCAGTCATTTGTAGTTCCACTTTTGGTACTTTGTCTGTCTTGTCAGACAAAATTTGCTCCACATCTGTCATTCCCTTATTAACAACTTTTGGACATAGTCTATCCATACAGCCAGACATCATTATTGACCCTTTTGATACTGTAGCTACTAATTTCTGGCTCCATTCTTCAAAGATCTCTTTAATATTTCCAAAGTTATGATGTTTTGTGTAACCTTGTAAGTCCTAGTCCTAACCAACACCAAAAGCAGGCTTGTATTTTTTCTTCTACTTAGAATCCTTAGTCTCTTCTAGCATCCCATTTCTAAAATCATGAAGTCACTTATCTTTGTTATGACTTAAAATAAGTTAAGATAGCCAAAATAAGTCTGGTTCCCACAAGAAGGTATTTATTTTTTATAGTTAATTCCAAAATCTTACAGTAAAAGTCAATATTCCAAATTTATCTGGACTGTTAATCCATTTATAACTTTCTTAGATCAAAATCTTATTTAGCTTTTTGCTGTTTATTTTAAATTATTTAAGTTCTTAAGCTTATAATTAATTTTTCTTTTGTTCAGAATTAAAGCTAAACTTACCCAGTGACTTTTCAAACTTGTTGTTCTGAAGATCTCTAATAGCTTTAAGATGGTTAGATAAAGCAATTTCTGAAAGTTGTTTAGGTTAGTGAACTTAATGTCCTTTAAAAGGCTCTGCCGCGGTTATGAGCTTGATGATTGATTCCTTTGTCTCCTGGTGCTCAGTCTCCTTGTGAGAAGCACCCATCTGGAGCACATGTAGACAATCTCTCATCCTCTCCTTGTCCAGAGAGGTTCCAAAGAACTGGTTTACTCACTGGTACTTTGGTCTTTGTTGCGGTTATCAGCTCCCTTTTCACAGAGATGTCTTCAGTTCACCTTGCATCTCTGGGCAATTCAAGTGTGCTCACTGAAGGTTGTGTTACTGATTGTGTAGTGCAAACCACAAGTCACCCTGATTGTACTACACAGTGCAATTAATGCATTTCATTTAATGTTGGTTTAGCATGTGAACTCAGCCACTGTGGCTGGTCAGTCATGATTTATGGCTTAGCATGCTGTGCAATCCCAGACATTCTGGGTTAGTCAGCAAATCATGATTCTTAAAAAAGTCACAGCAATAGAGAACCCAGCTTATAGGAAAGCATTTATAATCCAAGTTGGGAATGTCAGTTAGAAGGGATTAATTGAGTTCTACCATTCCCTGGCTGCATTGGTTCTAGCAAGGAAGCTTGAAAGAATGACCTTGTTTAATAGCTTAGAAACTTCTGAGAAGGATAATGAAAGAATTATTATTGATCTGATCTTCAAGCAGATGTGGAGTCAATATAGGGCAAGCCAGCTATTTCTGAAGAAAGTGTCTCTGCACTTTAGCCCTCCCCCCATCCTTTAGGATACTTGTCCCTTTTGTTCATGTCCACTCAAAGACAACCCACCCACCTCAGCTGCAATCAATTAGCAGTGGCCCTCACTGGCCTTTGATTGGTGGATACAATGAGCCAGGGAGATATGAAGGCCAGCTGGAGCAAGGATGCTTATTCCTTTTCTCTCCTTGGGACTGGCCTTGTGGAAGATTGTTTGGTGGTGAGTATTTTTATGAGGGGATGGAGGTTTGTATTCCTTAAGCTGGTGTCCAAAGGATGTTGCTGTTGTGGTGTGTGTGTGTTTTCAATAGCTTCTCTCAAAGGTTCTCTTTATGCTGAGAAGACTGTCAGTCTCTTTCCTTGAGTTCATGCCTCATGCTAAGCCAGTTTTTAGCTTAGCATGGTTTGTAAACTCAGCTATTAAGATTTGTAAACCAGTGTCTGTTGAGCAAACCCTGCTTGTCATAACTATTTCAGCAAATAGTGGTTTAACATAGTATGTGAATCCTGTCTTAGGTTTCTGAGTGTAGTTGCTTCTCCCTCTTTGCATCCTTCTTTAAAACCTGCTCTAGAGGTGTAGTTCCCTTTAAGGAGGTCTAGGAGATGACCTTAACATTGTAGCCTTCATATACTTTTCTGAAACAATTCCATAGGTATGAATGTGGAATAAAGATGTGAGGCTGGGCCCTTGCTGGAACTCGAAGGTTTCCTGCCCTGGTTTCTCACTTTAATGAGAGGCAGCAGAAGCTTTTCCCATCTCTGGAAAAGGCCACTGAGGGTGACTTGCACAAGGCTGGAGTGCCACAGCTGAGCACAGAGTCTAAAATTATGATAGTGTGAATAATCTAAACTGTAATCAATGTAGGGGTAACATTGGCAGAGGAATACTTAAAGGCAGAGGAGTTCCATCACATGCTTGGCCACTGTTCTTGTACCAGCACAAACCTTGTATCTGCACTGCACAAGTTATCCCTCCCTGCCACTTGCCCAGATTACTTTATACATACACAGGTAATTGCATTCATACAACTTGCATCATTTCTATGTGGCCCTTGGGATAGGCTGTCCAACTGCGTAGGAAGGAGAAAGCAATAGGCAGAAGAATGAAGAGGAATGGGTAAAGGCTAGGGGGAAAAGGAAGCTGGAAATTCCTCTTTTGGGCCCATTGTTTTGTATACATTTCACTGCCACCAAATACTGAAGGGAAGTATTTTGAAGGAAAGACAGTTGATCCTTTCAGGGCAGGACAGTTATTGGTGGTTTGCCCTACTTCTTCCAGTTTTCAGGGTGCCCGAGTGTCAAATGGCCAAACTTTGCAATGTTTCCAGAATTTCAGCTACTTCTCAGTTGCTGAAAAATTCCAGTGGCTGATCTGTGTTGGATGAACGTGACACACTCTTCTTCTTCTTCTTCTAGCTTGCAAGGGACTTGCTGCAAGGACCACAGAAGCTTTTAAAATGGTAAGAGCTTTGCTGATGGGTTTGGAGTGGGCTGAAGCCTTGATGAGAGGAGCTATGAGCTGTATTGCACCATGTTCCTTGTGAATGAAACTTGGATTCATAGGCTTCTAAAAGTTTTACAGCAGGGAGTCCCCAGTTTAAGAACAAGTTCTATTCCCAAGGTCTGTCCTTAAGTCAAATCTGTAAGTAAGCCAGAACAGTATTATTGTATAATACTGTGTAAGTAGTATTGTGCAATGAACTTGAACCATTGTGTATTTGACATGAATTTTGCTACAATTGGCTAGGAAGGAAAAAAAAGGCCCTGTTCTTAACTGTGGGTTAACCTGGGAACTGCCTGTATCTTGGGAAGTGACTTTTAGAGGGAGGAACTGGGAATGGAGAAGTCATCTTGGCCCTTTGCCTGTCCACCAGCTACTCCTAACATCCAGTTGTCCTCGGAACATGCATGTGGAACTTGCTAGGATCATGGTAGGGGTTTGAAGGGGAGTTGTGAGAGATCCCCAGTGTTTAACTATTGAAGGGGCAGAGCCCTGCTAAGAATCTTTTTAAAATACTGGTGGGATGACTACACAAAATGTAAGGAAACCTTGGGATTAGATCTGTCTGAACGTTGGGGGAAGAAGTCACTGTATTGTCCTGAAGCCTGAATCAGTGTGAACTTGGTCACTAGCAGAGCTGGGCCATTTTGTCTTTGCGAAGAGGTGCATTGTGACGTACCAATTTGTATTCCTAACCATCTCATTTCATAATCCCCCATTCTGCAAAGACCAAATTATTTCAACCGCTTGGACAGTTGGGCAATTGCCCCAGTAAATGCTACTTTTGGAGTACAGCTCCATGTTTGGAATGAGATGGATCAATACATTTCACTTAAGTGGCTTTCATGAATCAGCAAACATAATTCCAAAGGTGGTTTTGGGTTTCCCCACTGACTCTGGCTTATTGAGTCATTGGTGTCAATGGATGACCAAAAAAGTGTATTCTAACGGTTGTGAACCATAAAACAACTGGGTTTAGGTATTGCACTATGATTTGGTATGCTTAACTCTGGTTTTCCAAATAAACCTCAGTTGGCTGGGCTCACAAGCCAAAATCAAATCAACTGCAAGTGAAGTTTCATTGCACTGATTAGGAGGATTTGAATCTTCACCTTATCACAAACAACTTGTGCTAATTACAGTCTAGAATGGTTGTGCATGCTTGAAAATGCTTTGAACCTTGTGCAAGTATGAGTATGACACCTCTCTGGTATTCATTAAAGCAGCCCAACTTTTATCAGGTTTCCCCTTGTGCCTGAAAATAAGATGCTGCTGCTTTAAGGGGTCTACCAATGTGACTCTTAAAGCTAGCACCATCTTTTTTTAAGATTCTCACAGAAGACGTTAGGGTGCTTTAACGAATTGCGGAGAGAGGCTGTGCTTGTGTGAGGTCACAAAGAAATTTTAAATGTACACTGCCCTATTAAAATCAGTTGGCCTAGGCCACCTCCCACAGAATAAAGCCCAGGTGTACCACTGTTATATCATTGGCATATTGTATGTTGATAGAGATTTTAAGGATGGAGTGGTGGGGGCAGAGGATGTGGAAATCGTCTGAAGATGACCAAAGCTTATGCTTGAATTAAAGTCACTGTGTTCCTGTTTCAGTTAATGAACTCACTAGTCTGGAAAGGCCTGGGCCAGCTTGAAGCCTACATTGGTGCAGAGGAAGGGGTGGCTTTCCAGATGGACAACAGCATGTTCTGGGATTCACTGAGCAGTGGTTTACACTGCACCGTGGAAGGCGTACCTGAAAAGAGAAGGTCGAGCAAATTTTGGCTGATTCCAGCACCATCCGGAAGGGTTATGTTGAAAAACTGGATAGGTTTGTTTCTTGCTGCAGTGGATATATATTCAGAACAGAAAATCTTCCCCATTCAACCTGTTCAGTACTCAAAAAAACAATCCTTGAGGTTTGAAGTGTTTTTCAGGAACAATATGGTGGCCTTCCGGGCCTACAATGGTCTCTTTCTGGCCAGAACGTTTAGAGGATTCAATACGCTGGAAGCAACCAAGTTCTTTCCTGATGAGACCTGTTGTTTCCTACCCCAGATTGGAGATACTGATCTCCCAGTTTTTGAAATCCTACGTGTTGTCCCAAATGATCTCTCCCAGATCCATTGCCACCGGTATTTTGTGGATAAAGAGGTCTTCTGCAACCCAAGAGAGATTCCAACCTCATACACTTTTGGCCTCACTTGGGTCACCAACTCCATTGACAGAGTGATTTGGAACCATCTCTGGGGGCTGGGCTTGCCTTCTTCCTGCAGTTTCAAAATTGAGGATGCAACACCCATTGTGAGGTACACGGAGAACAATGAACAGAACTTTTCTCTGGTGAGGCCAATTGACAAGTTCATAATCAAGAGGGTGGAGGTACCCCCCCAGACCAAAGCAGTGGCAACCCTTTGGGTTGATATACAGCATAATGTGGTTCTACCATTTGTGGCCACGGTCCAAAAAGTGAAAAATTGTGGGTTCCCAGAACGATTTTATGAAAGGGGAGCATGGAGAGGAATGGTCTATAAAAATCTTCGAATAGAAGTTACAATGGAGCCTATTTGTCAGGCTTGCACGATCATGTGAAGCTCTGGAAAGTGCTAGCAGCCTTCCATAATAACCGGGAGCAGCCCACTTCCAAAGAAATGTGGCTACTTGGGTTTTATTATGTCTGGGTCAGTTTTCTTGAAGGATGAGATTACTGCGAGGACTTGGCCCCACCTGTTTTTTTTAGTAGAAGGCCTTCTTCCTCACTGGTAACTCTCTTTAATCTCCTGCACTAGGTGTACAATAAAGATATATTCCTTTTTATGGAAAGAAGGAGCCACAGTTATTCACTTCACGGCATAGGCACAATAATATAAAATTTGTCAAGCTTCTTTGGGACAAAAGGTGTCTGGATTGTTATTTATGCACAGAGATTACAGGAAATGAAGGGGGCTTTTCATGAGTCTTAAGGGAAGAATCAGCACCATATTCTTGGTTCATTTCAGTATTAGACAGCTGGGGATACAATTTAAAGTTCAAAGTTGCCAACCCACCTCATGCTTTCGAATCCTGTAGGATTCTGAATTTAATCCTTGGTCCTTTATTGGACCATATACAGTTCATTGCTTATTTATGCCAGTCAGTAAATTGTTCTTAATATATACTGGAATCATTTGAAAAAAGTAAATTAAGTCTTGGTAAAATATTCTTTTTAACAGCTTCAATTCTTCCTAGCAAAGGCAAGTTTAGTTTTTTTAATCTGGAGGTATCGATCTGGTAAATAATTATTTTAAGATCTCTAAATTACTTTTTGTCAAATACATTCCTAAATATTTGATCTTTTTTATTGTGATGTCCCATTATTAGATGCAGTTATTGCTTTTTTCTCTCTGCTAAATTCCATGTCAATGTTTGGAACTTGTTTTTATTAAAGCAATATTCTGACATAAGATCATTCTGTATATATTCTATTAGCAGTACTAAGAGGTTTTGGGGATGAATATGTATTCCACTGTAAGCATATAATTTCAGTTTATGTTCTTGAGTTGTGAGTTTAACGCCTGCCATTTTATTTTCTTGACTTATTTTCTTTGCTAATGGTTCTAATGCCAGCAAAAATAATGGAGGGGTAAAGGGGAGGGGGGGGGGACCTTGTCTTGTTCCCTTCAGTAGAGAGTATTATGATGATAAAAAGCCATTCACCATTAACTTGGGTTTTTGTTCCTTAAAAATACTGTGTCCATGTGAAAAATTAGGGCACAATTCATCTTTTTCAAAACTACAGCGTGATAGGTCATTCCAAAAAGGCTTTTTCTGCATCAAGAAAGATCATAGCCACTTTTTTGGTTTTATTTATCTTGTCAATAACAAAGTATGTCTGATATTGTCAGAAATGTACATCATCAATGGAACAAATCCAGCCTGATCAGGATGTATTTTGGTTAAAAAATCATTGATTTTCTTTGAGAATATTTCTGTGAAAAGTTTATATTTAATAAGGAAATAGATCTGTATGACTGAGTGACTTAAATCTTTTCCTCGTTTATAAATCAAAGAGGTGAAGCTTTCTTGCAATGATCAAGGAAGTTCTTTGTGCTCCTGAATCTCATTCATTGCTTATGCTAAAGGTTTAACCAGAATTTCTTATAATACAGAAATACCATTGGGTCCTGGAGCTTTATTCAGTTTTAGGGTTTCTTAATTGTCTGTCCAGTTTCATTTTCATGTTCATTATGGATTTGATCCGTAAATTGTAAGTAATGTTTTGTTCAAATATTCAGTTTTTCTCTGATTAGATGTCTGTTTACTATATAATCTGGAATAAGAATAACAAATTGTTCCATCATCTCTTTCATTATGGAAACATGTTTAGTTCCATCCCAAATAGTTTTTTTTAAATCCTACTCCTTATCTAATAGATCAACAACTTGACATTACTTTTTTCAAAGTATTTATGTGATAAAATTCACCTTGTTATTTACTTCTAATTGATTCCATGTTGCTTCTATCTTTTGTTCTAAATCTGAAATTTGGTTGAATTTGTTTGTTCTAATTGTTCCAAATTATTCTGTTATATATCCTACTGATTCTATATGACTTTATATTTGATGGCAGATCGTAAATGCTCTGCTAGCATCTCATATTGTAGATAGAGACATCAAAAGTTAAACTGATTTAGAAGAAGCTCTTTAGTTCCTAATAACAATTCAGTTTAATATCCTCTTGTAATAATGAAAGTTCATTGGGTCTCCACCTTTTTGATCTAGACGTCCATCTATTTAATCTAACAATTATTAGATTATGATCTATAAAATTGTACGTAAGTAGGAGCCTCACCTCCACGCCTACAAGATTGGTTAACAATGATTTAGAAATCCAGCACATGTCTACCCTTGAATAAGTTTTATAAACTAAAGAGTAATTTTTTAAAAATCCTCTCAAATGGATCTAGTGTGATCTTGATGAATTATCCTTACAAGGTTGAGCCTTCATTAAGTCTTCCCCTCTGATCCAAAATATTCAAATGGTGCTTAAGCTTGTCAATCTTATTACTAGCTGTCAGCAGCTGGTCATGCATGTTTCCCTAGAGTCTATGGTAAATGTTTCACTTTTTTCCCCTTCTGTCTGAGGCCACATATTTTTGAGATGCTTACATTCCATCAGAGTTATGTTATTTTTAATGTGTGTCTTTTGAAGGCATATAATATGCACGTTTTCCTTTTTTTAATGTAGTTTTTTTTCATTTTAAATGGATTATTCAGCCCTTTAATATTGGTTGAGAACATTTTAATTTGATTCATGACAATTCTTAGGTTAATTTAGAAAGAAGTACTATCTACTTAGTCCAGTTTTTGATCTTCTGTCTATTCTCAGTCTTAATCCCCCAATTCCCCTTCTGTTGTAGATAAAGACTCAAACATTCTATTAGCATCATCAATAGAAATACAAAAACTTTACCTGCATCCATAAAGACCTTCAGGGGAAATGGAGTAGCCTATCTGTATCTGATCTTTTTATCTCAAAGAACACTTGCCAAAAGACCTCAGGCTTCTACTTTTCTGAAGTATATCTAGAGAGGTTTTTTTGAGGGTGTGTGTGTATATTTGTTAGCCTTGATTCCTGGCAACTATGTGGACTTGTCTATTCAGTTTCTTGACAAAATTTTCAGTTGTTTGCCACTGCCTTCTTCCTATAGCTGAGAGGGAATGATTCCCCCATGGTCATCCGGTTGGCTTTTGTGCCTAAGGCAAGACTAGAACTCACAGTCCCCTACTCTGAGTCCGATGCCTTTAACCCATGCACCAAACTGGCTCTCATATTTGCAAGTACACCTGGTAAAAACTCTATTGTTGTATCTCCAAGTTTTATTACTTTATAATTCCAGTATTGCCTTTTTAGTCTTGAAATATCTGAATTAATGAGTATATCCCATGGCAATTTTCCCCTTTGTGCTGCCCAAGAATTTTGTAGATTTCCTGAATTTTAGGGTCTTACCTAAGTTCAGGTTAAGATAGGTTTTAAGTAAATGTTCTATTTCTCTTTCTAGATCTTCTTTACCAAAACCCTCAGATAGACCTCTAAACTTGTAGACCCTCCAGCTGGAGGACCGGAAGTAAGGTTTGGATTTTGTCCCCACCACTCAAGAATATCATCTAGACTGGAGAACATTTCTGGCTTTTGAACTGGGTCCTGTTTTCCAGCCCTAGGCTACAGAAATAAATGCCGTTGCAAGCCAGCTTTGCTTTTTTTTAGATAACGATTCTGATCATAGGAATTTTGGGGGTTTGCCCGTGTCATTTGTTACCTAAGCCAGAGCTGAAAATAGTTTAATGCAGCCAAATCAAAGTATCCAGTAAACCAGCCAAGTAATTTAATAATAAATAAAAATAAATAAATAAATATAGGCACAAGCTTCTCTCTATTTTTGGTTGTAAAAAACAGAAGCAGAAGGAATCATTTATTTGCCTTTCATAACATCCCAAATTGGCTGCTTTAAATAATGGCAATTTCTCTTTATCCAGCTTTTTCCTTGAGCCTTGCTTTTTCCTATTGTGGGACATACCAAAGTATTCCAGATACCTTAGAAAGTTTGCACTGGAAGCAGGATGGCCTTTGGTTCATCAAGGGTGTGTTTGGATGTAATACTAAAGGGTCATTTTTAGTTCCTGAGAATGTGTATAATTCCCATTTTTCTGATGCAGAACTGGAGAGTCTTATTTGTCAGAGTAAGTATCAGTGGTATAAGGGGGACGCGGTGGCGCAGTGGCTTAATGATGCTGAAAGTTGCCAGCCAGAAATGGTCGACGCTTCAGCGGTTCGAGTCCTGCCTTCGCATTAACAGGGTGAGCTCCTGTTTCCTTCCCAGTTCCTGTCAACCCAACAGTTCGAAAACTCACGTGAGTAGATAAATGGGGACTCTCACCCCGGTGGGAGGAAAAATGCTGGTGGCGCCTTGCAAAAAGGAGTCGGGAGCAGTTGCTGGTAAGCGTGAAAAACCGTTTGCGCCTGAAAAGGGCGTGAAGCAACGGAAACCCCGCCTCCTGCGCTCGCCAGCTGGGCTCTGCTCTAGGAAGGAGGCTCTGGCAAACCACTTCCGAAACACCTTGCCTTGAAAACTTCAGGGACTCGTCCAAAGCAGTCACTGCAGGGTTGGTAACAACTGAACGCAGATTAAAAAAAAAAAAAAATCAGTGGTATTTATGAGTGTAAGAAAGGGAGCTATTTTGTATATTTTCCCTGATTAAGGGAAAGCATATGATAACGTGACTAGGCGTGAATCATGGGCAAAATTGTTTTCTGCAAAAGTGGAGTTGATTGCAATCTATACATGCATGGCAAAAAAAACGGAAGCAAGTAGGTGAATTTCTGTACCTTGGCAGAATGCTTACTAAAGATGGAAAGTTATTATTTTTTTTTAAGATGTGCAAATTCTGGCAGAAAGGAAGATATCTATTGAGAGGAATGGATGTTAAAAAAGTAAAAATGGCTGCATGTAATATGTTCTGCCCACCTTGCCCTATGGAAATGAAATGCCTTGGCAATGGAGAGGGCATCATCAAATGTTACCTGTTCAAATTTGCTTTGAGCTCAGGCAGATTTGATCTTACAAACCTCATACTGAGAGAAGGTGGTGGGGAAGAATGTGGGGGGGCCTTTCTTAACATGAGAGAGAGAGACTGTCTGCAGGAAAGCCCTGGGAACCTTCTCACACTATTTCTATGGAGGAGAATGGCATTTGAGGAACAGAAGATAAGGACAACCTCTTGAAAACTGTTATGAGATGGCCATGGAAAGGAATATCGTGGGTGATATTGGGGCTGATGGAATCTTTGTGAAACAGAGAACCACGTACACAGTTCAATAGAGGATGCCTCTTTGTGAAACTGATGAAATGAGATTAGTCCCTGGATGCTTATAGCATCATGAAGGAACTCACAAGCATTATTCTCAACTATGGGCCATGATAGCCAGAGCCAATGGGATTTTGAATCTAACAACGATGATTGGAGAGGCCCAGTAGTAGGACTACTTTTACATTTTAAAATTCAAATATATCACACTATATTGCAGACTGCAAAACCTACTTTTGTATTAATTGGGTTTGTGGGTATTTTTTTTCAGTTTAAAATTAGACAGTAATAAAGATCACAGCAACTTGAGAGGCATTCAGAAGAGATAAGCAGGGTCTTTTTCAAAAGCAGTGAATAGATTTCTTACAGTGCCAACTTCTGTACAAAAGGTAGCTTAAAATAAGCGTTAAAGAATAACTTACAATTAGTAGTATACAATGTACAAGGAAATATGTATAACCATTTTTGTTATGCTGGAGTGAGTAGCATCTGGTGGGATTTCCAAAAGAATTACAGCTGCTAGGAAAATAGGATGTACCACTTGACTGATAGCAAGCAACTCCTGAACCAGTCTCTATGTGGTGGGGGGGGAGGGGTCAGACCCTGGTTTCCTAACAGGCAATATAGGAGTGTTACATGGGCTAGAAGTCCAGACAAAAATTCCCTGTTCTAGAAGAGGACACATAATTGACTACTTTCCTTCTACTGCTGTGGCTTTAAAAGTACTATGGAATTCGCAGCAGCTTGCATCTGGCTTTAGCCTAACCCACACTGGGTCAGTTGATTTAATAAGACCAATCTGTTTTAGATCTAGCCCACATTTTCTTGGGTACACAGTGCAGAAGAGGGTCAGGTAGGTCTACTGATGTAGAAAGGAAGATGACCCTGATGGAGATATGCAAGATCTGTTACCAAAGCAATGAGGGATGAAGCATATCTTAAGTCTGCAACAGAAAATATGCAGAAGAGGCTCGGACAAATCCCTAATTCACTGGTGTGTAAGAAGTAGGAGGAGGTACAGCACAATCTGACTTGCAAGATTCTGTAATTATAACCACTCTCAATAAAAGTAGATATAACTTTTCTGTGGAGTTGATTTCCTGGTCTACCTAGTGGGGCTGGTCTACCTAGTGGGGCTGACAACTTCCCTAACTATATATAAGCTTCAGGATTCAAGAACATCTATAGCATTCAACACTGCAGCACTGTATTAGTTCTGTCTGCATCTGGGACATCCATAAACACCCACTTGGAAATACATTACAGTGTAATATTCAATTTGCATAAATGGTCCTTTCCAAGAAGATTAACATCCAAATGTGTTCCCACCAGAAACAAGGGCATATCCAATAAGGGGCACCTGTTCAATCTGTTTGTGAGGAACATGAGTACCACAAATTCTGATGGCAAAACAGTATTTGTTGTGAAAGGGGCATGTGGGAAATCCTGAGCAATTTCTTCTTCTATACTTACTTAGAATTTGCTGAGTTGGTCAACAGGAGCTCCTGATTCATCTACTCCAAGTCTAACTCAAGGTGAAACTTGCTCCTGAAGGGTCCTCCTTTCCCAACTATCTTCAGATAGGTTCAGGTTCAGAGAGGGAGAGCAAAGGCAGAAGCCCTTGGTCCCACTGAAATGACAGGGGCCTGGTGACCCATGAACCCTTTAACCCTGCTCTGGATCTTCCAGTCCTGCCAACTATGCCAGGCTGTTGTGGGAAAAATGCAGACTAAATTAAAACCTGAAACATCTGAGGATAGATGCAACAAAGTTATTTTATTCAGGTGCATTGGGCTCTTAACCAAAGGTCTAAGAGCTCCGAGGTCTTCGGAGGCTAAAGATAATGCACCCAAAGGAAGGATGCATAAAGAATGACAATAATCAAGCTTAATATGCAATCCTCAGATTGTGCATACACATCAGATGGAAGATGGTTGTTCAAGTCTGGTAACACTGGTACCTCCATGTTTCTACATTTCTAAAGATAAACTTCCCTTCTGTTTCTTCAGTATTAACAACACAATAGAGTAAGCTTCTATATTTTATTATGCCAACTAATGATGATATCCATTCTTTTCAAGGAAATGCTAATCTGCTTTTTGTTATATGTCCTCTTTCCCCTCCGCCCCTCCGGGTCATAGTGCTTAGGGCTTTTTCATCTCTCCCTTTCCTCCTTATAGTAATTCCATTTACGTGATTTACTACCTTACAAAGTTTTATTTTATTCCACCAATTTTAATTCTACTAATGAGCTTTCTTTAAGGCTTATAACCTCCAGCTTTATATTAGAAGTACTTTACTATTTTATGTTGTATCTATTGGCATGATTAACAATAATGTCTTCTCTATCACAAACATCTCTGCATGTGTTCCTCCTGTCTGCCAAGAGGGTAATCATCAGTTATTCTTGGCTTCTCTTGGGGCTTTGTTACTGAGTGCATCTCTGAAGAATATTTTCCTAGTGGTTTGCTCAGGGCTGTCCACAATCAAATCCTGTTAGGACTTCTCAGCTTGGAGATCATGTTGATGCCTAGGTAAAATAAATATGAAGCTGAGAAGCATACAGATGTTATATTCAGAAGATACAATGGATGCTTTTTGAATAGTAATAGATGCACTTTGTTAGAGAGGAGCTTGGAAATGAATGTCCATTCAGAAAATGTTTGTTCTTATTTTGATAAGTGCATCATCAACTAGTGTCTTCGATGTGAGTGAAACATCATCTTTCAGTTATCAGAAAGCAATTGGTATCATCATGTTTTTCACTGGGATCAGTTCTTATGTTTATCAAATGATACAATGCATGGATGAACCAACATAATGTCCTTAACCGTGTCTCCAAGTTCTTAGTTTTAAAATGGTTTTAAAAAATATTTTGCTTTTTAAAAACTTCTTCTGAATCTGCTAGATCTTGTTGCAACCCTTCCAATTGTTGTTTTTGGCAGTGAAACATCTAGAAGTGACCTTCAGGCCTCCCAATGTGCTCTAGTGAAACTTGGTGTGTGGTTGGAAAGCATATAATATACAGAAAAATGGAGAGTATGTCATTAATTAAGGCTGAACTAGACATGGAACACAGTTTGGTTCCACAGTTTTCCATCATTTTTGTTTTAAATGAGGAGCAGTCTTTGAAGGTTATAACTGTGAATTAAGAAATAGAGGATTGGCCTATCTATGTTCTGATTGATTATTTGATTATGTGCCATCAAACTGGTGTTGATTCTTAGCAACTGTATAGATAGATTTTCTCCATAGCCTATGTTCTGACCTGCTCCTTGTCCATTCATCTACTCTTGCTATAACTAGATAGTGGAAGACTGCCATTAAACGACAGGGCAGGGACCTCATCTCTTCTTCTTTAGGAGACGAAGAGCAGACAGGAGAAGCAAGATCTCACACGCTTTATCACTACTTGGCATGACCTTCTGGGAATCCTAATAAAGACACGGCTTCTTTTTCAGCCCACAAGAAACCTCATACCTTGCACCGTTCTAGAGAGAGAAAGATTCACCGTGCTTGATAAGAATTATAGAGGTTGTGTTTCGAGAGAGCAAGTGGTTGAGAAAGCTGGAACAGATGCACCATGATGGATTTATTTTGTTATTTCAGTAGTTTGTTGCCATAGTTTCTTCCTCTCTACTATAATTTTCATGTCATTCTAAACAGTCTTCTTAGCAACTTACAACAATAAGGCTGTGGGTGGGGAGTTGGCCTAGGGAGAATAGACACTGTGATGTGGATTCTCCCTCTTGGTTCCCACCCTCACCCTGTTCATAGAAGACAACTGCAGACCTTCCCCTTGAGCTGGATGCTGCTTGAATTGAGCAGAGCTACACAGAAGAGCCCCCAGAATCCCTACTGTGCCTGAGACTTTGGAAAGGCTACATAGAAAATGTCACATTTTAGCATATGTATCGTTTTGATTAAAGCAAAATATTGTATCACCCCCCCCAAATATTTTGATTGTGCAAAATTGGGGTACTGGGAAGCTGCAAAACAAAGTGGGGTCCCTGATTGCCACCCCTCCTCTTTAGAAGTTCAATAGTGGTTAGCTATTAAAAATGATAAAACACTTAACTATTAAGAACAAGGTAAAACAGCATGGAAAAAATGATGAGAAATCAAAAATCTGTTCTAAATTCTCTTTTTCACTACACCACTACTTTTTGTCAGATGAAATTCTCTGCTGCTTTCTCCAGACCTAGAAATCTTTCTTATTCTTTGATTTTGGAAGATTGAGAACAGCCACACCAACAGGAGACTGGATGTGACTGAAGCCATGATAGTCGTGGTCATTCACACACACCCCTCTAGCCACAGTAGTGGCCTTTCCCCTGCAAGGTGGGGAGAATTACTAGGATGTCTGAACAGTTTAACATCTATATCTCAAACTTTCTTACAAACAAAAATATGTTACATCCAGAATCACAAATAACTGGGCATGTCCCATCAGAAGCAGGTCTTGTTGTTTCAACAGAACTTCCTCTAAGATATGTTGGGTAGTTGGCTTTCCCAGCCTACAGATGTGTTGCATTTCATTTCCCATAACCTTCAGATCTACAATTTCCAACCATGGAGTCCAACAAGGCTGGAGCACCAGGCTGGGGAAGCATATTCTAGTCTGTTGGAAAGGGTTCTTTCCTCCCTTCATACTTCTGCTCCTTTTAGGTTTGGTGTCTTCCTTTGCTGAGTCTCTTTTTGACTGCCTGCTTGACCTCGATGTTACGGAGACTGTATATGGCAGGGTTGAAGGTAGGTATGGCTACTGTGTAGAAGAGAGAAGTCATCTTGTCTGTCTGTGGGGCATAGGTGTCATCAGGACGTAGGTACATGAAAAGGAGGGTACCATAAAGCACTCCCACAACTGTAAGGTGAGATCCACAGGTGGACATAGCTCGAAGTGAACCTGATCCTCCTACAGTGCAGAGGATTATTCCATAGGAAGCTATAATGATCACCAAGGTGATGCTCTGGATAGTTCCACACACTACTAAAAGCAAGAGCTGGTTAATTTGTGTGTCTGCACAAGCCAGAGCCAGCACTAGAGGGATATCACAGAAGAAATGGTCCAAAGTATTTGCACTGCAGAAGGGCAGGCGGAATGCCATGCTGGAGTGGATCGCTCCAGAGGCTATCCCTGCTGCATAGGAAGCAATCACTAGGAGGTGACAGAGGTGCGGTGGCATGGCAGTTCTATAATGCAAAGGGCGGCAGATGGCCACATATCGATCATAGGCCATGACTGCCAAGAGACAACACTCGGCATCTGAGGCAGCTGCAAAGAAGAACATCTGAAGGGCACAGGCTGGGATGGGAATGGTGTCACAGCCTTTCAAGAGCCCCAAGAGCATTTTGGGGGCTACAGTGCAGCAGGAGCACAGGTCCATCAGGGCCAAGTGGCTTAAGAAGTAGTACATGGGGGTGTGCAAGGCACGTTCAACTCGGATAAGAATGACTAAACCCAGATTCCCTGCCACACTAAGGAGGTAGATAGGCAAGAAGAAGCTGAAGAGAAGGAGCTGAAGGCTTCGTTGGGAAGTGAAGCCCAGGAGGATAAACTCGGTCACCTCGGTGGTATTGTTATGAAGAGTCATTTTGCCTGTTGGAATGAAAAATCACATCAAATCCTTCCTTTCCTCTTCCTACAAGAAATTTAACTCAGTCCTTCTTTTGTCCAGATATTGTTTGAATCTCCTTTCCCTCACTCAGTGAGGATCCACCATTTTCTCAGAGCTACTCTAAAGCACTGGGCTGGATAGCACTGTCTTCCCTTTCTGTGTACAGAATACAACAGGAATAGAAGAAAGTTTAAATTACCACACTGGCACTAGGATAGCAATTTTGCTGCATTTGAAGCTAGCAGGTCATGCATCTATCAACCCAAGCTTTATAGCCTTGAACTAGATGCAGAAACCAGTGGTCAATATGAACAGAAGTGATAGCAAAAATCTGAATGAAAGAACATAGCAACTCTCTAAGCTACGGCAGTTGTGAAAAAAAGGAATCCATTGAACAATGATCTTTTCTCAACCAAGATGCATTCACTGTGCCACCAACCTCCTGCTGCAGGTTCACAATTTTTCTATTGTGCTGGCTTGTATGTATAAAGCATTGCATCTATTGATGCTATAGATAGATGGATAACATAGCACCCAGTCTCCAACTGTTCCTGAAACTAAAGCAATTATCTAATGTATCACAGAAATCAGCCTCTGGTTCTGCTTCTGAGCAATTTCTTTGCATTTTGAGGAAGAATGTTCATCATCATCATCATCATCATCATCATCATCATCATCTTCATATTATTGTTCATCACACAGTCAGCCAGATGCTTAGCCTGGATTTGGCATTTTTATCCACCTATCGAGTCCTTCCCAAGGACCTGGGATAGGCAGGTGTTGTTGTTTGATGGTGTTAAAAGTGTTGTTGCAGGATGTAAGCTGTTCCAAGTAAAGCTGCCTTTTGCAGTTGACTGATGGTGATTTTGTCAATGCCAGTGGTCTTCAAGTGGTGCTCCAGACATTTTGGTATCATCATCATCATCATCATCATCATCATCATCATCATCATCTGTTTATGAGAACTCGTTTATGGAAATGTTAAGGGTTAGGGTGAGAAGGACAAGATGAAGCCCTAAGACTAAAGATTAAGGTATTGAACAAGTGTTCCACACCATTTTCTACAGTCACCTATTCAAGAAGATGGTACCACTGAAACAGTGGTTCCAAGCTTGTTTCTGGCTTAACAGAAAGAAAGACATCAGTGTTAAAAGCTGTAGGTAGATTTAGCAGATAAAATAGGTTAACCCTCTCCCTATCCAGCTCCTGATGCAGATGGTCAATTCAGTTGTCATCAGTTTTCTCTGTTCTTGAAATGGAACATTTCATCCAGCTACTCATGAATGAGATTTGCTGTGGTGAACACTTCTTCAAAAGGATGCCTCTAGATTTTAAATAGTCATGTACTTAAATGAATGTTTATATCTCATGTGCCTGCTTGGGAGGAGGAGCATCAGACTTACACTGATATTTCTATATAAAAGTCCTGAAGTGTAGGACTCTTAGGTTTAGTAATGGCATTAGTAGGCTTTGGATGCTTATGAAATGGAAATAATTAACATTAGAATAAAGGGAAAAAGGTACATATACTCCAACTTGATGTATTCTGCTTCCTCCAACAAATCAGATCCTATAGGCTACGTAATTTCATCTAAAGATCTGGACAGAATCTATCAACCTCCTTCAACTCATCCCACAGTTTGGGAACTTTCCTTATTTTTCTTATTATTTTTCTATCAAATCTGATGAGCCGTCTGATCCTGTCTGTGGTGCCATTAGGACCAGACTCAAGCCAGGTCTAGGGCCCCGTTAAGCAGAATCAACAAAAGATTTACTCCCCCTCTCCCTCCCAATGCAGCAAGACTGACTTACCTTGATTATGAATACACTGAAGTAAAATACATTACCAAGTATACAGAAAGTCCATCTGAAACCATTACTTCTGTTAGCTAATTGTGCCATTGATCCTGATCCCATCATACCTGAGCAAACAGAGTATAAATCTCCTTTATCAGTTCTTGTGTGAAAGCTTTAGCGAGGTGGCTTTGCTTCATGGTTTCTTATACTCCTTTATAAAGTTCTCCACCATCCCCTCCCCTCAGGCTGAGAAGGTGATGTAATTCTTAGTACTTCTTGAAGAAGATCCTTGCAGGGACAACTATAGCTTGTTTCTTTAAATGGTTGGCTGTCTCTACTTCCACAGAGACTTGTTATCTCTTTCTCTCTCCTTCTTTCTAATTAAGGAGATACTGATGACATCTTTTTAAGATGTTAGATTTTAGACCCACAAATGAAAAATCTTGCATACCTTTAAATAAGTATTAATGAGTTTGCCATTCTTTAATAAAATAAGAAAAACAAAGATGGACATTGGAAACATTTTCCATTCTGGGACTTCCAGGGAAGAAATGGTGAACTGAAGACAGCTCCGCTAAACGTGAAGCCGACGACTGCAGCAGAATGTAGAGTCAGTGAGTAGACTGGCTTTTTGTAATTCCTCTCCAGACAAGGAGAGGACTTGAGATCACCCACAAATACTCCAGACAGTTGCTCCTCACAAGGAAACTATGAGACAGTGGTCTCTGGCAGGTTTAGAGCTCTGGGAGACGAGGGAATAACTACCTGGCTGAAAGCATGGTGCCTTCAAAAAGGACACTTCCTTTTCTAATCACTTTTGGACATTGCTTGTTAACTGCTCTTCAGCTATTAGGAACCTTTGGATCAACACGTTTTATAGCACCTGGTGAGTTTCCTTCAATCCTTAGTGAAAGAAATTTTAAATACAAACTTAAGGACTTAAAAAAATTTTTTTTGGAATAAACAGAAAAAGGGTGATTAGAACTTTGATTCTGGAATGTTACAAATGGACTAAGGGTCCAGATGGATTTGAAATAAAATTTTGGAATTAATCGTAAGAATCCTTCCCATTTTGTTTTGAATTTTCTTAAAAAAACATGATAGGATGAAACTTTGAAGGTTGGACACTAGAGGGAACCAGAAGGAACTAAAGATTACAATTAAAAGAGAACACTTAAATTTGACTTATTAATACAGAATGAAGCAAAACATTTTAACCTTGGACATATTGAAGGATATTTTTGAACAATGGACCCAGAAGTTAATTTTAAGACTGTCTGCCTCTATAGATACTGTGTTTCAAAGATGTTATGAAAGAGGAATAAGTTTTACTGGACAAGACTGAGACTGATCTGAAAGTGGATTTAAAAATGACAGCCTACAAGAATGATATGGAAAAAGATGCTACACTGGATATACAAAAGAAGCCGGCTGATGTTTTAATAATTAAAAGAAATTAAATTTATAATTTAAAATTATATTTAATTTTTAAAATTATTTTTTTTAAATTTTTAATTAAAAATTAAAAATTAATTTAATTATTGTTATACAAATAACAAACCAAGAGAGTCATCTGGATAATTTTCCTATATTGGATTTACAAAAGAGGCTTGTTTAAGCTTTGAAGGATTTTGTGAGAGGCGACAAAATAAAAATGGCCAGATTGGGTAATGATGTCCCCCCAGGCTTATGGTCTTGAGGGACTTCAACTTGTCTTCTCTGGGGATTAAGTCTGTGGTGGCTTGGGATATCATGGGTACCATGACAGCTATGAACCTGATCCAGATCATTGGGGACCTGACATAACAGCAGTCACACATGGGATCTTGTTTTCTTGTCAGAACAACAGCAACCTGATGTGGAGTTGAGGGAAATTACCATAACTTCCCTGTTATGGTCAGACTCTCTGATTGCCCTGGAGTGCTCTGGTGCTGCTCCTGGCCATAAGGAGGCAGGACCTATTTGATCAGTGCACCCCAGGTGCCTGATGGACTCTATCAGGTTCCAGAGGGAGCTTGGAGTTGTTCCTGAAAGTCTGGTGGATGATCTGACCAAAGCATTAGTTGTCACTTGGAATGGGAAGGTGAATGGGTCTTGGATTGGATCATGCCTTTGCTATCTTTCTCCTCTTGGGAATCCTGGGGCCTCACTTATTTACAGAGGAGCTGAGGGAGATGAAATGAGAGAAGGGATGCTTAGAACACCACTGGAGGACAATGATGGGTGAACCCAGCGGTGTGATGGTCTGTGAGAATGTCCTTGAGAGACAGGAGGAGGAGGAGCCGCAGACTAGGCAATGGTCAGAGAAGAGGCATCTTAGCCAATAGAAACAATGGGGACATGGCAAATGTCTCAGAAGGGACCCTCCCTAGTTTCTTGGACTGTGAAGGGGGGAAAGATGTACTTTCAGACTTGGGAGATTCTGTTACTTTAACCTTACAATAAAGGTAGTGTTCAGTCCAAACACTGGCACCTACTTGACTATGTCATAGTATGTCAGCGTGATGTACTTAAAGACGTCACCAATACCTGAGCTATGTGAGGTGCTGAGCGCTGGACAGATCATAGGCTGGTCTGGTCGTCCTCAGCCTGCACATAGCTCCTTTACATCATAAACAACCAAGGATTATCAGAAAGTCATTCAACATTAGCAAACTGCAAGACCCAGGCCAAGTCCAATGTTTCCAAGATGTACCTAATGAAAAACTATCCGGCAATTTATCTCTTGTAGGAACCTGTTCTGAAAGTGGACGCAGTTTAAAGATGTCATCACACAGACTGCAACAACTGTACTCAGACTGCAAACCTGGGTGCATCAAAACTGGTTTGATGAAAACCACGAGACCATTTCATCAGCCCTCCAGGCCAAGAACAAGGCCTATGATGACTGGCAGAACAGTCTATCATCTGTCTCAAAGAAAGACAGGTTTAAGCACCTGCAGTCCAAAGTACAGACGTAACTGTGAGAAATGCAAGGCGAGTGGTTGCAGAGAAAGGCTGAGCAGGTGGAACACTATGCAGACATGCATGCCACCACAGAGTTCTTCAGCACCATAAAGTTTATGGTCCTTCTAAATTCCCCCTGCTGTCATCTGATGGGCTGTGTCTGATCACCAACACCAGGAAGGACTGAAAACCCACTGGGCTGAACACTTTTCCAAACGACTGAATAGGCTGCCCACAGTTGATCATGTCTTACAACAGATTCCTCAGCTGCCAGTCCTGGATGCCCTAGATCTGCTTCCCTATGCTCATGAGATCAAGAAAGTGATCTCACAGACGAATTCAAATAAAGCAACAGGTTAGGATGGCATTCCTACTGAGATCTACAAATCACTAGACCCAAGTGCCTTATAGGCATTCCAAGACATATTGGAAGACATTTGGTCCACAGAGGAGATGCCAGATGACTTCTGGGATGCCCTCATTGTGGCTCTCTACAAAAATAAGGAAAGTAAATTAGATTGTGGAAATTACAGGGGTATTTCACTACTGTCCATTGCAGGCAAGATCTTTGCCTACATTTTCCTGAACAGACTTGTCACTGTCTCAGAAAGGAATCTCCCAGAGTCACAGTGTGGTTTTTGCCAGAAGAGAGCACAGCAGACATGATATTTGCCATGAGGCAAGCCCAGGAGAAGTGCATTGAGCAGAACAAACATCTTTACTCTGTCTTCATTGACCTGACAAAGGCATTTGACACTGTAAACAGGGAAGCTCTCTGGATCATCCTGACATGTTATGGATGCCCAAGGAAATTCATGAAGTTGATTCACCTACTCCACCACAAAATGACAGGACAGGTTCTTTACAATGGTGATACATCAGCTGCATTTGCCATTTCCAATAGGGTAAAACAGGGTTGTGTGCTAACCCCAGTCCTGTTCAATCTGTTCTTCACTTGCATGTTGTCATGTGCTGTCCAGGGTCTGTAGGAGGGAGTGTACATCAGGTATTGATTGGATGGCTCTTTTTTTGATCTTCGCTGCTTTAATGCATGGACAAAGTACAGTCATCCAAGAAACCTGCTTTGCTGATTACTGTGCACTCCTGGGGCACAAAGTCAGTGATCGACAGTTGATGCTGAACAAATTCTCAGATGCTGCTATGCTCTTCGGCCTGACTATCAGCCTGAACAAGATTGAAGTACTTTACCAGCCCATGCCGAATACCAACCCCGTAGAACCAAAAATCACTGTTGATGACACCCAGCTGACAAATGTAAACAGCTTCAACTACTTGGGAAGCATCATCTTGAGCAATGGGTCTTTGGACAAAGAAATTGACTCCAGGATCAGCAAGGCCAGCCAGGCACTGGGGAAGCTGCATACTAGAGTGCTCAATCAACACAACATCCATATCTTCACAAAGTCTACAGAGCTGTGGTCATCCCTTCACTCCTATATGGATGTGAGTCCTGGACTCTGTACCGAAGGCACATCAAACAATTGGAGAAATTTCATATGCTCACTCTCTGCTCCATCCTTGGCATTCATTGGCAAGACTGTATCTCCAACCTGGAGGTCTTGAATCGTTCAGAGTCCACCAGCATTGAGTTCCAGATTATCAGAGACCAGATGCTGTGGGTGGGATGCAACATCAAGATGGATGACCACCGTATGCCTTTCCAGTTGCTCGATAGTGTACTGGAGTCTGGGAAGAGACCTCGAGGTTGACCACGCAAGTACTACAGTTGCTGTGAAAGAAACCTTATGCTACTGTGACATCCAACCAAGGGAACTAGAAGCTAGGGCTGCTGACAGAACTCACTGGCAAGCCCTGTGCTATGAAGCCTCCACCGGCTTTGAAGACAGGCACCACCAAAAACTGATAGAAAACTGTGAGTGGTGTCACAGAATAGCACCCACAGTTACTACAAAAATGGACTTCCAGTCCCCCAATTGTGCTAGATACTGTGCTTTCAGACTGTGTCCTCCATGTCCACAGATGAGCTGCACAACAGTGTGTCTTCTTTGAACATGAAGGACTACCATATAAAGGTAGTATTAGTACTCATGGTTAGTGCTTCTTGTCTTGACTACCTCAAAGGGCTGACGCCACTATTAAGGCGTACCTCATGGTGCTAAAGGTGGCGAAATGCCAGTATTTCTCTGTCCTTACTGTGTCTGCACAGAGTTGTCCAATGGCTCTGTTCAGAATGACCCAGTCTCTCCTGTGGAAGATGGAGCTTGAGGAATATGCTTGACATCTGTCAAATAAAGTTGCTCAGATTTGTCCAAGTTGGACTGTGGTCTTGAGGCAGGCCCCATGAAGATGACTGAGGTTTAGTCCTGCATGGTAATCTGGGATGAGTTTGAACCTGTTGGTCCTGATAAAATGGACAGGGTTCTTGGTTCTGTGAGCTGAGCCACCTGTCACTTAGATCCACGTCCTTCCTGATTAGCTAAAGCTTCCCAGGGGATGAAGGATGTAGAGGGAAGAGGGAATGGCTCTGAGGAAGAGTTGCTACCAAGACAATGGTCAGATAAAAGAGGACCAAGTCTGGAGCAGGAATGTAAGCCAAGGAAAGGTCTCAGACAAAACCCTGCCTAGTTCTCATGAAGATAAAAGGAGGGAGGGGGGGAAGCACATTCAGACTTGCAAGATTCTGTTACTATAGCATCACAATAAAAATAGTACTGACTTACATGAAGTTGGAATTCTAGTCTGATCTACCTTGAAGGGCTGACATACATAGTTGGATCCTAGCAGTGATAAATTCATCCTTGGAACAGGAAATAGATCTCCTTTCTGGGGTCCTCAGGGCTTAATCCTTCCCCCCCTCCTGTTTAACATCTACATGAAGCCACTGAGTGAGGTCATTCAACAGCATGGAATGGAATAGCATCAGTATACTGATGATATCCAGATTTACATCTCCACCTTGGGCTGCTAACCAAGTGATGTTTTGGAGTTTCTGTATCAGTGTCTGGGGGCTGTGGGGATCTGGATGGGGAAGAACAGGCTTCAGCTCAACCCTAAAAAGACTGAATGATTTTGGATTTTAGGGCATCCTACATTAGGTAATCTTCCATCTTTAGTTCTGGATGGGGTTGCACAACCCCAAATAGAACCAGTACACAATTTGGGGGTCCTCCTGGACCTAGCTTTTGAGGAACAAGTGGTAGCCAGGGCTAGGAGGGCTTTTGCACAATGTCTTGTGTGCCAACTGTGCCCTTTCCTTCTGGTCAGTTGTGCCCTTTAAAATGGACCAGGAAGTTCTGGTCATGGTCACTCACATCTTAATCCATCCTGAGTGGATTACTACAATGCACTTTACAGGGGGCTACCCTTGAAGAACATCTGAAAGTGGCAACTGGTCCAAACCCTGGCAGAGCAGGCAGTTACTGCCACATCTTGGTATATCCATGTTACACCTCTGTTTTGTGAGCTGCAAAATTACAGAAGGATCTGGTTTTCAGTTCATCATCATAGCATAATGTAATGGGAAGCAGATGGTCACATAATGTTCATATGCTATGAAGCCCAGGAAGAAACCATCAACATTAGCAAAGGGGATTAAAAGATAAAGTTGCAACAGGCTCTCTGTGTAGGAAATGGTCTTGTTCTTGGACAGCAGTATCTGCAGCATTTTTGGGGTGGTTGCAGAACTGAAGCAAATATCCACCAGTGACAGCTGGATGAGGAAGAAATGCATAGGAAGACCACAGACGTGAGCATCACTTGCACTGGTAAATCAACAAGGAAAGAAGAATGTCCTTCCTTACAAGCAGAATTAATCACTGCAGTATGATCCCTCGGATCCAAAACATACTGGTTCAAAAAGCGCTTAAGCTCATAATTATTATTAGCTGTGAGCAGCTGGTCATAGAGGGACATTACATTTTGAGTTTAATAAACAGTTCTTATGAATGTTAGATAGATTATATGATGCAATGAGGAGCATGGATCTGAAAATTAATGTATCAGAGACTAAGTGAATGATTGCAATGTATACATAAATGGCTAAAAAAAAAAAAGCAAGTAGATAAATTTCTGTACCTTGGCAGAATGCTTACTAAAGATGGAAAATTGGTTAAAAATTTAGGAAGTGCAAATGCTGGTAGAAAAGAAGTATGTTGAGAAGAATGGATGTCAAAAAAAGAGTAAACATGGCTGTGTGTGACATGTTATTCTGCCTACCTTTTTATATGGAAATGAAATTCCTTGTGGAATACCAGTGGCTTTGACTTCAGGCAGATTTGATCTCCAAACCTCATACTGAGAGAAGGATGTAGGGAAAAATTGGGGGTCTTTCTTAACATGAGAGAAATGGTGTCCACAAGAAAGCCCTGAGAACGTTCTCACACTGTTTATTTCTATGGAGGAGGATGATGTTTGAGGAACAGAAGGTAAGGGTAGTACCTTACTTTTCTCGAAAAGTGGAAAGTTTGTCATTAATTAGAATTGAATTAGACACGGTATACAGTTCTATGTAATTTTCCACCTTTTTTTGAAATGAGGAACAGCTCTTGCAGGTTACAACTAGGAATTAAGAAATAGAGGATGGGACTACCTATATTCTGATTTAATAATTGATTATGTGCCATCAAACTGGTGTTGATTCTTAGCAACTGTATAGATAGATTTTCTCCAAAACCTATGTTCTGACCTGTTCCTTGTCCATTCATCTACTCTTACTGTAACTAGATAGTGGAAGACTGCCATTAAACTATAGGCAGGGACCTCATCTCTTCTTCTTTAGGAGAGGAAAAGCAGACAGGAGAAGCAAGATCTCACAGGCTTCATCACTATTTGGCATGTCCTTCTGGGAATCCTAATAAAGACATGGCATCGTCTTTCAGCCCACAGCCAACCTCCCACCTTGCACTGTTCTAGGGACAGAAAGGTTCACTATGGAATCCTTTGGGTTCTCTGAACTTGGTTGTTTTCTTGCAAACGTTTCATTAGGCTAGGTTCACTATGCTTGATAGGAATTATAGAGGTTATGTTTCAAGAGAGCAAGTGATTGGGAAGGCTGGAACAGACGCACCATGATGGATAACACTTTTATTTTGTTGTTTCAGTGATTTGTTGCCATAGTTTCTTCCTGTCTACTATAATTTTGGCATCATTCTAAACAGTCTTCTTGGCAATTTACAACAATAAGGCTGTGGGTGGGGAGTTGGCTTAGGAAGAGTAGACACTCTGTGATGTGAATTCTCCCTCTTGGTTCCCACCCTCACCCTGTTCATAGAAGACAATTGCAGACCTTCCCCTTGAGCTGGATGCTCCTTGAATTGAACAGAGCTACACAGAAGAGTCCCCAGAACCAGCTCCCTATTCTGATGCAACTAAAAAGATTGGTGTGGGGAAGAAATTTCCTTAGAAATGCTTAGAAGGTTTGCTAAATCAAGAGCTGTGGGCACACATGAGTTATGAACCAAACCACAGGTGCATCGCAACATTTTCCTCACAATGTGTGCATTGGGTAAGCTTCCAAATATGCATCCCTTTGAAATGGATTCAGTGCAATTAGCTGGAATTCAGATTCAGACCATTTATGCCCACCGTTTCTGATCCCGCTAGTGAACATGCAGAAGACTGCTTTGGCTTGGGAAAAGATGAGAGGTCAATGACAAGACAACTGCCCTTCAGGCAGATCATCCAGGTTCAGTTCCTGGCATCTCCAATTCAAACTGAGATCCATGGCTGCAGCTTGGTTCTAAATTTTCTCTTTTCCCTACACCAATATTTCTTGTCAGATGAAATTCTTTGCTTACTTCTCCAGACTCAGAAATCTGTCCTCTTTTCTTCTTGCTTTGGTTTTTAAAGTTTGAGAACAGCCACACTGACAGGAGACCGGATGTCACTGGAGCCGTGGTAGTGGCGGTCATTAACCACCACCACCCTCCATCCAACCACAGCAGCTGGCCTTTCCCTCGCAAGGTGGAGAGAATTACTAGGCTGTCTGAACAGTTCAAGATCTGTTTCAAACTGCTTTACCAAGAAACAAACAAAATGCATCGCACCCAGAATCACAAATAACGGGACAGCTGTTGAGATGGCTCTAAAGTCATATGTGCAAAGAACGGCGAAACAAGAGAAAAGAGTTATTAAAACTACCCTCAATTTCCCCTCCTGCTCTAATTACCCTCATGGCCCACACTGATTGCTTAAACATAGCTTTCACCTTTTGGGTTTTTTAGATAGAGAACTACACTTAGATTGTCGTATTTCTTCTGAACCTAAAAAGGAAAAGAAAGCATGACAAAACCCACTCTTGTGTTTTTTCCCCTTTTTTAATGAATGATTTTTATTGAAAGAAGATTTCACAAAGATTTAGAAAACTACAGCAACATAGAAGAAGAAATAGAAAAAGAAAGAGATTATAAAAGGGTAAAAGAAAAAGTGAATAACAAAGCGAGAAACAGAAACATATCTAAAGAAGCGACTTCCAATCTTCTTCATAGCAGTTACAAACATAGCAATTACCATCTGTACCCTCCCATACTGCATATCATAGTTTGCTTCTTCCCACAAACAAATCTTTTTAAACAGTAAATCCCCAAATCAACAGTTCATTTTTATTCATTTTCAGCAAAAAGTTTCCAGTCTTATAAAAGTAGTTGTAGTTCCCGCTTTAATAAAAAAAAAGCCAATTTAGCCATTTCTGCAAACTCAGCCATCTTACAATCCATTCCTCCATTATTGGTGTTTCGGTGGTCTTCCGTCTTTGTGCATATGTCTTTTCGCATTGCTGCAGTTACCATATATCAAACCAGTCGTCCATGAGCCTTTTCTAGTTGAGTGTCCATAAGTCCTAATAAGAAAAGTTCTGGATTCATCTAAATGTTAACTTTTAAAACTCTCTGCATCACCATATGTGTTTGTATCCAGTATCTTTTCACTTTTTCACAAGTCCACCATGCATGATAAAATGTCCCTTCATGTTTTTCACATTTCCAACAGCGATTAGAAGTACCTTTATACATCTTAGATAATTCCTCTGATGTCATATACCAGTGGTACATCATTTTAAAAAAGTTTTCTTTTAAATTGTAAGACGATGTGAATTTCAAACCTTTTAACCACATTCTCTCCCATTGATCCATTTGAATATTATAACCAAAATTCTTGGCCCATTTTATCATACATACTTGAATTTGTTCTTCTTCCATTTCAAATCTCAATAAAAGTTTATACATTTTAGCAATCACGTATTCATCATTTGTACATAATTCATTTTCAAATTCCGTTTTATCACATTCTATTCCTGGTACTTTTTTATCTATATTAAATCTTTCTCATAATTGTGCATATGAGAACCATTGAAAACTAAATCCCTGTGCAGTCAGTTGTTCTCTTGATTTCATCTTAAGCTCCCCTTTTTCCTGTACTAGCAAATCTTTACATGTTAACCATTTGTCTTTGCCCACTGTTTCTTTTCTATAAAATGCTTCTTGAGCTGAGGCCAACAAAGGTATTTTCGGGCATAGCCTGGGTTTGTATCTATTCCATATTTGTAGTATGCATTCCTAATATAATGATTTTTAAAATGCATTCCTAATATAACGATTTTAAAAATCTTCATTTACTTTCATACCATAAGTAACCATGGCACCCAAACCTCAGACCATGACCTTCTAAATCTAAAAGTCTCTTATTTCTTAGCAACAGCCATCCCTTCATTCAAACCATCCAAGCAAAATACAGTTTAAAATCTGGTAATCCCAGTCCTCCTTTTTCCTTTGCATGTTGGAGAATCTTCTATTTAACTCTTGTTTTTTCGCCTACCATATGTAAATCTGGATATGTCTTTTTGCCACTGTTTAAGTGGTGCATCAGTTCTCGAGACAGGCATGGTCTGAAATAAGAACGACATTCAAGGTAACACATTCATTTTTACTACAGAAATTCCTCCCAACAATGACAATTGTAATTTTCCCCATCTTAATAAATCCTTCTTAATTTCATTCCATAGTTTAACACAGTTATTTTGAAATAACATACAATTCATGTTAGTTATAATGATACCAAATATTTCACTTTTTTCTCAATCTGAAAACCAGTTTTCACAGACAATTCTCTTTGGTCTTCCATCTTCATACACTATTCTTTGTCAACATCTTTGTTTTTTCCTTATTAATTTAAAATCCAGCCAGTGCACCAAATTCTCTGTTTTTCCATTAATACATCTATCCCTCCTAAAGCATTCTCCAAAATTAAAACCAGGTCATCAGCAAATGCCCTTAATTTATAAATGTCTTTTTAAATGTTCATTCCAGCAATTCCCTTGTCTTATTTCTCTTTTCAAAACTTCAAGAGCCAGAATGAATAACAACGGAGAAAATGGGCATCCCTGCCTCGTTCCTTTTCATATTTCACAGGGCTTGGTCAATTCCCCATTCACAACTATTTGTACTTTGTGTGAAGTACATATTGATTTCAGCCATGCAATAAAGGTCTGTCCGAAATCCATATCTTCCAAAATTTTAAACAGAAAAGTCCAGTTTAAATTATCAAAAGCTTTCTCTGCGTCAAGAAATATTAAGGCAGCTTGTTTTTCATAGTGTTGCTCCAAGTACTCCAAGAGAACATTAAGAACATTAAATTAAGAACATTTCTAATATTATCTCTTAATTGTCTCAGGTAAAAAAGAGACTTTGGTCTTTTATCTACTTTAAATCTTTCCAATAACTGTAAGTAAGAAAACCATTGGCAATTATATCCCTCTGCCACCAGTTCGTCTCTTGATTTTATTTTACATTCCCCTTGACAAAATTCTAGTATCTCACAATAAGTTAGCCATTTGGGTTTCCCTATTATTTCTCATCTATAAAATGTTTCTTGTGCTGAGAGCCACAAAGGTGTTTTTGGGCACAACCTGGGTTTGTATCTATTCCATCTTCTCAAGATGGCACATCTAACATCATGGTTTTTAAAATCCACCTTGACCTTGACTTTATTGTGCCACAGATATTCATGCCACCCACATCTCAGGCCGTGTCCTCCTAACTCCAAGAGCCTTCTATCTCTCAGCAGCACCCACTCTTTCATCCAAACCAAACAGCTAGCTGCAAAATACAATTTCAGATCAGGTAAACCCAATCCTCCCCTTTCCTTTGCCTCTTTTAACGCCTTAGATTTCACTCGTGGTTTTTCCCCCTGCCATCTTGCTGACTGACAAATTAAAACAGAAGAAAACACCATTTAGGTGGGATAAAATGGAAGGAGTGATTTTGACTTTTGAGCAGCAGAGATTTTGACTTACTGTATTTTTCTGACTATAAGACGATACTTTTTTCTAAAATCCTTACCCTAAAAATTGAAGGGCGTCTTATTCAAGGAAGTCAGCCGAAAATCGCGCAGTTGCAAAACTGCCCATACTTTGTCTCTGCAGGCAGGCTTCCTCCTATTGCTAGCCTCCAATCACGAGTGAAACAGCTTGTCTCCCAAACAGACTTCCTCCAATCACGAGCCTGATGTAACTGACGTCAGCTGATGCTGAACAAACCAATTAGAGGAAGTCTGCAGAGACGAGCTATCGGCAGTTTCACTCATGCTTGAATGTAATCAGTTATGCAAAAGAGCCTGGAAATAGAGCTGCAGAGAGACGGTTTGGACCTCCTCCAACCGAGTCTATCAGATCAATGTTACCTAATTACTAAATAAAAATGTGTTCTGCACTATCTTTAAAATATTGATTTCTTAATTTGGGGTTGGAAAAATGGGGGGCGTCTTGTACATGGGGGCGTCTTATTGTCGGAAAAATACGGTAATTCAGTTCAAAAGGTGAGAGAATTTTTGGAAAGACATAAGGTTGAACTGGAGGAGATACAAGAGACACTAAGGGGAAGGAGCTATGCAGTTAACATTACAACAAGCTAAGGAAGATACCACTACATTAGGTTCCACAGGTATAGACTTTTCAAAATTTATAAGATAAATATAGAGTTTAAATGCCTAATGTGGAATATAAATGAGGCAAATGACCCCCCGAAAAGAAGATATTTCATTATTTGAAGAAATTAAAGTTGGATGTAATTTGTTTACCAGAAACACATATAAGAAAGAAAGATAAAAAATATTTGATTTATAAAAACTTGGGAGAGGAATTTATTTCAGCTGCTTTAAGCCAAAAAAAAAAAGGGGGGGGGAGTTGTTTTGTACATAAATCCACAAATGCAACCAAAAATGATATTATCTGATGATCAAGGCAGATATGTGTGAGTGGAGATTAATTTTAATGAAAATAAGATCCTTTTAGTGGGGATGTATGCTCCAAACTAAAATAAATCTGCATTTTTCAATGGATTTATGGGAAAGTTAATGGAGCTGTCATATGAAAATTAGATTGGAATGGAGGAGTCTGCCCACAGCAAGACAGAACATCAGCAAAAGGGATTAAAATGATGCAAGGCAAACTACCAAAATATTCTTCAAAACAATGGATAATCTTGAATTGATTGATATATGGAGTCTTGTGCTTTTTTTTCCAATGTCAAATATTATCTTAAAATGCAAATATTAATTCCACTCCCCCCTTCAAAAAAAAAAAGTCATCACCATTTGTTCAGAAGGCTGGCCAGTATGTCTTCTGGTTTTTCCTTTAGCCTGAGTTGTCACATCAAAATGCTAACATAACCAAGTTCTTATATCTTGGTGCTTTAAAGTCATCCTGCCCCAAAAGCCAGTTTGTAGTAATAAGCTAGGAAGACTGTCAGCTGATTGATTTAAAAAGGATCTAACGTTATTGTTTTGCTTCACAACTTTGCTTTTTTTCCACTAAGATTTCTGATTTTATTGATGCCTGATTACAATCAGGTTTTATCTTGCCCCACTTATGGATGGATATCACTATAAATTGCTGTGCAGAAGTCTTCCCAGGGAGTGGAATAATACCCATGTCTCATCAGAAGCAGGTCTTGTTGTTTCAACAGAATGACCTCTTAAATAAGTTGCATAGTAGCCTTCCCCAGCCTCCAGATGTGTTGAATTTCATTCCCTATAACCTTCAGACCTACAATTTCCAGCCATGGAGTTCAACACAGCTGGAGGACACCAGGCTGGGGAAGGGTATTCTAGTCTGTTGGGAAGGGCTCCTCCTATCATACTTCCACTCCTTTAGGTTTGATGCCTTCTAGTGCTGAGTCTCTTTTTGACTGCCTGCTTGACTTTGGTATTACGGAGACTGTATATGGCAGGGTTGAAGGTAGGTATGGCTACTGTGTAGAAGAGAGAAGTCATCTTGTCTGTTTGTGGAGTGTATGTGCCATCAGGTCGTAGGTACATGAAAATGAGGGTACTGTAAAGGACCCCTACAGCTGTAAGGTGGGATCCGCAGGTGGACATGGCTCGCCATGATCCTGTTCGTCCTACAGTGCAGAGGATTAGTCCATAGGAAGTTATAATTGCCATCAGTGTGATGCTCTGGATAGTTCCACACACTACTAAGAGCAAGAGCTGGTTAATTTGTGTATCTGCACAAGCCAGAGCCAGAACTGGGGGGATGTCACAAAAGAAATGGTCCAAAGTATTTGCACGGCAGAAGGGTAGGCGGAATGCCATGCTGGAGTGGATCACTCCAGAGGCCATCCCTGCCACATAGGAAGCAACCACTAGGAGGTAACAGAGGTGCGGTGGCATGGCAGTTCCATAATGCAAAGGGCGGCAGATGGCCACATACCTATCATAGGCCATGACTGCCAAGAGACAACACTCGGCATCTGAGGCAGCTGCAAAGGAGAACATCTGAAGGGCACAGGCTGGGATGGGAATGGTGTCGTAGCCTTTCAAGAGCCCCAAGAGCATTTTGGGGGCTACAGTGCAGCAGGAGCACAGGTCCATCAGGGCCAAGTGGCTTAAGAAGTAGTACATGGGGGTGTGCAAGGCACGTTCAACTCGGATAAGAATGACTAAACCCAGGTTCCCTGCCACACTAAGGAGGTAGATAGGCAAGAAGAAGCTGAAGAGAAGGAGCTGAAGGTTTCGTTGGGAAGTGAAGCCCAGGAGGATAAACTCAGTCACCACTGTGGTATTGTGATGAAGAGCCATTTTGCCTGTTGGAATGAAAAATCACATCAAATCCTTCCTCTCATCTGTTAAAATAAGGAAGTTGTGAAAAAAGGAATCTATCAAACAATGATGTTTGCTCCACCAACCTCCTGCTATAGGTTCCAATTTTTTTCCCCCACTTGTGCTGGCTTGTATGTGTAAAGCACTGCATCTATTGATGCTTATAGATAGATGGATAACAGCATAGTACCCAATCCCCAACTGTTCCTGAAACTAAAGCAAGTGAAATGCTAGACTTCATTCTTTGAAAACCGTTATGGTTATCATAGAAAAATGTATATTCAGATTTAGGGCTGAATATGGGTATACACCAAATGCTAAAACTGAGCCCCCAAATCAAATAAAGACTGCATTCCTAAGTCTGCATTTCTGAAGGATTCCTCATCTAATGAACAGCCTCTGATTCTGCTCCTGAGCAATTTCCATGGATTTTGAGGAAGAATGTTGGGCGGCATCATCATCATCATCATCATCATCATCATCATCATCATCATCATATTATTATTATTATTATTATTATTATTATTTATAAACAACTGTACACGAGAACTCTTTCATGTAAATGTTAAATATTAAATACTAAGTGTTAGGATAAGGAGGACAAGATGAAACCCTAAGACTAAAGATTAAGGTATTGTTGCACTCTCCTTATCCAGCTCCTGAAGTAGATGGTCAATTCAGCTGACACCAGTTGTTTCTGTCTAATAACAAGCCTTGAAATGGATCTTAATATTATTCATCCAAGGATTCATGAGGTTGCTGCAGTGAACATTTCACCAAAAAGGATATCTCTAGATTTTAAATATGCATGCGGGTAAATGTGGGGGAAGTTATATACACTTTGAGATATGTTCTGCTTCCTCCAACAAGCCACATCTTATGGGTTACTTCATTTCTTCTAAAGTTTTGGACCAGAACAATCCACCTCCTTCAACTCATCCCATAGTTTGGGATCTTTTCTTTATTATTTTTCTCTCAGTTCTGGTGAGCTGTCTGAATTCAGTTCCTTTCTGTGGTGGCATTAGTACAGGACTCAGGATAGAAGTCTAGGGGCCCATTAAGCTGAATAGATAAAGGACTCTTCCCTCTCTCTTCCCACCCACAATGCAGCAAGAATGACTTTGATTTGAGTAAACTGAAATACAATAGAAAGAGAAATACACGAGAAAGACCACCTAAAGCCATTATATCTATTAGCTAATTGTACCATTGTTTCTGAGCACATCATACCTGAGCAAACAGAGAATATGAATATCATTTATCCATTCTTGCATGATAGCTTTAGCCCGATGGCTTTGCTTCATGGTTTCTTATGCTGCTTTATAAAGTTCCCCATCATCCCCTCCCCTCAGGCTGAGAAGGTGATGTAATTCTCAGTACTTCTTGAAGAAGACC
Source organism: Liasis olivaceus (assembly GCA_030867105.1). Lineage (NCBI taxonomy): Eukaryota > Metazoa > Chordata > Lepidosauria > Squamata > Pythonidae > Liasis > Liasis olivaceus. The sequence continues at coordinate 142,849,731 of CM061348.1, forward strand.
CTCATGGGGACAACTGTAATTTCTTTCTTTAAATGGTTAGCTGTCTCTACTTCCACAGAGACTTGTTATCTCTTTCTGTCTCTCTCCTTCTTTCTAATTAAGGAGATACTGATGGCTAGGAGGAAAGAAATATCTTTAAATTTTAGACTCACAAAAGAAAAATTTTTCATACCTTTAAATAAACATACTGAATTTTGATGAGTTTGCCATTTCTTCTTAAATTAAGAAAAACAAAGATGGACATCAGAAACATTCTCCATTCTGTATTGCTACCGAAGCCTCTACTGTAAGGTCGGCAATCTGATGTATATAATTATTTGGAGACTTATCCACACTGCCTGCGTGCCCTGTTGTGGGAATAGGGAGACAATCATTTGTGGAAGGTAGTGTCAGGGAAAAAACCACATTAAACACAGGAGGCAGACACACCATAAAACAAGTCACTTCAAAGTTCTAAAAGCTTTATTAAATGTTAGTTCAATAAGCAAGTAAAGTTCAACCAATAGGATACATGGTACTACTTAGATCCACACCTCAATGCGGACCACCCACTTAGATTCACATTGCAATGCCGTGACCATTCCAACCGAGCCGTCAGGTAGACAGCTTGATTAAAATGGTACCGACCCCCTCAGATGCAATCCTTTTTATCCCTTAAAACCACAAACCACAGACATGACTCCTAGGTTTAGCAACTGGATCATAACTTCTTTGGTGCTAATTTTACCATACTTTCCTGTTCTATTCGTCCCTGTCACGTCTGTTCCCATCAACAAGTTGCTTAGTCTTGCATTTGACATTTCCTGTCATTGCCCTACAGGTCACATTTTAGCTAACTTGGCTTTATTAAATGCAATCTAAACTAACATTAAAACATATAGAAGGCTACTAATAATTTTCCTCTCACAGTAGAATGGGTGATGTGACCCTCTATTAATCCTACGCTCAGTATCAAAACAATCTCAGGGCACATTTTTCTGCTGTACTTCTAAAATATCCTTTTCCATGTTCTTTCATCTTGAGTATCCCTGTCTGGGATAGGGTACTTCTGTTTGTGGCAGGCTAACCTCAGCAATTCTTGGGTACTTTGCAGAGGAAGGAAACCTCTTCAACTGAGTCAGTGCTTACTGTGACTCTAATAGCTTGTATACCTCCCTTTACTAGTAGCAATGAAAAAGCAGAGTGGCTACTATCTTTGCCTCGCATGTAGAAGGTTGCCAACTTGAAACCTGGCAGAAGCTTTTTTTTAATTACTTTTCTTTTCCTGAGTTAGCTACTCTAGGTGTGTGTGTGTGTGTGTGTGCGCGCATACTACTGTACTTCTTAATAACCTTGACAAAAATAGGACAGTTACTTTTTATGTATGTGTAAAAATCTATTAAAATGCTGATAACGGAGGCAAGTGTCTTTTAAAAATTACAAGATTTGAATTGCCAAAATTTCATTTTGATGGATAGCATAAGGAACTGCTCTAATTCATTTTAAATTTACTTGAGATCTTGATGTAGCTGCTTCATTATTACCTAGAAATGAGGACATTTAATGCAGATTTAATTTTCCTGCAATTTCCATATAAGAGTGTATCTCCTATACCATAAATTCAATGAATTTTATGCCTTTTAATTGACTTAAGTTCATTCTACAAGGAAGACACTAGCACCTTTAACTGATATGGTAAAAATTATTGCAGTTCTCTCTTTAGGATTCCCTGCCCCTCCTTGCAGAATTATCACCACCAGTTATCTGAGAAGTTGGAATTAAATATGAAATAATGATTAGTCATACACACACACACACACACACACACACACACACACCAATTTGGTTTAGTGGTTAAGGCATCAGACTAGAAACTGGGAGACCATGAGTTCTAGTCCTGCCTTAGGCACAAAACCAGCTGGGTGACCTTGGGCCAGCCACTCTCTCTCAGCCCTGGGAAGGAGGCAAGGGCAAACCACTTCCAAAATCTTGCCAAGAAAACTGCAAGGACTAATCCAGACAGTCACCAGGAGTCAACACTGACTTGAAGGCACAATCTGTATCTCTCTATATGAGAACTGTGCTGTCGTATCATGTGTTTGGGAATTGCAAAATCAGTTTCAGTGGTCAGCTTTGCCTGCAAATGTCATGCAGTTCAGGGAAGGAAGGAAGGAAGGAAGGAAGGAAGGAAGGAAGGAAGGAAGGAAGGAAGGAAGGAAGGAAGGAAGGAAGGAAGGAAGGAAGGAAGGAAGGAAGGAAATGTAATGGTCTACTATAAGGGGGGGGGGGCACCACCGAAACCTGTACTTATTTTTTGAAATGATAAAGGTCTAATATTATAACTTCTTATCATTCTTGCAAGTTTCATCCAGTCATCACGAAGAAAAACACATAGCTATTTGTTGATTGTAGTGACAGCTAATGGGTGGTTCAGATTTCTACACCTAAGTTTGTCTGAATGTCCTAAATCAAATGAGGGCAGGTTGGGGCAGTGCCAACTCTGTTTGAGGTAACGTGTCTGTTCCAAATGGCCAGATCAGACTTTGTGAACTGAATTTTGTGATTGGTGCTCATATATTTAAATTGAGTATTAAACTTGTAATCCCACCCACAGTCACTTTGGAGTAGGTTGCAGTGAGTACAGTACTCAGAAACAAATGCTGAAAGGATTAGTGTGCACAAATAATTTTCTCTCTTCTACAGAAAAGGGTGGTTACCTCCAGAATCATCCATGGGGAGTTACATTAAGTTACATTAACCCATGGGATTGAAATCTTGGCTTCTTTGATGCTTACCTTTCCCAACACAGACAGCCTTGATGAATCCTATATTGAATTTTAGGCTGTCAATTTAGCTTTTTAGATAAGAAATACCAACTTGGATATATTATTTCAGTTGAGGCCACATATCAAGAATATTGCATTTTTCTATAGCTCGAATCTGTTGAGACTGGAGAAATCCGACCCACATTTTTAGCTCAGACGTGCTCAGATGGTCACAAGTGCTTCTGATAGGCTTCTACTTAAGTGTATAACCTTAAAATGATGGTCATAAATTCAGGAATTACTCTGCTGAATTGAAAGGACAATGAAAAATATAAATATGTGCTGGGTTCAAACACTGGATTAAGCCTTAATGTGATATGTTTGGTTTTGGCTTAACCTATTGTTTGGACCCAGCTATTGTGCTCTGTAAAGCACAGTTTACAATTGAACAAAATGTGTGAACCCAGCCAATTGTGGCTAGTTTATCAAACCACAGTTAAAGCCTTATTTAATGGGATGTGTGAAAATATCAACTATACCTAGTATCCTGAGTTTCCAGCTCAAATAGCACTGCCTACATGAGACATACAGTACTCTCTCCTTTCCCCACCTTCACAATTGCAAGCTATTTCAATTCTGAATGTGAGGTCTGGTAGGTAATTCCTGGCAAATCTCTTGGGCTACTAGCCATTTGTGTCCCCATGTTGGAATTGCTTTTTCTCTTTCTGGTTTGAAAGAAATATATCCCTTACAACTCTTTTTTTTTAGCTTTTGATTTTATTTAAACCTGTAATAATAACTTGAAGGGTTTGTAATCCTTCCTATATCAGTGTCCTCCATGTAGTTGGCAAACCTGTTTCACAGATTTTAATGAGATAGATGTCCTTGGGATGAGACCATTTCTGTTTCTCACCCAGAAGCTTTTATAATTCTTTTGACTTTTTTATTGCTCACCTACAAGAGAGAAAGCAACTTCCTTCTTAACTGATGACTGAAGGAAGAGAGATCATGTCCAGCTGCTTGCCTCTCAGTCTTCATTTCCAACCAATCGTCAGAACAATATTCCAGTAAAATTGACTAGATGGACTAGAATCTATGGAGACATTACAGCATTAGCGTTTTAAGCTGATGTCAGAATGAAGCTGAAGGAAAAAGAGTGTGTGATGCATCAGAATCAAAGAAGTATTCCTTTGCAGAACAACTTCCTGTTTATATCAAGCTGAATGTTTTTACTGTACTGCTTTGAATCTGTATCCGAAAAACAGACTGATTTAACAGACCATTCACTTGATCAGCAATCCCTCATGTTGTCTATTGATGCCCAACTTCCATTGTGCTTCACCTACTGTTGTGGTTTTCAAAGTATTGTAGGGAATTATGGAGAAGCTTATTGAGAACTGCCCAGTGAAAATGTCAATAATGATATATAAGATAGAGTGAAAGTTAGCTTGTTAGTCTCTATTGATCTCCTCCTGCAGTGTTTAGAGCCAGGAGAGAGCTAAGTGTTCTCAAAGGTTCCCTCACAATTCAAAAGGAACAGCAGAGGGTTCAGTAAGTTTGGATAAACTCCAGGATAAGCCCTTGAAACATCTGCCAAGTGCATCAAACATGTTGATGTGTCCTAGAAAGAGTTTCACAAAGATAGACAATCTGAAGCCATCACCTACAATCCCATTCATCCTCTTCACTCTGCATCTAATACTTCAATGTTCAATCAGGAAAAATCCTCTCATATGACAGATGTAATCTGTCCTAAAGCCCTCAAAAGTTTATTTTTTAAATTTTCCAATGAATGCTATCTCAGACCCAATGTTTCTTTTTCATCTTTCTACAGACCCTCTTCATGGCATTTCTCACCTCATTGTTTTTCAGGCTATATATTACTGGGTTTAACATTGGGGTGATCACCATAAAAATCACAGATGCTATGATGGTCCCTACACTGGTTGATCTCTCAGGAGAAGAAGGTTGAAAATAGACTCCCATAATTGACCCAAAATAAAAAGCCACTGAGAGGATGTGGGACCCACAAGTGGAGAAAGCCTTGTACTTCCCTTGGGCATTTGGAATCTTCAATATGTTGGAAAGAATCTGAACATAAGATAGAAGGATACACACTAAAGGGGAAAGGGTCACAGATGCTCCTTCAATGAAGATGATCATTTGGTGAATGGATACATCAGAACATGAAAGGCTGAGGAGCTCCCGGATGTCACAAAAAAAGTGGGAGATCTCCAAGGAGCCACAGAAAGAGTGTTGGGACGTCAGGAGGGTGTGCAGTAAGGAATGGAGACAGGGGAGCAGCCAGGAGCCAGCCACTAGTTGAAGACAGCGCTTTCGAGTCATTATAGCAACATAATTTAATGGGAAGCAGATGGCCACATAACGATCATATGCCATAGAACCCAGGAGGAAACCATCAACATTAGCAAGGGTGATTAAAAGATAAAGCTGCAACAGACACTCCGTGTAGGAAATGGTCTTGTTCTTGGACAGCAGTATCTCCAGCATTTTTGGGGTGGTAGCAGAACTGAAGCAGATATCCACCAGTGACAGCTGGATAAGGAAGAAATACATAGGAAGACCACAGAGGTGAGCATCAAAGAGGATCAGCAGAATGATGAGTGAGTTTCCCAGAAAGGTCAGCAAGTACATGAAAAGGAAAAGAGAAAAAAGTGGACCTTCGTATTGGGGCTGTATCGAGAAACCTCTGAGGACAAAGTCCTTAATGGCTGTTTTGTTCTTAAATCCCATTATTATGATGTTGCTCTGTAAAAGAATAGTACCGAAATAGAAACAATTAATATGCCTGTGTAGCACTTTAGAATGTTCAAGTACTTCCTATGGGCCACCAGAAATCCAGTGGCTTCATCACATATTTATTTAAGATCTGTCATCAGTAACCTATTATTAATATTATTTCTGATTATAAAAATTTTGGAAATGTTCTGACAATTTAAAGATACTATTTCTATATTATACTGTTTCTCTGTCACAGACCTTTCTTTCTTTCTTTTATTATACACTGTTGTATATCCATATGAAGTGAGGTGGTATATAAAGTAAATACAGGTAGACCTCGCTTAATGACTGCCCTGTTTAGTGACTGTTCAAAGTTACAACAGTGCTGAAAAAGTAATCTTATGAATGGTCCTTACATTTACGACTGTCGCAGAGTCCTTGTGGTCATGTGATCGACATTCAGGCACTTCACAACTGGCTTCCAACAAGTAGAGTCAATGGAGAAGCCAACTGTAAGTTACAAGTTGTGGTCACGAGATGTCACCCTTAATGATTGTGGGTGATTCACTTAACGACTTCAGCAGAAGTGACAACATAAGTCTGTTACAGTCACATGATGTTTCGCTTAATGACTGTGTCACTTAGCAACGGAGTTGCTGGTCCCAATTGTGGTCACTAACCAAAGACTACCTGTAAGTAAATAAATATAATCAGGCACCTCCAATGTAGTGTTTTCCAGATATTTTGACTGTAATTAAACAGACATGGACATGGATTGCAGTTTGCAAAGGACAAAATAGGTAGGATGATATCATCATACAATTCTCACAATTTCTATACTTGGGTCAGACCCTGGGATACAGTGTAATGGCAGCATTTGCAAATTCTATTGTGGTCTATTGTGGATGCTACTACCTTGAATTCTAGCCTTTGGAGAGACTAGTTGTGAATTATGGGAATTTAAATTGGGAATAAAGTCATCTGACAATGGTTGATTTGAGAAATTGTGGAGAATAGAGGAGAAGCCCCCCCCCCCCACTTTCTGGTCTGCCACAAGGGGGTGTTGCAGCATCCAAGTAGCCCCATGTACACAGCATGGCAGTAATCTATGCATGTGGGGATGAAGGACTGAGTTACCATTGCTGGGTCCTCCTGTTCCAGAGAGGGCTATAATTGGCACATCTTCCTGATGATAGCCTCTATGTGCCCATCACACAATACTCACAAGTCCATGAATATGTCTCAGCAACTTCCCTAAGGCCACCTCCTGTATTTGTAATAAAGATAAGATTTGTACCATGCTTTGTAGCTGCTACAACTAAAGTGCATCAGTGTACTGGTTGCATACATAGGAACCCAACCATTATATTCTAGTGAATCTTTCTGCATGGTCTGTTCCCATGAGTCCTTATAATCCCATTCCTTTAATTTCTTTTTCTTTCTTTCTTTCTTTCTTTCTTTCTTTCTTTCTTTCTTTCTTTCTTTCTTTCTTATTTATTTATTTATTTGAATGTATTAGTGACCAACTCCAATGGACATTTATTAGATGTATATCCCACCTTGACTCTATCTGATATAAGGCAGTCAGAAACTCAGATAAGTTTTCAAGATTGATGTCATCCTTTCAGATAAGCCAAGTCAGGAAACAACTGCAAGGATTCCAGGAATGCTACTTTATTGTTATAGGGTATAATAACAGAATCTTGAAAGACTCTCAGATTTTCTCTCTGCCCCATTTTACACTAACCAGAATCAAGAGGGGGTTGTTTTGAATTTCTTTCTAATGCTTTCTACTTTCTCAGGACTGTGTTGCTATTGCTCCTCCCTTAACTGTTCATTAATTCCATCCCCAAGGTCATCTCTACATTCCTTTACAGTTTTACATGTATTGATATTTTTAAAAAAATAAAAACTGGAAAATGTTGTAGTCAAAGTTAAATCCCAATAATTAACAAAAATATGTTCTGCTTTTAGATACTTTATTGTGAAGAAGCTAGAATATTAGTGTGTATACACACACTAATATACACTAATACACACACACATACAGTATATATACTGACACCAACTTGATGGCACACAATCAATCAATCAATTAGTATTATTAATATTGTTTTCTTTATTTAAAGAAATTCACCAAATTCATAAACTAACAATGATAGATGTCTTCCACCAGGGACAGGCTTCATGATCCTGACACCTTCTGTGGAATTAGGTGACTAAAAAAATATCAAGAGGCGTTAACATCTCCTGAATCTTGAAGGAAGGAACAAAAGTTCTAACCAAAAAACCCTTCCATCTCAGACTGATTCTGCCATAAACAAGATGCCAAACTTGTAATGCTAATTTAGTGAAATAGTAAACCATTTACTATAGGCATAGCCACATTTGGCACCTGGGAGCTGCACTTCATTTGAGAACCCTTTTAGCTAAAACAGGTAGTAGCCTAAGGAGGTGTTAGAGATCAACATGTGATGGAATGGAATTATGAAGGCCAGACTCAGGGAAGGAAGCATCCTCTTTCGTCTCCTGAAGGCGGGGAAGAGATAAGAGGATGAGGCTGGCACCTCCCTGATGAATTCACTCTGTGTTGACTGGCTGACCTTGGGAACTAGTTTCAGTCTGGGAAGATTCTTGCTAGAGGTTGTAGCTAATAAACATTGCTGAACTGAATCTGCATGGTCTCCTGGAGTTCCTTGGGCTAGGCCTGACACAACAAGAGGTCATGCTAATTAACCTTTAGTCCTCCCATCCGACATGAGGACCTTCTCTTTAAATCTTTATATTTGGATAGTCAGAATTTTTTTTCTGAGCTCAGTGAGCTGGAAGAGTTCAGGAAAAAAAAAAAAAAGATGACTTCCCCTGGAACACTTCAACTTCCTGCCTGTGACATCTGCCACACAGATGACCCAATATCCAGAAGAATAGCCTTGTTAGTCTTTGAAGAGCCTTGTGGAACCTTACAGACTAAGATAAGCTTGCATATAAGCTATTGGATATACAGATCTTGCCCTATCCCCATCTTTGTAGGCGTAATAGGCATACGTCACTCCACAGTGAGATGGGCAGTGAAAAAATTTGAAATATAAATAAACAAACATAGATAGATAGTTAAATAAATAAATAAGCTGATAAATCCCATAGCTCTGGGTCAAGAAGCCAAACAATTAAAACCCCACTAAGCCATGAGACTCAGTGAGGGGCTGTGAATATACTCATCTCTCAGCCTAACTCACCACAAGGAATCCTGTAGAAATGATGATCTATTTTAGAAAATCAGCAGAAAATAGTCTGGCAGGAAGAGCATGTATGTGGTGATGAGCTTCATGAAGGAAGGAGAAGATAAAAAGGCCAGGAGTGGGGCTGAGCGCTGAAATATTATTTCACAAGTCCTGCCTTCCTATTTATTTTTTAAAAAATCAAATACACAAACTGCCCAACTCATAATGACTCTGGGCGGCATATGAGTTAAAAACACACCCACTATCATAAAAACAAAAAGAGACAATAACCCAGGGATAGATACACCTAGTGCATTAAACAAAATTCCCACCCAGGCACGTATTTCCTCTCAGCCCTTTGAGGTATGCCAGATCAGGAAACAGACACCCTAGAACTACTGCAGCTGTATTTTATTATTATAAAGTACAATAACAGAATCTTGAAAGCCTGACAGAGATTCTCTCTCTCCCCTCTTATACTGAAGACAATCAAGGCAGGGCAATCTTGATTTTTTTCCTCACCCCTCTTCATCTCTCTGGGCTACCCTGATGCATACATGACAGTCACTGAGTTTCTTTTTCAAGGCTACCTCCGGACTCTACACTAACCCAGCAGCTGGGGAAGGAAGTAGATCTTCAAGGCCCATTTAGCCATAAAACCTCTCTCTGCTCTCAAAAATCAGGCTGAAAGCGACTTTCCCAATTTCCATCCACTAAAACCAGCTCTAATCAATAAAAAATGCACATACAACATTCCTCTGTTTAAACTAGTAACTATAATATGCATTAAATCCTGGCCTTTTACATGCCGAAAGTTGGTTTAGGTGTGGTTCTTTATTTCTAAAATAAGAACAGAAACAGCTTTCTGAATAGTCTGTACATCATATCTATAATGTTAGTCAATGAGAAATGACAAGTTTCTACTGGTTCTTACAGTTACCTGAGATCATTGGGGGGTGCTGTCCTCTCCATAAACTGATCGCCAGAGGTTGCAAGAAGGCAAAGTATGGAAGGTCTGTTTAAACCACATTCACCTGAAATTTGAGACTGAATGACCAGAGGAGTATAGTCAGTGACTTGAGAAAATCAAATTAGGCCCTATCATGCATATGTTTTTAATATAGCCCTTTTAATATCTATTGGGAGCCATACCCAAGATGTTTGTTAGCTGAAGATGCAAAGCCTCCGACTAGTATCACCCCTGAGAGACCAGCTCCTAAATCATAATGGAACAGAAGATATTTTAGCCAACATGGCCTCTTAAGGCTTAGGAAAATAAATATGCTAATAATTTTCTCAAAACAGTTTCTCCACAACTATCTGGCTATAGTTTGGAGTTTGAACTAGCTTGGAACTAGCTGGGGTATCAGAGTTTATTCAGGCAAACATTTGTGTACTTTAGTTCCCAAATGAAGCAGGGGCAAAGTAGCATTCATTGTCTCCTCATACTTTCTGTGAGTCCTTCCATCTGCTTCGCTTCTTGCCTGCAGTAGGGAAATTGTTTCTTAATCTATTTCACAAAATCCTGCATGCATTTGTTCTCTCCTGCCTAGAACAGAGTACAGTGCAAGAATGTGAGAATAGGAAAAGGAGAACAGCCTTGCTAATAACCACTGATAGACTTATCCTCTAGAATTTTGTCTAGTTCCTTCTGAAGGCATCTAAAGTGGAGGCCTACACTACATCTTCTGGTAGCACACTCCACACGTTGATTATACGCTGCTTGAGGAAAGGCATCCTCTTGTCAGTTTTAAATCTTCTGTTAGTCAGGTATATTGGGTGGCCTCTAGTTCTATATTAGGAGAGGGGGAGGAAAACCTTTCCCTGTTCAGCTTTACTTTACCATCCATCATTTTATCAGTCTCAGTCATCTCTTGTGAGTGCCTGTCCTCAAGTAGAAGGTCTTGATCCTCTTAGCTGCCGTTTCCCATACCTTCTCCAGCTTCACATTATTCCTCTTGAGAAGTGGTGTCCAGAACTGCCCACAGTATTCTAGATGTGGCTGCACCATAAATTTGAAGAGGGATATTATAATATCAGCTGATTTATTGCCTATCCTATTTTTAATGAGCCCTAGCATGGCATTTCCCTTCTTTACAGCTGCTGCATAAAGTATAATTTCATTCCACTACCCACAATGACCACAAGAATAAATTTCTTCAGTAAAATTTGATTGAAAAAAATGGGAGAGTGCTTTGTCTGAAATATTAATGAAGAGCTTTGAAAAACTCTACACTACAGTGAAGGGTAAATTCAGCAAATCTAATCACCTTATATTAGCTGTATTAATTGGGGCTATGGAAATGGTTTTGGAATGCATAGAAGCATAGCTTCTCTTTAAAGCAACCTCATCTTTTTTCAGTCTTCTGCACACACCTGGAAAAAGCTGCAGTTTTAATGAATAAGTGGGTTCATTAAAGAAGCCACATCTTTAATAGCTTAATCGTTTTCCTTTTACCTCCATCTGTACACATATCATTTTAGATAGAAATATAGAAAGTGGATTCAAATGTTAATATCTCTCCAGACCAAATATACTTCTGATTTTTATTCCATTAAACAAAATCAAGAGTTGCTTACTTAAAAAAAAAAATCTCCTTCTCCTTCTCCTTCTCCTTCTCTCTCTGCTTACATTATGATTCCAACGTTAGGAAACAGAGAGTATTAATAAAGAACATTAATTTTCTCATGTTGAATGATCTCTATAATGCATTGAATGTATCTCAGGAAACTAATATAGCAGGTACAACTTTGTATGAGGGAGGAGGGAAAGAAACAGATAAGATCAGAGGCAAACTGTTCATGCTAAATCTGTTAGGCTGAATATTGGAAATATTGAGGATGGCAGACAATCCTTTCCTCCCTCCCTCCCTCCCTCCCTTCCTCATAGGCTGGGGACATCAATTGGTCTGATATTAATACTTGGAAAGATTCAAGAGCAAGTAGTGAGGGACTGATCTAAAAGCACCTTAAAAAGTATGCAGTAATTAATAGAAGTCAGCTGGTAATTGAAAAGAACAAGTCTTGTAAGAATAATTTTATTTATTTATTTATCAAATTTGTGACCTCCCATCTCATTAAAAAGTGACTCTGGGCGGTTTACAGAAAAGATAAATATTAATTAAAATACAGTAAAACAGTAGTCCTAAATAAATAAGTATATTCCAAGGATTGATGGTAGCTAGAGAGTATTAGGCTCAGGGAGCATCATCAGGGCACCAGCCACCCCCAGGGTTGGTTAAAACTCTTCTTGCCCCATGCAAGCTGGCAAAGCCAGGTCTTTCCAGAAAGCCAGGAGTGCAGGGGCCCACTGCAACTCTGGGAGGAGAATATTCCAGGGGGCAGGGGCAATGACAGAGAAGGGTCTCCTCCTGGGCTTTCTTTAATCTTATTTCTTTCTTTTTTTTAAGTACCTTTCTTAGTAGATTGTGGCAATGTGATATAATAATCTATCATGATTTCAGCAAAGCATTTGACAAAGTACAATGCTCTTATCAGCAAAATACAGTAGTTAAATACAGGGTGGCTCTCATGTTGATTAGGTGAATCGACAATTCATTTGAGACCATTCTCAAAATGCTCATCCAAGTTTCTTCATCTTCTTGTTTCATTTTACTGTAGTTTAGCTTCTTGTTCTTCTCTTGATATGCTTGCTAGATCTGTCACCTATAATAAAGTTATTTATTCATTCATCAGACTGAAGTAAGCTGTCCTGCAAGATGTTGCAGAGACTGGCCCTTTGAATGGTATTCTTCAACATTTAAATTAATGATTTGTATCAAAAGATGTAGGGAATGTTGATGACACCAAACTGGGTGGGATACCTAATTTTCTAGAAGGAAAAACAAAATTAAAAATGTTTTTGATAGAAAATAATAGAAAATGTGTATGGAAGAATTCCTAATAAAATCCTGAGGAAGTTGGTTTAGATTTAATATGCATAAAGTTATGCTGCAGGTAATTTTATATTTAGTATATCTGACTACTATTTAATATTTAGGTATCTTTGCTAAAACTGTGCAATCTAAGGTCAATTTAAACATAATGAGTGTTTAATTAACCTGGTCCCCTCCAGATATGACGGAGTTGCATAATTTATAGGAATTGCAGTCCATCGCATACAGAAGACACCAAGTTGGGAAAGTCCACAATGTGTTTCCACAACAATACTGTACTATCCTTATTAATACAGTAACTTCTGTTCATGCAGCTATAATTGGGAATAGAAAAGGGAACAGGAAGCCCGCCCCTCCCCGCCCCCATTTTTTCATGTAGATAACAGTTTGTGACAATTGTGGTCAGAAATAAAATCTGAAGAGGCAAATCAGGGCTGGATCACTGGAAAGTGGAATCTATTTCTTAGTAGGCTTTCTAGAAAGGTTTTGGTAAGAGTCAAGTCCGTTGCTTGATTATAGAACAGTGTAATAGGCTGCCTATGCCCCCTGGTTGGATTCTACCTTCAACTCTTTGCAAAAAAAAACCAACAGGGCCTCTGCTGCTTTTCCTCCCACCACAGGTAGGAGATCCTGATAAGATTGGATATCTAGGCCAGGATTTCCCAAGACATTCAGGATTTCAACTCCCACAATTTCAGCTCAGGATGTAAATTGCTGCTCCCGTGATCTCTTGCCATTAGCTAGACTGACTGAAGTAGACTGAAACTGAAATCTCCATATTTTGAAGGCACCGGGGTGTCTTTCTGTCTGTCTGTCCACACTTGCTAAGAGTTAGGGAAGTCTGTCCCATTGCATCTGGAGGGCATTTTGTTAAGACAGGCTGCTCCACATTATTATCAATCTGCTGAGCCCTGAAGGACAGATGGTGAATAATAAAGCAGGCTGAAAAATTACCCTCTCCAAGCACAGCAGATTCAAAAGATCACACAAGAAGGAGGCCGATGTGCAGTCCTGAAAATATTTTCCCTTCTTCTCTTTCTATGGGACTTGTGGAACCAAGGCTTCCTTTAGTCCCTGCTGCCTCTAGAAAGGCTATCAACACGTGGCTCATTCCCCAGGCCTTTGGGTCATGCTATGCTGGAGCTCTGATTGAATGATGGTGTTTTTGTTGTTTGGATCACCGTTTTCTTGTTTTCAGTTATTTATTTATCTAAAACATTTATATAGCTACCCAGTGTCACTTTGGTTGAGTTGAGCAGCCATATAAATGTTTTAAATAAATAAATAAATAACTGAACTACAATGTGCAGAATGTCTCAAGATGATTCTTTGGACCACATAAATGGCAGAGCAGAAACAATCATCCCGCAAACTGGGAACTGAAAATATTGCGGCTACATATCTTGGGTGTTTACTTTCCTTCTGAATAGCTTCCTCAGGGCCTCCTTCATCCTGTCATTCCTCAGTGTGTAGATGAAGGGGTTGAGCATGGGAGTGACCATTGTGTACATGATGGCAGCCAGGGTGTCTTTCTTAGCTGAGAAATTGGATGAGGGCTGGAAGTACACCCAGATGACAGTGCCATAGAATAAGGAAACCACTGTCAGGTGGGACCCACAGGTAGAGAAAGCCTTCTGCTTTCCCTTGGCAGAAGGAACTCTCAGTACAGCCATCAGGATGCGTGCATAAGAAAGGCCGACGACCATCAGAGCGCCATTGACAATGAATGCACCTTCTGAGTGTACTACCAGAGTGTTCAGAGCTGTGTTGGAGCAAGAGATTTTGAGCAGTGGGAAGACATCACAAAAAAAGTGGGGAACATGATTGGAGGCACAGAAAGAGAGGCGGGACATCAGGAGCGTATGCAGGAGGGAATGGAGGTGAGAAGCAAGCCAGGAAGTCACCACCAATGACAGGCAGATTTGTTTTCTCATCATGGTGGCATAGCGCAGGGGTTGACAGATGGCCACATAGCGATCCAATGCCATAGATGCCAAGAGAAAGCTGTCGGTGATGCCAAAAGCAATAAAGAAATACATTTGAGACAAGCATCCACCATATGAGATCTTCCTCTTTCCAGAGAATTCACCAGCCAACATCTTGGGCACAGTAGTTGACGTGAAACATATGTCTACCAGTGATAGATTGATAAGGAAGTAGTACATTGGAGTATGAAGATGACTGTCCAGTCGGATGGCCAAAATGATGATAAGATTTCCCAGCACTGTGATCACGTACATGATCAAGAAAATGGCAAAGAGCAATATGTTCCATTCTTGTTGGCTTGAGATGCCAAGGAGGATGAAGTCTGACATGACGGTTCTGTTATTTGTCTCCATCTTGTTAGAAGGCAAGGGCAAAAGGCTAAGTAAAGTAAAAGGCATAAGAGTAAGTAGACACCCTGAACTCAAGTTTCAGTTCTCCTGATTGCATCTGACTAGTTTTCTTGGCAGTGCTCTGAAAGCGGTTGGCTATTATGTTTTTCAGCATGCCTGTCAAACCTAAACCCTTGGAATTCCCAGGCTGTCTCCCTTCCAAGTATTATCTGGAGTTGGGCAAGTACTTATTTTGGTGCATAGCTCTGTCTTGAGTACTGTAGAATTTAGAAAAATACCTGAAAGATTTTTACCAGTAGTTAAGGTTGTTTTAAAGTCTCATTGATTAAGAAATCCTTTTGGATATATTTGGTTTGATGTGCTATATAGGTATTATCATTGTTTGCTTTTGTGTTTTTTCTGATATTTTAATATGAGCCAGCCAGAGTTTTATTTATTAATTGGACACGTTTCTTTTGTCAAAAATTCCAATATGGTTTATGATATAATATAATTACATATCATAAATATATCAAAACTATGATGTCCCACAACATCTACTGATTTTATCAAAATTTACTGGGTTTGGTAGGTTAAATTTAAACATTAAAAAAGGGATTTTTGATAGTTCTTCAGAGATTTCTTGTCAGTCAACTATGCTCCCCTTCACAATAGTCCATTTCCCCTCTACTCAGTTTGTCAATCTCCCTTTCTTTCTTTGTATTCAACATTTCTTGATTACGAAGCATGCTCTATCTGCTCTGAGAGTTTTTTGGAGTTCTTTTAAAGATTAAAAAATATATCTGCAATTCCTGGTGCTCTTCCACACCTGCTAATACTTGCCTCCTGTGTCCTTAGAAAATGATATGTGGCAACATAACCAGAAGCACTTATCACCTCACTATTGGAAACAGAGGAACTGATGAAAAAAAGACTATCATTTTATCATAATGTATCCCACATACATACTCACTGCCTCAGGAATATCAGACTTCTATGCATTCCTTGCAACCATGTTGTAGAATCCCTCTTAGTACATGTAAGGAACTTTGTTTCTTAAGAAATATAATCAATTGTGGAAAATGAAGAGCAAAGGAAATACACTCTTCCCCCCTCCTCTGCCATTCCTCTGTATGTGACATAGTGGTTGTGGTAACCATTCCTTTTCCTGGAGACCTCACTGCAAGCTTAGATGGTTTGAAGGAACCAAAGGGAATGGAATGGAATGAAGGAGGGAAACAATAGAAGGAGAGACTAACAATGATCAATGAAATTCACTGGCAAGGTTCAAGGATGTGAAGAAATTGGAAATCTGAATATGTCAAGCTTGAGGGGCAGCAGGATCATGAAAAAAGCTGGTGAGCAGAAGACCCTTCATCCATAGAAATAGTTACATGATTGGAGACAATTGATAGAATTAAATAGCCAAAGAAGCACAAACTATCAATGGAAAGAAAGAAAGAAAGAAAGAAAGAAAGAAAGAAAGAAAGAAAGAAAGAAAGAAAGGCAAACCCTTCCCTCTATTACTTCTCAAGATTATCCTAATCCATATAAGATGCCAATCTAATAATCTTGAGAATCATCAATTTTAGATAAAATTGGAATGGGCATATTTCGGTAACTTGGAGCTGTATTCAGTGTTTCTGCATGGAATGGAACCTTTAGGTAAAAAAATTTTAAACTGCAAAGGTATTAGAGATATTAAAAGGCTTGCTTACTTATGTATGTATGTATTTATTTATTTATTTGGTTTATGTCAAATTTACTCTTTGTCCTTCCATGATGCACTTGTTAAAATACATACACCTTGAACCATCAGTGATTTTCATTGTTTGAAGTGTAAACTTGGTTTAAATGTGATTGTTCATTTTTAAAATAAGAAGTGAAACAATTTCCAGAATAGATTATACATATATGCTTAAACTTGGTTTGGATGTAATTCTTTCAACCCATCATTACCACTCCTTGAGGAACAGCACTGATGATAAAATGGGTCAGTGGTGGGTGATTCTGAACCTATTGGATGTATATATAATATTCCTCCATTTGAACTCAGTGATATTAGACCCCAGCCTTCCATATGCCTAAACCTGGTTTGGATGTGATTCTTTATTTCTAAAATAAGAAGTGAAAGAACTTCCTAAATAGATTCCGCATCGTATCTGTTATGTTAGTGAATGAGAAATAACCTGTAGACTCTCACACTTACCTGAGATCATTGGGGGAATGCTATTCTCTCCATGAACTGGAGTGTTGGAAGATGCAAGAAGCAAAGTACGGCAGGTCTGTTCAAGTCATAATCCCCCATCGTCTGAGGTTGAATATTAGAGAAGCGCAATCAGTGAATTCAAAAATCAAATTAGGTATTGTTTTTTTTTTTTTTAAAGTAGCTCTATTAATATATGCTGTGAAACATCCCCAAGGGTGCTAGTTAGTGAAAGAGGCAGAGTCAAAGCATTAGGATCTCTTCTGAACTGTGGCTCCGGTACCACAAGGGAATCAGGAGATGTTTCAGCTGAACTGGCCTCTTAAGCCCCACTGAGTGAAAGATACCAATGCTTTTAATATCTCTCTGTGCTTCTCCAGATCATGTGGGAATGATTGAACCTACAGGTAGAATTAGCGGGGAGAATGAACACTTGGAGTTGCAGAGTAGTAACCTGAAGAATACGTGTCCACGAGGCTGTGCATGTTTATGTTCATCTGAGGGCTCTTTCTCCCACCCCGACAATGTGTTCTCACATTGGTTTGAAAAGTGCTCTCCTCACAACCCTTCTTTACCTTTTCTCCTCCGTGGATCAGAATTGTTGCTGCCTAACACCTGGTAATGCCAAATAGTTTTAGGGCAGTGATTCGCAGAAACCTGCCATCTTTCTTCTTCCCACCTATCATCTACTGGTGGAAAAATGAACCACCAGTGGCTCCCTTGAATGAATGTCAGGGCAGGATTGGGGACTGTGGGTGTTCCCTGTCTCTTCTGTTATGCAGAGTGTAGCTACAATCACAGTTCATGCCAAAAATACACACCAGCATTAGAGAGATTTAAAGAATGCAATGTCCTTATCTTGTTCTCCAAAGAAATCCAGCCAGAAAGTATAAAATATCTGGTTGTTTATTGAGAAAAAGAAAAACTATATAGAATATAAGTTTCATACAAAACATAGAAAAAATCACTTCTTCTCATATATGTGGCATCCAAGACTTATCCACTACACAAGTTTAACAAAGTCTCTAGCCAAAAATTCTCAGAGAAGAGGTACACTACTTGGTTATTAGTTACTACTACATAACCCATAAAAACTGATTACATGATGGCTAAAATTCTACTAAGCAGTGAGTCATGTACTCACTCACATTTTATTGGCACTATACACTACCCCTTGAGTAACTAACATACAGACGCCAATAGGTGGCAGTAAATAGCAGTATACGTGCAAACTAGAAGGCCAAAATAAGTCGCATGATTTCTCTAGTCAAAACAATATGTTTGAAGATAGCGAGATGCATTTCTTCCCATGAGAAAACCCTAACATCTTCATCCTCAGTCAGCTACATTATTTTGCATTTGGGGTGTTTTGTGGGGAGAAGGAACAGCTCGGGGTCTAAACTGATGCACTGAAGCATTTTACTGAGCTGCCTAGTGGCTTCACCATTCTTGTTTTCCTTTCATGCTGTGTTGCCCATCTTGGCCTGCCCTGCTTTCATACCCACCCCTTCAGCAACCCACCTGGCCAGCACCCAGTTCCTCCTTCACCAGCCTGGTGGCCTCTGCTTACGACCAGCTCCGATCCATTTAGCCCGCTCATGCCATCGAGTTGCTATTATTTATGGCACAGGTCCCTATTGCCCTGCAGTCAGATCTCCACTCTCAATGTATAGATATCAATTAAAATAAACCATTAAGGGGAGATGTTTGGCCTCTCTTGCAGCTACAGAGAAAATGGCTGCTGAGGTGAAAATCCCCACAACCAGACAGGAGGGGGCAGTCCTGCAGTGACCAGCTGGAGCTCAGCCAATCCCCAATCTCTGAAGTCTCCTCTTCCAGACACCTGGAATGTCCCCGTGGGGGCTCTTTTCCAGCATAGAAAGAACAACAGGGCTTTCGACCTGGAACCCTTTAATCGGGCTTCACCTGCCTCGGCAACAGACTGGCAATGAGATTGAGGCCACATTTTGAAGACATGCCCTGGAGAAACAGTTCATGGGGCACCTTCATACTCCAGCTCTCATCCTCCTCAGATGTGGATGGGCCAGTTGAGCAACAATGTATTAATAATAATAAGATTATATAAACTGCTTATAGATATTAATGTTTTATATCATCATCATCATCATCATCATCATCATCATCCCTCAGTAAGGCACTAGCTTGATGTGGTTGTGGGGCTTGTGGGCTCTGAGGAGGATGAGAGCTATGCCAGAGGTTCAACCATACTGGACAGGTCTCATCAAAGGAACCAGACAAAGAGTGCCTCTCCCATAAACAATATGGTGAGATGTAATTTACAGAAACCTATACCAGATTGGTTGTTGCCCTGGAAAACAAGGTGTTCTAGTTCCTAGATATCTGGTGTCAAGTGGGCTACAGGATTCAGGACTCCTGGCTGAGCAACCAGGGCCAGCAGCTGCAGGACTACTAGAAGAAAAGTTGTTTACCTGTCGCAAATATATGTAGACTGAAAACAAATAATGATTTGCTATTACAAATCAAGTCCTTTCAGAGGATATCTGAAAAGAATACACCAGTTCTGGAAAGAACAACATCCAGAATCAGAAATGACAGAACAGAGGCTAGCAGATCAATGTCAATTTATAAGATCACTAGCACTTGGCAGAGCAGCCATACAGGCCTTGGGAAAGATATTCAGATGCCATGATGTCTCTATAGATCAGAAGTGTGCAAGCCAAATGAGTTGGATGGTCCTTGCACAGCCCTATTTAAAAGACTGTTATTTTATTTGCTCTCCTTCTCTAAATTGTACTCCTAATTTGTTTCAGTGTTTGGAACCTTAGTATTACGTTTAAGCTAACAGGTCAAAAAATGGCTTTCATGGAAGACCTGCCTTTGATAAAACTGATAACCTTATGTGTTAGAAGGATGGCAGACATATGGCTTTGAGAAAAGGACCCAATCTGTAGAAAAGTGGGGTACCTACAATAGTGTCTCTGTGTACAGCAATTCTACAAGCAGCAGAGTATAAAAACAATATGGAAATAACCCAAGAATGACCTCTCTAAAGTAAGGTAGGACAAACGTCCCCATCCTCTTTATTTGCACTGCTGAGAGCTGGGTCTTGATAGAACAATGGTACATGTAGCAAAAATAAAGCCAAGCAGCTAATATTGCCAGAGCCAGGAACTCTTCCTAGGCCACTCCTATTGTTCATCAGATCAATGAGATGTTTTAAGTGACTCCTGCTCTTCCTTTGAACCTCTTCTTCAATCAAAAGCATCTGGAAAACCTTTTCAAGCCATCAACTCTTTGGCAAGGAGGACAGAGAGATTCCCAGAGAAAAAAAAACTTTGAGCCACCCCTCCTGGAATTTCCCTACAATGATCAGAATCGTGCAAGCCTGTGACACTCTATGGCAGTGAAAGCTGGACTTCGAAGAAGCAGGATAGGAAGAATATTTATGCTTTTGAACATTGGTTTTGGAGAAGACTCCTGAGAATAAATGGACAGCCAAGAAAGCAAACCAATGGATCATTGAACAAATCAACCCAGAGTTCTCACTTGGGCACAAATAACCAGGCTCAAAGTATGTGAAGATCTAACACTCTAGAGAAGACTCTAATGCTGGGAAGGAGAAGGAGAAGGAGAAGGAGAAGGAGAAGGAGAAGGAGAAGGAGAAGGAGAAGGAGAAAGAGAAAGAGAAAGAGAAAGAGAAGGAGAAGGAGAAGGAGAAGGAGAAGGAGAAGGAGAAGGAGAAGGAGAAGGAGAAGGAGAAGGAGAAGGAGAAGGAGAAGGAGAAGGAGAAGGAGAAGACAACCAGCAGTAAAGCGGATGGGCTCAGTTACAGTGGCAATGAGTGCACTGTTGGAAGACCTGAAAGACAAGGTTAGGGACAGATTGTCATGGAGAAAAACAATTTATGTAGTTGCTAAGTGTTGACAACGATTTGACGGCATATAGTCAATCAATCAATCAATCAATCAATCAATCAATCAATCAATCAATCAATGTCCTTAATCTGGTTGTCCTATTAGAAAGATTCACTTCTTAGCTAAGCCCTTTTTTGTTCTTTTTGGGTTCTTCCTTGCCATGAAAGTTACTGCTTCTTCCTTTACTGATTAGGATCACAGTTCACTTTCTTCCTTCCAGGTCAGGTTCATGTATGTTGGGCAAACATTGCTTCTTAATTTTGTCTTTATTTTTCAAAATTATGTCACATTTTTCAGGTAGCGAAGTTCTCCTCCCACCATGCCCTTCAGAATGATGTTATAATTGCATTCCCACAACATACTGCTGTAGTTCATGCAACACATTGAAACACAAACTAACTGAATGAATTGGTGTCAGCTCCAGAATGCAACCAGACCAAGAAACAAACTCCACGGAAGTCTAAAACTATTTTTATTAAGATGGACTATTATAACAGAATCTTGCAAGTCTGATTATGCTTTGCCTCCTCTCTTTCTTATCCTTTTGTGAATTAGGGGGGTGTCTGTCTGGGATGTTTACACATACCTTCTTCTTGTTTTGGACTCAAGCCATGTTTTGCTTCTTGTTGGTTTGTTAATGAATTTCTCCTCTCTCCATCAAGGCCATCTTCTTTACTCTCTACATGTCTGTAGCCTCTACATCACCTTCCCAGTCATCCTTAGTACTGCCCCACCCTTCCCAGAAACTCTGAATCAGGGTTATGGGAATGACCTTATGTGCTGCACTCCTCCTCTGCCAGCAGTTCCCCTAGAACACTTGACAAGTCCTATAATGCAGAGGTACTCTGAGAAGGTACTTCCTATCCCCTTTCTTCCTACTGTGCAGGTCACTCTTCATCTTTCCATTCTGGCAGTTGTTGCATCCCACACCTCCAGTCATGCAGCCCTGATGTGGATGCAGTTGGTATAGCTTCTCTGTCTCCCACTTGTGTCCCTGTCTGCTCTGTGACCCTGTCCTACCTAGAAAAGTCAAACTGTTGCCCATCCTGGGATGTACAGGCCTGTTGTGATAGTGACAGTTCATGTGGATGGGGTTTCCCTGGGCATTGCAGGTAAAACTGGTGCACCAATTGTGGGGCATGTATGTCAGTTGAGTTCTCCCATGATCTCTCTGACTCTGGGTAGCCTTTCTCCTGGATCGGTATTCCAAACATTTCCTCTTCTGTCTAGAGTCCAGAATAGCCTCCACTTCATACTCTTCTCTATCCATCAGGATGGGGGGAGGTGGAGCTGTTGTAGTTCATAAGGGGCAGGGGGGCACATCCCATAGAAGCAACAGGATGGAAAACAGGAAGGATGAATCTTCATTGATGCTGGCAGCTGCAAACAAAAGACCACTGGGTTTATTTGTCTTACCACCTGGAGGAGGCCAATAAACTTTGAGTCTAGTTCCTTTGAAAGTCAGTCAGAAGACAGAAATTTTGTAGAAAGCTATATGAAATCCCACTTTAGCACCCTCTTGCCTGTGTGTGTGTCTGTGGCCCACTTTATGCTGACTTTGCTAGATCTAGCTGCTCTTTTAAGAGGCCTCTCTTGTAGGAAATATGAGGCACAAGGAATTGTTGATTGTGTGGAGGTGTGGAGGGCAGCATGTGGAGGTGATAGCTGTAGTTGCCTGAAATGGAGACATGCCAATGGAGGATGGAGGAATGTACTGCATTGTTGTACCAATAGAAGAACTGTCCTAGGCAAATTCTGCAAGCAACGATCTTTCAGACCAGTTGTCTTGTTGATAGGACATGTAACACCTTACTTACTGCTATAATAATTGATTAGCCTTTTCGGCTTTTCCATCTGATGGCAGATGATATGGGGATGATAGATGAATTTTAATGTTTAATAATGGGAAAAGAGCCTTTCAGAACTTGGAGCTAAATTATGACCCGTGATCCAAGATCACATGATTGACTAGGCCTCTGTTTCTAAAAACAGTCCAAAAAAAGTTGTGCAGGAGGCCTTTGCAAGGAATGAAATGAGCCAGCTTTGTAAACAAATCCACCATTACTAGAATGATGATACATCCATGTACTGGAGGAAGATCGGTAATAAAACCCAGTGATATAGTGTCCCAGAGTCATGAAGGGGCATCTAGAGGCTGCAGCAAGCCAGCTGGCTTTTCAGGAACAGATTTTGCTCTGTGGCATACATAACAAGATGAAACATAATTCTTGACATCTGCCCTCACCCTTGACCATCAGAAGTCCATGCCCAGCCATTCTATTGTTGTGGCAAAGTCATAATTCTCTTCCCTTAAATAAATGAGAACATACAACTAATCATTGTGCAACATTTGCCCTCCTCCTGTGAGACTAGGCTGAAGCTGCCATAACCTAAAGATGAAGCAGGCATGTAAGCAGAGAGGACAAAAGCCAGGAAACTTATCTATGGGATCCCTTCGGGGAGGTAGATAAGAAGGAAGCAAGTCGTTAAGGGAAAAACAAAGGACCTGAACCAGAAAGAGGAAGTTGGGCCTGAGCACATGGAAGCCCTCACCCCAATCCCATCAACTTGTAAATCAACCCAGCAAGGACTTTTGGGGATAAAAGGGGTCCCAAAGCCCGCCCACTCTGAGTCATCTGAGTCGTCTGAGTCATCTGAGCTGAGTCACCTGAGTCACCTTTGGATCAAGACTTGGCGGCTTCCGTCCCTCTAGCTAGTGTCTGGCAGCCTAGTTGGGAAGGACGTGGGTAAGTGTGGATGAGCGTGTGTGTGTGTGTGTGTGTGTGTGTGTGAGAAAGAGCAAATGTACCTTGCAACCGGTAAAGTTTTGCTGTTACTTTAAATTCACTGGGTCTCCGTGTATTACAAAGAACTTCTTGTGCCTCAGTGTTCGGTTGGAAGTGATTTGTGTGTATCCCTAATTATTTCCCCGCTGTTGACCAGGGCTGTGTGTCTGTCTGCTCCAGCCGCACCTGTCTGGAAAACCCAGGTAGAAAGCAAGGGGGGCTGACAAGATCCGCGTGCCTCAACAGGCTGTGAGTGTGTGAGTGAGTGACCATAAGTCGAACCTGGGAGCAGTGTGTGTAACACTCCACTTTTCAATGGTGAAAAATTGTCTTGTGGATCTCCCTGGAGGTCATCCATCTGAGCCCTGGTGTGTCATGCTAGTGCTGAGCTTTAATCTGACCTAAGAGAAAAACTGCCTATCTCCCAGCTCCCACTCTTTCTTTCTGGGGGACCTGACTTCTGCGGGGGACTCAAAACTTGCTCTGTTGCCGTATGTTGCTGGGGGAGGTGAGTAGAGGAGGTCATATTCAGGCTTATGTGATACGGCTTTGAGAAGTTTTTTCTGTGAGCCAGAGATATAGGAGATATAAAAATAAAGGGAGAAAAATTATGCCCACATGATTTGTCAAGGAGTGAGGGATTATGCCTTCTGCCTTGTAGACATTGCCTCCATTGTTGGAATGCTATTTTTATTGCACACATCTCCTTATTGAAGATGTCATAGTTTCATTCTATACAGAAGAAGATCTGTTCCTCTCCCCCCCCCCCCAAAAAAACATTTCTTTGCCTGGAGTCAGGGTACTTGAGCAGCAGCTATAAAGCAAAGAGCTCTTTCAGTTCTTGAAACACTATCTGCTCTTGAGTAGACCATATGAACTTATGAAGCTTTTTTAGGAGTTGAGACAGTGACCTTATGCAACATGCAAAAAGATAACTCTTCCATGAAATCACCTTTCTGACCTGTTGGCTTGTACATAGTACTAAGGTTTCCAAACATTGAAACAAATTAGGGGTACAGTTTAGAGAAGGGAAGAAAATCAAGCAACAGTTTTTAAAATAGAGCTGTGCAAGGACCACCCAACTCATTTGGTGGTGGAACTCCTGCTTTAGAAGTAACCTGTTTTGTCTTATGTTGGGGAGGGATGGAGGAATGGAGTGTGGTATTACTATTCTATTTTTTAAAAATCCATCCCAGTAGTGTGGATTCCTTCCTTCCTTCCTTCCTTCCTTCCTTCCTTCCTTCCTTCCTTCCTTCCTTCCTTCCTTCCTTCCTTGGACAAAGGGTTCATTCCCCAACCACTGACAAGTGGTTAGATACTTTTTCGCTGCCTGCTCGGGAAAGAAGCTGGGCCAGCCTTATGTCAGGTTAAGGATTAGTGGGACATTAAAACAAAACAGAACAAAGCCAAAACCTCCTGGGCTGTAGTGTGGATTGTCCACCCCTGAGCTACAGCCTCCTAGACTCTGCCAGGAAGACTGGAACTGTGCCCTCCTCCTCCTCCTCTTGATAGAAGAGGTATCTTGTTCTCTATAGGGGTGACTACAGAGAGGTTCCAGATGTGTTGTGTTAAGGTGACCAGATCTGGACGTCAGAAATCCCAGTGGTCACTAGGTGGCAGCAAAGAAATACAGAAAAAAATTGGTGTTGCCATCTATGGGTCTCAGGGAGCTTTGCAGCCCATTGTTGGAAGGCCTAATGTGAAAGATCTCATCACTGTTTGCCACTGATAAAAGTCTTTTTACAAGGATTCTGCAAGGACGACCTTTGGTTGAGTGCACTGCTCTGGAAGTAACCTGATCTTCCTTATGTCATGAAAAACAAATCATCATCAGTGACAAACAACCATAGTCTGCTATTACCATTTTAAGTTGTCAGATAATGAGATGATAGGCCTAACATGAAGCAATAATCTCACAGCCTCTCTGCTGAGATATTGGAAACCAGTACACTTGTGTGAAGGCACATTAGAAATAGGGAATTTATTTGGTCGGACATTGGCAGGTTTGCATATTTTGAATTGAAAGGAAAGCCAGATCATGATTATATCTAGCTATTTGTATCTAGGTACTGCTTTTCTGTAGACAAAAAGGTATATATTAGGGGAGGGTAGATACATGCACTTCAATGTGAAGATTAATCTTTCTTTACAAACTTGGAAATTAATAGAGAAACAGCATGGACTAAACCTTATATAGAAACAAATACAGGGAGAAAAGCCAAAATAGAAAGTTTTACTCTCCTTTAACAGTGTTTGAAGGCAAAATACCCTTCTTCTATTTTTCCACCTTCTCAGTCACCAAAGAGAAAATGAACTTTGATTATACACCATTTCTGCAAGATGTTCAATTTATTGTTCAATTTATTGTTTAGATGTTCAAACCAATCTAATACAACAGGATGGAATTAAGATAATAGCCACGTAAACCAGTGGGCTAAATTATTCTTGTATAAAGAAATGTATCTAAATCAAGGGCTATGCAGAGTCTTATTCAGAACCATGGAATTCAAAGTTTGCAGCCACGAGTCCATTCTGAGAGATCTTTTCCTTTGCAATATTTTCGCCAAGCTACCCTAAAAGCCAAAATAAAATATTATGTATCTTAGTACATTGGACA
Source organism: Liasis olivaceus (assembly GCA_030867105.1). Classification (NCBI taxonomy): domain Eukaryota; kingdom Metazoa; phylum Chordata; class Lepidosauria; order Squamata; family Pythonidae; genus Liasis; species Liasis olivaceus. The sequence continues at coordinate 142,876,154 of CM061348.1, forward strand.
GGCTCAGCAATAATATAAACTACAGGATACAGGATAAGATATTAATAAGAAATGGACTCACCAGGCATCCATCTTATTGGGATCACGCACAATTCTTTTAGCACATGCAATATCGTCTGTGATATCATCATTCGTGAAAGCTGAGAAAAAAATGAATAACTCAGGATTTCCAAGAAAGGATATCTAAATTTCAAATGTTTCTGAGATGTTTCCCAGAGTTGGATAATATTTTTAACATGAATTTTCACTAATTATTTTAGAAAGTAGGCTTCTACTCAGTGGCGATTTACTGGTGAGGTTACTTTCCTATGACATGAACTCTCTTTATTTAAAGTATGTGGCCCTTTGGAACAGCTGAGTGAAAGCCCCAAAACATTTCCCTCCTCCTGCATTCTGCCAGGGCTGAAAAGTTTGTTTAAAACTCAGTGTACTGGCAGCTCTTTTTCCCTTGACCACAGAAGAATGTACACCCGCAGCCTTCCCTCCCAAACTAGAGATGGAAGGAATTTCTTCAGCATCATCCAGGACTGGATTTGGAACAAGGAACAGGAAGCAATTGATGAAGCCTCCCTAATGCAGGTGCTGGAGGAGATGTGCTAATGTGGTCCCTCTAGCAAGACCCTGAATGAGCTTCAATGAATTTGAGAAATCTCATTCTGCCAAAGGGCTTGACGTACCCCTTGCTCTACCAGGAGTGAGGCCTTCTAGGAGAGACGGAGACTTAGGTAACGAAGGGTCTTGGTGTACATAGCTGGCCTAGCCTTCCTCCAGCTTGGCCTTGCCTTACTTAATACTAGTGCTTACTTCTACTTGTGCTTCCTACAAGCGAGATGCCAAAGTACAAGCTGGAATGTATTAGATGGCTATTTATTTGTTTGGTTTTCCCATTTGTTAGGTTCCTATCCTGTTAGATTCCTTTCATTCAGGAGGGCAATCCATATGTGCGTTCAGAGGGCAGGGGTAGGCATAGTCATCTGGGGAGCGGGAGGTGCTAAGTCCGGGAGTGACTCGACTGAGGAAAGAGAAGAGTAAAAGAACCAGAGCTGTTCTGCAAAAATAGCGGATCCGTCTTTTTTAGGACATTCCAAAAGCCTTCTCCTGCTTAGCCTCGTGCTAAGTGGTTACTTACCACTGCAGGACTTTTTGCAGCCATTAGCTGTAGTTCCCTGGTTATTGTTGCACCACCAGCGGCTGTTTATCTGGAAAATCCCATAGTCCCGACTCCCATTGGAGTTTTTCGGGCCCACAGCTCGGCTGTTGTACTTGCTCTCGTAATAAGCCATACAGACCCCTGGAATAAAAGAAACAGAGGAAACGCTCCAGTGGCGGCTAACAGCAGAGATGATGCTAATGGGGGGGGGGGGGGGGGGAGCTGCCATTTTTTTCTTTTATGAATTGCATATTTTGAAGGATAATGATTGAAACACATTCTTTCATGGATCTCACTGAGTAGTAATGCCGTTTATTGTAACCACGCACATTTTGGAAAATGACTTTCTTCTTCGACAGAATTTGAAATATTCTTATCTTAAAGGCACTCTTCAGGTTTTTGTATTGCTCTTAACACATTCCCTCTGAATGTACACGTAATTGGTATATCTCACTGCAGAACGTTGTGAACGGATAGGGTCTGTAAGCGCACGGAACAAATGCCCTGTGCTTCTCCCCATCTCCCTTGCCTTAAAACAGCCCCTTTTGCCGATGCTGATGGAGTGTGCAGCTAAGAAAGAGGAAATTACAGTCCAGAAGAGTGATGATCTAGCAAAGGGGAGAGCAATTTTGGACTGGACTAGAAAAATAGAGAGACGCTGTGTGAAACACTATTTCTTTGTGTAAGGAGCTGGAGAAGTCCGTCCCCCCCCCCCCCCCCCCCCCATTAAGTGTAAAACTCTGAATTCCTAAGTGCTACAAGGAAGAACAACATCCCAGCTAAGTACGGCTGAAACTGCAACAGCGAAAGCAGGCAGAAATAAGGCAATGTCAAAAAAAAGCTGCAGGGGGACTTGGAACTGCAGGCCTAGCATTGTCCAGCAAAAGCAGACAGGCCTTTGATGGATTTGGCGTGGAAGGCCAGAGCTGGGATAGCAGGAGACCTGGGAGGAGATCTGGCAGCACTGGGTGGTCCAACACTGGGATCCTCCCCAGAGAAGGCTCAGCAGCAGACACATGGGGAGTGTGAAGCTAGAGAGGCCATGGCAGCAGCAACCCACCACCAAAAAGGTCCCACATCAGAGAGGGGCTGTCAGCTGCTAGGCAGACCGAGGCTGGCTGGGTTCCCTTCCTGGGGCAGATCGCACCCTAGACCCTGTACTCCAGGTAGCCCTCATAAGGTATTTTGCCATCTCAAAGGCAAACCTTAGTGGTCCTTAATGGGATTCCAGGAACCTCAAAGTTAAGAAGAAAGCAGGAAAGGCCTAGACCTCTTCAAAGACAGCTTTTGAGGGTATTAACACTAAGATCCTGAAACCAAGCTACCAATAAATTATTTTATGAATGAGACATCTCATTCCCACCTGGCTTTGCTGGTTTTCATCCAACTCAAACCAATTACGAACTTCCATATTACCATATTGTAGCGTCACCAGCTCTTTGGGAAACTTCCCTTTCTTTGAATTTGGGGATAGCCTGTCTCTCACCTGGGAGAGCTCTAGGGGCTTGTAAACTCTTTGGAGAGATCATTGCAAAGCCAACAGCAGCTTCCTTTCTTTACATGATGACAAATTCGAAAAGAAGCTCTTGGCAAGGGTGGTGGTACATGTTGGAGTCTGAGACGCAGAGCGGAATTGTCCTTTTCCATTTCATTGGGTGACATTTCTGCTTCTGGAAATGAATCCCCCATCCGACCAGCCCCACAACAAAGGGTATTGGAAAGAAAGAGCAAACTCACAGTTGCCCAAGCTGTAGCCATAGTATCCATCCAGTCCATGCCGTTTCAGAAGTGCAGCCAATTCACATTTGGTAAATACTTTGGCTTCATTGGCAGCAATGAAGAAGAAGAGGAGGCTGAGGGTCACTGTCTTCATTGCTGCGGCTTCCCAAAGGATCAGACTTCCCTGAGATAGCCCAGAGGGATTTTTATAGCCAGAGATCTGGCCACATGCCCAAATGATTGATAGGAAACAGCCCTATTAAGGAAATTGCAAACAACACTTATGACCGCACAAAGCAGTACACAAATCAACAATTTCTGCATCATTGTTAATATCTTTTACACTGCCTGAGAAGTTCAGGAACATAACCTTCCTTTCAATCTCCCCCTTTCATTTTTTCTACTTTTTTTTTTTTTAATGACCATGGAATTGTTGCCACTGGTTTTTCTTCTTTTAAGTCAATAGTCTAGTAAATGGGGCTATGTGAAGAAACCCTTAATCTCCAGATGACTCTTAAATTATATTTTAACTCCTTATTTTTAGTGGCTTGGATTAGCAATAGTATTCCATCTGATTGTTTCAGATGAAAATACAGGGACGGGACTGTTCCATATATGGGGCCAATCAGTCAGAACAGTTGTAAACATTGTCCTCCAAAAGTCCCTGACTTTACATTTGGATGAGATGATCTGTCTATCTACGATTTTCCAATTTTTGGATGCCTTTGAATTCCACTTTGTAGGGGAGAACAGCAAGAGAGACCTGGGATGATCAGGTTGGGTCTGGGCCAGCTTTATAACCCACCATCTCCCCTTTGAATCTCCCTGTACCTGTGGGCTTCTAGTTGGTCATGGTGGGGATCAGACATTTATTCTTTTGGTATCTTAATAAGAAAAATAAGAAGGTTGGAGGATCAACACTTACTATTTAGCAGTTGGAACACAGCGTTACAGGGTAGGGTTGCTAGAGCTCCTAGACCCATCACTGTTGCTAGAAACTCAGTTGTCTTCTTTGGAGAAATTGCCTATTACCAGCTCAGGTTGGTGTATCTATTGTGCCTACTCCTGGACAGAAAGAGACTGGTTATAGGGATTCGTGCATTGGAACTTCAAGGTTACCCATATATTATACCGATGCTTAAAGTTTTGCATTCACTGTCACTCTGCTTCTGAGCAGGCCTCATTATATAAAGTTGTTAGCAACTGAGTAGAGTTACACAAAAGAGTGTCTTCAAATATAGTTGTCTCCCAGACATCTATAATCCTTGGGAAGGTTTTGCTGTCAGCAACATGGCTTAAAAATGATCTCTTGAGGAATGACCTTCCCTATGTTTCCATGCTGATATGTTTTAAATGTTCTAAAAAGAGCTCTGTTAATTTCCTTCAGCCAATAAATCCCCCTACACCTCTTTTTCTGATTTGTTCTGTTTTTATCTTTTTATCATATGCTGAATTTTATTTTTAATAGAATAATCATGGAATATATTATTAGTTTAATACTTACATAATGTAAGCTATATTATAAAAAAAAACCCTTCTTGATTGCCAAAAACAACTGCATAGTTTAATCCATTTGAATGCATGATCCCACTTGGAGCCCATTTCCCTTATCAATCTCAAGTTGACACACATGTAGCACTTCATTTTTTTCTCACAAGGAAATCAGATGGGATGGATTGCTTTGAAAGACTTTAACAGGTTGAAAGGCTCCAGTGAGGTCCGTTCACTAATGTGGGGAGAGAACTAGAACCTGGATCTTGCCAGGCACTGTCCAACAGGAAGTACTAGGTAACTTCCAATATTGGGATGTGGAATGACTGGAAGAGGTAATAATACAAATGAGATCTGGTCCAATTGGAAACCAATCCCTTTTAGGAATTCTCACAACAGACTTTTGAGAATTGAGCCACTTAATCATGCTGTGGGAACAGGTCAGCCTATTGCTTGAAAGCAAAATCAGAAAAGTTGCTGGAAATTTCCTTATTCTCCAAAGTAAGATAATTTTATCTGGTGGTGTGTGGGAGGGGGTGGGGTGGTAGTGGTGATTAGTTCTCTTAGTCAAGCAACCCTATCAGTTTTCCATTGCAGGCAGCCAAGAAGTAGAAAATGTCCTTCTGCTTTGTCCTTCCAATGTCTATTTTTCCACTGCTCATTCCAGACATTTGCAGTTTTCCCATAAATGCCATCAAGGGTTAGAGATTGCAATTGGATGAACATCTGCATTTGCAAACTTTTTGATTCTTGAACTTCAGACAATCACCATATGCCGACGATACACATCTTTGCAGGTCTACTGTAAAGTGAGCCCTACTGGGTTTAATCAGACTTACTTGCAGTTATATGCGTAATCCCATTAAGGACCACTAAGGTTTGCCTCTGAGCTGCAAAATACCTTACTAAGACTACCTGGAGTACAGGGACTACGGTGCGATCTGCCCCACTGCCTCCCTCCCAGGAAAGGAACCCAGCCAGCCTCGGCCTGCCTAACAGCTGACAGCCCCTCTCTGATGTGGGGCCTTTTTGGTGGTGGGTTGCTGCTGCCACGGCCTCTCTAGCTTCACATTCCCCATGTGCCTGCTGCTGAGTCTTCTCTGGGGTCCTCAGGTTCTACAGACTGGTACTGCCAGATCTCTTCCTAGGCCACCTGCTAGCTCAGTTTTGGCCCCCTTTTGAAAGGCTTGGCTCCTGCTGCTGGACCATCCTAGGCCTGTAGCTCCCCCTTTCCTTGCATCTTTTCCTGCCATTGACGCTGCCTTCTTTCTGCCTACTTCAGCTGCTGCGGCTTCAGGCATACTTAGCTGAGCTGCAGGTTTTTCCTCTAGGTGTTAGGTATTCAGAGTTTTAGCTCTGTACCTTGATTGAGGGGTCGGGGGCGACTTCTTCAGCTCTTTACACAAAGAAACAGTGTTTCATTCAGCATCTCTCTCACTCTCTATTTCCACTTAACTCCAAAATGTAAGAAAAAAGTTCCCCTTCTCCTTGCTAGGACTTCTCACGTCTCAGCTGTCAATTCCTCTTTGTTATCTGCACAACTGCATCTGAAGGGGCTGTTTTGAGGGAACAGAACAAGGGAGGGACTGCAGGGTAGATGTTACTCTTTCACAAAATTCGGTGTTAAGAATGACTAACTATGCGGAATGCTGGAAATAGTAAGTGAGAACCCCAGAAGGAATAGGAAAGCGGTATGGTGCCTTTCGGTTAAGAATTATTCACATTCTAATTCTCCCAAAGAAGGAAATTGCTTTCCCAATGTGTATGGTTGCAATAAATAGCTGTATTAATAGCTGCAATAATAGGAACAGACAGAACCTTTGATTTCACTGCAGCACCATGTATCTAATGCATACCAGAGCAATAGGAATGAATACTCCGGGAGGTGAAATGTGGGAAATGGTGTTTCACTTCCCAGAGTTAGATACTCCTCGGGGTAGCCTGGTCCTAAGTCGTTGAAACCGAGCTAAGCCTGGTCCTAAGCCACTTTAAAGTTGGTAACTTCTCTCATGGAAGAAGAACAACAGAACTGAATCTTGAGAAGGAAGGCCAGTGATTTATTTCACAAATAATTGTCAGGTTCCAAATTGTTGGGATCATGGAACATAGTTACAGTAAAAAGGTACGTTCATAGAGAAAATTGTATCCTTGTACAAATAGCATGATTGGTTGTTAATATCATGGGCTTTTTGTTGGATGGTGGTTGCTTTGAAACTTCCTAGAAAGATCTGCCTGTGTGCAGGAATCGATTATGCACAGAGGCGAGAAGGGCTTTTTGGATCAAACAATTAATGGAGACTTTTAACTATCAACACAGTGGGGGGATTTTGTGGAATGCATTGGGGAAAAAAATGTGTTCTGAAGCCTTGCATTGATTCAGTCGAGGACTGAAAAAGGAAGTCTTTGCCTTGATTTGATTTGGAATGGAAAAATGGAAGAGTGGCAGAGTCTTGCCTTGGTTCAATCAAGATGAAAAGGTATCAGAGGAAAGTCTTTCCCAGTCTGGTTTTGTTAGCAAATGGGGGGGTGGGGGTGGGGGAGGTGGAAAAATGGTTTATGCTTGCATGTCTTTGGGATGTGCATTATCCTTTACACTTCCTACTGAGATCTTAGGTAGGTGTTTGGTAGAGCTCAGTAGGTGTTACAGCCCAACACTCCCACAAAGCTTTTTTTCCTCTTTCTCCCTAATGCTGAATTATAAAAATGTATTATACCTCATCTGCCTCTTCTGGCACTCCTTTCTAAACTCAATCTGAGCTAGTGTCATAGATTATGTTTTGGTTTCACCTGCACTCCATCCCTGGGTTGGCTTTTTGATGTTCACAATAGAACAGGAAGTGACCACCTACCCTTGGATCTGGACTTTTTGACTTAGAAGGCTCTCCTGTCCCTGGCCCCATAAAGTATTATAATCCTGATGGCGTCACCCAGGTTAAATATTGTCTCAGATGGAGTCCTAATCTCTGTGAGAAAATCACTGTCTTTTTAAACACCCACAGATGTGGTATAAAAGGCATCTTGCACTATAATCTCACTCTGATGTGTATTATATATTTAGCACAATCAACAGTGTGCTAAGCTCTCAGCTAACTACTACCTGACAATCTAGAAGGAATAACAAAGCAAAGGGATGGTAAGACCAAGATTGTAGTAATAAAAGACAAGCTCTGAGAATATTACAGAGGAGTGTTAGGGAGGAAAGGACAGATTCCTTAATCAAGTTACTGATCCAATCTCAATCCCAATACAAGGAATTATTAAAGATTAAGAAGCTATCTTAAGGATCAATAGAGGGAGCTTGGTCTCAGCTTAGTTGAAAACATGAGAGAAAATTTGGGAAAATAATATTATTATAAAGTCTCCTGGTTTCTAGCCTGATGCCTTAACCACTACACCAAATGAACTCTCATGCTGATGACCCCCAGTTTGCAAATCAAAAGTTTCCATTCTTTCTCCAGTATCTGCAAACAGAGCTGTAAACATCACTGTTTTCTCTCAAATATCAATAGTATTCATATACAGCACACTGCCCAAGATTTGATTGGTCCTGACTCTGCTCACCTTTTGGAAAGCCTTGAAGACACGGCTGTTTCTCCAGGCATGGGGGCCAGGAGAATCATTGAGCCCACACTGCTGGTGTATGGTCTCAGCAGGCCCTTTGTGTTTTAGGCATTTGGAAATGTGTTTTTATATTGGATTTACATTGTATTTTTAAATCTATAATCTATTCGTGAGTTGGGCAACCATATAAATAAAAATGAATGAATGAATGAATGAATGAATGAATGAATGAATGAATGAAGTCTGAGTGAACATTTAACACCAAAGTTTGACCTCTGTTTCATATATGTCATGAACAAAATCATCCAACATGTGGTCTGTCACAGTGGAAAAATAATCATCCCACTAGATTCAGTAACAGGTTGGCTCACTTTACCTGCAAAAGCTACAACACAATGCTTCCTGCATTTTGTGATAAGCTTCTCCCATGACAAAAATTCAGAAAATCTGAAAGGGGCAAATACTTTTTTCCAGAACTGAACACCAGGGCATGGTATAAGACTGAAAAATAATGAATGGCACATCTTGATAGCAATTCATAGCAGGAATAGCAACAGGGGAACTGAGATGGGGACACTCTCAGGCAATATGGCAACCAAACATAAGATGATAAGGTGAAAGAGTTACTAATGAACTTAGTTTCTAAAAGAACTTTTAATGAGAACCATTTATTTCTATAATTAATCATATAGGACTTTTAATGACAACAGAAATCCTTGGGGAGTTGGGTTCAGAAAAATTAGGCAAGACAAATTAGCACAGTGGTTTATCTATTGTCTTTGAGGGAGGATAAAAATCACATGAGTATTTTTTAAGAATATAGAAATAATGTTTGAATATTTAAACATAATACATACTGTTGTCTGTGCAATTAACTACCATCAAAATTGTAAGAATCAGAGCAAATTAAAGGAAATAAACCACAGGGGGAAGTTATGTTGTTTGAGACATAAGAAATATGTATTCAGGCCTACTAAAAACTTCTTTCTTTAGTAGCCCTTGTGATTATTCCTTTCTCTTTTGCATCCTTGAAGAGACATTCTCTCTTCAGGAAGTAATGATCTTCTGAAGTGATGCCTGCTCTGTTACATACACATGTATAGTCAAAGTGTAAAAGGAGTCTCCTTTTCATTCAAAGGATTACCTTTTGAAAAATGCCAATTTATGTTAATTAATTACAGCAAATATTTTGAGATGGAATAATCATTTAATAACCCAGATGATAGCCCTAATTCCCTGTACATGCATAAAGTTCAGCATGTGTATGGGAGTTAGTAACACTTACAGGCCTACATTAGATCCACACTTATTTAACTTCATCAGAGATGCATTTACTCTACATCGAGGGGCTATCACTGCACAGTGATTAGAGTTGGGGGTGAGGGTGGTATCAGTATTTCAACAGGGTAAGCCTTCAAGCAGGAGCAGAGTGCAATTGCCTTTCCTAAACAATAGTCAAAAATTGCTGGAAATGAAAAACCACATTGATTAATCAGTCTGCTCCCCTTCCCAGCAGAGTGATGAAGAAACAGACAATATATACACATTACATGCTATCCGTTCCGGAAGAGCTGAGAAACCTATGGTTTTTCAGATACTATTGGACTATAACTCCAATCATCACCATACCTCATAGTTAATGGGCAGTGAGGGCTGCTGATTTGTAGAAATCATTTTCCCCAGCCTTGCGTTCCAGTTCATGCCTAGCAGTATGCATAAACATTTCTTTTACTCTGATTTTTCATGTAGAGCAGCCCTCCCAAACCTGGTGCTATCTAGCTATGCTAGTGGGGGATGATGGGAGTTGAAGTCTAATGCATCTGGAGTGCTCCAGTTTGAGGGAGGTTGTGATAAGATCTTGCATTTGAATGAAGATGCTCTGGGCAGCTGATTCAGAAACATTTTGGTCATGTTCTCTAGCTATCTGAACCATTGAATGCACTTTTGATGCACTTTGGAGAACTTCAACTTTTCTACAAAGAATAAAATAAACATGTTTGCTCCCTCATGTTTTAGGCCTCATGTTTCAGTGAGTCTTGGGCAATTAATCTCTGTCTGCCAGAGCTCTGGGGAAGATGCCCTGTGGGGGGTTATGGTAGCGGTAAACATAACCCCTCCTCGAGTTACATTGCTACTTTTAGCATCCCATTTCTATCTATCACTTAGTACAGAGATCCATTCAGTTCTCTATCCTTTTCTGCTGAGTTCTACTTCCTCTTTGATGAAACTACTTTTGGAAAGCCAAGCTCAGATGACCAGAGTAAGCTAACCTTTATGACACTTATTGAGGGGTTCGCCCACTTGGCAGCTGAGTTCTAGGAATCAGAAGCCTTTGAAGGGGGAAGATGATTGGAGTAAGGTCACAAACGTTAGAAATAGCAGAATTTGTCTTAATCTTCCTTTGACATATGGGAATGTTCCTGATTTATAGTGAAATAAACTCCACACACTTGATGGCGCTACATTTTGTTTTGATCTGCATGGACAGACAACAGGGATTCAGGCAAGCTATTGAGAGATGGAAAATAAAGGGATGAATTCTTTTCCTTTCTTTTCTTCTTTGAAACATGGAAAAGGATACCTTGATAGATAAATGCATTCTTTTTTCAGTACAGTGCTAGCACCTCTGATGTACACTTTGTACATTATGGAATGACAGGTGAATAAGGAAAAACACCTGGCACTCCATAATGGACCTTGGACAAAGGAGGAGGCAGTGGAAAAAAGTAAGGGACAAGTGTAGAAAAGGAAGTGTATTACTTTGGTTTGTTTTATTTATATATTTTTAAAGCCTCCTAACAGACATAGCTCTCTGGATGGTTCACAAACACATTAAAAGATACAGTTTGAATAAAGATATGTACTGCACGATCAAATCAAATTAAATGAAAAATGAAAGCACCATGCAGACTAGGCACTAGAAAGGCAGACATTCAAAATCTAAAACAATATGAATTAAAATACAATGAAAAGCCAATGAAAAAGCTTGGGGTGGAGTAGAGAATCTATAGACCTCTAGATGTAGTTGGCCTCCAATTCCTAGTATTCCCAACTAAGATGGACAGTGGTCAGGGGTAGTGGAAGTTGTAAGCCAACAACATTTGGAGAACTATAGGCTCTCCACCCCTGGAACAATGGGTTTATGGAAGGCTTTTGCAAGGCAGGAAGGAAGGGAAGGAGAGGGAATGTGAAGGGAAACAAGGGAGGCAAAGGGAGAAGCAAGCATAGAAGACCAGAGAAAAGTAACCTGATGCTCTTTGGATGTACGATTCCCATGTTGGCCAGGACTGATGGGAGCTACGCTGCAAAGCATCACGTATAAGGTTGATACCTATAGCATAGTCATCATTTTGCCATCCTCCAATATACATTCTTCTTATCAACCCTTCCTCCAATTAATAATAGTATTTAGCATAAGCAAAGCACTTCTGATAATATCAATTCTCATCCATATTTAACCCTGGGTAATTAGTCAATCTCATTTTCAGGATGTATCGTGACCCAGAGCAGATTTCTGGACTGCATGGAAGCTATAATGAGGTGAAAGGTTACATTCTGCTAGGGTGTATCCTTCTGCTTTCAGATGGACACATCTTTCATCTCCTCAAATATACCAAGGAACCTATGTATTTGAACCTTACATTTTGTCCAGATCATCACTTGTAGAGGGTGAAAACTGAATGCCTTTAATGCAAGACATGCAGGCAGTATTCTGACCGATGATGATGGTGATGATGATGATGATGACAATAACCTGCATCCTGCCTTCTAAGGAGGGCAAAGATTGATTATAGTATGGAAGCAGCAATATTCAAAGACAGACTAGTGCTGTAATTGGAATTCTTAGGCACCTTCCAAAGGCCACATTCTGGCAGATCATTGCCAAATCCCACAGTCTCCTTGTCTTTCTGCTCTTCCTTCTTGTTCTCTGTCTATTTGTCCACCTTCTCTTGAACTTACAAGAGAGAAGAGATAGATCCTCTTCCTCCACATGCCTTGAACTTTCCCTTGGACAATTGTACAGATTATCTCTGAGGGACAGGCTAAACCAAGGAACAATGAGGGAGGTGGAAATAAGGAGGTGTTCTTCACACGGGGAAGATCACAGAGGGAGTCTCACTGAGTGGCATTCTAAAACTAGAACTAGCCCCCATCATTATCCATAGGAACAATTGATCAGTTGATCAAAACCCACATGCCATGTTCATGTATGAAGTACAAAGTACAGTGGGTTTCCTAAGTTATTATTGTTTCTTCCCTGAACTAGAATCAATCATTATCCCTTACTCAATAGGAAAATCCAAGATTTTAGAGTATCTATCATGGGAACTACTGTAATGTGTTTATCCAGAAACAAAGGTAACAACGAAAGGGAAGTAAATTATATTTATGGGGTGCTTTCGCTACATACGTTCTGTCAAGATGTAGAGTTATAATTGAATCAAATGAGTGACTTATACAGTCATTTTAAATATTTATTTAACACATTTAGGTTAACTAATACTGAAGTACTGAATGTGTTTGCTTTATCCTAAAGCTGAAAAAAATAGAGCTGTATCCTGCTTTATATTTGATCTGTTGTTCTATATGTTTTTTTAGGCTTACTTAGTCTTACACCCTTGTTTTATACTCCCAACTATATGGGAGTATATACTCCTATAGAAAAGCAGAATAAATTATTGTTTTACTTTATTTTTCCTGATTATTTTGTTGTGTGGAGAATGTAATTAAGAAAATCTTAGATGCCACTTATTTATACCCTCAGAATTGAACTATTTTAAAGGCTTGACAAATGCTAATCTAACTTTCCTCTCAGGCTCCTGGTTACATGGACAGCAGGAACCACACACTTCATCCAGACTTCATTCTCTTAGGTCTGTCCTCTGATCCAAAACAGCAAAAGTTCCTCTTTGTCATCTTCTTGGTGATGTACATGGTGGGTATCCTGGGGAACCTCTTGATTATCCTGCTAATCCTTTGGGATTCCCAACTAAATGCCCCCATGTATTTCTTTTTGGGACATCTTTCCTTGGTGGATACTTGCTTCACCTCAGTCACTGTGCCCAAGATGTTGGCCAACCTATTGATGCCAGAAGCCAAAATCATCTCTTATGCTGGTTGCTTGACTCAAATGTATTTCTTCTTTGCTTTTGGGGTAACTGATAGCTTCCTTCTGGCTTCCATGGCTTATGATCGCTATGTAGCTATTCATAATCCTCTGCACTATACCACTATGATGAGCCAGAGAGCCAGAGCCTTTGTAGCCAGTTCCTGGATCATCTCACATCTTCACTCCTTGCTACACATTATTCTCATGTCTCGCCTTTCCTTCTGTGGTTCCCGGGAGATTCCCCACTTCTTCTGTGACCACCTACCTGTGCTGGGCCTATCTTGCACTGATACCAGTTTAATTGAAATGTTGATCTTCACTGAAGGATCCTTGGTGGTGTTGAGTCCTTTTGTCTTCATTGTGATTTCCTATGTCCTTATCCTGGTCACTGTCCTGAAGCTGCCATCAGGATCTGGATGGCGTAAGGCATTCTCGACTTGTGGTGCTCACTTGTCTGTTGTCACTCTCTTTTATGGCACCGTAATTGGGGTCTATTTTCAGCCTACAGCAAAATACTCAGCTGAAAAGGGAAGGGTTACCACTGTCATGTATTCCTTGGTCATTCCTATGCTCAACCCCTTTATATACAGCCTGAGGAATGATGATATCAAAGGGGCTTTTCGCAGAACTTTGTGTAGGAAAGTGGGAATATGGTGAGTCCTTTTCCTGCAATGTATTGTGGTGAATGTTAAACTATAAGAAATGCACCAGCTATCACAACTGAGTTCTCAAGGAGTCTCAGAATAAAGGCCACCTCTTCTCATGAGAGCCATACTGACATGATTAGTAAGAGTGGGCTGCCCTTAATGATCCATTTTTCACACAGGGTAGAAGACATAATCTTGCCAGTATGGTGAAGGCAGCCATGTTGCCATGGTATGACCTACTGTCCATTTGCTCACTTCATTTTTCCATCTCCTTTGTGTACCTGTGTGGTTGTGGCCTCATTTATAGGGGGAGCAGAAGTTTTGGAGAAACTGGTGAAATGGAAAGGCTGAACCAAAATTATATGCATGATGTGGGAGCTGGAGAACAAAAACCATGAATCGGAAGAGATGGAGGAAGGCTTGGAAAAGTGCAGTGCGCTGACCTTCTGAGGTTCAGTCAGTGGGAGGAAGTGAGAGGGCAAGTTCCCAGGTTTTACCTAAACTATGGAGTTCTCCACCTTGGACAATGGGTCTCCCACTTCCCACTGATGTTTTATTGTAAACTGAAGTTCATTTTGTTTGGCAGGCCTTTTTCCTTTCTCCAAGGTGGAAAAACAACTAGTTGGGTCCTTCCAAACAGTCCCTAAGGCTCTTCCCACTACCACATTATAGAGCTATCTACCTATTCATGAGCCAGCAGATGATGATGATGATGATGATGCATGGCGTAGATTTGCTATGCCCACTGCTAATCCCTACCCTGCCTCTGTTCTCAGTCACTGCCAATCATCTGACTTCCCTCCAAGACAGCATATTTTACACTCCTTGAGACTGGCCTTGCCTCCAATTTATGGAGGTGTCAGGATAAGGAGGATGATATTTCAGTTAATGTCAGATTAAGTTTCTCTCACTCGTGGGTTGGGGATGAAATGAAGGCAACCTGGTGGGGACATGGCAGAAAAAGGATGTTGCCAGGGCATGTTTGAGCTATGGTTAGATGCAAGCAGCTTGTACATTATATCAGCATTTCCTCTGAGGAAGAGTCCTAACATTTTAGATGCCTTAGATCAAATCAATTGCTCTCAGTAAGCTTTTAAGATCTTCTGTCCTTTATGTGCTAGACTGATGCCTTTGAAGTCCAGAGAAGATAGTTTTTTCCCCTGTGAAAGGTAATTCCCTTAAAATGTCAGTGGGGAGGGAAACTGACTCTGGCTCACCAACAAGCAAAAGGAGATTCAATGCAGTGAAATGTTAGTTTTTCAAACTATGGGTCATGACCCCCATGGGGGGCACTCTGACCAATATACCCAAGTACCCAAGCTAAAACAGGAGCTTGAAAAGGGAGCAGCAGTCCCAGCTTGCCTTGCCCTCTCTTCCTGGGCAGAGGGGTGAGGAAAGGAGGAGCTGTGATGGTGACCAGCAAAGCATGGAGGCCCTCAAGAACAGAATACCTAAGAGAAGGCCTATTCCTAATTCTTCTGGCCCCAAGATCCTCAGTCTTAAGAAATATGTCTCTCATGACCTAAAAACAACTATGAATCTTTGGGGGCTTTATTGGACTCCTCAGTGGATGTTTTAAAAAGGTTGGTTGTCGTCTTTTGAAGACGCAATAAATTTCAGGGTACATGTGCTTTGGTTAAGTTAATCAGTAGTTTCTTATTTATTGCATATTGTTACTACGGTGACTCAGATTCTTGGGAGGAGGCTAAGGTTTGAAGATGTTCATGTATTGTTTTAGTGTATCCCTAAAATTTGGAACCTGTTTATTTTGCATGTATAGTGCAAATAAGTGCTTGGACTGTTGCTGAAAAGATTACTATGCATTCTTGGAAGGACGCACATATACTAGACTCTAAAGGTTAGCATGATGAAATGTGTCACTTCTCAGCCTTCAAACTGGTTCTTAATGGGCACCAAGAAAACACTGGACAATATGATTCAATGTGTTCAAGGTCCAATTTAATGTTTAAACAGTGAACTGTCAGAATTTTTATAAAGATGTAACCATTATACTTGTACTGTACAAAACTAAAACTTGATTGTTTTTAAATATTCTTTCTTTTCATGTTAGCTTGCTTTATTTAAACTTTCATATCTAGTTTGGTCTCAATTGTATTCACTGGTTTGGGGTTTTGCATTTGCACTTGTAGTTTCAAAAAGGTAATAAAATTATTACTTTAAAAAAGAGCACTTCCTCACTTCTGAGCTTTCAAAGAAATGGGAGTGGGTGGGGGCAATTTGGGAAAGGGGGAAGCACATTATGGTGTGCTGAGCAATGAAATGCTGAAGTGAAATGGAAGGTCCTAAAACATTCCTCCACTTTGTGAAAGAAATTTGTGTGGCTTTTAATTACAGTACTAGCAAATATCCTCCAGAGAGTTGCTTTACATATGGTCAAATTATTTGTCCAACTAGCCTTTGGGGCAAGTAACTGGGAGTTGTCTGGATGTTTTAGATGACAACTTCCACAATTCCCTTTTGTTGGTCATGCTGGCTAGGGCTGATGGGATTCAAAAGCAAGGGAAGGGAATGGGAGGGGAGGGGAGGGGAGGGGAGGGATCAGCAAGCAGGGTGAGAGCTGGAAGTGAAGCCATGGAGGATTCAATTAAGGTGGGAGATCAGGGCAGCAGGAGACTTGGATGGCATAAATTTGCAGATAGGTAATTATGCTTCCTTATTCCAAAACAGAGTGCTAGACTAGCCAGCTCTTGGTCATCCATACATATGTATCCAAGCATCACTGGTCCACATTACCTTGGCAAAGTTCTGTTTGGAATCAGCTTTCCATCTGAAACTATGCTAAAGGTTAGGGTTAGGGACAGTCTTGGAGATATGACTCTTTATTTTGTCCCAAATGCAAGCTGTTTCTATCTAAGCATACTTTTTCCTAGTTTGTGTGCCAGGTTCTCTCAATCTGCTTTCTCACTGGGGACAGCGTACTTTGGAGTAAATAATATCAAGAACTGTAGGTGACAGAGGAGTTTTTCTCAAACATCCCAAATCACACTGGCATGGCAGGACTTGAGTGGACATCGACATCTTTTCTGGACATGCTTGTTGGAGGAGAACCACAAAAATACAAGATGGGGTCATCCTATTCAGAATGAAGTAAATTAATTTACAATATTCTTGAGAGAGCAAACTCCCGAAGTAATCAGAACTTTTCTAAAACTTAGCAAGGGCTGGGTCCACCCAAATGTTAAATAATTAGTTTTCATCTCTTCAATCACCATTTCTGATCCAACTCATCATTTCAAATATTTATATTTCAGGTGGATACCCATTGATGTGTGAAGCCTGGGGCAAGTTGCCCCATTACCTCTTTTAAAAGTGCTAGTATTAAGCCCCCACTTTATGATTACTCAGCTGCTCTGTTGTTCCTCCATTCACACATCAAGCTAGCTAGAAGGCAGCTCTATGGTAGAACCAAGCTTTCACTATCGGTTTTGAGTTAACAAGGATCTCTTTCCCAAGAGATTTCTCAGAGCCCCCTTCACTTCTTTATTCCTGAGACTGTAAATATAGGGGTTGGACATTGGGGTGATGACTGTGTAGACCAGAGCAAAAACTGACCCTCGCTGTGAGGAATACCTTGAAGTGGGCGAGAAATATACAGCAATGATGGCCCCATAAAAAAGAACCACTACAGTGAGGTGAGAGCCACAGGTAGAGAAAGCTTTGCGCCTCCCTGAAGAAGTGAATTTCATGATAGCTGCCACAATGCGAATGTAGGTGAGGAGGATGAAAAAAAAAGGTCCAAGGATGATGATGCCACCTTCAAAGAAGATCACCACCTCATTGACAGTGGTGTCTGAGCAGGACAGTTGCAGCAAGGGCTGATGATCACAAAAGTAATGGGCCAGGTAGTTTTTCCCTCGATAATTGAGATGCAGGAGCAGGCCAGCATGCAGCATGGAGTGTAAGGTAGAAACGATGCAACAGCCAGCCACTAATTGCCCACAAACTTTTTTGTTCATCACTGAAGCATAGTGGAGAGGATTACAAATGGCTACATAACGATCCAGGGCCATGACACTCACTAGAAGGAGATCAGTGACACCAAAAAAATAGAGGAAGAAGAATTGGGCTATGCAGGAGTAGAAGGGGATGGTCCTGGAACCAGTTATCATGCAAGCCAGCATCTGGGGCACTGTGACTGAGATGAAGCCAAGATCAATGACTGAGAGGCTACGGAGCAGGAAATACATGGGGGTCTGGAGTCGCGCATCCAAGGTGATGAGAAGAACCATCATGACATTGCCCAGAAGTCCAACACTGTACATGAGCAGTAAGAGGAGGAAGAAGAGAGGCAGGTGTCCAGGCTTAGAGGAAAAGTCTAGAAGAACAAACTCTTCAATATCTGTCCCATTCTCACAGTCCATGAGACCTGCAGAGAAAATCACTTTATAAAATTAGAAAGCAACACAACACTTTTCACAAAGGAAACCCTCTAGAACTGAACCTTGCAAGACACTTTAAAGGTTAATTGTCAGTTGCAAAATGTCAAATTTCAATTTGGTTTCTTCAGTATTTAATGACAGAATCTTTTCACACTTTTTGCTGGGATTAATTTAAGCTAATCTACAATTAAATTGTAGACAATTGTAAAGCGCCCAGAGTCACTTCCTAGTGAGAAGGGCAGTGACCAGATTTGAAATATATATATATATATATATATATATATATATATATATATTTGAGAAAGCTTCTATCCTTGGTGGTTTTCCAATTCATTGTCTCTCAAGTTTTCCAATTGCCTATGATTATTAGAGTGATATTCATAGCCTTAGATTTCAATAGCTATTCCACTCCTTAAAATAGAGCTTGTGTTTTCAGCAACTGTGCAGCCAGCTCAGACCACTTTCATACAGGCCTAACAAGGTTCTAACCTTAGATTCATAGATTCTTAAATGAAACAATTGCTTTAATTCAAAATAGATAGAATTCTGCAGCCATTATTTCTTTGGATACTGAGAAAGCTTTTGATATGGTTACCTGGAGTTTCTAAAGCTGGGCTTGGCTCACTTTTTTTCTTCTTCTGAAGAAAACAATAGAAGTTTTCTTCTATTGAAATTAGACTTGGTGCCATTAGGTCACAACAGTAATTTTGCCATGTTTTGGATATGGGTTTTAGGTTTCCCCCTGATTTGTTGGCTCATAAATATTCCTAGGAAGCTTTCTCAGTCAACAAATTTAAACTGAACTCCTACTTCAAGCCAAAATCTAGAATTTCCTTGTGTTTTAAGTATAAGATCAGCAAAATTAACATAAACTCAGCTCCAAGGCTGATTTATTTTTAGGAGGCTTCCCTGTTTATTTTCCTTCACATCATTTCATCATTTTTTGTTCTTGTAGTTTTCTTCATTATATAAATTTCTAGGGTCTTTTCCTGTCTTTTCAATGCGGTGCCATTTCACATTGTAAATCTATGTGTATGTTTTTTTAAATGTTAACTTGGTTTCTCGCAATATTTATTAAAAGGAGAAGTCATCCAGGCTTTCCTCCATTTACCTTCTCTCCATTACAATATTGAGCAGGATTATTAATAAAAGACAAACTGCAGTGCTCTCCCTTTGTATGTGTGCACGTGCGTCTATGTGTCGTATGCTTGCTTCTTGCTAGTTTATCGGTTCTCTCTCTGTTTCTTTTCAGAGCTGGTAGATTTTTCTCCCCATGGACCAGACCTGCTATTGCTGTTTTTGTATATTCATTCTGAAGATCTGAGGCAAAGCACATGGGAGACAGTAAGGTGGAAATTAGTTCTTTGTTCCAGGGAGTAGAAACCAGCCAGATACAGAAGTTGGTCAGAGAAAGACTGGAATCTGGGCTGGGGGAAGCATGGGAACGAGGCCTGGGGGGTGGGGGGGTGGCGAGGAAGCTGATGCTGCTCCACGCCAGTTTTGGGGGGTGGGGGTGGCATGATATGCTGGCCCTTCTCTCTCCAGCTGAGCTAAAGCAGGCAACGGCAGCACAGAAAAACAGAATTGTAGAAATGGCGCCCGGTAATCCGGGTCTTGTGACAACGCCTGAGTTTTCTTTCATTCTCAGCTTCAGGATACTTTCTGGTGGAAGGAGGGACAGAGATAAAGCAAAAGATCCGCCTCATCTCCATTTCCTGACTGTTAGACAGGGGGGTCTATGATTGTTACTCATCCTTCCTTCATTTGAGCTGGAAATAATTTTGAGCCCAACGTCTGAGTAATGGGGAACAGGAAAAGGTTGGTATGACCCAATGATGCCTCCTTGCATAGAAAGCCTTCCAAGCGTCTCTTTCTTTCTCTCCATCCCCCCCTTCTTTTTAAATTTGGGCTGTGGACGCTTGGGAAACTGAGTGAAGGATTAATCCTGAGGAAGAGGGGAATGTATAGAAATTCATTAGGCTTTACTCTTGGAGATCTGGTCTCCCGGCTCCAGAGGCAGAGAGGTGCCTGCTACGTCCCACAGACATTTGCAAGGGGTGCCAAAAACAACACAAGGAGGAACAAAATAACAAAACGTTCATCTCAATGGAACGACAGAAATTCTGGTGTCACATCAGGCACAAAACACATTAGAAAAGATCTGAGCACAAATGCACTACATTTCAGAGGACCGTTTGTCAAATCTGTGGTCTACTTTTACTACACCATCACTTGAAACATGTCTATTGTCATCCTTCACTTTCTCTAGTCCGACTGTAGTCAATTTTCAGGGGCTGGGAGAAAGGGGTGGAGAGAGAATATTGCATATTCCCAGCCCAGAGAAATCACACCGTACACTTTCTAAGACAAAAGCATCCTTTCTCCAGATATTCCACACTCATGCAGATTTTGGCATGACTGATGCTCAATCTGGGTTGGAAAAGAAAAAAAACATGGTGGGAGGAACTTAATTCTCTGCCTGTATAGAATATATCTGTTTTACATCCACACTCTTCTGCCCAACAAGGACTCGTCCCCAAATAATTGCTGAGATTACGGTGAGGAATTCACTCTGCACACGCCCAGTGATAGTCCTTATACTCCTATGAATGTATCCCCCAGGGCTGACCGTGGCAAAGGACTAGGCTTGGCAGCTTTGTTCTAAGAAGCTCCGTCTTAAATGAATTCCTGCTTCCAGGGGAAATGTTAGAAAAAGAAAGGGAGAAGGATTGAAGGAGAAGAGGAAGAATGACAGGGGATCGCTACTGTTCCATGTTCATCACATTTATATCCCATATTTCTTCCAAGAAGCTTCAGTGCATCATTCTAGTTTCCTTCTTCTTATCTGAGCTGCATAAAACATGTGGGGGGTTCCACCAAAAGTTAGTGCCTGGGCACGTCATGGGTGAGGATGGATACTACAAGCCAAGCAATACAGCATACAGTGGGACATGAACAGGAATTAGTTAGGTTTGGAAGGAACTGAGGTACAACATGCTCTTCTCCCAAATAAGCCATCTAACCGGTTCTATTGAGCAAAACAGATCTCAGTGGTCAGGGCAAAAGTTCACAACATTGATAGATAGAGATAGAGATAGAGATATATGAATGACTTCCTATCGTGCTTTGACCTGGGCTAACAATTCAATTGCTTCCTCAGCCCATTTCTTTCTAAGTTGCTGTTTCCTAGTAGAAATTGTGGCGGGTTCTGCATCAAAGTGAAATTATAGTAACAGTACAAAGGTATGTGGTCAATGAATCGGTCTCTTCCTTACCTGTATCAACGGATCCCCTCTGGTCTGGCCCCAGGCTGACTTTTGGCACTGAGCCAAACCTCCAGCCCAACTGAACACCAAGACAGTCAAGCGAGGTTGCCTTGTTTCAGTGTCTGTAGGTTCCAGCAAGAAGCCAGGAGGATCTCTTTAAGGATCGGCTCCAGAAGCCACCAGGGATATTTCATAGGCAGCTAACCAAGTCAGCAGAAATTCACACCTGGTGTGTGACGGTCATGTGGAGACTAAAGGCCCCTAGTGCTTTGCTATCGAAACCAGTGGTTAAAACGCAGAAGAGTCAAGTACCATTCTCTAGCTTGCAATCCAGAAGTTTGGTGGGTGGATGAAAGAGGAGCAGCTTTGAGAGAGGAACTCTCTGTGGAGGACTGAGGGAAGTGCCTGGAGGCTGAAATAGCAGAGGGAGAACAATGCCGAGATTTTCCAGGAGGGCTGGCAGGTATCCTAACTTTACCCCCAGCTACAGGAATCAACCGCCTTCTCTTGGAAATGACAAACTTTTGGATTCCCTCTGAGCCAGTTCTTTTGACTAATGAAGAGAGCTGCTATGCAGCAATTTATGAGATTTGAAGTATACGTAGCTTCAGGTATCTCCACCTGAGACCAAACTGACTTTAGGTGGCATCAGCCCCGCTAGGGAGACCAAACCAGAAAAACTACTGTTATAGGAAGACAAGATCTAGACTTTATTGAGATATGCTGTAATAACAGAATCATTCAAGCCTGATTGTGCTTTACCTCCTCTGCTTTTTATACCTGTAATGGGCTGTAAGAATAACCCTGAGAGACAGGAGGAAGAGCCACAGTCTAAACAACAGTCTGATAAAGGAAATCTGAGTCCAAACCAGAAGTGTAATTTGAGAATGCATCTCACTCCCCCTATCTGCAAAGGTCATTGACAAGTGGGCCAAGCAATGTCTCCATACTCTAACCGGAAACAGGTCCAAATAATCTGTTTCCTTCAAGATCTTCTGTAGCTGGTGTCCAACCACCTTCTCTACAACCTTCCCTACAAAGGGAAGATTGGAATCTGGATAATAATTATCAAAAATGGAGGGGTTCAGTGATGGCCTCTTGAAGAGGGGACACACCACAGCCTTCTTCAAGGCCCGCAGAATCCCCCCCTCTCTCAAAGAGGTAGATACCAGGTGGGTATATATAACTATATACCAGATATATTTCAGGTGGGTACCCATTTATGTAAGAAGCCTGGGACATGTTATCCTATTACCCCTTTTTAAAAGGGGCTGGTATTAACCCCACGCTTTATAATTACTCAACTGCACTGTTGTTGTAGAAGGCAGCAAAGGTCAGCTGGGGTGGTGGAGCACAGGGCGGCAGGGTTTCAGAGTGCAGGGTGGCAAGGGCAACTGCAGCTGAGACTGGCGTAGAGTGGCTGCAGCTTCTCAGGGTGTGACAAGCAGCCCCAAGGCAGGGTGCAGGGCGGCCAGAAGGGCAGAGATGGGGGGGAGATAGGCAGGTGAGGGAAGTGGAGGTACAGTG
Organism: Liasis olivaceus; assembly: GCA_030867105.1. Classification (NCBI taxonomy): domain Eukaryota; kingdom Metazoa; phylum Chordata; class Lepidosauria; order Squamata; family Pythonidae; genus Liasis; species Liasis olivaceus. Next base: position 142,899,025 of record CM061348.1, read on the forward strand.
GTACCTCACGTTACGAATTTAATCCGTTCCGTGACTCTGATCGCAACTCGATTTGGTCGCACTGCGAGGCAAATTTTCCCATAAGGTTCAATGTAAATACGGTTAATCCGTTCTGCCCTCTGAATTTGGTCGCGCCGCGAGGCAAATTTCCCCATAAGGTTCAATGTAAATACATACGGCTCTGCATTTTCTTTGGAGCCATGCTGACAAGCACACCAAAAACCTTCCAAATGCCACAAAACACACCAGAAGCCTCACCGAACGTCTCCTTGCTACCGTGATCTCGCCCACAGGAAGCCGCGACCATGTGGCAGCAGGGCAAATGGCCGCGGATCCGGTTCGTAGTGCGGGGTGGAGGTCGCACGGCGAGGTAAATTTTTGGGGCCAGAGCTGATCGTATCGTGAAAAATTCATAAGGGGGAGCGTTCGTAACCTGAGGTACCACTGTAGTTCTTTACCTTACTGAGGCTTGGGGCTGGGAGGGACCAAGCCTGGAATGGCTTAGATTGGGGTGGGTACAGTTCTTGGTTGATGATGGCAACCGGGACTGCCAGGATTGTGGTTACTAAGCGAAGCAGTCACGTGATGTCTTGCTTTACAACCCATCGCTTAGCGATGGAAATTCTGGTCCCAACTGTGGTCGTAAGTTGAGGACTACCTGCAATAAATCCAAGACTATTTGCATAAGAACAATATGTTCCATCAACAAGATACATGGGCAGCCCTTCCTTTACAGGTAGTCCTCGACTTACAATGACAATTGGGACTGGAATTTCCATTGCTAAATGATACAGTCATAAAACACAACGGCATCACTTAGTGATGGCAATCACTGCAGTCCTGGTTGCTGTCGTTAAGCGAGGATCATGGGTCATTAAGTGAGGCAACTTCCTGCTGGCTTCCCACAACCAAAGTCAGTGGGGAAACCAGCAGGAAGTTGCAAGTCCCAGGTCAGCAGCCAGGTAAGTGGCCACTGCTGGGTGGAGGAGGGAGTGAGGGGGTGTGCGAGGGTACAAGGGGGTTCATGAGAGTCACTGTGAAGGTCAGGAAGGGTGCGTGTGGTGTGGTGTGGTGTGGTGTGGGTTGGGAAGTGTGTGCTGCAATGCATGAGAGGTGCTGCGCAGGTTGGGGAGGGTGTGTGGGGGTGCACAAGTGTCTGGCGCAAGCGCAGAGGGTCTGGAGAGGCTCGCAGGTGCACGAGATTTACTCCAGTGACTTGCAACCTTCTAGGGAAGCCAGCACGGAAGGTTGCAAATGGCGATCACATGATTGTGGGAAGCTTGGCAGTCATAAATGAAAATGGGTTGCCAAGCACCCAGATCCCGATAACATGATTGCGGGGGCACTGCAACAGCCATAATTTTGGGGACTGGTTGCAAGTCCCTTCATTCAGCACCATTGTAGCTTCAAATGGTTGCTGAATGAATGGTCATAAGTCAAGGACTACCTGTACTCTCACCTCAAGCTAACTAGAAGGAAGCTCTATGATAGAGCCAAGCTTTCACTATCAGTTTTGAGAAAATAGGGATCTTCGTCCCAAGAGTTTTCTCAGAGCATCTTTCACTTCTTTATTCCTGAGACTGTAAATATAGGGGTTGGACATTGGGGTGATGACTGTGTACACAAGAGCAAAAAATGACCCTCGCTGTGAGGAATAGCTCGAGGTGGGCAAGAAATAGACAGCAATGATGGCCCCATAAAAGAGAATCACTATAGTGAGGTGAGACCCACAGGTAGAAAAAGCTTTGCGCCTCCCTAAAGAAGTGAATTTCATGATAGCTGCCACAATGCGAATGTAGGTTAGAATGATGAAAACAAAAGGTCCAAGGATGATGATGACACCTTCAAAGAAGATGACCGCCTCATTGACACTGATGTCTGAGCAGGACAGCTGCAGCAAGGGCTGATGATCACAAAAGTAGTGGGGCAGGTGATTTTTTCCTCGATACGTGAGACGCAAGAGTAGGCCAGCATGCAGCATGGAGTGTAAGGTGGAAACAATGCAACAACCAGCCACTAAGTGCCCACAAACTTTTTGGTTCATCACTGAAGCATAGTGGAGAGGATTACAAATGGCTACATAACGATCCAGGGCCATGATGCTCACTAGAAGGAGATCCGTGACACCAAAAACATAGAAGAAGAAGAACTGAGCCATGCAGGAGTAGAAGGGGATGGTCCTGGAAGCAGATACGATATGAACCAGCATTTGGGGCACTGTGACTGAGATGAAGCCAAGATCAATGACTGAGAGGCTACGGAGCAGGAAATACATGGGGGTCTGGAGTCGCACATCCAAGGTGATGAGAAGGAGCATCATGGTATTGCCCAGAAGTCCAGCACTGTACATCAGCAGAAAGAGGAGGAAAAAAAGAGGTTGGTGTTCAGGCTTGGAGGAAAACCCCAGAAGAACAAACTCTTCAACATCTGTCCCGTTCTCACAGTCCATGAGACCTGAAGAAAAAAATAACTTCATAAAATTCGAAATTAACATAATCACAAGGAAAAGCCTCTCAAACAGAATCTCACAACATGATTTAAGGGTTAATTGTCAGTCGCAAAAGGTCAAATTTCAATTTGGATATTTCAGTATTTAATGTCTGAATGTTTTTATACTTGGTGTTAGGCAATGGGGATTTTTTTAATTGCAGGGAGGTCCATGTTTATTTGAAATGAGCAGACAATTGGCAATGAGCATGTGTGTGGGAACAAATTCCAAGGATTCATGTAAATTTGACTTCATTCAATTTACATTTAATTCAATATAATCCAATTCCTCTCCTCTCAGCTCAGCCTAATCATATTCAGTGGTTACCTAGGATGCATTTAATCCAGGGTTATTCTGCCTATCCTTACTGCTAAGCCAGAAGAGATTAATTGAAGGATTTTTAACCCTTCATGTATCCTGTCCATGTCCTGTAGATAAAGACCTTAGAAACATAATAATCTTTGACTCCAACATGGCTCTTGATGCCTTCATGGTCATGGATTTCTGCCACGATCTTTTTCAACTTTCCAGCTGATCCTACAGCAATGATATTCCCTAACATCCATGTCTTAACTAGACCAAACCCAGCTCAGCTCTCAGGCTCAGACAATGCCATCAAAATAAAACCAATAATCTCTAATAATGCATTCACAATTGCAACAGGTCTGTTTTTCTTTAGGTAAGAAATCAGGCAATCTAAAAGATATTGGGACTCAAAATATTGTGAAGATACCCAATTTCTTTCACGTTACCTGAGCATCAGAATCTAAGGCTGGCCAAATCAAGCAGTTTTAGAGGTATTACTCAGTTTAAGGAGTCCAAGATTGTATGTATTTATGCATTCATTAGAATTGTATGCTGTCTTTCTATCCAAAGTGCTTGGCAATTTTTGGATCAGGAACATCTAAGTTACTTTCTTTCATCCTGTCCATGATTGAGATCAGATACTCTATTAAGATTTGAACAGCTTCCTTTCTTGAACATTTTAGCCAAGGAAGGTATTGTTTAGATTCCAGATGTTACCCAATGAAAAAGAAGAAAAAAATCTAATATACCTGCCTCTCAAACTGGGCATATTTATTTTAGTAGGCTTGCTGTTCAGGTTGCCAATGCATCAGAATGAGTAGAAAAGATGAACTTTCTCCAAAGTTTTCAGGCCTTGTTTCAAGTGAAACTGCAGCCTAATACAAAACTTCAGTTCTAGAGCAAATCCATACTTCCAAGAGCATGTCAATATTAGGATGTTCTCATGAGAAGAAGAGCAAATCGCTTATCTTCAAACAAAATTGTTATGGCCACAGAAATCATGCCACCTGTAATGACCTTTTAGTTTGCACGTATACTGCTAATTACTGCCACCTGTTAGCATCTTCATGCTAGTTACCTAAGGGGAGGTGCATAGTTTCAATAAAGTGTGGGTGATTGTATGCTTCAGGGCTAGCAGGTTTAGTCACCATGTAATCATTCTATAGGTTATGTAGTTGTAACTGATAACTACGTAGTGTACCTCTTCTCTGAGAGTTTTTGGCTAAAGACTCTGGAGTTGAACTTGTGTATTGGATAAGTGTTTTTTTAGTCTTGGATGCCACATAAAAGAGAAGAAGTGATTTTTATATATTTTGCATGAAGCTTGTATTTTATGTAGTTCTATTTTTCTCAATAAACATACAGATATTCTTTATAACTTCTGACTGGATTTATTTGAAGAACAAGATAAAGACATTCTTTAAATCTCTCTAACGCTGGTGTGTATTTTAGGTGTAGAATGTACTCACACCTCCACCCTGCCTGATGGTCAATGGTATAAAGTTCAAGTCATGCTATAGTTGCATTTTGTTAGCAATGAAAAAAGGGGCAGATCCACTGTGTGAAAGGGAGTTCTAAATCTGGCTGAGAATAGCCACTGCCCTCCATTCCCATTGTGGAGGTGGAAGACCCTCCCCATTGCAACTCTTTTCCAAATGCTAATTTCGGTTTCAAAGTTGGCAGAAAAGGTTGGATCTCAGTGGATTTTTGCATGCAGAAAATCCCAGGTTTAATCCATAGGCTCTCCAGATGAAGCTGGAAAAGACTCTGGTTTGAATCCTGGAACTAAACCAAACAGAGAGCAGTGATCCAGATGGACAGAAGTTTGGTTGGGCCCTGTTTCTCTTTATAATCCCTTTTTGTGGCAAATCAGATGAAACTGTAAAAGTTACAATACCAGAATGGTGGTATTGCCTCCAATAATAAGCATCCATGACAAAAGGTGAAGTGTGTTTTTCCTGTGGGATGCTACGTGCTTGCATTACATTACGGTCACCCCAGAAATTCCTGCCGATGACTCCTTTCCTTTCCCGTTTCTCCCAGCCTTGTTCTACTTCCCCCACAGTTCTCATCTGGATCTGTAAAGACAAGCGAGGAGGCATCTCAGAAGCATTTTGCATTTGAGTTTGAGGAAAGCAGATGGACTGCACTGAGAAAGGCAGATAGGTAGGTTGTTCTTAGGCTTGCAAGTCAGACAGTCAGTGGAGGTAAAAACCAGCCAGTGGAGGGAGGCCAATCCCATATGGGATTTTAAATAGGTTGCATGTGATTTGCTTGTCAGGGTGGGAATGGGCAGAAGAGAAAGTGTTCTTGCACTGCATTTAATTGCTCAATAACTAAGGGTTTCTAGAGTGGAGTGCAGTCAGCCATTCTTACCTACTCCAATTCAATCCCTCTGGTTGGGGACCACTCACAGATCTAAGCCCCAATCTTTCTTTCCCATCACCTAGTCCCTGTTCTAGCTGCTGCCTTTTATGCCCCAGGTCTTGCTCCACAAACTAGGCCCTTAGCAGTTGCATCCCAGACAGAACCCTCACAGATGCACCTTTCCTTGAGATGAAAGTTGAGGGGGGGGGGGAGGATAAGAGTATGAAGTTTCACCTGCTGAATTGTTGTCTACTGGACATCTCTTCAAAGGCATAGAAAGATGGCACCTCTTTCCAAAAGCTACTCCCTATCCTTCCCTTAAGAGATGTGAGAGCTGATTGGGGTTTCCTCATCTCACTGTTCCTGCGTGGAAACTCTCCTTGGGCCTTTCCCCCATTACTCCTACCCATGGCAAAAACATGCAACATCTTCTTTGTTTCCTGCTGGGTCCCCATGATGGTCCCTTCCTTATCAACAGCCATTTAGACTGCCTTAAATTCTCCTTGGCTAGCCCAAGCCTAAAATGGTGTTTTGCTTGTTACTCCAACAACATCCAAGGGCAGCTTCAAGGTGGGTAAGAACTTGAGGCTTGTCACCTGTTGCCTTGGAGGGAAGTCAGGGGACTGCAGAAGCAATTGAGGCAGGATAGGGATCAGCCATGAAAGCGCTCAGTTTCCAGCTGGTATTGTCTTCTGCTGAGTGCAGGATGGCTGGAGAGCACCAGGACCCAGTAGTGGGGAAAGGCCCATTGACTGAGATCACTGCTTCATATATTCCAAAGTTTTCTTAAGGAGACATTCCTGAATTTACATCAATGCTTGCTACAAGATTTCAATGTATGGTTACTGCCTCAAGGAGGTAACAGCTACCCAATGTTCCACACATAATTCTTCAGTGCAGTGAGTTGTTCCTGAAAGCTTTTTTTTTTTTTTAAAGCCTTTTATCTCAAACTACTATGGATTTGCTCTTGATTATACAATCAAATGTGTCCTATTTGCCCCATTCTCTACCTTGTATTTGGCTAGTCATCTCATAGAACAAACTTGTCTGTCTCTGTTCCTAACCTGGGGCTCCAGACCTCTTGAGGGTCCATAGATAGATTTGAAGGGATCCATGGGAAAAAAATGGCAACTTTTATCTTCACTAACCTCTAACTGAAATCCAGCTTTTCATTCAATAATTATTGTAGGCATGAAGTAATGTCCAGCCAAATTCCAAAAACGTTTGTTGATTTCAATAAATTTCACTACATAAAATTATACCCAAAGAAATAGTACAGTGTAGTATTATCTGGTTTTTAATTTAATAGATTAATAAAGAAGGGCATTATATTACATTATTTGTTATCTTTTAATATTTCCATAATTGTATTTGAGGATAATTGGTTTCCTTTGCAATGCAATTGATATCTATGCATTTTATTTTATACATTTAAATACGTTTTTCCAAGAAAGGGTCCATAGGATTCACCACCCTCTCTAAGGAATCCATGGCACAAAAAGATTACCCCCTGCTCTAGGCACGACAAAAAGCCATCTACTGTTCTCTACATGTATGCAGATCAAACAGATTTTTTATCTTCATCTGCATGAAGATGCACACCACCACATCCAGATGCACACCACCCACAAGTTTTTGATTAACTGGTAGCTCCAAAGCAGATCATTCTTGCTCATGGCCACAGAAAAGCAGAGGCTCAAGCTTTATTCCCTCTCATCTTTCATGCCAGGTTATCCTTGTGTTAGAATCATGGCTACCTTGTTTTACTTATCTCTAGGCTAAAGTGCTTGCCTGAACACATGCATATTTCTCTGTCTACTTCCATCGAGCTGGCTATGGCCAGTGTCCATCCAGCTGGCTATGGCCAGTAAGACAGTGTTGGTGGCATTATATAAAAGTTAAAACACCAGAAATTGCAGCAAACCTTAAAGATAGCAATTCTACTCCTGCCTACCTTTATCCAGATGCTCTCAAGTTTTTCTCACTGGTGTGTTCTTCAGTAGTGGATCAAAGCATTGAATAAAATAGAACACAGCCAGATGAACCTGTCTTGATTGGGTGTCTCAAGATTTCAGCAAGAAGCAGAAAGAAGCATTAAAGGTTTTGTACTGAAAGCCCTAGAGATATTTGACAGTCTGAATAGCTCCTGGGATGCTGGTCTCTAATGCCAAAAAGAAAAATTAGGAGTCATGTCCTATAAAACAAGTACAAAGTTTGCATCCAAAGTCACAAATAGTATTGTAGCACATTAATGAGTTTGTTCATTTTTGAAGTGAAGTTCATTTTTTCTCTTCCTTCTACTTTGTGTAAAATTTTTTTTTAAATAAATTTTAACTCTGTATTTATTTATTGTTTTAATCTGTTGTAAACCGCCCAGAGTCTCCCACTGGGGGGGGGGAGATGGGCGGGGATAAGTTTGTTAAATAAATAGATAAATAAATAAATATTTTTTGCTGATTTTGCTGCAAGAAAAATTAATAAGGCTACTGTTCGTCCTTCCATCTCTGAGTGGTGTTATATATTTGAATATACAACAATGGTTATGATATGAGCCCCTCACAGGTTGTAATGCAACCCAATTACAACTATATTGGAAAGCAAAGAATTAAACACAAGTTGGCTATAGATGACAGAATAATATTGAAAGAGGGTGCCAAACCAATGATCACAGGTTAAATTGCCCAATTTGCAAGATAACAAAAGAGCTTCTTAAAAAATCCATCACTTTTCTTTTATTATTTTTCTTTTCCTGAGCTATCTACCTTACTACTGAGCTTTTCTTTTTTAAAAAAATTAATCAGTTCACTGGAGAACTGGTGAAATTTTGGAGATTTTTTTTATATTATTTTTAATTTAGACCCGGTCAATGCAATAAAAGTCTTTTGCAGTACTTGTTCATTTCGGCTATTTGGGAGTGAGGTGAAATCTCCCTACCTGAAGTGATAGCAAAAATGATGAAATGGTACACTAGTGAACCGTTTTTAAAGTAGTAAAGTGGGTAGCTCAGGGAAAAGAATAATAGTAATTTAAGAAAAAGTATAGTATTCTGAGAGAAAATTACAAAACTGACAAGAACAATAATATTCTGCATGGAAATGCCACCATAATTTTCATTTTTAAAAAAATCCCTATTCTATTGAAAAGTCTAACCGTAGTTTTTTCTGTGTCCTGGTTCCTTAGGGTATAAATGAATGGATTCAACATAGATGTCATATCTCATACAAGAGAGAAACAAAGATTGTTTTGGGGGTTGAGTAAGCAGAGACAAGCTGGAAATAAAGGCAACTAATGCTACCATAAAACAAGATCACCACAGTCAGATTAGAACTGCAGGGTGAAACCATGGAAACTTCACTCTGTTTTCTCTGTTCTTATTTTCTTTAAAAAGCTCTCATCCTGCCAAGAAGTCTTACTATTGCTGACTTTACCTCCTGGTTCCTTAGTGTATAGATGAAGGGGTTCAGCATTGGTATCACCATGCCATATAAGAGAGAGATAAAAGTGCCTTTTTGGGCTGAGTAAGCAGAGGCAGGCTGGAAATAAAGGCAACTGATAGTGCTGTAGAACAAGATCACCACAGTCAGATGTGAGCCACAAGTGGAGATTGCTTTGCATTTCCCAGCTGTTGAGGGAATTTTTATGATTGTGGAGAATATTAGTGCATAGGAGATAATGATGATGGCTAAAGGTCCCAGCAGATCCACCACCCCCTCCGTCTGTGCCAAGATCTTTATGAATCTTGTATCAGAACAGGAGAATTCCAGGAGTGGATAGACATCACAGAAAAGATAGGGGATCTCCACAGAGGTGCAGAAAGAAAGGCGTGATATCAGAAGTGTGTAGAGTAAAGAGTGGAGACTAGAAATGATCCAGGATCCAGAAACCAAAAAGAGGCAGCACTTGTGGTTCATCACAGTGATGTAATGCAGTGGGTGACAGACAGCCACATAGCGGTCATAAGCCATGCAGGCGAGGAGGAAGTTATCTGTGTTACCAGAGGTGAGAAAGAAATACATCTGAGTTAAGCACCCATTGAAGGTGATGGTCTGAGTCTGAGACATCTGATTTATCAGGATCTTAGGAACAGTAGTGGAAATAAAAATGATGTCAGCCAGGGAGAGCTGGCTCAGGAAGAAGTACATTGGGGCCTGAAGGAGATGGTTGTCCAAGCAGACAAGCAAGACAATGAGAAAATTCCCTAGTAGTGTCAACAAGTAGATGAACAGAAAAAGCAAGAAGAAGAGACTCCGGTGTTCAGGTCTACTGGAGATCATCAAAAGGATTATTTCCGAGTTGTCTGTTTGGTTCTGATTGGCCATTTCACAGCTGTAAGAAGGAATGAGAGAAAGAGATGAATATGTGATTTAACTACACCCTTCCCTTTGATCTAAATATAGGTGTACATGATTATTTTATCCCTAATGCAGGTCTCAATTTGGTTGGTTTTGCTTCTTTTCCATTGGCCCTATTTACTTTTGGGGTGATGTGACAGTGCTGCACACACAAACACACACACATACAAACACATGCACACATAGGGACACGGCCCACAGATTTAAGCCTGTATACTCTTCCTTTTACAGAATGTATCTCAATTATCCACAAGATTCCAAGCACATCTATGGATATAATTACCCAATAACAATGATTCACTGCATGATAAATGGACAATTTCAACAAATGGATTTAGCAGTCCTCGGAGTTTTAGATGTCAGCAAGACCTGAACTTTTCTTTTTAGTTTTTGGGAAAAGTTTGGTGATGCAGCAGACTTTCTTGGAGTCAAGGCAATTAAGGAGTGTTGTTGAAAAGCCTGATCTAAAATCAACACGATCTATCTTTATTTGATAGTGTCATCATATTTATTCTTTCCTTTCCAACCCTTCTAGTAAACTTTTTTCAACAAACTCAATTTAGAGGGATGCCAACCACTTTCCATATGTTAAATAGCTAATCCATGTCAAGGAGTAATACCAGCAAACTTCAGCAGAAAAACAGATACTTTCTAATTAATGCGCTTACCTGCATTTCCTGTTCCTGTAATTGTATTTATATCTTTTGTTGATATCCAGCTTAGAAACAATGTGATGTTTATTTACTATTGTTCGTTAGTGACTTGGAAAAACATGAATCCATTAAATATACCAGCTTACCATACTAAATTATACATATTTACAATGAAAGAGCATTTTTTTCATATTTTCCACAATTTTTCATGTACCTTCTGAGGATTTCTACCATTGTTGGTCTGATTTTAAAAAATGGATAAACATGTTGCATATGAATCAAATTTTGCCTGATTCCTAATTACTTGATGAAATGTAAAAGTAGTTCTTTCCAAGAATGCAATGTTTTACATATATCAATAATCCAAATTTGCCCTTCCAAGTTCTTCCAAACATATCACATGGTGACCTACCAACAATCTATATTTGAAAATCATGGATTATGTATTTATTTACAGGGTTTATATGCTACCCTACCAACTGTCAGCAGTGTGCCACTCCCCAATACGTAATTGGGATTACAAACATGCAATCAAATAAAACAGCAGCTAAAAATATTCCTATGGAACTGGAAGTTACAGATAGAAGTATTAGCACTAACAAAACATTCTAAGCTTGATGGAACAATCAGCTTTTCTCTGGCTTCATAAAAGCCAGCAGGGAAGATATCAACTGTACGTTATTCCTAAGTATTATTAGGATTATTATTCCTAACGATGATAATTTTGAGTGGACTCAAGTACTGCTAACTAAGGAGTCATCTCACTTTCCATGACCTTGCTTCCTTGAAACCCTCTTAAGTTATTTGATGTTCACCATGAATGGAAAGATGTTCCTTTAGTCCGTCATACCCTCGTACAATTCAAAGAAATTATTTTATTAATACATAAAAATATAACTGGTGTACTATCTCATTTATGAATGTTTTTCAATTTACATTCTTTTGCATGTGATAAGGAAAATTTTGCTACAATTTTTCACTCCTGTTCTAAATTCCTAAATCTGTCTCCCATATTTCTCCTATGGTATTAGAGTTCCTCAAGAGAGTAATATTTTAATCGATGGATATTAAACACACTTGGGTTCTTGTCTGCTCCACTTTAATTATACTTTTAATGCCATTAATGTACTAGTTCCAGCTGTTATTATTTCACTTCTTTAAAGAAATAGTGTGATATTGTATCATTAGAAGAGAATGTATGTAGCTCAGGGTTGAACTGTGGAATCCTTGGTGTCTCTGAGCTTGGTTGTTTGGTTGCAGATGTTTCATTACCCAACTAGGTAACATCATCAGTGCTAGTGGGTGTGGTTTTGCTCCCTGTTTATATATACTAGCTCGTCCTGCCAGTGTTGGTGGGGGTGCGGTTTTCTCCTTGTATCCATTGTATCATTATAACCCAAACTTCATTATAACCCAAAAACCAGGATTCTTTTCTGAAATTTTTATGTCTAGAGAAACTCCACAAGTGAAATAAACCTTTCTTCCATTCTTTCTGTGCTCTTTTATCCTTCTTTACATCAAAATCAGGATTCAGAAAAATAGATGATAATAATGAAAGGCATGGGAAAAGTTTAAATTATCTTCTATACAATAGCCAAACTAGAATATTTGTATACCTATTATCCACTTCCTTTAAAAAGTCCACCTTTATTTTTTTTTAAATATTGTCCTTTGAGGTTTGAGGATTACAATCAATAATAAGTCGCTTCATGCTTTGGGGAAATAATTCTCTTGACATATTTGATATACTGGGGTTAACAGGCGCTCTTTTGTTAACATTTATAGAAATCCGCACTGACTGGACCCACTACCTTTTGGACCAACCTCTAATTCCTCCATTTCTATTGGTCTGTTAAGTCCCAACTGCATGTCTTCTAGCAACAGTTTCAGCTATATTTATACCAGATACTTTCTGATATTTGATAGGTTTAATTTGGGAGCAGTATTTAGTTTAGGATAAAAAAATAACAAAGCTGTATTTACTGGAGATGAAACAGATTCCCCTGTGGGTTTGGAGGCTGGTATAAGGGTTTTTCATCGCTAGTTTCTAGAACATGAGTCTGCAATTCTGAATTTTTTAAATTAGATTCATAACATTTTTGTTTTAGGTCTAACAATGAAATTACAGTCTAGTCTATTTCTATAAGGTCAAATTCTTTTATTTTTTCCTTCAAACACTGGAGGGTTCGTTGGTTGGTTTACCTTGTATCTGTTTGAAAATTATTGCATTTCAGATTTACTCTGAACAGATTTTTCCCTTCTATAATGTTTTAAAATACCCCAGTGTTGCATACATTCACTTCTAAAAATTGCTTCCCATTTCATCATGTCTGGTCAAGAAGAGTTTCTTGAAGCTAGTTTTGCTGGCTGGCTGGCTGGCTGGCTGGCTGGCTTTCTTTCTTTCTGATTAGGAGCTAGATATATTTGCCAGTAAAGCAATATTAAAATTTGAGGGGTGTATGGGGTCTCATTTACATTGCACAGGGTGGAATGTGATCTGTAATTATTATCATGCCTACATCTGCCAAAGATGGTTTATGCCATAAATCAGATGAAACAAATCTGTCTATACATTTTATGGGCTTGTGAATCATATGCGCAACTATGATCATTACCAATTTTCATCCCACCCTGTCATTAATTTCAACTTAAAGAAGAGCTCCTTAAGTTTGGTATTTAGCTTACTGAATATATGCTTCTTGTGTACTTTTCATTGGTCTAGAATTCTAGTTCAGATCACCCTTCCCCCCCCCCCAATAATTTCACTTTCTGCAAGATATATAAGCTTTATAAAAAAGGGTTATAAAACTGAAAATTATGTGGTGCTTTAACTGAGGCTGAAAAGTGAAAGCCCCATGAAAAAAATCCTTTCATAAAGATAAATCTACCTTTTTTATCACCCAGAAACTCCTTACTTTTACAGGCTGTACAGCTATAAAAAATAATAGCTAACTCTCTAACTTAGAAGAGCCACTTCCCATAAATTGTCCAAATTGATGGTGTTTCAACAAAAAAACCCTTCCCATTTGGTTTATAAATTTCCTCCAACAGTGATCACATTTAAATTGATTTCCTTAAAATGTCAAGTTTTTTATATTTTACTACACTTGCCAAGCCTATTACACAAACAAAATCAGAGTTTTAACTTCCCCATCAATTCTTAACCCATCCCCTCCTTTCTATGAAATCTCACCTCCATTCTCTAAAGCTTGACATTAATGAGGCTAATCAAGGGGCAGGGGGATAAAACCTCCAAATACTTTGTAAACATAGAAATAAACTTTAACACTATGCTGAAATGCTATTCTTTATTACTTGTGCATCTTATCCTGCCTCTTAAAGTATGTGCTTAAGTGTATGTGTGTATTACACACACAAATACATATGTATATAGTAAGCCACCCAGAATCACCCTCTGGGGGAGATGGGTGGCATATCAATATAATAATAAATAACTAAAAATAAAATAAAATAAAAATATGTATATATATACTGTGAGCACAACCTACCCCTCAGGCTTCTTGTTTTGGGGGAAAAAAATAAGAGGGAATATTCTATGCATATGCCACTACAAAACAAAAGATAAAATATAAATCTAATTAATAAATGCTATATATTTACACTTACCTGCATACATGCATATAGAGATATACACAAATTGTCTATCTACACACACGTTAGTTACTTTTTCTCTAAAACACCCTAGTTACTATCATAGCTTCTTTATGTTAAGCATTTCTTTCCATCACACCAGAGAGAACCAACACATTATGGCAGATGCCTAGCTGAAATATTTACATTTCAATGATCTCCTAAATTGGGGGACGGATCTTCTCTTTTTTATCTCTTCCTTCCCAGAGATTACCAAACTTGCACTACCTTCAAATCTGGGGGGTTCTGTTTTAAGAGCTGTAAAAAGTGTTGGAGCTCCTCTGTCACTGAAGCCACAAATCTCTCCTCCTCTGGAGTCTTCTGCATTGTAGCAAGAAAGCAATATTTTCATCTAATTTGGATCTCGTGGAGCTTTGGCTATAAACTGTGTCTCTTCCGCACAATTTCTTGAGGGCTGTCTGGAGAAATCATGACTTCCTTATCTTTTGGTTTCAAAACAGAAGCTTCTGAATAGCCACTGTTTACTCTTTCCTTGCCGAAATGTGGAAAATAAGCCATGGTTTTGTTTAGTTTGCAGTTCCTGAGAGGCAGTGAAGTCTTTCAAGGCCTCAAGATTCAAACTCTGTTTGATGGGTGATATCTATATCTGAATATCTGTAATCCAAGTCATAAATCACTCCTTCAAATCTTGCCCTGGAAATTCACAGAAAATATTAAACCTCTAATTCTGCCAATAATTATAATCATCTATTCTTTTCATTTTAAAATTCATAAAGTTAATTTCTTGTTGTAGGTGTTGAATCGGAGTGGCATTTGAGGTTGTTCCAAAGCCTTAAAGCTGTCTGAGTTGTTCCCTTTAAACTCAGTCCAATTTTGCTTGATTCTGTAACTTTAAATCAAGGTTGGATGAAAACATCCTTAGACCGAGACCAGACGACTCATTTTCTTTTTGAATTAATTAAAAAAAAACCTTTCTTACTGAAACTTATTTTATTAGAACTGCTTTTCATTTATCATTGCCATCTTTCCTTCCAGCTGCAGGCTGTGTGAGCTAAAGATTTTTTTTCCCCATTAAGTTGAAATACTCAGGTAACAACTTTTCCTGGCCTCTTTGCAATCTTCCTGTTCATTATATTAAGTCCAAAGGCTGTTATTGGTAGATAAAGATAGCAGGAAATCAAATAAATCAGGGACTGGCCCAGAGCTCAACACTTAAATACTCTCTTCTTCTTTTCCTTTTTTTTTTTTGTTTGTGACCTTGAATCATTCTTGACTCCTGGTGACTGCCACACAGTTTTCTTTGCAAGACCACTTTTCAGAAGTGGTTTGCCCTTGCCTTCTTCCTAGGAAGAAGAGAGAGAGTGACTGGCCCAAAGTCCCTCAGCTGGCTTCATGGCCAAGAGAGGACTAGAACTCACAGTCTCCCTGTTTCTGGCCTGATGCCTTTAACCACTACACCAGCTGGCTCTTGTAAGTGCTCTGATGATGGCCAATCTACTCCCATACCAATGCAAACCACAATGGGATGTAAATGGGATGTCCTCTTGCATCTGATCATCCTAAACAGAAAAGGTGAAAGATGGAAACTAGGCACTGTGTTATCTGAACTGCATCCTGTGTTGCGGGTGAAGATTATAGTGAGTCTGTGACCAGAGCTATCATTCATTCTTCTCTGAGTCAAGGCAACAATTTGGAATCTGAAATCATCCTGGCTTGCAAATGAATTTATGGGAATAGTAGAAATCATCCACCTAATTCTTAAAGTAAAAGAGTTGAGACTCACCTTTTCAGGAGCTGCTAGTTCCATTTCTGAAGCTATGCATAAATGAAATGTTTTAATCTAGACTGAAAATGAACTAAGAAGATCCTGGTTTCTTTTTTTGTTAGACTCCATGGGAACCTATTATGAAGCTTTATGATAGAGGAAAGGATCCCAGAGCAGATGGAACTGTAATTTTAAAACTAACCAGAGATTTCTTTTATAATTCTTATCCTTTGTGGTTTGACTGGAGATGAAGTTTCAGTTCAATTGTTAGTTGATTTGTCTCCAAAGAGAAGATAAGTTTTTTCAATCACTCCACAGTACAGCTTGACCACTACTGTAACATAGTCTAGATTATAAGTATCTTGATAGTGAAACAACTGCAAATATTTCATTGGACCAGGGAATTGTCCACAGGAGTTTAGTCAGTAGTGGAGACAATTCTAAAGAGAGCTTATTAACTAAGCAATTGTTGAATTGCCACATGAGTTCACCACTACATATTTCTTTATTTATAAGTCAAATTTATATCACCGCCCAACTCCCCCACAAGGAGGGACTCTGGGCGGTTCACAACCAAACAGTTTAAAACCAATAAAAACGTAAATAATACAGCATACATAATAATTTAATACAATTATTAAATATGATAAAATCCAAATATGATATGTAAAATATAAAATATAATATAAAATCCAAATAAATATGATATCTTCCACCCTTATCAACCATGCTCTGAACAGGTAAAACTAGCTATAACCCCCTGTCTCCTAGAGATGCTAAGAATTGGAAAGGAAATCCTGAAGTATGGGTTCAGTGTTCCTATAAACAAATTTCTGTTTAAACATATGCAGGATAAGGACTGAGAATACAACCAGTTTTCCAGTCTTCTAACTGCAAATTATAGTATAGATTTCTATAAAAATCTTCTTCCATTGGGTATTTTTTTTCAAGAGTATTCTCACCAATGGCTGTAATTTATGAGTAGATTTCCAGCAAAAGAGGAGGCAAAACTGTCTGCCCTCTTTTGAAGTTTAGGGACTGATGAATGAATGTTAGAGATTTAAAGAAACCCTACAGTTCCTCTTCCTAGTTTGGTGGCCATCATACATTTTTGGGCCTGGTGCTGGGGCTTATGCAATTATTATCCGAACCATCTGGATTATTCTTCCTGTTCTGGACATCCTCTGAGGCTGTTACATAGTAGAACTGGCCCTCACCAGGGCTCTCTAGAGTTTTGTTCATAAGGTTGCTGTTCTTGTTTTGAACAATAAGATTCCAGTGAAGAGTTCTTTCTTAGGCAGATATAAACAATTTTAATCTATTCCATGCAGAAGTACTGATTGCTTTAAATGGTCAGATAAATGCACTTTTGTGTTTGCTAAAACCAGATCTGGTTTGGGGCAAAAAAATAAAAAAAGCATGGCTATCCCTTGCATGAGATGGCAAATTTGTTAGAGGTAACTGTAGGAATCCCTCTTCATTCTGTGACCGTCAGATTGCTATATGCCCCAACTTCTCCTTGCCCACAAACTTCTAACATCTCTATAAACCCACTGAGATTGAGACAGAATGAATGTGCTGTCAGTTCTCTGCTCCATCTCTTTTTTCATCATAGCAATGGAGGCTTTCAGAACGAGTGTTGGACAATAAATTAGACATAATAAAAATACTATCTTCAGGTGTAGATTTCATCCATATTTAGATATCTAGCTTATTTTGCATAATGCTGCAGTCCTTTTGAAGAAGTGGGTTTATTTCCTGGAGGTGCTCTTGAATCCAGTATTGCTTCCAGATGATCAGGCAATAACAGTGATTAGTAACATGTCGTACTAACTTAGGCTAAACTAAGGTCTGTCCCTTCCTGAAAAAGATAAAGCTGGCCACAGGAATTAATGCCTTACTAATCACCAGAATGGATTAACACACAGCATGCAGTGTCTTTCAAAACTAGAATTTGTTCAAATTATACTTGCCTATTAACATATAACTAATGAAGTATCTGATCACCAGTTAGTTTCTTAGGATAATTCTGGAAATACATTCTTAGCCCCAGAGCCCAAGTGGATGAATTCTACTGGGCAACAGGGAGAGGTCCAAAAGTAAAGAATTGCCTTTCCAAAGTTCTGCTAGGTTCACACCTGCAAGGAAAAACAGAAACATCAGCATTTTCTCTGTGCTTTTCTAGGGACTCTGCTTTTTATTTTATGATGGACTGCCCACTGGTTGGAATGCAATGGAAATTATACCCACCAATTTCAGAGTTAGTGTACATTTCCCCAGTCCTAGTGTGTCTGTGCCTGTGCAGGTTTGTGCACAGGCTTACGTAGATATATGTATGCGTATGGGGGACTAAGGGAAATCAGCAGATCTGGTGATCTACCCCTTTCCTTGATGGGGGTAGATCACCAGACCTACCGCCTGTTTTACTTCAAGTAATATTGGAGAGGCAAAGATTGTTGAGGCGCCTTTTGCAATGACTGGGCAGGGGTAGGACTTTTGAGACCCTTCCAGGTTTGTACCTCATTCTGCTCTTGAATAATAGGAAACATGCTATGGCTTCAACATGCCTTCCCAGAGATCTCCTTCTAGCTGTAAACATTGGTTCCTTCCAGATAAATGGCCTTTCCATCTCTCAGCCTAGTCCAAAATGCCTTTCAGACTGATCTGGACTGTTCTGACTATTTCTAGATGGTTTTGGACAACAAGACATCTTAAGGATGGTTAATGGGGTTTTGTTTGTGAGTCTGTAGCTCACAAAGCACTATTGGCCAATCAGTACTTGCTTTTTCCAGCCAATAGCTGAATAGAGAAAAATGCCAGCCAATCAGTGCTCCATTTGCTATCTTTTTAGCTGGGCAGTAACTGAGGGGCTCATCTCATTATTTCAACCAAATCCATGCATAATTAGTATCCATGCCTAAAACTGCTACTATTTTCCCGTCACCTCTCCTCCATGTATATCTATCATGTATCCATGAATATTTGTCTATTGTTTTCCAAAAAAAATTCTCAGAAATTATTTGGGGAGAACAATTGAGAGGGAAATTGTCATGAACAAATGAAAAAAAAAAAATCAAAACCTTCTTATTCATCATAGCAGCAAGTATTTCTTGCCTTCCAACGCCCTGTGACTTATCCTGTAATACTAGCATACAAACCACGCTTCATTTAGGCGTCTTTTCCTAACTATGGCAATATGTGGTTACAACAGAAGTCCATGAATCGGAAATGGGGCAAGATAGGAACCCCTACCAAAGAAACCACAGATCACTTCTTGAAGGATCAGAGAATGATAGACAGACATTTCTGAAGTAACATTCATGGGCCAAAAAGGATAAAAGTCCATGGATAAAGCATCTCTATCCTACAAGGATAGGTCATGAATACAAACCCTTGATGGTGGTCTTAAGAGAATAGTGGAGAGAGGAAGTATTATGTCATCCCAATGGAGTTGCACCATTGCCTGGACAATCACTTTTTCTGATATCAGAGATCTTGTTCTATCTCCTCCACTCCTTAAGGACCTCTGTGTCAAGGTGTTCTGTAGCTCTGCAGATTTCTGGATTTTCTATTTTAAAAACTGTCACATCTTGTTTTAGAAAATCACTTCTTTCTAATATTTGAGTCACTGGTCCTTTCTTTATGGCTGGGTTGAAAAGCTCTCTGCTTACCCTTAAATAAGAGAAAACAATACTGCCACGAAACTGGTTGTTTCTGCTACCCATCCTTATCCTATCTTGATTGTGTTTTTCCCAGTTACTGTGTTTGTTTATTTTATTTCTTTGAATTACAAAATAATTCAAATAAATAAATAAAAGTATAGCACAAAAAAGTTGTTGCCATCTTTCTGCCACAATTAGGAGCAAGGGAGGAAGGGCTTCAGGCATAAGAGTGCTATGGCTAAGTGCAAGTGGGGACATGGCCTCTGTCTCTTTTTCTTCTTCTTATTCCTTCCTTCTTCAACAGCTTTTCCTTACGCTCTTCCAAGGAGTTGGTGTAGTTCTGCCTTTCATCAGTAGTGATGGCCTTGCTTCTTCTGCAGCCCCTCCTGACAACCTTTTCTCCCACTGCCTAGGTTACCTGCTTCCCCCCTACACTCCGAGGTTTCGGCTTAAACGGTTGACCAAGCGGATAGGCAAAATGATGAGAAAATTCCCTAATAGGCTCAACAGGTAGATGGACAGAAAAAGCAGGAGGAGAAGAGTCTGATGTTCAGGTCTACTGGAGATCCTCAAAAGGATTATTTCTGAGTTGTCTGTTTGGTTCTGGTTGGCCATTTCACAGCTGTAAAAAGGAATGAAAGAAAGATGAAGATGGGATAGAACTGATACATTTCCCTGTCACTCACAAGAATAGATAAGAGTTAATTTTTCTCTGTTAGAGTTTTCAATTTGATTGTGTCAAGTTGAAGTACAGTAAATAAGAGGATGTTTTTAAAATATGTTTGTGCAATAAATAAATGCAATATAAAACATTATTAGCTTCTCATGTCAGTGATACTTGATTCATCATATCTACATGTGTGCATCTCCATCCAATCCCAAATCTGCTGGTAAAGACTTCTCATCATTTGAGGTGCACAGATTAGGGTTAGGGTTAGAAAATAATTCTCAGGACTGTTTAGCTAATCGTGGAGGCTTTTCCAGGAGGTGCTTCTTAATGGAAGCATTGTTCATCACCTAAGAACGCCGTATCATGAAGTACACTCATTCATATAATGAAATATGTTCATATGTTGATGCTCTAAATAGGTCTAGCAAAAGCAAACTGTCCGGAATGATGACCTGGTTAGGTGATGCAAGACTTACAGGAATCTGTTTCGCAGGATTCTTGTGCAAACCTTTGTGTTTCTAAATTTAAAGTTGAGGTGGGAGGACAGTAGCAACAGCAGTAATGACTGTAACAATTCAATGCCTGAATTCCAGTTGTAAATTACAAGGCAGATTCCCATCAACTGAAAAATCCTTGCTAAAAATTGAGGATGTGACTCATACAGTGAAGAAAGCCTTTTCTGTGGTGACAATTGTCTCAAGAACGAATGCGGGAGGGGGTAATTTAAATCCTTTATCTTAACGGCTTTTATAGAAAATAATAATAAAACATTCAAATACAAAAAAGAAAATAAATACATGAAAAACTACCCCCCCCCCCAAAAAGAACCAGAAAAGAGAGAAACAATATAAGTCACATATTAATCAAATGTTAAACACATTTCTAAATCTACGGGGGCGGGGGATTAATTATTAACTAACATTACAAAACATCATAAAATCTGTGCCACAAGAATACATATTGAGTCATTTTTGAGTATTGGATAAAATTGCCTTTTAAAGATAGATCACACATGTCTTGAATGCAGTCCTTATTACTACTTTTCCAATATCTCAAAATAATTATTTTAGCAACACCCTGGGCCTGATACAACGATAACTCCTCAAGAATAGTTGGATTCCAAAGTTTCAGGACTTAATTTAACGTAACATTAACAACTTCCAATTTCCCCATAAATCTATTTATGTACCTTAAAATATTAATCCAAAAGGATATCAATAATTCACAGGACAAATCATATGAGTCAATGACCCCTCAATTTTTTTGCATTGCCAGTAGGGAAAATTTGATGTCCAACCCTTCAAATACATTCTTTGGGGTGTCCAGTAAACTTGAAATAAGATCTTTTGATGAGTCAGTTTTAATTTAAAATCTACTGAAGTAAATTTAATATTGTTAAAGATCTACAACCATTGATGTTCCATTATTGGATGTTCCAGTTCTTCATTCCATGTGCCATTAATGACCTTAATGTTGACTTTAAAAATGTTCTTTAGTTTTTGATACAGAAGGGATGTGGGTTTAGTTTCAAACATTGATTCCATCAGATATATTAACCCCTCAGGTTTCTCAGATGCAGCATGGACCATCTGGTCCATACTAAGACATTGAAACATGCTTGAGTTGAATATATCACCACTGTTGTGTATTAGAGAGACAACATTCTAACTGAAGGGAACAAAACTCTTTAAAATTGTGGTTGTGAAACAATTGACTTGTATGTATTCCAGAATGATTAAGAGGTGTGCAATCATAGCTGTGTACAGGCTTCAGGTTTGTTTTTTTTTTACTAAGTTAGTAGTGTGCAAAATGCATGTGCCCGGGACATGAGGACAGAAAGCAAGATAACAAAATCCCTGCCAGGTCAATCCAAGCATCTGTCAAAGTCAGTTTCCTGTTCCTGACAGCTGCCACTCAGATGTTCTTTGATAGCCCAAAAACAGATTGAGAAGGGAAAAGGGAATATCACTTTCCGCTGTCCACCCTGCAGCATTCAACTTTCTTGAGGAGATGCTACTCAGAGACATATTTTAACACAATGACTTGCTATTCTCTCTATTTTACAATGAATGTTGCCTTTGCAGCAGGAGATTAATCAATCATTCTAGAATTTGCCAATTGGTTTTCCACCAGACTGCAAGATCTTTTCAGCCTCACTACATACAACCTAGCAGAAAAAGTTTTGTCTACATATTTTGATGCATTGTTGCATGTTCTTTGAATGTATGCTTTTTGCATATTTTCAAATATGTACAGATTTTAGAACAGTTTTCATTGGAAATACATTTTCTGTGCATACTTTTTCTAAGACAATAGTTCCGTGCTTATTTTCTTCACACGTATGCATTTTTGCTTGTGTGTGCATGTGTGCGTGTGTGTGTGTGTGTGTGAAGTGCATCTCAATGTTCTGAAGTCAGAGCTTGTGGTGCATATGTATTCCAAGTCCTCCTATGGCTTCAGCATATCCATCCCAAATCAACATATTCCTTAAAAGTGCCACCCATCTCTATCTGAAAATCCATCAGGGCTTGTTGCCATCAAGATATCTGGTGATGTTAAAACTCATAAATGACTTATCCCTTGGGGAGATAAGTTTTTTTTTCATCTATCCTTAATGGATTGCATCTCAGCTTTATTAAGTTAGACCAGCCTAATTAACTTGCAGTCTCTCAGAAAATTTCCCTTGTGACTGCGATATGTCCAAGAATCATCAGAATAGATCCCAAATTGTTCTATAAGTAAATACATTTAAAAAATAAATCAATACATTAAAAAAAAAAACCCTGGAAAGCTCTGTGTGTCTCTGCCTATTTCAGATCTTGGAATCCGAGTAATCATCTCCATTCACAATACCAATCAAATCAATTTAAATAATTCATGTGATTGCATTATTTGCATATTTTTTAAATTTGTTTAAGAAGACACCATTTGCAAAGTTATTCTATTACTTGTGAATATGGAGTGGGCATGGTTTACAGATGATCTTACTTTGCAAATAAAAGAACAGGAATGTTGTTATCATTTTTTGTAAACAGAAAGGTAAAATTCTGTAGCCAATAACAATGTTTGCCAGTTTTGTAGAGTTTGTCTGAGAGGATAGTTTTATGCGAAGACCTTTCAACTTTCACTCAACAGAGAAGTACCAGAAATTTTACCTACTAACAGCAAACTCGTTTTTGAATGCTGAAACTTTAAGTAGCAAACATCGCACCATTCATACACAATAGGGAAGCATCAGCAGCCCAGGAGCAACACCAAGGTCTGGAGAAATAGTTGCATGTTCAATGGCCACAGGATGCTTGCTAACTGATGGATTGGGAGGATGGAAAAACGAAGGAGGGACCATCTTTTTCTCACAACTATTCAACTCACAAACATGCTTACAGACACTACCCACACCCACTGCAGCTTGAGCCCAGATTAGACCAAAGAGGGGGAGTATGATTACAATTATGTTATACTTAGTTTCAAAATAATGCCACGTGATTGCAACCATTTATCTTCTACAGATGAGAAAACTGGGGATCTATTTACTAGAGATGACAGCCTATCACACAGTGGTGGTTTCAATTCATTCTTTCAAGATTCAAATCTAGTTCTCTGTATACTAATCCACTTTAATTCTCGTGGACTGCTGTTCATCATGTACCATTAACTATAACCATCAAATGATCACCCCTTTAATTTTGTTTTCTTTATCTTTTCTATAGGTATTCATCCAACAAGCATTTAACATTTTCTGTGATTTCTACAACAGGATATTCCATGTTTATAAATGAAATTGTAATTCTTAGGATAATATCCATGGTATAAACTCAGACTGGGATTTATCCATGATTCAAGCTGCTGAGATTTCCATCCCCTCTCTCACAGAAATACAGATTTTGAGAAACAGAGAAAGAACTGATTTAAGTCTGCAGTTTTCAACCTTCCTTTTTAAAAAAATAACTTTATTAGATTTTTAAAAGAAAGAGATAAAAACTAACAAGAGTTAATAAAAGATAGAAAGTAGCAAAGAGAAAAAGGTAAAGAATGAAAAAGAAAACAAGGTCAAAATGGCAGAAAGGAAAAGGAAAAGAAATACAAAAGAAAATGACTTTTTTTACAGCAGATAGACGTATACAGTTGCTTTAAGCTCTTGCTCTAGGTTTACAACATAACTTTCATTTTTTTTCTATTGTCTACTGTTATTTCTAGTCATAAGAACCATATATCATGATTTCATTTTTTTCTGTTTCATGTAAAAAGTCCAAAAGGGGTTCCAATCAGCATTAAAGTGTATCAATGTCTTTTCTCTAATCAAAGCTGTCAATTTTGCCATCTCAGCCAGCTGTATCAATTTCACCATCCATTCTTCCACTGTAGGTAATGTCAAATCTTTCTACTGTTGTGCATATAGAAGTCTCGTTGCTGTTATCATTTTTATGAACAAAGTTCCATGGGTTTTTTCCAACTGTTTCTCCATCAGTCCCCAAAGAAATGTCTCTGGTTTCAATTGTATATTAGTCTTTAAGATCTTCTGAATTAATATATATGTATTTGAGTCCAAATTTTAAAAACTTTTTTACATGTCCACCAAACATGATGAAAAGTTCCCTCTTGTTTCCACATTTCCAACATACATTCGAAGTACCTTTATACTTCAAATATATACGTGACAAATACCAACAGTACATCGTTTTATATAAATTCTCTTTAAGATTATAACACAATGTAAATTTCAACCCTTTCATCCACATATTCTCCCATTGTTCCATTTGTATATTATACTGTTTTTATCCCATTTTATCATACATTCTTTCACTTGTTCATCTTCTGTTTCAAATTTCAATAAAAAGTTATACATTTTAGCAATAACGTGTTCACCGTTTGTACATAATTCTATTTGCAGTTTCCAACCTTCCAATAAGTCTTTTCAAAGCAGCCTTTATCTCTGTGTTTCTAAGGGTGTAAATGAATGGGCTGAGCATGGGAGTCACCACTGTGTACATGAGAGAAGAAATCATGTTCTGTTCTGAATTCCTGGAGTTTGGCTGCAAATAGACCCAACAGAGGGTGCCATAGAAGAGGGCTACCATACCCAGGTGAGAACCACATGTGGAAAAAGCCTTTTGCTTCCCCTTGGTGGATGGGACACTAAGGATGGTGCAGAAAATGCATACACAGGAGATCACAATGAGGACACATGGGCCCAGTACATCCACATAGCTCTCAATTAGGGAAATAGTTTCTACAACGCTTGTGTCTGAGCATGCAAGTCGTAGCAAAGGGAAGAACTCACAGAAGAACTGGGGGATCTTCTGAGAGGAACAGAAGGAGAGAAGGGACATCATCAATGTGTACAGCACAGAATTGAGAGATGCCAGGAGCCAACAGCTGGCCACGAGTAAGAGGCAGCACTTGTGGCTCATTCGTGTGGCATAATGCAGAGGGTGGCAGATGGCCATATAGTGGTCATAGGCCATCACAGCCAAAAGATAGTTATCTGTGTTTGCAAAAGTCATGTAGTCACATTTGCATCAAGCACCCACTATAGGAAATAGTCCTGACGTGGAAGAGGAGGTTTTGCAGCATCTTGGGGACAGTCACAGAGGCAAAGCCCACATCTGCCAAAGAAAGGTGGCTGAGGAAGAAATACATGGGAGTCTGGAGAAGGTGAGCATCTGAGCAAATCAGCAGAACAATCAGTAAATTTCCCAGGATTGTCAGGAGATACATGGATAGAAAGAGCAAGCCAAGAAGATGCTGATGCTCTGGCTGGACAGAATAATCCATAAGAACGAAGCTTGATGAGTCCGTATGGTTCTGTTTTGCCATTACTCAACTATGGAAGAGAATAAAGAAGATGTAGATATATGCAGTTCATTCAGAAAGATATCAGGATGAATGTGACAAAAGGTAGAAAGAGAGGAAAGAAGAGGGGAAGGCATCTGACAAGGAGCAAGGTAGGCCATAACGTGGGTGGGACCCCCTCCTGCCTCATCTCAATAGGCAGGGTAAAGAGATTTAAAATGAAGAGTGAACCCAGGCACAGCGGAAGGTGCATGATGCAGCCAGCTTGCTGACACAAAGCAAATTTGGATTTGGCTGGCACTTGGAAAGCTACCTCAGATTTTTCTGAAAATTGCAGAAGGCTGCTTTTGAATCAAAGGTGTTTTTTTTAATCTAGAATAAAAATTAAAAACTACATCAAAGTCATCTTCATATGTTTCATTCTGCTTTGAGGTATATGATGAAAGAAAGGTGGATCATAAAAGCCCTAAAGAAAACAATTCAAAGTTGAGTTTACATGCCTGTTCCTGTAAATATTCAAAACCATATTGTAGGAGTATACTTTAAAAACATGTGTTCTTGTTATGACATATTGACATCTAGTTAATACTAAAGATTAATTTCATATGATCTGGAAGTTCCATAGGTGTCCAATATTGCTGTTACACACTTCAGTGGTGTCACACTTGAGTCTTCTAAACTACAAAACTCTTGCTTTGTGGAGGAATTTACTCCTGGTTTAACATTTACATTTAGAAATGAAACCATGGGAAGCTTTTAAAAAGAGAAGGAGGGAGAAAGGGTGGGGGGACTTAAAAAAAAGAAAGGTATGATGGCTCTATGTGCTGATAAACTTCAAATAGAAGATGAGTTTACCTCATTCATTCCTGCTGGTTCTGAGGATATCTTTCTTGGAACTTTCTTTCCACAAATGATATCTACAATGTTAGAGCCCTCAGAAAGCTGTCCAAGATGTTTCTAAATGTAACTTTTGACATTTATGTGTCACCTGGAAGGGAGAGATATGAAAGTAAATACATTTAATAATAAATAAACTTGGGTATTTTCTACCTAATTGATTCCTTTTCTTCTTTTGGAGACAGTTTGATGTCTGTGTTATACTTGATCTATGCTGAGTTAATCTATAGTCATCTCAACAATGACACTTCCCCAAAAGTCATATTATAGCATCAAACTGGTTGAATTATTTCATCTCTCTGATGGAATATATGAAAGGCAGGAGAGCAAGAGAGCAGATGAAGCCTATAAACCAGTCACTTGCGATAATGATGAAATCAAGCCAGCCACATTAAAAAGTGTCATAAATCTCACATAACAACGTCCTTTTTTATCATATCATAGCACAAAAAGCAAGAGGACCCAGGGACCTCAATGCAGAGAACTCCAGGACAATTACAAACCTCGTCCCATGGAGGAAGTGTTCAGGCTGCAGACCGTCCAAAGGCTACAGTGCAAGTGCCCACCAGGTTCCAGCAAGGGAAGTAAATTCAGTTCTTGAAAAGGAACTGCAATCATGGGGATTATATACATATATGTACACACACACACACACACTTGCAATTGCTGTTTGCAACTATCCATGTGCAGTTCTCTTAGAAGTTCTTGGTGAATGCTATGACCTCTCTGCCTTAGGAAATACTATAATCTATAATAAGGAGAGAGGGAGGGGAAGATGGATGGCATGCAATAGTGGCATAACTGCTACATCCTCTACATTACAAAGAGTTTTCTCTCCCTCTTTTGGGCACTAAATGGGTTCCAGGGTGGAAGAACACATGTCTAAATGCCAATGGATATTTCTCTGGATGTAACCTGTTTCCCATGTAATGGTTTGGGCCACTGGGATCTTGTTAATTCTGATACATTGCCTCTCTTAGGATTCATCCACTTATTCAAGTCAAGAGTGCGCTATGAGGATATTTTCATCTGATACAAAGCAAAACTTGTAGTAGGTCTAACTCTGAGTAGACCTGGATTGGTGTTAGGACTTCAGACTGATGGGGGGACTCCACATTAGAAAATAAACTAGCATCTTACATCTTAATAGATAGAGTTCTGTTTGAAAGGGATGTGTTGTTATGAAGCAGAACTCCACCATATAAACTTCCATTACAGTCTGAAGCAATAAAGGACATATATGGGTTTATGATCTCACTGAAAATTTGGTCCACAAGAGTTTTCTTTCTTCTCTCCCACCCTTGCCATACTTGGGCTGACTTTTGGGAGGGGGGGGAACCCTTTGGAAGCAGTTCTAAATTAGGTAGATTACAATGAGACACACATAATTGATTGAGTAGATTGGGCAACTCATTTTAGCATCACCAAAATAAATGTTCTGGCTTTGACTAATATATGCCTTAATTCTCATGGAGGTGGGATACGTACTGAAAATAGCAATTTTGTTTTCCTCCTCAGAACTGCCAGAATAGTGGCATTCATACTTACCTTCTCAAACCTCTAAATCTACTGGACTACACCTTCTATCGTTCCTAGCCATCATAGCTTGAATAGAGGCTGTCATTCAAATGTCTTGCAGGGCACCCAGTTGAGGAAGATATACTGACATGCTCGTATCTAAGCAACTTACAGAATGTAACACCATCCTTTTGCCTCTGTGTGTCTGTGTCTATGTCTGTGTCTGTGTCGATTGGGTGTGGGGGGGTTGTTTTGCAATAAAACCAGACAAAATACAGTAGCATGATCTGGTACTACAAGTACAGTTGCTTGTGGCTACATCTACTGGAACCTGCTGGAGAATGAGCAAGTATTAAATGAATGTGTGATTATTGTAGTGATGAGAACGTCTCCCCTTATAAGCTATATCTGAAAGGTACTGTATATACAGTCCACCTTTCATTAAGTTCTTAGAGAGAGAAAGACATTCACATTATGTTATGGCCCCATGTATAAGATTTTACATGACTTCTACTAGCCCTCTGGGAGTGGGCAGGAATTTCTTTCAGAAGGCAATATGTGACCGGTTTCATTCTATATTGGGACTGTTCAGACATACAAATGAGACATACGTCTGACGAGTCCCAATATAGGACGAAAGCAGTCACATACTGTCCCCTAATAAGGGAATTCCTATCTCCTCCATAGGAATAGAATGCCATTGGTAAAGTCTGCTAGGGAAATAGTTGGGAACTGCTACGCCACTCCAAAAGTGCACGCAGAGGCATGGCGAATGGAATGAAAGGGGATGAATGGAATGAAAGACAAACAGCCCAGGATTTTTAACTTTTGCTGATGGGTTTGAGGGTTTTTTTGTTGTTGTTGTCTGTGTATAATTTATGGTTCTGCTGCTTTTATAGATTAGTTTAAATATATTTTACTTTCTAGTTTTCTGTATATTTTATTGCAAGTCAGCCTATTAACTTGATGGAAGGGCAGGGCAATGGTATGATTATATAAAGTATTATTTTAATTACTATAATAAATGATAATAAATGAATTATAATAAAGTGTAATATAATGATATTAATATCATTAGTAGCAAGAATAAACTGAAATAAAATTATATTTTATTATTATATAAAATCTAATCATTTTATTTATTCTACCCACCACAGAGGAATGGTTGTTGAAGATGACAGAATTTGCAGAGATGGCAAAATTGACTTGTCTGGTTAGGGAGAAGACTATAAGTACACTTATTAGTTACTGGAAACTATGTACTTTTTGCTGAAAACAGAAAAAAATGAACTGGTGATTTATGAATTTGATGGGGTAAATTATGGGAAGAAGGGAATTATGATGTAGTCTTAAAGAGGGAGGATAGATGATAAATTTATTTGGAACTGCTGTAAAGAAGATCAGAAGCTGTTTCTTTGTACTTCTCTTCTTCTTTTCTTTTCTTTCTTTTTCCTTTCTCTATTCATTATTTCTATTTATTCTTTTTCTTTTTCTTAAATTTGTACTGCTTTGATTATTGGGTAAAATTCTTCAGTAAAAATAATTTAAAAAATAAAATACCATAATTTAATTTATTGTAATAAATGTAATATTGCTCTTGGTATTATTTCTTAAGGATATTTAAAAGCAACCTCCCCCATAACTATCTGTAGAAATGCAAAGGCAAATTGCTTTTTCAGGAAAGTTTTATAATGGAGATTTCCTCTTTAAAAAAAAGGGGGGGGGAATAAAAGTTCTGGGAAACTTTTGAACAGGAACAGTTGCAGATCATATGGATAGTAAAACTGGCTACAGTATATTGTATACTGTGGGCCCGCACCTGTGGAGATGGCTGGTGGGGTGACCCCCCCCCCCCCCCAGCATCTTACAGGTTTTCAGGGCTAAAAATCATAGGAGGTTTTTAGGGCATTTTTAATATGTGTTTTTAAATTATTTATAGATTTTATCCATGGTTGGAGGGACTTGTGTTTTTTCTTCCTTTTTTATTATTGTGAGCCGCCCAGAGTCACCCGTTGGGGGAGATGGGCGGCATACAAGTCTGATAATAAATAAAATAACAAATGAATAAATAATAAATATTGATCTGTACATTCCTTAGGTTACCAGCATCAAACCTTTGGCTTTAATAACCCAACAGCATGACCTTATGGTGGAACATACCGTATTTTTCCATGAATAAGACACCCCCATGTATAAAATGACCCCCCACTTTTCCAACCCAAAATTAAGAAATCAATATTTTAAAGATAAAGCAGAACACATTTTTATTTAGTAATTAGTTAACATTGACCTGATACACTCAGTGGGAGGAGGTCCAAAGGGTCTCTCAGCAGCTCTATTTCCATGCTCTTTTGCATAACTGATTACATTCAGTTTGAATTTTGCAGAGTAAGACATTCGCTTATTTATTTTTTTATTTTCCAACATCTTTATGGGCTCAGAATGCTCTGACATTACTGGTCCCTGTCGCATCTGTGCACTGCCTACACGCTCTCCACCTCCAACGGGATGTGTTCCAATTGGTTTGTTCAGCATCAGCTGATGCCAGTTACATAAGGCTTGTGATTGGAGGAAGTCTGTTAGCAGAGACAACGTATGGGCAGTTTTGCAACCGCGCAGTTCTCTCCTTGGCTGACTTCCTTGCATGAGACGACCTTCAATTTTTAGTGTAACAATTTTAGAAAAAAGTATCGTCTTATACACGGAAAAATACAGTAGCTGTTCATTGGTATATATTTTGTTATGTTGTTTTACATTTTGTAGAACCAATTGTGTGGTATTACTCCAATACTGTGGAGCTGAAGTACTTACTGCCATTTGATAGCACTATCATTTAGTAAAGTTCTACTTATAAGCAGATTCCACTTGCTGCTTTAATTTCAAGGGCACATAGCCTAGATGTGTCCGCATCAGTGTGCCTCTGTCTGTGGCTGTCCCTTGCATCCACAAGTCTGCCACTTCAGTATTTCTCAAAGTGTGGTCCGAGGGCCTCTGGGGATCCCCAAGGCCCTCTCAGGGGTCCACAACATCAAAATTATTTGCCAGCCTATGTTGAAAAATAATATAATATTAAAATCCCACCAAGTCATGAGAAGCGGCAGTGGCAGCAAATGCATCAATTTTAATTTTTAATGCGGTAAATATCAATAAACATAACCCATATAAAGGAAAGCTTTTTTGAAGTCCTCCATAATTTTTAAAAGTGGGAAGGGGTCCTGAGAGAAAAAAAAGTTTAAGAAACACTGTACTCCTTTACTTTTCCTAACTCACCCAAATTTTGTTTTCCCCTTCTTGGTTTTATAGAGCAACTCCTCTCTTGTGGGGACCCTCAATTTGGATTTTCTTGTGGGCTCATGTGGTCTTCCCTGAGTTTGATCTCTACCACTATTTACCTGAGCACATCCAACGATCCGATTTCCTCTGCTTCTAACATCTTCCAGGTACAAATCCTGTATAAACAGTTTGCACCCACTTACTGTATTTATTTTCCAAACCTAACTTTCTGGATTGCACAGGAATTTCTTAAAACCGGTCGTCAGCCATCTCCATGGCACCATGTATTTCCTTCTAGGCTGGCACTTGTTCCATCTAAGAGCAACCGTCAATGGTCCTGTGTCTACCAACCCAGAACCAGAATGGGATGATCAAAATTAAAGTAGCAATTTCTACATATTTGAGAGATTCCCCAGCTCTGAAAAATTATTGCCATCTTGGAAAAGAAAGCCTATCATCCACTCCCTCCCCCTTTGGGTCAGAGAGCGAATCATTTCAGCTAAGGATGGTGAGAGTTGAAGTCCAGTTCATCTTGAGTAAGCAGCAACTTGAGTAAATATGCACCAGCAAAGTGTATACTGTTTAGGTGGGCAATGCTGACAAAGGAATAGAAATATACACAGAGATATAAGGGCGAGCAGAAAAGAAGGTAATCTCTTTTCATAAATGTTTTCAAACTGCATTAAGTATGAAAGAAAGAGGCATCCAGTATTTTTAAATTTACTTTGACTGATATGAGAAATGCATTTGAATTACCATTGGTACCTTTTCTATGCCCTGCTTTTTAGACAGCACTTTGAAAAAAATGAAAATATTAATTATTGAGAAAGCAGTAATGTTTAGATCCAGGTTTTATTTCACAGCAGAAGATGCAACAGCTTTTAACTCTTTTTAAATTGCTCGGCTCTTAGGAAGAAAACTGACAATAAGAGCTGTTGCAGACAAAGCTGGACATACAGATAAGCTTTGATGGGGATTTGGCACAGGCAGACAGATGTGAAAGACTGTAAAGTTTGATTCAGAAAGGTATGATTCAGGAAGAGGAGACCCTGACAATTTCTCATGGGGGAAGGTGTTTAGGACTACTTTAGCTGAAATATACAGGCTCAGTTTAACTCTATCTTCCCTGTAGAAATAAGCTGGAAATGTGTTCAAGAGCAGGGAAAAAACAAATTAATCAAAAAGGGTCATACTAGAAAACATATAGAGATATCAAATGCCAGGATATTTAGTGATGCACACATCCTTCTTCCCTGAGTAATATGACATTTCCTGTCCCATTTTTGTAAAAGAATTACAGAGATATGGGGACATTAAAAGTGTGGCAAGAACAAATTGAAATTGCTACCTCTGTCCTTTTAAAAGCATGAGTCCCCAGAAGCACTCATGTAATTCTTTACACTAAAATTTTAGTGTATTTCAGTACATTTAGTAATTTTAAACACTATTTTTATACTGGCAAATAGTCTTACATTGTTTTAAACAATTTGAAACAACAGATGGAACGC
Organism: Liasis olivaceus; assembly: GCA_030867105.1. Classification (NCBI taxonomy): domain Eukaryota; kingdom Metazoa; phylum Chordata; class Lepidosauria; order Squamata; family Pythonidae; genus Liasis; species Liasis olivaceus. The sequence continues at coordinate 142,931,889 of CM061348.1, forward strand.
ATTACCACATTCTGTAATTTTGTGCACATGAAATAATGAAAGTATGAGAAAGATGAAAGGTTAGAGAACATCAGGCACCTTTCTACTGATTGCTGCCTTTACCATTTTTTCAGATTGATTCAGAGCTTCTTCTGTGGCAACCCTAGTTTTTCTTTGACTCAGTTCTGAAACCAACTCCTGAATAACATCTTTATGGCTGCATGTATCTCACTGTTCCTCAGGCTGTATATGAAAGGATTGAGTAAAGGGGTGACCACTGTGTATGCTATTGATGCCACTCTCAACTTTGTCCCAGAATAGGTGGAGGACGGACGAAGGTAGGTGCCCATCAGAGATCCATAGAACAAGGTCACAGTAGTAAGATGGGCACTACAAGTGGAGAAGGCCTTGTACTTCCCAGAACTAGATGGAATCTTCACCACCTTGAATATGATGAAGATATAGGAGAAGAGAATGAGTAAGAGGGGTCCAAGAAGAGCGGTTGAACCTTCACTGACAAGGAGCATTTCAACTAATGAGGTATCAGAGCAGGAGAGCTTCAATAATGGATGGAGGTCACAGAAAAAATGGGGAATTTCCTGGGAATTACAAAATGTAAAATCAGACACCAACAGAACATACAATAAAGAGTGGGCATGAGCCAGGAGCCAAGATGCAGCAGCTAATTGTAGGCAGCATTTATAGCTCATGGTTCTAGTGTAATACAAGGGGCGGCAGATGGCTACATAGCGGTCAAATGCCATGGAGGCCAGGAGAAAGTTCTCTGCTGTACCAAAGCTCACAAAGAAATACATCTGTGTCAAACAACCACTGAAGGATATGGTATTTGACTGAGACACCAAGTTCTGCAACATTTTAGGCACAATTGAAGAACTAAATCCAACATCAGCCAATGACAAGTGACAGAGGAAGAAATACATGGGAGCATGGAGGAGACTGGCATTGGAGAAGATCAGCAAGATTATCAAGAGGTTTCCTAGCAGACAAAGCAGGTACATACAAAGGAAAACAGGAAAAAGAAGTCCTTGAAACTCTGGAGAGGAAGAAAAACCCAGGAGGATGAATCCTGCAAAGTTGGTTTGGTTCTCCTGTTCTTTTTCCATGAGTCATCTGAAAATTGTGAATCAGATGGATAAAAATGTATTTCTGTTTATATCTCTGGCCTGTATTTCATCTAGACCGAAAGAAGGAGAAAAAATACTTTAGGATGTAACAGAATTTGCTACAGTAATTTCTCTTCTTTAAGACAATATCTGACTCATCAAAATGGGGGGGGGGGGGGGGATGCATTTGTCTCATTATATGTCTGAGAATGATGAAGGCCTCCATAAAGCTTTGCATAAAATTCACTTCATAAGGAAGAGGAACTTGTAATGCTGAAGATTTAAGTTGGGCATTTAGTATTCTGTTCTACATACTGTAAGTCATTCAATCCTAAAATAAGGTACCTTGGGTCCAAACAAATCTAATTTCTTTTATTCACAGCTGAAGATTGTTCTAATGATAGCTGACCAGAAAAAAAAAATCTTGGGTGGTGATGGAAAGCTGCTGTGAAAAACAGCAAATTCCAGGTTGGGGTTTATTAGGAAAGGAATAAAAAATATAATGGTCAATATCATAATGCCTTTACGCTGCAGCTGTATTTACAGTACTGTGTATAGTTCTGAACAGTACATGTGAGAAAGATATTGTAGAACTGGAAAGAAAGCTGAAGCAAATTCCTCTTGAGAAAGGTTACAGCTTTGGATCTTAGAAAAATGGGGATGTGAGTGGGGACAAGATATTGGATACAAAGCTATGCAATGTAAGGAAAAATGGGCTGAAAACCTTTTTCTTTTTAAATTAGACAACCCAGGGTCATCTAGTAGTGGTGAATGAAGTATGTTGTCACATAGTGCAAAATAATTTGATTGCAACTGTATGGAAGAGAAGGCTATGAATAGCTACCCCTCATGATGATAATACTTAACTCTCCTATTCATGGCAGCATATTCTCAGTTCTCCTTATTGAGAAACATGACTGTAAGATTGCCATGCTATTCATTTCTTGCCTGTAGACTTCCCATAAGCATGTGGTTGACTCTGTTGACCTACAATGCTGGCTTCAATAGTTCAATAACCACACACAACTCTTCCTAAATTCTTAATTCATGCTGAAGGCTATGCTGCAAATCTCCCAAATCTGGACATCAAGAAAGTTCAGAAGACCAAGGTGAAAAAAAAAAAATTACCTCTGTGCCAACTGACAGCTTCTGCCTCTTCCACCAGGCATTCTGAACACACACTGATGCTCACCATTTCAACTTCAGATATATTTCAGCGGCATGAGAATGTGAAACAAGAATCCAGGGAATCTGAGAAATTCTGAGAAACAATGTCCAAAATGATAACTAGAAAGAGATGCAGTTGTTAATGATTGCCAAAAGTCTACTGAAGTAGAACTTAAAGAGGCCTAGACCTACCTGGCTGAGGGGTCTCACTAGTTTCATACTATCACTCCACATGCATACGCCTTCATATGTAAAAAAAGAGAAAAAAGCCTCTACTAATTGTGATGTCACAGGATACTACAGAGTTAACTTCAGAATTCCTTTGCCAATAACACATTACCCCCTTCCTGTGAAGTGGTCTAATTTTTTTCCGTAGCGCTGGAAAAAGAGCAAGCCGCCTTTTACTAACACAAACCATTCATCCATCTTTGTATACACTGGGTGGCTGCAGTACTAGGGTTTCTGACATAGGTATTTCCAAGGCTCTTTGTTGATGGCCAAGGGTTATGCCTGAAGCATTCTGTATGCAAAGCGGTTCTTTTCCACTAAGCAACAGCCCTTCTCCTGACTGTCCCAGAATGTGAATCTCTGAATCTCTCCCATGCTATTTAGCCACTGAGTCTACACCACAAACAGAACTCATTTCCATAATGATTCCCAGCTCAAAGTCTCCTTCTTCAGGCTGCATTCTCACCAACCTCTGCATATACATCCCTGTATATAAAAAAGAAGAAAAGAAAAACCATCTTTGCAAAAAGAAGGTTTTTATGGGGATAATTGAAAAATAATAACTGCAGGAAGAGGAACCGTGCAACATCATTCTCCTATGTTCCATTCAGATACAACATGCTGAGGACTCATTGTGTAGAAAGTAGTCTGTAAGAGTTTAATTTTGTGTAAAAGATCATACCGAGTGCCTTTTACTAAGGCAGAGCATTCATTCATCTCATCCAATCTTCAATACCCTGACTGGACATGGAGGGGTTGTCCATGTTCTGACAAGCATTTTTCCCAGCGCTGTCTGAAGACGGCCAAGGAATTCCATTGTGACATTCAGCATCTACAGCCTCTTCTCCCTGGCTGAGGATCAGCCCTTCCCTCCTGTGCTATTTAGCCAAGGAGTCCAAAAGGAAGAACTCAACCCCTTCCATAACAATATGTTTTCATTGCTAAATCACCTTCTCCCACAACACCTATACATATATCACCCCCATGGATGGAGATAAGTGCGGGGGGGGGGGGAATGCAGAGTTCCATACAATTGTAGGTATAGACAGATAAGAAGAGTATCTTGGATAAAATGCTCGGTGAGATACTGCCTTTTATCCATAAAACATCATAGAAGGCTATACTGCACCTCTGATGGATCTCCACTGGAACTGATTCTATTTTAGGTGAGAGATTCTTTATCTACCAGCCCAACTCAGAACAAGGTCCCAGGCTTTTTGGTGGAATATTTTCTTTTCCAAAGCAAATATATGTATGGAGCGGAAAAAACCAGAATGCATGCAGTAAGGAGGTAGAGCTGGCTCCCAAAAGAAGAGTAATTGCTTTAAAAAAGACTCATTAGGGAACTTGGTAGTATATTCAAAACAAGTGACATAAGATTGGAAAATGAATGCAAAGCATAGATCTTGGAATAAATAGTATTTAATTTCACCCAAAAAATAACGCAAACAATATCTGTGGCAACTGGGGTGACCTCCAAAAATCTACTTCATAGTGGCACATGACACTAGTTTATGGGTATTATATTAACAACTCTATATCACTCATGTGTTAGTGATATTGACAGGAGTGAGACCCATTTTTTCCACATTTGATGGACCTTATGGACATCTTCTCATGTGCAGGCTCTTTAGAGCTCAGTTTTCCATGTAATATTTATAAACATGAATCAGTAAGAGCAATGAGATCAAATCCTAGAACTTCAATTCAGTTTTCGTGGTCACTGCTACATAAGTTCCTTGTTTTCTTGCTAATAAAGTGAGCATGGCTGAAAATTGCTAAATGCTATGTAAATACCATGAGTCAATAATATCAATAATGGCTTTCTAGAGTATGGCAGAACATTTAGTTAGGTGAAGACCAGATTATCTTCTGGTCAAGATAGTGCCTTGATCAGATGGACATAGGCATAGTCAGGTACTGCCCGAAGTTTTCTGTGTAATTGTTTAATTACTACTGCTGGAACTAGAAAGAGGTGATTATCTTTTGTTATTGGAAAGTATCTGTTGGTTGATTGCTTGGGTGGCACCCAAGAACGTTCTACCACCGTCTTTCTGAGACTGACATGATGTCTATTCTATACAAATGAGAATGAATATGAAATATAGTAAAATAATGTTAACTCTATAAGAACCAGCTTACATGTGGGTGAGAACAGAATGATTCAAAAGGAAGATTGTGGAAAGTCTGTTGACACATGTGTAATTGAATTAATAAAGTCTCCTAAGAGTCTTCGGCCGGGACGCGGTGGCGCAGCGGCTTAATGACGCTGAAAGTGCCGGCCAGAAATGGCTGAAAGCTTCAGCGGTTCGAGTCCAGCCTCGCGTTAACAAGGTGAGCTCTTGTTTCTATACCCGCAGCTTCTGCCAACTCAGCAGATCGAAAACATACGTGAGTAGATAAATGAGGACTCTCACCCCGGTGGGAGGAAAAATGCTGGCAACGGCTCAACAGAGAGACGGGACAAGTTGCCGGTAAAAGCGCGAAAACCGCGCTCGTCCGAAAAAAGGGGTGCGAAGCAACGGAAATCCCGCCTCCTGTGCTGCCAGCTGGGCTGACGCTCTAGGAATTAGGCTCTGGCAAAGTCTAATTCCGAAACTAGAAAGATGCAATTGCCTTGAAATCCGCTAGGGGGCGGTCACTGCAGGGTCAGTAATGACTGTGAAGCAGATAAAAAAAAAAAAAAGAGTCTTCAGGATTAAGTCCTGTAGTCAGAATCTCAGTTTCCTCAGTCCGATCTATGTGTTATCGGAATTCCAGAACAAGAGGAAGAATGTTAGTCTCTTCTTTATGGAAAAGCAAATACATGAAGTATTAGTCATGCCAGATGTTTATCAGCGAGATGTTGAAGAGCCTCATCAGTTTCAGTTTTTTATTTTCATTCAGCAGATAAACCTTGGCTATCTGTGTGTGTTTGTGTGTTTGTGAAATGTCTTTGCCATAACTCAGAAGAAATCTGGTAGCATCTTTTCAGACTAACAGTTAATGAAAAGGGATAAGCTTTCATGAGCTACAGCTCACTTCATCAGATGCACAGAGTGGCTAAACTGATGTAAGATTTAAATTGGGATGATGTGAGGAGAAGAGGGGAGAAGAGAAGTAGTTTATATGGATACAGGTTACATGTAAAACAAATTACAAGTATATTAGCAATTAACAGTCATAATGTGTGAAAAATCCATTGTGTTTCTTGAGACCTTCTGAGATTGCCTGAACTTTTTGATATATGTCAGTTGAGCAATTTCTCACTGAACTGTGCTGTTAAAGTTTCTTTTTTCCAAAATGGTTACTTCGAGATCTGCAATACAGTGTTCTGGGAGGTTGAAATGCTCTGATATTACTTTGTCCTTGTTTTGAATCCTAATGTCAAACTTGTGTCCATTAATTCTTTTGCACAAAGTTTAGTCTGTTTGTCCTACGTAGAATCTGGAGAGGCATTGCTGATAGGTAATGGCGTAGGTCATATTAGAGGAAGACCATGTGTGAAGGCACCTCTAATCTTGTGCGTGTAGTTATTTGGTCTGTGATGATGCTGTTGGTGTAAATGTGGGGGCAAAGTAGACAGCAGGGATTGTTGCAGGGTCTGGTTTCCATGGTTGTCCTGTTGTTTGCTGTTGCTTGTGAAAATCTGCTTCAGGTTGGTAGTTGTCTGTATGCCTTGCTACCCTGTGCCTGAGAAAGTGCAGTATCTTTGTCCAGTATGAGTTGTAGCTTATTAGTGGTTTGAACCATGAGCTATAGATGACAACCAATGGTGTCCTGTTGTTGGGGGGGGGGGGGATTTGCCTGTCTCTTGCCTGTTAGTGGGTCCTCCTTGCAAACTGATGTGATGGAAAAATAATAAAATAAAGCTGGACACTCTTCCCCCCCCATCTCTCCAGCAAACTCTTTACTCCCCCCTCCCCCTTGTCTCTCTTTCTGCCCCCCCCCCGCCTCTCCTGCAATCTCTCTTCTTCACTTCCTCCTGCCATTCTTTGCTCAATAGCTTGGATTAGCTCCAAGCTATTGCATGACCCAAGAGTGACCATGTTCATACTGAAACAATGGGAGGGCCATCACCTGTCTGCTTAAGGGTTTTTGGTTCTTATCTCACAAAAGAAAAACCACTTATCCCCCATCTAACACCTATCCAAACCTATCCTCCAGTCAGATCCCTCAGATTTCCCACCTCTCAACCTCAAAAGTGTATAAATTCTATGCTTTTCTATTGCCCAGGGTCCCTCTTTCTTGGAAAACAGGCACCCAATGATCATTGCAATAAACATGGTTCTTCTCCTCAGCGTTGTGCTCCTGTCTTTGGCAAAAATTCCATGACACTGATGTGGCTTTATTAATTTGTCTGTTGATCCCATTGGGTGGGTAGTCAATCTCCTGAAGGTCTGGAGTATTTCTTCCATCTTTGCCACAGAGTATGAAAACTTAAAGAAAGGCCAATCTGTGGACAGAAGAATGTTATGTTCTTCATTTTATGATCTTCCTAGATTTTATTAAGAAGGTCCCACAAGACAGAAAGACATTGGGTACAAGAAACCTGACTGCCAGCAAGCTGGTGATCTGCTAAGCCACAGTTATTTCTTTCTCCCTCTGTGAGATGGGAAACAAGTACTTGGACTGTATGTGATGATAAGAATTGTTAATTAGAAAATTCTCTGTCACTTTGGAAATGCTTTGGGAGATAAAATGCATCATAGATACCAGAAACAGCCTTCTCCCTCCACTGAACAGCTAGTTACTCTTGAACAGCCTGCCTTAACTATGGCTTCAGAGAATGTCATTGCAAAGCTGGGAAGTGTGCCTTCCCAGTATGACAAATTAATGATCCTTTTATGAGGTAGGGACATAGGCTGGAACTCCAGTTCAAATGAGGGATACACAGAAAACCATTCTAAGTCCAGCGGTGAGAAGTTCCTTCCAATGAACAAGTTCAAAATATAATGTATTTCAACAAAATGGTTGTGATACAGGCTGTTAACAGATCGCTCTTGGAATATGCTGCAAAAATAGACATCTGGGAAAAGATGTGAGAGAGAGGGAGAGAGAGGAAGAGAGGGGGAGGGAGGGAGGAAGGGAGGGAGGGAGAGATTTTAAGATAAAAGAGGAAAAGGTTGTTGTTGAATTATATGAGAAGCTCATTAAAAGCCTGGAATAACTAGACCTAACATGAAAACAGTTGTTGGCTTGGCAAGAAGAGCTGGATTAGATTCAAGGACAAGCAAGCAGGAGTAGAAATGTGTTGTGCATTTTCTTTACCTAGAAGATCAAAAATGGTCTTTTTAAGAGCTGTTCCAATTAGACTATACTGTAATAATTTCACTGATAGAAAAGTTTGTGCATCTTCCAGGTATAAACCTCTACAAAGTCCAAATCCTGTTGTTGTGAATTTTTTTCAAGTTCCGTACGCAATAACAAATTACAGCCTGCCAGGAAAGCAAATGTTTTGGAACCGGATGACAAAAATCAAACGTCATTTCCAGAACTGCCCCTAAGAATGGTAAAGAGGAATTAGGAAGTTTGGTGTTTGGTTATTGTTGTTGTTGTTGTTTTTCCTATAGCCTGCCATTTTTGGTCTAGTTGGATTCCTAGTTGTGAGGAAATTCTGTAATCCAGAAATTTTATTTATTTATTAAATTTGCCCCCCGCCCATCTCCCCCCAATGGGGGACTCTGGGTGGCTCCCAACACGTTAAAACCAAAAATAATTATATAATTAAAACCTATAACAATATACATTCACAAAAATAAAAGGGAAAAAATGGTTGGTAATTATTTCAAATAAAGATTCCTAGATAGGAACACCACAACAGTCCACTGAGAAATGATTCCTTTGGACTTATGGCCTATGAAAATGGGAGTAAGGGTTTTTTTGTCCCCCCCCCCCTTTGTTTTTTTTTCTTTTTTTCCTTATCTTTTTCCTCATGCAATTCAGATTCAGCTCAGAGGGAGGGAGAGGACAGTATCTATCATCTTGGTATGTCCCTACTGGGGAATACCTACAGATATTTTTCCCTTTAATTTCAGTTAATTGTTCTTTCATTTCTTAAAAATCTTTGCTCTCTCTTTTTTTAATTAAGCATGTAGTACGTAGATTTTTCTGTAATTATGCTATGGTTGTTGTCATAGTCAGGATTTCCATTTTCTCTGTATTGCGATATGCTTTTTATATTATATAGAGGTTCTTTTTTAAGATTGATTGCTGGGTTGATTAAGACAAAGTCTCACATTTTTTGAGCTTCTGTACTCTTGTCCCAGGACACAGGATCTAGCCTGATCTTCACTCTGAAAAATTACATATTAAAAAAAAATTAAATGACATCAATTTTCATCACATGGAATATTAAAAGGTACAGAGGCTTAACTAAGAGGAGACATATTTTTCATAAATTGAAGCTGTTTAAGCCTCAGTATTATTCTTACAAGAAACTCATGTTGTCCCTGATGAAAAATATCTTTTAGCCAACAGGAGTTTAGCAGATCCACAAAATTTGAAATTTGAAATCTTCCAGAGGGGTAGTGATTTTCATTAAGAAACCTTCTATTTTCATAACTGAACTAGAGATTTTTGACACCGGCATATGGTATTACATAATTCTCATAGTTGATCGTGGAGACTGTTGGGGTTGGAGGATGAAGTGTTCTATGTGTACGTGTGAGAGCTCCTGAAAGCTAGAACCTGATCTGAGCAATGATCAGTGAAGCAGGTTTTGTTACAGAAAGGAAATTTACTACAGGAAATGCATTATAGGGGCAGGCCAGCCCTAGCACGTTGCTAACTACATCCTACCAAGAGGAGAGTCAAAGAGCATATACTCTGTTTACCTGGGGACAAAGGCAAAAGGAAGTGACCTCACTTTAGCAATCTCTTAGACAAAGAGCAGGCAGAGTGACAGTAAAGACCGACACTGAGTGAATTCTTAATTCTCTGTTTAAGCCTTACTGCCCCCTTATATCAGTAGCCCAGGAACTGCTGAAAAATCAGTGCCATTAGATTTGGGCCTCCAACAGTTGGATGCGATAGATAAATTATTATGTTCCAATTAAAGATAAACCTGAGACTTTACATAACTGTTTTGCAACCCTATTTTGTTTATAGGTCAACCAAATGATTATAAATTACTATAATTATAGCTGAGGATTTTTATATGGATAAAATGTTTGGATCTAGCTGCGGACAAGAATCAAGATTTTAAGGGGGGAAAAAACACTAGTCCCCAGAGATGGAATGTTCTCCATGCAAACATTTGTGAATTTAATGTAATGGACATAGAGAAACAATTAAATCCAGATAAGCAGGAAAATACTTTTATTATCCCCACATGGCACATATTCAGACTATTTTTAATATCTTGATCAAAGGTTAAATTAGCTGAGAAATGTTATAGTGATTAAACTGCAGTTTCTTATCATACACCAGTGTAATGCCATTGAGGTTAAGGAAAAAAGATCAAGCTGGAAGGTAATATTTGAACAAGTTACTGTTATTTTGTCAATCAACACAAACAAACAGAGGATTGATTCATATGTGATTATTTTGAGATGCATTTAAAGCCTGTATACATGCTAGGATGAAAGCTTATGCTTCTTGAAGGAAAAAATGAGAGACTCCCATTGTAGAAAGTAAGAAAAAGAAGTAAATGAAACTTTGAACATATATGCTGGAAATCACAGTTTTATTATGCTTTTAGATTGGTTAAAAAGAAGGTTGATCATTTATATGTCTTGAATACTAAATTGTATTGGGAAAGGAGAAAAATCTGTTAAACTATTGGCTTCTCATTTGAAATTGTAGGACATGGCCACCATCTTGAATCTGTTGATCCTGTTCATTCATGGATGCCCCTGTGTTAAAACAAAGTAATAAAATATTTACAAGAAGCTATGCTTTGGGATATTTTATACTTAATTGTATGAAATTAATTCCCAGTTTATGGAGTTTTATACAGACCTATATTCTGCAAATGTATTCGTTGAGCAAATAATGCTTTCTAAAATGGAATAAATTTTCCAGAAATGTTGGATACCCATTTAAAGATTTAGCCACACCTTTAACAATACAGGAATTTTTAACACTATTAAAACAACGAAATCTAGAAAGACCTCTCAGTTGGATAGGATGCTCACAAAGTGATATAAAAACGAGAACTTGGCATTTATTTTATCTGAGATATCTTTTGAAAAAGGGGGCCTACCAGCATCATCCTATGAGACTTACATCATGGGTATTATGAAACTGTGAAAGGACCTTATGAATTGTGTAAGCTATCACTAACATTTTTGTTAAACGAGGCCAAGATTTCAAGAGCACTTTATCACAAAGTTTACAGAAGGTAAAAATCAAAGTCATCAAAGTCAGATTTTATTAAAGGATGCCATGCCTCTGACAATATTAGATTACTGGTGGGCATATTGACATTGTAAACTAATAAAGATGAAATATCTGTTCTGGTTTTATTAGATTCATAAAAAGCCATTGATATAGTATGGTGAAAATAAAGTTTTTGGAACAAGTTATGACAAAAAAATGAATTTCCTGCTGAATGCATTTCTTGGATTACAAATTCTTATTCTAATCCTTCTGCTCTAGTAGTTACTAATGGGATCATTTCATCAGCAATCAAAATGAGATGTAGAATATGATGAGGATTGTCCTCTATCTCCTTTAATGTTTAATTTAACATTGCAAAAGTTGATAAACTGCAGCGGTCCCTTTTGCAAAGAGATTAGCCCCTGCTGCTGCTTCCTCTTCCTCCTCCTCCTCCATCCCTGTCTTCTTCTCTCTATTCAGATCTGGACTCATTGAAGATACATATATGTTAGCAGGCCGTTTAGCAGAAATAGGTTTTTCCCCCAGTTGCTTCCTCAGGGAGAGAGGGAAAGTTCTGGGCACAGCAGGAACCACACTGGAGTGGTGGCCATGGTGGCTGAGTCAAGGGAGGGAGGCTGGGGAGGCACTGGAATGATGATGGAGGCCTGATGGGGAGGGAGATAAGATGCTGAGAAAATCAAGTGAATGGGTGAGCATGATAATAAAAATGAAAAAGCTGTTCTGGCTTCATTTAACTCATAAAAGCCATTGATACGATGCAAATAAGCGGAAGCAGTGGTGAAGCGTAGCAGTCATGATTCTTTTCTCCCATTCCAGTTCCTGCTCTGCTGACTCTTGCTTTACTGACTGAGCAGTAGGATAAAAACAGCCCTTCAACCGTACCTAGGCCTGGCATCAAGAATGGCATAGGTTTCATATTTAATGGACATTCAGGTTTAATGGACCACCCTTCCCCACCAAATTGTCTGTTAAATCAAGGTGCTTGAAATAAGAAAGCTGGTGAGAAAAATGTTCAATAATTGATTAGGTATGCAGCGACGTTTCTTCTGTTTTTTGTCTAGAAACCAGACATCTAGACAAATTGAAAAAATTCTTGGTAAGTCATGTTCCTGATGAGATCTCTTTGAAGGATGTCAGAAGTTTCATATGTTGCTATTGTGCCTTCAGTCAACTTCAGACTGCCAAAGTGTTTATTTTCAGCTCCTCAGGAGGCACATATTTATTTTCTGTATTCAACTTTGGCGAACAGGAAAAGATGAAAACTGGAATCATCCATTACTGCCAAACCTCCTCCTCCTCCTCCTCCTCCTCCTCCTCCTCCTCCTCTTTTTCTTTTCTTTTACTGAAGCTACTTATATCTTAACAGACTAGAAACCAGGGGACCATGTGGGTGACTTTCAGCCAGTCACACTCCCTCAGCCCTCAGAAGAAGGCAACAGCAAGCCAGTTGCTGTTTTTAAAATGTTGCAAAAAACACATCAACCTGTCCAGGCAATTGCCAGGAGTCAAGACTCAAAGGCAGGAAAAAAAACTATAATAAGAATGGTATGGTGACTACTTTTTGCATACTCTGTTACTAAAATTAATTATTTTAATTGCAGTTTATTTTATGTCATAGCATGTGAAGTGTTTGGCTTCTTCTAAGCACAGGGAAGTATTATTTAAGATTTTTTAAAAAGGAAGCTGAAATTGCTTCTTCCAGGAGCCTCACAGTCTTTCAACAGAGAAACATTTATTACCAAAACCAAGGTTTTTTAAACTGTTGGTCACAATGTCTGTGGAGAATATGAGCCATTTACTGGGGGGGGGGGGCGGGGGGGCATAATTTCATATTTAAGCTGATCAGCCTTGCACAGGCAAAGTAGGTGTGTTGTCAAAGCCTCTTCCAGACTTTGATCTCTACTTTTCTTGTACAGTGAACCCCAAAGAAATCAGCAATTTTATTCATGAGAAGCCACACAAATTCCTTTATCATTGTAGGGGTCATGGTACCACAAAAATTGAGAAGCTCTGAATTAGGTGGCAGAGACGGATGTCAATGGTAATACCAAATACACCAGAGGTGTTACGATTTTCCTCAATAGATTTTCCAACCTGAAGGTTGAAGGGCTACCAGAAGAAGATGGTCATTTACAGGGTCACTGAGGGTATCCTCAGTGTAGCATTTCTTTTAGGCTATAACTTGTTCCACTGAATAGAATATTTAAGGCCTTCATATCTACCAGTTGGGAAGCAAAACAGGACAATAAACCTGAAGTCTGTAATGGGGTGCACACACAAGCACACATGGGTTGTGGTGCATAGGGCCCCACTGGTTCCCACAACCAAGTCTCTGAACTCACTGCCCACAACACTAATATATCTCTCCACAGCTCTGGGGAAGAGTGAACTCAATGGTGCTGCCATCAGCCATTTTACTTCAGAGAAATCCCTCACTTCCCTGGTTTACTCCAGAAAAGGCAAATGGTGATCCTTCTTCCTTCATTAGCCCCACCAGAAAGAAAAACATATACTAAAGGCTAGTTTCTTTTCATTAAGTCTTTATTATGGATATCAAGGTCAAAGAGAGCCAGTTTGGTCTAGAGGTGAAGGCACCAGGCTAGAAAGCAGGAGACAGTGAATTCTAGTCCCGCCTTAGGCCTGAAAGCCGGCTGGGTGACTTTGAGCCAGTCATTCTCTCTCAGCCCAACCCACCTCATGGGGTTGTTGTTGCTGTGGGGAAAATAGGAGGAGGAAGGAGTATTAGATATGTTTGCCACCTGGAGTTATTTATAAAAAGAATAAAGGTGGGATAAAAAGATCTAAAACAACAACAACAACTTGAAGGAACTGACAAACACAAAAGAAGAAAGGAAAAATGGAAGAAAAACATTATTTACTTCTGAAGAGATTGATTTCAGCCAGTTGCATGTCTTGCTACACACACACACACACATATACAGCAGAATGTACCACAACTCAGTTCAAAGGCAGCAGACAGGAGATTGTCGCATTTAACAAATGCCTTCAACACTTCAGCATTTACTACAGAAGTGAAAAGCTCAGCTGTTGTTCTGTGCTGACTTTGACACAGTTCAACAACAGTTATGAATTAAGAGTTCTCTCTCTCTCCCCACCATGTTTGGAACACCCATACTGTCACAGTATGTTGTTACAAGAAGAAATAACAGCATTAATTAGGAAAAAAAGCAACAAAAAAAAAAAGATCCAGCACCAGAAATATCTTTCAAAAGTACATTAATCTGGGATGATACTGGGAGACAGATCTGAAAGCCTGCATGGAAGTTTGATTTAGGAAGAGAAAACCACTTCCTGTGATCTGGAACTCATCCTACAAGGGACCTACACATTTTCACTAGGAACTAGCTGCTTACCTCATATTTCATACTTCTACATAATAGAAAACATGCCAAAGGACAAGAAGAAATAAAACAAATTACAGCAATATGATAGATTCATACTGGCACATGTGCAAAAATATTACTCCCAGGTTCTTTAATGATTCATACTCGCCATTTAATTCAGCCATGAAATTTTAAGCCAATTTTTATAATGAGAAAATTGTGGAGATCTTGGGGCTTTTGAGCTGTTTGCAGAAACACAACGAGATAACTACCAGCCTTCAAAACTGGTAGTTATTGTTACTGAATTTTTAAACTTGTATGAGGCTGTCCAAAACCAAGAGGGTTGTTGTTAATTCTTTGGGAAGATGGAAACTACAAAATTTATTCTGCCTTCTGTGGAATCACAAATTCTGATGGCCTGAAGAAACCACCATCTATTAAAAGTCAGAACACTTACACAGAAACGTTTAGCTTCAAATTGCCCAAATGAGAAAAAAAATAGTTAAAGCTTAATTTTAAATTGTGGAATGGATTGATTGATTGACTGATTGATTATATGCCATCAAGTCATTTTCGACTCCTAGTGACCACGTAGATAGATTTTCTCCATGATGATCTATCCCTATCCTGGTAGATAGTGGAATGGTATACCTCATAACAATATTGAAAGCATAAAGGTTTTATCTTTCAGAGTCACAGTCAGAATTCACTTTTTCTTATCACAATGAAATATGTAATATATGGCCTTCATTACCAACCGTGGGGCTTCTTGCAGAATCTTGCACTTCTGTGATTGTCAGCAAAAAAGGTGGAAAATTGAAACGTTGTCCGAAATACGACAAAGACTTCATGAAACTTCTCATCTTTCTGTTGCAAGCTATGTGTGCTTATTATTCACACTTTCTTTTGAAGCAACCTCAGTTCCTCAACAGTTCACCTGTTCTGAAACCAACTACTTACTATTTTTTTCATAGCCTCATGCATCTTGCTGTTTCTCAGGCTGTATATGAAAGGATTGAGCATGGGGGTCACTATTGTGTATAATATTGATGCAATTTTCAACTTAGATCCAGAGTAAGTGGAGGATGGACGGATGTAGATGCCTAACAGAGTCCCATAAAACAGAGCAACAGTAGTGAGATGGGAACTGCAGGTGGAGAAGGCCTTGTATTTCCTGAGACCTGATGGTATTTTGAAAACTTTGAATAGAATGAAAAGGTAGGAAAAGAGAATCAGAAAAAGGGGTCCAAGAAGAACTGCAGTGCCTTCACTGACAAGCAGCACTTCAGCAGATGAGGTGTCAGAGCAGGAGAGCTTCAGTAAAGGGTGAAAGTCACAGAAAAAATGGGGGATTTCCCGGGAAGCACAGAAAGTAAAATCAGATACTAAAAAAACATACAAGAGGGAGTGAACATGAGCCAGGAACCAACATGCAGCAGCCAGTTGTATGCAACATCTATAGCTCATGACTGTTGTATAACGCAGTGGATGACAGATGGCTACATAGCGGTCATATGCCATGGAGGCCAGGAGAAAGTTATCTGTTGCAATGAAGATCACAAAGAAATACACCTGGGTCAGGCAACCACTGTAGGATATGGTGTTTGTGTGGGACAGCAAATTCTGCAGCATTTTAGGTACAATGGTGGAACTCAACCCAAGATCGGCCAATGACAAGTGACAGAGGAAGAAATACATGGGAACATGGAGGAGGCTGGCATTGGAGAAGATCAGCAAGATTATCAAGAGGTTTCCTAGCAGACAAAGCAGGTACATAGAAAGGAAAACAGGAAAAAGAAGTCCTTGAAACTCTGGAGAGGAAGAAAAACCCAGGAAGATGAATCCTGTAAAGTTGGTTTGGTTCTCCTGTTCTTTTTCCATGAGTCATCTGAAAATGTAAATCAGTGCATTATTATTCATGTATTTGGCCTACGTTTCACCTAGACACAAAAAAGAGGATGTACATGGAACATGAAGTAGTTGAAAAAAATAATTCATGGCATGACAGAAGTTGCTACAGGTGATTTCTATTCTTTAAACCATCTGACACACACACACACCCTGTTTTTTGTATTCCAAAAATAAAATCAAAACAAAATGAAAAAGCCACCCACATCCATATGCCTCATATGCCTGCCTAAATATTTCCAAATTCACTTCAAAGCAAGAGGAATTAGTAAGGCAGAAGATTGATACAGGGCACTTAGTACTCTGTTCCACTGGCTGTACAAGTTGCTTTGTATGATGGTATGGTGGTAAAATGCTCTATTTATGGCTGAGCATGTGTTCCTATTAGTTAGGTGGCTAAATAGCTGATGCCATTCAATTACTGAGATTATTAAACAAAGAGACTTCAAAGGGGTTCACTGAAGGGATGGGCCTTCACATTTCAAAAGGTATTCAATATCATCAGTTCTAATAATGTTTACCTGGGGGAAAAACATTTCTAATTTTTCTATTCATTGCTGTGGTCTGGCTTAGAGGGAAAGTATTTGTGACGTGTATGAGTGTTCTTGAAAGTAGGAATCTAATGTGAGCCATGATTAGTGAGGCAGCAGGTTTTATAGCTACAACAGACAGAAAGGAAATTTATTTAAAGAAATCTATGATAACAATAGAGAAACAAAACCTAGCACCTTCAGCAACTGCTTCTTATCAGGAAAAGAAAGAGTGACCAAGCACACTGCGCATCCATGCCTGGAAACTAAGGCAGAAGGAAGTAAATTCAGATTAGCAAACTCTTAAACAAAGAGCAAGCAGAATGATAGATAAAGTTGACAAAGTACATTCTTAACTTTCTTTTTACGCCCCACTCTTCCTTGTGGCCAACAGGATGTGGAGTGAAGAGCCAGTGTCACTGAACTCACAATTCTCAGAGTGAACCATGAAAGGAATATTGAGTGGTGTCAGTAGGTGTAGAGGGAAGAGGGAATGGCCTTGAAGGACAGGAGGAAGAGCTGCTACCAAGGCAATTGTCAGATAAGCAGGGCTTGAGCCTGGGCCAAGAGAATAACTTGAAGAAACATCTTAGACAAGCTCCTCCCTAGTTCACACAAAGATAAAGCGAGGGAGGGGGAAGCACATTCAGATTTGCAAGATTCTGTCACTATAGTGGTTACAATAAATGTAGTCCTGACTTCTATTGCATTGGTTTCTGAGTCTGATCTACTTTGTTGAGCTGACAGTAGGGCATTTTTCCCTTAAACAAGATCTACCTCACTGAGCAGACTGATCAGTTTCAAAGCCTTGAATGATATGATTCCATATGTAAAAAAAAAAAGATACCTTTTCATTGGGGTGATGAGTTAAGACACAGGATGATTTCAGAGTTCCTCTGCCAATATTTTTTTTTTTTCCATTCTTCTGCAAAGTGATATGTAATCTGACTGAAATGCCCTATTCTGCAGTACTGGGAACATAGCAAGCTGCCTTCATTCATCCCACTGTTTATACAGACTGCCAGGAGCATGGGGTTTCAGACACAGGTTTTTTGGAGGGCCAAGGACTGTGTTTGGGCATTCAGTATACAAAATGGTTCTCTTCCACTAAGGAAAAGCCCTTCTCTAGATTCTGTGATTCTTTCCCAGGCTATTTCCCCACTGTGTCTACACCATGAGTAAAGGGATAACAGACCCTTTCCAATTCAAAATCTCCTTCTCCAGGCTGCTTTCTCACCAACACCTCCATATATCACCCCTGTATGTATTCCCCAGTTGGCAAACAGGCAGTTTGGATGGGATAATTTTGAGGGGGGGAAAAGTCTGAATAAAGAATACCATTGTCCTATGCACAGGGATAGAAAAGGTGTGGAAGAGAGAAGTGCAGCGTTCCCTGTAAGTACAGGGAAAGTACAGTCAGAGAAGAGACCATCTTGAATGAAATGCTCAGGCTATACTGTACCTCTGCTGGATCTCCACTGAGAACTGATTCCTTGTTGGAGGAGAGGTTCCTATATACCTTCCCAGTTAGGAACAAACACTCGGGTTTCGGAGTGGAGCATTTTTCTTCCCAAGCAGATATACCCAGGCAGTAAAAGAAACCAGGATGGATGCCATAAAGAGGTGGAGGTGATTTATAGACTTGCTCCCAAAGGAAAAGACAATAGTCTCTAAAGTGACTCTTTAGGGAACTCGTTAACCAAAGTTAGAAGGAATTCATTTTGGTGATGTAAGATTGGAATTGGACTGGAATTGTTGATCAACAAAAGTTGATATCAAGCACAGCTTTGTGAGACAAATTTGGCCAAAAGAAAAACATACTCAATATCTCCAGCAGTTTGGTGGAGATCTACTTCATAATGCTTCATTATTTGTTGGGGAGGGGGATGTTTAATTTTGTAAGCCGCCCAGAGTTACTTGTGTGAGATGGCCAGATATATAAATGGTATGTATGTATGTATGTATAAATAAATAAGCACATTACATTAGTTCATGTATTATATTAACATTTTTTAAAATTTCTCCTGTGTTGGAGATATTGTTGGGAGAAGGATTCATTCATTCATTCATTCATTCATTCACCCATATGCTGCCTCTATAGAGCTCAGTTTTCCTTTTAATGACAATCACTCTGAACTAATAAATGCAGTTAGATCCAATCCCAACCCCTCGGTTCATTTTCTTTAGTGCAAATAATAGTACCATAAGTGAAAATGGCTAAATCCTGTGTAAACACCATGAATTATAATATCAGTGGTGGCTTCCCACAGTATGGCAGAGCATTTAGGAGACAACCACCCCTTCCGATCAAGGTAATGTAACAGTCAGATGGGCATTGACATACTCAGGCACTCCTTGTAGTTTTTCTATCCTTGTAGCTGTTTAATTGCTACTAGTACAACCAGAGGTGATTTTTTTTAAAAAATGGAGAATTGGTTGCTTGAATAGCACCCAAGAAAGTTTTCTACTTAAGCAACAGTCACAGAGATTGAGTCAGACATAACAACTGTCCATATACAAATGAGTGGGAATATAAAATATATTACATTAATATTAACTCCATAAATACCAGAAGAGATGGGAATGAGAATGGCATATTCCAGAGGAAGATCATAGGAATCCTGTTGACACATGTATAACTGATTTAATGAAGTCTAACAAGATTCTTCAGGACAAAGCTCTGTGGTCAGAATCTCAGTTTCATTAGTCCAATTTGTGTGTAGTTAGAATTCCAGAACAAGAGGAAGAATTTTCATCTCTTTTTTATGGAAGTGGAAATATTTGTCCTGCCAGAAGATGATCAGCTAGATGTTGAAGAACTCATCTTGTTTCATCTTTTGCTTTTCATTCAGCCAATCAGCCTTTAATTTAAATTAATGAATTTAGTTTAATTTTTTTTTAAAAAATCATTTTTTTCTGAAGTTTCTTAGATTTACCACAAAGTATGGATTTTTAAAAGTGCAGTTTACTGATATCATTAAATAGGCAAAACTCTCTTCATGTTATGGTCTTCCTGGAATATATTAAGGAGTTTTGATTTAACAAGTGTTGGTTTAGCAGACTGGATATAACGGACAAAAGTTTCATCTGGACAGCACCCCAAAATAACTGACTTGTCCATTATTTGGGATACAGTGGTTGCTCCTTCCCCTAAAAAATGTATATGCTTCTCTACCCCCTTTGTGTTTGAGTCTCTCAGTGCACTTATGCAAGTGGTGAAGAAAGCTTGGAGCATGTTTTGAGAGGGTTCCTGCTCTATCTTCACAAGACCATGGATCAGCCTTGTATGGACAAAGTAGTTGCGTTGACAAAATTCCTTCCAGATTTTGCTCCCTGCTTTTCCTGCACAGTGAACCCCAAAGAAATCAGCAATGTTATTCGTGGGAAGTGACACAAATTCCTTTATTATTGTAGGTGGACACAGTATGACAAAGTGGCAGAGATGTATGGCAATGGTAATACCAAATGTATAAGAGGTTGTGATTTTGATTAGTAGATTTTCCAACCTTGTTTGTTTTTCATCATATTTATATAGCCACCCATCTCACAGAACATGACTCTGGGCAGCATACAATAAAAACACATCATAAAAAGTAACAGTTAGAAAAGAAAAACATTCTACATGAAAGACTACCAGTCGGAATTACGAGTGACAGAGTAGCAGAGAGAGTTATTATAGGCAATACAGCCATCTCGCTAATTCACCACTTCCTTGAGATCCCCAATCATGTTTTAAGGGACTTCCAGAAGGATGTCAGAGATGGGGTCAGTCTCACCTTGGGGAAAATGATGTTCCACAGGGTGGGTACCACACCAGAAAAGGCCCATCTCCTGGTCCTGCCAGATGTAACTCCTTCACAGACGGGACCTGTAGCATATCCCTTCTGCCAGACCTAATGGGACAGGATGGAATTGGGTGGAGGCAGTCCCTCAAATAACCTGGCCCCATGCCATGAAGGACTTTAAAGGTCAAAGCCAGCACCTTGAATTGGACCCAGAAGCAAAATGGCAACCAATGCAGCTTGCAGAGCAGAAGTAAAATGTGTGCCATTCTAGAGGCACACATAACTGCCCACACCACCACATTTTGTACCAGCTGAAGCTTCTGAATACTCTTCAAGGGCAGCCCCATGTAAACTCCATTGCAATAATCTATCCAGGAGGTGACCAGGTCATGAGTGACCACTAGCAGAACCTCCCTGTCCAGGAATGGGTGCAACTGGCACACAACATGAAGCTGTGCAAAGGCCCTCCTAGCCATGACTGCCACCTCCTCTTCAAGCAGGAGTTATGAGTCTAGGAGGAGCCCCAGATTGCACACCGGGTCTGTTTGGGGCAGTGCAACCCCATCCAGTACTAAAGTTGGCATAATCCCTAAACCAGAGGGCCCCAAAACCCAGAGCCGCTGCCAGGGTTCAGCAGAAGCCTGTTGTTCCCCATCCAGACCCCCACAGTCTCCAGGCACTGGGATAGGACATGAACAGCATTGCTTAATCCACCAGGGGCAGAAAGATATAATTGGGTATCATCAGTGTACTAATGATACTGCATCCCTTGGTGGTGGATGACCTCATCCAAAGGCTTCATGAAGATGTTAAAAAGGACAGGAAAGGGTACCTAACCCTGCAGAACCACACAAAGCAGGGGCTTAGGGCAGGATCTCTCCTGTCCAATCACCACCAACTGGTATCAACCCCAGAGAAAGGAGGAGAACCTAGCACAATACAATGCCGCCCACCCCCAATCCCTGGAGCCAGTCCAGAAGGATACCATGGTTGATGGTGTCAAAGGCTGCTGAGAAGTCAAGCAAAGTACAGATGGACGCACAATCCCCATCCTGCCCTTGCCAGATGGTTGAAGAAGGTCATTTACAGGATCACTGAGGGTCATCCTCACTGTAACATTTCACTACCAGATGAAGATGGTCATTTACAGGGTCACTGAGGGTCATCCTCACTGTAACATTTCTTTTAGGCTATAACTTATTCCACTAAATAGAATGTTTAGGGCCGTCTTATCTGTCAGTTGGGAAGCAAAGCAGGACAATAAACTTGAAGTCTGTAATGGAGTGCACACACAAGCACACATGAGTTGTGGTGGATTAGTCCCCACTGGCTCCCACAACTGAATCTCTCAACTTACTCCCCACAAACTTAATATATCTCTCCACAACTCCTGGGAAGAATGAATTTGGTAATGCTCAACATCAGCTATTTTACTTCAGAGAAATCCCCCTCTGCCCTGGTTTACTCCAGAAGAGGCAAATGGTGATCCTTCTTCCTTCATTAGCCCCGCCAGAAGGGAAAACTTATTCTAACGGCTAGTTCTTTTTCCTACAATGAGCCTCATTGATTCATCAAGTCCATATTATGCATATTGAGATGCAAGAATTGAAGAAAAATGACAGGCAGAGAAAGAGGAAGGAGAAGTGAACACGAAGAGGTGGATTTCAGCCAGCTGACCCCCTTAGCCTAGAATGTTTCACAACACACACATTGCAGTGTCCCACAATCCAATTCAACAAATACTGCATCTGGCTCCACTAGTCCCTAAACTGTTATATAATCCCCTGCTCTCTAGCCTGGATAACTATGAGATGGGCCTTCTTTTCTTATTTAGCTTTTAGCTGGCCATGATAGAGAGATCTGACAGGAAAAGATAAAATAAAAGGAAACTGGAGCCGCACCTTTCTCTTCTTTAAAGCCCATCTGGGAGGGGAACCTTCCTCTCCTGATTAGTTTGAGTATGAGATGGATTTTCCCAGGCTTCCAATGTCTCTTCCCATTTACCTAGATTGATAGGCCTGGATTTCCTTTAACCCTTACTGTGCCTGAACCTCCTGTAATGGAATTTCCCCCCATTCATGACAAAGAGAGCCAGGTTGGTGCAGTGGTTAAGGTTCTGGCCTAGAAACAGGGAGATAATGAGTTCCAGGCCTGCCGTGGACATGAAGGCCAGCTGGGTGGGTCAGTCCCTCTCTCTCAAGACATCCCCCCTCATCAGGTTGCTACGGAGAAAATAGGAGGCAAGAGTACCTCCTAGAACAGCTATATTTAGAACAGCTATATTTATGCATTGTTGTGAGAAGAAATGAAAGCATTTATTAGACACAAAGCAGAAAATGTTGGCATACATCACAAAATGTAGCAAGGCCTCCTTTCAAAGTTGATCAGTCTTTGATGAGAATTTGCCACCGGGAGACAGATCTGAAAGACTGAAAGGGAGTTTTAAAGGTTCGATTTGGGAAACAGGGGATCTGGCAGGGAAGCATTTCCAGGATGTGGTGACCTGGAAATCAGCCTTCGTAAGATCCATATCTTCATGATACACCTTAGCATTTCTCATTCGCATGCAAGAAAAATGTTGCTTGATGGAAGGGTAGAAACATACATATTAGGTGTAAAGCTGTAAATACACTAATCCCAAGCTAAAAAATAATTCATGCTTGTTATTTCACTCAGTCACAGACACTGAAAGCCAAACTGTAAAATGTGAACATTCTGGAAATTTAGATTTAGATACACTGAGATTACCAATGTAAATCTAAAGACTAACGGGATAGTCTTTAGACTATTGTTAAATTTTAGATAGTGGAATAGTATACCTCACAGTAACATTAATAGCATAAAAATGTCAACTTTCAGAGTCACAGTCAGAATTCACTTTTCCACGTCAGAATGAAAGATGTAATATATGGTGTGTATAACCAACAGTTGGCCTTCTTAGAGAATCTTGCCCTTTTGTGATTTGAAGTAAAAGAAATAGGGCTTCTATTTTCAATCTGGAACAACGAATGCTGTATAAAACTTCTCATCTTTTTTCCGAATGCTACGCTTACCGGTTTTCCAACTGATTTGTAGTTTCTTTTGCAGCAACCTCAGTTTCATTACAGCTCACCTCTTCTGAAACCAACTACTTACTATTTTTTTCATAGCCTCATGCATCTTGCTGTTCCTCAGGCTGTATATGAAAGGATTGAGCATGGGGGTCACCATTGTGTATAATATTGATGCAATTTTCAACTTAGATCCAGAGTAAGTAGAGGATGGACGGATGTAGATGCCTAACAGAGTCCCATAAAACAGAGCAACAGTAGTGAGATGGGAACTGCAGGTGGAGAAGGCCTTGTATTTCCTGAGACCTGATGGTATTTTGAAAACTTTGAATAGAATGAAAAGGTAGGAAAAGAGAATCAGAAAAAGGGGTCCAAGAAGAATTGCAGTGCCTTCACTGACAAGCAACATTTCAACAGATGAGGTGTCAGAGCAGGAAAGCTTCAATAAAGGATGGAGGTCACAGAAGAAATGGGGAATCTCTCGGGAAGCACAAAAAGTAAAATTATACATTGAAAGAGCATACAGTAGAGAGTGGACGTAAGCCAGGAGCCAAGAAGCAACAGCCAAACATAAGCAGCATTTGTAGCTCATAATTCTGGTGTAATACAAGGGGCGGCAGATGGCTACATAGCGGTCATATGCCATGGAGGCCAGGAGAAAGTTCTCTGTTGCACAGAAACTTACAAAGAAATACACCTGGGTCAGGCAACCACTGAAGGATATGAAGTTTGTGTGGGACAGCAGATTCTGCAGCATTTTAGGTACAATGGTGGAACTCAGCCCAAGATCAGCCAATGACAAGTGACAGAGGAAGAAATACATGGGAGCATGGACGAGGCTGGCGTTGGAGAAGATCAGCAAGATTATCAAGAGGTTTCCTAGCAGACAAAGCAGGTACATAGAAAGGAAAACAGGAAAAAGAAGTCCTTGAAACTCTGGAGAGGAAGAAAAACCCAGGAGGACGAATCCACCAAAGTTGGTTTGATTCTCCTGATTCTTTTCCATAAGTCAGCTGAAAATATGGACCAGATGGATAAAAATGCATTTTTATTTACATATCTGGTTTGTATTTCACCTAGACATAAAGGAAAAGAAATACTTCAGGACATGGCAAAAATTGCTACAGGTGATTTCTAGTCTTTAAGACATCTGAATTATTTTGATTTGCATTCCAAGAATAGGGCATGGAGGGCATATTTACTTCAGTGTACAGCTGGCAATGGTCAAGGCCTGCATAAATGTCTTCAAATTCCTTCACAGAACAGAAACATGTAATGAAGAAGATTGATACAGGGCATTTGGTATTCTATGGCAATTACTCTTAGACTCACTGGAAATGGGTCAGTGTTATGATGCATTTATGGCTAGGCATGTGTTGTTGTGAATGAGGTGGCTAAATAGCAAATGCCACTTAATTATTTAGGACAGTTAAAAACAAAACAAAAAGACAGCAAAGAGTTTCATGTGGCTTCTCCAGTATGGAGGAATGACATTTCAAATTGGAGATGATGTTCAAGGTAATCCATTCTAAAGTCATGGATACTCAGGCAAAAAACCTCCTAATTTCTTCTATTCACTCTGGAGGCCTAAATTAGAGATGGCTGGCCATGAAATGAATGAAAAGTGGCAGTGGATAGTGGCTTTCCTGAACCAGGACTTGCCTGACTGAGGAAGCTGATCAATTTCAGAGTGTGCTTAAATAAATGAATAAATGAATAAATGAATAAATGAATAAATAAATAAATGTGATGATACAGGATGTTGCAAAGGAAATTACTTCATTGTTCCTTGCCAGTAAGACAGTTCCTTCTTCCTGTGAAGTGATAACTACTCAGGCTGAAATGGCCCATTTGATAGCATTGGGAACATAGCAAGCTGTCTTCTACTGCCACAGGTCCTTCATCCTTCTCATCCATCCTGTGTGCCCTGACTGGCAGCAGCACCAGGGCTCTGTTGGTGACTAAGGATTGGGTTTGGGGGATTCTGTATGCAAAGCAGTTCTCTTCCACTAAGCAACAGCCTTTCTCCAGATTCTCTGATTGTCTACTGCGCTATTTAGCTACTGTAGTACAAACCAAACTCTATCCATAACGGTCCTTTTCCACCTCCTTCTCTGGACTGCTTTCTCACCAACACCTCCATATACCATTCCTGTATATATCTCCCAGCTTGCAAAAAGGCAGTTTGGTGAGGATAATTTGAACAAGAATGGCAGATAGAAGAACCATGCAACATCATCGTCCTATGTTTCATTCACATGCAACATACTGAGGTCTCATTGTGTAGAAAGTACTTTGTAAGAGTAGAGTTCTATGTAAATGATCATACTGAGTGCCTCCTACTGAGGCAGAGCATTTATCAATCTCACCCAGTCTTCAATACCCTGCCTGGACGTGGAGGGGTTGTCCATGTTCTGACAAGCATTTTTCCCAGCGCTGTCTGAAGACGGCCAAAGAGTTCCATTGTAACTTTCAGCATCTACAGCCTCTTCTCCCTGGCTGAGGATCAGCCCTTCCCTCCTGTGCTATTTAGCCAAGGAGTCTAAATGGAAGAACTTAACCCCTTCCATAACAATATGTTTTCATTGCTAAATCACCTTCTCCCATAACACCTACATATACCACCTCTGTAAGATTCTCCCATCTTGCAAAAAGACAGTTTGGATGGGAGGGGGGAGAAAGGCTGAACAAGGAATTACTTTGATCCTATGTTTCACTCAAATACAGCAGGCTGAGGATACATTGTGGTAGAAATAGTGTGGGAGGATGAAATGCAGTTCTGTGCTTTTTCGATATAGAGAGAGAAAGAGAAAACTCTTGAATAAAAAGTTCACTGTCTTGTGTCCATAAAAAAATCACCGAATATTATACTGTACCTCTGGCAAAAAGCTTTGATCTCTCCACTGAGGTCCAGTTTCTTTGATGGGGAAGAGATTCTTTATAACTTCTTCAGTTTCAAACAAGGACTCAGGCTTCAGGGGGGAGCATTTCCTTTCTCAAAGCAGATGTGCACATGTGGTAAGGAGGCAGGGATAATTTCTAGATTGTGGCACCCCAAGGAAGAGACAGTGGTGCAAAAACAAGACTCTTTGGGGAACTTGTTAACTAAAGCTAGAACATTCAACAGCAATAACAAATGATGTAAGATTGGGTTGGAAAGTTGAGTCAAGCACAGATTTCTGAAAAAAATTGTAGTCCATTTTAGGCAGACCTCCAAAAATCTACTTCATAGAGGCATCTGAGACTGGCTCAAGTGGATTATATTAACAGCTCTTTACCACTCCTGTACCGAAGATATTGTCAGGAGTGGGATTCATCTTTTTCCACCTCTGATGGTCCTCATGAACATCTCCTTGTATGCAAGTTCTTCAGAACTCAGTTTTCCATA
This sequence comes from Liasis olivaceus, assembly GCA_030867105.1. Taxonomy (NCBI): domain Eukaryota; kingdom Metazoa; phylum Chordata; class Lepidosauria; order Squamata; family Pythonidae; genus Liasis; species Liasis olivaceus. The sequence continues at coordinate 142,958,714 of CM061348.1, forward strand.
TATTAACTGTGAAAATGCAATCACATCCAAGCCTGGGACTTCAGTTCATTTTTTTTTCCTGGCCATTGTTATGCCATTATTTTGCTTCTAATTATTAGGTAACTAACAGGCTCCTGTTGAGGGCAAGTCCTTCCAAGAAAAGAAGAGAAATAAATAAAATTAAATGTTTTACTGCATGAAATCTATTAAGTAAGGGTGGCTCCCTTATTTTTAACTTCCTTTTATTCTCTGTTTTATTTTGTCTTATATGTTTTTAATGTATTTTACTGCTTTTAGCTTTGTTGTAAGCCACCCAGAGTCATCGGTGGAGAGATGGGCGGCTATATAAATAGATTAAACAAACAAATAAATAAATAAAATAAACAGACTTCTCTGCAACCTTCATCACTGCTTACCATTTAATCCTAGCTTCTTTTAGTTTTCTATTGCTTTTCTCATGTCTGAATCATGACTGTAGGCCAGTGTTCTCAACCTTGGCAACTTTAAGATGTGTAGACTTCAACTCCCAGAATTCCCCAGCCAGCCATGTTGGTCTACACATCTTAAAGTTAACAAGGTTGAGAAACACTGCTCTAGCTCTTGGTTGGAGAAGAAGGGAAAGGCTAGGTTTCCTTGTTCCAGTTTTTTCAATACAGGGAGGGCCAAACTAGCTGCTTTATATGTAAGCAGAAATGTCCCACTGCAACTGCTGGACTGGCAAAGAATCAGTCATTTTTTTCCTGAAAAAACAATTGAAGCACCTGGACCAAAGGTAACTGAGATCAGAGCTAGCCCATCAGATATTTCTCCAACTTCTTTGTGATTGGTCAACTTTCTATTATGAGTGCTGGGCCACATAGACAGACAAGTTGAAATTCTGGGAAGAAAAAGCAATTCTAAAGTTTATTCCCTTCCCTTTGTTTTGCTGTTTTCAGGCTGAGCAGGAGGGTCTAGCTCAGGTAAATGGAATTCAATTTCTACAGAGTTCTCTTTAGCAAGATTTATTGAGATGAATGGGGTACAGTTACAAGAATTCCAGCAACTAAAATGTTTCCAGTTTAGAATCAATATATCACCATGTACGTTAGGGTAGAAACTTTCTGATTTTCTGTCTAATAGCCTTTCTATAATCCAGCAAAGAGGCAGGTTTATTCACTGATAACAGGGAAGCTTTACATAACCATCACCTGAATCTCCATCCTGCTGAGCCCCTATAACAGAAAGCCCAATCAAAACCTTCTAGCATACTTACTTCCAGGGTAAGGTTTTTTTTATGATCAAGCTAGGAAGTGATTGGCCAAGATAAACAATGCTTTGGCAATGCTGTTGTTGGAAAAATAAATGATACAGCACACGGTCAATTTTAATCAAAAGGCAACAGAAAAGTTTGCCCATCAGAAAGAATGCCAGGCAAAATTGCTATAGAAATGAAGATTAGCCTGCTGTGAAGTTTAGGAGCAGCTGTAAGAGAGGCTGCTGCATAGTCATATCTTCAGAGAATGACTGCAGAAAGATAAAATTATAGCTTGTGGAATGTCTATACTTTTATAATTGTATGTGCCATACGAGAGGCTTTATCTTTGAGAAATATGGGAACTGGTGTCAGTATGGTGAAAATTAATATTTATATTGCATTTCAGAGTGTCATAAGTATAATTGTACAATAAGTACGATTTCATGAGCCACGATAAAAGGAGTCCTGGGGCAATGAAGTCAAGTGATGTCAGGATCTGTGTACTATGTTAATGCAGATGCTTCACTATCACCCTTTGAATTTTTAAGTACTTCTCACTGGCATACACTGATCGTTCGAAAGTACGTATCCTCCCCCTTCCCAACAGGCACAAAGGATATGTGTTGTAAAAGCATGAAAAAAAGCACCTAATTGGCCCCATCAACTTCACCAGCTGCCACTGATGGTAGAATGACTGGGCATTGTTAAATGCTTGGCAAATGCCATGGATTATAGTATCAGTGCTGGATTTCTAGAATAAGACAGGACCTTAGACAAAAACCAGGAGTTCAGGTCAATTTAGCACCTTAGTCAGATGGGCATTGGATAGTCAGGCACTTCCTACAGTTTTCTTATCCTGATAACTGTTTAATTGTTACTGCTAGAACTAGGTGATTATCCTCCATTTTGTTACTAGAGAGTAGCTGATGAATGTTTGGATGGCACCCAAGAAACCTCTACCATTATCCTCCCCCCTCCTCCATGCCTAGCAAACCATAATGACATCAAGAGCTCATTGCACAAATGGTATGATGTCACAACATTTGATGCCAGCATGTAAGCTGCATCATCTGAATGATGATTTCATGATGCATGTGCCTTCATTTGCCCTTCTTGATCCTCTGGCTATGCCTGTGCCATGGTGACGGTGACAGGGACTGAGACAGGCATGATCTCTTCCTTATCACCTATATCAAAAGATTTCAGGCCACCTCAGGAAGTCTTAACAAATACGATGGGATTTTGACACATTGCAATTGTTAATTGATAAGGTACTTGGAATCTGTCTCACATGTATTGTATATCTGCATAACCACTCAGCCTTCCCTTCCCTTCTCTTCTCCCCCCCACCCCGCCCACTGCATCATCCCACTTGAAATCCCACATCAGTTTTGCCACTCCATTCATCTGATGAAATGAGCTGTAGTTCACAAACGCTTATGTTTTTTCATAAAGCATGTGGATCTGAAAAGGTGCTACCAGACCCTTTCTGGTTTTTGGAGGACTGAAAATTTTCCATGTTGTACTATTCTGACTACAACCAACTTCACACTTCCAAGTTGTTCAACTTCTTCTAATTAGACACAAATACACATGCAAACATACATACATACATTTGTTCTACATAGTCAATCTTGGTGAACAGGAAAAGACGATGAACTGTAGTAGTCCATTTTGTAAGGTAATTAGCCCTTTCTTCTCTTTCTCCATCTCCTTCTCCTCTTTATCTCCTGCTCTTGTTTTTGAATAGATTTTCTTGAAAGGTAATGATTTTATTAAACAGATGAAACAGCAGATGGTAGATTTCTCTTTTCCCTATCAACATGGTCTTGGCTTGATCACTGTCTTTGATATGGGAGACAAGCAAAAGTATTTATTAGAGATTAGGAGCTCTAAACTGTCAAATAAATAAATAAATAAATAAATAAAATTGTCCCAGCATCTCCTAAAAAGAAAGCAAGATTAGTTAAAATTAAACCCCTTAGAGGAGAAAACTGAAGAACTGTTAGCTTTTTGTGGATTGTACCCTGAGTGATACAGATCTTGTGTCTCTGCTATATAGCAACCTACTAAGTCGTATCCCACCAAATTAGAATTTTTATTACATTGTGCCACAATATAGGAAAACAGGAGTAAGTGTGATAATATACTGGATATTGAATGTAAAGAATTCAAGCAATACTAGGCAACCCTGTGACCCATTGGGTCATCCTTTCAGAGAAAAGTAGTGTAGTCTGATGTGACCAGAATGTACATTACATTTTAGGATGACAATTGTTTTTTTTACCCCTGTGGTGGATAGTCCTGTGATCATCTAAGAAGGGTATATATCATAAATATAAAAATAATTGTAGTGGGAAATGAACTTCAATAATAAGTCAATATTTACTTACCTAAATAGATAGAGTGACCATGGGTGGTGGGAGTGGGAGTGACTTCCGACTTCCTGCCAGCTTCCCCATTGACTTTGCTTGTGGGAAGTTGGCAGGGAGTGTGAGAAATCACAATCACATGACTGCAGGGACACTGCAACAGCCACAACTTTGTGTATAAAACTGGTGTGAACACCGTGGAAATTTCAATTCCACAGGAGTAATGGGTCCTGGATTTTTTATGCACTCTTTAAGTTAGCAGATTTTAAGTATCTTGATTCAAAACTTTTTGCAGTATATTGCACCATTTGGGCTAAGTTGAGGGGACAAACAGATAAACACAATGAGAGTTCTAATAGTATATAGATGTTACTGTCTTTTTTACTCATGATATACATAGAAAAATATGTACTGATTCTAAAATAAACAGTCCAGTTACTTTATTCAACAGGCCACTTGTTTCATTTCAATATCTTATCAGGAGAGTATGAGATCGCTTTGGGGTCCTCCTCCCCTCTTCAGGCTGGGAATTAGGGTTGGGCCTAAATATGGAACTGTCCAAGGTCCTGCAAGTCTGACCTATTAGGCATCCATCTGCCTTCCATAACTTCTTCCAGGTGCTTCCTTGTGGTCACCACAGGACAGTAAGACCCATCAACCAGAGAACATCTAGAAATGGTTCACATGAAAAAAGGAGGACAGTGAGAATTGCCCTTGGAAATCAGTGACGAAATTCAAGTGGCTTTATTACTCCCTCCTTTTGCAGAGAAGCCCAATGAGGACTACGCTCATTGGACATAAATACTGATTAACTTTTCAGGAAGAAAAACTGGAAATACCTGAAGAGAGAATGGAAAGAAATAGAAGACTGAAACTGAGTAGAAGTGCTCAGTGTAACATTTTCTTGTAGTTTAATATTTTCCATCTAGTAGAAACATCCAATCTGGAAGCCAAATAAGATGTTCAAAACTAGCAATGTTTCTGCCTATTTGGAAGATTTCCCAAATCTGCAAAATTATTATCTCTTTTGGAGAAGGGATGGGGGGCACCATTTCTCTTACCTACACAGAAACATGCTATAAAATCCAGCTTGGCATGAATACATGTGAGCCAATCTTTATGCTGGCTGAGGATGATGGAACTTGAAGTCCAATCCATTCAGAGGATACAAGGTTGGGGAAAACTGCAATTTAAACTGCTTGTGCAGACACACATATCATAGGATTTGAAATCTATACATGTAAAGACAGGAAGACAGAGAGGAGCTGGTCAGATTTTATGAATACCTTAACCCCTTTATTAATTATGACAGAAACAATAAGATCAACTGATATTACACTTATGGATTTGAATGATATGATTTACTGCTTCTGCTGTTTTTGGAACAACTATACTGATGTATTGTATGGATGAAGAAAGGAAATATATTTATTTGTTTGATTTATATCATACATTTCATGCAGGAACTCAAGACAACATGGATAAACTCCACCTTCCTGTTTTCCCCCACAACAACCCTGTGAGGTAGCTTGGGCTGAAAGAGAACAACTGGCCCAAAAATATGAGTTAGAAAAGGCAGACAATTTTAGATCCAGGGACTTAATTCCAAATATATGGTAATCACATCAAAGATATCCTTCAAACGTTCCTGTGATTTCACCCACAAATCTTTGGCACTGGGAGATGGATCTGAGAGACAGCAAGGAAAGCAAGTGCTATGATTCAGGAAGAGAGAAATCTGGCAGAAGAGGAGTTGATGATTCACTCTGATGAATGTCAGACTCCTGTAACCTAGAACTGAAGCTGGTTACCTAGCATTTCACACTTATGCATAACAGCCATACTAAAAAGAACTTGTTTAAGGGCAGGATAAAAGCAAACAAATTAATCAGCAAAATGGAGCCAACTTGATAAAGTTATAGAGATACCAACTGCAGGATAGTTCTCTCTCTCTAGAGAGAGATTCATCCTCTCTAATTTCCCCAGTAATAAAAATGGACATTTCCAGCCAATTTTTGTAAGGAGAGAGTAATGGAGATTCAGGGACTTTAGAAGTGCTTTGAGGGTCATTTTGGTGTAGTGGTTGAAGGCACCAGACTAGAAAGCAGGACACTGTGAGCTCTAGCCCTGCCTTAGGCACAAAGGCAGCTGGGTGACCTTGGGCTGATGACTCTCTCTATGAAGAAGGCAATAACAAAATACTTCCAAAATGTTGCCAAAAAAACTGCATTCATCAGGAGTCAATAATCACTTGAACACACACACACACAAAGTATTTTATGCACATTGAGATCCCTAGCTGTAGCCTTTCAAAAGAATCAGTTCCTTAAAAGCAACAATAAATGTAAGTTACTTCATACCCTTCAGCCATAATATTCCCAGTTACGGTCTCTTTCTTTGAGCAAACACAACTTACAGAACTCTGCCTTGTGATGAAAGCAACAGCTCTGGTAGCCTGGAGAGAACCCCCAATGTGAAAAGCCATTACAGAAGCTCTTTCAGGCAATGAGCTATCCAAAAGCCAGAGATGTACTAACCGTTTAATTTTATGACATGGAATAGTGTGGCTTGTAATGCTATTGACAGATCTTCAGGCACCTTTTTATGCTGAGAAACAGCTAATATAAAAAGGGAGCTTGCCTGCACTTTGATATGATTTTACAGACATGAGAATAACAAAAGAGCTGGAATACTCTAAATGCTAAAGAACATGGGGCAACTTTGCATTAACAGCCATGCTTATTTGTTTGCCTGTGGCTCAGGATGCCGATACTGCTAAAACCAATTCCTTGCCAATCTCTTTATGGCTGCATGTATCTCACTGTTCCTCAGGCTGTAGATGAAAGGATTGAGCATGGGGGTGACTACTGTGTAGAATATTGATGCCACTCTCAACCTTGAGACAGAATAGGAAGATGATGGGCGGAGGTAGGTGCCTATCACCGTGCCATAGAACAAAGCCACAGTGGTGAGATGGGCACTGCAAGTAGAGAAGGCTTTGTACTTTTTGGACCTAGATGGAAGCTGCACCACCTTCAGGACAATGAAGATGTAAGAGAAGAGAATGAGTAGGAGAGGCCCAAGGACAATTGCTATACCTTCACTGACAAGAAGCTTATCAACAATGGAGGTGTCAGAACAAGAGATTTTCAATAAAGGGTGGAGGTCACAGAAAAAATGGGGGATTTCTTGGGAAGAACAGAAAGTAAAATCAGATACCAACAGAATGTATAACAAAGAGTGGGAATGAGCCATGAGCCAAGATCCAGCAGCCAACAGAAGGCAGCGCTTGAAGCTCATGACTCTGGCATAATGCAAAGGGCGACAGATGGCTACATAGCGGTCATATGCCATGGAGGCCAGGAGAAAGTTATCTGTTGCAGCAAAACTCACAAAGAAATACATCTGTGTCAGACAACCATTGTAGGATATTGTTTTTGTCTGGGTCACTAAGTTGTATAGCATTTTAGGCACTGCAGCAGAACTAAATCCAAGGTCAGCCAATGACAAGTGACAGAGGAAGAAATACATGGGAGTGTGGAGGAGATTAGTGTTGGAGAAAATCAGCAAGATTATCAAGAGATTTCCTAGCAGACAAAGCAGGTACATACAGAGGAAGATGGGAAAGATAAATCCTTGGGAGTCTGGTGAGGAGGAGAAACCCAGGAGGATGAATCCAGCAAAGTTGGTGTTGTTCTTCTGCTCCTTGTTCATCGTGCAGCTCTGGCATTTACACCAAGTTCTTGTCTACTTCTCTGCCCTGTATTTCAACTAGACCCAAAGATAATAGACTAGCTTGAGAGGAAGAAATATATTTACAACTGTTAAATACCTTCATTCAAAGTAATTTACCTTGTAGAAGAAATATAGCTTATTTTAATTTGCATTCCAGCAACTGAAAAAAAATAAACGCTCACCTCAGATGATCCCAAGGTCTGCATACAACTCTCTTCTTTCACTTTTTCTGAGCGACTGAGAACCTCATTAATATGTTAGGACTTGTTTTGTTTGTTTTCAGATAGATGGGAGAATGTACAATGGCAAATTATTTATATGAGTGTTAACCCATAAAAAGAGAGTCCTCTCCAAATAGGGGGACAGGCATTAAAAGAAACATTCCTGGCAATAGGACTGATCAGTTCAGGATGTTACAGAAAAAATGATTTCAGAATTCCTTTGCCAGTAACACAGTTCCTCCTTCCTATGAAGTGGTAACTATTTAGGCTGAAATGGCTTATTTTGGGGGAATAGAGCAACCTGCTTCTTCTGTGCAGAACATTTATCCCTCTCACCCATTACTGTGTATACTGACTGGCAGCAGCCAAACACATGCTTTTTAGACACATCGTTTTCCATATGTTGAAAGTCAAAGACTGCTTTTGGGGCATCCTATATGCCAACTGGGTTCTTTTCCACTGAGCAGTAGCCCTTCTTATTCTGTGATTCTCTCCCAGGCTATTTCCCCACTGTGTCCACAATACGAGCAAAGGGATGGCAATCCTTCTCCAATTCAAAATCTCCTTCTCCCAGCTGCTTTCTCACCACCACCTCCATATACCAGCCCTGTATATATCTCCCAGCTTGCAAAAAGGCAGTTTGGATGTGGATAATAGAACCACAACAATGACAACAGAAGAACCATGCAACAGCATTGTCCTATGTTTCATTCAGATACAACATGCTGAGAGTGCACTGAGTTCAAAGAGCGTGAAAGCAAGATGTGCAGAGTTATATGTTGTTATAGATGCAGACACAAAGGAAAGGGGGGAAATGCTGAATAAAGCGCTAAGGAGATATTGTCCTTTGCCCATAAAATATAATTGGACACTATAGCATATCTCTACTGGAACTGGAAGACTTGATGTCGTCACTAAAAATAGATCTCTTTGGTGGGGATGACTCTCATTCTATAATCACTCACCTAAGAACAAAGTCTTTGCAGTGTAGCATTTTCCTTCCTGAAGCAGAGGTAACCAGGCAATGGCATAAATAGGACCCATGTTGTAATGAGATGACGATAATTCATCCTCATGGTGGTTCCCCAAGGAAAGGAAGTACAAGTTATGAAGACACTCTTCAGGGAACTTGTTTAATCAAAGATAGAATATTCAACAGGAGTACCGAGCAATCTAAGATTGGCTAGGTTGGCTGATACCAAGCATTACTGGGTTTTTTAAATAAATAATACTTTATTGGGGCAAACAGTATTTCTCGCACTGTGTTGGATCTCCAGAAATCTACTTCCCAGTGGTACATGTCACCAGTCGTAGTGGTGCAGTCTTTTATTAGCAAACTCTTATCACCAGTACATTAGCATTACGGACCAGAGTAGGCCTTGCTTCTTCCCATCTGATAGACATGAGTTATCAATATCTGTGGCTCGTATTACAAAAAGCCACTTTGGCAAAATTAAATAAATAAATAACAACAACACCCAATGGGTCAAACTGCATAATAGTTTCACCCAGTTTCAAACACTGAGAACAAACACAGCACTGCAGGGTTAATATTGCCTGTTTTCCACTCAGCTATTTCAGTTTGCATTTCAGAATAACTTGATTTGTAGGGATGAATGTACCATTTTATCCTCTTACCGTAAAAAGCTTTGGTTGATGATTCCTGCATTTAAACTATTGTGAGGGATATAGTTACAGGGACCATTTTTAAAATTGATAGGCATGTAACTTATGTTCCCACCATTAGCCTTTCTCAATTACTTTACTCCCCCCATGGAAAAAGTATTTTTCTCTTGCATACTTTAGGACAGACCTCTTCTATAACTTTCTTTTTCAAATGAAGGCAAGCATTTGCCTGTTGTGAGGCTAGTTTCCTGCAGTAAGGCAAGGTTTCTCCTCTATGCAAACACTAGCCATCAAGCTTGCTATTATCTGCATAACTTTGCACTTCCTTGGCTAAAGTATGATGGTATGCTCATAACATAACCCATATTCTGGATTACTCATGATAAAAACAGTGAAATGTCAATATTTCTCCACCCTTATTGTGTCTGCCAATAGTCATCCAGCAGCCCTGTTTAGGTGACATGGTTCCTGTTGGGGAAGGATGGGCCACAGGATCATCCACAGGGCTGCTGTGAGGAATATTCTATCTGTCTGGCAGATAGTCATGCAGATCCACTTGGAGTTGGACTCCAACTGGGCAAGTCTGGTCGAAGTGCCTGGAGCTCAGTCTTGTGGTATGATCTGGGATGAGTTTGAGTTGGTGGCTCTTGAGGAAGTGGACAGGATTATCCAAACTGTTTACATCCAGGTCCCTCCCAAATCGTTAATACCTTCAGGAGGTGGCCTGCAGTTGGGCCCATGTTGTAGAGTTGGCTGTTTCAGGGAGGGGGCAGTGTCTTTGGTCTTGAAGGAGGTGGTGGTGTGCCCCCTCCTCAAAAGGCCGTACCTGGATACAATTTTTGATAATTATTGTCATGTCTCCATTTTTAAGGAAGGTTGTTGAGAAGGTGGTCAGACTCCAGTTACAAAGAACCCTGGAGGAAGCAGATTATCTGGAGCCGTTTCAGTTGGGGTTCAGGGTGGGATTTATTATGGAGACAGCATTGGTTATGCTTGTCAATGACCTTTGCTGGAGCTGGGAGGGGGTGGTGCATCCATTCTGGTGCTCCTTGACCTCTCAGCAGTTTTGGATACTATCAATCATGATATCCTTCTGGGCTGGCTGTGAGGTTTGAGAAATGGGGGCACCATGTTATGGTGCTTCTCCTCTTTCCTTCATGGCTGTTTCTATTTAGTGTTGACAGTGGGATAGAGGTTGCACCCTCAGCCCCTTTTATGTGGGGATGCCACAGGGCTCAATGTTCTCTCCCCTCTTTTTTAACATCTACATGAAGCCACCACATGAGATCATCTGTCAGTTTGGGGTATGGTATTATCAATATGCTGATACCCAATCATACATCTCAACCCTGAATGGCCAAGTGATACTGTTGAGGTCCTGTCTTAATCCTACCAAGAATGAGTGGCTGTGGCCATTAGGGTCCCCTAGATCCTGGGATTCTCTGTCTTTAGTCTCTGTCTTTGGAGGGAGTTGCACTTCCTCATTTAAGACTGGTGTGCAATTGAGGCTGAGGTATGGCAAGCTAAACAGTCTTCATGGAGAGTAGAGACAACAACAGCAGCAAAGACTGAAGAACCAGTGAGTAGACCGGTTCTTCAGAACTTCTCCGGACAGGGAGAGGATGGGAGATCACCCCCATATGCTTTGGATAGCTGCTCCTCACAAGGAGACAGCAGGACAGTGGTCTCCCATGGGTTTGAGTGCCAGGAGATGAAGGGCTCAATCATCAAACTCCTAACCACAGCAGAGCCTTTTAAAGGACATTAAGCTTGCTAGCCTTGTTTCTAATCACTTTCAGAAATTGCCTATTTAACTATCTTAAGGCTATTAGAGACCTTCAGAAAAACAAGTTTGAAAAGCCACCTGGTGAGTTTATCTCCATTTCTGAACAAAAGAAAAATTAGCTATAAGAATTTGAAATAAATGGCAAAAGCTAAATATAATTTTGAACCAAGAAAGTTATAAACGAATTAAGGGTCCAGACAAATTTGGAATATTGAAAGTTTTACTACAAGATTTTGGAACTAATTATATAAAATAAACAGCTTTTCATGGGAACCAGAATTATTTTGTCTACTGTAAGTCATAACAGAGATTAGAGACCTTATAATTTAAATTGGACACTAGAGGAGACTCAAGATTCCAGGCAAAAATGAAAAAATAAAAAACTGTCTTTGATTTTGATTAGGATTGGGATTTACAAAATCACACAAAATACTGTAACATTTGAAATATTAAAGGAGATCTTCGAAGAATGAGGCCAGAAATTAGTAGCCATAATATCAACAGTACCGTATCAGTAACAATGTCTGTTTCTATAGATTATGTTTATAGGATGAAGGAATGACAGATGTGAAACAAATCTTGCTTGATGCAGAAATAGTAGAATCAAAAATGTTGGATTAAAAATAAGTGTGGATTACAAGATAGAGAAGGCATTTAAAGTGGAAATACAAGTGGCAGGCCAAGAGAATGACCCAGATAAAGACTCTTTATTGGATATACCAAAGAAGCTGGCTGAAGTTTTAAAAATTAAAGGGGAAATACAAACAATAAACCAAGAGAATGACCTGGATAATGTCTTTTTACTGGATTTACTAAAAAGGCTTGTTAAAGCCTCAAAGAAGCCTATGCAATGGGACAAAGAAGAACTAGAGAGAGATCAAATCCTATGACAAAATTTGAATGAACTAAAGATTAAAATTTTCAGAGGTAAAAGGAAGGAATATAAAGTTGATTTATTTGATCAAAGTTAAAATAAGGTAAGTTTTAATGAAATTCTGGCAACCCTTTATGGACTTTTTGCTGACACCAGGATTGAAAAGTTGATGACTTATGGATTTGCTTATAGATAAGGGATGGGTTATGGGAAGAAGAGATATCTGTTTGTAACCTTATAGGGGGTGAAGAGCTACCAAATGTGCAGTTCAAGGTGCCGGTTATCACCTATAAAGTCCAAAATGGCATAGAGCCAGGTTATCTGAGCAGTCAGATAAAACTGAAGATAAAACTATCTGAACCACCCTTGATTTCTTGAAATATAACAGCAAAACCATTAGCTGATTCTAAGATCATGAAGAATGCTCTAACATTGTCCTGAAATCTCTAGAAAGAATGGTGTTGCAGGAGACAATTGGATCATCTGATTTGAATGCTATAATCTATTTCTCTATTAGATTAACTCAATTTGGTCTGGACTTGAGCTGTCAGCAAAAAGTCATAACTTGGCTATATTTTGGCATTCTGTAGCTAGAATCCTGAAAGAATGGAGATTTGCATTCGATATACCAACCTCTGCCGAGGAATGGGAAAACTACTACCATGACCTGTTTGTTCTATCAGAACCCGTTGAGAAATAAGAATCCAAGTAGTGATTTATCACTTACTGAAGCCTCACCTCTTTGGCCACCAGAAGCTATTCAAAAAATATCCTGACTGGTGGGGCCCTCTATTGGTAGGTTTATTTATACATATAAATAATACCTACCATATCCCAGCTGGGTGGAAGTTGGCAATAGTAGTTCCTATATATAAAAAAGGGAATAAAAAGGACCCTAGCAATTACAGGCCCATTAGCCTAATAGTTATTGTGGCTAAAATATATGCTAGGTTCCTTCTGGGTAGAGTTGAGAGTTGGGTAGATGAAAAGCGTATCTCACGGAAGAACAAGCCAGCTTTAGACAGAGATGATCTACTATTGATAACTGCTTTGCCTTGAACCATCAAGTTACAAAATATATCAGTAAAGAGAAACAACTGTTTGCTGCCTTTATAGATCTTAGTGCAGCATTTGACACAGTAAATAGAGAAATATTATGGAGGAAATTGACTGTCCTCAAAATGGAACCCAGACTGCTGGCGTTGATCAAAGCACTAGTCTGAGAGTGCGGTTTGGGATTAATGGAGCCATGACAAAAAGGATTGATACTTGTAAAGGGGTAAGACAAGGATGTATACTTGCACCATTGTTATTTAGCCTATATATTAATGACTTACCAGGACTAATGAAGGACCCTGAAGTATATATGCCTAAAGTGTTAAACGCGTATTGTAACACCTTGCTATACAATGACGTTATGATTTTACCATCATATTTGCAAGTTGGGTTGCGTAGGTTGTTAAGAAGACTTGGCTCCTACTGTCTTAATAATTCTCTAATATTAATAAATCAAAGTCAAAAATTATGGTCTTTGGAAAACAACATCATAACCATAGATGGCTATTAGATGGTGAGACAATAGAGCAAGTTAATACCTTCCCTTACCTAGGGGTGGTCTTCTCTGAGACTGGATCTTGGCTTCCTCATCAACAAAGGAGCTCACTTAGAGCAAGGACACGTATGAACTTACTGCTCAAATTAATAAATCATAGCTATCCAGGCTCCTTAGCCCCAATTATCACAGCATACAAGGCCAAGGTTACTCCTATGCTCATATATGACACTGAAGTTTTGGGCTTAAAACACATATCACTTTTAGAACAAACGCAATCACAGCATTTATCCTGGGTGTGGATAAAAGAAGCTGCTGTAGTTAGAGCCGAATTGGGAATCCATACAATTTGTTCTTTGTCTAAAATCAGGGCTTATAATTATTGGTGCAAAATCAATGCTATGGAAACTGACAGACTCCCCAAATTGTGAACAGACAAAATCTCAGTTACAGACTTCTTGGATAGTACAATTGACAAATTACATTAGGAGCTGTGGTCTCCCTGTCTCATGTCCAACTGTTTCCGGAGAACAAGCTAAAAAGATTGCCGCACAAAGAACCTTGGATATAGAAACACAGAAAAATATAGCCACCCTTAGTAAGATTGGCTCACTGAAATGGATGAGCCATTATAAACGCACCTTCCAAATTGCCAAGTATTTAAACACAGAAATGCCCAAATATCTTAGGGAGGTATTTACTTGAGCAAGATTTGAGCAGTTGGACACAATAGTTAAATATGGAAGATTTAACCAAGTCCCTTATAATGAATGCACTTGTATTTGCAGAGCTCCAGAGACAGAAGACATGACACATATATTATTTGAATGTCAACTGTATAAAAAAGAGAGGGATCAGTATCTTGAACCGCACATTAGACGAATGATCTATTGGGATCCTTATATTAAAACAACATATTTAATCTGCGGTCAGAATTCAAAAATTACATATAATATGGCCCTTTATTTGAACAAAACAGTACAGTTGAGATCTGCATATGTGGATCTGATTGGAGTAAATTGTAGGGGTGATACAGAAATATGATTTGCATCTTTTTTCTTTCTTTTTTAATTTTAATTTTAATTTTAATTTGTTTCTCTTACGCTATTTTTAATATATGGTCTTAATAATGTCTTATGTTTTATGTGCTTGTATCTTGATATGGCCTAATGGCTCATCAATAATAATAAACTAAACTATTAGATTAACTCAATGGCTGGGACTTCTGTAAAAGGCTTGTTCTTTCTCTATCACTGCTACCAAGTCAAATGATACTTGGACATGAAGCATAGGCTGAAAGTAACTTCTGGCATCTGGTAAGATGAAAACTCTACATTTTGAAGCCTCTTCCCATTACTGAGATGGACAAGGGCTTTCTTAAAGAATGTTTGTATTTCTTCTTGAAGACCAAATATTTTGTTATGCAAAGATCAATTTCTTTGAAATGTTCCATTATAGCCATCTTTTTTTTCTTTACTTTGCTTTTTCAGAGATATAGCTGTTTTATAGTTTTCTTTGATTGTTGTATACAGCCCTTGATAGCTTTTAGCAGAAAAATAGTATGGAAAAAAATAATTAAAATAATTCCAGATCTATGGGCAGGAAATTTCTCTCCAGTTTAGCAGAACTATGGAGCTGTCCATGGTCCTGCAATTATAGCCTTTTACACAACGCCTGTGTTACTTTCCTTTACACTCTGTGGTCTCCCTCATGGTCCTGTCAGGACATTAGTATTTCAAAATATTTTAATATAGAGAAAACATTTAGAAAATGTTCAGCATCCCAAAATGTTCAGGTGAATTTTGAGAAACATTTTTTATCAACTGGAATGGAGACAATCCAAAGCACCGCTCTCCTAAAGCTTCAGTTAGAGTGGCACCTTCCTCCTCTAGAAATATAGCAATAGAAGCATGCTAATTTTGAGTTACAGTCAGAGCTATCTATTGGACAGTACTTGTTCCATCATTCTAGAATGCCTCTTCAAATATTAACATTTGCTAACGTTCAATATTCCGTCATGGAACATTTTATTTTAGGTGAATACAGTGTTGACCTCAGGAAGGAAATGCAAGTGGCTCTTAAAAATCCGTGAGGAAATTCAAGTGTGGCTGGATCTTGTTGCAAAGCATCCCAAGATGGAGGACTTAGCTTGCTTAATGAATGTAAATACTGACTCACTGTTCAAGAAGGAAAACATGAAGGAACGGAAAGTTAAAAAGGAATAGAAGAATTCCTCTGTGTAACATTTCATTTATATTATTAGCTGTTCTTCTGAACAGAATTTTCAGGGGCCCCATATCTATTAGTCTCAAAGACCTATCAAGCTAAAGCAATGCATAACTAAAACATTCTCAGAACCCATGCAATTACTATTATCTGGAAACCAAAACCAAAACCAAGAAAAAAAAATTCCCTGTAATGTGCACATATGGTCAGTGAATGAAATACAATACAAAATACTTTAATGACCAAGTATAAAATATACACAAGGAATTTGTCTTTGGTGACAACAGCAAGATCAACAGTGCGTTTGGATACCTAAGTCAAAAACCATGCTAAGGGAAACAAAAAGTTCAACTGCTGTTCTACACTGACTTTGACCATTTTGAAAAAGGACTATGAATGAACAATGGCAGATCCACCTCCTGCTCCTATTTTGAACAGCTGTATTGCTGTATTGCTCTGGGAAGAAATGAACATATTAATTCACAGTACTTCTGAATGCATGGCAAGCATCACCAGAGACTTCCTTCACAAGCTGGCCTGCTTTTGATTAGGTGAAAGAAATCCAACAGAGAATGATTGGCCACAGTGGCCATCACATACAAATCCTGGATGAGAATTTGGTACTGGGACATGGATTTGAAAGATTGCAGTGCAGCGATGCAGGAAAAGAGAAAACTGTAACGGGACAACTTGAGATTCCCTCAGAAGAAGCACTTTTGGTCTTCCATGACCTGGGGGTCATCCTATTTGGGAACTGTACCTTCTCAGTTAAAATGAGCTGTTTACCTAGTATTTCATACTTCTACATGATAGGAATGTAATTGCTTAAGGCCAGGGAGAAATGAAACAAAATATATACAGTAATAGATTCATACTGGCAATGTGCAGAGATAATACTCCCAGGTTTTTTAATTATTCCCCTCAAATTTCACTCAGCCACAGGACATTTTAAGGTACTTTTTGTGTTTGAGCAAATTGTGGAGATCTTGGGGCTTTTGAGGTATTGCAGGAACACATTGAGATCATCAACATCAACCTTGAAAAAGTGTTGTTTGTTTATTCATTGAGTTTTAAAATGTTTATGCTACTGTTCAATACTAAGCACCCAGTTATTCTTTCTTTGGGCAGATGTAGACTCCAAACTCAGATTCTGATGGCCTGAAGAAGCTGTCAAATATTTCAAAACAGAAGAATTTGACAGAAACACTTGTAGCTTCAAACTGTCCAAATGAGAGAAAATACATTTAGTTACAGCTTAAATTTGGACAGTCAAATAATATGCCTTATATCGGAAAGCTTTACCTTTCAGAATCACAGTCAGCATTCACTTTCCCCTTTCATGGAGAAACACATATTTATAACCCCAAACTGCCTCGATTCCACTGGACTGGAATCCTGGAATCCAGGAAAAGATACTGCGCACAGAAGCACTGGAACAGGACAAACACTAAATAAAACTTATCATCTTTCTACTGAATGCTATACCTACTGGTTTTGCAAATGGTTCAGAGCTGAGATTATAGTGCTGATATTCAATGGCAAATAGCTGTCTAATGGTGCCATACATTTCTCTGTTTCTTTTTAATTATAAGTAAAATAGGGGCATGCTTCTCTGCCCTCATTGTATATGCATGTATAATGACAAAACAATTATTCAGTAAATTAAGAAGAAAGTAAATTGCTTAGCATGTTTGCCAATGTTACATAGGCTCTTAGTAAAATAAAAGCAACCAGCACTTTGTATGGTGCCCAGACACAAAATGGCAGCCAGGCCATTGCTTTCAGCAGAGGGGCCTCTTACAGTCCTTCCAAAACAAGACAGGCTCTGAATCACAAATGACTCAAGGACCATTGTAAAGAGATTGCCAACCTTCATAGAACACAGTTAATTTGGTTCCTAAATTAATACACATCCTGTATTCACACACTAGATGGAATTGGACAATTGTGTCTACCATCTTGATTTTTTTAACCTCCACTGTGTATGCCCCTGGGACAACACAAAGTCTTCGAAGATGTCTTGGAATCCCCTTAATTCCCAATAATCTTTTTATGCAATATCCTAATAAATCCATCCCCCAAATTGGAATGCAATTGCAAATCCAGTCTTGGTTAGTTGATTATCTGGTTGTGACAGTTGAGAGATCTGAAATGTACATATGCATGGGGCGCCTCCATGATAAATAAATATCATATCAAGTTTGTAACTTGCATCATGCATTGCCCTGGTGTCCAATTGGGATAGGCGCACTGTTGTAAGAGGTGCTACAAATTCCTGAATCGCTCCTGCCAAACTAACCTCAAAGTGACTCTTCAAGTCACCTTGCACCATAACTCTAAGGGACCCCATTGACATCTCTAAGATGAGTTCCATCAGTTTAATAAGGGTTGCCATTAGATAGTGTCAGTATACCAAGAGGACTCTCTAATTGGTCCTAGAGTTAGGTGCCCATACTCAGTGTGAACCTGTTCACAGAAATCCTGAAATGGAGATATTTCTTTTATAACCTGCAGTCATACCACGTCCTGCCCACCTCCTCTAGCTGGGGAGTACACTGGCCTACCAATATATAGCAGATGACACTGTTATTACTCCAAGTATGCATCTGAATGCCAGTGTATTAAGGACAATGCTATTGTAGTCATATACTGCTTGTGGGGTTCCTCTGGGCATCTGGTTGACCATTACTGGAATAGAATATCCATCTAGAGAGGATGTTGGCCTGATGATGTTTGTTTTTAAGTTCCTAGAGTATGTTGTTGTTGTTGTTCAATTCTTCAATTGCTTTTGCATCTTTGTGATCCAAGGGGTATCATTTCACCAGAATTGTCTGTCTGTAACTGTTTCTTTTTTTTAAAACCTATGCCTGGGCCATCAGTAATAGTATCTAACCACCTCATCTGTTGGTATCTTTTTCAGCTGCCTGCAAGTTTTCTGAGAATCAGTCTTCTCCAGAATTTTCTCTTGGTTTTGCATTATGTCAATGCTTCCAGTGAGTAGCCTGGTTTTACTTCATCTAGATTGGATTATTTGTTATTCTTGAAGTCCAAAGTATTCTTGTTTTCTCCAAACTACAGTTCAATGTTCTTATTTAATCTTTACAGAACAGGAAAACATGAAAGCCTATAGTCAAACATTATATCAAAAGACATGCAGAGGGCCATGGGAAGAACTTTAAAGCATAGATTATGGAATGTATTCTCAAGTAATCTGCATAATGTACAGACTTTGGAAGGGTATGATGGGGTTAGTGTGAAGTCTTTTTGGAGATTAGCAGCTACATTACATTTACTAATCTCAAAAAACAGGATTCTCAATTGGAACAATTCTCTAGAATGTCTTACGACGTTACTAAGACTCATGCCAGTTTCACACTGTCAATCCAAGCACCATGACAAAATTTAAAAGAAGGCTACAAAACAGCTTGAGCCACATCAATGAAAGAGAGCTCAAGATGTCATTATCTGGAAATGAGAGAAGCATGTCCACATCTTATTAGATACTTGGCATATCAAACTTTTGAGGTTAGAAAAACAGATCCTGGAAGAGTGAGGAAGCTGGCTGGAGAAATAAACATTTAAAGTGAGAGCATATCAATCAACATTGTATTAGGCAATTTTGCCCAACAAGTGGCAAGACTATAACAAACCTGAAACAAAAGATTCCAGTAGAGCTTCTCTATCCAGATAGAGGACCTCCATGCCCTTAGGCTAGATGTTTGGCCAACCTTAGTTGCAAGAGCCAGGTGAGTGGTGGGAGAAATAAATGTGTAAGTGAAAGTGAGGGCAAGGAACATTCTACTCATTAAAGCTATTTGGAAGTTCTGTGAACAATTGACCAAAACCAGTGGGAGGAACCTGAGTGCAGGTGTTCAAAGAATAGAAAGGACAGTGCTTGACTATAAGTGGGATTCATAATGCCATAGGGCTAGCCAGAATTTCAAAGGGAAATTGTATCCCAGCATGCTTACTTTCACATAAAAATCTTTCCCATAACTGGCATATCAATGAGAAACCTATAGAGCAAGTTAAGGACTTTAAATATCTAGGTATTCACTTCCAATATCCACCTCCTGGAATCCCCAGATAAGTGAGGTCTCATCAAACCCATAGCAATTAAATTATTCAAAGCATAAAACTTCACTTTAAAAATAACAAGACATTGTTTGATATTTATTTGATATTTTCCGATGTACACATACTGCCACTTCTCATTGTTATAGCCAGTTTATAATAAATACTATATATTTATTTTATGGGTGACTTTATTATTTTGGAAGGTTTTTAAAATTACTTTGTGATGTTTTTGACTATAGGCTACTCAGAGCCTTTGGACATGGCTGGCATGTAAATGAAGTACATAAAAAAATTTAAAAATCAGGTATAAAGCATTCACAAAAACAAACCATTACTACTATTAATAAACCTCTTAATTTAAAACCATTAATAAAAACTTAAGCTATTTTCAAGTAGATCCAAATGCCATCCCAAAGAGGATTGTTTTCGCCACTTTGCAAAATGCCATCAGAGTTGGGGAACATCTCGTGTCAAGGGCAAGCAGTTTGGGAGGGCTACTGCTGAAAAGATCATTCTCCATATGCCAATCACCCAATTTCAGGATGGGGATCAGGAACATTTGCTCCCAATGAGATCATGTAGGATGTCCAAATTCTACCTGAAGAAGACAGTCCCAGACATACTAGAATACGTACCAGAATATGTAAATATAACATGTCTTATAAATGTCATTACATTTCCAAATACTGTACAACGACAGGCAAGTGAATGGGGGTGAGGTGCCGTGGCACCTTAGCCTCAGAGGGGAGAAGGAAGGAAGGGAGAACAGAGTAGATGGGAGCCATGTCTCTGCTATTTCTGATTTCTCTGCTATTTCTGATTTCTCTAGTGTTGTGGCTGAGCCAAAAATAAATAAAAAATAAAATTAAAAAATTGGCTAAGCTGTCCAACATAGACTTTGGTGTGGGAACAACACCAAAGATCTTGGTGGAAGTACGGCAAGTTTATGTTTCCTTTAAAAACAGAAAAAAAGTATACTAACATGTATACACTCTTAATTCAAATCTTATGTTCAATATTCCCCAAAGCTTCCTCCCAGGGCTTCGGGATATAATGATAGCTTATTTCTAAACTCATGGTGACTTATGTGATTAAGGGCAATGCTGGGGAAATGCACAGAAGTACAAACGACTTAACGTAACACATGCTGTACATAGATTGCATTAAGGCCATAGCTGAATGAAAGTTTCAACATTCACATTTCATACTGGAAGATAGTAAGAGATTATAACCATCCTGCTGTAACTTTATGCACATGACATAATAAATGATCAGGAACATTATGAAGGTTAAAGAACATTATATATCATTCTACTGGCAGTCATCCTTGTTTTCCAAACTGGCTCCAGGCTTATTATGTGGTAATCTCAGTTCTGCTTTGATTTCCCTCTTCTGCATCCAAACCCTTAGTAATTTCCTCATGGCCCCATGAATCTCACTGTTCCTCAGGCTGTATATGAAAGGATTGAGCATGGGGGTCACCACTGTGTAGAATATTGATGCCACTCTCAACTTTGTCCCAGAATAGGTGGAGGACGGACGGATGTAGGTGCCCATCAGAGTCCCATAGAACAAGGCAACAGTAGTGATGTGTGCGCTGCAAGTGGAGAAGGCTTTGTACTTCCCAGAAGCTGAAGGGACTTTCAGCACCTTGAACATAATCAATATGTAGGACAGAAGGATGAGTATAAGGGGCCCAAGCATGGTAGCAGTGCCTTCAATCATGAGCAGCCTTTCTGCAGAAGAGGTATCTGAGCAGGAAAGCTTGAGTAAAGGATGGAGGTCACAGAAGAAATGGGGGATCTCCCGGGAGCCACAGAAAGAAAAGTTAGCTATTGTAAATACATACAATAGGCCTTGGGAAAAAGAGAGGAGCCAAGACCCAGCAGCCAAGACCAGGCAATGCTTGTAGCTCATGATTGTAGTATAATGAAGTGGATGGCAGATAGCCACATAGCGGTCATAAGCCATGGAGGCCAGGAGAAAGTTATCAGTGGTACAAAAGACCACAAAGAAATACATTTGACTGAGGCATCCACTGTAGGATATGGTGTTTTTCTGGGATACCAAGATTTGCAACATCTTGGGTACAGCATTGGAACTAAAACCCAGGTCAGCCAACGATAGGTGACTGAGGAAAAAATACATGGGGGCATGGAAAAGTTTGTTACTGAAGAAGATCAACACCATGATCAAGAGGTTTCCCAGTAAGCTAAGCAGGTACATGCAGAGGAAGAAGGGGAAGAGAAGTTCCTTAAACTCTGGTGAGGAGGAGAAACCCAAGAGGATGAATCCAGCAAAGTTGGTGTTGTTCTCCTGTTCCATTTCCATGGCTCAGCTGAAAATGAGAGTAAAAGAAATGGGATTATATCGTTGTTCCTTCAGTTTCACATTCTAACCAATGTAATAATGAATAATCTCATTTCAGAACTGGTCCATTGGTCAGAAGGGGATTGAAGAGAAGTAAAGTTGGATGGGAAACTGTGATCATGGCTTTGCAAATCTTGTCTCCAAATTGGGCACTACAGAAGTAATGAGATGTATCATCCCTCACTGGATATTGTTGGAAATGTGGATTCAATGGCACTGACTCTTCAGCACCTCACAACCTACTGACTCCAAGGGGTAGTAAATTAAGGATTTACTCTGTGTCTCTTCTTTGTCTGCTTGTACCATGTTTTGTCTACCTCTGTCGCTGACTTCCTTAAACCTCAATTCTATTATAGATATAAAACCTGCTTCACTAATAATCACTCACTCAGGTTAGAGTCTTGCTCTCCTGCACAAACATTGGTGCCCTACTTCAGGTTCTGCAATACTTCTTCTATGTACAACAGTGAGCTAATGTCCTTTGAATTCAGTCTTTCTATAGGTACAACGTAACTCAGCCTGAGCTAGTATGATCCTACTTGTATGACTGGGGATGAAAGAGTTAGTAGAACACATACGGAGAGGGGCTAGGCATTGTATTCTAAACCTATTGCATTCTTGCGAGGTGACCTTTCATAGATCTCAATGGATGCATGATATGAAATGGCAGAAGTTGTACATAGATGGGTCATGTAAGGAACACAACCCTGTCTTACAAGGTGAACTTAAAGGAGAGCAAGTGCAGATTGGAACCAGGTAGACAATAGAGGAATCAACACACTAAAATAAACAGCATTCCATCAATGGGTAATTAAAATCAAAGACATGACTGGAGTTCAGTATATGAAGTGAAATAAGGAGATAATGTTTCAGTCCTCATGAAATCCTTACAAATGTTTCCCTGAATGAAGTCTGATGGATCTAACTCTGTGTAACATTCTTCACACTTTTAAATGGGGCATTTTCGTTTTCCCAGAACAGCAGTTACAGATTTTGCCCCAATCTGGAAGGTGTTTCTGTTCCATACCAGGGTGGGAAAGACATACCAGGTTTTTTCCTCACAGTTGCTATAAAGTGTTTTTTTTCCTATGAAAAAGTTTGAAGTGGTTTCAGACACCATCTTCATAGATTCAGTGAGGTGTGGATTTTTAAGGAAATCAGTGTGGAGCTCCTATCCAAATGAGCACATTCCAAATATGAACAGCTATTTTATTTCCTTAAAATTAAGTTATCTCATTTAAGAGAATACTATAGTATGTGCAGAGATCTGACATAGAGACAAGGCCAAATTAACTCAACCTGACTTCTGTGTAATACAGAAGTGGCTGGAGCAGCCTGAGAAGGATAAACATGAAGGCATGTATTGAAAAAACTTGCGGAATGTAAACTTCAGGAGCAATCTTGGCTAAAGATAACCCTCTCTGGATTTCAGTGAATGAAAAGTAATCACTGGTTTCTGAAACATAATACCTGGTTGGGCAATCTGTTCATTTGCTATAAAGCTTCCATTTATATCACTAAACAGTCAACATGAACACATCTGAGAAAATTACTTGAAAAATTTAGTCTTACTCTGTTGAATCTCAGCAGTCTGACAAATCCAGGCCTGGATGCTTGCTGGATGAGCAAATGAAATGAAGGGTAGGAAAAGCAAAATCATTCATGCTCTCCAACATGAAGGCAAAGCAACAAGAGATGGTACAAGTGGACAGGGAAGAGGATTTTGATTTCAAACTGAAGTAGATGGTCAGAGAGAAATTAGAATTTCCTACTGCCTGTAAAAGAAGATGGAGAAGAGAGGAGAAAAGCGTGCCAGGTCAGAAGGTCTAAGGTTGGAGAACCATCTTCCTTAGCGCTGAAAGTCATGCAAAACAGACATAAAGACCTCACCACAGTAGAAGTGTTCAGTGGATAGGAACATTTTGCACAACTGGACCTCAGTTTCATTGCACTGCCCAGAAAAGGAAACGGAAGAGAATATAAAGGTGGTATGAAACTGAGTGAGAATGTCAGTGGTGTCAGCTTTGGTTTCCATGGAAGGAAACAGCAAGAGGATATAGCTCTGCAGGGATCTTGTTACAGAAACATCTACAGGGTTGTGGAGGTTCTCCAACATGAAATCCCCAGGCCCACTGTGCAACCACTAGCTGAATTTTCAACCTATGTCTTAGTAGATGAAAGCATACACTATACTGTTGCTGGGATAAGAGGGTAACCCTCAACCAAAAATGGGAGAATACAATAGAAAAGGTCTTTCAGAGAAGGTTTCTTCAATGTCAGATTTCAATCAGCAGAATTTTCCAAGCACACATGACCAGTAAATAAATGGCAGCTGAGAAATGTGAGAGTTCAGCCTACCAACACTGGAGGGTGCCGGATGGAAGAGGTTAGTCTAATTAAACATAAGCATGGCTATGCTCATCCTTTAGATAATGCTGTCAGTCAACCACATTTTTGGAAGGCTAGCCATTTGGGACAGTGAGGATTTGGTTAATTACTAGGTTAGGCTTTTTTTAAGGTCATTCCCACTTCCTCTGCTCAAGCTGTCCCTTCCATTTATTGAATGATCCATGGAAATCTCAGCTCCTTGGTCCTGTGGGGCCTTCATTTCCAGCAGAAAAGATCCACATATATCAGAAATGTATTTTCAGATGATTGAATATCTATTTCTGGAGTATAAATCAGTGCCATGCTCATGTAAAGGGGGATTAGAAAAGGAGTAGGGTGCTAACTGCTACCCATTCTCCCAACAGAACATACCTTTTCTCCCAGCACTCCCCAAATAGGCTACAAGACCAGATCCTGATCATATCTCTGTATGCATCTTTATTAATTTGTATACAACGATATGGAGTGCTCTCTCCCCTTGAATGCCAGGTAGTCATTTTATTTGTTTGTTGTTTGTTTTTATGCATGGATATCTTATTTATCTTTCAGTGCTGTTTCCCTGATTCTCAGGGTAATTTACACAAATATCAAAACAAAATATTTACATAAATATTTATCCATAAGGAAGATGATCCTGAATTTAAGATTCCCAAAATGAGAACATTAGACAGGAAAAAAAAATCATCTGCTTTCATCTTCTCAGCATATCTAAGCTGACCTTCCCATATGAATGGTGAATTATTTGCAGCAAAATCTAGTCATCTTTATTGGAGAACATCATTAAAATATTTTAAAAGTAAGTTGCCCCCATATTAGGTATGCTGGGAGGACAGGACTGTGCATTAAAGTTAGCCATTGGGGGCCTTTTGATTTGCTACAGTGGTTTATTACAATGCATCAGAGATGGATTTCAGACATATGATGGGGGAGTAGAGGTCACTTGGGCATCCCCAGATAGAACTCATTCCAACAGTCCAATTAGGAGATAGGCACAGCACGGATAACCAAATCAATGTTTTCTAAGTCTCTACTATTAGGAAAGAAGGTAGACATATAGCAGCTTTGACATTTAAACAAATTAAGCAATATAATACCGAATCTACTTCTAATATATATGAGTAAAAGTAAACAGCTTCTATACTAATTAATCAACAGGATTTTTTTTAAATCTTCCTCTAAAAAGTTTCAATTTCTTACCAACAGGTGGAGATACAGATCCTTTTTTATAGCATGAAAGACTACCACAGCTATCATAAGACCCAACTACTTCATCCTACCTGCCCAGATTTCAGAACTTGTGACGAATCTGAATTCTATGACGTGGGGAAGCTCCTGCTGTTGTTTGTTTTACATCTGATTGGTACAAAGGTAAATGCATTTTTAATCTCCTAATTTATTGTTCACTGATTTTCAGATAGACTCCTACTCCTTAGTTTCAGCAGTACAAATTTTATAGTCCTTCTTTAACAAAGCAAAAAAGGACCTTGCTTTCTGTTCCACTCATATATATAGATATATCTTATATAATCTAAATCTAGATCTATGTTATAGATCTAAACAGCTAACTTAGCCTGGAGATTAATGCTTAATTTTCCACCTATTATGTTTCAAAATATTTGGAAGTCATTTTTCTACTCTAATGGATCAACAGGCTACAAGAATTCTTCTGTTTCTAAGAATTTTCCAGGCAGCAGATACCATTTCACCCCACTCAGTTCTAGACAAGTGGAAACAGATACATAAGTGCTGCCCTGCAGTAAAGACAACGCTGATTGAGTTGGCTGATTCTGGAAACAGAACATTGGGCTCCATGTGGTTGTAGCCTGATCATTGAAGGAGGTTCTCCCACTTGCAAAGAAATAGCTCTCAGCCCAAGGACATCTCCCCCCCACACACACACACACTAAAACTGCACATGGAAACATGAAGGAACATAGCTTCCACAGCAACTTGTTAACTGTTGCACATGGGCAATACTTTTTAAAAGAATCAAGTGTGACTTGATCAGCATTATCTCAGACGATTCATGCACCCAGTTCTTTCATCTCTGTTTTCTCTGAAGTTCAACTTCAAGTAAGCAGTGGCCCATTTTAATCAGAAGGGGATTTCAACAAAATCTGAACAGAACAACAGTGCCCCCTTGAGTGTCTGTGATGTACAGAACTCTGTAGAACTCCTCTAAGCAAATCTTTTTTGCCTTATGTTTGAAAACATAAGAAGTTTTGTATTGCCACAGGTGCACAATATAAAGGACAGCTAAAAATCAAGTAAGCGTATTTTAAAAATTAGCAACCTGTTAAAGCTTTAAAGCAAAAGAGAAAAGAAAACAGAAATAAAACAGAGCAGCAGAGAAGACAAATCAGATCAATAAATTAAAGGCTTGCTTAAGTAAGATGCTGTACTTGCCCAGTTAAGAGACTAGGGTTAAGTACAGCTGGTTTGTATGGAATAAAGAGGTCCAAGTAAGCTGGTCCTAAGGCACTAACCAGCACATTTAATTTGACCTGGAAAAAGCAGTAACTGTTATAACACAGGGATCACACTCTTCAGCACCAGCTGAAACTCCAAAATTTTTTAGGAAACAGGTTTAGTTTTCTTTGGTTTGGATTTTTTTTAACAAAGCAAACTCTCTTTAAAAAAGAACAAAAACTCATTTCTGACTTCACAATGGCTCCTAATCCATTTCCTGGGGCAACTCAAAATGTTGATGCTGACCTTTAAAATGGCTTGGGGTCAGAACATGTCTCAGTGCTGCAACTTAACAGAGTTAGCTGAACTTAACAGAGTTCAGAAACCTGAGCCAGGTCAGATCTGGCTGACCCTTGGAGGGGAGACCACTACGAAATGCTAGGGCGGTAGGCTAGACTAAGTTAAAATGACAACCTGAAAAGCAACAACACTGAACCACTTCTGTATTGTTCCCCACAAAATTGCATAGACATGATATCACTAGGAGTTGAACTCAACAGAAACATTACTTTGTGATAAATGATAAATGACTAACTACGTCATTTAAAGATCTTTCTCCATGTGTCCCCACCAAAGTCAAGAAAATATAGGCTAAACTGGGAAGTTTTTAGAATTTGGACTACAGTTTTTATGAAGAGGAATTAGTGTCCTGTGTGGGGTGATTATGCATTTTTTCCTGTGCTGATAATTGTAGAGTCTTACTGTTAGATTTTATTGCATTTTATTCTACGCTTTTTAAAAAATAAACTTAATCCGTTCAGAGAACATCAGCACTCAGCCTCATCTGTAAATAGTAACATCAGCTAAGTGTGGGAATCAGCCTTCCTGAAGCGGTCTGGGAATGATGAAGCTGTAACCTAGACAGCAGAAGGGCACTAAATTAGCAAAAACCTACTATATTCATTCATTCCATACATCCTGGTGAAATTGGTTTGTGCTATGAAATTACACGTCACACCCAACAAATTTATGAATGGACCTATAACAATAAGGAAAGTTTCTGAAGCTGTAAAAAAAATTAAACTAGGAAAGGTGCCCAGGCCAGATGGATGATCAGGTTCTTGTTATAAATGTTTCGAGGATGAACTTTTACAACCTTTACAAACATGATGAACTCCTCCTCTTGCATGGAGGAAAGGTGCCAGAGAGTTGGAAAGAGGTCAATATAGCAATAATACCCGAAGAGGGACAAGATTTGACTTTAACAAGAAACTATAGGCCGATATCATTATTGAAGAATGACTACAAGTTGTTCACAATGATTCTAGCTGATAGACTGAAAATAATTTTGCAAGAATTTATTCATGAAGATCAATGTGGCTTTTTGCCTAACAGGACAATCTTAGAAATGTGTTGGACGTTTTGGAATATTTGGAGCAACATAATGAAAAACAAGCCGCATTGATTTTCTTAGATGCTGAGAAGGCCTTTGATAATTTGACCTGGGCTTTCTTGTTCAAGGTTTTGGAAGATGCCCCACTGTCCTCTCTCTTGTTCATTTTGGTTCTTGAAATAGTGAATAGGGATATAAGGCAAGAGGAGAGGATTGTGGGAGTAAAGACTAGGAAAGAAACTTATAAGTAGAGAGCTTTTGCAGATGACTGGTTATTGGTTCTGGAAGATCCTTTAAAGGGAATTGCATATTAATGAGTAAATTAAAGGAATTTGGTGCATTAGCAGGTTTCAAGATTAATAAACAGAAGACAAAGATGTTAACAAAAAATATGAAAATAGAAGACCAAACAGAATTGATGAATAAAACGGTTTTAAGATTGAAAAGAAGGTAAAATGACTATGAATTGTATGTTATTCTAAAATAACTATGTTAAGACATGGAATGAAGTATAAAAAGATATGTTAAGATGGGAGAAATTATAACTCTCATTGCTGGGGAGAGTTGCTGTGATAAAAATGAATGTCTTGCCTAGAACGATGTTTTTATTTCAGTCAATACCTGCTTTGACAACTGATGCACCATTTAAACAGTGGCAGAAGGATATATCTAAATTTGTGTGGCAGGGGAAAAACCACGAGTTAAATATAAGGTGTTACAAGAGGCAAAGGAAAGAGGAGGATTGGGTTCACCTGATCTGAAATTGTATTTTGCAGCTTGCTGTTTGGTTTGGATGAAAGAGTGGATGTTGTGAGAAATAGGCTTTTGCAGGCCATGACCTGAGATTTGGGTGGCATGGATATTTGTGCAATGATAAAGTCAAGGTCGATGTGGTTTTTAAAAACCATTATGTTAGATGTGCCATATTGAGAATATGGAATAGGTATAAACCCAGGTTGTGCCCAAAAACACCTTTGTGGATCTCAGCACAAAAAGCATTTTCTAGATGAGAAATAATAGGGAAATACAAATGGTTAACTTATCGTGAGATACTAGAATTTTGTCAAGGGGAATGTAAAATAAAATCAAGAGAAAAGCTGGTGGAAGAGGGATATACTTGTCAATGGTTCTTTTATTTACAATTATTAGAAAGATTTAAAGTAGACAAAACAATTTATGGTTTTGAACATTATAAGACTGCGTCTGAAATAGAATTGTGTACAAAGAATGAACATGTAATTGCTAAATATATAAACTTTTATTGAAACTTGAAACAGAAGAACAAGTGAAATAATGTATGATAAAGTGGGTTGAAAATTTTGGTTATAATATTTTGATGGATCAATGGGAAAATATGTGGCTGAAAGGGTTGAAATTTACCTTATGTTATAATCTTAAAGAGAATTTTTATAAAATGATGTACTGTTGGTATTTGTCACCAGAGAAATTGTCTAGAATGTATAAAGGCACTTCAAATTTATGTTGGAAATGTGAACAACAAGAAGGGACATTTTATCATGTTTGGTGAACATGTAAAAAAGCTAGAAAATTCTGGATTCAAATGTATTCACTGATTCAGAGGATTTTAAAGATTATTATGCAGTTGAAACCACAGCTTTTTCTTTTGGGATTGATGGACAAATAGTTGGAAAAGGGTCATGGAACTTTGTTTTTGTACACGATAACTGCAGCGAGATTATTGCATGCACAAAGATGGAAAGATTCGGCACTACCCACAATGGAGGAATGGATGGTGAAGATGAAGGAACTTGCTGAGATTGCTAAATTGGCTCCTTTGATCAGAGAAAAGACAAGATCTATGTTTATTGCTAAATGGAAACCCCTTTATAGACTTTTTGCGTGAAACAGAAAAAAATGAACTTATGATTTATGATGATTAGACAGGATAGATTGTAGAAAGAAGAGAGTTATGTTGTAACCATAGAGTACGAGGTAAATTTTTAACAGTAGTTATAACTGCTGTAAAGAAGATTAGAAGCTACTTCTTTGTATCTTTTTTCTTTCTTTCTGTTTTTCACTTTTTTTTCCTTTCTTGCACTTTTAGTTTTCTCTTTGATTTCTTTATTTTTCTTTTCTTTTTTATATTACTTTGCATTAGTTTTTAATCTTCTTTTCTAAAAACCTTTAATAAAAATTATATATATATAAAAATTTACATGTCACACCCAAGTTAGTTCACATGTGCAAATGCTTTTTATTTTTCAAGTGGTTCTTAACATATTTTCATCATAGGGGATTGGAATGCTAAAGTAGGAAGTCAAGGAGTAATCGGAATAACAGGCAAGTTTGGCCTTGGAGTACAAAATGAAGCAGGGCAAAGGCTAATAGAGTTCTGTCAAGAGAACAAGCTAGTCATAGCAAACACTCTTTTCCAACAACACAAGAGACGACTCTACACATGGACATCACCAGATGGTCAGTACCAAAACCAGATTGATTACATACTTTGCAGCCAAAGATGGAGAAGCTCTATACAGACAGCAAAAACAAGACCAGGAGCTGACTGTGGCTCAGATCATGAGCTTCTTACTGCAAAATTTAGGCTTAAATTGAAGAATGTAGGGAAAACCACTAGACCACTCAGGTATGACTTAGATCATATTCCATGTGAGTACACAGTGAAAGTGATGAATAGATTTAGAGGATTAGATTTGGTAGACAGAGTGCCTGAAGAACTATGGACGGAGGTCCATAACATTGTACAGGAGGCAGCAACTAAAACCATCCCAAAGAAAAAGAAATGCAAGAAAGCAAAATGGCTGTCTGATAAGGCTTTACAAATAGCTGTGGAAAGAAGGAATGGGAAAAGCAAGGGTGAAAGGGAAAGATATAAGCAACTGAATGCAGATTTCCAGAGAATAGCAAGGAGAGATAAGAAGGCCTTCTTAAATGAACAATGCAAAGAAATTGAGGAAAACAATAGAATGGGGAAGACTAGAGATCTCTTCAAGAAAATTGGAGATATCAAAGGAACATTTAGTGCAAAGATGGGCATGATAAAGGACAAAAAAGGCAGGGACCTAACAGATGCAGAAGAGATTAAGAAGAGGTGACAAGAATACACAGAAGAACTATACAAGAAAGATCTTAATGTCCCTGATGTCCATGCTGGTGTGGTCACTGACCCTGAGCCAGACATCCTAGAGAGTGAAGTCAAGTGGGCCTTAGGAAGCATTGCTAACAACAAAGCTAGTGGAGGTGATAGTATTCCAGCTGAGTTATTTAAAATACTAAAAGACGATGCTGTTAAAGTGCTGCACTCAATATGCCAGCAAGTTTGGAAAACGCAACAGTGGCCACGGGATTGGAAAAGGTCAGTTTATGTTCCAATTCCAAAGAAGGGCAGTGCCAAAGAATGCTCAAACTATCGCACAATTGCACTCATTTCACATGCTAGCAAGGTTATGCTCAAAATCCTACAAGCTAGGCTTCAGCAGTACGTGAACCAAGAACTACCAGATGTACAAGCTGGGTTTTGAAGAGGCAGAGGAACTAGAGGTCAAATTGCCAACATTCACTGGATCATGAAGAAAGCACGAGAGTTCCAGAAAAACATCTAGTTCTGCTTCATTGACTATGCAAAAGCCTTTGATTGTGTGGATCACAACAAACTGTGGCAAATTCTTAAAGAGATGGGGGTACCAGACCATCTTACCTGTCTCCTGAGAAATCTGTATGTGGGCCAAGAAGCAGCAGTTAGAACTGGTCACGGAACAACCGATTGGTTCAAAATAGGGAAAGGAGTATGACAAGGCTGTATACTGTCACCCTGCTTATTTAACCTATATGCAGAGTACATCATGAGAAATGCCAGGCTGGAAGAATCACAAGCCGGAATTAAGATTGCAGGGAGAAACATCAATAACGTCAGATATGCAGACGATACCACCCTAATGGCAGAAAGTGAAGAAGAACTAAAGAGCCTCTTGATGAGGGTGAAAGAGGAGAGTGCAAAAGCTGGCTTGAAACTCAACATTAAAAAAACTAAGATCATGGCATCCGGACCCATCAATTCCTGGCAAATAGAAGGGGTAGAAATGGAAGCAGTAACAGACTTCATTTATTTGGGCTCCAAGATCACCGCAGACGGAGACTGCAGCCATGAAATTAAAAGACGCTTGCTCCTTGGGAGGAAAGCTATGGCAAACCTAGATAGCATATTAAAAAGCAGAGACGTCACCTTACCAACAAAGATCCATATAGTCAAAGCTATGGTTTTTCCAGTAGTAATGTATGGCTGTGAGAGCTGGACCATAAAGAAGGCTGGATGCCGAAGAATTGATGCCTTGAACTGTGGTGCTGGAGAAGACTCTTAAGAGTCCCCTGGACTACTAGGAGGTCAAACCAGTCAATCTTAAAGGAAATCAACCCTGATTGCTCATTGGAAGGATTAATAATGAAGCTCAAGCTCAGATACTTTGGTCACCTAATGCGAAGAGAGGACTCTTTGGAAAAGACCCTGATGCTGGGAAAGATGGAAGGCAAAAGGAGAAGAGGACGGCAGAGGATGAGATGGCTAGATAGCATCACTGAAGCAATGAGCATGAAACTGAACAAACTCAGGGAGGCAGTGAAGGACAGGAAGGCCTGCCCCAATATGGTTCATGGGGTCACGAAGAGTCGGACATGACTTAACGACTAAACAACAACAACATGCGCTAATAACTTCAGAGAAGATTTTTTTTTCATGTAGGATTGCTGCAAAGAGTAAAACATCTCTAGGTGCTGGGACTACAGTAGAATGTTTATTAATGAGCTCCTTAAGGAATTGGTCTTTAATCAACCTCATCTGTTACTAGATTTCCTAAGTGACCCACTCTCTTGCCAGACAATTACGACAGAAAAATAAACAAGAAGTTAATGAGAAAACTTTCTGAAAAAAGCTGACAACATACTTGGAATCATAAAAAGCAATGAACTTAACTAGTGTTGAGGGAGGGAGGCACAAGGGACTGACTGAAACTAAAGAGTAACACAACAATTCTAAGAAAGGAAGGTCTTAGCATATGTGAGGAAATCTATACATTGCCCTCAACAGCAAATTTAGAAAAGGAGGCTCTGGGCAGTGTCACATTTGCACTGAAGAGTGGTGGGTGGATGTTCATGAGAAGAGGCCTACTGCATGAAAGGTTCTCACAAAAGCAGCACCTCATTGCATGGGGTGATGTCAGGCCTAGCCCAAGGAACTCCAAGAGACCATGTAAATTCAGTCCAGCTATGTTTATTAGCTACAACCTCTAGCAAGAATCTTCCCAGACTGAAACCCCAGTTCCCAAGTAATGCCAGCCACAACATTGTGAATTCCTCAGGGAGGTGCCAGTCTCATCCTCTTGTATCTCCCACGCTCCTCAGGAGATGTAAGAAAATGTTTTTCTCCCTGATCCTGGCCTTCATAATCCCATTCCATCATAGGTGATGATGATTGGATGGGAAACACCTACGTGACTGCCATTTTTCATTCGGCTACATTTACATCTCTGCAGTGTAGGAACGAACTGCAGGGACACAGCTCTTGAACTCCCTTACATTGGATCAGCCCTTCCCAACCCAGCCTTCCCTGGATTTCTTGAACCCCAAGTGCCAGAATTCCCAGCCTTGCCCCTTCATTTCAGAGTCTAGCTGAGAGGGACTCTTAGCTACAGGTTTTGATGGCCTCCAGTAACAGCTCCAGAAGGTGTTTGCCAGAATCCTGAAGGACAAAGGAAGATAGTTATAATCACTACCACCCAATCTTTGATCCCTGCCATTGGCTTTCGTTATAGCTGAGGCTGCTGTTTAGTTACTGGATTCATTTGTTAGAAAGCTGCCCTTTATTTTAATTGCATTTTTGTTCCCCCTGTCCCCCAAAGAGGACATGCTAAATGATAATGTGGTTGGTTTGGCTGCTGTTTAGTGTATTTTGCAAACACATATACATTACATCTTAGCATAATGTTGAATCCAGTTTTTCACTTCCAGGAACTCATTTTTTTCCCATGGAAGAGACTATACTGTTTGCCTTTAAAACAAAGGAAAATAAAGCCTCCTTTAAGTAGAACTCAGTTCCTGGTAAATTCATGATGGACATGCCCATGCAGTTTTAGGGGGACAACAGCACAAAAATGGTTTGCCATTGTCTTCTTCCTGGATGTTGTTTGACTTCCCATCGAGCCTATATCCCTGTTATTCCCCAGAGGTCTCCCATCCAAGGACTAAGCAGGCCCAGCTTGCTTTGCTCCCAAGCCCAGCCAGGTGCTGCCACTTGCTGAGGAAGGAGTTTGCAACAGGAATGGTTTCCCTCAGATTCCTCCAATCAAGTCACCTTCTCCAACCCAGTGCCCTCTAAATAAAGCAGTCTTCATTTTCCACAATAGGAGGGCTCCAACACTTTGGGACGGCTCCTGGTTGAAAGAGGCTGGTCAAAAAGCTATCAAAGTCTTCTGGGATCCTGTCTCGCTCAGAAAGGTTGCAGGAGATAAAGATTCCAGGAAGAGTCTAATTCCACTGAGACTCACCAATGGAATTTCAAGGGCACCAAGCAAAGAGTAGAAAATGATATCAAGTCTCCTCAGATTTGGATGCAACTGGTTTACCTGACAACAGTGCTGCACAGAAATGGTTTGCAACTGTGTCTTCTGGGGGGGGGGGGGGGTTTCCCCCAACCTTCCAGTGTATATATGTGTGTGTGTGTGTCTTTGAGTCAGTGTTGACTCCTGGTGATGTCTGGACAAGTCCTTGCAGTTTTCTTGACATGATTTTGGAAGTAGTTTGCCATTGCTTCCTTCCTACAGATGAGAGAGAGTGACTGGCCCAAAGTCCCCCCACTGGCTTTGTGCCTAAGGAAACTCACGGTCTCCCAATTTCTAGCCTGGTCCCTTAACCACTACACCAAACTGGCTCTCCCAACTTTCCAGACTAACTCCTAATTTCCTGATGGCCTCCCATTCAAGCACTCACCAGGTCTAACCCTGTTTAGCTTTTCATCACTCAAGATTGGCTAAGCATAGCCATCTGCTATTACCAAACAACAGTGCTGAGACTGTATCTGTTCATGGACGGGCTCTGGTCTGTTTTTTGCTGGGGGAGAGAATGAGCTCTGGAGTGGGAAGGGCAGGCTCTTTCAAAAGAAGACAGTAGGGGGAGAACTTGCACTCCTGACTGAGTCGGGGATGGCACTGGGGCTTCTGTGGAAGCCTCAGGCGGGTCATCCTTTTCTTCTGGAGCAGACCACACATGCACCAAATCACTCCCCCTGGCTGTAAAGATAAAATGCTCTGCCTAAAAATATTCATAGCAGGTTTGTCAAGGGAAGGACTGGTTGGGGCATTTTGAAGCTCTGGGGAAAATGTTAACATGCGTTCCTTACGCACACACCCCTTCTTTCCTCAGTCTTGAAACTCTGAAAGAATGGATAAGAGAAGTTCCTACCCACTCCCGTGGTCCTGAGACTGTCCCTTCTTTGAACACATGTGCCATTTTCACAGTATTGCTCATTTGTTTCTTCTGAAACCCAGCTTCTGAGTGGTCCGTCCGTCCTTCCTTCCTTCCTTCCTTCCTTCCTTCCTTCCTTCCTTCCTTCCCATAATTATATGCCCAAAATTGAGGGAGACCTCTATCAGGGATGAGCAGACTTCAGGCTGACAGGATCTGCTTCCTTTTTCTTTTTCTCTTAACTAGAATTGCAAGTTTCCACCAATTGAAACGAGGTACAACATGGTGACTCTCAGGGGTCAGAGGCAATTGCCTCCCACACTGCCAAAACTATACACTGGAAGAAACTTCATGTGGGAGGACAAATATACATGATGAATATTCCAGACAATTCATATTTATATTTTACAGTTAAGGTTGTGGAGGCTAAAGTTTACAGGAAATCATACAAGACAGATGGCAGACAGTTGCTGGATTCCTGCACTCATCATGTGATTTATTACTTAGTATGCAAGTAATTGTAATTGCAAACTATGGCTCAGCATGATGGAAGTCATAGACCACAATTTGATCTGTGATCATTAAACAAGGGAGAGATGAAATCCCTGTTGATCTACTGCAACTATCCTGCAATCTATCAGTAGATTTCTATTTATTTGTTTCCCATTCTTGATCTTAGCAGTGCACCCAGGAAATTACATGTTGCACTTAGAAATCTGGACTAACCATAACTAAATTTTCCACAGGTGCTATGTAAGCTTCAGTCTCAGGACACATGTGGCACTTGGTCTTTCTTCTATAGTAGTAAATTATAATGTTTCATTAATGGAAAAGAAAATAAGTGATTATACCAGAGAGTAAGTGTTGGCATACCTCCCTGCTAAACCTTCCCAGGAAACTCTCTCAAAATATTCTATGGTCCCTCTTTCTGTTTCTTGGATATGCTGAAATGTGAGGAAATTTGGGAGAGTGGAACAAAACGTGAGTTGGGATATTGCTGGGAAAATAGGATCAGACTTTTCTGATGTAAACACTATCATTAGAGTAATAATATCTGTAAATCACCGAGATGCCATCCTTTTAACATCGAATCAATAGCAGGAATCCATGAAACACAACATATCACCCACCCACATGCTGACCAAGGCTTGCTAGAATAAGAAGCATTATGCAATGCCTTTGGACTTCCCCAGAACTGACTGAAAAGGGGATTCAGACCAAGGGCCTCTTCCCACCAGACCATAACCATGCCACAAACATGACCTGGAAATCTATTTTTTCCGACATGCCCATATGATGTTGCCTTCATCTCATCCCCAGTCATAAGGAAGATAGCCTTAAGACGCCCTTAGCTGGGCTGATGTGAAATCGTATTTCCCATTTTATTCTGATACTGTGCAAGGTCAGTCACAGATGTGCAAAATTGGTTAGACTTTGTAACCTTTGAAGGAAGTCAGGGGACTGGCAATGACTTGAAACAGAGGCAATAGTTGCAGGATAGGCCACCTCAAGGACAGGTGATCAAAGGCAATGGCAAAAGGTCCAGATACTTTTATATCTACCTAGCTCCAGAATGTGAAGGACTTTGGAATAAGCTTCCGTCTTTGAGATCATGGTGTTCGGATATGGATTGAGGCGGTAGAGAATAGGTGCTGTGACAAAATGAGCTCCCTAAATACTCCTACACCATAAGACAGTGACACAATCTGCAAAATAATTTTTGTGCTAATGGACACAGAAAAAAAAAATAGAAAAGAAACGAAATGAAGCTAAATACTGTTTCTTTTCAATTATAAGAAGTTTATACTTACATTCCCTACTATTTCAATAGGCAACAGATGCACTGATTCACATTGAACTTAAACACTACACCCTATATTATGCCGTGCTGCTTTGGTTTAGCAGGAGATATGAAATCAGTCATTGTGGGATTTCAACATGGTCTATGGCATAATGTTATATGTGAACCTGGCCATCCAGGGCTTTTTCAATGAACCATGGTTATAAGAATCCACCTTAGCATGACGAAAAGCCCTTACCACCCCCTGCTGCATTTAGCTATAATAGTACAGCCAACTTTGGCCTTTCTAGCAACTTACTCAACAAATCTCCAGACTTGTAGGCCCCTATCTCTCCTTTCCATACTTTGTGCAGCTGGGTTCTGTGCTCCACTCCAGTTGTCTGAGTTGGGGAGGGGGCTTAGTTAATGTTTACCAGTATTAACTTGGCCTTTATTATCCAGGAAAAGATCCTATTACATACTCCTCTAGCTCCCCAGAGCACAAGGGAAGAGTGCCCAAGGAGTGAAGCAGAGGGGTGTGTCCAATGCAGCCTGAAGTGACCAACAGGGCAGTGTTTCTCAACCTCGGCAACTGATTCATGCTGACTGGGGAATTCTGGGAGTTGAAGTCCACACATCTTAAAGTTGCTGAGGTTGAGAAACATTGCAGTAGGGCCTGCCTGGTCCCACTTCCTAGTTACCTGACTGCACTGCTGACTGCAAGCATTGCTGATTTTGCACATCTTGAAACGGACATGGGTTGCTGTTGGCTTAAGGGGGAACTCACCACTTTAACAAGAAAAGTGCGACAGTCAATGTCTCAGATGTGGGTTGGGGCAAAAGGAAGGCAACATCCGGGACACAGCAGACAAAATATGATACTACAGCATGTTTGTATCATGGTTAGGTACAACTGGACGATGCCCCAAAACAAATTCTTGAGGCAGTAACATTTTAAAGAGATGTCCAAAATGAGTCCAGGTTCACACATTGCACTAACCCATTATTTAACGATAGATTACAAAATAAGCCACAATTAGTTGGGTTAATACATCACAGGCCTCCGGGCTCAACAGGGTACAAGCCTTGGCTATTTTAGTTAAGCCGAGCACAAGGCTTTCAATCTGTGCCTTGGGCTTTATTCCAGAACAGCCCAGAGCAAAAAGTGCATCAATTTTTAACAATGCTGGCATTTGAGCAACCATTTTCTGTGTAGTCTTTCTCAATATTTAGCGTATAAAAAGAAATCTCCTGAATCTTTGGGGTATGTTAGAAGAACCATTTTATCATTGCAAAGGGCAAGGCCTAGCTACTACAATATTGTGTGAGGCCCTAAATTATGCTTTTTTTGAAGAGAGAAGGAACTCAATGCCAGCTATGGTGGGAAAATAATTTAATGCTCAGAATAATTTGAAAAATACAAGCATCCCCAAACTTCTGTTAAAGCCAGCCCATTTTTCTTGTTATCCTCTATCTTTCCCTCATTCTCCCAAATATTCTTTTTCTTCTGTCTGTTATTCTCCCTTCCTTCCTGTCTTTCTCAATTTCCTTCTCTCTCTCTCTCGTCAGTTCCTGAACACTTTTCCTTTATAAAAAGTCTGAGGGATAGGAACGGACGCAGTGTTGGCCTCTAGTGCAGTGAGAATAAACCTTGTCCAAATGCATGGAAAGTAACGCTTAAACATTGACTGAAACCAAAGGGACCAGCTCAGTGTGGTTGGAAGTTTTGCTCTGGGCTGTTCTTCAGTTGTTCAGCCATTTGTGGCTCTTTGTGATATCATCTGGCCAGGCTTGTGTGTCCGTAACTGCTTCTTTGCAGCCTTTCAGTCAGCAAGATGTTTGCCCAGGTACTTTAAGCTATTTTATCTTTAGCTCTTTGAAGTAAGCACTGTGTTTTATGCATTTTCTAACTTTTGTTATTGTCGTCGTTGTTGTTATTGAGATTTGTATTATATTTGACCCACAAGGATGGACAGTTTAGAAATATTTTAAGCGAATTATATATATATATATATATAATCCGCACTCAGTCGTTACCGATTCTGCGGCGACTGCCTGGACGAGTCCCTGAAGTTTTCAAGGCAAGGTGTTTCGGAGTGGTTTGCCATGGCCTCCTTCCTAGAGCAGAGCCCAGCTGGCGAGCGCAGGAGGCGGGGTTTCCGTTGCTTCGCGCCCTTTTTGGGCATGCGCGGCTTCCGCGTTACCGGCAACTGCTCCCGTCTCCTTTGCAAGGCGCCGCCAGCATTTTTCCTCCCACCGGGGTGAGAGTCCCCATTTATCTACTCACATAAGTTTTCGAGCTGCTGGGTTGGCAGGAGCTGGGGAGGAAGCAGGAGCTCGCTCTGCTGCGCGGAGCTGGACTCGAACCGCTGAAGTGTCAACCATTTCTGGCCGGCAACTTTCAGCGCCATTAAGCCGCTGTGCAACCGCGTCCCCTCCTAAATAATATTAATAGCCTAATATTGATGAGCTATTTGCTCTGGCTGTGGATTGCTAAATTCTCTTAACAGTCACCCCTCCTTCCCTAGACTAATTGTCTTCTTCCTTCCCAGTCCCACCGCAACTGAATCCCTTTTCTTCCGAATAGCATCAGGGGTTCCCTCCTTTATTTGACTTCATTTCCTTCTGAATGGCAAGAAACCTTGTCAGTAAGATAGTGCCAAAGGAGAAAAACCAGGGAAGACAGATCGGAAGACAGCCTGAAGAGTCTGAATAGACCTGACCCTGAAATTGTA
The DNA here is from genome assembly GCA_030867105.1 of Liasis olivaceus. NCBI lineage: Eukaryota > Metazoa > Chordata > Lepidosauria > Squamata > Pythonidae > Liasis > Liasis olivaceus. The sequence goes on from CM061348.1 coordinate 142,998,902, forward strand.
GAAACTGACTCTTCTCATCTCCAAATAAGGAGTAATAGTGACTCACCCCCCCAAGGGGGTTGTGAAGGAAAATGCAGCCCCAGATAACAGTGAGGAAGTGGGACTTTGTCAATGTTTGAAAATAAGTCTCTGCTGGCAAGCCCATTTTGAGCTAAGCTATCCTGAACAGACTGTCTTCTGCACCCATTCTCAGCTCTGTGGATTATTATCCAACTATTTTCTCTCAACAGACTTCTCATAAATCTCATTCTCCAAGCAAACTCTATTGGGGGATGTTTCTATGGCTCAACGTACCGGAGGTGAGATTCAAAATCAATCTGACCTAAAAGCCCACGTTATTAAACATATTGTAGAAAATGTGACACCTAAGCCTCACTTTGCAGGAGCAGGTTCTCTGCACCCCTGTGTTGGATCCAGAAGGTATCACTGGAACTTTCTACCTTACCCAAACCTTAATCTAATGAACAGCTGTGTTAGTAATTAGATACATTATCTTATCAAAGGGGTCACCCACTGCCTGGTAGTAACTTCCTGTTTGGCTTCACCTCTATTGTTTTAAGATCTTGCCTGGAGATATGAAAGCCTAGGGGAAAAATCCTGAAATTTTAAAGAAAAAATGGGCTTGTTCCTCTCCACACACCCCCTCCCCCAGTCTTGGCTTTCAAAAATTGCAATGATTAGGGGAGAAAAAGTGATGACGTAACACTTAATATTTTTACTTTAAATAATAAATAAATGGTTTGCATATTTGGAAATATTCACATAGCAAACAGGGAAATAATAGAGAAGCTTGTTTCAACAGAGGCAACCTTTCCATTTTCAGAACTCCGTGAAAATTATGACCTGATAAAAATTAAAGATCATAGGTTGTCAAAACTGCTGTTGTGATACTATTGCAGAATCAGAAAATGACACTATTAGACCATTTTTCACGCAGCAAATGTGTATTGTTAGCCCTGGTTCTTCCTCCTCTTTTCTCAGCATTTTCTTTAAAATGGGTGCTTGCTCCAAAACTTCTATAAATTACATATCTCTTTAATTCTTCTTCATCATGTGAATTCTTGGGATCACATGGATGAATTCCTTGCAAGAAGGGAGGCCTCCAGGATTGTCCTGTTCTGGGAAAGAAATTATGGAATATAAATTAGAAAAAAATGTCAGCAAGCAATTCCAAAACAGCAATGTAACCTCCTGGCTTCTCCCATTAGATATGGAAATTGCAGTCTAAGGAGGCCAAAAAACTCAGCTGTAATAGTGCTGGCCATAAAAAATGGCCAAGTCCAAAAACTGTATAAAGGAAACTCTTTTATTAACAAAATGGCATATAATTTTAATAATAACTAAATAAACTCAACCTCACAAGAAAAGACATATTATTTTGTGATCTTCAGTGGGTTTCGTTAGAGTACTGACCTAATAAAGATTTTATATTCATGCTAAGAATGCCATTCACCTTTTAAAAAGTTTTGTGTAAAGAAAATAATTAAATGCATGAAATCCACTCTAAAGTCCAGTGAGAATTAGCTAGCGTAGGATTGGAGAAGCAAGATTCCACCCAGGTAGCTTCTTTTGTTAACATGTCCCCAGATGAAATAACTTCTAAAGTGCCTGTTGGGGTCTGTGCCTCTGCCTTAATTCTACATGTATACAGTAATGAGCTTCTACATATAACCATCCTTCTCACACTCACTCTGTTTTCTATGGAGGCTTCCATACGTCCTATAACTTTGGTACAAAGCTGGACGTAACAGCTGTGGCCGCAGTTGCCCTTCCTCTAGAATCACAGGAACACAAAGACATGGTAAGCAAGGATCTCAGGGGAAATTAAACAGGAAATTAAAAAGCAAGTGTGGGATCTTTTCGCTTTCTCAAATTATTGGAAGAGGGCACTTCTAAATTTACTATCCCTCTTTTGACACTGTTAACACCCGGTGATTCATTATCCTGATGATGAGTGAATCCTTTGAAATGTTTGTTTGTAAATATATGAGCACATTTCTGTAATTTTGTTTGAAGAATACTTATTCTGGGATTAGAGGATATTCAGATTCCTTCCTTCCTTCCTTCCTTCCTTCCTTCCTTCCTTCCTTCCTTCCTTCCTTCCTTCCTTCCTTCCTTCCTTCCTTCCTTCCTTCCTTTCTTTCTTTCTTTCTTTCTTTCTTTCTAGATTTACTGGCTCCCTGTCAGCCAAAACTTCAGAAGTGATTAACAGTAAAATCCACATGAAAGCAATAAAATCTCAACCTTACAATAGGTAAAAGCAGCTGACAGTCTACAAGCTGAATCAATATGAGGAATTTAACCAGGTTACATTTTCATTACTGTAGACCATCCGAAGTTTTTCCCCATTGTCCTGATAGCCCTTTCTTTCTTCATCTTTCCAATCGGCACATAGTTTGCTATCAAACTGATATGTTTCATCAATATTCTCATTATCTCACCCAATTCCCTCCCTGCTTGAGGTACCCCAGCTGGGCACTTCAGCTGCTCAAAAACCTCCAAGTCTTTATCACATAACTTATTTCTTTGTCCCTCCCATCTAATATTCAGAACCAAGGTTTTTTTCATATCTGAAGTGATCATGACTGCCACTGAATGACACACATGCGATAATTTTGTCTAATGATTTTTTTTAAAGGCTCTGTAAGATCCAAAGAAGGAAGCTCTTCTCTTCTCGGGCAGCAGAATGGATCACTTTAAAGTCTGAACTAATCTATTATCACTTAAGCTTGAATCTATTATCACATAAGCTTTATCCATGAAAACAATGATCCATGAAAGATTAGAAGACAATAAACTTGTTGAAGAATCAAATTGTTACTAAATCACAGAAATTTTCTCCTTTTGCCTTTAAGAAAGCTGAAAGTCTGAGCAGAGCAGAACACTATCAAAAGAAATTGATTGTTTAACACATTCCAGCCATTTTCCTCTTAAAAGTTATTTTTACCCACTCCCAGATACCTTTCCATGCAAAGTTTAAAAAGATAAGAATATGGATAAATCTCCTTTGTTCCTTCCTACCTTCTTTGAAAATAAAAGAAGTAAGATCTAAGAATTCAACTCTTCCAGATAAAGCACTCCTTGATCATAAAATAGAGCAATTTCATGCATGTCTTGGAGGAGTACAGCATTATAGTGAAATTCTATAGAAAGGTATTCTAAGCCCCACTGACCTGAATAGAAATTATTTCTGCCAGAGATCAGCAAATGCAACTCCATAATTATTGGCCATTGGTACTGCTGTCTGGAACTGATAGGAATGGCAGACCAAGCATCTAGAAGGCATATACAGTATATAAACAGAGAGCAAACCCCATCCCATTCTAGCACTGAAGATCTTACCTAGCTGGGTAACAAACATTTGCAAGAAAACAACCAGGCTCAGAGAACCCCAAGGACTCCACAGTTCAACCCTGAGCTACACATATTCGCTTCTATTGATATACAGTCCTGATATATAGAACTGCAGCCTCAGTTGCCCTTTTCCAGTGGTGTGACAGTTATTAGAATAGTAATTGGAATTAGAAATAGTAATTGGAATTAGAAAAACCTAGGACAACCAGATGCAGTATTTAGCTATCCATCAGTCGATAGACAGAATTCTATAACATATTCAGATAACTAGTTAAAGAGCTGTAAAACTGATTACGTAACTGGGTAATATGAATTAAACCTTCTTTAAATTTATAACAGATGCATAGATTTTTAATGTCATGTTGTCTTTTGTAAATAGTTGTTCATTGATACATTTATGGCTTTGAGAAAAAAGCAACAGACTTAAAGTCAGGACCACAGAGATCGCAGTGCAGGAAGAGGTTATTATACCAAGGTGAATTCTGAAAGCTAGTCAGATAGGACAGTTAATATCTGAGTTAATCCTCAATACAGAACGTCCTACATAACAGCTCCGAGGTGTTACATATGCAATGTACTGCTTAGGGTTACCAAATCTGAGCTACAAAAATCAGGACCATCATTAAATGGTGTCAAAGACCTTCTGCATCTCTTTTTGCCATCTGATGGCCTTCTGGATTTTTGCAGCCCACATCTGTTTGCCTGTGATTGCTGTTGTGCTACACTTTGGGCACATCTTGGCTGGAATGTAAAAATGAACAGAAAGTTCACCAGCCAAATACCCCATGGTGGTTACAAATGGAAAAAGGAAGCCTGGAGAGGGATACTCTACTGACAGTCGTCCTTCTCCTAGCATTCAACTGATCTTTTCTGTACCAAGCTCAGATCCATGGATAGTGAAAATTACAGCACCAGCCACACGGACTTTCTCCTACTTGGCTTGTCCACTCGACCAGAACAGGAGCACTTCCTTTTTGTTATCTTCTTCATTCTGTACCTGCTGAACGTGATTGGGAACCTGCTGATCATCCTTTTGATCCGCTCTGATGCCCGGCTCCTCCATGCACCCATGTATTTCTTTCTCAGTCACCTCTCCTTTGTGGATATTTGCTTCACCTCGACTACTATTCCCAAGATGCTGCACAATCTTCGCACAGGCTGCAAGACCATTGCTTTCACCAACTGCATGATCCAAATGTATCTCTTCATGGCCTTTGCTATCACTGAAAACTTCCTGCTGGGTGCAATGGCTTTGGACCGCTTTATGGCCATCTGCCATCCACTACACTATCCTGTGCTGATGAAACCACTGCAGTGTCGTCTCATGGTATTTGTGGCATGGTTGCTGGCCCACCTTCACTCCCTCTTGCATACTATATTGATGTCCCGGCTTTCCTTCTGTGGTCATCATGAGATACCTCATTTCTTTTGTGATTTCCAGCCTTTAGTGGTGATGGCCTGCTCTAATAAGAGCCTCAGTGAAATGCTGAGTTTCTTTGAAGGAGGCACAATTATTATTGGCAACTTCATCCTCATTCTTGTCTCCTACATTCGCATTGTCCGAGTTGTGCTTCAGGTGCCTTCTGGCCAAGGTCGAAGCAAGGCCTTCCAAACCTGTGCTTCTCACCTGATTGTTGTGACCCTCTTCTATGGCTCTGCAATTGGGGTCTATTTCCGGCCCCTCTCTTCCTACTCTGGGGACAAGGACAAGGTGGCCACTGTCATGTACGCTGTGGTGACCCCCATGCTCAACCCCTTCATATATAGCCTAAGGAATGCAGACATGAAAGCTGCCCTCCAGAGAGCACTGGCTAAACTAAGAAACTCTTTGGAGAGGCCACAGGCTATCAAAACCTGATAGGAAGGGACCTATTTCATTTGATGCAGTGCCTTACACGTTTAGGGTGCTTTTTGATTCCTAAAGAACATTTTTATTTTTAACACGGTATGCGAGTCTTCATATTTTGTTTTTTAAATGAACATATAGGGTTTATGTTCATCTTCCCCAGCTCAGTGCTCACCAGAATGTTCAACTACGACTCCCATCAAACAGTCAACCTATGTATGATGCATATGGGTGATGAGAGCTGTGGTCCAACCCTTGTAGTGGCTACCTAGCTCAGGAAGCTTGATATAAAGAAACAGGTATACATGGTGGTCTGCATAAAAACCAGTCCCATTTTTGTTATGAGCTATAAAATTTGCTAATCCAAAATAAATACTACTAGAGATTAGATGATAGTTAATCATGCTTTTGGTTCCAGAATTAACAGAATGGACCACTGTAAGAAGCAGCATGGTGTAATGGCTAAACAGTCGGACTAGGACTAGAAAGATCTTCACTCAGCTAGGAAGTTCTCTAGATGACTTTGGGCCAGAGACTCTTTCCCCAGACTACCTCGCCAATTAGGAGCCAGTTGGTCACCTCTCAGTTGGATTACTATAATGGCCTCTACGTAGGGCTGCCCTTGAAGACTACTCGGGAGCTACAGCTGGTCCAGAATGCAGCAGTGCAGGCAGTGATGGACATCTTGCAGTATGTGCAAATGTTCCCATTGCTTCACAAGCTCCACTGGTTGCCAGTTGGCTTCTGGATACAATTCAAGGTGCTGGTTATCACCTATAAAGCCCTGCATGGCATAGAGCCTGGTTACTTGAAGGACCATCTGTTTTTATGTTTCCACCTATCTGGTCAGGTCAGCTAGAGTGGGCACACTGCATGCCTTCTTGGTGATGACTCAGAGTCACTATGGAGTCAGGCAGCCACAAAAGTGAAATAATAAATTAAAATAAAAGAGGAGTGGGGAGGAGGACAATAACCTGAACTCCCACTGCCCACATACATTTGTTCTACAAGAGACATGTGGAAGGGAAATACAGTAATAATGATCAACTTTCAGTCATTCTGCTTTTGAAGACAAACAGGTGAGCATGGATATTTTAAAAATCTGATTGTGGTAATCATATAAACCTAGTAAGTACGTATTTATTATTTATTTTCCCACCTCACGTATAAGAACTTCTTGTTATTTTATTCAAACTTAGTAATATTTAAGAGTAGATCAGACCTACTAAAATAATCATTGACTCTTGTGAATTTCTTAGTAAGATTAAGTTTGCATCCAACCCATCATTATAATCAACCTCAAAAATAGAAACATTGGCAACCAACAAAAAAAAAAACTTTTTACCATCTTATATTCTTACATTAATCCCAAAGTGGTAAGCCAAACATTGTTCTGTACAAACAGATCACTCTCTTCTCCAGGAATTGCACTACTTTTAAACTTCTAAGACCCAGCATAAAATTACTGCTATTTTATACTGCTTATCTGTCTTGTTTCCTATTATTATTATTATTATTATTATTATTATTATTATTATTATTATTATTAATGTATTTATATTGTTGTTGCAAAGTAGCTGACATGCAGTAAAATACAAGATCAGATACTTTATTATTATTTGGGGGAGTTCAGACTGAAAAATGACAAACATATATGTCCCTATTGATCCCTGAGAAAACTTAAGCATTAGAAAAGCACCTTTATTAAGACCAACCCCAAAACTCACTCAAAGTATTATGCAAATGTGATCAGATCTTTGGCTCCAGCCAGGAAAACAATGTCGAAAAGCTTGCAATGATTGCATCACATGGAGAAAGGAAGAGTAGCTTAGTCCAGATAAATTCATTGTAGCTTATCCTTGCAAACTCTTAAAGATTAACAATTCAATCCTATTTTTTAATTTTATTCAGAGGTAAGCCCCATTTCAGTTTAATGAGACACACTCCCAGATAGGCTTGCAACCCACGTATTTGGAAAGGAGCCTTCTGGAGCTCAGTGAGACTCTGAGTCTAACTAAACATGCGCTCTGCTTATTCAGACTTACCAGCTTTCATGAACTAAACTTACATTGCCCAGTGCCTCAAGTCAACCTGGGTAACAGTAATATCCATTACAAAGCAAGGAAGTTAAGTCAGTGCCTCCCCACCCATTCTAGGCAGACTTATTGATCACAGGAGCTGCCATTCAGTTCTGGGGATGGGAGATCAGGACCAAACAGCACTCATAACATTCATGCCCCCAGGATATGTATCCACTTTTCTGTTATACACCCATGGAAGATAACACCTTGGTTGAAAGTTCATCATAAAATGCACATATTTGAAAGAGCTCCACCTTAAAAAAGGCATTCAAAAAGAACAAAAAAAAACTAATGTCACAATTAAATTTATGGGCTATTGCTATTGCTATCCTCTGCATAGGTAGGAAAAAGTGGTGCTGAACTCGTGGGTGATTACTTCCGATTGCATAGCATCAGTTTGTAAAGAACACTGAGTCTTAACAAAAGATCTCCAGCTAGTTGAAATAAAAGCTTGAGCTTTTAATTAAAAATGCAAAAATGTTTCAGATAAGTGCTATTTTATAAATTACAAGGGTAAAGTAGAAATTCTGTCAAAGAGAAGAAAAGATGGATCCAGCCTTTGCTTGATTTTTTTTCTTCTCATTCTCAGCTTTACTCTATCTGTCAAAATAATTGTAAAACTTGAAAGTTTTGCTAGCATTATGCGGAAAATTGTTCAAGTCGTACTTCTATGCTCCCCAATCTTGCTGATGTTTAAAAAAAAATCAAGGAAAAACGAAATCCATCTTACTTTTAATCATGGTAGAAATATGACCGTTATTTTTGCTTCTGGACAAACAAGAACATTACTATAGGTTGAAATTGATTGTTGCTTTTTCTTTAAAATAGCAGTCCTATGTTTATATTTTTTATATTTATAAAATGCTTCAGAGTTGAATTATTTCTTCTAATTTATGCTCTCGATTAATTCATTAGCTGTATCATTAAAATCCTTCTCTTGCTCTTCTGCTTGCAAATGAATTATGTGATTGAGCCTATCTTTCCCACACTGGACAGCAGAAAACGTTATCCCAGGCAGACATAAAAATGATCTTCCTGTCATTTGGGATGAAATAGGATACAGCGATTTATTTTAATAAATTTTGTTAATTCCGTGGAAGTTGTCATAAAAGCTTTACTTGCTGCATACTGACAAATTCAGCTATATTCTAAGGCCTGCAACTTTTGCTCTTTACTTCTTTGCCATATCTCATAGCCTATCACCAAGAAGCATCCAAATCAGTTTTAAAAGCTGGAAATGCATGTAAAATCATCTTTGATAGCAAACATTTCAATTTAGCTCAAATGTTGGCATACCTCATAGGAAACAGATTGTGTAACCTAGTGTTGCTATTATCAATCATTTCCTTTTAAAAATCCTGTAAGATTCTTTAGTTGATTCAATGCTCTAAGACTTTCTGTACTTAAGAAGAAAGGGATTCTCTAAATCTAAATCTTTGCTGTAATGGCAATCTTTGACCAAACTGTTCAAAGACATTCTGCAATTCCATCAACTTCTTACCAAAATGAACTTCTGCTTGATGGAACTATAGATGATTTTTTTTTTTAGAGCTGTATTTTGTGACAATTTACCAAAGAGCAATAACTGAAGCGGAGGAAAAAAATGTGCACGTTTTGCTCATATCCCTCTGCTTCTGCCAAGATCTCTCCTCTCTTTCAAATGACATGTGCTCAAAGAATTCAATCAACTCCCTATAATTAAAAGCAAGTGATTGTAAGGAAGCTGCTCTAATTGTCCACTTTGTAATGCAAAATTGTGCCAGATTTATGCTTTCCTCTTCCTGTTGGAAGTGTTGAAAAGGCAAGACGCCTTGACAAAGTTCTCATAATGATGGTAAGATCACCTACCTATTCCACTCAGAAAATATTGTCACATAAATACATTTTCTGACACATTCTGCCACTAAGTTCATAACATATGCGATACAGTGAACACTGGGGCTCATGTGCCTTTTTCTTTACAAAACCAAGTAGCAACACTGAAGCTTCATCATAGGACTGGCCACAGTCCTGGCCCAAAGGAAACTGAAGTAGCAAAAAAAAAAAAAAATTGAAAATAGAAGAAAAAGCTTCAGTAATGGTGCAATACATAATAAATGTAAAAATGATTTCCTCAAAAATATATTCTGCAGCAGTGCAGAAGTATCTCATCAACACTGCAGAACTGTCTTATCTACAGTAAACAGATGCTTTCTTGCTACTGTGCACAGGTAGGGCTGTCAGACCTTGTCTGCAAAAATCTGGATGACCACTCGATGGGCGCAAATAGATATTTCTGATTGTTCAGGCAGATTATTGAAATGGCCTTACGGTATTGAATATTCTCCTTTAAAGCGAAGACTCAGCATAATATCTTGATTGCTTGAAACTATCCAAATTAAGGGTGCAAGGTCCTCTCGCACTGCTGCTGTCTAACTTCATTGCAAGACTCTTTCAAATGTTTTGAAATCGACGATTCTTCTCTGCCCACATACTGAATGCAGGATACATGGTTTAACAGTAGCATACATGGCAAAATCGAAAATGAGTGAGAAGTATAAGGCAGCCACTATAACGGAAAACACACTTTCAGGTTGCAGCGATGGATCCCTTCCATCTATGTTGTTGATGTTTGATTTTTATCCCACATTTTTTATATATAACTCAAGGCGGCAAACGTAGTATTGCTGCACTTTATTTGGCATTAGTCTGATCTGGGCAAGGAAAATCTGGACAACCATTAGAGTGTTCTGTATCTCTTTACTGCCATCTACCGTTCATCTGGAGTTTTTCACCCCAACTATGGTAATTTTCTCTATAGCGTGTAGTAAGCAAAATTCTCAGCATTTCATGCAGAGCAGGAGGAGGAGAAGTCCGTGTATAGATTTCAGGATTCAGGTGTGATCGATGGACTAGCAACAACATTGCAAAAGCAGCTAACTCAGGTTTGTTTCTTCACCAGTGTGATCACCACAAACTGCCATACTCTGATAGTCAAGGTGCCAAGATAAAATAATTACCAGTGCTTTTCTAGCCTCTCGCATTGACTTCTTTTTGCTTCCCAAACACCTGCCATGTACCTTCAGAATAATTTCCTACCAAGAAAATAATTCTCAAGAACGAAGTAAACTTGGATGGATAAATCTCAGTTTGGGTTTTCCATTTTCTAAGAAATATTTCCATGGCAAATTTTGATGATGGCGTGGTGCCAGAACCCAAATATCAGAATTGTGTAAGAAGAGAGGGAATTCATTTTATTGGGGCTATCTTACAAATAGAAATAGAAGCTTTATGCATAACTGCACAACAGCAGTTAACAGGGATAACTACCTGCTTGAATATGACTGTCTACACTCAGGCCCATACAATCTCCCTTTGGGGCTTTCCTTTGAAGGTTTCCCCAGTTGTGAGATGAAGGTCCCCCAAGAAAGGGGAGTTCCTTATGGCAATAGGAGCAGTGGGGATGCTGGGAGAGACAGAGATTTGAAAAATGGACAGACAAGGAGTATGGGGCGAAAGAAAAGCCATCTGTCTTGCAATCCACCAAGTCAATAAACCTTACAGTAAGAAACATGAATGGATCACAGTTTTTTCATAAACGGAGAAATATAACAAGAAAAAAATAGAATGACTAAGAAGATTCCACAGTGGTAGCTTCATTGTTAGCCAAAAGATCAAAGTTTTGGGGATAACATAAACTTTAATGGGGTACAATCTGTTTCATCAGATGGGTAATTATCTTGAGAGAGGAGTATGGATTTTTAAACCAGTGGGGGAAAATTTGAACTCCCCAGAACTCTGTATCACCGACTTCAAGATGGCCTTCCTTAAGCTAAACTAACTGTACGCACGCACACGCACACACACAAACACACGTACATATCATTCTTATAAACTGTCACTACATAGATCCCTTCTCCACCTTCTGTTTTCCATTTCTCTCTCCTTTCATTGGTCACCTTCTAAGGTTTCATCCAAGCTTTGTTTTCTTTCTCTTTTTCTCCCTATTGCACTAGCAAGCAGTACAGCATCCACACTCAGAGTTTTTCATAAAAGTAAGAAAAATGAGAAGAAGATAAAATATGAATAAACAGAGACTGGGGGAGACTGTACTCTTTCTTTAAGCTTAAGAAGCTGAAAGCTTCCAATAACAAAATTGACAATCCATACCAACCCACAGCATACAGTACTTGAAGTAGATGTGTGTACATCTATCTACACAGAGAGAGAGTATAATTGTGGTGACTGGTAGCTTTGCAGACTATATATCATCATGTCCATCAAATTAGTGATTATCCTGGGAAATATTATTAATGTTTTAGTTATGTTTCTTGTTATACCAGAAGAGTTAATGTAGAGTCCTTAGTCTACATTAGAATTTTCTCCTTAGAAAATTGCTGCTGAAAATCCATGTATTTCACTACATACAGACATATACACATACACCAAACACATAGTAGTATCAATATATTATTACTTTATCTGCCATTCTTCAGTTTGTGTGAAGACTTTGTTCTTTTACCTAGCTAAAATCTGTAAAGCTGTGCAGTCTATGAGCCTGACAGAGGAGGTGTGTCGTCTCAGAAAAGCCTCTGAGATGCTACCTCTGCAAGAACTGGCATGGATCTAATATTTCCAGAAGTCCAGCCACATGATACAAGCTTTCTTCAAAGATCCTCACTGTGATATAAATGATGGACACCTCTAATAGTGGTAACTGGGAGCAGAGCCCCAGCAACCATAGGATTAGTATGACATAAACTCTGGTTCGTTGATTTCTACAATTGATGCTATAATTGAGAGAAGAAGGGTTTTGAAAGGAACAAATGTCCGGCAGAAAACCTTTCCAACTTCTGAGGGCCCTGAAATGGGCCAAGCTGCCTTTTTTTTTTTAAATTAAGAGAGAGAGATTCTATTTGTAGGGATTCACCTACAGGAGCAGTTCTACAGGACTTACAGTCTTTGAGGTTCTTGGGAAGATCAGCTGAAATCTTGTCTCATTTAACTTCTCTAAAATGTATTACCCAAGACTTACTCTCATCTTTCAACTTCACTTACTTGCTTTCCCCTGAATGTCTGCATTAAAACTACCCTCACCATTCCTTCACAAAAGAGTTGAGTCCATAATTCCCATGGTAGATGAATTAAACTCTAGTTAAATGGCTCACTCCATTCAAAATACACATCTCCTTCCCAAAAGCTACAGTATGTACTTACACAAAGTTCTCAGCATCATCTTCAGCTATTCCTGTTAGTTCCATTAATTCTCTCTTGATTAAACCCTAATCTTACCAATAAAACCTATGGAGTTTCAAAAGATGGAAGTATTCCTAGGGTGCTGATTCATATTTTCAAAAACTCTGGTAACTATTCACATATATAAATTCAATATTTTCCCTCAGAATGTAACACTGGTTCATATCATGCAATCTTGGGATCTTTATCTTTGGAATAAAAGTTATTTCAGATACTAATTTTGTTCTGGAATATACCTTGACATTTGTAGATGCTCATGTTCTTTTCAAGGATAGACCAAGAGTTTGGGATCTATTAGGAAGGAAACAGGAATGGATATGTTTGTTTGTTTGTTTTAATGGCATGCACATACAGGGAAAAAAAACTTTATAATTTTGGAAGGATATCCATTCTCCATCACATATGATGGAATGAAGACCTCATCATTTTTGATATTTAAACAAACATGTTATTGCCAGGAGTTCCAACTAGAGAACTATTTAGATTTCTGGACTGCCCATAGGAGTTAAATTAAATTAGTTTTCTATTGATACAGTTGATTTGTATAAGCAAGAGTTTATAATATAATTCTAACATTTCATGAAAAATGAATGATTTTCTGGATTTTATCTTTCTTTTCTCTTTCTGCATATACAATAAATGAATAAATAAATCCAAATGTTTAATTTCAGAATGTACAGTATAGAAGAGACTTCAGTATGCTCCTCCTACCAATTTAATTCCTGTAGTCGACCCTTCTCTGGCTTTTGATGAAAATAAAGAAATATATACATACTGTATATACATTTTTCACACTATTTAAGGGAAGCGGTCATTTACACACACACACACAGAGAGAGAGAGAGAGAGAGAGAGACATTCACATGCCTGTAAAGAATCTCCATTTGTATTTGTCTGCTGCACATATAATTCTCATTTCTTCTATAACCCGAGGTGGAACACATGATACTCCCTTCCAACTTCATCCTCACAACAACCAAGTGGGTTACATTGGACATAATGATTGGACCATCACTAGAGTTGCTGTATCAGGGCTGCAAATCTCCAGAAAGTCACTACATGGTAGCAAAAACTTAGATTATCTCTTTGCCTCCATCTAGTGGCACGCTGGAGGTTTGCAGCCCAGATGTGCAACTGTATCACCACCCATTGAGTTTCTTAATCTAGTAATCTAAGGATTATACCATACTGAAATATCATACAGGATCCTGAAAAGCCTGGGTTACAAGGATTTAGCCCTGCTGGGACAAGTTTTTAAAGAGAATAGCATATCGTTCCAGATGTTGGTCAGTAATCTGCAGCATACCTAAGCTTTGACCATGCTGGGTAAGGTGAGCCAGTTTGGTGTACTGGTTAAGGTGCTGGCCTTGAAACCAGGAGGCTGTGGGATGTTAGGCATGAAAGCCGGGCAGGTGACTTTGGGCCAGTCTCTCTCTCTCTCAGCCCAACCCTCCTCAGAGGGTTGTTGTTGTTGTGGGGAAATAGGAGGCAGGAGTATTAGGTATGTTTGCTGCCTTAAGGTGTGTGTGTATGTGTGTGTGTATGTGTATGAAAAAGGTGGGATAAAAATATAATAATAATAATAATAATAATAATAATAATAATAATAATAATAGTAGTAGTAGTAGTAGTAGTAATAGTTTCTAAATATTTGTATTCTGCTTCCTCATAAGACTCTAGGGACTTGGAACAAATGAGAGTTGGAAACTATTAATATATCAAGGAATAGCACATTCTGCCCCTCTCCTATCTTTAAGGATTATTTCCCCAAGATAGGGGAAAGACAAAACAATGGCCCTCAAAATCCTGGAGATTGTAATCCTGCATAAGAGAAACCTCTCTTTTTAATTGATACGGACTCATCCATGTCACCAGGTTGGTAATGGTAAGCAAGAGAACCTATAATAGCTCCCTCAGAAATATGGAAGGAGATTTAGTCACATTGTCCAGACCCCAAAACTTTACGCCTGTGGCAGCAGAGAGTAAGTTTCCTTCTCTTGATACTTGGTGTTACCTCTGCTACAGGGACTCTTTTAGTCTTTTAGGCTCTCTGATTTTTGCTGCCACAGACCAACCCTTCTAACATTGGTCACCAGGCTGTGAAACTTCTAAGATGGGATTTTCAAGAAGCTCCCTTGAATGAAATGAAGGAACCCAGACTGTATCCAATTGGAGTTGGTTGGGTGGAAAGCAAGATGTGGCAGGAATTCTGCCCCCTCCTTGCATCCTCTTTCCCCTGCCCCCCACCCAGCCTTTCATCAACACTAATTGGCTCTTCTGATCTAATCTAGTCTGAATGTTAATGAGAAGCAAGCAGGGGTTTGAAAGCTCCCGCTTCCCCCTCCCTACACAATGGTCTACCTCCTTCCCCTCCCATTGCCCTTTGATATTCATGGCTGTAGGAGCCCAATTCCCACAGAGAACCACAGGCGGTGTGAGACAGTGATGGGCAGACTTGCCTGCGGCCCCTCCAAGAAGACTTTCACAACTCCCACCCACCCAGAAACAGAAATGGCACCCTCTTCAATCTTCACAACACACACAAACATGCAGCCCTAAAATGAGCTGTGTGGGGGAGAGATGAGTAGGGTGAACTGAACATCCTTCTATAAGGAGATCCTCATGGATTCAAATTAAGAGCCTTGTGACATCCTGAAGGCTTAACTGGTTTATGATGGTACTGATTTTATGGAGTAATAGAGTACACTGTCAGAAGCATTAATAATTATCCACAATTGGCAAGTCTCTATCTAGAGAAAAAAGATGAAAGACTAGGAAACAATGATGGCCCAAGTGCACGTGTATTTTTTTTTTAAATGCAAGTATTCAATGGAAAGTAACCAAAATTGTCCTCGTATGCATGTGTGTGTATGTGTATGAGAGAGAGCATTTCATGTTCATTTGGACCATTATGTAGAGTTTTTCCTTCCATACCTATGTGTGCATTAAAACCTATGCTTTGATAAATTAATTTCACTTTAAGGAACCACAAAACTCATTGTTGTTTTTTCTACTGAGATGTTGAAGACAGACAGTAGAGAACTGTCTACCTCAACTTTGAGAGGTGTGAAAGGGGAGGGGGGATGGGAGAGAGAGAACAATTGATTTGGTGGCCTTTGATGAGAGGGGAGGAAATTTTAAGAAAGGCAGAGAATGTCTATCCAGAAGATGTGAATGCTATGGAAGTAAACCACGTGCTTTGGAATCACTCTGGCAGAAAAATGGAGATAGCTAATTAGACTGGGAAGTGGAAAACATCCCGGAAGAAAGCAATGGAAAAACCACTTCCTTCCTATTGTCAAGAAAATTGTATGGTTGGGTCCTGGAGTCACCAAGAGTTTCAAGGCTATCTTACCTTTTAACACAATGGCATGTTCATTCAATACAAATCCATAGAGGAGAGATAATATTAGCAATGACAGCTGAATCAAAATGCTTGTGTTAGTATCACTTTGGTGTCAGATATTGGAGACAAAAAGCACTGAATTATTATCCATTCTGCTGTCTGTACACTTTCCAAAAATATTTGGCAAAGCAGCATGAAAAAGGAACACCAAAAGACAGAATCCCATGGATCTGATCCAACAGAGCTTTTCTTACATTCTTAATCATGAACGAAATTGAAAAAGGGTTTGCTTTTATCTTGAAATTGCCAGTTTGTTTGTTTTCTGGCAATAAGCACAATTGATATGCTAGCTATTGTTTATTAAAACATCCATATTCTCTTGGAAAGAACAATAGTTGCAACAGTTCATAGTATTTAGTCATTTATTTTTTTAAAAAAATACATGACAGTAAAAAAATGAATGAATGAATGAATGAATGAATGAATGAATGAATGAATGAATGAATGAATGTTTTAGGCAATAGATAAGACATTCTCCCATCTTCCCCTTAACATTCAGGAACAATATAAGCTGATGCACCTGGACTGAAAACTGGCAAAAACCCAGAAAAGAGGGAAACTTGTGAAACCCAAATTCAGGGGGAGAACAGGAGGGGAAGATCATTCCATCATGGTCTCCTAGATGCTGCTGGTCCACCAATTGTCAGCAGACCCAGGAATGAACTTGATGTATTCTTGGAAGGCTTCAATATGACAATTCAAACTGATTTACAGTCATTTGGCTGACTGAAGCAGTGTAGAAGCAACATAAATATATGTATCTATGTTACTCTAATATCAAAAGCAGGTTGAAAGTTTCAAATGTTCTCAAAGTAGAGCAGATAATCCTCAAAACAATGAATATACCAAGATTCAGAAAATCCTGCTTGCAGCTGGGTTGCTTAGAAAACTAAAAGGCAAGAGATAAATATTTAAATAAAAATATCCCACCTTTTGGATGGATAATCTTGGAGGTTCTCTATATAGTTAATGAGTTTATGACTGATGAGAGATTGGCCCCAGGGTCTTTTAACCCTCCCTTGTTCCCCACCTGAGATAGTATTCTCTGCTATTACCTTAAGCTAGTGATATATGTATACACATATGGCTTTGCTATTTTTTTGCAGTAATGGGCTCCATGTCTCAGATTATCACCCCTTTCCAATAAATGTAATATTTGGGTTCATTTTGTGGCCATGCCTCTTTTAAAACTACAGGAATAGTCATCCATGTTTGCTCCTATGATCTGATGTTAAGCCTGAGTGTAGGAAATCTAGGTTCACATTTTAGTTTAGCTAAGAAACTTGCTCTATTTGTTGAGACTAAATCAATGGCTGCTTTACACATAATGTTAAGCCATGGGGCTTATCATCCAAATTCCTGGCTTAGCACAATGTGTAAATCCAGCCTAATTCACCAAGGAAGGTAACATCTCCTTCAAGTTGAAGTCAGTTCCTAGTGACTTCAGGGACACATCCAGGCAGGGATTTTGTCCACATTAGTGGTTTGACATTGCCTTCTTCCAGCATATTTTTGCAGTCTTCCTGTCTAGCCTACACCCTAGGATTTTCTGGCATTCTCCTATCGAAAAACTAATCAGATCCAATCCTAGTTATCTTTTTTAGATCAGCCAGAGTTGGCTAGATGCTTCCACATACATTTGCAATGAATCCCTGCAAGTATCAGATGTGTTTATATAAAGCCTCAGATGCAAGATTTAGACCTTCTGGGAAAACCATGAATTTATTAGGCTTCCTTGGGATTATCATGGGAACTTCTAGATCTAGGATACTGGGTTGGAGCTACTGCAGCTCTCCATACTATCTATCTATCTATCTATCTATCTATCTATCTATCTATCTATCTATCTGTCTGTCTGTCTGTCTGTCTGTCTGTCTGTCTGTCATATTTATATTGTCATGACTGTGCTTCTGTTCACCTTGGGAGGCGTTATAGGCAAAACCCTCATACCATTAAAAACAAGTACATGAGCCCCGGCTATAAGAGAGCCATTGAAGATTTGTGTCCCATCCCATCAAAAAAATTCATCTGCATTCACTTATATGTGATTTGGGCAAAGACTTTATCAAATCCTGTCTTGCCCTTTGCTGTTTTAGAATCTGTCTAGACTCCGGATGGGATAAACAAACTTAGTTTCTAAATTAATGTAATTACAATTGGAGTGCTGGCAAGTTAGATGTAAGGTGCTCATTCTCATTCTGGTGCTTTCACGAGGTTCATCTCCATCTTGGGAGTTGACAGTCAACCCATCTAAAGGACAGTAGGTTGGGGAAATCTGATACATTCCCCCACCCCATTTTCTTAGGAGTTACTTCAGAGTAAACATGCAGAGACTCCAGCTGTAAATCATTTGCAACCTTTTCTTGCACCACCCCTATAAGCTACTGTGGCTCTCCATTCTATTGCCATGACTGTGCTTCCGTTCACCTTGGGAGGTGTTGTAGGCAAAACCCTCATACCATTAAAAGCAAGCATATCTGGTCATGAGGTGGCTCAAGTGTCTGGTTCAGAATGGATCCCAACTGTTTTTATGGATCGCCCTATTTTCTCTGTTTGCTTCCCGCCTTCCCACCCTTCCTCAATTTGCAAATGAATTTTAGCCTTGAAGGCCAAATTCCTGCATATCAGAGGGGGGAGGCTGAGAGATGTGAGAAAGAAAGTATCTTCTTGCCTACAAACAACATTCCTCCCCTCTCCTCCTCCTCCTCCCCCTGCTGTAACTGATTGCTCCAGTTCTATCTCTGGGGATGGAAATAAGGCAATGACTGTGTCTTTTGGGCCCTGCACTTAATGCTGCAATCCCATCTATATTTATTTGATAGACCACCCAACGGATTCTAGAGGGTCTTCCTTCTGAATAAACATGCCAGGGATTAAGCTATCAGAGGATCAGATGCCATTTCACTTCCAAAAACTCATTAAAGTAGTCGCTCTATATGTAGGAAACCCAGCGCCTGAAGATTCAAGGTTTTACTGGGTATCTCCAGTCCTCCCTACCACATCTTGCTATTACATTGCACAAAGTGGCTAATTCATGAATGTATAAGGTGTCTACCTTACCTCACTTTATCCTGTAATGTTAAAAAAAAATTGGTGGACCTTAACAAGAGTTCAGATTTAAAGGAACTACTTTATGTTGGATTCAAAATTTATCAGTCAGAACCCAGTGTAAAATGGGTGATTTCTGGGCCAGACTCATCCAGGTTTCTTGGAAGCAAATCTTGCCCAATTCAGCTTTGGGACTAAGTAATTAGCAATTTTGTTTAGGATTGCAGGCTTATCCTTTAAAAGATGCCCCTGTTTAATGGAAAGCAATTTGGTCTGAAATCATGTCCAGCAAGCTCTCTTGGGCTTCCTTCTGAGAAACATGCCAAGTATCTTCCAGGCTGAATGTGTTATGCCTCGTGCTCAAATTCTTACAAGGAGAGTTCCTGATCAAAAGAACGCATTGTGAGCACAGGTCACTTGGGCATTTCTCACCAGAGCAAAGCTGCTACCTTCTCCCCTGTATACCCTACAAGTCAGGCAGAAATTAAACATCCACACACAATCTTTTCCCGAAAGCAGGAGACGCATCTCTACCTGAAAAACATCTGCCTATTGTAGAGTCTTAAAGGCACAGACTCTCTGTTCAAGGGTGAGGGGGAACCTAATCAGCAATAAAATAAAGCTGGTGGTAAACAGTGGTGTATATTGTATTGTTTCCTTGCCCACAGCTGTCACATGCTTGAACTTTCTACATTGGCGCCACAGAGATTAACTCCTTGCTAATAATGACTGTTGGCTCACACGAACATTTGCACACAATCAAAATGCTTTCAGGAGGGTTTGATTGTGTTCACACACTAAAAAGGATGTAATGACTTAGCTACTGTACACACAAGAAAATGGTGACACATTCCATAGCAAGGGCCTGGGTAGTGTGCTAGAATTCAAAAGGAGATCAGTAATTGCACCCTTCTTATCAGAGTAGTAAATCCCAAGATTAAAACTGAGCACGTATGCAATGCAACCTACTTTGTGCTTATAAAATATCTTGTGAGGTAGGCCACTGGCACCTAATTCTAGACTAGGAGTCTCTCCTAGGAATATTGCATAATTATTTTTAACACACACACACACACTGCTTTGGTTTCCTTGTTTTCAGCCCCACCTTTTGGATTGTGCTCTTTCCCCAAAATGGCTCACAGCATCAATAAAAACGATCTGAAACAGACCCTAGGTTTTTTTTGGGGGGGGGGTTGGAAAATGGGTAGAAGAGCAATGCCAGGACTTCAGAATAAAACTGACATTTCCAGAACTGAATCCTAAATCATACACACAGTGGTTGCATGACATTCCTTTGTCAAAGGCTGAAAGGTCAAAATTCACAATTATTAAGGCGTAAGCCTCACAGAACACAGCAGAATTTGCATTTCTTATGTAATAGTCCATAAATCCCATATTCTGTTAATGAAGACTATGGCAGTTCCCCTACACTCATTCTCTGTGCTGACCTGCTATAGAAGCTGTAAAATCATCAAATCATAGCATTGTGGAGTTGGAAATGATCACAAAGGTCATCTAGTCCAACTATCTGCAGTGTGCAGGAATATTCATTAAACCATTCTTGAGAGGTGGCTGTCCAGCCTCTTCTTAAAAATCTCCAGAAATGGAGAACTCACAAATTCTTCAGTTGTGACTTTTTACTGTACTTCAAGTGCTGGAATTTTTATGTGGCCTCTTTAGACCAGTAGCAAGCAAGTGAAGCAGAAGCATTTCATAGCCTCAAGCTCTCCCGAAAATGGCAAGCACGCTTTTCTTTTGCCAAACTTTTCATTGCTAATGTTATTCTAATCTTGGATTTCAGTGTTTCATGGCTACACTCCGAGTTGGTTTACAGCAGTGTAGAAAGACTGGTAATTAATGAATTAATATAAGCTGCCATGAGTATTTACACAAACAGAAAGAGGGTATAAATTTAAGGGGAGAAGGAGGAGGAGGAGGAGGGCTGTCTAATGGGCCTCTTCCTCCACTGGTGGACTTTACTGGTGAGCAGAGCAATATTAGCGTTCTACCTCAGCGGCCATTTTAAGTTCCCACACGGCTTCCAATGTAGCAATCAGAGTTCAGTTGTCCCTCCACATGGAGCAGCACATCAGAATATGTTTCCTGTGAGAGTCTCAGAAAGCATTGGGCCCTGCCAGAGAGACAGGGTTGGGCCTGAGCAGCTGCTGGCTGAGGGAATGCAAGTCTCACTCTCTGAAGATCCATGCCCTTCTTCTTCCCAACCCCACTTTTCAGCAGAAGCTAGGGTGGATGGTTTAGACCCCCTTTTTTTTAAACGTATGTTTTGTATAGAGTGCAGCACTGAAGATGTTACCAAGCCGGGTAACGAAACATTTGCAAGAAAACAACCAAGCTCAGAGAACCCCAAGGACTCCACAGTTCAAGCCTGAGTTACACATATTCGCTTCTATTGGAACAGGTTTCGTTGCTTCTCCAGGTTGGGTTTCAGCAATTCTACTGTTACTGGTTTGATTTGTCTTTCCTTGTTTTAATCCTAATTATCTAAACTCTGTAAACTATAAGATAGATGGATGAACGAATGAATGAACGAAGGAACAATAAATGGCCCAGCCTGTTCCCAGCCAAGCTCATTCTATATGGCAGGACCTTGTGTAGCTGCCTTTATGTCTATGGAATAAGGAGTATCAAAAGCTGCCTCAGATATGAGAGCCTGCCGGGGGATCCAGATCTGCAAGATGGTAAGCACAGTGACACAGTAAAAGCCCCATCTCTTTTGTATATGTTTACAATGCCCATCTTGCAGATTTTGACACACATACAACCCTGCAGAAGCTGCTGGCCTCAGACAGAGTCAGAACATTGGTTCTCCTACCCTAGCATTATAAACATAAACTGGGCCATTATGACCCTCTCCAAACACCCTGGTTAAAACAAACACGATGGAGCAGTAAGTGTGAACTGAGCTGAGTGGCAGCTGTTCTCCAGACATTCAAGCAGGAGCTTCTCAAGATTGTTTTGGATGTGCCAGAGATTGAACCTGAGACCTTCCGCATATGGTGCATGCGTGTGCTTTCCCACTCTGCTTTAGCCCTCTAGTAGTAATGCTAGGTAACTTCAAACATTATTCAGGTCTCCCTTAGAGTGTATGTGTCAATACAGTTACAGTGTAAGATATGAAATGGAACGCTGTAAAAGTACCATGGCAAAATATTTGTGGAAAGGGCAACCTTAAGCACGTTTACTCAAAACTGAAGCCCAATCAGCACAATGGCATTTACTCACACTTAGGGATGCAAAAAAATCATCCAGGCAGCATCCTTCACTACTGAGAAAAATATCTTTTTTCAGACATCAGGGAAGTTGCTTAGATCAGGGTTCCTCAACCTTGGCAACTTTAAGACAGGTGGACTTCAACTCCCAGAATTCCCCAGCCAGCCTTGCTGGCTGGGGAATTCTGAGAGTTGAAGTCCACCTGTCTTAAAGTTGCCAAGGTTGAGGAACCCTGACTTAGATTAAATGTTCCATTCTTTTCTCAGAAATTCATTTTCTGTTGAATTCAATCAAATATGAACTGGGGAATGCTAAATATACTTAACAGAAAATAATTTAGGGGGGTTACTCTCAGGTAAGCATTCTTAGCCTTATGTTGTAACAGTTACTCAGAATCATGGGACGGGATGGGAGGAGATAGAATTTTAGTTCAGTGGTCTTTGAGCATTAGTTAAGGATTCCTAATTTCCTACCATAACAGCTCATCTATATTGGCTTCAGAAAGTAAAACTCATCAGTTCTGCTATCCAGACCATGTCACACTGACTTTCTATTGCCTAAGCATAAGAGTAGAAAGCTTCACAGTTCCTGGGATCTTTTCTGCAGCAAGATACAAAATGCTATGCGCATGCAGGTACATATATATGAATCTTAGATCACACAAAGGTGGAAGATGTAGTTCAAAGGAAGACCTCGAAGTTGAGAGAGAGTGAATGGTCCAAGGCCAAACAATGATTACAAGAGGAGACAAGGCCTGGATTTCAGATCTCTTACAGCCTCACCCACAATCCTATCCAGCAGTCCTGGATAGCACAAAGCCACACACACACACAAAAAAGAGTGGGTGGATGTTTGGTTTTGGCTTAATGAGTTGTGTGAACTTAACCATGGTGGTCTATACTGCATTGTGCAATCTCAGCCAATTGCCCTTCATTGTAAATCATGGTTAAACAAGCCATGATTATGTAAGCACTCTGTGTAAACCCAACCATAAGCTGAACTAGCTGGCATCCTCGTTCATGTGACTAATAACTCATCCATTCTTATAACAGTTAAGGGGACACCCAGGAATATTGGAGTTAATTCATATAGCATCCTTTAGGACATTTTTTTCCAAACTGACCTTCCAGATATGCTTCCCACATGTTGTCCCAGGTGATGGTGATGTAGTCCAGCATATCTAAACAGCACCAGGTTAGAGAGAACTGGGTGAATATTGGATTAGGAGCAGAAAAAAGATTCCTACACCCCACCCCACCCCCAATGAAACTCACTTGGTGACCTTGGGCCAGCCAATCATTCATTATCAGCCAATATATGATTGTTGTGCGGGTGAAACAGGAGGGAATCCAGCATGCTGCCTTGAGCAACTTGGAGGAAATGTAGGGCTAAAGATGTGCTAAATGCATTACATTGCTTAGCAATTGAAATGCATATGTGCAGATCTATAGCTTCTATAGTTTCTTCTCAGGTTGTGAAAGAAAATCTATAGAGAGAGAAAGAGAAGACAATTGTTCTGCTGGGGACCCTCATCTCTCCAAACCTCAAATTAATTTTCATTTGAAAGTTAATAGAATGCACATACTTTTTTTTTTATCCATTCAATCATGTCCAATTCTCAGAGACTACCTGGACAAGTCCCTGCAGTTTTCTTGGCAAGGTTTTTCAGAAGGCTTTGTGCCTAGGTAAGACTAGAGCTCATGGTCTCCTGGTTTCTAGCCTGGTGCCTTAACCACTACACTAAACTGGCTCTCAGGTACCACACACACACACACACACACACACAGAATTGCATGGGAATAGAAGTATCAAGATCAATGTGCCTTGATCCAGGTCAGGGTTTTAGTCTGCTGAGAGAAAAGAATTCACAAGAAACCACTTTTTCACATGTCTAAGACCCCAAACTCTAGAGCAACCTTTCCACATCTGCTGGGTTTCACTTCCCCAACTTCTGTTCACATACTGGCTGGGGGATTAGGAGTCCTCAAATCCAACGATGAATCCAGATTGGGGAATTTACTATGAATGGTTCACAACCTCAAACACAAGACTTTCCAGTTAGAAGAACTGCCAAGACTGGTTGAGAATGGAGCAGGGCTGAATCTTGGACTCTTTGCCTTTCTTGGTTTTGGCTAAAGCCAGCTATCAAGCTAAGGAAGAAAACAACCCCCTCTCCTCCCAAAAGATGATTGGATTTGGGCTGGGTGTGAGTCACCTTTGCCTAAATTGTGATAGCATTTACACAAAGGGTGGATGATAAAAGATTGAGTCACTCCCTAGAGCACCTTAGGTACCATCCTTGGCCAATAGCTTAAGTAATGTTCTCTCATCAGAAAACTCAGGAAATCCCTAGGGAATGTGAACAGCCCCTCTAGGCTTCCAGTATAAAGAATTCTTCTAAAGGTTGACAGGAAGAATCTGGACAAAGTTATATTTATCTCAGCATTGTGGAAATAAATGCCAGTTTACTTAATGTATTGTCTCTTTAATTAGTAGAAAGCTCTTGCATCTAGCATCTTCTGACTTGTAGAAGAGAATATATGTAGCTCAGGGTTGAACTGTGGAGTCCTTGGGGTTCTCTGAGCTTGGTTGTTTTCTTGCAAATGTTTCATTACTCAGCTAAGTAACATCTTCAGTGTTCTTCTTCTTCTTCTGACTTGGAAAAACTACAGAGTTTGAGACCTGTGGCTTGTGAAATCAAAAGCTTTTGGAGTCCACCTTTAGACATTGATGACTTTATATCTAATGCAGTCCAGATACATTGGAGTATAACTCCTATCATCCCCAACTGAGAATTGATGGGAATTGTACTCCTACCTATCTGGAAGAAACCTCCTGCTTTCAACTCTCACAAATATGGACGTCCGGGATTCATCAATGGGGCATCATGTATAGGAAGCCCTTGAGTCTTGCAAGACTAGTTTCATACACTAGATTAAATCAGCATTGCTGTGGTAGCCTGGTGTATATGCCATGGTAATCCATGAAGCATGGTGAACAAACTACAGTGGTTAAGTTCACACATCATGCTAAGCCAATATCAAATGAACCAGGCTATGGGTTAGTGGGGCTCTGGAACTCAGCAGATTTCATCTCAATTTATTATTAAGATTAATTTGCATCTTACATCTCATCTGGGATTTGTTGTGCTTGGTGCTTCCAAAGGTGACTTGGCTGGATGCTGTCCAGGACCTGACCTCCATTAGTTCAGAATGTCAGTATATTATTGGCTTCTGAACAGTTGCTTTTTGCAATAATGGCACTTGAATGTTGATGGGGGGGATGAGGGGAAAGCTAAGGACTGAAGCTGTGAGGCTGTATTTTACCCCCAAGATCAGATGCAACATGCCAGTTTCATAAATAGCAGGGTAGATAGCACACTCTTCTGCTCTTCAGCTTCCCATAGGCATGAGAAGCAGGATGGTGATTGAGACAGGCCTTTGGTTTGATCCAGCTCAACTTTTCTTAGACTGACATTTCAATTTTTATGTCAGCAACAGTGCTGGAATCTTCTGCCAATTATTTTTTTGTGGGTGCATTTCCCAAATAATAATGCATGTTCCACTTCTCCAGGAGGGAAATATTAGAAGCAAAGAGTGAGGTGAGGGTGGGAGATAAGTAAACATTGCACCTGAAAGTTCCCTGCAATGTCTTCAGCAGCAATGGGCTGCTCCCAGAAGCACAGCATTTGCAACTCCCTTACAGAAAGGAGAAAAAAGGCAATTTCCATACAGACACCACTGTCCTCCAGCTTGAGAATTCAGCAAGGATTCAGAAGGAAGCTTACAGACGAAGGGGGTTGGGGAAGGGCAGGACTGCCCATTTGCCATGGATCCCTCCAAGAGCAAGTTCTGCTGATCCACTCATTGTTTCTTCCTTACATCTCAGTTGGTAACTGAGGGGCCATTCAATAGTCATCAGAGAGCCAGGTTCAGCTCTCAGGAATTGTGGCTTCTAGGCCAGAAACAGAATTATTTCACTGATTCATTCAGTTACTTCCCATCTTTCCTCCAAGGTTCTCAAACAACATACTAAGTTCTCCCCATCTCACTTTCTTCTCGTTCCCTACATTTCATGCCCCCAAGTGCCTTATAGGCTGAAAGAAATGTTCTTCTCAAGGTCATCAAGAAACTCACATGGCTGAATAAAGAATACATAGATGTGTCATTGTCTAGAGCACCCTTCCATAATCAGGTGCCCTTCAACAACTGTGATCACCACTGGCCATCTTAGCTTGGAATTCTGAGAGTTATGGTCATAATGCACCTGGAAGGCACCAGGTTCAGAAAAGGTGAGTTACAGATTATGGAGGCATGAGAATACAGATGGGCTTGTAGTTTATTGGAGTTCATGTAGCATTATCCCCCACCCAAAATAGAACATGTCCCAAGAAGGATTTTCTGTCTCTCTCTTTGCCTTAGGTTCATTCCACCTCTAATGGATGGTTGATTATAAAGTATCTTTGCAAGTCAACCTTGGCTCCAGGGCTTCTGAAACAAGACCAGGAAAACATTTATGATGGGGAAGCAGAGAAGGAGGTGTTGGGGGAGGTCGTTGAGATAGTTGGTGACAGGGCACTTAATCTTCTCATCACAAAGCCCTTCTGTCTATTCAATTTCCATTCAAATGCAGAGATTTCACCCCCAACCCACTCCCCATGGGACAGAGATTTCCTGCCTCTTCCCTCCTTCTGAGACTCTTCCCGAAAACTATTGATATGCAGGAATCTACATTAAGGTAGAGTGAGCCCAGCCTCCTCAGTTTTCATCCTCTACATCCATCGCTTCAAGTCATCCTCCACCATCAAAATGGTGAAGCTGAACTTTGCTCCTTCCCCAAAGATCCACCCTTTAAAAATACTCACCCCACTTTCGGCCCCATCAAAAAGAAGCAAACGAAAACTGTCTTGTGATATTGCCATGGGTTTAATGAGAAGGGATGTGTCAGCTTGTTTCTCATTTTGTATAAATGAGATAATTTTATTTACAGTGTCTAAATGCAAAAAGAAAAAAGAAAAAATTCAAGAGGAACAAGGGATAAGAGCTAGAAGAAATTTGTGGGTGGTATCTTACCCATTTCTATGCAAAAATAAATCCCACTGAATTCAGTGGGGCTGTTTTGGAGGCTCCAGGGTTGCAGCCTAAAATATTCATTCAAGGACTGGATTGTATCCAAAATATCTGAGTGAAGATTCATAGTGAATGCAGTTAACAGAAATATAGCTAGAAGTACTCAAATCAAATTGTTCATTACAGCCATAAGGTCAGATACAGTATCTAATTAGATATTAGTACTAGAAGTACTCAAATTGTATCTGTGGCTTCCTCAAAAAGTAATTTTGAATAGATATTTCCTTCTTTGTTTAGCATATATGATGTCCATAAGCCTGTCAACATTTTAGCTCATAATTTACAAAAATCCAAAATTATATCATCTCAGAATTTACTAGGGGTCAGAATTTACTAAACCACTCATCCACCTGAAAGAGATTTCCAGTTAGATCTTTCCTTTACTAATTTCCATGCAAATTTCTCCAGCAAACCTACAAAACCTAAAGGGATTAAAATATTAGCATATTAACAATACTGTATTGTTCATTTGGGGTTTTTTCCCCCCAGAGGAAATGAATGAATTGAAACCCAGTAAAGGGAACTGAATGAAACAGAATGAGTAAGAGGAGGAGAAACACGGGGCTATCTCATCCTTGTAAAAGGGTATAAAGAAAAAACAGGGCCAAATATTCCTGACTAAAGGATAGAAAGAATTTTCCTTGATTTTCTAGTGATTCCCAATGGATTTATACAGTCTATTGGATTACTGGGGGATATAGATGGCAGACCTCACTTCCAGCAACAGCATCGACCTTATGCCAGCGATAAATAGTATACAACAGAGAGCAACCATTAATGATACTTGACATCTAGGTTTTTAATTTCTAAAATTAGTCCTCTGTGATCCATACAACAACCTTGTAAAGTAGGTCAGTCGATTCAATTACCTGCATATTTTGGATTGCAAACCACTATGCATGCTTCCACATGCAAACCCAGGTGCACACAGACCTCCAGGCCAGGTTTACATTTCCCTCAAACCATCACATGCTCAGCTTTCTTTGCACAGCCCCAGTGATATAGTGGTTAGGCTAAGAGCAGGAAGACCCTGATGCTTGTCCCACTGCAGCCACAGAAGCTCACTGGGTGGCTGTGGGTAAATCTTTTTCTCCCAGCCCTACCTACCTCACAGGGTTGTTGTTCTGGGGAAAATTGCAGAAGGGAGGGCTATGTACATTACCTCAAGCTCCTGAAGGAAATGCATCATATAAATAAAAATCAGCATTTTTAAAAAAATATAAAATATATTTTATAAATCCTTTGTGGTTTAGTGTGTTGCGCATTCCCTCCATTGTGGTTTATTGAGGTGGGACAATCCAGGCCTAACCTTTTTTCCACTGACTGAGTAAGAAATTGGGTTTGCTCAGTTTCTAGTGATACGGTTGCCCTTTTCCCCCCACTTTTATTACTGGTCAGAACACAGTTTTCACAAACAGTGAGAAAATAAACAACACTGCAGCACATCAGCTATTCCAGACTATCAGCTAGATTAGACTTTTGCTGTAAACATTTAAAGACACTTTGGAGGGGAAAATCAGTCCCACCCTGGATCTGAATTTCTTGCCTTACCAAACGTGCAAGCAGGTAGCGTTTTAGGATATATTGTGGATGTAGTTAGCAGGGAGCCTGCTTAGTTAGGACTTGGGAGCCTCAGGGATCAAAACTCCATTTAGCTAGGAAGCAAAGTGTGACCTTAGTCCTCACCATCTTTCCATGATCAGCCTAACAGGACTGTTGTGAGTTGCACCAAACTCCCTGGGATAAATTGCAACAAAGTTTAGTATATTTCAACCTATTTTAGCTCAAAGTGAGATGCTCGGTTGAACAGTAAGGGCAGCATATTGTGGAGATCTGTCCCTGGCAAATAAGCAACCTCTGGAAATTTAGGGAAAACCCAAAGAGAAACAGGAACTGTGAATCTTCCAACTGATTCTCTAGAAATATCAGCATTACCTGAACTGCCATCTCGGAGCGGTTCAAGCAAATCCGTATCTCTGGCTGCAATTCAGCAATCCTATGCAGGAATATTGGGGCACAGATACTGTTGGGATTTCAGAATAAATCTGCTTAGAAAGCTAAAGACTTAACAAGAATGCGAAGCTGGGCCTTGCTCAAGGAATACCCAAACTGATTACAAATGGAGTGGCAAGTTCTCTTCCAGCTTGCCTGGATCCCTTTTACTTCCAGTTGGATGTGTTGATTTCCAAATCAATATTTAGACTGTGAGACTGTTTTTTATGATCTGCTCTGATCTTATACATGGTTACCTAGAAAAAGTCCCTAGTTAGATGCAGGCAAAGGTTTGTTCAGATAAAATGAAACAGGTTAGCTATAATCCATTTCTGTCTTACTGCTTTTTGGATCAAACTGTGTCACTCAGAAACAGAATTTGCAAGCTACCAGATTTCTGTATGGAGTGTGGAGCTTTGCCTTAACAAAATAACTTTTGTAGCTGCTGTTCTTAGCTCTAAGACATAACTTTCCATTTGATGCCAGCCAGGAGTACCATTGAAGTTTGATTTCAGCCCAGAACGTCTGTGTGTCAGGAACAAATGATCAGGCCCTTCACCTTCATTCCACAACTCTGAAAAAACTGACCTGGTCATTCAATCCTCACCCTCCTAAAGATGAGCAGGAAGATCTGTATTCAATAGGATGTGAGTAAAATCCTCTGATGAATTAGAGTCCTCATCTCAAAACCTAGAACAGCCCCTTTCAAACCTTGTGGCGAGGAGGACACATTTGGGGATGTGAGGGGAAGCCATGTTACTGTGAACAGTTCCTTACACGCATCTGTGATACATCTTTGTCCGTCGGAATTTTCATTCCTTAAAGCAGCGTTTCTCAACCTTTTTTTTTTTTTTTTTTTGCCCCGGCCCCCCTTCTGACCCCGCTTTTCTCCTGTGGCCCCCCGTCCACGTCCCATTGCTGGTGAAAAAGATTGCCACTTACACCCTTGGTTTGTAAATAGAATATATGTTTTTATTTATTTAAAAAAATTAGGGATGCAGTTTACAATACACAATCACATACAAAATTTTACTGTTAATGTAATTTATTAGTCGATTAAGGTGATGCTTGGGACAGTCATTGGTGCATTTTATGGCATCAACAAGACAGTATTTGCAGTATAATACACTTTGCTTTGCTGTGGCCTCCGTGGCACATGTCGTGGCTCCCGTTGCATGTTTTTCACCTGTGGCCCCCTTGAAATATCCTAGCCCGCCCCCTCCCCCAATTGAAAACCACTGCCTTAAAGCCAGCAGTGCCATCTGGCAATTCTGAATGCAACAGTCCGAAGCTTCCCTTCCTCTTTAGATAGCAATGAATGTTACCTCACTTCCTTCACAATGTGGTAAACTACCTCTGGTCATTTTGCTGAGTGGAATCCTAGGCTTCTTCCCGCAAATTCTGTCCTGGGAACTTTAAATCTTCTCATGAACTCTTGGTGCATATAGGTGAACTGCATTCCTTTCAAGGAGAATCTAGCCATTTTCAGGTAATAGGTTAGCTCTGTAATTCCAGAAGTGAAAAATGGAGGGGGAAAAAGGCAAGTGCCCTCACATATGCATACAAGCACATAAATACACACTCACAGAGATATTTGGGGATGTACGCATACACACACACACTCACACACATACAGACCCACAGATAGAGATATTTAGGAATGTATATAGCCTAGCTAACTGGAGACTCCTCTTGAAGAAGACTACAATGCGCTAGGAAACTCCTGCACAACAGCCAGTGAAACTAACAGGAGATGTGCAATAGTCTTGCTCACTTGCACTAAGGTTGCAAAAGAGAATTTCTGGAGGATGCAGTTGGGCAATTTTGCTTGGCGCTCCAATGTTACATTGGGGAAAAGGAAGATCCGGTGTGTGAGATCTCATTGCCTCCAAAGGTGCCCTCAGGCAAGCTGACCACAGCCCCAGATGGTGGATCTAGGAAATACAGCGCTGGCAGTTACTTCTAGGGCAGTTATAAAGATGAGCGAAACATTCCACATTCTTTGTCTACTCAAAGGGAGCAAAAGGTTACAGTATCAAGGGAGATTGGGTTGGATTGGATCCAATCTTAGTTACATTTGATTCCCATTTACCTCAATGTGAAGTCGTGACTAACTTAGGTCTCATGTATTTCTTCAAGACTGAAGTATGGTTCTACTGACATTAGAACCAATGTGTTCAACTTATATGAAATTCCATATTAATCTTACTATCTGCCTTCTCCCATTGGCATTCAACCAAGCATTTCATTCTACAGGAATGCTTTTTCCCTACCCCCCTTCCTAGTTCAAATCTCGCCTGACTGATCTGGCATTCATACTATTTCATTCAAGATGCAGGGAGGTTGTGGTTTGTTGGGGGAAAAGGCAGTCTGCACACATCCAGAAGCAACTCTACTCCTCATCCATCTGCTGGTATGCTGAACATCAGAAACATACTAAATCAGGTCAAAAGTCCACCCAGTAATTTTATATTTCCCAAAGTTCCCAATCAGATCTTTCCAAAAAAAAAACAACAAAACCACCAGTTAGGCATGATGGCCCCCAATTATTTAAAAAAATAAATAAATCAAAACATAGTGAAACACTAACTCTGGACCTAGAGCTTACATATAGCCCCTATATGTCATCACTGATAAACTTATCTTTCATAATGTATTTAATACCCTTTTAAAACAATTACCACATCTTGTGGCAATACATTCTATAAGTCAATTATGCATTGAAGAAGTCCTTTCCTTAGTGAGTGGGGGGTGAGGGGTTGACCAGCCATCGTTTTAGCAATCTTGCCTGCTTGGCCCTTTGTGTATTGAGGACAAAACTAGACTAAAACAAGGAGACTGAGTTCAAATTCTCACTCAACCAGGAAATGCACTGGGAGATGTTAGACCATGCACTGTGTCTCAGCCGAACCAACCTCACAAGGTTGTTATTAGGATAAAACACCAGCAGCAAGAGAATCATAAATGCCAACTTAATCTTGGATTGAAGGGTGTAAGTTGGAATAAAAATGTGAAGAAAATTTAGACAAAACCCAGGGAATTTGTTTTTACAGTATAATGTATGTTGATTTCATTGCACTTTCATTTCCCCTTCCTTACACCCCCACCCCCTCCAGTTGCTCAAGAATAGGCTCAAATAAAGCCAGCAGGAGAAGAAAACCCACTAGATGACTCCAATATAAAGGGAGAAAGAAAGGACTGTGATACTTTAAGATTACAGTTCTATACACTTAACTAACTAGGAGGTCTTTGGAATTCAGTGGATGTATTTTTAAGTAGGCATGGTTTGTGCTGTAAACAATCTTTTATTGATCATGGACTGTGTTAAAATAAACTAGTTAGGATTTTTTTTCAAGACAAAATAGTCCTCTGCTTCCATCTTCACCCCTCTGTTTGGGTTATGGGTAGCTGAATTTCTGAACTTCCAGAACACGTCCTTAGTCTTTGGTGTCATGTAATTCTCAAACTATAGAAAGAAAATCAGGATGTATCTTATTCTTTTTAATATGAAGGAATAAAAATCGTGATACAGAGCATTTGTTCTAACTTCTCAAAACTTGCATATTCTGATAAGGGAGAAAATAGATGCCAACTGTCACTCATCTTCTAATATACCACATCATCAAGACCACACTGAAATGGCAAAAATTAGCTTGCTTTATGAGGCTGGAAGAAAGACTTCAGATCAGGCAGTGATCCCTGAATCACTGAAGGCATAATTGTATTGATGAATTTCCTTGGGAGGGAAAGGAATTAGGGGGCATGGATGTAGAACCCATCAGGTCAAGGTTTCTCAACTGTACATTGCCCAAAACAGCAACCGAATTTCATGCTGATCCTGAGCTTCCTACAGCAGACTGATGCCCCTGGATGTATTGGAACTACAAGCCCAGTTCTGAAATTTCTAATTCCAACACATTTGTGTCACAAGGTCACTGCCATAGAACAAGGAATCCCCCCACCCCTTATTATAAGGTAGACCTCCAGGAGCTCATAGAGCAAACAGGAATGAAACCATCTATGCCCCATATAAACTATAGAAAACAATTGAATCCGTAAAACAGTATTTTCCAACTTTGAGTTGTTTGGATATGTTAAGTTGGCTAGGAAAGATGAGAGTTGACATCTGGAGGACGTGTGTGAGGAAGACTGTTATAAGACTGGAGTGAGGAAAACTGTTGTAAATTTTAAAACTTACCACTTTCCAGGAATCTCAACGATGCTGCATCTACTTTCTGGTGTAAGGTTTAAGCAGTGGCAAGAAACAAGCAGTCTTCTTTTTTTTTTTTTCTACATTCCAGTACTATGGATGGTTTCTCAGTCTCACTTCATTCAAAAGGACTATCAAAAGCTCATGATAACAGTGCGCAAGATTGTATCATTCTGTAAAAAATTGCCAGACTCTCAAAAAACAATTTTGAGAGAAGCCAAGGTTTGGAGATATGCTATAAACAGACTGTAACTGAAAGCAAAGACTGGAAATAGAAAGCAGTAATTAGGGGTGCTCACTATTCTTCATTAACCCATAGAGTCATTCCTGAGAAAGTTTGTCTGACTTTTTTTGCAGATAAACAAAGAAATAGCAAAGATGCTATTGTTGAGCTGGTTGGATAAATTCCCACAGCAACAAAATCTCATAAACCGAAGGCCCTGGCTACAGAAGAGTTTTGTAGTTTCTAAAAGGCCTCTATCCTAATGATCACAATTGGAAGAAATTTTAATTCATTTAATTTTCCTTGTTTAATGCTGCTTTAATCAATTTATATTCCTAGGAACAAGGAAAACATCCATTAATTCAAGGATAGAATACTTCACATGGATTCTGTACTAGAACTCACTAGAAAAGAATCTATGCTATGACATCTGGAAGACTAATATAAATTATTTGGGCTTCAGCTTTTACTGCTAAGAGCCTACATCAGGAGAATGCAGTAGAATAGCTTAAAGATGAATGAAATGAGCATGTTAATACATACAGTGTTATTATTTGAGCTAAATTTCTATATTCTTGGTCTTTTCAAATTGTTTTTTATGAGGTATTTGTAAAGCAGTCTGGGAAGAATATATCCCTACATTGCCAAAATAGGCATGAGTTGTAGCTGGGGAGGGACAACTGTTTTGGCCCTAGAAGGTTAAAATGTCTTAAGGGTCATGAATGAGCCCCAAAGGTTGAGTCCTGCTCTTGCCCTCCCCCCTTAACTTTGCCCCAATACTTTTGCTTGGCCTTTTCAAGTGCTACAAAATCATGAGATTTGGCATGATCACCTAAACATTTGTAAAACAAAAGCATTCCTCAACCACCAGGCTAAAGAAAGACTGGCCCATTGGAATGGAATGGGCAGGCATATTAATGCCTGAGGCTTCCTGTATCATCCACCTTCCTGGATGGGGTGGGGGCTGGCTTGACCCATTGTCTCTAGCAATGGATTGAGCTATCTGCCCTCCATCAACTCTTTGATTGTTTTACCTCCTTCCCCTAATCCACTCCTTGATCAGGCAAGGGCTTGGTCAGGGGAGGGGAAAATGTGGGTGGGGAAGGGATCACAGCTCTTGAACTTGATTGGAGGAGGAAAGCCAATGGAGGGAAGTTATGAGCCAATGGCACCCCAGAAGTCCCAGGCTTTATAAAGCGCAGCGCACTGGGTGGACAGCACAGGATCCCAGAGGAGAGAGATCACTGCTGGGGTCGCGGCGGCTGTTAAGCGTGAGCGGAGAAGCGGGCTCTGGGGGGCGCTGCCTTGGAAGACTCTTCCAATTGGAAAGGGTAGGCTGGATCTGGGGGGGGCACGCGGGAGATTTAAATTCCTGGGATTCTTAAAAGAGTTCTGGCGGTGGGGCGGGAGGGGTGGGAGATTTGCAGGGGCAGCCCGACAGAGCTGCTAGGCTTGTTATCTCTGATCTCCCAAAGCACGTGAGACCTTCCAGGTTACCTATCTTTTGACCTTCCAAAACTATTTATGGGACCGGGTGGAGGGGAGGCGAGCTGGAAGCGGAAATTGGTACCCTGTAGAGTTTTTTGGTGAGTGGGAGGAGAGTCGGGCCCATGGAGATGACACTTTCTTTTTCTCTTTCCAGCCCCGACAACTCATCCTCAACACCCCGTCAACGTAGCTGCCGCCCGCGCTTGGATGTTGACAAGACAAAACGGCAGACGCCCGATTGCTCCAAATGGTGGGTTTCTCGACGGCAGGAGGGATGCGAAGGTGATACGCGGGCCATTGGGGGAGGGGGGATCTGGGAAAGGGGAAAGCTGTGAAGGAGCCCCTCTGGAGTTGGGTTGGGGACCACGTGGCTGGAGTGGTCAAAGATGAGCTTTGAGGTCTTTGTGGGGCGGGGGAAGTGTCTTGGATCGGTGCTGCAGGGGCGGGAGGGTTTTTTGGGGGGCGGCGGCCGGGCATCCAGGGGAACCTGCGGATCTGCGACTAAAGGCATTCCAGGCGGATGAGGGCGCGGCGCGGTGCGGTCCTGCGCATTTGAAACGCTGCTTTCCGCTGCCTCGACGCCACCAATATAGTGGCACTGCCTTGTAATCTTAAGAACCTGAGAAAGTGCTTCCTTGTATTGGCGACGTCTTGGTCAGATTGTCTCCACTGCGGGCCGGTGCGTGTGTGAGAGACCGGTCTTCGCCATAGTGCAGGAAAGGGCCTTTCCGACGATGATTTAGAACTTTAAACTTTCCCCTTATCTAACCAGGTACCCTGAGTCGTCCGCCGTCCATTAACCATACAGGCACTAGGTAGCGCGGCCCGTTTCGGTGTAGCGCCCCAAGTGGTAGCAAACGGCGGCCTTACGCAACTTTTTTTAAGAGGGCCAAGTCGCGCGTACTTATCCGCATCCATATTTACCGGCGGCGGACGCGCACGTGTTTCGTCTTAAACCGTCCCGTGTAGGCGCTCCTTTTGAGTCGATGGTAGGACCGTGTTTGTTTGGGGCATCCCGAGACTTTCTGCCGCCGCGCCGCCATTGGGCCAACAAACTAACCTGGGCTGAGCGGTGAGCTCAACCACGGACCGACCGGCTGTTTGCACGGAATCTCAACTCCCAAACAGGCGGCCTGTGGGGAAGCGCCGCGCCCAGTATCGCTTTGAATCCTCGCTTTATTCAGTAGGTAGTTTCGTAGACTTCTTCCTTTCAGGAGGTGAATATAGAGGTTGCCATTTTCCAAGTCCAGAAAATCTTGACCAAAAGCGGCCTCCTGAAGCCCACGCAGACAGTGGCACTTTCTTGTAGTAATAAATTCAATTAAGTGCTATATTGTTTGTGTGGGATTTGGGCCTGGCGGAGCAACAAGTCTTTGAGCCTCCTAACTTTTTTACACATTGCAGGAAGAGTGGTTTTGAGTTGTTGAGGGAGCTGTGTAGAAAAGCCTGCGTTTTCTTGCCTTGCTTCCCTTAACTCTAAAAGGGAAGGGTGTATTTAATCTGCGTTACGCTCTAATCGTGCTTTCCTCCATTTTTCTGTCTGCAGAACTCGGGCCAAGAGTCTACCCTACAAGAGTCTAAATGATCCAGTGGAGCTTCATCTCTCACTGACTGAGCCTTGCCCAGACATGGGCATTTTTCTTTTTTCTAATCTGGAAAGTGCTTCATTGTTTGGGTGAGGCTCTGGTTCAGGTTCCCTCCAAATTGGACTATGCTTAATTTTTTTCCAGTGTCATCTTTTTGCGACTTGTGAGGTGTCCACAGTTCCTGGAGGCAACTTCACCAGGAGTGCTTCTGTGTCATAACGTGCTCCTAAGTGCTCCGTGATGAAGTGGTTTCTGGGTGGCTCAGACATCCATTTTGGGCATATCTTGCTGCACAACCTTCCTAGGTGGGCACTGCTCAAACTTTAGCACTTTCCTGTTCAGCCACTTAGGGTAAGTGCTACACTGTTTGGGTAGCTCCCAGCCAGGCTTTCCAAGTGGGCAAGATCTCAACTCCAGTAAAACCTCCCTTTCTTTTTTTGCACATTTTTATCTATGGACTTTTAAAGAATAGTTTTTAAACCAAACTTGTATATGTATGTTAGCTTCTGACTGATAGCAGCAGATTATCAATAGTGTATGGGCTTGAATTGCATGTAAAATAGTAAAAATGTAACTTAAATCTGGAGTCAACTTTCAATATTAGTACTGTTGCAAGCTATAAATAAAATGATATATTGCAATAATGTGTTTCTTGTATGATTTGGAAAGCAAGGTTGCTCATCACTTTAGCAAGTGGAACAGTGAAGGATCCTTAATTGTTTTTAAGACTCTTTAATATGCTGCTTGCCTTCAATTTAAAGGCACTAGGGATGCACTCAGGTTTCATTTGATAATGGCAACATGGCCTTATGATTTTGCCCTGTATTAAATTCTAATTTACAAAAGCGCATTCCATAATTAGCTTTCTAAGGTGCCACTACCCAATTCTGGCAGGAAAAGGTTCATACCAATTTTTCCATCTGGGCTATACTTGTAGGATCAACATGGATATGTCATGTTTTGTGTAATCCTTTTGGGCAAGGAGCAAGTAAATCCAGGCAATTTGGGGCATTCACTTTGAAATGCCTAGCCTGCTTTTTTCAGGCTAGCTTCCAGGGACTTTTTAAACTTTTCTTTGGTACCTCTGGTTGGGGTTGGGGGGACTCTTCCAACTGTGGACTCTTGGGGGGTTCTCTTGGTTGGTTACCCATCTTCCAACTGCTTTATAATACATCTGGCAATACAGTGAGTCAGTTTTTTCCAATAAGTCTTAGCCCATTAAGCAACCCCTGCCTGCTTGGGATTCGAATTGAGGGATCATCTGGAAATCCCAAGGCAGTAGGCTAGGGTGGGACGTTTTAAACAGTCAGACTGCAAATCATTGAATAGCATGACTGTATTTGCTTTATAATCTCAAAACTCTAGGTATGCATTATAACTCCCCAGGCCATGTTCCCTGGGGAGAGACCTGTAGAGGTCTGCACATTAGGGAAGAGTGGACTAGCTAGCTCAATACTAACAAGGTCTTTGTACTGAGTTTAAAATTCAAAGGAAAACCTTCACATGTGCACGTGCAAGGTTATATGAAGCATAATCTGGATAAATTTCAGGAGAGAAATATTGTGGGACAAAATGGCATACTGGGTTTAACCTTTATCTTTGGCAACCTATAACTCCTAGCCAACACAATTTATGATAGAGGATTTAATGCATATGGTGGGCTTCAGATTTGCCATTTGTGGAGATGGATCACTGCCTTAGATAGTCATGTACAGGGGTTAGGCAAATTAATTGGAGGTGATTTAACACAGGCCATTAGAACCACAATACTAAATAGTTTATAGAGACAATTTATGAATGCTAATTGATGGAGGGTGAAACAAGGCCTTGAAAGCAAAATTCTGACCTGGATGGATCATAATTGCTCAGATGCCACTCGAGTAGGTTTTCAAACCTCTACTTGCAACACTTTCCATACTGACTTGCTTCATGATGAGATTACACATGTTCATGCATGGAACTCCCTACACATAGCTTGGGTTTCCAGGGCATACGCTAACCTCCCGTTCACCACTGGCCCATCCTGATATCTCTCGGCACCTTTAATTTCTTGCAGGAGATAACCATGGCTACCCCTCTAGAAATTTATAATGCACTTTCTTGGGAGAAGGCTAGTCATATTAAGTTTGGCGATTTTCATAGTTTGAAAACGAACATTACAAATCTCAGCCCAAATTTACATGAGTTTTTAATAGATGTCATTTCAATCATGTCTGAATAAGCTTTTTTTATACCACAAGATCTGTTTCTCAGTCCAAGCAACAATCACTCTTCTTGTAAGGGACAGTCCAGAGTTTTTTAAAAAATGTATCCAAGTAGGGTGGCTTGGCTTCAGGAAGGCAACAGTCCCAGGGCTCTTAAAGCATTTTCATGGCCTTCAGTACCTTCTTTTTTTCCCTTGGTTTCTCTGTCTCATAGATTGCATCCTTTCAACCAGACAGACAATTTTAGACCTTCACAATTTTCTCTCCAACCCATCCTGAGAGTGAAGGAGAGAGGAGAATCTTATTAGCAAATCCAACCTAAGTAAGTAATACACATGGAAAGAGTACAGTTACCTTTGTATAATCTCTAAAAACAAGAACAGTGCAGTGGCAGAGCTAAACAAATGGCTTCTTGGAGAATACTTAGTTGCTCAACCCAAGAAATGCAAGGTGGGCGAGTCTTTCAGTCTGCAGCTTCACAATTATTGCTGGGCCAGGCACCAGGAACTGCACATGCATTCACGCTTAAGCATGCAGTCACACACGCCATACATGTAGCACTCTCTCATGCCAGATACCCCCTCAATCTAGCAGGAAGACTGGGAAGAACAAGGAAGCAGTGAATCTTCCATTCACCAGCAACTTGCTTACAGATTCCTGGATTCCCATGGTGAGAAACAAGCAGGTTTGCTGGGAGGAAGACTAATGTTAACCATGACAGGTAGTACTCATTTAGTGACTACAATTGGGACCGGTGAAGCAGTTGCGACCGTGCTTATGATCTTACTTCAGCTTACCTTTGCTTTACAGACCTGCAAATAAATGCAAGGATTGGTTGCAAAGTTACTTTTTCATCACTGTTGTAACTGAACAGTCCCTAAACCAGCCAATTGCTAAACGAGGACTATCTGTATACTGATTGTGAGAATGTGATTAGCTTGGGAATGTATAATGGAAATGTCAAGCTAGAAACGCTGAGGTTGTCTGCCCCAGAAATAAAACTCTTCTGACAGGTTAGATGAAAGGACACATTTAGTTACCAGAACTAACCTCGAACACACTGGTGTTTGAGGTGAGAAATCCAAATGGCATGGAATACTACTACAAATAGGGAACAATATACCAGAACATAATCATTGGGCTGTGATCTAATATATTGCTACCAATATATTTTAACTTGAGAAATGCAACACTGGGATTCTAGATACGAGTTTTCTTTCGCAGATGAGCTTCGGGGATTGGAAGAAGGGTGGGTGGAGTGTTCAGTGTGTGGAACAGAGTGACAGTGTTGCCCTGGATTGTCAACCAACTGCCTTTTGAGTATTCCATTCACAATTCAGAGGGAATTGCTCATCTCTGCCAACATTCATGTCGCTATTGCCCTGCCCCACACATTGAGGAAATTCTTATAATGTGCATCCGAATTGCCTGGAACTCTATACAATGGAAGAGAGGTTTTGTTAGGGAAAAGAAACTCCTTGGCAGACAGCTTTCCATGCCCAGTGAAATATGATGGGGCTAGTCAGCAGTGCCCCATTTCCGTGCTTTGTGTGGTTGTAATTGTGTCAGTTAAATGCTCCAACATAGGGCTAGTCCAGGCTTTGAATTCCTACTTTGCTATGTAACATGCCTGGTATTCATAGCTCCATTTTGTGTATCTCATAGGGTGGTTATGGTAGTTGGGGAGATACAACAAGAGGGGAATCATGCTTACCATTCCAGTCTCTTTGGAGGAATAAAATAAAATGGATAAATAACCCATGGGATAATAAGTAATTAACAACATCCAAAGCGTTATCAAAGTGTTGGAATGTAAACTCTGTGAATCCTACACACTTTCAGAATAGCCACTAGATGGCAGCACATATGAAAGCCACTGTATGGATACTGATATAGTCATGTGATTACTAATTAATTAACATTCAGTAAATCCCCAAAGGAAGAAGCTTTTCAAATAGAATAGGAGAAGATCATACCCATCATATGTCACCTGCAGCATTTTTGCAATTGATATGAAAGGTGAAACTGTTGCATCAAATTACATGGTTTGAATCTTGCAGATAGGGCGTAGGACATTCTGTTCATCAACTACTGGGTTGGAGCTCTTAAAACAATAGTAGAGGGGGCTGCCATATCTAGCCTGCAAAAAATCCATACAACCACTAGATGGCAGCCAAGAGACAGGGAAAATTCCATTCTCTCTCTCTCTCTCTCTCTCTCTCTCTCTCATACAGATAACCCTACAGGTAAGCAATTTATAGATTATAGATGTTTTCTAGCTAAAGTGTTAGTACTGTTACCAGTACCGAGAACTAGTAAGACTGTTAATACATTTATTTAATCAAATGGATGGAAGATTAATTAAGATTGCTGAGATAACTTTGAAAAGACGGCAGGGAAAAAAAATCCAGTGATTTTAAGCAATTATTGTGTTCTGTTTTCATTAGCATGAAATTCCAAGGCTGTTATTCAGAAATATATTCAGTTAACAAGGGATTTTCATTTTGATATTTTCAGACTCTTCTTTTAAAAAAATTGTCCTCTGCTTCAAGTTACTGCATGGTGTTATTTTAGTAAAATATACATACAGTTCATTTTCTTTCTGTTGGATTATGCTTTTGGTATTTTCACTTATTCCTTGGTTACTATCCAGGAAAAAGGTAAGCTTCATTAATTAATGTTCAGTATAGCCTTCTCCAACCCATTACCCTCCAGATGTGTTTGATTTTGACTCCCAAGTCTAGACAACATGGACTGGACTATCTGAAAGGCACTGAGTTGGAGAAGACTGGTCCAGAAGATGGAAGTAGCAACAGAGATTGGATATCAGGACTGTGCTCTGTTGAAAAAATCCTCTATAAGACAATAGCCAATAGGTTGTATGCTCCTATTTTGTTTTTGTTGTGCTTTGTTTTAAGTTCAGACTTCAACCCTCTGCCCCAAACAACCCGCATGGCCACCAATGGCTTTTCTAAGAAACAGAACAAAAATCATGATGTCTATGCCCTGCCCAATGTCTACGGTGCACACGTGTGTGGCAGCACAGCAGCCATCACACACCCACTTGAGGCTCCGTCTCCCACTCACCGTCAGAGATGACGCACTAAGGAAGTGTGTCTTTGCAAATGGGTAAGCAAAGGGAGAGAAGAAGTGGGGAGAAAGGGAGAAGCTTCTCCTCCAGGAGCTAGGCTGAAGCCTGGGCATCTTCTGCTGGACTCCAGGCTGAAGAAGGAATGGACCAGTGGGAAAGACAATTAAAGCGAAGGCGAACGTTAAGGAGAGAGGAGGGGACGGGAGGCTTCACACCTGCAAGCTAGGCTAAAGCTAATGTTGCAACAAGTGTGTGATTGTTGATCCCTCCAAGATGTTAAAGCACATAGTTCAAAGATCGCGATGATCTTAAGAAACTAAAACTGCAGGAAATTTTAAATGATCACAACTAAATAATTGAAACTAAGACTAAAGTACTAAGGAAGCCGGTAGCACATCAGCTAAGTAAAACGTTTTCTTACACTGAAGATGGAGGTATGGTATAACTGTGATGTGCAGAAGCCAAAGTTAGTTGTGATTTTGCTGATAGAGAGTCATGGAATTCATGGAAGGCTGAGTACCTAAGGAGACATCTCAGTCAAAAAGTCCTTCTGGAGGGAGTGTGCAAGTTATGAAGAATTCAGCAAGGCAGTAGAATAAAACATTTAGTAATTGAATCAAATACTAATAGAAAGCCTAAATTAGAGTTTAGGGAGCAGCCACAAAGTCAAGGGGAATTGTACATTGATTGATAATGTACAGCTTGCCATTTCCATGAACACTTCAGTGCTCTCTTCAAAATATTCATGATCACATGGCAAATTATACTACACTTCCAAAAAGATGGGGCAGCAAAAATTATGCTTTTGAATTTTTTGAATGTATTAACCGTGCTGTTTTCCAAAATGTGATGAATGATATTGAATGCCTCTTATCACACATTAATTGTGGATGAAAGTAACAACATTTCAATTAGTAAAATGTTGATTTTATATATCACATTTTGCTCCTCTAATACTGTTACAAACAGTACTGTATATGCTGGAATGATGCAGCTGATAGCATGTAATAGTAAGTCAATTTTCATAGTGATTAAACAATTTTTTTTTTTTTTTTGTCCCTTCGAGTCAGTGTTGACTCCTGGCGACTGTCTGGACTAGTCCCTGCAGTTTGCTTGGCAAGGTTTTTTGGAAGTGGTTTGCCCTTGCCTCCTTCCTAGAGCTGAGAGTGACTAGCCCAAGGTCACCCAGCTGGCTTTGTGCCTAAGGCAGGACTAGGACTCACAGTCTCCCAGGTTCTAGCCTGGTGCCTTAACCACTGCACCACACTGGCTCTTTAAACAATTCTATACTGATAACCAATTGAATCTGCAAAAGATGCTAATGTTTACCTCACATGGTGCTACAGTCATATTGGAAAAATACAGAGGTGTCACAGCGTTACTGAAGAAGGAAATTCCACATCTCACAGAACAACATTTGCATAGCTCACTGGACAGTTCTAGGCATCAAAGATGCATGGAAAAATGTGTCTTTGGTGAAAGATATAGAAATACTTGTTTGCATAGCATATATGATATTCAACGTGACATCAGTAAAGAAATAGCAATTTGGGGAAATGGTCCCCACTGCAGAATATGAGGTAGTCTCATGCAGATCATTAAATGAGAAATTTTCCAATCAAAGGATTAGTTTCTAAAGCTCTAGTGCAGTATTTCTCAAAGGAGGTTGAGAATGGAATGGCCAGGTACTGCAGAACCCATAACACTACATTTCTACTGCAGTTGAAAATAATGTTTTGGTTGAATTAGCCAAAATATGCTGTGCTTTTCAATGGAGCTGTATTATGCCAGTTGAGGCTTTGGAGTTTGCTAAGGCCAAGATAAAAACTCTGAAAGCACTCTTTACTTTAGCCCCGAAGTGAAAACAATTATTACCAGCATCGGAATAATGATTCTGTTCTGTGATTTGTCAAGTGAGCGTGTAACCATCTGGATGGCAAACTGAAAGAGTGTGTTGCATTTGAAATACAAACATTACAAGAACAAGGTTACATTTTTGGTAATGAAGACACTCAAGAGTCTGGTGTGTAAGCATGCAAAGATTCTGAACTTGTCATCTGTGAGTCAGACTCATAATCAAATTTCTGCAGATGAAAAAGACTTATCAGAAGTGAAAATACATATAGTGAAAAAGTTAGTGACTGCAGAGCACAGCAAATTTAAGTTTGTTGTACTGGAAAAGATGAAAATGGGCACACTGAGAGCATTGGTTAATATTGTGACCTATACCATGAAGGATGTGCAGTTCACATTTCTTTTCCAATTACTAGATGCAGGTGCCCCATTTTAGGCATTCAGTACAGATGCTGAGTGAGGTTTCAGTTTAAGGTACCATCGTAAGACGAAGTCTCATAATAAATGGGAGGTTTTTCATTTAGAAATGCCAATATATATGTGAAATCCTATCTAGCTGACGGATTCAAAATTGACCTTGACTTTGTTTAGTCCTTCTGGAAAAGTGACAAGAACTGAGAAGAACCAACAGTTGCTCATACTAATAATAAAAATAATGAATCAGGGATGAAATGGATTCAGAAATAATATTAAATTCAAGCGTTCCTATTTAAGTTACTTTTTAACATTGTTTTGATATGTATATGTATATTTTATGTACAATTGTGTTTTCAGTTGAATAAAAACATTAACTTCTCATTTAAAACAAATAATGTTGGGATATATGTGAAGTATGTTGTGTACTTTGTCTCCAGGCCCAGGATTGCCCAGGCCAACCCAACTGCTGCTTAGAAGACATCATGATTTGTGCATCTGG
The DNA here is from genome assembly GCA_030867105.1 of Liasis olivaceus. Taxonomy (NCBI): domain Eukaryota; kingdom Metazoa; phylum Chordata; class Lepidosauria; order Squamata; family Pythonidae; genus Liasis; species Liasis olivaceus. The sequence continues at coordinate 143,043,796 of CM061348.1, forward strand.
TTGCCTGTCTTAGAGGGATCATTGCCCCTGCCCCAAAAGATTTCTTTACCAGGATCCCAGGCCTCTGGGTCCTTGTGCAATCCGCATGGCACAGACGATATCATCGTTGATATTACTAGTCAGCAGATCTGTAATAACAGAGAAGACGGTATAAGGTGCCGAATTGTAGACTCCTGTTCCTCCAGAAGTGGCCCATGAACTACAGAGTTCCTAGTGAGCTTCCTCAACCCCCTGCTTAGGACACTGTTTAGCAGGCCTTCTAGCTTGGTCTGAAGTTCAGCACATCTCACCCTTATAGCAGCTCCCCAACTCTGTGCCAGAGAATGCCAGCATGCAATTAAAATGTGTATGCAAAGCTTGCTTGTATGTTCTCTGTATAATCAACTGGTGTTGCTTCTATCCAAGCATCTTCTAATAATGGGAGATCATTCCATTAGGTCTTTTCATGTAGCATACTTGAGCCATTCGGTCTGCCCACTGGCAGGTGTACACAGGTCAGTGACTTCATAACAGAAAACAAGGGCAGAATTCCCCACTGGGTGGTAATTCTTACACTTAATATTAAAAATGAGGGCTGAGCTAGATGGCACAATCCTGCCTTGTAGTGACCTTTTCTTACATGGCCACAGGGCAGCACAGTTTAATGTCACAGTATAGAACTGAAGCCAACCCACTTTAGAGCTCACCACTGCAATGCATTTGGCAGACGTTTGGTTTATAGTGTTTGTAATCTTCACACCAAATGCGGCTGTTAATCTGAAAGATGCCATTACTGGTGCTGCCATCGGCTTCATGGTCCACAACCGCTGTGTCAAAGTGGCTCTCATAGAAGGCTAAGCAGACCCCTGTACAGAAGAAAAACAGCACAGGGACTTTCTTTCCAAGTTAACACAAATTTTTCTGTAGGAAAAGCTTGATGTTGGCACTTGGAAGAGGCATACTAATTCATTAAGCACCTCTGAATATAGATCTTTGCTTATTATAATTTGTTTTGGTTCAACTACTCATGGGGATAAGTAAGTCACCAGCTGTTCTTAGACCAGCGTTTCTCAACCTTGGCAACTTGAAGACGCGTGGACTTCAACTCCCAGAATTCCCCCAGCCATTCTGGGAGTTGAAGCCCACACATCTTCAAGTTGCCAAGGTTGAGAAACACTGTCTTAGACTATGACTTCCATCATCTTATTCATTGCCCATGCTGGCTGGGGCTGATGAAATCCCAATACAGTATCTGAAGGGTGACATAAGAGTCTGTTTGTTATCCTTTGGAAGATTAAGGTTGACTAGTTTGGACTGTGATTTTTTTCTGCTCACATACAACTGTGGAAATGTATCAGTCTAACAGACAGAATGACATTTCTAAGTAACAGGTTCAGCTCTGTACACAAGGATAGCCCTCACCTAGAGGTGGGAAAATGGAGAGGAAAGGATGAAGGACTCACAGTCAGCCAGACTGTACCCACGATATCCCTCCAAGCCAGCTTTCTTCAACACCTGGGCCAATTCACAGCGTCCAAAGATCTTTCCCCCAACACTAAATGAAAGGCATGTAAGGAGAGACAGAAGCAAAAGATCCTTCATCCCTAAAAAAACATTGAGTGGAAGAAACACGATCCCAAGTGAAGGGCAGGTAAAGTAAAGGCAGGAGGTTCCAAGATGGCCTATGGGGAAAGAAAAATGCATTATGGACCTTCACAGGTTAGAGAGTCAAGCAGCCAGGCCATTTTTTTTTTCCTTTCCCTTGCTTTATGCCTAACTACTGTGACTGTCAGCTGTGGGCCAACTTCGCAAAGTACATGTTTTATTCTGATGCCTCAGTGCTTGCCTTCAAAGGAAATCATCTGGCAATCAATCCTTTCAATGTGACAGACAGCAAACATCTAGGTTCAAGCTGCAATTTGACTCTTTCCACCTTTTTATTTCATTCATTTATTTATTTTTAGAAAATGCAATTGGCTGTAGAACACTTGCAGTTTTCCGTACAATCATTCATTCTATAGGACTGCATACTCCTAAGATCTTGCAGACCTAATCTTGGCCTGAATTCAAAGAGCATTGTCATTCTACCCATACTTGCTCACCCATGGTATGTGAAGGACATCAAACATGGTCAAGATTTCTGGCAACCCAAAATCTTGGTGAATAGCATTTTATTTCTCCAGTTCACAGATGGAAATCTATTCCCCTCTCCCCTGCACCAGAGAAGGACCCTTGGGGACATCCCCCGCCCCAATATTTTGCCAAACTGCAATTCTTAGCATCTTTCATTAGACCATATTAGTTGGGACTGTTAGGAGTTGCAGTTCAGCTACATCTACAGGTCACAGGTTTCCTACCCAATATTAGTCCTATTTCCCATTTATTCAAAAGAAATGTAGCTCCAGCCCTGGTGTCCAGTGGTGCAGAGGTCACTGCTGGCCCTAATTGCCCTTATGGGGGTCCTCTTTAGCTAGCTGCACATATTATTTCAGTTGCAATCTGCACAACTAACATTTCTCTTCTTCCCTGCCCAAAGTTCCTCTATACAATTGCTTCTATGTTCCTGTTAACTTAGAGCAGTGTTTCTCAAGCTTAGCAACTTTAAGCTGGGTAGACCTCAGCTCCCAGAATTCCCCAGCGAGCATGCTGGGGAATTCTGGGAGCTGAAGTCCACACATCTTAAAGTTGCTGAGGTTGAGAAACACCGCCTTAGAGCAAAAAAGTCTGTGCTGGAAGGGAGGGAGGGAGAGAGGCTGAGATCAAATACAGGTTCTTATTTAAAACGACTTCAGTTCATTATATCATATTGTTTCCTGACTACTGAATAATAGGCGTTTGTTTCTGCTGCCCTGATGCATTTACAGCAATGATTACTTTTCTGTTGTAGCCTTTAACATAAACATACTAAAATGAACAATTACAAACATGTATGAGTTTGAACAAGTAAAAAAACCCCTAAATATAAAATGTTTTAAAAATAAGGAAAAGACATATCACAATGTACTTTATCAGTGAACACTAGCATCCTGTGATAGCTGCTATTTTAATTCCCTGCCACTCTCTGACTGATTATTGGGGGTCCCTCAGACTGTAACTCAGGCTAAAGACCACAAAATGAAGAGGGATCTATGTCAGGCCCATCTTAGCCGTGTATTGCTCAATTAATCCCCCCAGTTGGCAGCTGTGACACCATCTCCAAATCATTAAAAGGCAAATAAAAGTACAACTGCCTAAAATCTCCCACTCTTTCGATTCTGCCCCAGCCACCGTCACTCCAGAGTGCTGTCAGATGAAACTCGCCTCCAATTTCTCACCCAAAAAGGAAAACGAATTCCTCCCCCAAATGTTCCTCACCTTTCAGAAGTTTGGGAAACAGTATACCACAGTGAAATTTTCTTAGAGAGTTGGGGACACACCCCTACCGTTCCAGCACCTTAAACTCATGCAAAAGGCCTAGGCTCTACTTCTCTTGCAGAAAAACTACAATTTAGGCATCTAGCTTCATGCACCGCTTCCCCTCTGTCTATCTCAGAAAACCACATGGCCATCCCAGAGCAGCAGATAAGGGTTTGTCTCAAGAATTCACACCCAACCTGGGACTTGTACCACCCTCCTGGAGACCCACTTACTGAACAATCACTGAATAAGTTAGAAGAGCACTCCGATTCCCTCTGGGATTGGAGGCAGAGGATTCCAGGTTACAGGTGCTTTTAGAACCCAACCAGGCTTCTGTGACATCGCACCGTGTTGACTTCTAGAATGTTCCCTTACTTCTGCCCTGGCCTCTTGCTGAGATTCACGCCCTCTGACAGCCTTTCCTCACTAGGGATGCTCAGCTAGGGCATTAGACACAACCATTGATATCATGACACCTCATGCTGACATTTTGCGCTGTCCTTTGTGTTTTGCAGTGCAGAAAAGAACAGGATGCGTCTGCCTAAACTTTGGCCGGCAAGGCCAGTGTCACTGAGACAGGGGATACAATAAGGATTGCAAAGTCATTGGGTGACCCCGTAGCACTGTATTGCTGAACGCTGTATGGTCCCAGGTCTGCACATCCCAATATGGTACTCCTTCTGAGCTCCCTCTCTATGTGCAATAGAGGCAAGCGTTCTCTAAAAAAAGAGATTTGCTTCCATATATTCCATTTGAATAAATATCTTGTGGTTTGAGTATGGTACGAATAAATAACAAAGAATCCACCTCTCCCCCAAAGCATGTCTAGACCTAGTTTTCTTCATTTGGTGGATCTGTTGCTTTTCTCTAATTAATATGTTCCTTGCTCTCTGATATTTGTCTTCCCTTTGACATATCTAACACAACTGAGTTCAGCATATCAGCATCTAAAGCAAGGGATTATTAGAATTTACTGGAGGTTTCCAGCAAGCATTCATTAAGTTGCATGTATCTCTTAGCTGGTATCAGGGCTGGAACTTTGACACCACTTCACAGAGACCCTCACAAAATGGCTGCCATGAGGTCTGTTTGCAAAATGGCTGCCATGGTTGGCATGTCCAGCCACAAAAATGTACCTTTTTACTAGAGGAAACACTGGGGGCGGGGAGGTAGACTGCTGTTTTCCATCAATCTAGCACCTCGGAATTCTCTCCACTAACCCAACGTACCTTGATCTCTTGGGCGAGGACAGGTGGGTATACTTCAAAAAAAAATCAGAATGCTAAAAACTCACAGTTTTTATAAGAATGTCTAAAGGGCCCGTGACCAACCCAGAGCTGTTCTTTTAATTAAAGCTGATGCTAGCAAAGGCACTTCTCTTAGCAGCATGCCAGGTTCTCATCTAATTTCTTTAAAGCATCAGATCAAGATGAAGAAACTGGGTGACAAAGGCAAATCTTCATTCTACAGGGTCTGATTATAATTGTTTTATAAAAGGTCTTTGTCAGTCAGCTCACAGGCTATGTGGAAATTTTAATATCATCTGTTATGATGATAAATTGGTAAACTTATTAAAACCTTCATAAAAGAAAAAAAGAAAAGAAAGTAAATCTAATTCCAGTAAGTAAAAGAATTTTCAAATAATTCGAATGAAACGGGACAGGAACCATGGGTCCAATAATCCTGAATGCCAAGAGACGTATCCATAGGCAAATAGGTCCAAGGGGATTACACTGCTACCATTGGTCTAGGCACACCATATTCCATATTACTTCCGACTTATAGTGGTCAAATAGTAATTGTCTTTTTTGAAACTGTACACTCCCACCCCCAGTCTTTTGTCTGAGGTATTAACCATGCTGAGCATATACCTATAAGGGCTCAAGAAGAAGAATTTGCACTAAGTGAAGACACCCAGAATTTGGCACGAGTCAAAAAGTATGTGTGGTGATACTTGAATTGTACTTGAAAGTATAATTCAAAATTCAGAAACAGAAACTCCTATCAAATTGACAATTGCATTTTTTCAAAGTTACCCTCAGAATTAAAGTAACTCATACAATTTACAAATATTTTCCCGGTATGTGTATAGGAACTCCATTCAAAACATAAAGTATCCTGGGAATAAGAACATTTATCCATCCCCTCTATCAATGTCCAAATAAACCTTTTTATTCAGTGTAATTATTTGAGAGATGTAGCTTGGGATAAGAATACCTAAATAATTGATAAAATCAGTACCTGTGTGAAAATAGTAATCACTTAATATAGGAATAAAGAAGTCTTTACCTATAAACATTGGTTCCAATTTACAACCAGTTAACAGAGTACCTTGCAATTTGGGCAAAGGTGTTTATTAGATGCCAGAATCAAAATATGGAGTTCAGAGATAATAAAATATCATCAGCATATAATACTAGTGTATATTCTAAGGAATTATACAAATACCCATAGATATGATAATCTTGTCTAATAGTACAAACTAAGGATTCTAAACAAATACCAAAGATGAAGAGGGAAAGTGGGCAATCTTATCTGAAAAAGTAGGTGAAAAAATACCACCTTCTCTTGGATTTGGAGCCACATAGAGAATCTGGACCTATTTTATAAATTCTTTCGGAAATCCACATATGACTAAGATCGATGACATAGCTCGGCAATTAACACACATAACAAATAATCTTTACCAGGTTTTGGTATACATGCTTTATTAAAAGAAGAAGATAAAATTCCATTCTTAAAGATCTGATTATATAATTGATAGAATTTAGGAGCAAGAATATCAATAAATGTTTCATACCATTCCACAGGAAAGCTATCCAGTCCTGATGCTTTACCATTACATATATTCAAAATGTTTTTGATCTCATCCACAACCAAAGGGACAAGGAATTGTTGTTTTGAGGAATCCAACTGTGAAAGGTCAATTTTAGCTATAAATTCCTCTATATCTTCATCAGATTTCAGGTTTACTATATAAATCTGAGTAAAATTTTAAAATTGAAAATTGAATGGCTATACCTTGTCATCTTCATCATTACTGACTGTAACAATTCTTCTATCTTTTTTTTTTTTTTAACTTCAGATGTTCATCAAGATCCTGCCAGGTCTTTCACCATTTTCCTGATATTTTTGACATAAACATGTTAACACAAATTCAGTTTACTGTGATGAGATATTATTCAACTCACACTTTGTTGTATTTCCCTGCATAGCCTGTTAGTGGGACACCTGGCCGTCAACGTCCAAAGAGTTTTCAAGACTAAATAAATAAATAAATGATACAGAATAGTATAACGCATACAATTATACTAAGTAATAAAATGGCAAACAAAACCAAAAACTTATACAACTCATCCATTGGGGACTCTGCTCAACCTGACTGCAAAGCCTGGGGGAAGAACCAGGTCTTAAATGCCTTCTTATATCCTGTAGGGTTGGGGTCAACCATATATCCAAGGAAAGATCTTCTAAAGGTCACATGCAATAATATGATGCATATAAGCCTTATAAAGTCTCTTATTCAAAAATTAAGGAACATCCTGCATTATTCAAAATATTCTAATGTCTCAGAACTCATCTGCTTTATAAATTCATTGTCATTCAGCAGAGAGACATTGAAATACCAGTTTCTAGATGGTTAAGTAAATTCTTGTAATTTAAGCTAATTGGGCTGTGATCTGACATATATAAGAGATGTCAATCATACACATTTAAATTTGCTCAAGTAATATTGAAGAAACAAAAAAAACAACAAATCTAAAAGAAATTGGATACACTACTGAGCAAAAACTGTATTCATGTTGTTTAGGATATAACAAGTACCAGGCATCAATCAATTTTAATTCATCTATGTATCATCTAATTGCATCATCCCACTAATGATTGTCTTTTATGGTGGGTGTATTCCTATCTAAGTCAGGGTCTAAAGTCTTGTTAAAATCTCCCACTATGAAAATATAGTCATAACAAATATAGTTTAAATAATGAAAACATTCATGGAACATGGCAAGGGAGTCTAAGTTAGGACCATAAATATTGGTCATAGACATACTTATATCAAAGAGGTTACCAACAAAATGTTTAAAAATTCCATTTGTATCAGTTATAACTTGTTGAACAAGTAGAGAGAATTTTTTATGAATTAGCATGGCCACCCCCTTCGCTCTGATTGAAGCATTAGTCAAAAATACTTGTCCAATCCAGTCTTTAATCAAAGAATTTTTAGCTTCTTCTATTAGATGTGTCTCCTGTTTTTTTTAAAAAAAGCAACATCAGCCTTTAAAGAATTGAGATGGATGAAACCTGTAATTTGTTTCCTAGATTCTCTCAACCCTTTTACATTAAGATTAACTAAATTCAGTTAAGAGTACTCTATTAGCCCATAAATATATATTGCTCAATTGTCAATCTTTTATAAGACCTGAAATATAATATAAAGTATATCATACAAAGCAGGGTTTCCCAAAGTGGCCAATATCAATCCCCAAGGGTCAATGGGACTATCCAAGGGGTCGATCAATAGCTGGAGATCAAAAGGGGGTCAGTAAATGTCTGGGGGTCAATAGATGGTTGATAAATGATGGAAGGTCAATTGGGATCAATTAGTCTTTTGGGGTCTCTGTAGAGCTCCACACCAGTCCCTAGTCCTGAAGATGAGGTGGCTAGTGGTGAGACAGTGTTACCCAGGTAACCCAGTTATCTCTATTATTATAATTATTATTATTTATATTGTTGTTATTATTCATAGTACTATTAAAGTAGTATTAAATTATTTTCATATAATACATGTTTGGGGGTCACTGAGCAATCTGAAACTTCATGAAGGAGTCAATGAGCTGAAGAGTTTGGGGACCCCTAATATAAAGAATTCTTAAAATGAAAAAGTTAATCTTGTTTCCAGAGTTGCACATTAACAGTTCGTAGCTATCTGAATACAAATTAGATAAAGATTACAAGCGTAAAGTAATTTTAAAAACCCATAAAACATAAAAGAAAAATAGGGTAGGTTCAAACCCTGGGAAGAAAAACTATAAGCAAGGAAGGAGTGGAGAATATTTCACTTCTGGCTGACGTGGCTCTGCAGCTTCTCCCTTTCAGTTAAAACAAGGTCTTTTAACATCATCCTTAAACAAAAGAGGAATAAAAAGTAAACAGAAAAAGCTGTAAGGGTCGGGAAAAGAGTGGAAAAGAGAGGAAAGGAAAAAAAATTCAGACATGACATAACTTGGCAATATACCACTAGACAAGAAATGGAAATAAGCTAGTTAATACCTTACTATTCAGATGAATTCAAGTGTTTGGGGGGAAATCTGAAGGTATCAGCTTTAAATCCCATTAGGAAGTCTTCTGTTGAAGCGATTCAAGAAGAGGATTTTTTAAACTGATAGTAATATTGATAACAATAAAGGCAATGTCACTCATCATTGTTTCAATATTTGAGGATAGAAATAAGCAACTGAAAGAGCAGAAGTATCTACTATATTAGCTTTAAGTCCCATTAAAAGGGTTCAGTTGAGGGTGGTATTTGAAACTTCTCCCTGATAGTTGATACAAAATGTAGCAGAGAAATACATAAAATGTTGCAACTGTGCAGATTTAGCAAGATTCTTGGAAAAGTGCCTTGGAAAAGTTTCTTCTCTTGTCTGCAACCTCCTTGGAACATTTGGGTAGACAGATATTTTATTCTTCTTAGGATCCCACTCCCATTGAATTTGTACTGATTCTTGTCTAGATCTATACAATATCCCATATCTTATAATAACATGCAGAAATTCAGCAACAGTAATGTTTGAACTTGTCCCAGCCCCAATCTTAACATAATGGAAGCTACCAGTTGGAGATGGTGGTGAGAGCTGATGTCTCACTCATTTGTCTTGTTTATTTTCTCCTTAAATCACATGAAGTCCTGCACTACATGGACAATATTTCATCAAACACATTGTAATATCTCACTGTAGATAATTCTTTTGTTCTAAATATGTCAACTAAAACCAAGAAAGCTTCTGTTGCAGCTCCAGCAAGAGCTGTGTCACCTCTCTGTATATCAAAAGGCAAAAGAGAAAGGTGTCTGAATATTTATTAAAATAAATTCTTTGCCGAGTAAAGGTTTTGGAGCCAATCTAAGAGCCTATCTCTTTTCTTTAAAAATAGTAACTACAGAAACTAGTAACACCTTTAAACAGATTCAAGAGAAAGTCTCTAACCTAGAGGATCAATGAAAGCTTAGGAGATGATCATGTGTGCTAGTCACATTGTTTTGAATAATCACATTTTTTTAAAAAGCCTGTGACTGATACTGAGAATATTTCTAATCAAACTCGCTTTGCAGAATTAATGGAGAATTTTTTAAAATGATCTTTCTCTGCCTGCTGATTTCTTAACTGAAAGTGAACTCTGCTGGATAGATCTTGCCAGATGGTTGATCTCAGTGCGCTTTTCCTAGCCATGTTCCACTTCTTCAAGCTGGAGAAATTCTAGATTGCAGTGGAAAATAGCTCTGATGTGTCATGTTGCAATGGCAACACATAAAGCACACCTAACTGTGAATCAAAAGCCAACCATATCTACATTTACCATTATGAGAAAAAAGCTGATGAAGGCTATGTATGAAGTTGGTATAAGCGTGTACATTTTGTTGGATTATGTTCCAGTGAGAGCTTTCCTCCCCAGTGCCAATAGTTGGGGTAAAAGGCAATCTAGATTTAGACCACAGCTATATATCCCACACTCCAGGTCCTGATCCAGCTCTATTTTTAAACACATAATTGCTACTTATATAGAAGAAATTGTGTCTAATTTAGTTTTCATTACCTTATTTAACAGTCTTACTATGTACTTTAGCCCATCTAGAATCCCCACTCAACACATCTAAAAAGCACTCAGATGGGGAAGGTCTTGTACGAGGGAAAAACAGCACTATTACTCTGAGCCGAGCCAAGGACTCATGAGCAGAAAATCCATATTTGCTTGATGTCACATCACAGAATTAGCTGAAAATGTTACTAACACATGACAAATAATATCTGTTTGTCCTTCATACCATCTCTGTGAAGCCATGTGCTGTTTTATTCTGCAAGAGCGTTTATAACCTGTTAAATGAGATTAGCACATGATTTTTAAGAAAATGACTTTAGATCACACTGTTTCATGTAAGTAGAGCAAGCCAAGTGTGAAATGAATGATGTATCTAAAGGAACAAGGAAGATGCTCTTTTTTGCCAGGATGATTGCCATGCTCAGGACATGAATTGTTAGAAGAAAACTCTTCTAGGGAAACACCCGGAGGTTCTAGAAACGGGGCTTCTTTTCAGTGATTATCTGGAAAGAAAAACTTCCATTCAAACTCAGAAAGAAATGCAGAAGATACAGTAGTACTCTATTTTACAGAGTCATTTCCTCAACACTTATTTTGCAGTAGAAGTGAGAATACCTCTGGATGACTTACAGCATGGATGACCAAACTGACTGGGTTTTTTTTGTTGTTGAGACACAAAGGAATTGTAGGATCCTTCTCACAGCTTTTGAAATTCTCCACCAAATCTCAGTCCAAAAAAATTGGATGAACAATTTCTTCAAATTTCTCCAGAGGAAGGAGAAATTCTCTATCAGACCTCTGGTCAGAAAAACAGAGTGGATGATTCTCCACATTTCTCCAGAGGAATTCTCCAACAATTTTGCAACAGCAGGATTCCCTTTTATCAGTTATTAGTGCTGCTTCTGAAAAAACCCAGTGGATAGATTTTCCTCATCATGTCTTCCCTTTGAATTTAACTGCAGCCTGGGAAGGCTGCAGACCAGTTTTTTTAAAAATAATATTTTAAATTAAAGTTTAAAAATGCAAAGATAAAAACTAATACACACTAAGAGAAATAGAAAAAGGAAAAGGAAAAGGAAAAAATGAAAAGTGCAGAGAAAAAAAAGAGGAAGAGAAAAAAGAAAAAATATAAATAAAAAAGAAAAGAGATGCATAAAGAAATGACTTCCCCCTTCATCAAGACAAGTACAAACAATTTCAGTAACTTATCACCTTCTCTAACATTTCAACCAAAGATCTCTTCTTCTCATATCTCATAAACAAATTATAAAGCCTAGTTATTCAGTCTTAATCAGCACAGTCCAATAAGAGTTACCAGAAATGACAACTTCTATATTTTAATCTTAAATCAGTTTCACATTCCTTTACTTTTAACAGAGTAACTTATCATTTTCTCTAAAAATACAACAAAAAACCCTCTACTTCTTATATCTTATCTCTTACCTATAATCTTTAAAGCCTCGTCCTTCGAACCTAATTTTAAAAATCCATTAAGAGCTACAAAAAACAACATATTAAAAATCTTGGTCTGTAATCCCTTCAAATTAATTTCTGATCATTTTCTCTTTCTCCTCTCAGAAACTCCTTCACAAGTTTAACACGTACCAGAAATAACAACATCTATATTTTAACTTTAATCAAATAAGCCAACTTTGTAATCTTTTCCTTTCCTTTTAACATCATAGTTTATCAGTTTCTCTGAAAATACAACAAAAAATCTATAAACAAATCTTTAAAGACTCGTCATTCAATCCTGGTTGAGGAAAACCCATTAAGAGCTACTAGAAAGAACATCATATATATTTTAACCTTGATCAGATAAGCAAACTTTATATTCCTTCTTTTTGCTTTTAAAAATCTTGATGTTTATTCCCTTTAAATAGTATCCCAAAAGCTGATTTCTTTTCATTTTCTCTCTGTCTTTTCTCAGAAGCTTCTTTATGAGTATAACACATCTCTTTTGTAAGTCCAGAATAAGAAAGTTGTCAGTCACTCTTCTGATTTATTATTTGTGTGTCCCTTTTAGTTATTAAGACATTAGCCGGTTTCATTTGTAAATCCAGTGTAACATCTTTTCCCATATCATTCTTGTATCTTGTCATTTTTAAATCCATATCCAAAACAGCCTGATTCTCAGTTGTATCCTCTTCTATCTCCTCTTTTAAACGCATTCTTATAGTAGCAGACAAACTTAAGAGAAATTTCTGAGTGCGTTGTTCCCAAATATCCTCAAATTCTTCCAAATTTAAAGTACTTTTCTCCATCCTGTATTAGTGGGTCTCTTCTCCTTCAATTATAATCTTAGTTCTCTCTAGTTGCCTCTAGTGTCTGGCCTTCAAAGTCTCCTGTTATCATGTTGTTCTCTAATCCACGACATTTTCCAATGGGGATATTTCTTACACTTAGATTCAAAATTTTTATATATATTTTAATAGGATCTTAAACAACCCACAGGAAGGATTCTTATAATTAATTTCAAAATCTTATTTCCAATCCATCTGGCCCCTTAGTCCATTTATAACTTTCCAGAATCAACGTTCTAATCACCCTTTTGCTGTTTATTTCAGAATATTTTTTAAAGTTCTGAAGCTTGCATAAAACTTCTTTCACTGCGGACTGAAGGAGAATCACCCAGTGTGATGAAACTTGTCATTCTGAAGGTTCTTAATATCCAAAAAGCAGTTAACAACCCATTTCCAGAAGTGATTAAGAAAGGAAGTGGGCGAATCCAGTGTCCATTTGCAGGCTCCAAACCACAGCTTGGGCTTTCCCTCGGCTCCCAGAGCTCTAAAACCTGCTGGAGGCCACTGTTTTATGGTCTTCTAGTAAGGAGCCTCTGTGTGGAGCACTTATGGGTGATCCCAGGTCCTCCCCTTTATCCAGAGAGGAATTTTGAGGCACCAATCTGTTCGCCAACTCCTCGTTCTGCCTCAGTCATCGGCTCCACTTTCAGTCCACCATTGCGTCCCTGGAAGTCCAACCAGAAGGCTGCCTACTAGGGAAGAGAACTGGTTTTGTGATAAAAGGCACATGTCCCTTGGCTACCTTATAACTAAATAAGCAAAAGAACGCCATACTGCACCCATATGAATTTCTCCAAAATTCCATTTTCCTTTGCAGAAATCTAAAGTAAATTCTATTATATCAAGATGAATTAAAATTGTTAGAAAAAAAAAGTCTGGAGGATTTCTCTGGCTAGCACTGCTCACAATTACTACAGCAGTTGGGAGCGCATGCAGGAGAGGTAGCAGAGAAGAGAGGCTGAAGTGGATGACAGAAATATACAAATCTAACCTTAAACATGGATGGACATGAGGACACAAGTAATAGCTGAAATCTCATTCCAGAAATTATCAGACCTGACCAGTCATCAGTCACAATGTTTTCAGCTGATATTCACATTTATTTCATGAATGTAGTCCTGAAGTTTTAATTACATGGGATGCTAGATCTCATATAATGAGAGAAGCATGCTGATTACATGTCAAAAGAAAGTTCAAGTTGTCTGTTGGCAGGGAGTCTAATATGGAGAAGAAATCCTCCTAGCTTGGCAGAAAAGAATATGTGAACCCACTCACAGAGTTGTTTGGACACAAAGGGAATCTTTTAATTTAATCAGTACAGTATCCCTAAATTCTTGGGTTTCTCTTTTTTTACATTTAAAATCTTGACATTTTGGTTTAAAATGTTGGCTATTTATTTATTTATTTATTTATTTATTAAACAAACTTATATGGCTGCCCAACTTACACACGGTGATTCTGGGTGACTTACAGAATTAAAACCCACAATACAAAAAGTCCATCAACCCACCCATTTATAATGGAGAGCAAAGGGGGAACTGAGGAAAAGTATTGAATAATCAACCAATCAGTCCAAAAACCTCAAGAAAATGTCCCTTTCAAGGCCTGGTGAGCATCAAAGCATTATGGTCTATGTAAAGGAGCTATAATAATTTGCTCTTTCAATAACCCAAAGTACTTTAACATCACATTTAGTTGGGCCAACCTGGATTGGTAAAGAAGGGTGATTATTATTAGTTTGTTTATCTCCACTCTCCACTAATTGATGTAAATCATGCCTAGTGAACCGTGGTGCCGTCAGTTGACATTTAAATTTGAAGCTGAGGTGATCACTGTGATGTGAAAAGCACATGACTAATGTGTTCACTCTTGCTTTATTTTTCCAGAAGAGTTGGGCCAACAATCTGGGAAACATATTGTTGCTCTACTCATGCCAGCAGATTCAACAGCAGTCTCCCTTTCTAGTTGTTCTTCTTGGCGAGCTGCTGCTTGTATTGGGTCTTATTTTTTCTGGTATGGAAACTATTGGAACAATTCTTGAAAATGTCATGAGGTGCCCGTGTCTTGAGTTGTTCAGAGTTCCCTCCCATTTCCATTAGATTGCTAGCAATTCGGTATCTAACGTCATGATGGTGGCAAGAAGGAGAAGTTTGGCTTTGACTGGAGGGTTGAGGACATCCACCACTTTCTGGCTCATCTCACTTTACATCTGGGTACAGTTTTAAGTCCATCCCAACCCATTTTCACAGTTTTCTTTGGTGGAGGCAACAGAAGTGCAAATAGTCAGCATTTTTGTTTAATCCACAAAAATCTCAGTACCAATTTGAATACATATTTTAAATGCATTTTCTCTAAAACATATATTGTTAGTATATATGTAGCTGGCAACAACTAATATTCAGATGGAATGGCAACAAAATAATAGCTTAAATGTTATTTGCTGGAGTGCAAAAAGCTCTTTAAAATATCCCTAACATTTAATTCTAGTGACCCGAAATAGCCATACAGTAGTGGAGAATCTATGTGACTCAGGCTTTAATTGTTGAGTTGTTGGTGTTCTTTGAACTTGTGTCTTTTCCTGCAGATCTTTCATTACCAGGCTAGGTAACGTTATCAGGGCATGGGAGAGTGGAGTTTACTAGCTGTTTATTTGTAGTAGCTTGTCTTACCAGCTTTGACTGGGGTTTTGTTTCTTCCTTGATTTTTTTTTGGGGGGGGAGGTCTTTGTTCTTTGATTGTTTTTGCTTATCCTGCTGGTCCCTGCTTATCTGGATATTGGTTAATAGGTGTATGATAAAGAAGGGTGTGTCTAGGTCTGTTTGCTGCTTTTCTTGATCTTTGGTTGCTTCCTTTCTTGAATGGTTTGTAGATTGAGCTTATCTGAATGTGTCTTTTAATGGTTGATTCATCAGAGTGGTGGGCAACTAGGAATTCCCTTGCCTTTTTGGATCTGGCCTGGTCTAAGATGTCTACAGTTTCCCAACTGAAATGGTGGTTGAAGGTATGTTGTGAGATTAAGGAGTTTTCACCCGGTCTTCTTGACTTCAAATTACACTAGGGAATTAGCAATAAAGCAGCACAGTATTATTCTCACATTACTGAACTTAGGTTTGTCTTACCTTGTTTCTTATGAAGCAGCAACTTCCCACAAGGGCATCCTTTTTTTCAGTCATTTCTAAACTGAATCTCATAGTGAATACCTAGCTAACTAGTCACCCAGTGGCCATGAGCACCATGAATTAAAAAAAAAATGATTTGGATTATTGTTTCCTTTTTTCAATGGGCAGCAAGTAAACTTACATTGAAAAAATAATCCGTTCTGCAACTTTCTGTAAGACCCATGGGTAGAGTTAGATAACAATCCCTCACTGAGAGCTGGGAATACAAGTGAAAAATGTTTGATTTGGCTTATTTAGACGTGAGAGTGGGATAGCAAAATAAGCGAGTTAAGTAAATGGCCTAATAACATGGAGGACAACTAAAAAAGTGCTAATATTTTAATCCAGGCCTGATAAGGCAAAAGTGAACACATAATTTACTAGTGTGCATATTAATATACACCTCATACATTAAATCTAAAAATGACACTAGGCATTACATTTTTAAACACAGCTTCTATTTCACAGGACAAATGGTATTTGGAATATTTCTGTTAGAGAACTTTTCTTCCATAAGGGAAACAGTAGTTTGCATTATCTTTTTAGTGTAAAATTTCCATACCAAATAAGACTCAGGTGAGATTTGAACCCATGTTCCCCAGTTTTATTCATTAGGTCATTGGTCACTTCGCTTTTTTTAAAAAATGTTTAAATAAACCATTAGAGCTGTCTATGAAAGGTTTGGAAATTCATTGCACCAGGTTAAATAGATGATTGCATTAAAGCTACTGTTATCTGTAGTGATACAATCTTCCCATCAAAAAGTAAGTGAACAAGTATTCTGATCCTATTTTACTATTACTCTTACTGGTAATTAAGCTCTGGTGATGCATGATGTAAAAATCAGCATTATACGTTGTCTTATGAAGCATTGGAGTCTATCCATAGTGGAATGCAGCTGATTTAGTAGTGAAAAGGATTGCGATGTACAGAGTTTTGATGGATTTATTTATAAAGATGCTGCTGAACTGAAGTGAATGTAGCTCTAGGTTCTCTTTCATATTCTCTATGTCCT
This sequence comes from Liasis olivaceus, assembly GCA_030867105.1. Classification (NCBI taxonomy): domain Eukaryota; kingdom Metazoa; phylum Chordata; class Lepidosauria; order Squamata; family Pythonidae; genus Liasis; species Liasis olivaceus. The sequence continues at coordinate 143,060,463 of CM061348.1, forward strand.
CCTAGTTTCATATTCTTCCATTCACCTCCCTCACGAAGAGTGATGAATGGAGGGTTGGGGGGGTAGGTGAAGAGCAGACGTAATGCAGGGAAGCAGATTAGAGAGACACATCCATCAGGTCAGAGGCTGATTTCAAGATATGGGAAGTCTTTGGGACATAATCTGATCTGAAGCCCTAGTTGGGGATCCTATCATATACACTCCAATGGAATAGATGCTAGAGTAGCTGGAGACCCAGCCCCGTATTTAATGATCGGAAACTATTTCATACATTTCTGTTAACTCCCACACTGTTTTTGGAAGCCTTGCGGACACGCTCTGGAGCGCGCTAGTGGTTTGCGGTTAAGTATTTTTAAGATTTTTAAGAAAACAAGTTGAGAAAAACAGTGACCAGGTGTGCAAGAATCATCCATCTCTGGCCTATAATTAACTCAGATATATTCCAGATTGATCTCAAGTCATTTGACTAATGGAACCGAAAGGCAGCTGAACTTGCAAGACTAGGCCTCTTCGTCCATACAGGTTGTTCATTGCTTCACCAGTCAGGTGCTGACGTGTCAGTTGTTAGATGCTCATGTATCTGTTGACACCTAGGTCCTCAGAGAACCCACCATAGTTCTGCTATGCCTGCTATGAATGATTCTGGGTCCCCATTTCATAAACTATTGCTCACATTCCTGTCATTATCTCTAGTTTTGGAGTTGGCATATTCATCATGGCGTTCTGAAAGGACTCGTGTTCATATCGTAGCATTTTTTTTGACTACTTTTAAAGCCAGGACCATGAAACCAAAATGTTTCAGAGTCAACTCAAACATAAGAATCCACTCTGCAATATGATGGATAAAGTATTAGCTTCTGTTTTATATATGGATCCCACATTCCATATGTTACTTCCTTTATGCTTCCTATGCAGTTTTACCTTTAGAAAAATCACAGTCATCTGTTACCAAACATGGCAGACATATGCTGCATAGAATTTTGCTAAATGCTATCTTCTCTACGATATTGGCAGTATGATTTCAAATAAATATAATTATACAGTATGTTAGATGAGAGTTTTTCAATCAGCTCATCAATAGATACAGTACTTTTTAAAGCTTTGTCTCACCAAAAGTCTTTGCCATTTTTTAGCCTCATTATGCATGAATTATTTTCCTATCTATAAAAGTATCTAATGAAAATCCCCTTTTGATGAAACATTATTTGAATGGCTGGTCCTCTCAATTATGAGAATGATAGCTGCCCACTTCTTTCTTGTCCCATAAAAATCACAAAAATCAACTTTCAAGATACAAATGATACACATATAACCTTGTAGAAAATTATCAGTTCAAGAGGAAAATGATAAACATACACATCTTGAGCAATAAATCCTCTGCTGACAAAGCAATTTTTGATCAATAAAAACGTTTAAGTTCATCTGGTATTTCCAAAGACACGGTGATTTCTCATTCATCAATTTAAGATCAACACCTCTAGCCAGGATAATAATGCTCCTGAAAACCAGAGGATAATATGCTTTAACCTAAGATATTTCAACTTAAAACAAATCTTGGTTATAACACATAATGATCCTCCAACAAACAAGACTAGAAATGTCTGCCTTTAGATCAGACCAAAGGTGGTAATTCACATATTCAGGACTTTTCCAACCACATGTGAAGCACAGTAGCAAAGATAACTTAAGGAGACCGGTATCATATTCCTTTGCTCTGGGACCGTGAAAGCAAACCTCCTGTTTCCAAGCTCCCAGGATGGGTTTATGACTGTAGAATGAGTTTATTCTCCCTCTAAAGTGACCTGTGCCCACCACAAGGGCTTACCTTAGGCTCAGAGGATGAAGGAGACAATTTGCTTGTCTCCACAACTCTCTGATGGTTTGGGGACTAGAGTCAGGAAGAGGAGTAATCCCTAATCCACAATATAGACACAGATTGGCCAACCATTAGGAAAAGTAAGGTAGCTGTGAATAATGCAGGGTGACCACACAGGAAAAGCCACCAGGTTCTTTCTGCTCAGCATCTCAGTTGTTCATTGCAAGCACTGCCAAAGTCTCATTCTTATGCTCCTCTGTTACCACCTCCTGCACAAAAGCTAAAATGGAGACAAATGGTTCAGAAGGTGGATAGACAGAAAATATGTTCAAGATTTACTGAAAGGTCTCTGAATAATATGCAAGGATTTCTGACTCCAGCTTCTACAACAGCCACAACAAAATGGTTTCCCTGCTATCTGAAATTATAGGCCACTGAAACAAAGGAACCGGGGGGAAGGCAATCTCGCAGTCTGCAGGGAAAAATAAAAGAAGATAAACATTGCCTTGCTCGATGGTATGTAATTTAATAGATACTCTGTGAAAACTTCTCAAGCTCATTGATCAGAATAATAAATGGTTTCAGCGCAAGATCTTTTTCAGTAATGCAGTCATCTTCTTAGTAGTTTCAAAGTGTACTAAAGCACAAATATAGCATGTCCTTAATAGCTATCCATTTACAAATTATTTAGATCTTCCACGTATATTCTATTATAAAGAATAGATCTTTACAAACTTTATTGAAATCAAATGTTCGTTAGATTAAAAACTTAAGACAGTTGTAATGTTCAGGCGTTACCAACAAATGATGCAATTCGTAAAATTCTAGCAGCAACAAGGCACTAAAGTATACATTTTAGGACTTGAATCTAGTTGGTGGTCATAATGAAAACGACAACAACGATTTTGCAAGCCCGAAAAATGTATGTTACCCCACTATGAATGCTCCTGCATAGGAGGAAGGGCCCTGGAAGTAGGAAGCCTCTGTTAGGGCTCCCTTCCTTTGGAAAGCTTGTCCCTGGAAGTGAGGCTGGCTCTGTTCCCCGAAACATTTTGAACAGTGGTTAAAAACTTGTTTTTTCATAGAACTTTCAGGGACTGAAGAATGGTATGCTTCTGTTTTGAGAGAAGGGTGCTGCGTAGAAAAGGAATTTAACAAATATTTAGGCATATTTTATTACTTGCTGATTTTTTATGTATTTGTAGAATATTTTTATTTATTGGCTAGACTCTGTACCTACTCAGCGTTGTTAGACTGATCTGAGATAGACGTCTCAGCAATAAAATGTATCCTTTTTTAAAACTACTTGCTGATTAGAGTTATAGAACCTCCCAAATTTTAATGGGGGCTAGAAATCAAACTTGGAGTACTTTTAAATCAGATGGGACTTTAAAAAAATCATCAGAACATTCAGGATTTAGAATATAAGCCATATGGGGGAAAATAGTTACATGTGGTTATCCAGATTTCTACATAACAAGGCAAGTACTAGAGGACACCAGATTGGGAAGGCTAGTTCAACATTTTCAGTAGAGACCAGCTAGATCACTCTCAGAAGATCATAAGAATGCATGGAGTTTAATTGACTAGGTAGAATAATACACTAACAAAATTTTTGAGACTTTTTTTTTCATCATGGAGAATCTAACAATTAGGAGCAGCAACCATTTTTTACTCTTATTGTCTGTAAATCTGCTTTAGATTAAGGACTCATTTATGTATGGTTGTGCTTTTTCTGCTTTGGATGCAAAGAATTTCAGAATTTTTTTAATGGAATAAAACAAATTGTTAGGATCGTGTCAGGTTATCCCAATTCAGTGGAGCCACACTGTTTGGGAAGAGACAGAACATGCATACATTCATAAAAAATGTTGAAGAAATCCCCCATGGAAATCCCCCAGTAGAGTTATAATTGACTTTATGCTCTGTTGCCTCAAGCTCATCGCTTCAAGGCCATATTGCCTGAAAGTCAGGAAAGAAATTGGCTTGTAAGCAAATGCTTGCAAATGAGTTTGAGACCCATAAAACACCGTGTGTGTGATGTGGGTTCTCTACAGTGAAAATCAGCTTCGCTCCAGAGCCCCTCCATAAGCAAAGAAGGATGACCTCCAAGATCTTGCTGTGCCTCTCACTGGCTCTCTCCATCCAGGGTGAGTATACATGACTTGCAATGAGAAAGGGCGAATTTTGGACTTGGGCTAGGACAGAGAGTAAGCATGATGGGCTAGCAAAATCTAGACATCTCTAGTCTTTCATGGGAATACAGTTAATGAACACAGCAGAAATATGAGGGAATGTAAATGTTGATGCCCATCCAGGAAACTGAAGGATAAAACAAATATATCTTTCTATTTATGGACAGACACAGTATTTCCATTTTTTTCATGAGCATGGAATAGGCAGGAGTGTCAATGACAACTAGATAGAAACAATTATTTCATACTGGTCCCATAAATAAATAATGCTCAGTGCCATCTGATGGATTACTATTTCTAGGAGGCTGTCTGATTTCTCATTCTAGCTTACAGCTCTGGGTTTTCCCGTTGTCTCTCATCTAACTGCTAATTTATTCCTATTCTTATAGAGTATTTTGATTCAACTAAGGTTGGCTAGATACTGCCGCCAAGTTAGGATCTGGTCATTCTTTAGCCAATAATGAACTAGCTGCATGGAAAATTTCTTAGCAGATATATTCTTAGTTCTCTTATCATAGAGTAGTTTGGATACACAAATACTGAAGTGGGACTGTGGCTTGTTAAAGTTATGACCTGTTTAAATGTATTATCAGTGACTGGATAAAAGCTGACAATGATATGATGTTACCTTTTGTGGTACACTCACAAAATTACTCTTTTGTTATCTTCTCTGGGACATCCAAACAACTATGCTTGGGCAGATTCTCACTGAAACCTCTGTTTAAATAGGCACACATAAGTTTAGTATGCAATTCAGCCAACTATCCCATGTTTCTGTGAAGTCTTTTAGAGCATGACTATCATTGCTGAAAAGCAAGATGCTACATAATGTTCTAAACAACAACATTTCCTGCAGGTTTACAATGGAAGATTGTCTTAATAATTTATTGCAATGCATTTCTCTTTCTTTTGGCCATCCTAACACAGTTTGCAAAGGAGCAAAACAGATTGTTCTTTTTTTCCCCAAAGGCACAGCCTCACATTACTACCAATCAAAAGGACATGTAATACATTTAGAACAGCCATAGAATAAGGCATCATACTTGTGAATCTTGAAAGTCCCTTTCAAAAATATGAGCTTCACTCGATTTTGTAGACTGACGGGCCTCTAAAAATGTTCTTCCAGAGCTTTTGGGCCATGATGGAAAAGCTGCAGTTGCAGCGTATACTTAATATGGTTATTAATTCACCTGTTGCGGGGGGGGGAGGAGGGGGTGTCAACGGTGTTGCAGAGTATATTAAACATTGAGCTAATCCAATGATCAGGATTTGGACAGCTAAGTAGCCAAAGTTAAAACAAACCAAGCTTAAGATATTCTACAAAATGGAACTGCTCTTTCATGAACTAATTTGGTTAAGTGTGTTGCCCAAACTGAATGAAAATGCTTTGCTTATGGGCACAACCAATTTTCCTTCTCTGGAACATGGAACAGGATCCTCCATACTGATCTCATCAAGCAGGGCTGAGCAGAATCTTGCAAAAGAAGAATGAATCTTGGTCTTTCCAACCTTCAGCTCTAACAGCAGGGTAAATCTCTGATACTCTCCTTCCTTCTTCAGGTGGAGCCTTGCAACCCGTGCCTGTCCAGCCTCCTCAGGCCTTACATTCTGAGGGGTCCACTGCTGTCCTGCAGTGCCCTCTGCAAAGTGGCAGGATCCAGGACTACCACGCCTTCTGGTTCCAACAAAAGCCCAGCAAAAGCCCAGCCTTCATCCTGAAGCATAGCAATAGTGGGCAGATAGAACGATTCTCTTCATTTGATGCACGTTTTGTGCCCATCCGGGATACCGAAGCCAATGCCTACATCTTGCAGATCCAGAAGGTGCAAACAGATGAAAGTGCCACCTACTTCTGTTTAGCAGAGGCAAATTATTTCCAGACAGCTGTCTCAGGGAGTGGAACACAGCTCAGCGTCAAAGGAGGTGAGCAGGAATATTGCATAACAGTAAAGTAAATTAGCTTACCAAAGGCCCTTTCTTTCTTTCTGTCTTTACAAGGAAAGAAGGAGGGAGGGAAGGAGGGAGGGAATAAACGCTGCTAGGAACAGAAAAAAAAGTGGTGAGAAACCGCCCTCCCCACCAACCTCTGAGCTGAACACCCTGAAGCGGTCTCAATGCCGAAGCAAAAGAATTGAGTATTTTGCATCTGTAGTGGATGAGGACAGTCTGTACAGCTGCATCTAGAATATTTTGGAAACCTGGGCTGTACTGGGGCTTTAGTGAATAGAAAAAAGGGTTTGATCTTGTTTAGAGAGAACAACAGCCTTTGGCTAAGCCTCCTGAGAACTCTAGGTGCAGCTGAACCAAGTGACTGAAGGCTGCCAGCCTGGGGAAAGCTCTATTTACAGGGGCCCCTTAGATAGCAGCAAAGTTCATTTTGGTATTGCTTGTTGCCATGTAGTAGTCATTGGGCTATACAGTATTGGATTAGGCTGTATGTGCACAATGATTCTGTTGCCACAACACATAAATCCCAGTCAGCTATTAACCTAGTTAAATCTCCTTACCAATGAGTTTGACAGCACTCAATCCTGTCCTATTAACTGAGTGAAAAAAAAAATGGAGAACATAGTAGAGCTATGAAACCTGGATTTTTGCAGCCAGATCTGATAGACCTAGAATAGAATGTCCTTCCAAGTTCTCCAGAAACTGATATCCCACAAGCCCTTGCACCAAAAGGGTACTGGCAAGGCTACATGACATCACCAGTCCCGTTTCAATTGGCCAGGAAGAGAGCAATAGGCTTAGCTTGATCATTGCAGCTAACTGGTGTCTAAGATGCATATTCGGTGTCGCTAAGCTTTAGCAGTGAGTTCTGTAATAGAAAGGCTTACAGTACTTTTTCAGACTCTCTTTTTAATGGAAGATCAGGTAAGCAAATAGGTCAATTGACAGAGTTTTGATGTTCCCACCATACAACTGACTGGATCTGTCTGGGGTTAAACATCCTTTTTTTTGTATTCTCACAATACATTAACCTCTCCTTGATCCAGAAGCAAGTTGTGAGAAGAGGGCTAATAAATAGCAAGGAACAGCTATAGAAGAAATGGAAAGAAAACGCCCAGGTTCACTTGGGCAGGATGTAAAGATCAATTGCTATCTCTAAATACCAGACTTCACATTACTCAACTCACACCTTTACAGACCACATTTACATTGTGACTGCTGTTGCAGCTGATCAGCCAGTCCAGCAAACTTTTTGGTGGTCCTCCAAAACCAGGTCTGAACACTAAATTGTGAGAGTGTGGTCCTTAATCAACAATATAATGGCTGTTTGGCAAGACTCAATCATTCTTGTTTTCCCCAGGAAAATCAGCGAAAGCACCATCATCAGTCACCCTATTGTCTGATCTTTCCCAGATATCAGAATCTCCTGATATCCACGCCTTATGTATAGTTGAGAAATTCTACCCGGGCATAGTAGAGATCAAGTGGAGTGCATCTGGGAAAGATATAACTGAGGGAGTGATCCCTGGACAAGTGACCCTGAATGATGATGGCACCTACACCACCACCAGCGTCCTGAATACCTCCCGCTATGGCATCCCTATTCAGTGCTCTGTGAGTCACCCCTCTTCTGGGGCCAAGACTGAACGGACCCTGGAACAGTGCATGTAGAAGGAAATGCTTTCAGCTCAACAGCTTCCTTCTTCCACTTCTCTTCCCCCTCAAAGCTCTCTGCAGCGTATGACCTGCTCTGTGCTTTTGTTTCACCCTCAGTAAAGGTACATTCACTCCTTCTTGTTGTCTGATTATTATTGTTGTTGTTGTTGTTGGATGAACATGGACATGGAAGGAAGTTGGGCAGTTTCTTGTTATCTGAATGGGGCTTTATTAGTAGCTGCCTCCTATAAAGGAACGCTGCCTTGAACCGGTGCAGCTTCCATGTTGAAAGACGGATCCCTGATGAACCTGTTGTGCTTACCCAGGGATTGCATTTAACGTTTCATGAGTTGGCACAATCCATTGGATCAGAAATTAATCAAATGAGCTGAACTTGCACTACTCCACCCCCATGAGCCAAGGTTGCTACTAACTGCGCATCCCATCTTCGAACTTATGGACTTGCATCTTCGTGTTGAATCCAAGTACATAAGCCTCATGATTTGCATAGTAATGTTGCAATGCACATTTTTTCATTGCCCCCTTCCCTCCCCCCTCCCACTCATGGAAATGAAACTATTTGGTATCTGAATAACTTAATCAAGCCTGCTGCACAAACACGTCCATGTTGCATTCTCTGTATATTCAGCAGCATTGTCTATCATTTTGTTAGCTTTGATGACAGGAAGAGACTTCATCCTTTCCATGAGCTTTTTGCTTATCCGTGTTTTTCCCTTGTCACCCCCTTCCCAAATGTTGCTCTCAACCCACTCACAATGACAGCTTTTTTGCCTGCCACATTGCTCTACTTTATGAGGAATATTTCTTGGTACCTGACATCACATTCTTGGAACTGGCCTCGTATAGTTAATGTTAAAACACTGGAACAGGTTGCTTTGTTTTCCCCTGAACCAGCCTCCTTTGGTGTAAAAGCATGTGGACATCAGCTGCGCCGTGCTTGCCAATAAGCAGCAAGGAAAGGAAGCCTACTTTGAGTTTCATCCCCTCTTTGACACATTCAATCATTTAAAAAATGCAGTTAAAATCTTGGACCCACAAAATATTCTCCGGGAGTATACTCTGGCTGAATTATTAAAGCACTAAAGGACTGACCCTAATATCAGCAGAGCACAGAGGTTTCCTTAGGCAGGAGGTGCTGGGAAGGAGGCAAAGGCAGCGAGGCAACTGAGGGCAATGCTCCGTGTACCATAGTGCCTGCCCTCCTCCCAACTGAAAGCTCGCTCGCTGCCTTCCAGTGTGCTGGATTCGATGACACGTTCACCACTTAGGGCTACCAGGTTGGGGTTTTGTTGCCACCTAATGGCCATCTGGATTATTCCACCCAGATGGGATAGTCCTAGATGGGCAATGTGGTCCTATTGCCAGGACTGAGGGAAAATTCAGTTAACAATTGGGTTAAGCTTCTGAAATAAGCAGAGGGATGCTATTGGGTCTTTCATCTCAAGCAGTAAATAACTTACTTAGTAAACTAAGTAAACTTCTTTACTGAGGTGCCCATCTTCTAAGTGTCCAGATAAGCAACTGTTAAAGAATTAGGGCTCACAGAGGTGAAAAATTGGTTTCTGGACTGCACTGCTTCCACCTGATGTAAACATCTTCATAAACTATTAGCAGGCCAGCAACTGGGGATGGGGGACCTGGATATAAGCTCGCAGCCATGTTGTGCGTAACATCCCATTACTTTTCTCTTGGGTTGTTTCAACCCATGAAAGTGAAAAATGCCTGACTCACAGAATACCTGTTGCCTGCTTCAATCCACCCTCCTGTTTTCTCTCACAAAAAATTACAGCTTCTGTATGCCGTAATTCAAAGCTGCGTACTATCAGGTTCTTCAAAGAAATTCAGAGCTGCATACTATCGGGTTCCCTTGTACAATGCTTCTAGGGAAAAACAGATACCATTTATAAAAGTCAAAAAAAAAAAAAGCTGGAGGGCTTCCTGTTAAGATTCTGCTCCACTGGGCTGCCTGATAAGATGCGATATGGCCTAAAGGATGAGCGAAAGCAAAGGGGTCATAGAAATAGTGAGAGATAGCTTCCTTGAAGGAATTTGTGAGCAGAAAAGGATTTTTTTTTTCTTTTAAACCAGTGTTTTTCAAGCTTAACAAAATTAACAGATGATATAATTAACATTAGCAACTAGACATTGCCCTAGATCAGTGTTTCTCAACCTCAGCAACTTTAACATGTGTGGACTTCAACTCCCAGAATACCCTAACCAGCATGCTGGCTGGGGAATTCTGGGAGTTGAAGTCCACACAGCTTCAAGTTGCTGAGTTTGAGGAACACTGATTTAAACCAACTCAAAAACCCAAGAACGAACATTTCAAATCTGCTCATGTTGGCAGACTGAACTTTGGACTAAAGCAAACCAACATGGTAGCAACCGTGGCCTCCAATTATAGTGCAATGGGGAGCCCAAAATGTGGCTTTCTTCTGCCTCATACATCTCCTTCAGTTACAAGGTGTAAGCTTCACACTCATCCCCTCTTTAACACATTCAATCATTTAAAAAAATCAGTTAAAATCTTGAACCTCCCAAATATTCTCAGTACCAAGGACGTTGCATATGGCTCTTTGTGAGGCCTCTTTTCACTACAGTGTGTCCCACACAAAAGGAGCTTTGCTGTTGAATCTGCTGCCCCAGCCGGTGGTGCAGTCGGCATGAGGACAAAGCAAAGGAATGTGTTATCAGCATTTTCCTTCAGGAAGTGGAAACTGAATGAACCAATGAAAGAACAAAGATTTTTTTTTTTTAATGTTACCTTTGATACACGAGAGATCAAACAGACTGCAGCCCGCTACCTTTTCAAACCTTACACCCCTTTACCCACTTGCTCAGCTCTTGGTCTTCACAGTGTTTTTCCCACTGGTGCCTGCATGGAGAGACAATGGATCGCTGCAATTACGTCACTCAGAATAAACCACATATCCACATGTTGTACTATTTTCCTACAAAGCATGCTGTCAATTTAAAAATGGTAATGCTTTTCCCCCAGAAGGGAGCCTACCTGCCCCCTGCCCCCCTTACTACTGGCCTTCTGTAGGATGGTGAAAGTAATTTTGTTAGATGGGCTTTTGAATCCTGGTGGTGACTTCAGATGGCCACTTTCAGTGGGGATCTGATTGCTGGGTTGGGGTTTTAAAATACATGTTGTTGGATTTTAGGGTATGTTATGCTTGTAAACTGCCCAGATGGGGGCGGGCGGGCAGGCAGGCAGGCAGGAAGGGCCTGGCTTGGAATATGGCATATCCCATCCCAATAAGATCAATCAGATTAAAGATGCAATTCCACCTAAAGACACTTAGTAGGGCCATAATCCCAAAATAGAGCAGCTGTTTTGCATGTAGAAGGCCATAGGTTCTTAAAGGTTGGCTGGAAAAACATCTGCCTGAAGCTCGGAATGCTACTAGTCAGCCTCAACACCCTTTGGTTAGTTGGGCCAATGGTCTAATATGGAGGAAACATGCAGAGAAGTTTGCAGGGGCACCTAGTTCAGCTTTGGAGCATAGCTCTTGGTTGCTTTCCATGACTGTCCTCAAGTACACTGTTATATCCTACCCTCTCTATACCATTCACAAGTCTTGGGTTGCATATCCCAGGCAGTCTATTGCTCTCTGAGCATAAGAGGCATAGAATGATCAGGAAGAAGGAGGGGAAGGGTCCTGGATCATTAAAGGTTGTGAAGAGTGCTGGCAGGCAGATGCAACTTCTCTTGTCACCACAGAACAATCAGCACCTGTCAGATTCCTTTGACACAAGGATTGAAAGCGATCCAATAGTCCTGATCCTCTTGGAACTCATCTCCCCACTGACTCTTATATCACTCAGGGCTGGGCTACTACCTACTGTATATGCATGAACTCATAGCACTTAGATGCTAAGGGCTAGGGTGCTAATCTGTGGGAAATCAGCTCAGATCCAGAACCAACAATGGATGGAGCCAGAGGCAACTATCTCCAATGTTTTAATTAATTTAGGCCCAGGATATTTTATTTTATTTTATTCTGATGTTTCTGCATCCTTATTTCATTTCTCTGAAAGTATTGCACTTAATGTAATCATGCATATGGATATGTTCTATAAACTTGGCCAGATACATGACCTGGTAGAGTAGATAGATAGACATATTTATGCATAAGCAGATACACATTCTAGTTTTTCAATTAAGGTCCCTAAGGGATCAGATTTTTTTTTTTCATTTTTCATTTTATTTTAAAAGAAAACATAATCACAGCTCAATTACTAGAGTCTATAGGATTAAGTGTTTGCATCTTTGGAATCTGCTGACTGGGTTCGCGCAATTCTCTAGACTAAACTAAAATGGAGCTTCTATTGTGGTTCAGCATATTGCAGTAATCTACCCACAATTTTATCAGGTTGTGTAAACCAGGCCATCATGTTAAGTCATAAAATAGCTTATTTGTTTAGGCATAGCATGCTATTTGGACATTATAACTGTGTTTTCTTAACCTGTTTTTTTTTTCCTTCTTACTTAAGCTCCTGTCTCTTTATTAGCTTGAATATAATTGCTTCTTCCAACTACTTAAACTGTCGTTTTTTAGCTATTTTGCTGTGAAAGACACATAAAATAGCATTAGGAACTCTAATATTTTTTCCTCTTGGATTCCTCTGATGCAGAATGCAGACTGAGATATGGGAAATCAGCTATTCTCTTTGCTGAAAATCCAGCTAGTTTACAACAGAATTACTTACCTAGCACTAAAATATGAGTTCTTTGTAAATGTGAGGAAATAGGCACAAAAGAGGCAGGATTTCTGCATCTTTAGTATACATAGCCTTCATTATTCCCATTCCATTAGTTGCAGTTTCACATATCCACAGTTGGTAAATAGAGATTAGACCTTGTAATCCATAGTAAAGAGTTTCATGTATCTACAGTTTGGGGCATGTGGTTCTTTTTGGAAGAGGACTTTTGGAATATTGTCTTTTATTTTAATTTTATGAATATGAAAAATTGCAGACAAACCTTTGCATATGTATAAAGTACATTTTTGCAAGGTCTTCTTATCCACAATTTTATTATCTGAAATTGTTAGGGTTAGGGTTGAGGTTGAGGTTAAGAACCCACACAAATTACAAGGGCCACCTGTCCTTCAGAAGGGATAATGAAGAACAAGTTATTTAAAAGAGTTGGAAGAGGGAATTGTTAAGCAACCTACACCTGCAGACTTCTCCTTTCTTTAAAGCAACCCATAATGGACATGCAGCCTTGATCTCTCTACCACATCTCCCTAATACAGGGAGGTGTCTTCTGTAACTTCAGTAACAGCAGCTTCAGATACAAAATGCAAGTGAAAAAAAAACCCCTGATCTGTTTAATATTAGCTATAAAGGCACAAGAGAAGGACAGGGCAGAGGGACTGGTGATTCTATATGAAAACACAGCTCTACAGAACACACTGGCCTAATTCACAGGTAGATAATGGTTGAGATAGACAGCCAGATGCTCTTCAGAAATTTGGGATGCAACCTCCAACATTGAACAAAGCTTATTAGGGATGTAGTCTAAAGCAGAACCCTGTCCATGGAAGCCAGTTTGAAAAACCCTGATCTAAATCATCCAGGTAGCTCCAGATTGCCCATCTGTGAGCTATGTCAGATTGTCTCATCCTACAAAATCATGGAGAGGGGGGTACTTATCATTAGACCCAGTCAGCTATTTGTTCTCCTACCAGGCAGCCATGCCAGCAGGGTCTTTCACAATCTTTTTGACACAGGCGATGTCGTCTTCAAGATTGGGATTCAGCAAATCTTAAAAAAGAGAAAGAGTACACAAGCAAGAGAGAAAGATGATAGAAAGGTGTGAACAAAGGCAGCAGCCTTTCCTTAATAACACAAAGCTGGAAGAAGTTTTTTGGGGGGAAGAAAAGACCACTCATTTATTTCAGGACTTAAAAAATGCTTTAAACCTATTTACACCATTAAAAAAGCCAACCCTCCCTCAGTGTACACATCCCAGCAACATTATAAATTAAAAGCTCAGCAAAATAGTTCACTACCTTCCCAAAATCTATCAGGGAGGGCATCCTCCAGATCTCCAGAGGCAAAGAATTTCATAGGGATGGAGTGAAAGGTGGCAAGCATTTTCTCCTGGTCCCCCTTCGCCAAATCTCCCATGGGAGGACTATCAACATTCCAGTTCAGGACACACTGGACACTCTCCACCAGACTTAACCCCACAAAAGTTGCCAGCACAAGGGCTTGAATGTGGCCCCCTCTGGCAGAGGTCCAAACCTGGGAGCAATCCCAGTGAAGATCTTTCCTTGTGTTTTTTCCAGATGTGCTTCTGATGGTGATGACCCCGAGAGGAGGGCCTCTCCTAAAGCTTTGAACGCCGAGAAGTTTCAAATAATCCTGTCCCAAATGTATGCAAGGCTCTATAAATCATAATCAGCAGTTTGAATTTTGTCTAGAAGCTGATTGATGTTCAATGCAGTCGTTTAACAAGGAATTTCCATACAATCAGTTCATTTATAATGGAGATACAGGATTCTGAACCAGGTGATGCTTCCAAAAACTTGGAACAGGGGACTATTATGCAGTATATTACAGTAATACAGTTTGGAGGTAACTAAGTCATCTGTCCCTACAGGTATAGGCAGAAAATAAGTCTTATCTTTCCCTCTAGAAAATAATAAGTCAGATGTAGTTGAAGCAGACCGACTGTTGTAGAATCACCAACAAGATCAGCTTATGGTCCAAAATCCAAAATCAGCTTCAGAATAAGGAAAAGTTCTAAATGAAGGGAAGGGGTTTCTTTTGAGGCCCCATGGACTGGTTTGGTAGGCTATCATACCTAGGTTGCAGTATGCCTCTCAATCTCTTTGTTACCATCTAGCAGGCCTCCAGAACTTTATAAATCAGACTGGTAGCCCTACAACAGGCCTACCAGCTGGAAACTCCTCATCACTGATGACCGATAACTACTTTTGCCAAACAGATGAACTAAAATGCCAGTATTCAAGATGAATTCCTTATACTCCTTTAGATGTTCAAACTTACAAGAGCTAGAACCCCCCAATATGAAGAGGAAACCATCTATTCAATTGAAACAAATTTATATTAGACATAATCATAAGGTCCAACTAAATGGCACTGCTTCCTCTAAATAGTCCCCGAGTTTTAATTTACTGAAGATTCAGAGGCTTATCTCCATAGGTACAAGCCCATGTTTATGTATCTGTTGTATCTATACATGTCTCTACAATTCCTGAGCAGGTCAGTGAAACTGGAAATGGCTGTTCAGGTCTTCATGCCCAGGGAGGCATGAATCTAAACATGCATTTGTCATTACGCAATAAAGTTGAGCTATAGCACTTCAGAGGTCAGACTGCCTATATAAGTGATCTCCTAGATCAGTGTTGTCCAAACTTGGCCACTTTAAGATGAGTGGACTTCAACTCCCAGAATTCTGGGAGTTGAAGTCCACTCATCTTAAAGTGGCCAAGTTTGGACAACACTGTCCTAGATGAAAAGGACACATAACTCTCCATATTTAGAAAGCCAGTGCACTAGTACTAGGCTGGACTTCCAAGCCTAACTACTTTTGCTGCATCGGTAGCTGGGCAGTTTAAATCCAGCCAAACAATTTTAACAATTGTATGCACTATGTTAAAGGAGCGTTTATTTTAAATGGAGAGAATTCACTTGCAGTCTGAAGTAAGAGACCCCGGGTTAGCCAACCCAATTACTCTGAATCTGTAGCTCAGTTTCTACAGGGCAAAGAAGAAAACTAAGGGATTATTTATGGTGATTTTTCCTAAACACGCAACATTCATGAAGTACTTGGTGTGCCTGAAAGCACTATACAAACCAGGTGAAGGCAAACGGATACCCATCAGACTACAGTTCCCATATTCCCTTCCCATTAAACATGCTGGAAGGGGTTGAAAGGAGTGATGATCCAAACAAATCTGGAGAGCATCTAGTTGCCTTTTCCTGTATTAAATATTTGACCTCCAGATCTGCAATTTCAACAGTCAGCAGATGGCGATGTCTTAATTACTTTACTTTACTTTTTACTTTACTTTTTACTTTACTTTTTACTTTACTTTTTACTTTACTTTACTTTACTTTACTTTACTTTACTTGTACAATTGTTTTGAGGGGGTGGAACTACAATTTTGCATGGGATTATTATAACTGGCTACAACGGTATTGTAACGTTAGAGTATAAAACAATGCATTCATAATGTATATAGTAACTTGAGGTATGTCATTAAATTAAGATGTTTACTCTGCTTATTTTGATGTGAAAATTTGAACAATTGCCATTTCATCATCACCATCCTACCTGATTTATTATGAAAGTTTATTCACTTTCCAGAACGTTGCTCTCACAACTCCACTCCATCCTCCTTTTTTATAATTTTATTTTTGGGGACCCAAGGGCACAAATACATCTTGTGCCTGGGGAGAGGTGGGAACTGACCTGAGCAAGCTACGCCACAAATGACCTTCGATAAGGTACCATTTTCTTTACACCACCGACCATTGTTGATATGGAAGATGCCATAGTCTTTGGTGCCACCTTTGTGCCAATCAATGGTTTCAGTGTCAAAGCCGGATTCATAAAATGCCATGCAGATCCCTGCAAAGGAGGGAATTAAGAGAGGTTCTTCAGGGTCCCTTTCACAGCCCTCCACTCATTCTGACTGCTGCATTCTAAATATTCCAAAATGTGGCAAGGAGGCAAAATCCGGCCTAAAGGCCTACTGTAGATATAAATTATTTGTCTTGAGAGTGTTCAGCTGTTCTCTTTCCAATTTTCCACTCTGACTTCTACAACCTGTGGTCCTCTATATAGGCGGGACTTCAATCCCCATCATCCCCAGCTTGCATGGTCATGCCAAGGTGCCCTTGTGGAAAAAGCTTTTAGGAAACTCCTCTTTTCAGCTTTTACTCTCAGCCTGTTTTCATCTCCCCACTAGACATTTTGAGACAAGCAGCTATTACATAGCTGTTCCCTTCCTTGAAAGACTCTGTGTGTGTGTCTGTGTCTGTGTCTGTGTGTGCAAGTGTGTGGTAATTTTAAAAAAGCAAAGGGGAGCAATATCAAAGGATGATGTCAAAAACAACATCATCAGAATCTCCGTGAACAAGGCAGGTGATTGGAACTCCTCTTTTGCTAATAATCTATGGAAATGACAAAACAGGCATCAACCGGGTTTGCGCAAAAGGAGAAGAGCCTTCTTGGAGTTAGAAATGCTTTGCCTGACCAAATCCAAAGCAGAACTGCTGAAAACTGGTAGGAAGTCTGCCCTGATTTTGCAGTGCTTAGAAACAGTTCCCTTTCCCTTCAAACTGCATTGAAAATGATTTGCAATGAAATTATCTAGAGACCTATGTTTTTGTTTAAATGTTAGTGCAGCTGCACGTAGGGAAAGGTGCTCAAATTAACTGGAGGAGTGCCACTTAGGGTAGGAGCTTTAGTCATAAAGAACGTTGGAAAGAGAGTTTAACCATTGTCCTGGGCCACATATTCTACTGAGCTGTCACATGTAGACATATTGTAGGGCAAAACACTGGCTCCTTACAGATGGGAAGGATAGCCAGTGTGTATAAAGATTCAGGTGTTGGACTGGGATCAGGAAGCCCAAAGTCTGAGCCTCAACTTAGATATGGAGTTCATTAGGTGACCTGGGGCCAGTTACTACTCAGTCTCATCCATCTCACACAGTTGTTGTTTGTAAAAATGAAATGAGGGTCACTCTCTCCCTCATATGCACTGTCTTAAGAACTCAGAAGAAAGATGAGATCTACAGGTAATAAATGTTACTACTAATAATAACAATAACACTATTTAGGAAAGAAGACACATCATTTGTTTATTGTCTTCTACAGATAATGAATTCCCTACCACCACCTTTATTTTGGTGATGGTCAGCCTTGGCCAGTTCTCTAGGTTCTCCATGTCATGGTTATCAGTCAGTAGATCTTCCCAGATAATTGCATCATCCATAAAGAAATCGGTCAAAATGGTCTAGCAATGCTAGAAGGCGTATGATAGACTATATACCTAGAAGGAAATATAGTGACTGATATAGAATAGCCAAGATTATATCATCTTCCACTTGTTATTTATTTATTTATTTGTTCGTTTGTTTTCCAAATTTATATATATTATATATTATATCTGCAATTTAGAGCACAAGCCACCAGGATTTTCCAATAAGAATATAATCAGAGCCCTGCTGGATCATGCCAAAGGTTCACTCAGTTCTGTATCACACAGTGGTCAATAAGATGCCCCCAAGAAACTCATAAAAAGGGCATGATATCACTCCTTCTGGAAGCAATATGGAGCTAATCATGACTTGCAGCCACTGATAATTTATTTTTGTTGAATTTGCTAAGACCTTTTAAAAACCATATAAACTGATGACTAGACAATATCTTATGGCAGCGAATTCTATATTTTAACTAAGTTTTGTATAAAGATGGGCTTCTTTTTGTTGGTCCTGAATCTTCTGGCATTTCACTGGATTACCCTGGACTCCTACTCACTGGAATTTGTCCACAATACCCATTAATGTGAGTGTCTTTTGCACTGGTGAGCTTCCAATGTAGCCAAGCAGTCAGATCTGGCCACCCATCTACAACTACCTAGACATTTGAAGAGTACCACCAGAGATCAATACCTCAGTTTGCTTCAAGTACTGTTACTCAGATCCAGGAAAACAAATAGAGGCACTAATTATAGGAAATTGTGTGAGGAGATCTAATAAGAAGCAAGCGGGGGCAAGTTCTAGAGCAAATAAAACAATACCTGCTTATGGAGAAGAGACAGGAAATACTGCTTAAGAAAAGCAAAAGCTACATTAGCAATATTAAGTGTAGGCCATTAGTCCAACTTTTACTCTCAGTATTTGGGTAATATGTTCTCCAGTGAGGAATTGCACTTACAGTCGGATAGGCTATAACCTTCATATCTATCCATCCCATTCTTCTTCAATACATGGGCCAACTCACAGCGACCATAGACCTTGGTTTGAATAGTAGCCACAAAGCAAGCTAGAAGGGATGCCTCTAGCAAGAAAGTCATCATCTTGGCCATGGGACCTATGATAGGAAACAGCTGACCCTTAAATCAAAGCAAATGCTGTAACCTTGGAAGGTAATTCCTTTAGGGGGGAAAGCAGAAAAACATGTATGTAGATTAAAAAGAGAGAGAGAAATATAACATTTCAAAAGCAACAAATGGAATTTAAAATACATTCTGTATCCTCCAAAAATAATACATTTTTTTCTCTCTGGATTAGGATATGAAAATATTTTTCAACACTTCAGTGTGAACCAAGGAACTGTAGTAAGTACCCACTGGCCAGTACTAGTGATATCACTAATACATTGCTCTGTATCAATGTCATTTCCTGAAAAAAATCCAAACTACTGTTCAAATGTATGTTCTGTGATGATAGGTGTTCGGTGAAAGATAACTTTATATATAGATAAACCCATATATACTGCTCTAAAGTACAGGCAGTCCTCATTTTGCACCTGACTCATTTAGCGACTGTTCGCAGTTACAACAGTGATGAAAAAGTAACTATGACCAATCCTCACATTTACGACCTTCGCAGGTCTGCAAAGCAAAGGGAAGCTGAAGTAAAATCATAAAATCATGATGTTTCACTTAGTGACCACTTCACTTAACAACTGAGTTGCTGGTCCCAGTTGTGATTGCTAAACAAGGACTACCTTTCAGAATATGCCTTTCAAAGTGGACAGCCCATGAGAAGCCCATGAGAAGCCCAAAGGATTTGATCTTTTCCCTTCCCTAATAAACCTCTGAGCTCAGAAATATATTGGAACTTTGCTTCCTATGAAGCAGTGAAGACAGCTATAAATTATGATAAATGGGAGCTGAAACAAAATCCAAGAGTAAGAAGGATGTCATCCTGTGGATACTAATGGTGTTTAGGAAAAGCAAGGCTGAGTGCAGGCTATTATCCAATACTGTGGCTGAGATTTTAGATATCTGCAGAGATGCAAGAGGGGTCAGGTGACAAAATGTGCATCATGGCATTACAACACAAATTCCACCCTCTACATGCTTAAGTATAGCATTGTGATCCAAATATGAAAGGGTGGAGCTTGTCTTGTGATATCATAATGCATGTTTCATTCTGTTGGCATCAATACAGTTAGGAATGTGTTCCTGATAGGGGGTGACCTGTTACAGTAGCATCCCTTCTGAGAAGGTCTGCTCCAAGCTCTATCTGATCTCATTTGAGACCCACTTATGGTACCTCTGAGTATCATCACACCAAGCCACGTTAACTGTGAAGCCATCTACTGTGTTATAAACTATGATTTAGAGCTTAGCATGTTGGAGACAGGAGTGGTATTCACATGGGAGAAGCAACAGATGGGATAGTAGTATTTGATTCCTCCCTGGCATTGCATATCTCCTGCCCCTGAGACCCAACTTTCATCTCAGCTTGGCTTTAACCTTAACCAGAAAACCTTAGCTGGGGGAAAAGCAATTTGGAGGGAAGGCTGCAATGGAAAGTGATAGGGAAGAGAGAATGCTAAGTATCATCCTTCACCCCCTTTCAAATATTTCCACTGCAGGCTTGGGAGTCTAGTTTTACCAGTACCATAAGTGGGTCTCAAATGAGATCAGATAGAGCTTGGAGCAGACCTTCTCAGAAGGGATGCTACTGTAACAGGTCACCCCCTATCAGGAACTCCCCAGAAAGAGCCCTTTCAGACAGAAGAGAAGGGCTTTTTGACAAGTTTTACTGGACAAGACTGAGACTGATTTGAAAGTGGATTTAAAAATGACAGGCTACAAGAATGATATGGAAAAAGATATTACACTGGATATACAAATGAAACTGGCTGATGTCTTAATAATTAAAAGGGATATACAGATACCAAACCAAAAGAGTGATCTGGATAACTTTCCTATATTGGATTTACAAAAGAGTCCTGTTAAAGTTTTGAAGGATTTTGTGAGAAGGGACAAAGCAAAAATGAAAAAAAAAAAAAAAAAAAAATCAAGTTCTAGGACAGTATTTGAAGGGATTAAAGATCAAGATTGTTAGAAGTAAAAGGAAGGAATATAAAGTTGGTTATTTAATCAAGGTGAAAATAGATATGTTATTATCTCTGGTAATCCTTAATGGACCTTTGCTGACCAGGACTGAAATTACAAGGTTTTTAAGGATTTGTTTATAGATAAGAAATGAGAAATGGGAAGAAGAGATCATTTGTTGTATTTTAAGAGAAGGTTATAAGTTATTAATATTGTTTATACTTGTGATGAAAGTGAAGTCATTTCTTTATATATTCCTTTTCTTTTTCTTTACTATATTATTTTTTATCTCTTTTTTATTTTTCTTCCTATTTTTCTGCACTTTCTATTTTTTTTATAGTCCTTTTTTTTTTAGTTTGTATTAGTTCTTTTTCATTGTAATGTTTAATAAAATTATTATAAGAAAAAAGAAGAGAAGCACTTTTAGGATGGCTGATCTTTTCTTGAGCTTGCTGGTAGCTGCATGTTTAAGAGAAAGTGTGAGAGTGCCTTGAGGCTGTGGGAAAAAAGCTTGCAGTGACTTTCTTGAGAATAATGTTTGTCCCAAAATTAGGAGCACCGGGCACTAGAATACAGAAGGCAAGTAGTCAGAAGACACAGCAGAGCAAAAAGGCAAGAGTTTTATAAGTAGGAAATTATTTCATATGCAATTATTTGTAAAGGTTGGAAGTCAAATGAAAGAATTCCCTGTTTCTGCAGCCATTGAAGGTGCTTAGATGGAGAATGTCCTCCTCCCAGCAAAAATACCCTGCAACTTGCTCCAGGAGAGAAAGAGAGTCCAGAATTTGTAGTATGATATGCATATTTGATGTAGGTTACCATCAGTGTGAAGTTGGTCCCTAAAATTAGTGTATATTAAGAGCATCTGTCGATGACCTTTTGCTTAAGGTCGAGGCATATCTGATGGATGTGATTTTCCCCAAGCCCATCCCTTTATGATCCTCTCTTCCTTCAGCGAGGCAGCACAGGATACTGCAACTCCAGTACTTCAGAGTCTCATCCAGTCACCCCAACCAACCCACTGAGCTCACCATCTGTAAGAAAGGAGGCTTCTCAAGGCAGCAGGTTGTACTGAAGCTGGAGTGAGCACAGCCACACTTGCTTTGTCATGGGACCTGTTGCTGCCCTGGGATACCAGTCCTCTTCTCCTCTTGAGAACATCTGGGGAATTCTAGAACTGCAGCAACTGTCTGCAAGTTCATTTCATCCAAGGCCATGCACTGGCTTGCTCTCTGCAGGCCACAGAGGGGACAGACAAAATTCTTTTTGTTAAAAGAAGAAAGAAATTAAATGATGATTAATGGATTTGAAGATTAAGAAAGACATGGATTAAATGAGGGGCTGAAGGGACTTGTATAACATTTAAGAGGGAGGAGGAACAATAAGATTGTAATTATCTGTTGAAAAGAAATCAGAAGTCATTCATCTATTTCTTAACTTTAGGGTTTTTTCTTTTTCGTTTTTTGCAATTTCTTTCTTTCTTTCCTCTTTTTTTCTTTCAATTTGTCTTTTATTGTATGAAAAAAATTCTTAATAAATATAAATAATCAAATAAAATAAAATGCTCCCTTAGGTGTAACACATGCCATAGTTTGTTTTAGGTTTGGATTTCTTAGAGTCAGCAGAAAAAGGGATGCAGAAATGCTCCATTTGCTTTCCATTCAAAGGATTAAGGTTCGGGGGAGGGGGGGCGGTCTCCAGGAGGGTCAAAAACATCAAGAGGGCAGCTGCAATCTTGTGATCAAAGTCCACCCTGAGGCTTCAGTCACACAGCTGTGGTTCTCCTCCACAAACACTCTGAAGTTTCCATTTCCAAAAATGGAAATTTTTGAAATTTGATCACAGCTGTTATATATATATTTCCAGGCCATTTTTTCTTCTGAGTTATTCTTTCCAACCCAAGAGAATGTCAGAAAGAAATGATGTGAAGGGTATCCAGATTCTGTCTGCCTATCTATTTGTCTGTCCATCCATCCCTCTGTTTGTCCATCAGAGGCTGTGAAAACTGAGCAGAATGGGACTCAGTTGGAGGTGGGAGGAGAAGCCATCAGAACAAAGATTGAGGATGACAATGGCCAGATTGAGCCATTTTCATTCCAGAAAACCTTCCAACATTCAAAAAAAAATGTCCCCAATTCATCCCTATGGGGATGCTTGTGGACACCTGTTGATAAAAGAGTTGGAAAAAAATTCCAGAAGACTGCACGCTTTTGCCAATATGGCGGCATACAAGTTTGATAATAAATAAAATAAAATAAATAAATAAATAAATAAATAAATATTATATGTTAGATAAGTAATTCCATACTCAGCTACAGAGAAAGCAGTTTCCAAAAGGGGATCAAATTTGGAAGGAGAACCAGTCTGCTAGTCATCGAAACAAGATAATATAGCAACGAAATAGTTGATGTAATTGCGATGTAATTGAAAAGAGAGTAATGAAAGGAAGTTCAATTATAGTATATAAATTCATGATTTCATTGATCAGGGTTGTACTGTATTTGCATAGAAATAATGCAAAGCAAAGAATATAACATTCTTTCTGTACATTAATAGCTAGTACTTTATAGTGAGCATAATGCATAGTGTGATGACGTGTTCTTTAACCTGAAAGACTTAATGGTCAGAAAAGATTTCCCTCCAACATCTTGCAATGTTGGTCCATTTCCAAAGATCCACAGCAATCACTGGCCACTATTATTTTCTTTCTTTTGTATAATTTATAAATTTGCATGAGTGTTTGACATCCATTTCACTAAATAGCACAGCCACAGAGGAAACACTTTCTAAGTGTATAAAAGTTGTTCATAAAGTTGGAAGGGTCGGTTTAGAAATGTTGAAACTGTTGCCTCCAAAAAGGTTGGGCTAAATTAGGAGGTCTATTCCCAGTGGATTCCTCCCATCCATCACAGTCGGGAAGAAAAGGGTCCCTGGAGGAGTGTCAGTCTCAGCTGCTGCCCCCTTTTCTGAAATAGCAGTCCTTTGGAGGTCAGTTCAGCCCTTACCCTCTGAGTTTTCAGAAAACGATTAAGATTTGGCTTTTCCAGTATGCCATCTTGATTCCTCCTGCAGGGAGCAATGTCATTTGGGACTGGTTGTTAGCAGTGCCTAGGAAATTTTGTTATAGGTCTCTATATTTCTTATGCATATTGTTTTAATCCAAATACTGTATTGGGTATATATGCTGTTCAGAGTCTATTGTATGTAGAGCAATATACAAATCTGGAAAATCAAGCCAAATAAATAAAATATGGTGAAAAAAGTATTTCTTTGGACTAAACACTTAGAGATGTGCTGGAAGTCTTTGAAGGAATATACTGTAAGTGGGTAATTTCAAAATTCATTCCAACAGAAAGCTCTTTCATTCTAGAAACATGATTTCACAATGGAACTGAATATGGGAAAGATAAGGGCTTTTCTGCACTGCAGCCTTACGCTGCTTGACCCCCATGTATAAACCATCTAGAAATTAAGATGGCTTAAGAAATCCTCCCCAGAGTTCAACCTCTTCCTTCCTCCACTTTAGCCACAGTGACAGCCCTGTGTTCTACCTGGACCGCTCTGACTATGGTCCCTGATATGATGGATTCCCCTATTATTTTACTCCTTCCTGTCATGTCATTCACTTTCCTTTCTGTAGGCAGATTTTGAGCACATGTTGTTTTCATTGATAGACTATTGCATGAACCCCCTCTACTGACAAGCCAGTTTCTGATGCTGTTTTGCTGATAAATACAGAGACAGGAGAGGAATTGCTATGGTAGGAAAGAAATGAATTCATCTATCACTTTCTCAGTGCCATTTTACTGCAGAGTTGATCCCTAAAAACGGAGACATCAAAGGACATTCTCAAATAATGTCTGGCACTTTTGTCAAGTATTCTGTCAGTTCACTGGTTCGGGGGGAAAAAAAGAAGCTGAACATATTCAAACAAAAGTTGGCAATACAGCAGTAGCTATATAACAGACTTTCAGAACATGCTAAGATGCAACAAAGGAGAGGAAACATTATAAGGATGGAGAAAAACTGAAAAAAAATAATTTCTACCTTTTGCAGGCAAGCTCCCTAAAAGTTTCTTAAATAAACAAGGAATTATGGCAGGTTTTCAAAGGCTGCAGCTCTTGGAAGTCTAAGGCAGGAAGGTCTTCCAAATAGAGGCCGTCCCAGTTGTTGGAAGAGATGAGCCACATCCCTTCCATTGATCATATGGTGCCATTACACCATATGTAAGGTGGAAGGAGGGGAGATGTGGAATTATAAACAATTCTGATATATCTTTGCATTAGTAGTATTATAGATGCGCTGTTTCAAGGCAGCAAATGCTACTACACAAATGGCAGGATATTACTTCTGCTTCAGGGGTCATCTGTGCTCTCATTGAAGGGGATTCTTGGCTCAGACTGCCTCCCATCTCCCAGCATCCCACTGCAGCACTTTACTGGCATTTTTAAGTATAGAAGCTAACATGCAAAACTGTAGGCATTCCAGGATTTAAAGTCTGGAATTGGGGGGGAGGGGGGGTGCCACTATGGTATGCAGAGAAAAATAAGGAGATGCGATTGATTGGATGATTGATTGATTGATTGATTGATTGATTGAATATTTGTGCTCAGCTTCTGGCCAGAAAAGACAAGCTCTGATTGCTTAATGTTTTTTTTTTAACTATAAATTCACAAACATATAAATATGCTTATTGCTTTATTCTGCCTAACCTGAGCTTTTTTATTCCTACCTCAAGCTGCACCTAAGAAGATTATTCTGCTCTTTTAAGTTAAACATAATCTAGAAGTTATGGAAGTCTCTTGGTTCTCAGCAAATTAACTATAACAGACTAGCACCATCTTGTGGTCTGGAAAGAACATTGCATGTATTTTTGTAAATTGTTTTTAAAAATAAAAGTGTATATCCTATGTTTTCTTTTTGAAATAAAGTTTGATTTTGTTGATCTCTTATGAGATTAATCTCCAAATGGTAGGGGGAGAGGCTGAAGACCTAGATTCAAGTCTCTATGCTACAAGGTAAGGAGGGTGCATTGTAGGAATCCTTTCCCTTTTTTTCATTTTAATCTTTTAATTCCTACAAAAGGCAGCACAGGTAGTGAGAGCCTTATGTCTCACACACTGGGATTAGGGAAAGGGTGCCAGATGAGGTGCCACTGAAAGATAGGTAATGGCAGCAACCCTGTCACTACTTCAAAAGTTGGGATATAGGTTTTGAAGTTCCAGAAAGTTTCTGGGATATGAAGGTTGAGAACTCCAGCCTCCTAGATTTTCACCACTACCACCACCACCCTTTGTCAAACCCATTCTTGATCTAACAAAACACATAAAACTTATTATCTCAAAAGAAGTTTATTCTGTAAAATAGCAAGCCTTTGATCAGATCATACTCTGGGTTCCCAGCTGAACAGCACAAGCAGATAAAGAAGCTGATTAGCAGGTAATAAATTCTGTTGGTGGCACCATTAATTCACAGGTTACAAGTAACTGTCCAGTAATGCAGGTCTCTTCCATGGCAATGATTTCGCCAGCCATCCCTAGAGGAAGAAATAAAGAAAAGGGAAAAGAAAATAGAGCCATGTGGAGATTAAAAAAAAAAAAAGCAAGTGAGATGACAACAGAAGTGGACAGCTATAAAGTGGCTCATGGTCTTTCTTCTATACTGTACAAACTTAGAGGGCTGCCCACCCATCCTTGAGTCAACCCTACTGAATTGCTCTCCTGCCTGTGTTTCAAATCACTGCCTGTCCCCTGACTTTCCTTTGAAGGAAAGCCTGTCTCTCTCACATGGTCTAGGGATGAGATGAAGACATCATGATGAGGACTCAGCAGAAAAAAGATGTTGCAGGGGCATGTTTGGGCCAGAACTGGGTGCAAGTGGGGAAAAGCTCATAGATTATTTCGGATGAGCGACTGGATAGCTGGGTGAAGGAAAAAGGCAAAGCTGATGAAAGGTAAATTCAATTCCTTACCAGGCTCCCAAACCTTCTGGACCTGCTACAGCTCTCTTGACACAAATTATGTCGTCAATAATCTCATCAGTCACCAAATCTAGTGAGTAAACAGGAAATAACTGTGGTATGGAATGGAAGGGGACATATTTTAACAAAGCAGCCATTATATCTAACAACTCTTCATACTGAGCTAGTCCACCTTCATTTTTTTTAGAAGGTTAGAATCCAAGCCTTCTCCACAAAGGACTATGAAACCAGATGTGGATTCCCATTCCCTGTAAGGAAGAAATACAAAAGAGGCTGAAAGTTAAACTCAGGAGTTATAAAACTCCTTGATGCCGGGCTTCTTAATAAGGCTTTCTGTTAACAATTTCAGAAAATCACCCACTTACAAAGAAAGAAGCAATAGCAGAGGGTTGGAGCACTATAGCAACTAGAAGAACTGCAGTGCAAAGGAAGTATGAGATTTTAGAATTTGGGGACCTTTTCTAATGGGAAAAGGAAATTCTGTCCTGCTTAAACTGGAGATGCCCAGGATTGAAGGTGGGACTTTCAGTAAAGCAAAAAAATAGAACTCACATCTTCTTTAATTGGATGACAATTGCAGTAGAAATACAGCATTGGTCAGGACAAGTAAAACATCCCGCTCCCTAAAACACCTTCTTGGGGACTTCAGAAACAATAAACCTTGCAGCTCAACCATAAAATATTTAGATAGCTAAGGAACATTGATAAAGCTGGAAATAAGATGTGCTTTCAGACTTGCAACATTCTGTTATTGTAACCTTACAATAAAGCTAGTGTTAGTACTCACTAACCAAGTTAGTTGGCACTTCTTGTCTGGACTACCTCAAAGGGCTGACATCAGTCTGCAAGTCTCAAAGTGCATCTTTCCCCCTCACCTTTACTGTCCAAGAAACTAAGGAGAGTCCCTTCTGAGACATTTGCCACTCCCATCGTTTCTGTGGGCTAAGCTGACTCTTATCTGACCATTGCCTAGTCACCTGCTCCTCTTCCTCCTCCTCCTGTCTCTCAAGGACATTCTCACAGACCATTACACTCTGGGAAGCAAGACCAATATGAGATAAACCCATAAAAAGCAACTCACTAAATGTAACTAAATTCATATTGTTTTTGAATCGTTTTTCTAATTCTACACCATTATCTTTGAAAATCTACCCCACATCTTGACCTCACTAACACATAAGATGCTGCTGCCTCTAATTATCTGAAGCTCAAGATCAGATACTTTGGCCACCTAATGTGAAGAGAGGACTCTTTGGAAAAGGCCCTGATGCTGGGAAAGATTGAAGACAAAAGGAGAAGGGGACGGCAGAGGGTGAAATGGTTAGATAGCATCACTGAAGCAATGAGCATGAAACTGAGCAAACTCTGGGAGGCAGTGAAGGACAGGAAGGCCTGACGCGATATGGTTCATGGGGTCACGAAGAGTCGGACACGACTTAACAACTGAACAACAACCACCTCTAATTATATTCAATCTTATCGTATGCAATCAGATATATATTCTAATTTACATAATTCTATATGGAGGGGTTGGATCCCTACCTTCTTTTTGCTTCTGCTGTTTCAAGTGCCATAATAAACAATCTGTGCTTCAACAGAATTGTGCACTGGTTTCTGGTTTAAACTGACTCTTAGGGGAAATTTATGAGAGAAATTTTTCCTGCACAGTCCATAAGCTATACCGACTGCAGCTACTGCAGATTTTGTCAGGAGATTTAGATTCTTATAGCCATGTTAGCATGTTAAAATCCAGGCTTTGTGTCAACAAAAAACACTGGTGGAGCTCCCTCCCGCTTCACCTTGCACCCCTGCTGGTGGTGAGTGGCCATGATTGGCAACACTAGCGGGCAGCCTGTAGGGTAGGCAAAATGGCACAACTTTCTGCACCCAAGTATTAAAAAGGAAGAATATGGCTACGTGAAACCCCTCACCAGCAGAAGCAGTAGGAAGCCTGAAATGGACTCATAAATGACAGAACCGTAGCACCCAGCTGGCAAAACATGACTCTCTTTCGCAGTTTAAAAAGACCTTCTCTGCAGCACACAACTACATCCAGAAAGCCCTAGTGCTATTTTTTAAATACAGATTTAGCGCTAAAAAAGCCAGGTCTAGCACTAAGAAATGCACTAAAATCGTGAATACAGGGTGTTTGATTTGCGTATATAAGGAGCCTAAGCAATTGCATGTCTGTCACTGATTTGTCACACCTGCCTATGGGCTCGCCATTTCTACCTCAAAGCTCGGAATGGAGGAGAAATTGGTTGATTTTGCATTTGAATGCATACTTATCCAGTTTTATGGCTTCCAACTAGGCCCTGAAAACATGATTTCCCAGCGGGCCTGGGGATCCCAGGTTGATACGGAGCCCATCGAGTGGTTTGTTTGAATGGATTGTTGTTGCCAGGGGGGTGGGGGTGTAGTGGGTTTGTATTTGGGGTTTTATTTCTGTAAGCCACCCAGAGTCACCGTGAGTGAGTTGGGCCGCCATATAAATTGCTTTAATAAATAAATTTTTTAAAAAAGACTACTATAGAATTCAAATGTTCACTTGCACTTTTCTAAATTTTGCAATGCAGGTCATCAATCATATGGGGGGGGGGGGGGTACAAAAGTGCTTTATACTGAAAACTGTACCAAAATGCATAGACTGAAAGGAATGTACACAGGAAATAACATGTAACATTTATGTGAACTTTTTTTAAAAAGTGAACATGTTCGATAAATAGCCTTGACAGACTGACAAAAATGAGAAATTGAAAGAAACCCAGACCCAGACCTACCCCCCTCTCTCTATAAGCTGGACTTCAACATGTGCATTTTGGGAGGGACACTTACCATGACAAGACAAACTACATAAATTCTTCGAACTGCTGCGGTGGTCGGCACACCAGAAGCGACTGTTAAGCTGGAAAATGCCATACTCGGAAGTCCCATCCGAGTTCTGGGTCACAGCAGCTGTGTTGAAATGGCTCGCAAAAAATGCCAAGCAGATCCCTGTAGGGAGAAAGAGATGTGCAGATTCACATCCGTGTGGAAGTTTTGTTCAGAAAAGAAGCCAGTAAGAAATAAGATCCTGCCAGAAATAAGACCGTTGTTTCTGTAGGCAGATTATTAGCGCTACACGCTGAATCCAGTTTACCTAAGGTCTGAATGGCAGCCGCGCACTGAATCGCTGGTGGCATGTGTGTGTAGATGTGTGTGTGCTTGTATGCTTGTAGAAGAATGTAGAAAGTAGGCTGGAAGATCAATGTGGAAAGGGACCTAACAGTTAGCGGTATACATTCTTCACGTTCTCAGATTAATTATGTAATGTAATCTCATGCACAGGAATTCCTCCAATTGGTTTGTTCAGCATCAGCTGACGTCAGTCACATAAGGTTCATGATTGGAGGAAGTCTGTTTGCAGAGACAGTATGGGCAGTTTCACTCGTGATTGGAGGCTCGTGATTGGAGGAAGCCTGTTTGCAGAGACAAAGTATGGGCAGTTTTGCAACCGCGTGGTTCTCTCCTCATTTACTTCCTTGAATAAGACACCCTTCAATTTTTAGCGTAAGCTAAATTTTAGAAAAAAGTATCGTCTTATAGTCGGAAAAATACGGTACACCAGATTTACTTCAGAAAATGTTTGAGGAATTGGGTAATAAGTTAGCTGAATCACTTGATACTAAATTAATTAAATCACTGGATACGAAATTGATAGCTTTTGAAAAAAGAATTGATGAAAGACTTATAAAGATAGAAGAGAAGATGAAAGAAGTCAAAACTATGGAAAGCTCTGTAAAACAAGTGTCTGGAGATGTAAAACAAATTAACGACGAAGTGAAAATTCTGAAGAGTAAGATAGAAGTTATAGACAGAGATCTGGAAAGTGAATTAGATAATTCGGCACTGCTGGAACTAACAGAGAAAGAAATTTGTTGAGACGTAGAGCAATCCCAGAGAATTCTGGTGAAGACATTAGAGAAAAGGTTATTAACGCTTTAGCAAATTTTTTCGATTGAGATGAGGAGGATACAGAGGCAGAAACTGATAGGGTATATAGAATAAATGCAAGATTTGCAAGAATAAGAAATGTTCCAAGGAATGTCTTGGTGCACTTTGTGGAAGAAGAGAAGATATCAAGTTTTGCAGCAGCATTTTAATACAAGACTGATTACAGATCAGATGTAATTGTTCTTAAAGAAATTCCTATTAGAATCTTGCTAGAAGAGAAAAGAGTATTTTGTTTTGACTGATAGATCAAAACAGAAAAAGATTCCATTTCAAAGGGATAAATCGGAAGGTGTGATTTTTACTTTTAAACAGCAGAGTTTTTGACTGAATTCTGTCCATAAGGCGAGGGAATTTCTAGAAAAATTTAAAGAGGAATTGGAGGAGTTTCAAATGGAGGTGTCAAATGAGACTACACAAAAACTTCAACAGGTGCAACAGGAAACTGAAAGGGGTGATACTGCCCTAGGCACTACAGGTATCAATTTTTCTAAATTTTTGGCTTGATTATGGATTACAAATGCTTAACATGGAATATAAATATAAATGGAGCAAACACTCCTCAAAAGCAGGAAAAAATCATTATTTGAAAAAATTAAAACAGGATATAATTTGCCTACAAGAGACACATACTAGAAAAAAGGACATAAAATATTCGATTTATAAAAATTTGGGTGAAGAATTTATCTCAGCAGGAACTAAAAAAAAATTTGAATTGTTTTGTATATAAATCCCCAACTAAAACCAGAACTTGTATTGACTGATGATCATGGTAGGTGGGGTGGAAGTTAATCTGCATGAGACTAAGACCCTGATATTGGGAATTTATGCCCCAAATGAGGCTAAAGTACTCCATAAAGCACTTATGGAGAGAATAATAGATTTATCTTATGAAAATTGGTGTTTGATGGGGGATTGGAATGGAGTGATCTCCCCACAACTGGATAGAACTTCTTAGAAAAATAGTTTTTCATTCATTCATTCAATCTTTATTGCAGTCATAGACCAATACAAAGACATAGAAACAAACATAGTTATACTTAGAATGTTAACAACTTATAATAGCAGGCATATATATTAAAATACACTCATTACCTATTCAGCTCAACGAATAAGATCTAGGATGTAGCCTATATTGACTATACTAACTATATGCAAATTAAAAATATATTAGAGAAAAATAGTAAAATTACTCAAGGCAAATTACCAAAAGTTTTCTTTGATTTGATGGCCAATTTAGGGGTGGTTGATATATGGAGACAGAAAAATGGCAATTTGAGAGAATACACCTACTTTTCTGAAAGACATAGATCCTTTTCAAGAATAGATGTGATATGGGTTTTGAAGAATTTGGTTACTACAGTTTCTAAACTAGAGATATTACTAAAGACTTTTTCAGATCATAATCCTGTGAATTTGATTTATAAAAGGAAATCCAGTTCTTTTAGATAGAGACTAAATGGAATGTTGTTACAGAAAGAAGCAATAGTGGAGGATTGTAAAAAGAAATTAAAATAATTTTTTGAAAATAATTTAGACAAAAGTACTGATTTAAGAATGGTTTGGGATGCAAGTAAAGCTTTTATCAGAGGTTATTCCATACAACATAATAGTGAACTCAAAAAGAAGAGGCAAGAGAAAACACAAGCCATTCTGGAAAAGAGAAAAGAAGAATTAAAGAAATTTCCAGGGAAGATAAGTATTACTCATCAAATTAAACTTTTACAATGACAGTTCCCTATCTTAACAGTAAGAGAAATGGAAATAAAAATGAACTATATAAAGCAAAAAAACGTTGAGTTTGCAAACAAACCAGGAAAATGGTTGGCATATAAATTGTGAAAAGAAAAAGAAAAGAAAATGATACTGAAACTACAAGAGAGAGATACTGTATTAATGGATAGCATGGCCATGCAAAAAGCATTTCATCAATATTATTCTAACTTGTATAAAGCAAGTGACATCTCTCTGGAGAAAATAGATGAATACCTAAAGAAACAAAATTTACCAAGGATTACAGAGGAACAGAAACAGATTATGAATGGACCTATAACAATAAGGAAAGTTTCTGAAGCTATAAAAAAAATTAAACCAGGAACGGTGCCCAGACCAGATGGATTATCAGGTTCTTGTTATAAATATTTTGAGGATGAACTTTTACAACCTTTACAAAACATGATGAACTCCTCCTCTTTCAGGGAGGAAAGATGCCAGAGTTGGAAAGAGGCCAATATAACACTAATACCTAAAGAGGGACAAGATTTGACTTTAACAAGAAACTATAGGCCGATATCATTATGGAAGAATGACTACAAGTTGTTTACAACGATTCTGGCTGATAGACTGAAAATAATTTTGCAAGAATTTATTCATGAGGATTAATGTGGGTTTTTGCCTAAAAGAGAGTTAAAGTACAATGTTAGAAATGTGTCGGACATTTTGGAATATTTGGAGCAGCACAATGAAAAACAAGCCACATTGATTTCTTAGATGCAGAGAAGGCCTTTGACAATTTGAACTGGACTTTCCTGTTCAAAGTTTTGGAAAGTATTAACATTGGAGAGAACTTTATAAAATGGGTAAGATCGATTTATACTTCACAGAAACCACAAATAATTGTTAATGGAGAACTTTAATGGAGAACTAACAAAGCCTCTTGAGATACAAAAAGGAACAAGACAGGGATACCCACTGTCTCCTCTCTTGTTTATTTTGGTTCTTGAAATACTGAATAGAGATATAAGACAAGAATTGTGTGAATAAAAACTTAAAAAGAAACTTATAAGTTAAGGGCTTTTACAGATGACGTGGTGTTGATTTTGGAAGATCCTTTCAAGGGAATTGAAATACTAATGGGAAACTAAAAGAATTTGGTGCATTAGCACTTTTTAAGATCAACAAACAGAGAAACAAACAGAAGATCAACAAACCTATATGTACATGGATATTTGCTGTATTCTCTGTCTCTCTGTCTCTCTCTCTTTTTGCACTGGTCACTGACCATAATAACATGTGTTCTGTTCAAAGGCTCTTGAGAGAGTTCATGGCAGAGAGAACATCCCAACTGGAGCCAACCTGATTCATCCCTCGCTCTTTTGGCCAGCAAGCTGCACTACCTGACTCCTGTACAGTGTGAATGCATGAAGAAATTCCACAATCAGACACAGCACCTGAAAAGAGCTGAAAGAATGCAGGCTTCAAAGCCATTTAAATTTCTGCCTCAAGCTTTCTTCAATCTGTTCTAAACCTTGTATTATGAGCAAGCCCTGCCAGTTTCAGCAAAGCCAAGGGGTGTGTGTGTGTGTGTGTGTGTGTGTGTGTTTTGCCACCCTTTGCCTTCAGTGTTTTCCAGATAGAAAGCTGTGATCATTAGTCTGAAAAACAGCAGTCAGGACACTCCATGGGGGCTACTCACAGTCATCCAAACCGTAGCCCTCGTGCCCATCCATTCCCCAGCGTCGCAGTATTGCTGCCAGTTCACAGCGGCTGAAGATCTTGCCGTAGACTTTCACCATGAGGCAGGCCATCAGAGCTAACCGCAGGCAGAGAGTCTTCATTGCTCCACGATGCTGCCCTTCTGCTACCTTTGGTGCCCTGCAAGTGGGAGGCGGACTTTTCCAGGCTACGCCGATCTACAAAGAGAAAAGGCCAACTGTTGAGGAGAAGGTTGCATTTTGACATGGAGAACTGTTTGCGTACAACAGGAAGCAAGTGTGCAGTGAGGAGGTACACAAGATGGGAGTGCAGAAGGCATTGCCAAATGTCCAGAGTTGACTTGTGGATTTGGGGAAAGGGTGGGCAGCTCATGGAATACTTCAAGGCATTTATTTAAGCAATGCGTATACAGGGAAGAGGCTCACAGCTTGCTTGGTATAGATACCAAAAATGCGCTACCTTCTGAACAGCACTCAGACCTTGCTCACCTCCTGTCTCCACCACTACCAAGCAATCACCCTCCAAAAATCAGAGAATTAATCCACCTCAAAAGCTACTTATTCATATTTGTGCCATTCCTGCATTAATGTTTCTACCTGTGGTGTGTACGAAAGAAATTAAAGATATGTTCTGAATGCTGACCAGCTCCTGTCCCCTGGCTAATTGGTTCCTCAGCAAAGCTAAATGGCAACTCAGACCAACTGAGCAACAGGGCTCTGGTCACTTCATTCAGGGAATGCCATCTCCAGGGCCCATGGAAGTAAGCCTTCTTAATTGTTTTCCCCCTACTCTGAAACAGCATTCCCCCCAGATATCCAAATGGCATTCCCTTTTCTTCTGGATTTCAGAAATGCTGTTAAAACATGGTAATTCCATCAGCCCTTGGGTGCTGGAATGCCATGAACTTGTTCCCTGTGGTGCAGTGTTTCCCAGCCTTGGGAACTTTAAGATGTAAGAACTTCAACTCCCAGAATTCCCCAGTCAGCCCTGCTGGCTGGGGAATTCTGGGAGTTGAAGTCCACACATCTTAAAGTTCCCAAGGTTGGGAAACACTGCCGGCAGTAGAAGATCTTTTGATGTTGGGTTATACTGATGAATGCTCCCAGGGCCACACAAAGGTTTGTGTAATCTTTGTTTTCTTGTATTGTATTGTTTTTATTCCAGTTTATAGAACTTGGGATGTATGCTGTTTAGAGTCATTTGTAACTGGAACAATCTCTAAGCCCAGTATGAAAAAAGAAGAAAAGAAAAGAAAAGAAAAGAAAAGAAAAGAAAAGAAAAGAAAAGAAAAGAAAAGAAAAGAAAAGAAAAGAAAAGAAAACATTGTTGATCTACATGGAACGTTCTGAATAAGAAAACTCATGAAAGTTTTCAGAAGATTGGAGGGGGGATACACATGTGCCGGCTACAGAAGTGTTTCAGGAACCAAAAAAAAAATCACAGATGGGAGAAAGGAAGGAAGGAAGGAAGGAAGGAAGGAAGGAAGGAAGGAAGGAAGGAAGGAAGGAAGGAAGGAAGGAAGGAAGGAAGGAGCTGTGGTTTGAGACAGTAGTCCTGTTTAACATCTACATGAGACTGCTGGCCACTGGGTGAGATTATCCAGTGGTTTGGGGTGAGGTATTGCCAGTATGTTGATGATAACCAGATTTACATCTCCACCCCAGGCTGCCTGAGTGATGCCATGGACGTCCTGTCCCAGTGCCTGGAGGCTGTGGGGGCCTGGATGGGGCGCAACAGGTTTTGGCTCAACCCAAGCAAGACAGAGTGGCTATGGGTGTTTCGACCTTCCGATGCTGAGGATTTTCCATCTTTGGTCTTGGATGGGGCAGTACTGCCTCAGACAGACCCGGTACGCAATCTGGGGGTCCTCTTGGACTCACGGCTCCTGCTGGAAGAGCAGATGGCAGCTCTGGCTAGGAGGGCCTTTGCATGTCTTTGGGTTGGGCACCAGTTTCACCCATTCCTGGACTGGGAGGCCCTGCTCACTGTCACTCATGCTCTTGTGACCTCCCATCTGGACTACTGCAATATACTCTACATGGGGCTGCCATTGAAAAGCATTCAGAAGTTACAGCTGGTGCAGAATGCAGCTGCATGGGTAGTCAATGCTGCCAGTTACTCGGCACATGTAATACCACTACTCCGTGGGCTGCATTGGTTGCCAGTGTCCTTCTGGGTGCAATTGAAGGTGCTAGTTGTCATCTTTAAAGCCCTTCATGGCTTGGGACCGGGTTACCTGAGGGACCGTCTTTTCCCAGTTGTTTCTATCTGTCCAATCCGGTCAGGCAGGATGGGTGTGCTCTGGGTCCCATTGGCCAGGGAATGCCGGTTGCTGGGCCCAGGAGGCATGCCTTTTCTGCTGTAGCGCCCGCCCTATGGAACATTCTCCCTCCAGAGCTTGGTGGCCTTTTGTAAGGCCCTGAAGACCTGGTTATGTGCCCGGGCCTGGGGCCCCGAGTGTGTGAAGGTCCTGTCTCCTGGTTGTGCTAACAACCATTGATTGCGACATCCTCCTCGGCTGATGTGTATTTTAATTTTTGTATTTATGATGAAAATTGGTTTTAATTTATTTTAAGACCCAGAGTCACTTGCTAAGATGGGTGGCCATAAAAATTGAATGAATGAATGAATGAATGAATGAATGAATGAATGAATAAGAAAAAAACTAGCAAAGAATTGTAAATTACAGGAATCTAACCATGAGACTGTGACTCTCTCTGGAAAGCCAGAGTAGCCAGCAGGGGGTTTGTTGCTGGGAAAAGCATTTGAGCAGTTTATCTCCTATGTCCTGCATTTGCCAAGACCCCAAGTATTATAAAATACAAGACATGCCTAGTGACCTCTCCTCCCCCCTCCCAAAAAAATCCCATCACAGAACAGATCCTGAGGAAATGGGAAGTCCATAGCAGGATCAAACTTTCTTGCTAAGCAGAGAGTGGAAGTTCCCATCATATAACTTGCAACTGAGTGAGTTTCCACTTTGATCCTTCCAGCTCTGTTTGTAAGTGGCTCTCCTAGTCAAGCCATTGCCAGTGAATACATGGAAGAAGTGGGGTGAGTTAGAAAGGCGTATTGGACCAAGTCAAATTATCCTTCTGCTTCCATCCTGCTGGATGATGAGGGACTGGAAAGAGTGCAGTGAAGAACAATGAAGATGGTAAGGGGCTTGGAGGCTAAATCCTATGATGAGTGGTTAAAGAACTTGGTATGTTTAGCTTAAAGAAGAGAAGGCTAAGGGGAGACTTGATAGCAATCTTCCGATACATGAAGGGATGTCACACAGAAGAGGAAGTAGATTTATTCTCCCTAACACCTGAGGGTAGGACAAGAAGCAATGGGTGGAAGCTTTACAGTGAGAGATCCAAACTTGAACTAAGGAGGAATTTCCTGATTGTGTGCATAGGGCTCCAATGAATCCATAGATCTGTTAAGCCTGCCCGAGCCAGCAGTGATCTTAGAGTAATTCAACAACAGGTTGCAAGGAGCAGCCCCCAGTACAATGCTAAGAGAAACAGACTCAAGCACTTCAGGATCTAACTGGGAAATCTCTCAGATTCAAATGTTGACCTACCATAGCCCTTTTCAGATATACGTTAAATGTGCATATGGTATATACATTTGTTAACGTGGGTGTGTATTGGATGACTATCACTGTATATTATGATCTACTGATCAAGTTCCTGGTGGGTATCCCAGTCAGTTCCACAGAGGAATGAGGCAGAAACAGCATACTGGTAGTACTGCATCATGATAACACTAAGGTACAGACATAGGATAAATAAATTGCCCTCTGCCTACAATGTGGAAAATACAACTACTGTATATACAGGTGTCATACCTCCCAACAGCACCCAATGATCAACAAGTACAAAGATCATGGGCACAAATAAATAAGCAATCATTTCAGTTCACTTTGGGTGCAGATGGCTGCATAATCACTCCCCACACATGTAACCATATGTACAGTCTCTGTGAATGTGCATTCAGAAGTATGCCTGTCTATGCCCTTCCAGATGTTGCTGGGCTCCAGCTGCCATCAGCTCCAATGAACAGTGAGGGACACTGTTTTTCTGAACTTAATTAACTATATAGCTCCTTCTCATACCCAAAAGAGCAGAAAGGGAAGATGCTCAACAGAAGTGATCTTAAGCAGATCTACAGCAGGCAATTTATATTTCCAGCTAAGTCCTCTGGCTTTTGATGCAGGGTAACAACCGAACAATGATCACCCTCTAGGAGGAAGAAGAGTTGAGGGAGGCCTCACAAGAAATGTTCATTATGTTATCAGTGGCACATCTCTTACCTCAGCTCAGAAGTTCAGAATGATTGACTGTATGTGAATAGCTTGCCTCATGCAGGTGAAGTCCAAGCAAGTTTCACATTAGCATAGCAGCCAGGTAAAGTGAAAGAAAGGACCATTCAGGGTATTATCCTTTACGGGCACCAAGTCAAGAGCTCCAGAAGTTTTCTAGTAACAGCTGATAAAGTGAGGCTTCAACTTTCCAATCTTTGGCCTGATAGCAGCCTGAACCTCTCCAGGCCACAACAAAGTTCTTAATCAGCCCAGCAAGACACACTTGCTGACATACCCCATGAAGAGCTGGCAGTTCACCTGACTTCTAGAACTTCAGCTCTGAGGTCATCCTGTGATGTCATAGCCTGTTTCTGCTATCAGACTCAAGCCCAATCTCCTAGGGTTGGCTCTAGATATTTGGCAGCCTGATCTAGAGGTGCAGATGGTACTCACACCCATCATACTCACGCCATGGCAGCCATTCCTGCTTTTATCTCTCCCCTGAAAATCCGCCTCCTTCACCTTGCTGTACGAAGGCCAGCCCTGAGCTATTTGACCAACTGATTTAGAAGCTGCCCAACTCTAGAATGTCTCTAGATGGTTTACACTTAAAATAGGAAATCAATAAAAAGAACCTAAGCCTCTGGACAGACTACATAATAGCCAACTAAACAGAGCTCCACAAACACCCTATCCAAAGGCTTGGGAGAACACCCAGGTTTTTAACAATTTGCAGAACATCATTAGGGTGGGAGTGATATGGATCTCTGGGGGGATCTTACCATATAGGCAGAAATCATGGAAGATAGGTGGTCCCTCGAATAACCTGGCCCTATGCCATGAAGGGCTTTATAGCACCTTGAATTGCACCAAAAGCCTACTGGCAGCCAGCACAGCACACAGAGAAGTGGTGTCACATGGGCATACTGAGGCATGCCCAACGCTACCTGCTTCACTGCATTCTGGACTAGCTGCCACTTCTGAATGGCCTTCAAGGGCAGTCCCATATACAGTGCATTGTAATAGTCCAACCATGAGGTAACTAGGGCATGAATGACCATCTGAAGGGATTCCCAATCCGGGAATGGGTGCAACTGCCACACTAGCTGAAGCTGTGCAAAGGGCCTCTTGGCCACAGCTCCTACCTGTTCTTCAAGCAGGAGCTGTGGGTCCAAGATGATCCCCAGATTGAGCACCAGTCTTAAATGGGGAAGTGCAACCCCATCTAAGACTAAAGACAGAAAATCCCCAGATTCAGGAGGCCCAAAATCCACAGCCAATCTATCTTGGCAGGATTGAGCCTCCCCATCCAGACTCGCACAGACTCCAGACATTGGGACAGGACACTGATAGCACCACTTGAACAGCTCAGGATCAAGATGTACAACTGGACATCATCAACATATTGATGATACCAGACCCCAAACTGATGGATGACTTCACCCACCAGTTTCATGTACTGTAGATGATAAAAAGGAGGGGAGAGGGTGTCGAGCTCTGAGACATCCTGCAAATGCCTCTACAATCCAGGAAGCTAGACTGCAACCCCAACTTCTACTCAGACTTCAGTGCAGCTGCTGACATGATCTCATGTTGAGCAGAAAGGGCAGAAAAGGACTTGCAAACTGAGTTATATGTGCATAATTTTCACTTTCAACCAAGGAGGGCTAGCAGATGTGCAGAGGTCATGAGCATAGTCCTCTGTCTTTTCCATCTATATATAAATAGGAATCTATTTTCTGGCTTCTGGAAGGCCACTGTGGACTGAACATAATGAGATACAGACACAGCTGTGGTAGTTCCCCACCCCCGCCCCACCCCACCCCGTATTTTCCCTTCCCAACTCCCCCAAGTTAAAACGTTTGTAGGGTAAAGGCATTAACAATGAAACTGAAACAACTTCTAGCCTCTCCTATTTATATTCACACCATGAATAAAATCGTACCTTTTTGAAGAACTGGAAGCTCTTTCACACTCCTACCCTATCATATTGGCCCTGGGCAGCCAAGGCAAGGAGCAGGCATAAACGAGACCAATTTGACTGTGCTGGGCCACAAAAACCATTGCTGGAACTCATTCCACAGCAAGCAAGCACTCCAAAACCCACAACACTAGACTAGCTGAGAATTCCACACCCACCCCCCTGCATTCACACAGCCGCCAGACCTGTTTGGTTCCATCTGGTCCTTTTGTGCCTAGATTTGTTCTTAAGCTGCACAATTGTTACTATTAAAGCCCTGCAGAATAACAAGTGTTGGACTGCTGGGACACACCGCCTCTATGTGGGATAGCCAGGATCTGAATGCGGTGAGGCTGTAGAGGCCATGAATTAAACCCAAAGGGTAGAGGTAGGAGGTAGTAAAGTAGGCAGGGTCTTCTTTTGAGGCTGGGTGGGTCTGCTATTTCAAGGGATTTGCCTTGACAATAGAGAGCCATGATTGCTGGAATCTTATCTCACCCCTGGGCTGCCACCCACAGAGGGCCTCCAGTGCACTGTCAGGCAGGTAACCGTTCAACCTGTTCCCAGAGCAATTGGCATGCCTCAGTGCTCCCAGATCAATCTGAGAATATTGCAAAAAATGGTAAGAAAAACACACTCACATCTGCCCATCCTCAACGGAGAGTGGCAATAAACGCTTACAAAGACCCCCCCAGATGGAGTTAATATGCTTTTTAGCTCAGCAGGACACATCTAAAGCACCTGTGCACCTCTATCATCTGTGTAAAGGACAGCTATCTTTGGGTGCCTTTGTGGTACACAAACCCACCTGCCGAGCTGCAGCCACACCCAGAGTTCAAATGCTCCATGCTCCTTAGTCTTGCTTTATCCCTTCTTCCACCCTCCCAATTGTTGGTCATCTCCACCACTGGATGGTGCACTCCAGGCCAAGAGATAGGAGGCGTCTAGTAAAGCTGCACAGATGCCCCGACACACCCCTGCCCATTCAGGTGAAAAGAGTGACGTCAGCCCTCCCTTAAAAGTTTGGGGGTGGGGAGCACTGGAGATCTCAAGGGAGATGGAGGGTGGACGAGCAGGCAAGAGGAAGAGTGTGGGGTTCACTGAAGCATATCCTGACAGAGCTGGTGAGTTGAAGAGCCTTGGTTTACAGGCATCAGGTACACTCAAGGGGCATCTAGACTGAAATCAGATTGACTAGAAGAGACAGGGTTGAAGAAAAGGTCATCAAACGACCTTGGAAAATGGGTTGCTGTGTGAAGAGGGTTCCTGGGTTGTGCTTACAGGGAGCCAGTGCATCGCTGATCCATTCCCAAATGAGAGATCATGGAAGCTAGTAGTTAGGAGTCCATGAATATGTTCAGGATACACTGAGGATTTTTTTTTTTTTTTTACAGTTGGGATTGAAATAGTTTTCATTTCTGTGCTTTGGTTTCCTATTAAATTGGCCATGCTTGCTGTGTGTTTTTTTAAAATTGCACTCCTTCCTTCCTTCCTTCCTCCCTCCCTCCTGTTCTTGTTTAACCTCCTCAAGTTATGGCAAGGCAAGAATATGCCAGGAAAGTGCATTACATAAATCTGGAGGAGGCCATTTCGGCTATCTGGTCAACCCTTCCCTTAGGGCAGAACCCCAAATTTAAGCATCCTTGACCAATATCTTTCTTCTTCTAAAGCAGAAATGGGCTTGGATAGAATAACGTAATAAAAGGACACATCCAGGCACTACCTATAGTTTTGATTGTCCCTCGATTCTGCCCCTCTCACTTCATTCTGCAGATCTTGCAGGCTGAATCATCACACAAGATCCCCAGCAGACAGTGTCTCCTGCATTTGCCTCCAGTCTTTCTCTTCACACTGCAATGACAGGGATGGGGGCGGGGAGAGATCCACCCTCTACAGGGCTACCTACCACTGTGACCTCCTGGTTCCTAGGAAAGGGCTTTCTCAGACTGTGGAGGAACAGGGTTGGTTAATCCAGGATTCTTGTGTTCAGGACAGCACCGTGACCCTGCTTGGTGTGGTTTGGGCTGACAGCTCTTCTAAGATGCA
The DNA here is from genome assembly GCA_030867105.1 of Liasis olivaceus. Lineage (NCBI taxonomy): Eukaryota > Metazoa > Chordata > Lepidosauria > Squamata > Pythonidae > Liasis > Liasis olivaceus. The sequence goes on from CM061348.1 coordinate 143,102,869, forward strand.
GAACCTTCCTACAACCTCAACAAAAACATGGCATTGAGTAGAGGGAAGGGGGATTTTTTCTCCTCATATAAGGCCCCCTCCACCAGAGCTAGAAGATAGTAGTAGGAGACTGAAATTGCTCAGGAGACTTATAATCCTCAGGGCAGGTCCTCCCCAAACTGATGGATGCACACTTCTTAATGAGAAAGGTCTTTGGCTCCAGTCTTGGGTGCTCAAATTCCTCAACACTGGGGTCCCAAGTTAATTAGTTTCTCAGGCAAGGCCATTGTGTTGCCTTGGCTCTCACGATCTCAGGTTCTCCCAGAGAGTGGGGGCTGAAGCATCGTATTCCCCACTCTTAATCCTAGCTATTGTGGTCAGATGGAATTGAGGGAGAAAAATACTGTTTCTACCATAGGACTTCATTATCAGCATATCACAATGCCTGACGCTGCCAGCTGCCTGCTTTAAAAAAAAAAAAAAATTAAATTTAAAATGCTCAGATGCAAAAGATGTAGAACATGTCAGCTTTTCTCAAGAACAGGCATTTTGCTGTACCAAACAGCTCCAATGATCATAATGTATCTCTCTGCAGACAATCTTAGAGCTTAACATCAGAGCTGACTCACTCAATACTGTTTCTTTAAACCAATGGTCTCCAAAGAGGGGAACATCACTAACCCAGGGTTCTGCAAGACAATACATTGGGATGCAGGAAGAAAATATTAATTTATCTAAAAAATAAGATATTAAGCTATACTAATATGCAGGATATATAAAATATAGTATTTGTATTTTGAGGATGTGTTTTATAATGTACATAATGTATCAGTACAGTATCAGATGCATATAATTTATACACGAATATACATATGCAGGGGGTCCACGCTCAACACATTTTTACTGTCAGTTTTTCACTATCAGGGTGTGCAACCAAAGAAGTATGGGGACTACTGTTCTAGACAACAACTTCATTCTGAGAGTCTGTGGCTGGCTCTCAGTGGGCGTAGAAGGAAAGTCCCCATCCAACGTAGAGAAGGTGGCACGCCAGCAAGTGTAATGCAGCTTTTATGGCTTCTTCCAAAACTAAAGAAGGGAGAAAAGCAAGGGAAAACCGAAAATGGAACAGCAATAGAAGTGCTGCATTTTGACATTTTTGGCATTTTCTTCCCCTTGATGCTTCTGTGTTACAAAACCATCCACGAGTGCTTCCTCTTCTTCTTGTGGCATCCTGAAGGGCATGTGCAGCCACAATCTCATATCTGAAACGCTGTTCAACACTGTGTTTAATCAGACCAAATAGCTCTATTGGCCCAACGTGTCAACTTGGTTAATGATGCCTGGGTGGCTTAGACTGAAAGATAAACCCAGCCCTGTGGCATGGTTTATGAATCCAACGATTTGGCCTAACAGCAAATGGATTAATTTATGTGTGGTGGGGAATGGCGTTGGAGCAATCGGAAGCAAAGCACTGGGGTGGGGTGGGGTGGGGTGGGGGAATCAGGATTTCATTTCGTGCCGCGTCCACTGTGTTCCTGGTTGCCTTCTTGCCCCGCTGCTTCTTTATTATTATAAAAAGCAGCCACTCAGATACTGTTACACAGGAGACCATGGGAATGTGGGATTCAGCTGCCCCCTTCATAATGCCACTTCTTTTAAGGGCTGCTGTACAGTTAGGTTTCCCTAAGATTTTCATCATTATTCCAATACCTTAATCAGCCCCCTCTAATCAATTAATCAGTTAACTAATTAATTAATTAATTAACCCTTTAATCAGCCTTTCAGATCTTGCATAATGTAGGAAGGCTTTTTTTAAAAATGAGATAGGTTTGCCCACAAATTAAGGCTAGTCGCAGGGTATCAATGTAGAATATACAAAAGGATTACATACTTATATTTGCTGCAAAGGAAATCGGAAGCTTCTTCTATTTCTTTTTATTCTCTTTTTGCTCTTTTTCCTCTCTTTCTTTCTTCATCCTGTATGAGTTTTTATGTTCTCTTTAAAACTTTTAATAAAAAATTATTTTAAAAAAATGGAATATACAAAAGGATTAGGTATGCATTTAAAGTTTTATTTTATGGGTTGGATTTATGTTTTTGTACACCCCCCAGAATCTGGTGGCCTGAAAAGTCTACAGATATGGTAAATAAATAAAGATTTGGGGAAATATTCTGAGTAGTATAACTAGCTTCTGGTTTGAGGGGGCCTGGGAAGACCTTTTCACGTTGATCCCCTGCTTCAGGATTTCCTAATAACAGCAGCACTCCAGTGGTCTGAGGGTTGCTATGCCAATTTCCTTCAATCCTTGGTGCCCATTATAGTACTGAACTGAAAATGGAAGTTCACAGATGCAGATGCCAATGGAGAGACCTCATTTCTTCAGTGCCCAGTGGGGCTTTCCCCACTTGCATCTAACCAGAGCACAAAACATGTCTCCAACATCTTGTTTTGGTCATGTCCCCATGATGTTGCTTTCCTGTCATCCCCAGCCCATGAGTGAGCAGACTTAAGTTACCTTTCACTGTACCAATCTTAAAGTAGGACACATTTGTACACGTTGAGGCTACCCTTATTCTGACACCATCAAAAGTGAGCCTCAAGGTATGTAAAATCTGCTAAACTTAGTTGCCTAGGACCTTGGATCCATGGGTCAGGAGACTGCAGTGATTGGGAATAATAGTAAGATAGGGATCAGGAATAAGAGCAGCAAATTTAATGTCAGTTTTCTGCCAACTCAGTGATGGGTGGAGAGCACTGACAACAACAGGGAAAGACCCACTGAGTCTCTGGCAACTGCCCTAGGATGCCGGGGGCTGATGTTAGCCCTGCTGGGGAACTAAAGGGACTGGTTCCCTGTTTCTGTATCTTGGTCCTTCTTATGCTTCAAAAAGGAAGTCAGGCTTGGCATAACTAGGGTGAGCACACTTCCTGGGCACTGGATATATCCCCCCCAGCAAAGCAGGAAAATGTCCTGGTTCCCAGGAGCCCATCTGGGCAGTTGGAAGCAGCAGCAGCAGGCTCATATGAGCTACAATGTGGGAAACAACTTCATCCATTGTGCCGTGCAAGTACTGGGGGGGAGGGTTGTCATCAGGTTGGGGATACTTTCTGTAGGAAGGAGAAGATCCACTCTGTCCTCAATTTCCTAATTATCAGCCTTCCTAGATAGACCAGATAGAAACACGACCAGATAAGCTAACTCTACTTTAATGTAAGGCTACATTAGCAGAATCTTGCAAGTCTGAAAGTACAATTCTCCTGCCATCACCTTTACAGCCCAATAACTTAGTCTTACACTAAAGTAGAGTTAGCATAGCAATAGAATAGCAAGTGTTTGGAATTAGTGGAAGTTTTTCATTACAGAAAAGCCCTTCTAAACGTTAACTTTTCATCTCTTTTTTGTTATTGTACTTTTGGTCCAGGACTATTGGGAAATTAAATAATCAATTAACACTAATAACTATGTAAATTAGGTCTCCCAGTTTCCATTCTTTGAAATCTGATCATCTAGGCATAACAACTAGAATGATGGGGCAAATGCCAGAGTCTGGACAAGGGCCTACCATTATTATAAATTCACTACCAAAGCTGATGTGATCCTATTCTATGAATGTATAATAGGTGATACATCTTGGATATGGTATTAGGTAGTAGTTACCACATTCAGAAGGAGGGAACTATTCAGTACAATTGCAGCAGGCCATCCTATCCATGTCAAGTAGAGCTCCTGACTGCACCAGTCTGTAAAGCTAAGGATGGCTTAATTCAGCATGAACAACATTGGTAGTTCACAGAAAATTTGAATAGAGGCACCTTAGAAGATTAGAAGAATGAGACATCAGGGGATACTCTTATTTCCTTCCAGATGTTGAAGTTTCCCTCTACAAGAAATTCCCCAACATTTCTGGCCTGGCTGGAGGCTCCCTGCTTTCTCCAACAGCCCCTGACTCCCTGCACACAGCTGCCATTCCTACCCGCCGTCGACACCGCACTACCTTCAGCCAGGACCAGCTAGACCATCTGGAGACAGCATTTACAAAAAATCACTACCCTGATATTTATTGCCGAGAGGAACTGGCCAGGGCTACCAAACTCAACGAAGCTCGCATCCAGGTACCAAATCTACAAAGCCAGAGGACTTCTGATTAATGGGCTACTGGACATATTAAAACAGCCCAAAAAGGCTTTTTAGAAGCTGGGTAAAGAAAGCAGCCATGTGTTATCCCTTGCTTAATACCAAGCAATCAGTTTTCCATTAAGGGTGCTAATGGAGAGTGGGAGCAGAATTCACCATAGAATTCATCCACTCCCCTTTTAAAAAAATTTCTGGCAGCCCTTTCTGTTTTCCTCCTCAAATAGTTGACTGCCAGGCAAGCAAGAGATTGTGTTTGCTAGAGATGTGGGTTGATTGCTTGTATGGGGCTGCTAGGCCAAGGGCCACATGAAACTGAGGATCATGTGCCTACCTGTTGCCCATCCCTGCTACATACCATCACAGGTAAAAGTTAACTATTTAAAACCACATTCTTTCTTTTTATATTTTGAATTCCAAGTGAATTTATTTCCCAATAAGATTTTTACTATTTTCTTAATCTCATCAATGGGTCCATGGGTTTGAAGTTTGGTATCCACTTAACCTTAAATATTCAGTGTGATGCATACTATTAATAACTACATACTTTAGTTCTAGAAGAGAACATTTGAGGCATTCACAATCTATGAAAGTCTATGTGGAATTTAGGTAGCATCTAATCACTATAGGCTTTGGAATGTTTACAAATCTGTTAATAAGGGTTTCAGCTAAGTGTGTTAAATCCAGGTAGTTGCTAAGAACTCCTCTTGGCCCTTTAGGCAAACATGGCTGTTTTGCAATTTTGCCCTTGCTGTATTATTCCTCACCTGCTTTTGCTCTGTCTTTGTCAGGTGTGGTTCCAGAACCGGCGGGCAAAGCAGCGAAAGCAAGAACGGGCCCTGCCAAAGCCAGGCACGCCTGCCATTCTCTCTATCTGCCCCATCCCTGCACCCCCTCCTCGACAGTACCAATATTCCCCCACACTTGGGCCACATCCTTACTTACCCCGCTTCCCTTCCACCTACACTCTACCACCCCCTTCTCCCTCTGCTACTTCTGCCCCTTTTCCTTGTTCTGTCCCCCATCATCCTCAAAGCTCTCGTGGTCACGAAGACTGGTATAGCTCACTGCGCACCATGGGCTCTACGGCTACCCCATCCAGTTCTGTGATCTCTCTTAATCTTGATCCTGGCGCTCACTGGAATTAAGAGCTGTTTGCTTGCAGGGATCGAGGAGCAATACAGGGTAAAAGAGATTATCATAAAGATACCCAACGGTGTCTTGCTGCTTTTTCTGGCAATGCTGTTTTCTGGGCACGCAAAATGTTCTCAATCTGAAAGCATTCATGCTTGAAACCTCCTTATTCCAAGTTCAACAGACCAAAATCAGCTGGGCTGCAGATGGCAAAAGATAAACTATGGGGACCAATGTGAATAGCAATACGTGCCATTTTAACCAATGAATAATGAAACAGATGTGACTTGTATTCTGAATAAAATAAAATACATACTTTAATCTAAACAAATGACATTACAAAATAGGCTGCAATCTGTTAGAAACTTTTACCTTGAAAAGAGTCTGAAAACCAAATGCTTCAGGCAGATAGGCATGATGTAACAGTCTTTCCCAATTCCTTTAGATTTTTCTGTTTAAAGTGATGGCAGACAATTTCCATTTTTCTGCGAAGAAATCCATGTGGATATGTCCATGCAGTCACTAGGAGCTGAGTTCAATCTGAGTTTTACCATGTTTTTCCTTCAGGGGAAGATACTTAGCACTCTTCTTCCAATACTTTCCCACAACAGTCCTGCATAGTAAGTTGGGCTGAGCACAGTGAGTTGCTCAGTCACCCAGCATATTTCCATGGTTCAGGGTAAATTTGAACCTGGATCTCTCTGGTCCTAGTTGAGCACCATAACAACATGTATGCATACCATAGTGAAATATAACTTCCATTTCCCTTAGACAGCATAATGCCCATGATACCAGGAAGTGAAAAGTGTTTTAGTCCAGCGACTGGTGGGTACAAGCTTGGAGAGAGATGATAACGTTTCTTGTGCACCATGGTTCATTCCGTAGTTCTGCCCATCTTCCTTTTTTTCTCAGGTACCGTTAAGCCTGACTTTAAATCCGGGTAAAAAGAGCTATAAAAGCAGAATCAAGATGCCATCCTTTTCTAGCCTACCACTTTTGCAATAGCTGCAAGGCAATATTTAGGTTCTACTTCAGCTCCTGAGAATATTTTCATATACTTGATGCTGGTCACTCAATGACCCAGTTTTGCTTTCAAAATAATTGTTTCATGCCACTTCTCAGCTTCCAGCATTCTGTGACTTCACCTTGCAAACTAGAGTAAAAACGTGAGTGGGGCAAGTGGGCTTCTATCCCCCAACAGTTCACAGATGAAAAGAAGGAAAGTAGTTAACTATACACCTCAGATATCATGCAACCACCTCAAGGTGTTTCTGCCCCTTTTCTCCTGCCTGATGACACATTGCCAGGGGGAAGGGATCAGTTTTATTCACTGGCTCTGAAAGCACTTCTGAAATGGAGGAAAGATCTATTTGGAACATCAATAACAGTACAGTTAATGGTTAGTGCCAAAATGGATCTGGCTTCTCTTATTCTAAAGCAGCTGCAAGTCATGCGCATTCAGAAGCAACACTCATTACTTGTAATATTTTGGGAAAGGGAAAGGATGCAAAGAAAAGAGTGCAACATGTCTCCATGCATGGATTTGCATGCACATTGTTTGCATGAATGAATATCCTGATGCATCCAGCCACTTGTCCCAGAAGTTTAGGCTGCAATCCAGTACACCTATGCATTTGTATTCAGTGGGCTTACATCTCAGTGGAGACTGCACTGCTAACTTCTCTAGATGCTGGGGGTGAGTTACACCTTGAGGAAAGCTAAAATGAGACAATGATTTTTCCTGGGAAAGAGACTAAAAATTAAGACGTTCTCCTGATGTATAATTTGCAGTCGGCTTCCGAGTGCAATTCAAGGGGCAAGTTATTACCTATGAGGCCCTGTACAGCATAAGGCCTGGATCTCTGAAGGACCGCTCATCTCCAATCATTTCTGCCTGCCCGGTACGTTCTGACAGAGTAGGTGTGCTCCAGGTCCCCTCTATTAAATGTTGCCATCTTGCAGGACCAAGAAAGTATACCTTCTCTGTCACAGCCCCTGCCCCCTGGAACAGCATCCCCCCAGAGATACAGATGGTGCCCTCTCTCCCAGAAAGCTCTTAAAACCTGGCTTTGGTCCCAGGCCTGGGGTTAATGCACTGTTGTACTTCTGGGACCCATGCTTTGTTTTGTTTAATTTGTGACATTTTAGATCATTTTAGTCTGGGCTGTCTATGTGATTTTAGGTTTTATCTGTTTTTATGGACTTTTTGATTTTGTACACTCCCCAGAGTCCATTGGAGTTGGGCAGCTATAATAAATTTAAATAAATAAACTCCTGGAATATATACATTTAATATCATGCACATATCCATGTGAAGAGCCACAAATGAATACATTGCAGAGTGGATTACCTCTCATTTCTTAAGCTTTAGTTAGGGTTGATGATAAGCCCTTGTTACCAATACCTTTTCTAAGTTTTTGTTTGTATGACACAGTGAGCCATAAACTAGCCACACATAATTTAAAATATTATGTGAACCCCAGCCAATGCAACTACTTGCTGAGCAAACCACAGCTAGGTTAACCAAGGATAAGCATACCCTGCAAACACAGCTCTTTCCACAACAGGTTCAGAACAAGCTATAGCAGCTTACAGTAATGTAGAATAGGGTACAACAGCAAAAGCAAAGATCAGTGAGGATATCAGAGAATCTGAATGTAAAAATGTGGGAAGTTATGACCATATGAAAGTATTGCTATTGTAAGCTATGAAATGTTCTGGTGTGTTATTACTCTAGTATGAATTCTGTACACCTGTACCAAAAAGCTGTTTTCGGGTTTAATTTCTGGAAGGATTTTTTCCACCCTGTGCAATCCCATTTATTTACTGAAGTAGACATGTAAAGGAATACAATTAAAATATTTCAATGTACATACCCCAAAAGGGCAGAGCTTGCAGCGCAATACCACTTCCTAATTCTAACAAAAGTGGCAAGATACTTATCATTGTCATGTTTTTAATCTTCTGGGGGGAGGGTTGTGTATGTTGTTCTGAACTACTGGGAGCACAGTAGCACAGCACTCCTCTCCACAGCTGCCACCTGCAACTCTGGTAACAGCTGGCGATCAAGGAATACTCCCAGACTGCCAACCTGCCCTTTCAGACTGAACCTCAAGTCGAGTTTGCTATTTACCAACAGCACTTATTTTGGGGGCAATAAGGTCACACTATCCTGGTAAGCAAGCAGCAGATCATGGTCCTCTCAGCAGCACTTCCTGTCTCTAAACATACACCAAACCCAAGGGGAGAAAGGAGCATGTGATGGGAACCCCTTGTGCTTACCCTAGCAACTACATGCTAGAGATAGCTATGTTGTAAAACTCAAATTACCTTGTCTGCCAGAATGGAAAAGCTCCAGGATGGAGTTTTCAACAATGGCAAAACTTGCATCTCCATAGTCACACAGAGATAGCTCTGGGTCCCATCTGCTCTTTCACACACTGGACAAAAGAATTGAAGTGACAGTTAATGCTTTCTAATTCCCATAGTATTCAATGAGGGAACCCTACACCAACAACTGATTATGCTGACTGGGCAATTATGGGAGTAAGAGTTCACTGTACTGCATTTGAAAAACATCATGCTGGCCATAAAAACCCCACTCAGATGATCTCATGAGTAGACATACACACAATTACATTGTTAAACTCTCACTGACAGAAGCTCATTTTTTAAACTCTTCAGAATTATTTGTTTGATTTATTACTGGATTTATAATGCCATCCAACGCAGTAATGTGACTCTGGGTGGCGTATAACAAAGAACAAAGCATAAGCCAAAAAAGAACCACATAACGTTAAGGATAGGACTTTCTTTCCAATGGGACAGACAAGCATTTTTCAATAGACCTTTCTTCCTTCTGCAGCCAAACAGGCATTTCTTCTCCTCTTGCCTAATTACTGGGCAACCGTTATGTCAGAACACACCAACTGAAGACACGCAAACCCCCATTACTTGAACCGGGAAAAGACAGGAGCATTAATTTCCCCAACACTTCCATAGGGCTGCCGCATCTCAACCAGGAAAATCCAGACAGGAAGTGGTACTTCCTGAAGTGCGGAAGAACTCTAGCTCTCTGCCGCCATCTCGCGGTCGTCCGGACTTCTGCGGTCCAGTTATGACAGCCGAACTCCACCTTGGAAACACCTGCCTGCTCCTTCCTCTTCCCGTCCTCTTGCGCCGCACGTGGAAACGCGCAGTCAGAACCGGAAGTGAAAGCAGCATCACTTTACAAATACACGTATTTCAACGTAGTGTGGGAAAAACTCTCTAGAAGATAGTTTCCTATCACATGAGCTAGCGATCGTGCGTGTGGCACTTAGCATTTAAGGTCCATCTACGAGTCAACCGAAATCTCATCACTTGTACTCTGGCCGGAGAGCTTCCTTTTCCGGGCGCCACACACCCTGCAAGTGGAAACGTTAGCGAAAGCGCGGTCAGCGGTCGAGCCCCTTCCCCTTCGGTGCGCACGCGCATTACCCGACAGCCATAGAACGGCCTTGTGGCGGCCACGTGATGGCGGTGGGGGCGGGACCCAATATAAGCATCGCGCGGGCGGTGCCTCGGCCGCATTTTGAGTACTTCCAGCTCGGAGGACCTTTTGTACGTAAGCTCCGAAATGAATTCTTGGTCCCTGTGGGGGGGCGGGGGTGAGGAAACTGGCTCTTAGCGTACTTGTAGGGAGGTGATGGCATCCTGTTCTTGGGGAGCGGGGGGCGCGCGAGCCTGCGAGCGCTTTCGGAAGGCGCAAGGGTCGCGCTCCGAAAGCTTCGCCAACTGCGAAAGGAAATAACGTAGCCGTGCCGTGCGCATGCCTGGTGGGGTGCCTGGCGGGGTGGGAAGTGGGGGCGAGAAGGAATGGCGCGCTCCCTCGCGTGGGATTAACAAGATGGCGCTCGGGGCGCAGAGGAAGAAGTTCTGCTTCCTCTCCTTTCCTCCCTCCAAGCCCCCGCAGGGCTTCTGCCGCTTTGTGCCCAGGAAGCGGATAGCTTCGGCTTCTTCGCTGGCGGGGAGCGTGGCTTAAGGCGTCCTTGAAGGAACCTGGGTCCAAGCGGAGCGCGGGGTAAAGTTAACTTTGAAATGACGGGAGGGCGGGAACGGGCTCGTGGGCAGCTTCCGTTAGCAGCCTGGCAAAACTTTACGGTCACGTGGGGTTCCGGAGCTGCTGCCCTGTGACGTTCGGAGCCATGTGCTCGATTCAGGCCTGGCGATACTCGGTTCGGAGACGCGCCGCAATTACCCACGCGGCGGCGTGCGGAATAATGGGAAGGCCAGTATTTTACGACGTGTTCTGTGTGGCGGTCTCCTGCGGGACTCTCAGGTTTTTTTCTTACCATCGAAAAGTTACGTTCACGTCGCAAGGAAACGCGGCTAGTATATAGCATCCGTGTTCTTTCTCTTGGTTTATTCTTCAGGTTGTCACCATTATGTCTTCTGAAGAAGGAAAACTATTTGTTGGGGGGCTAAACTTTGATACCGATGAACAAGGCCTCGAACAGCATTTCAGCTCTTTTGGTCCTATTTCTGAAGGTGAGCATGTTTGGCTAGTAAAGGGGAATGAGTTGCTTTTGAAGTTAACCAGAGCAGCTGAATGACTTCTTTTTTTCTGTGTTCCTAGTGGTTGTGATCAAAGACAAAGAAACACAGAGATCAAGAGGCTTTGGTTTTATCACCTTTGCCAATCCTGAGCATGCATCAGATGCCATGAGAGCAATGAATGGAGAGGTGAGATTTTTTTCGACATTGTATGATTTGTTATTGCCACTGTCTTAGTATGTCTAGCTACATTACCTTATTTATGTGCTTAGTGAGGTGTTTCCAGGAAATAAAACTAGCACAGTGGTATTTAGCTTTTAAAGCATCAGGAATTATTTAAGCTAGGCACTTTTTCCCTTTAACTTGTCGATTGAGGCTTTTGTATTTTCTTACCTAGCCGACTAAATTACTGGCCTTGGTTATACCCATGCTATGCACATCATTTTTGGCTAATAATAAAGAAATAATAGTTTTGGAACAGTTTGGTCAGTATTCTATAAACACAACTAAATATAGTTTCCTTCAAACATGATCATACTATTCCATGCAAGCTACAATGAGTCTATTTTGCAAGGTAACATACTATTGCCTGCCTTTCATCAGTGAGGAGGTACATTCAGCATACTGATAACACTGAGGATGCTGGAGACAGTGGTTGGAATGAGGGAACAAATGAGGATTGAACTGCAAGACAAATCTATGACGGAAGAGTGGATTGAGTTGAGACTGAGTTTATGATACCCTCACTCAATATCCCAGAAAGGTGAAAAGTTTAAAGAACAAAGGGTAGTATATGAGCTGGCGTATGGGCATGGTAGAAGTGAGAATGTGTTGCAAGGATGGAGATGTATAGTGAGTGATGTTGCTTTAACTAAATCTAGTTTGATTTCCTTTTTTCTTTCCTGTTTATTTTGCTTGCAACTAATTTTTTTTCCTTTTATTTTGCATAATGTTCACCTTGAAAGGGAATAGCATGATGAGTATGTTTTTTTCTTTGCAACACTCAGCCAAATACAATAGTGGGAGAGCTTTCATAGCTGATATATATCACTTAATTGTGTGTTTATTAAATGTACCATTTGCCTTTTAAGAGCCAAAAGAGCATTTAAGGCAAAACTCTCCAACCACTTCTACAGATGCATACATTCACATTGGTCTCATTGTGCCTATTGTTGGAGAGTAATTCCATATATTTCTGGGATACTTCTCCTTCACCTACTAACTTCTGAGGTGTTTTGGGGTTGGTTTTGCATTTCCTAGAATACTGTCGAGGATATTTCTGATGGAGTAGCTAGGCTCTTTTCCTTACAAGTTTTTCCCTAAGGTTATTTATGATCTTTTTTCAACAGAATGTATTGTTTTCTCCAAATGTCTTTTGAGAACTCTCTCCTTTCTGTGGTTAAATGTTTGTAAATTTCCTGATTCTTCTAAGAGCACTGATATTTAAAAGACCTTTAAAATAATAACTGCCTAGATAATGCAGCAAGATAAATTTAGATAGATCACTGCTTGGATTGACATAGAAAGCCTGATACTAAGTTGGCATTACTTTGTGAAAGAAGAAGATATTCTCTAGCAGTTGAAAATAGATAATTATTTTCTATATTATACTCTTCTAAAGAGCTGATGTGGTTAATGACTAGCCTGGCCTTCCCCAATTTGAAGCCCTCCAGCTGTGTTTTAACCATAATCTCCAGTCAGTTCCCAGTATATCTAGAGGATACACAGTTTGAAGAGGTTAGGGTAGCATATTGGATTCGAAGGTTCATTTTAGAATATTTTAATTTTACTGGCTGGACTTAGACATTATTAGGCAAAAGTAATTATGTACATCATAGGTTTATCGCACATTCTGTATTGTAACACCTATTTGGCTGTTATCCCAGGCTTTGGGCTAGGAGTGGTTGGAGCCACTGCTGGTTGTGATTTATGTGGAATGTGCAGTGCGTTTGCAGTGGTAGAGCCAGTAGTTAAGGCATCAAGCTAGAAGCTAGGAGATCATGAATTCCAGTCCCGCCTTAGGCACAAAGCCAGCTGGAGTCACACACACTCAGCCATAGCAAGCAGGCAAGGGCAAACCACTTTCAAAAAACCTTGCCAAGAAAACTGCAGGGACTGGTTCCAGTAGTCACCAGGAGTCAAAAACTAACCTGAAGGCGCCCCACACACACAAAAGTGTGTTTGGTGCAGACATGGTTTTTATTGTTATTTCCCAGAAAGGTGCCTAGAATTGTTCTAGAGTTGGGGGGGGGGGGGCTTTACATTTAATAAATTTCTGACTGGTAGCTTTATTATTTATTTATGTTAATGTGACTGTCATTTAGCATTCATATTACTTCATTTACTAAAATTCTGTTTTAAATTTAAGAAATGGTTTTATGTCTAGAAGAATGTGCATAAACATAATCAGTTGCACACCCTGACACTTAATTTCTTTAATCAAATGATTTTCACATCTAAAGTATGTGTTCATTATCAGTCTATAGATGGGCGCCAGATCAGAGTTGATCATGCTGGGAAATCTTCTCGTGGATCCAGAGGTGGCTACTTTGGAGGCAGGGGACGAGGTCGTGGCTATTCCCGAGGTAAGAAGACAACAGGGATAAATGTTTGATGCATTGAACTAAGGGTAGAAGAAGTGGGTTTCTGAAATTCAGCTGTTACTAAAACATTTTTTCATTGTAGGTGGCGGAGACAGAAGCTATGGCGGAGACAGAAGCTATGGTGGAGACAGAAGTTACGGTGGCCGTTATGACAACCGAAGTGGAGGCTACAGTAGTTCCCGGGACTATGGCAGGTAATTGTGGTGGTATATATTGTTTTACAAATCAATTCTATAGGGAATAGGTATAAAGTATTCATCCTTGTTTTCAGAAGTCAGGGAGGCTATAATGATCGGTACTCCTCAGGAGGTTCTTACAGAGACAGCTATGACAACTGAGGTAAGTAGGCCTTGGAAAGGGAGTGAAAAAATTGTCTTGTCAAAATGCCCTTAAACTTTCAGTGCCCCAACTTACACTGGATAGTGGCAGTAACTACAGCTACTGAGTTAATATCAAATGTGTTTTTTTCCATGTATCTGCCATTGATTACAGGCCTTCATTCACGTTACTGATAAATAATTTGAGTGCATGTTGGACCTTAAAGAATTAACTTTCTAATTGAGAAATTGCCTGAGTGCTAACTGGGGGAGGGCCCAAGATTCCTAGCAACACTAATCTAAAAAGTATAGGAGTGGTGAATTGCTGCAACATGTCCATAAACCTGTGCCTTTATGATTGTACCTGCTTCTTGTCCTCAGCTCACACCGAGTAAAAATCCTTCCTGACTCAAGATCGTCCTTCCAATGGCTGTATTTATAAAGATTTTTGGAGCTTCGCTGAATCTTGTTTAGTTACCTACATGACCTTCCCTTTATATAGCTTTTGTCACATGTAGCCTGAAAGCTTCCTCTACAAGATGGCCTGTTAGACTTTACTCAAGAGGGGTTTTTTCAAGTGGTTTTTAAGCATTTTTGAAATCCAGTTTTATTTGTCTTGCTTTCTCAAGCCAAGGTTTTTTTTAAACTTGATACATGGGGCCCTACAAATTAAACCTGTTGGAAGCTGACCAGACTTTTGAAAAAGTACAATCACTTGATGTTCATCTCTTGGCATAACAAGCAAGGGTGACAAGGCAAAAGAATCTTGGTATTATTAAAGAGTTAAATAATTCACATTGATCATATAAAAGCTATTTTACTGTAAAGTAAACCTATAACTCGAATGCTTTGAGAGGTTCTTGAAAATGTTTGTTTATATTGTCCATTTTTTACTGGAAGAAATATGCATAATTCAATTAATTGTATTTGAAGTGAATAAGGAACTTCCTGTACTAAGTTTTTGGCTTTACGAAGCCCATTAAAATCCCATCTGAAACAATTCTCTGTTCCTGATGTTTGCACTACACATCTTTGATAGTTTAGTGGCTAGTAAGTGAACGCATTTTAGATAAGGTCTGAAGTGGTACCTGAGTAATGAGGTTTTTATGTATGCCAAGAGCTCAAAAACCAGGTGTGAAATACAAATGCAAAAAACTGCAAATTGGGAGGGATAATTAGGGATAGTTATGCTTCTCCCTAAAAAATGTATTTAAGCAATGTCCTAGCATGACTTAACACCATTATCTGTACAAGAATCTTAATGTATCTTGATATCAAATGAGTCTTGGATTGTAAATGGATACTACCAAATATGACCCAAATCCATGGTAATATATCTGTTACTCTAGAATGTTTGAAGGTGTGTTGGGATCAACATTGCAGTACTACTCGGGGAAATCATTTTTACTTCTAGGAGGGTAATGGCTGAAATAAAAATTGCAGCCCAGAGATGACTGTTGGCGAAATAGCTCTGGAGACTTGCATTGCTAATAAGGATCCCAGTAGGATTTCTCAATATAGTGGCACTTAAAAAAGTTTTTAAACTTGTCATTCAATAGTGAATTTAACTCAGATTTGATTCTGACTAGTAGTGATTAATCAGTATTCCTGGTTTGCAAGTCTATATTGCCATAGAAGAAACAAGATGCTAAGTATAAAGATTGTAAGTTGTATAGTGACATTTGATTTTGTAATGTGTCAACACTAAAATTTTCAAATAAGTTCACTGAGTAACCTTCAATGGTTGCTACTTGCTTTAACTGTAATACACTTTAGTACTGGTATTCCTAGGGTGGAGGACATGGGAAGGAACCTGCCTTGCTTGTACAAACACTCCTAAAAGTAGGGTATGCCCTACTTGGTCTGGAAAGAAAAAATGGCTTTGAGCTGGTAGAGAAATAAGCTTTTGACATTTGGAAGGCCTGAGGCTTCTGTTCAGGTTTAAGGCTGAACTGATGTTTGGATGGCCCTACCTGTAGTTAGCTCTGTCCTGTTCTTACACTGTGAGAATTCTCTGCTAGCATGTGGAAGCCAGTGTCCTTGGAGACCCCGAAGTGTGTTGTCCTCCTTCAGTGCGATCCATGTGAGACGAAAGCTGCTCTTGGCTAGTTCATTTGTGGAAATAGTCCTGTATTTCGAGGTAACTCTTTTGCTCATGTCTGCATCTTTTCTCCCATAGAGCTCCATTCTTGTTGCTGCAGCAAACAGATCTTTGTTATTGGCAAATTATTGGGCAAATCTGGGGTCTCCCTGGACCCTAGCAGAACTTGGACTCAATCTGTTTTTTGTTTTTTGTTTTTTTTTATCCCGGGGGGAGGTCTTGCCTGGCTCCTGTAACTTGACATTCTACTTCAAAAAGGAGGAAGGCAGTCAGCTAAAACAATACTCAAGATTCATTCAGCTACCTCTCTGTTCTCATTTTTTCCAGCCTCTTGTGTTTTATGAAAACTTGGATTGTTACTTGGAAAGATGTTTCCCAATAAAGACTAACTTGGGTGTGGGAGGCTTCTATTCCCACTTCATAAAACAACTTCAGTATATTGTGATTTTGGACAAGGGCTTAAATATGGGAGAAAAATCATGTTAACTTGGGGAATCTCCTGAGGGCTAGGTGAACAGTGTCACCTAGGCCTGGAGTATCCTGTTAGAACTGTATAATTGCTAAATACTTTGAAATTTTGAATGAATATCTTTTAAGTGATACTTATTGTTTGCAGGTGAGAAGATTATAGTGGCTATTCTACCCTAAAATAGTAATCATTGGCCACTGACGTATTGAAGGACGAGACTGCTGTTTCACCTGGTGAATCACACTATAAAGTAAGAGTTTCTTTGTAATACTAAAGAATAACCTACTGTGAGATTATAATTGTTTATTTATTTATCAAATTTATGTAGCCGTCCATCTCACACAAAGTGATTCTGGGTGGCATACAATGAAACCGACAATTAAAACATTATACAAAAGCCAGTTAAAACAATTAGGTATAAATAAAAAACAAATGCATCAGAATATTATACATGATGCAGCCAACACATGGGCTCCCTGTTGGCAGGGAATCCCCAGGCCTGTTGAAGAAGCCACATTTTAAGGGATTTCCAGTAGGTCGCAAGGGTCAGGACTATCCTCACCTGCGGGGGTGGGGAGAGATGAAGTGTGCCTCCTGTAAGGCTGAATAGAAGTTGATCTTTGTAGGTGAAGTGGAAGTACAGAAGTCTGAAAATAGTACATTAGTACTCAACTTTAATAATTACAGGCAAGACAGGATTATATTGTTTAGTGCCTTGTTTGTATGAGAAATTATGACAGTGAATCTAGAAAACAGATTTTATTAGAAGATTCCCTATATCATTTAAGCAAATTTGCCCTATTGCGTGTGATACTTTGGATGTACTAAGAGTCTTTATTATTATAAGGTATGTTGTACTTTCAACATTTATTCAAGCCAATTTATTCATAGTACAATTTATTTTTTCAAAGCTAAAAGCCATTGTGCTGCAGTATTCATGAAGTTTTATGCTTTCTGTGTTACTCTGGATAACGGATAGAACCCTGTGATCCTTAGAGCCCCTTCTGTTTGGAATACTGTATTTTGGTAGTACAGTGGTATAAGCACTAACAGGCTTATCAGTTTCTTAGAAGTAAAAAAATTCAGAACTAGGAGACATTAGTTCCAGGCATGTGTGACATTGTACTGCCTTGATAGTCCCTCACAAAATATCTTTATGATCTATGGTCATCAAAGTTTTCTTAGCTCTGTTGTATAATGACTGACCAGAACATCCTTTCTTTACAGGACTTTCTGTATCTGCTGGAATAGTGTGACACTGAACCAGAGGAAGATGGGAGGCAAGATCATCTGTCCAGTCAGGTTTGTATATATGCTTGAAATAAGGGAGGTGGAGATATTAAAACTGAATACAAGTTTTTGGGTTTAAGCATGCCTTCTGCATAAGGGCTGTTGGTGCAAACTTAATTTACACCAGCTTGGTTGGTTTGTATTAAACAATGTATTGGGTTCAGTGTGCTAATTGTTCTTATATTTCATATCAGATTGCCGGCATTGTTGGAATTCACACCTGTCAGGATTGTTGTAACAGGTGTCATCATACCAGAGCAAGAGGACTTGCCACTAGATTGTATTAGATTGCTGGAAATACATGTTTCCACCAGGACTTTTTCCTAACTAGCAGACATAGTTTTATCTAATAATCCACATAGAATTGGAAAACATCTTAACACCTTACTGAACTTGTATATTGGTGGATAATTACTCCTGTGCTGTAGTGATTTTGGAAGCTGGGGAAATGGTACAAAAACTGTCTACCTTGGATGTACATATCTGCAGTAAAGTTGTGCAATGCTTGGCCTGAAATTTACTATGAAGAATGTCAGATCAGAGTAATAGAATCCTTAATGCTCATATTTAGATCTTCCACTACTGCTATACAGTAATTTTAACAACAACAACAAAAATATGTTCTCTGTGCCCTAAAGCATTTTTGGTTTCCAAAACTGTCAACATGACGGAGTTTCTAATAAAAGTGTACTGATTGAACAGTTGCTGGCTTAATGTATTTTAGTTGTTTTCAGTGGTACAACATAATCTTAGTATGAAATAAAGAACAAACACAAAAGCCTACGCTTTGGGTATTAAACAAATGCAGCCCTACCTATATGTTCCTATAATACTTTACAATTCAACTTAGTATTTAAATCAACTCACTCAACAATAGGGGAAATAAGCAATGGAAATTTTGATTTAATTTTTTTTTAAAATTGAACTAGTGATAAAATGGCTGTTTAAAAAACAGTGAACTGAATTCATCAGTCAAGTACATAATTGACAAAAAAATGAGTGTCCTTCCAACACAGTAATTTCAGGACATAGATGAGGATCATTAACATTTCCTATTAAAAGCCTTAAGTTCCTTTAATAGGTTGTATCTTGAATGTGTTGTGTAAATAATATTAAAAAATGCTGTTCAATTTGGTGATTTGGTTAAACATCAAACTCAAGACAGCAAACACAGCTAATACTCCTGCCTCCTATTTTCCTTACAACAGCAACTCTGAGGTGGGCTGAGAGAGGAGGACTGGCCCAATGTCACTCAGCTGGCTTTCATGCCTAAGGGAGGCCTAGAATTCACAGTCTTTTGGTTTCTAGGCCAGTACCTTAACCACTACACCAAACTGGCTCTCTTGAATTGGACTAGAACATCAAATCAGTGATGTTCTGATTTGAATGTTTTTGTATACAGTACTTATATTCACATGCCAAAACAGCTTTTTAAAAATTGAAAGAATCTGTTTAAAAGATGTGGCGACTAGCTGACCTTTTGTTTGATTTGAAGGAGACATTATCTCAACTTCCTGCTCCATCTTTTTCAGTGTACTGAAATGTATTTTACTACATTCTTATAATTGCTCCACATTTGCATCCATTAATGTGAGTTGACCTCACTGTTTTCCATAACACCTCAATATGCAGTCTGCGCTGAAGGAATAGTCTACTGACCTGATGGAAAGGCAAAAATGAAATTTCCAAATTCTGCAAATGACGTACAGGTAGGCCCCAGTTTAAGAACGAGTTCCATTCCCAAGGTCTGTCCTTAAGTCAAATCTGTATGTAAGCCAGAACAGTATTGTATAATACTGTATAAGCTGTAATGAACTTGAACCATTGTGTATTTAACTTGAATCATTGTATATTTAATTCAAATTTTGCTACAGTAGGCTCCATTCTTAACTATGGGTCGCCTGTAAACCAGGCATTCTTAACCTGGGGACTACCTGTACTGTAATTTAACTGAAAGAACTAAGAGTTGATACTGACTTGATGCCACATAATCAACATTTTATTCTAGCTTCACTATTCTGGAATCAGGCATGGTAAATTGAAAGGTGACAGCACTTAATATAAGACCACACAAATGTGTGAAATCAAATTTTTGGATGCCTCAAATATGATAATTGGCCACTATAATATCCCTTGCTTCCATTTTGTTGATGTAACATGATCCCTGAATGTGGACACTAGTGAAATGAAAAGAGTTACAGCAGTCTGGCATAAATTGCAGTGATAAAAAATGTGACAAAATGTAAGTCATTGCTATCCAATCCATGATCCAAAGTATCTGTGGGGTACATACTTTGGACTATGTACCCCATGAGATTTGCATTGTGAGGTAAGGGTACACGTTACTCCCTTTAGTGTAGTTTATGCATTTTTAGCAATCCGTTTTTAGTTTTTTTTTAACCAATTACTGATACTGAGTGTCTGCAGCTTTACGGAAATTATGCAGTACTGACGAAATGGGGGATTTTTTAAATAAACGTTATAGATGCCCCAGAATTGACCTTAACTAGTTGCTAAGACTAAAGACAATTTGCAGGTGCCCTTTATTCTGCAGAATAAACCTTATTAAAAAGATTTCTACCTTGCATGTTAATTGGATGTCACTCGCCAGGTTCAACAGACCCAGAAGTTTCCTGGGACGACCCCGACATTTGATTAGAGGTTTACTTCTGAACGATAGCCCTTCAGCAAAACATTCCTTTTACCTATCTCTAAATTGGGGGTGAAGCAGCATACGACTTAATTGGTTTTGGCTCACTCTCCCCGTTATATTATCCTCTTGGAAAGTGGACACTAGGAGTTGGAGGCCGGTCATGGCAGCTGCGACATCTGCGCGACCGTGCGCCTTTAACGAGGACCGTTCGTGCACGCCTGTTTACACAGATGCGACTCCTAGCAAGCAAGCGCTGATAGGGCTGCAGGAGGAAGGTGCAGGAAGCAGATGAGGGGGAGCGAATAGCGGCTCCGCGCCACCGACCGTCTCCCTCTTCTTCCCGGAGCAGATAGGCGTCTCCGCTATTTTGGCCAAGCCCCGCCCACTCGCAGCTCCACCCAATGGCTGCTCTGGAACCGCGCAGCAGGCGTGGCTAACCAGCCTCACTTTAACACTCGTGTTTCTCTGGCCGCCATCGCGATACTCTCTCGGCTCGGTAGCTGACGGGTCTTTAAGTAGCTCTTGCTTCGAGGCCGGTTTCGGTGAGTTCCTTTGGTCGGAGAGCGCTCGGGCTCTTGCGGGAGCGGTGGATGTTTGGGGTGAGGATTAGCGAAGAGAACTGGGGAGAAAGGCTTTCTTTAACGCGGGGGATGGTGGAGGAAGAGAAGGGAGAGACGCTTCACAAAATGGCGGTTGCCCAGAAAGAACTACTGGGTCCTTATGCGCATGCGCTAGTTTTGAAACCCAGTTCTTACTGTCTTGCGCCTAACGGACGGCGCTGCTCTGAGAAACGGGGTAAGTTAGATGAGCGCAGTCATCTGCGGTGATTGCGGAACTAATGGCGGGCTGCGGAAGAAGAGTCCTCAGCGTGTGCAAAGCACCCCGCGCGGGGCGGCAAGGAACCTATCTTCGCGCATGCTTAGTTGGTTTTTTCCTCTGGAACGTGAGCTGCGCTGCGCTCGCCTTCCCGCATTCTGTTCGGACCACGTGCTCGCGGCCATTTTACGGGGGGAGGGAATTCGTTGGGAGGGAAGATGCCTCTAGGTAAACCCTTAACACCGTAGCGGTACTTTATTCCTTTACCCCGTTATACACGAAGGTAGAATACAGCCTTCGTTTGGTGAGTCCGGATCCCATCTATTCGGAACCATGCAATGGGGCAGCCTGGCATACCTTGTCATCCTTAACTGACAAAAGCAGCATCAGATTCTCATCAACAATAACCTTTGCCGGTTGGGATCATTAGGGTTTAACAAATCCTGTGTATATTGTATTTAGACGTAAATCTCCAGAAAAAATGCTGATATAAATATTTCAAATGTACGAAAGTCCATTTATTTGTCTTACAACAGGAAATATTATATACTTCACAATTGTGTGAATGTAACAATGCCATGAAGGTTGTAAATCTAAATAAGCAGATGTGGTTTATAAAGGAGATATAATGTTTGATAATGATACATTAAATCCCAGTTCACAGGTTGAATTACTGTAGTTGGCCTGAAAGACAACTTCCTCAGTAGGAAAGTAGCATAGACTTTCAATTTTCCAGAGATGAAGAGGATGACATACATTAGCAGAGGAGGCATGCACATTTTAAAATGAAAAATAAAATAATGTAATTGGTTAAAAGATCCTCCCTGTCTTCAAAAACTGACATTGGAAAAAATATAAAGGGAAATGGTTTTCAAGACTTCGCCCAGCAACTTTCACAGGTCCTCCTAGTTTATCAAATAGTGCTTTTGATCTGGAGAAATACGAACCCTCTTTCTGCATTTGTGGTGAATTCAAAGAAGAATCCTTGAGTAGTGTGGTTAACTGCACTACTGTGGTTGATTCATTGCTGTTTGATTAGGGTTGCTGATTTGGACAGATACATCACCTCCATCTCAGCCTGCTGTACCCATTTGTTCCTAAAACGGTAAAGGAATGTATCATAAAATTTGACACTGTGCCTAATAAATGCCAATTAATGTTGCTTTTTGCACAATAAGATTTCTATCCTATGTTTAATTTTCTTCTTGCTCTGAAAGGATAAGAGATGTTCCTTGCTTAGCCTTGAAATCCACAAAAATTGTGATCCTATCATATTGTGCACATACTTAGATTTTTAAAGGAATACCAAGTACTGCTTATCTCCAGAAGTAATATATATCAAATTGCAGTAAAGGTTAGGTAGTGCTGTAGGTAGTAAGACTTAGTGAAACAATACAACTTTTAAATTCATATACTTATGAGGTTGTATTCCACTACTTGTTCTAAGTAAACATTGAGTAATACGAATGGGAAAGCGGGATCTTTGGAATAAAATTTCTTCCCAAAAAATAGCTGCAAATACAGGAACAGGCAACTAGTCATCCATGCTCTGCAATTGTCTGCCTTAGAGATAACAGGAAGACATTCTAGTTTTGTAGCACTAAACTACTGAAGATAGTTAAGGCTTTCACTTAGGTATAATATGACTGATAATAAACCAATTGCAGGAATAAAGTTGAAGCTGTATGTGGATGGTGGAAGTCTGCAGACCATGACAGTGACCTTTTTAAAGAGGCATACACATCCTTGCTGGGGTGGAAATTAAAATGTGAGTTTGGTACCCAGTCATCCAGGGCAGTGATTCTCAACTTCAGCAATGTTAAGATGTGTGGACTTCAACTCCCAGAATTTCCTAGCCGTTAGAGTATTCTGTGAGTTGAAGTCCACGCATGTTAAAGTTGCTGAGCTTGAGAAACATTGGTCTAGGGCAATGTCTAGTCACTGATGTTAATTATATCATCTGTTAATTGCAGTAGATTACTTAATAATTTAAACTGTAGTGGTAAAAAGAAAAGTGCACAAAACAGTTCAAATTCAAAAAGTTGTTCCATCCTTGTCAGAAGATTTCCAGTTGGAAATAGCCCCACAAAGATCAAAACATGTATTATTTCAAGCTCAGAACACAAATGTCTAATCAAACAGTCAGTACAAAACATCTTAAATCTGAAATGTTTTGCATACCTCTAAATAAAGGAATATGCTTCTGAACAATAAAGAATAATCTGTTAAAACCCTGATTCTAATTTTAACTGAATTGTATGGTCTTTGCCCTTATGTGCACTCTTGCATCTGTCAGAATTAAATAAAAAGTCTTTGGTTACAGATCACTTAGACAATGGCATCAGATGAAGGAAAACTCTTCATTGGAGGACTCAGTTTTGACACCAATGAACAAAATTTGGAGCAGTTGTTCTCGCCCTATGGTGACATTGCAGAAGGTGAGAAAATGTTTGACTTGTCAACATTGAAATATTAAGATTGCACAAAATCACATTTACTATAGTTATTTTTCTGTGTAATAAGTTACATGCAATATTAGAAACAACGCTATGATGCAGTATATAAAACAGCTCTTCAGCAGGGGTGTAGACAAAAACAATGTATTTTGCTTTAAGTGTCAAACAAAACATTGTGATCTGGAAGTTCTAACATTCTGTTCTAGTTTAGCAGAAATGAAATCCAGAAAGGTTTGTTTGGTCTTGTTTTTTGGCCAAAAGATAACCCAAAACAGTTTCAGGTGTTTCATCCATGAGAAAGTGTGACTCAGTCTGCAAAAATCTGGACATGATTAGGAGGTAGCAAAGAATTACCAAAACTTTGCAACATGCCATGTGCTCCTTAAATGTCTGCTGCTTTGTTTCCAAATTCCATCCAGATCACCCACTATTAAACAGTAGCAATAGGAATGTAACTGGTCCCTCCTAATGTTCCAGTTCAGAGTGGGACATTTAAAAATAACACCCCAGTTTCAAGGGATAAGACACAGCTAAAACAGAACAAACTTTTGAAAAAAAAATCTGTCCAGAACAAACTGCATTTAGGGCTGTATTCTAAAGAAAACATGCCTGTTTGATGCTGTGTCTGGAACAAAACTTCTGTAACATGGATTTTAAGTTTAGGCACAGGCCATCTGAAACCAGCAGATTGGTGCGCAGAACAGTTCATACATGGAATATGTTGCACATCCCTGCTCTTCAGTCCAGTCAAGGTATAATAATTGCCTGGTTGAGGCAGAAGGGAGTGCAGGCTGTGGGCTTTGTTGGGTGGGGAAAATTTGGCATGGCCATTCATTGTAGAAAAGATCTTACCTGAACATGCAAAATGAGAATGTCAGAAGGGTGGCTGTAAGCCTTGCCTTTTTGTGGCATACTAGCCTTGATCACTTAACTCAGTCCAGATTAGCATGTGTAACTGGGATGATCAGATGGAAGCAAGCTTCCCTGCATCTATTGCCATACCATACCTTCCAGGTACACAAAGAGTAGAGTTGAAATAGGGTGGCAGAGAATAAATCTTTGAAAATTGAGTGGAAGCAGTGTATCTTGTGAAAAGTAATTTTGCAATAAAATATGCCCCGTATTTTGGTGCACTACCAATAATGATGAGTAATGCAGTTAAGCAGCAACCTCTGATTTGTCTATCTTGGTTTGTTTAAATCAGAATTATAATTAACTAAAGAAAAGATGTAGCATGCGATTCAATAGTTCACTCTAAAATCATGAAATCAACCATCACTGTCAATCCCTAGTGATGTAAGATTTTTTAATTATCATTTGGTATAATGCTTGATTTAAGTCTTACATAGTACAATCTTACTTTCAAAGTAATTTTGTCTGTAACAAACAGAATCTTAAACAAATGATTTGCTATTTTACCCTCATTTTCATTTGAGTGGCTGTATTTAAAATTGTACAGAAGTTTACACTTTTTTAAATTGTAAGGGTTTATTCTTTCATATTATGGAAGGCTTCCTCTGATGAGTGTTTGATAAACTATTTAATGTGTAAGGACGAAGATATTGTTTAATAATGAATTTTACTTGTATGGTAATCAACTGAACAAAGTTAATATGAGCTAAAATAGGGAGATGTTGAAAGAGTTGATGTAGACATGAACATCTATGATCTAAGGTTGCACACTTTTTTTTTAAATCTCAAGTGGTTGTGGTGAAAGACAGGGAGACCCAGCGGTCCAGGGGATTTGGTTTTATTACCTATTGCCGTCCTGAAGATGCCAAGGATGCCATGCGAGCTATGAATGGAGAGGTGAGAACTTCAGTTGATGACTACCAAGAAGCTTATAGTGAAGTTTCATGCTTTGCTATTTCCTAGCATACTTGTCCTGTAATACAGATTGATATGTAATATTACATTATGTTCCCCCAAATCTTGCAGCTAAGTCCACTTTTTACATGACTATCTCTAGTCATAGTAAGCACTGCTGTATCAAACTTCTAGAATCCTAAAGTTAAAAAGTACTTCAGAAGTCATCCAACCCATTTAATCTTTGCTGAAGCAGCACCTCATAAAAGGACGTAATGTGTTCTAAACTCTGAATAGTAAGAAGGAAAAAGAAGGCACTTTAACTTTTGTAGACTGCACAAATTTTAGGGGATTTTTCACAGAATCCTGTTAATTTAAGACTGAAAATAGGCTAAGTTTTAACTTGCGCAAACTCATAAAACATCTCAAAACTAATGTCAGCTAATGGGTGAATAGCATGATTACAAGTACTAGCTCCATAAAATAGTTCATCAGAATTACTGTAATTCCCCTTCACTAATGTGCACTGTGAGCTGAAAGCTGTAACAAACTAATCCTGGCCCCACTTAAGACACTCGGGCTTTTTCATAGGTAATTGCTACTTGATTGAGATTTAAACACATTTGAGGCGTGGACTGACTGGGTTAAAGTTTACTTATTTGCTTGACTTAGTGGAGGTAAATTGATTCAGTAAGGAAATGTAGATATGCTGTAGAAAGTTAGAATATAATTTACTGGTTCTATTGGTTTTCTGGGTATTATGTAATATGTAATAGAAGAGAGTTTGTTCCTCTTCTGCAGATGTAAAGTGGAGAAATACAATCTGCACCTGAATGACCCCTAGAGCACCTCCAAAAATTGCCATCAAATTGGGATTGTTTAAAGAAAAGAAACATACATGCTGTAATCAAATGTAGTTTTTGACCTAATTATACCCACTTCATCCTGATCCCAGGGATCTTCCTTTTGGCAGTAGGTGTGATTGTATCATCCTCTTGATAAAAGTTTTTTTTTCATTCTCTCTATAAGTCTGTGGATGGGCGTCAGATCAGAGTTGACCAGGCTGGAAAATCTTCCCGTGGCTCTTCTGGAGGCAGAGGGCGTGGACGTGGATTCTCTAGAGGTGAGTTTTTCTATAATGCTCACCCTTCAGTCATGAAGCTCCACTGCATGGAAACAGTAAGATTTAACAGATCCTTTTATCTTTGCCATAGGAGGCGGTGGATATGGAGGTGGCCGTTATGACAACAGAAGTGGTGGCTATGGTGGATCCAGAGACTATTATGGCAGCAGGTAAGCTTTTTAGAGGCAAATTGTGATCCTTACAGATTGGGCACAGAAAACAGCAACTAGGGATACACAAAATATTCCGTGCCTGAACTGAAATATACATATATATTGGTTCAATAAATAGAACAAAATAGTGTTTTGGTCCAGATGCAGATCAAAAGATGGTTATTCCAGGCAGAAGTGGTTGTGGGGACAGTGGGAAAAATAGGAAAAGCCAAAGTCAGCAGCAGCCCATAACAGGGTGAAGAGAGAAAGGAAAGCATTGGGAATTGGGTGTGAGCAGGCCAGTGGGGTATCACATGTTGGAAACCTGTTTCTTACTACTGAGAGACCATTAAAGAATGGGCACATGGGCCAGTACTTTGGCTACCAAGGGAAGGGGAGACCTTGGAAAGAAGGGGTGGATGGGTCAGTAGAAAATGCCATGTTGGGAGCTGCTGAGGGGGGAGAAAGGGAGCATGGTGCACCAGCCCCCTACTTGCCCTGTAAAATCATTCCAGGATCCCACTGGACATTTTCTAATTTCATTCCTAGCAATGGCAATTTTTAAAAATGAGCTATGGTTCTAGAAATGATGCAACAAAGCATATGTTAGAGGTAGCTAGTTGCTGCCTCCAGCAATTCTCTTTATCTTAAGACCTGATATGGCAACTCATGATACTTTGCTTTGCTTCAGATTTATTCAGCTCAGGAACATCCTTGAATGGATTGCCATCCATTTTTCAAACTAAGGATTTTTTATTTAATTTTACTTTAATCTTGTTGTGAGAACTGTTTTTTTTTTAATGCC
The DNA here is from genome assembly GCA_030867105.1 of Liasis olivaceus. Classification (NCBI taxonomy): domain Eukaryota; kingdom Metazoa; phylum Chordata; class Lepidosauria; order Squamata; family Pythonidae; genus Liasis; species Liasis olivaceus. The sequence goes on from CM061348.1 coordinate 143,130,241, forward strand.
TTTTTAACAGCTAGCAGAGAAAATGAATGGGCTATGCATAACTGTTGGTGTTATGTGCTCCTCTGCTGTTAACATAGTGTCCTATAGAAAGGAGAATATATTTAACACACTATTCTAAACTGCTTGGAATAGATAGGTACAAAATTATAATTTAGTGTGTATGGTGGATTCTTCTTGTATTGTAGGTCGGTTAATTAGAAGGGGGTGGGGGGAAGGGTACTCAAAATTCTTTCTGCCCTCAAGGGATGTAAACATTTAGTAGGCATTGCCAAGGTTTGTAGTACAATTGGTATGTTTTGTGATGTATAGTAGGATATGATCCTACCAAGACCAAGTGGCTGCAGGTGTTTGGATCTGGGGATCTCCCATCTTTGACCTTGGATGGGGTAAGGTGCACTGGTTGCCAGTTTGCCTCCAGGTGTAGTTCAAGGTGCTGGTTGCTACCTATAAAGCCCTACATGGCATAGGGCCTGGTTACTTGAGGGATCGCCTGCCTCCCATAGTATCTGCCTGACCAGTCCAATCTGGCAGGGGTTGGTGCTCTCTAGGTTCCTTCAGTTAAAACAGTGCTATATTCCAGGACCCCAGAAGCACACCTCCTCTGTAGCAGCACCTGCCCTCTGGAATGAGGTTCCCCCTGAGAACAGCCCCCACCCTACTGGTGCTTCAAAGGGCCCTGAAGACCTGGCTCTTCACCGAGGTCTTTGGCAAGCGTGATTGAAGCCCCCTTTACTTCTTTTTCTTTGTTCCCATCTGGGTTGTTATCTCTGCCATCTTTGTTCTTTTTTGTTTTGTTTTGTATTTTTGTTTTGTTTTAAAAGTTTTTAACAATTTGTGAGCTGCCCAGAGTTGCTGGAAGTTGAGTGGCATATACATTTAATAAATTGTTATATATTGCAGTAAATCACTGTATAAAACATTTGTATGTATGATAATATTTTGTGCTAGAGGTTTGATAGGGTTCCTAACCCAAGGGGTTTGTAGTCTAAAATGAAGAGAAACTAGGAGGGGGAGGGATTGGAACAGATGTAAGCAGAGAAAGAATAGGTAATAATTTCAATTAATACATTTTGGCTTAGTTGCAGTAAAATTCTTGATTATTGTTATATCTTCTAGAGGTATGGGGTATCCGCTAAATAAAAAATTCAAAAAAAATTAAAGAGGGATTGGGGGGTTCTTAAATGCAAAATTACATGAGAATTCATTCAGAACCTGGGTACCTAATTCCAGGTAATATAAACTGATAGAGCTGTGCAGAGACATGGATTCAAAGGGCAAGGTATGATCAAGAGTGCAGATGTGTGCATATGTAACACCCATTGGTAACATCTTAACCAAGCATATATCTTATGGGATGGCATGGTAGCAACCAGGTAACCCCAGGAAAAGATGCAACTGCTTTAAGAGGTTCTGGACAAGTGGTATCTGCCTGTCCATGCTCCGGATCACACTGACCCTTTAAATCAGCACCTCTGCTCAGCACTACAACTAATGAAAAAAATCTGTAGGAAATACATAATTATAGGTAGTCCTTGAGTTACGACCATTCATTCAGTGACCATTTGGACTTACAACTGGTCCCCAAAATTATGGCCTTTGCAGCGCCCTTGCAGTCATGTGATTGCCATTTGCAACCGTCCCTGCCAGCTTCCCACACACAAAGTCACTTGGGGAAGCTAGCAGAGGAGGTCACAATTTGCTCAGGTAAGTCTCCCCCACCTACCCCTCGCATGCACTGCACCCTCCTTCCCCCCTTTGCACACATGCACTGTGCCCTCCTTCATTCCTTGCACACACCACGTCCCCTTCACACTGTGCTGCAGCTCTTGGACTTCGCAGGAGAAAGAAGAAAGCCTCACAAATGGCCAGCAGATTCCAGAAGCTCCCCTGGAGAGTCCTCAAATGAGGGAAGGGGGCACAAAGGAGGGTGCAGTATGTGCATTTGAGTGAAGGGGGCACTGGTGCGAGCGAAGAGAAGGAGGCGCCGAACGAAGGAGGGCACAGTGCATGTGTGTGAGTGAAGGGCGAAGGAGAGTGCTGGGCAAGCAAAGGGAGAAGGACAGCTAAGAAGCCCCTGAGCTGCAGTGTGGCAAGCAGCCCCAGAGGTGCACGGTTCTGGGGCTGCTTGCCGCCCCACAGGGTAGGGTGCGGGGTGGCCAAAAGGGCAGAGATGGGGAGAGATAAGTGGGTGGAGGAGTCAAAGGCAATCCCTTACCTTACTGAGGCTCAAGGTGGGGAGGAACCAACCCCAGAATAGCTTGGATTGGGGTGGGTCCTTGGCTAACAACCAGTGGAATTCACTTAATAACAGCAATGGAGAGTGCCATCACTCAGCGATGTGGTCACATGACATCTTGCTTTACAACCGCATCACTTAGTGATAAAAATTCCAGTCCCAATTGTGGTCATAAGTCGAGGACTACCTGTAATAGAAGCATGAAAATAGTTGATTTTGCCTACCCATAATAATTTGTATCAGATGCCATGATAAAATATATCCAGAATTACACAACTATCATTCTCACGTGTTTGTAATAATGAAGTTTAAAAGGATAAAGCAGTTTTTTACTTGCATGTAATGAGCTCTGTTCTCAGTATTACTGTTATTTGCACAATTTAATTGTAATCCAGCAGTGGCCTAAATCAGTCTTCCATGGTTTTTCTTCCAGGAATCAGGGAGGCTATGGGGACCGTTACTCTGGAAGCTCCTACAGAGACAATTATGATAATTAGGTAAGTATGTTTCTTTGGTATGTTCAAGTGGGTTTAAGCATCCTCTGCTCCTATCATGTAGTAGCTAGTAAAATATAGTACTTAGCCTTCTAAGTGCCTGTTGTAACTTTGCCAGCAGAATACAGCATAAATGAATTGTCCTGCTGCTGGAGAAAAACAGTGGGACAGTTCAACATCTTTACAAATTGATTCTTAAAGGACACTGTTGGGCAAGTCTATAAAAATCCTGACTACAGTCTTTGCACACAGAAGCATCCTCTGAACCATAAATTTTGGTAAATAAACCACCATGTACCTCTTAGAGCCATGCTTTTTTGAAAGAACAAAAATAGTGTATACAAACATCCCCTTAACAAAGGAAGCTCAGCTTTTTTTTTTTCCCCCCTTTCCTCACGCTCTGAGGTTAGTCGACAGCACCATCACCCAAGGCTGTAAACTATCTGGCCTGGGTTGGGAGGAGGGAGACTAGTTTAGTAAAATGTACCAGTTTCTTCAGTGTGCTTTACAATTTGTACCTGCTTCTCGTTCTCAGCTTGCACCGAGCATAAATTCTTCCTGAATCAAGATCGTCCTTCCAATGGCTGTATTTATAAAGATTTTTGGAGCTTCGCTGAATCTTGTTTAGTTCTCTACCTGTATCTTCCCTTTTTGTAGTCTTATCACAAGCAGCCCAACAGCTTCTGCTACAGGATGGCCTGTTAGAGCTTTTTGGAGGAAAACTTTTTAATTTGCTTTATTTTTCCTTTTTTATTTTTTACAGGTGTGTTTAAGCATTTTAAATAATACTTTCATTGCTTTTTTTTCCCCGGATTTCTTTTAACAAGCCAAGGTGGGGGGTCTGACCTATATTTCGCCTATGATTCCCCAGAGTCTGAGCAAGGTGTGAAGATCCTCCTTGTTTTTATAAATGCATTAATAACATTGTAGTTTTGTAAAAGTCCTATGATGTAGTGAGGAAGGGGCATGGTGGAAGGCAACCCCCCTTGATTATTAAGGGAGACTCATGTGTTGATCTTCAGAAATCAGAATTTATACTGTATGATGTACCTAGAACTTGAAGCTTGCAGAACCTGCAAGTTGTTCTTGAAAAACTGTTTGTTTATATTTTTCTTTTAAACTGGAAGACTCACATGTAACTCAATATTGTACTAAAAGTGGTTAAGGAATTCCTGTATTCAGTTCTTTGGCTTCACGAAGCCTATTAAATGCCCTTCTGAAAATGAATTCTGTTCTTGACATTTTAACACTTCAACTCTTAGCAGCCGTGTTAAGGCTGCAGTAACTGGCACACATGCTAAGTAACTACATGGGTACTTGATAAACAGAAATCTTGATAGAGGACTCGAGTCATCACATAAGTAGGCAGGCTACAACCATAAGGTTTTGTATAATGATGTCATATATATGTTGTAGTAAAAGCTTGAAAATCAAGCTTTAGAACTGGAAAGATCCTTTCTGTGTTGTTTTATAGAAGTGTGCAAAATATTGTTTTGAAACATTTCAGGTGTGAAATTTTGTGGAAGTTTCCAGAGTATTTTGAACTTGTAGGCTGCATCCCAAATGTTTGAAATGGCTCATTTCAGACACAGGTGTTTCACAGTAAAAATTTTGCACACCTCTGTTGAACCTTTTGTATGGTACAATGCTGTTAAAGCTTTGCATACAAGACACCATTGTGGCCTTTTAGGACTCCCTGCCAACCTGTGCATTGCTTAGATACAGCAAATAAACACATTATAAAAGATTATCAGTAATGTGAGATTCCACTTAAGTATGGTGAAATAATTACCATCTGGTTCCACATTCCCAGGCACTATCATTAGTTGCTGCCTCAGTTTTTTATCCATGAGTTAAAAGTATGTAAGCTGTCTTAAAGAATGATTGTCAGCCACCACTCATCTTGCCTGTTGATCCTCCCAGAAGCTTGAGTTCCTAAAGGATCTTTTGACAATCACAGTGAATACATAGTGGGGCTGTATGCATACTCACTAGAGATAATCATCAAACTCTATTAGGTCTGCATTATTTTTCTGAAAACAAGAGGTTTCATTTCAGAGACAGTGGAAGAAATTTTCTATATACATGGCTGTTAAAATACTCTTGAATGCATATGTGTTTCTTGCTAAAGTGTTAGAGTAAGGGGCTATTAGGACAGGATTTCAGTCCTTTGCAGAATTCTTTCACTGTCCTTCAAATCAGCAAATGCAATTATATATTAAAAAGGAAAGAAAATAATGCAAATTTCCTCAGTATAATTCATAATAATGATTAGAATTCAGCTGTTCATGCAGATTCTTCATAGCGAGTGGAAAAGAGTATACATCAGTCTGGCCTCAGAACAGATAGCTAAATTAGCCTACTTTTATTGTATTTATAAAAATAATCATTTTGTGATACATGTGGGCTTTTGAAGAGGACTTGCTTTTTTAGCCCCAAATCTTTTATCCTTGCCAATTGGAAAAAGGCTGCTTGTTGACCCCTTGCCGATTTTGTGGTATCATTTATCACTTTATACCACAAAATTAATGTGGCGTAGGTATGTAATAGAAAATAGTAAATGCAAATGCTGAAACTGGAAGACTTCATATCAAGTTATAAGTATGTTGAAGTGTTTTAATATGCAGCCTCCCATCCCGTGGGACAAGATGTCAACAGCATGAATTAAGTCAGGTCTGAAGAATGGTGTCAGGTGTAATAAAATAAACTGCATATGTTAGAAAAATGAAACCATTACAAAAAATACCAAACTTGTATATGTGATACCATGTCTTAACTCGTAACTCCATTATCCCTGGCCAACGTAGCTGGTGATAAATGATGATGGAACTTTTTTCAAGAATTTAATATGCTCATCCAGAAGGGTGTCAATCATTTTAAGCTTCAGTTATAGTCAGTCATGTGCAAGGGTCCAGAATAGATGTGTTGAGTTGCACATATGTATTCAGTGGAAGTGCCTGCAGATTGACTTATAGCACAACCTTCATGTTCTACATTAGCTAAGTTGCCTCAGAAGATCTAGTATCAGACTTGTTTCTTGTCTTGAGTCAACCTCTTATTTCTAAAATGAAGTAGCTGCTGATCTTTGTCTTTGACCTTGTCTCTTGAATGCATGGTTTAAAACCTGTCCTTGAAGGAACCTGGATGAACATAGCCTAATGTTTAATATAAATTATCCCCAGGATAATGAGGACTCACCTGGAAGGCTCCATTATCAAAATATTATCACACAATGAATACTGAACTAGAATTGTAACCTGGCTTTATTTGGCAGGTGGAAGGGGCACCTCTGGATCCTGGAAGAGAGTTTACCTCAAGGCTGGAGTTGAAAACAGACTTTCTCTTTGGGTACCTCTCTGGAGCTTCTGTCTTGTGCGTATGTTGATGTGGTCATTCGCAGACTTGAATATTAGAGGGTCAAGTCAGCCAATGTAATAGGTTTTGGGGAGGGGAGTACTAATTCCCTGACATAAGTTACTATATGTAGTCACACAAGGCCCTTCTCAGCCAAGGCAGGCTATGGGTCTTTGGTTATGTTGATCTAACAGTTAATTGATGAAGCAACAAAAAGGCATCCTGACTAATAAGACAAGGCTCGTGAAATTTGGAATATGATTTTTTAAGACTGGACACTCAGTCTTTATTAAAATATTTGCTGTGGCTTCTAAAAGGTTTTCCTTCAAAAATCTAATTTTGCTATTTGTAGAGATCATCAGAACAAATGTGAGGGTTGTGATAAAAAGCAGTATTTATCCCGTTTTCCAAGCAACAAATGTTAATGAAATGTTTTGCCACAGCATCAGCTCAAATAATTGTTCCCAATTCCTCCTCCTCAGAGGTATCCTTCAGTCCCATCGCATCCCTTATAAATACCGCTCATTGGAATGACCTCTGGAACAAAACAGGGTAATAGCTCCTCCACTGCTGCTACTTTTAGGCCACGTTTTGTGTCCTGTGGCTTTAAATATGGTGAGTGGGCTGTACGTGGCCTGCAGCTCCCCACACCACCCCAGATATTGTGGAAATTCAGACAAGCAAAAGCTTAACCCTACCTTTATTTTAAAAATCCACAAAAAAAAAAAGGATAAACATCTCTGCCCTCAAACCCCTTGGGGATAATGCCATGCCACCTGTAGTCATCAAAGACTTTTTTTTAAAGAACAATCCCCAGCAGCAGCAACAAATCCCTCCCTGCCTTATATTTCATTGCATTTTTTTCCCCCACAATGTCTGCCAAAGTTGTTTTCACCCTGATTTTGTAGAGTCTTGATCAGAAGCCATCATACTGTTTGCAACCAAGTGATACGCCCACAAAGCAAAAGAGGAAAGTTCTTTTGGTCTTAATACCAAGAACTACTTTTAAAAATAATAACAACAGTTCCCTTCTTCCACTTAACAAGTTTTGGATAAATGGCTAAAGTAGGAATTCTTAGGAATATTTTTCCCTATTATTCAGGAGTCAGAATTTCATTGAAAATGTTAGTGCGTTACTTGCTCTGCTCGCCATAGGCTGATCTATAGGCCTCACCAGTAGGCTTTTAAAAAATCAGAATTGTATCAGCTGGAAAAATAGGATCAGCAAACACAGAAGACAAATGGAAGTATTTTATCTTTCGGGCATTAAAATCCCTTCAGTCAAGCTGGTGTTGCTTGAAGCAGAGAAGTAGTTTCCCATTTCTGGTGCCAATTTTATTTTATTTTATTCATTCATTCAATTTATATAGTTGCCCAGAGTCACTGGTTTGACATGGGCAGCTATATAAATTGAATAAATAAATAAATAAATAAATAATTGGCACCAGAGGGATGTAACATATGTGGGGTGGGCATTTTCTTTAGAGTGGAAGCAGGAAAGATACAGGTTACATTCCCTCTATATTGCCATTCTGGTTACTTTAATTATCAGCTATCCAACTAAGGTAATTGCATTTTTTTTTTCAGTTGTGGGAAACTGCCTTTTTTAGGTTAGATGCAAAGGTGTTCTTAACCCCAAGTGTAGTTTAATTCTGAATCTAGACTATGATTTTTTATTTTTTTTTAAGGCCTGTTGAGAATTATTATATGATGCTCATTTATCTAACTGAAACAGGACAAAATACAATGGTAATTACAGGCCAGTCAGGAAAAGGGAAACCTGGAAAGGTAAAACTTCTGAGGAACAGAGAAAGTCTGCTGAATGTCTCTTGTAGCTTTGAAATCTACATTGAAGAATGACATTTGAATCGCTACTAATTGGCTGCAGGGAGGCCAGTTTGGTGTAATTATGTTTTCCTCTCTTCCAAAGGTGGGTGAAAGCTTCAAGGCAAAAGTATTATACTTCCTTTCTTTGTCTTTCAGAATGAGCCGGCGGGAGATCCCGAGAGGGGCTACTGTCATAAAAACCTTTAAGGATTATATACTCATAGTGTCTAAATTACAGGAAATAACGGTCTTACTATATCCTGCATTGGTCTGACCCCAGCCCAAGTACTGAGCCCAGTTGCGGGCACGGAACCAGAAACCAAGCCTTAGGGAGGCTGGGGGAACTGGAGAGCTCTAGCCCATTTGGGGGGGTATATTATAGCACCTTTCAAATACCTGAAGGGGTGTCACGCAGAAGACCAAGAGCTGCATTCCACTGTCCAGAGTGCGAAACAATGGTCCTAAATTTCAGAAGACCGATTATGACTGAATGTTGGGGGGTGGGAGGGGAACAGGAGCAATTTAACAATGGAGTCCAAAGAAGTGGTGATTCCTCTTTACTGGATCCTGGCAAGCAGTAGCCAGTCACCTGCCTGGGGTGCTTTAATGTGGTTTCCTGCCTTGACTGAAAGGTTGAATTTAAAGGCCTGAATTGTCCCTTTCAGCTTTACGATTCTATGAATTAATTTTAAAGCAAGCTTTATTGCTAATGTATAATAAAAGTTAGGATCAGTGGTGCTGAGGCAAGGAAGTGCTCCTTATATTTGTATCAAAATTGTTTTTTCTTCATCCATCACATACAGATGGTGGCAAAGCAAGATTGAGCATTGCATTAAGAAGGGGGCTTGATTTTAAACCTCTGAGGTGGGAAGCAGAAATCTATATATATATTGGTGTCAGTTCTTTTACAGTGTCTTCAAAATAATTTTCAGCATTAAGACCAGTTCTTCAAAATGTTGCAAGGGTATTTTTAAATAAATTTCTTCTAGAAGTCATTGAGTGTCTTTCATTTTGAATCATTTCCTTTGTATTGTTCAAACAATAATGTGGTGGCATTTCAACTCCTAAGGTGTTTTAAATAGAACTAAATGTTTTGTCCCGTTGCATTCTTGTTTCCAACCTTTTTTTGAGACTGAGATGGTCCCAGTTCAAACTGTTGGTCAGTCTGTGTCAGGATCTGTGCAGTCTGTATTGGACCACTGGCTGCTATTGCTTCAGCCATGATGTCCTTTCTAACCACCCTGCTGAAATGAGTCTTGGGGGCACTGATCTGCATGACACCCTTTCCCCTCCCGGTTCTCTTCCTCTTTCAGCACTCTTTCCCCCTAGAAGACAGTACGTATTTGATACATTTGCATGTAAAGTGACACAAGCATCACATGTCTAGTTGACCTTGCAGAGTTTCTCTGCTCCATTTGGGTTGATAAATATGTAAATATTTGAAAAAGGAGGTCTCTAAGCTGCAAAGAGCTGTAGTGTTTTGGTTTTGAGAGTAAATGCGCAACAGTGTTGGAGGGATAGCTGCAAATGACCAGTGGGCATGTTAGCTACTTCAGTGACTGCTAAGAAGCCAATTAGGGGCACATGTAGGTAAAGGCAAAACAAGGCATGGCACCATTCACCATGTATGCAGAAGATCACAGCAGAGCCCAGAGCTAAAAGCTGCTACCTAGGTATCAGCAGCCCACCTGCATTAAAAAAAGAAAACCATGTTTTGTTATATGAATAGCAACACCTAGTTGTGATCTAAAAGGAGACAGGATACGTTCAGATAATGTTTACATCTAGCCAAGGCAACAATAACGTCATTTGCAGCATTATAATCATGGGAACATGCTCTGAAACTCAGATTGAAAAAGAGAAAAGGTATTAGAATCAGGCTCAGACGTAGGAGCTCCACTGTCTGATAAGAAATGGATGGGTATGAGTAATTCCACACACGCAGCCCTTAAGATGTATGCAATTTATTGGCAGCAAAACACTTTTGCCACGTCACAACTGTGTTGGCAGGTATGAGGCCTCTCCTCTTTCAGCAGCCATCCTCCAGCATCAGGGTTTTGCAGGATCATTTCCAGAGGGTCCAAGGGACAGGTCTTATCTGCTCTCTCCCCTTCTCATTCCAGGTCCCTGCCTTCGTAGCTTTTACAACAGTGTAGGGGAAACTTTTGCTGCGTAAATTACTATACCACTGAGGCAGACTAAAATGCTGGGGGATAGGGAATAGATAAGAGTCATTTTAATGAAATAAAGATGTTGGAAATCTGTCCCTGTTTTCATCTGTAAACTGATGGGGAAGAAATGGATTCCATTTTTAGGCAAGGAAGGCAACAGTTCCTGCTTATACAAAGGTTGCTTTTCCTCCAGCTTTATTTTTGGAGGAGGGAGAACACAAGGAAAATAAAATTATTTTTATAATTATTATAAATAATTTTTCCCCCTCACTTTCCAGTTTTTCCAAATAGTCAGACGCCCCGGTTACCCAGCTGCTTTGCTGAGTGCAGGTCACGGTAGTTCCTGTTTTAAAGTGGGTAGAATGGACCTGTTGCAGCTGCATCCAAAACCTCTCATCCTGAGCTCATTCACAACAACCCATTTGATTTACAGGCCATTCCCAATGCAGTGGAAACCAAATGTCTTCAGGAGTTCATTACCTGTGGCTGTGTGAATGTGAAGTGCCTGGCAGACGGGCAGGCAGGCAGGCAGGCAGGCAGCCTCTCCAATGAAAAAGCAAAGTGCAGAATAATGATTTTTAAAATCCATGTTAACCTTGACCGTATTGTACCACAGATACCCATGCCATCCAAATCTCAGGCCATGCCTTCTGTTTCTCAGCTCTTTCATCCAAACCAAACAGCAAGCTGCAAAATACAATTTCAAACCCAATCCTCCTCTTTCCTTTGCATCTTGTAATACCTTATATTTAACTCGTGGTTTTTTCCCTTGCCACACAAATTTAGATATATCCTTCTGCCACTGTTTAAATGGTGGATCAGTTGTCAAAACAGGTATTGTTTGAAAAACATCATTGGCATACTCATTCACATTTCTTTGGCAGTTTTTTTTCCAGGCCTCCCGGGGGGAGGGAGGGAGGGGAATAGGTTCTAATTTACATCTGCTGCAGAAGGCAAGTTGCTTAAAAATCCCTTTTTTCAATCTGGAGGCCGCCTTTTGAGGTAAAAAAGAGATTCCAGCTCTGCTCCAAACTCAGTAATCAATGCCCAAATGTAATCAAGGTCTCAGAATTCAGTGTGTACATTAAAAATGTTCCAGCCTTGAATAACAAGAAGGAAGCTGGGATAGACAACAAAAATGAACCCAGACCCACTGCTTCTTTTGGCAGATAAAACAGCTTGTCAGTTGGTGACAAAGTCTGCTAGAAATTTTATAATTTCAATCCGTGTATTCCTATGCTATTCTAAACAACACAACGGACTGTTTTGAAACTTTCTATGATACTCCCCAGCTGCATTCTCCACTTGAATTGTGCCCCCCCCCCCTTTTTTTCCCAGTGATTACTGACATCCTCCCAATCTGTCTCTGGGCTCTGGTACCTCAGTGAGATCACTTACCCGGGAGTCAAGCCCTTTGCATCTGCTGCAATGTTTTGACACATTTGATATCATCACTGATGTTACCATCCAGGAATTCTTAAGAAAGACAAAACACAGTGGAATGAGCAAGGCACAAACGATGAAGATATATATTAGGATGATGTTGTTGTTAAGGTCCATTGAATCAGCCCTGACTTCTTCGTAGGGCTAACAGAGAATGACTTGCCCGGAGTTAGCTTCTATGTCTGGAACAGGACTAGAACTCAGAGTCTCTCAACATCTAATTCAGTGTCTTTAACTACTACACCAAACTGGCTCTCACTGTTATGAAGACAACATGGAAGCTAGAGGGTCAAAGAGACAAACGGAACACTTACCAATTTTTGGCTGTCTTACCTCTACACACACACACTTACCTCTGCAATTAATGTCACAAATATTCTTGGAACCCTGAGTCTTGCCATCATCACACCAATATTGGCTGTTGATTTGGAAGATTCCATAGTCACAGCTCTTGCCATTATTGTTTATAGCTGCAGTGTCAGAATTCCTCTCGTGTTTTGCCAGGCAGACCCCTGCAGGAGAATAATGTGGTCAGGGTACCTTACCAGGGGCAGGGTGACACATTCTCCTGTGGTAAGATTTCATGATTGCCCCTCCCTTAACATTTTTCTCTGGATTAGTTAAAATCTTCATCTGCTGGATTTGGGAAAATCAAAATGACTTCTTAATTACTTCTGAAACTGGGTTTAAAAGAAGGGGTCCTCATCCTACATGCAAACTAAAATATCCACGTAGAAGGTTTTCTTCTTTTTCTTGGAAACACCACTTTCCTGCTAGATCATCTTAATCTGGCTTCACCCTGCTCCAGCAGCAGGCTAGCACTAAGATGGAAGCTCCATTGTGAATTATGTCCTCTGCAAAAGGTAAGTGAGCCCAGGACAAGGAGGCTGTGTAGATGAGATAGGACAAAATGGGGTGGGGGGGAGCAGAGAGATACAGAGCCACTGTGCCCCCTTGAAATCTGTCAAAGCCTTCACTCTAGGATCCGATGCAGGTCACATTTTTTTAGAATCTTGCCCTCAGCACTTAGTATGGCCAGCACCAGAAGAAGGAAGATTCCCAAGAACTGAAGTGTCTTCATCTTGGCAAAGACTGTCAGATGTGACTTGGATCTGCCTGCCTCTTACTTTAATCCTCCAGGTATCCCTGGGAATATTTCATGAGGATATAAGGGGTGGAACTTTTACACAACTTCCTCCCTCTTCTTCCAGGAATCAGGACTATATGTGGTATGAGGGCCCTCACGTAAATCTCCCAAGGACCTTGCAAAGGCAGTTCTGGGACCAGCATTTTCCAAGATTGCACCAGTCAAGCTTTCTAAGAGCCTTTCCAATGCAACAAAACTGTTTTTGATTTTTTCTCTTCTTTATAACCCAGTTAAAAATTGGGTAACTCAAAAACACTTGGTACATTGATCTCCATTTCAGGCCAGTGAATGCAAGGAAGATAGGGTAACTTAGCTGGTTTCTATAAAAAGGTAGACAACTGAAGTGGAAGTGGCCAAATTAAATCAAAAGCTCTGACACAGGAAAAATACTGTGAAGTGTGTGATGGCAGAGGAGCCTGATAATAGGTTAGGCTACTGGGACAAACATTCTTAGAATGAGTATGCTTCGTTCCTACCAGTTTGAGGTGAGGAATTAGCGAGGCCATTATTGTCCATGGGAGTACTTTTAAATAGAGTATAGACAGAAAATCCCCAGGTCCAGGAGGCCCTAATATCCACAGCCACTCAGTCTTCGTAAGATTGAGTCAGAGTCAGTTCCTCCCCATCTAGGCTGCACTGCCTCCAGGCTGAGACAGGACCTCAATGGCCTCATTTGGCCGGCTTGAGATTGATAAATATAATGGTATCATCTGGCAGACTGGCAGATGACCTCATCCAGCAGCTCCATGTATAGGTAAAACACCCAACCTATTATTGATAAATATAATGGTATCATCTGCATGTTGATGATACCAAACCCCTGGCAGACTGGCAGATGACCTCATCCAGCAGCTTCATGTATAGGTAAAACACCCAACCTATTATTGATTCTAAGTACTGCTTTGCTGTCAAGAGTCTTCTATAATTGCAGCAGGATATAAATTTGATTAACAAATAAATATTTTGTCATTTGCATCTCCTTACAAGAATCTGTTAACAGCTAAAAATAGGGCACCAGCAACAGTTTTGACTCCAGTGAAATATCCTCTAGCTTGAGAGGAAGCCAAGAACCAGGTTGCATCTCCATGAAGGATACAAGAAAGGAAAGTTTTCAAATTACCTAAGTGTAAGCCAGCATGGCTGGCTGGGGAATTCTGGGAGTTGAAGTCCACACATCTTGAAGTTCCCAAGGTTGAGAAACATTGGTGGAAGTGGACCTCTTAGGAGCATAGAAATAGCTGACTGATCTGTTCCTCCTGCAGTGCTCGGTTTTCCTTAACAAAAATGTACAATTATATATAATAGAATCCTTTTAATACAATACGCTATTATATTCATGAGCAACCTGAGGAACACTCTGGGTTCTTACATGAAACTTTAGGAGTAAAGTATTTTCACAGCAGCATCCCAGAACCCCTCTGGGAACGGCAATGTCATTGCCCTGGAATCCTTGTAGAATTTCCGCATTACTCTGCTAGGGTCCCTCTGGGAAAGTCAGGGCACCGTTCCAAGATTCACTTTGAAAATTACTGCATCTTGTCTTCAGATCTTTCTGGAACTTGTCATGCCATTCAGTTAGGAGCAAACTGTATAACCCGAAGTTGAAAGATGGCACATTTAACCTTCTGCACAAGACGATTCTGTTCTTTTGGTACCAAGTGATTCATTAAATTGAATGAATTGAAGTCATATTTTGCTATCATTTATTGTCAAATACCATATAGCTGGCAAGATCAAGGAAGCAAGAATGATACAGATTTCAATAAGGCAACTTTAATGTTTTGTCTGGGCTAAATACAGAATCTTCAAAACCATAATGGAAATTTCCCAGCCCACTTAAAGTGGAGTCTCTCTGAATATTCTGAAACTCTTTTTCCCAATCTCTCCTTACCTGGGCTGAGTTGCCATTTATTATGTCAACTGATTCACTCGATGTTATTTTCTCCCTTCCTTTCCCAGTCACCCCACAATCTTTTATTTTTACATTTATCTTAAAGAAGTTATGTTCTGTGAATAACATTATTAGATTGGAAAAAACAGTACTACTGCCACAAAAATGTCCTAAAATGATGTTTGATTAATGTCTTGCTCCCCAGATGCTTGTGGACTACAGGTAGTCCTCAAGTTATATCCATTCGTTCAGCGACTGTTCAAAGTTACATTAGTGCTGAAAAAATGGACTTATAACTGGTCCTTGAAGTTGCGGCTGTCACAGCAACCCTGCAGTCACGTGATCATGATTCAGGCACTTGGTAACTGGCTTGCACTTAGGACAGTTGCAGTGTCCCATGGTCATGTGATCACCATTTGCGACTTTCCCTCCTGGTTTCCAACAAAGTCAATGTGGAAGCTGGCAGGTGGTCACAAGTCACTCTGGTAAGTCACCTCTACTGCTTTTTCTCCCAAGCAGCCCTTGGGCAACATCCCCACCCATATGCCTGGCTGCACTCGTGCCATAGCACCCACCTGCAAGCCTGGCCATGTTCGTGCCACAGCACCTCCTCCTGCCTGGCTGCACTCAAGCCACACCACAGCACACACACATCGGCCTGACTATACTCTGTAGCGCTCACCCACCTGCTGGCCTGCTTGTGAGCTGTCTAAGGAAAGGCTTGTTGTGATCAGGACTTGTGACGTACCTGCTGGCTTCCCCATTGACTTTGCTTGTCAGGTGCTGGCAGAAAGTCGCAAGGAGGTCCTTGCTTAACAACCTGTGATCCTCGCTTAATGACGACAATGGGGACTGCCAGGATTGCCATCGCTAAGCAATACGGTCATGTGACATAACCTTACAGCCGTATTACTTAGCGATGGACATTCTGGTTGCAATTACCGTCGTAACCTGAGGACTACCTATAAATTCCGTGGCAATATATAATTTATCATTACCTAGATGAAGCAAAGTGGGTACAAAACTACTCCCTCCCCTAAAAATTTGCCCATGGATTATAGTTATCAGAAATGGCTCTTCTCTAGCTATAAAAGTGGTGAATTATGCATTCACAAAATACCCAAACTTTGGAACAGACGCCCAGGAGAATATGAGTGGCACTGGTATTTTTATTATTACAGATGTTGGTATTTTGATCTGCCCTGGCAATAAGAATTCATTAAAATTTTATAAGTTTGAGATGCAATAAAGAAATCTATCCAATTTCCTTACAGTGTTATGTATTGTGGTTACTGGTTCAATGTATTGTTACCTGAAATTGTTCACCATCCACCAAATGTATCCTTGCTCTTATGAGAAAAACCTACATATAGCTCCTGGTATATGACATTTTCTGAGATAAGTATTTCACACAGTTCCAATATACGTGGTAAATAGGCGGCCTGCAATTCTCCCATTCCCTTCTCAAGTTGGACTTTTAAACTATTACTGCTTAATTGACAAGCACTTAACAAGGAAGGAATAAGAACCAACTTCTGGTTTTCTTCTCAAAGAGGCGTCTTCAAGGTACAAGTGGCACCTCATTGCCTTAACTCCCACTCAGTCAGTACCCAAGAGTAGGGAAGGGAGCAGAGTACAACTTCTCTGCACTCCTGTTGGCATAGCCAGAGTGCATCTGAATGAGCTCAGAGACTGCATCAGGAAATCTTGGCCTCTGAGAAGCTGGACTGGGGAGGATGGAATATTGGACTAAAGCATTTGTAACACTCCTTATAATGGGAGAGAACATCCCTTTCTTCCAATTACATGATCAAAAAGCAACTGAAGCTCCAAAGGAAATTCAAGAAACAAGGCAGGTAGAATTAGAAACACAATAGAAACATTGCAAAAAGATTATTCATCAGGGAAGGAGGAACACCTTCCATCCATAATATGCCCTGTTTTCCTACAGTAGAGAAGCATGTCCTGAAAACTGAGACATACTAAAGCAGTCCCTAGGGATGGGAGATGTAATTCTGCAAGAAACTTTAACAAATTCCTTTGTGAAAGGAAGACACCAAAGTCAATTTAGCAGCTCTACATGTTTCTCAAGGGAGCATTAATGGGGAAAAAAAAAAAAGACTAAAGTGGCCACATTCCTGATAGATTGCAGAATCTGTCTCCTTACTGATTAGCAGTGAAGTTTCATAAGAGGGAGAAATGCAGGACTGGATCCAGCTCGATCATGTGGCTGTGGAAACCTTATGTCATAAGGTGACCTACCTAGATAATCAGAAAAACAGATGCATCTTGATTGCTCTAAACATCTCCAGACTATGCCAAACCTTGTCCAGAATGGTGCAGGCACAAAATGGCAATGGTAGAATACTGGAAAAGTAAATATTTAATAAAAAAAATGTAAAGGATACCTTAATGACTACATCATTAATTAAAAGAGTTCTGAAAGTAATGAATAGGCAAATAGGTTGGGCTGTATAGGTTACATATACAGGTACACAAAGCTCATCCAGGCAGACAATACCTGGGGAGTCTCTCAGCCTAGACAAAATATTGAGTGAAGAGATATTGCCTAGGAATTGAACATTAAACAAACTTGGTGGTAGGTCAAATCTGATCAGAAAAAGGAATGCACAATTATTTATAATTCATTCCCAGAATTATAACTCTGTTAACTCCTGCTGACCATTCAGAGTTTTTCCTAGGGAAAACAAGCAGTGTTTCAACACAGTTGAGCATGAACTATCCCATGGGAAGAGTGGAAGAGGTTTTCTGAATACAGAAAGGAAAGCTGGACTCCCGAGGCCTCAGGTCTGATGGATGACTGGATCTGGTAAAATGCCCCTTTCCATTCACTAGGCTGTAACAATCTAGTGATGCTCTAAACCAGTATTTCTCAACCTTAGCAACTTTAAGAGGTGCGGACTTCAACTCCCGGAATTCCCCAGCCAGCCAGCTGGTTGGGGAATTCTGGGAGTTGAAGTCCACACCTCTTAAAGTTGCTAAGGTTGAGAAACACTTCTCTAAACTAACAGGTTTACAACAGGAAGTGAAAGAACTAGCTAGAGCTACTCTAGATGCTATTCCATTGTGAGAGGAAAGACACTATGTTGAAAACAACCTCTGACTGAGCTGTTCAGAAGATGGAATAAAAACTGCCTCATAGAAAAGAGACTAGACTGGGAGTCCAAGAGACTAAAATGACCCTTAAACAAAGGTCAAATAAACTTCCATATTGTGAGGTGTTAACTATATCCATTCCTGTAAACCAGAGTGATGGATCTGATGATTTGGAAGCACAGAGGCCAACAAAACTTCATCGTATCAGTATACATTAGCTTGCTTAGTCAGAACTGTAGGAAGTCTTGAAAAGGAAGTAAACGCACAGTTAACAAGGCAAAAAAAAGATTCAAAACCATTTTGATAGTTAAGAAAAGATAGGTTGAAAGTAACAGAATGAAATTTAACAGAGACAAGTGGACTTAACAAGCAAAAATCAAATGCACAGGTACAGCCTTAAGAATGGTACTCTGAAATAGATCTTGGAACAGTAGTTGATTGGGAACTGAGTATGAGCCAGTAATGTGATGTGACTGCAAAAAAGGCAAATGCAATTATGGCTGCAACAACAATAGTTTATAATTTTCAAATTGTAAATGTAGTTGGTCAGACTCCCTCCACCACCCCTCTCCTTCGAGTATTGTGTTCAGTTCTGGGCACTGCTCTACAACGAGTACCCAGAGAAGTTAGAACAGATTCAGAAAAGAGCAGCAAGGATGCTCAGGGACTAGAAACTAAATCCCTTGGAGACTGAAGACCTTGGTATGCTTAACCTCCAAAGACTGGGGGTGGGATATGATAAATTTCTTCAAATACCTGAAAATAGAAACCACTGGACATGTTTTTCTTCGATGCTCATTCTATAGAGACATCCAAACAAAATTTATTTATTCGATGATTAATAGGTTCCCAGGCCGCTCTGATACTGACTATCTACAGTTTCTGCTTAAAGACGAACAGATTATAGTCATAGCACAGGTAGCCAGATTCTGCGCAGCAGCACTAAAGATTCATCGGAATCTGATGAATAACTTATTGTAAACATTTTTATATAACCAACACGCTTCAATTTTAGATATTTCACTTCGTTGTAATTTTAGTAGCTAATAACTAATAATTATAGGATGTCATAATTTAAGGAGTAATAATATACTACAGTATAGGCCGCTTGACCTCATGTATAAATGATAGGTAGGCTGCCAAATTATAATTATGATATGGATTTTATTTGCTATTATTATAGCTAAGAATTTTTAATTAGACATATTTTGTGCATTTTTAATTGTACTGGTCTATGACTGTAATAAAAATAAACAATACCTGAAACAATGTCACCTAGAAGACTGACACCTGTTCTCTCTCATTCCAGAGTACAGGACATGGGATCTAAGGAATAGGAAGATAGATTCCAGTTGAACGTTAGAAAAAATTCCTAACAGTAAGAGCAAGTTGACAGTGTAACCGGTTACCATGAAGAGTGCTGGGCTCCCATTCATTGGATTTATTCAAGCAGAGGCTAGATGGCCATCTCTCAGGGATGCTTTAATTTGGATTTCTGCACAGAGGAGTGGGCTAAAGTTAATGGCCTTGATGCCCCATCTCTATGATACCCCACCCTCTCCCCTTTGCTCAACTAAATCAACTCAATAGCAAGGAAATAATTGGCACATATAACAAATGCTACCATAAGAATCCCTTGTTGATATACAAAAGACAATCCTTCTAATGGAGGAAAGAATTTCTCTTCCAGGAGAAATTTAGCAACAATAAGGAAACCCATAGGTCCAAGACAAACTATTTTTTTACTGAACATAAATTAAAAGAAATCCATAGGTCTGAGACAAACTATGTATTTATCAGCTGTAGCCCCAAGAGCTGCGAATAGGCTCTTCTGCACTTGCTCTTGCAACCATCTCACAGACTCCAAGGACCCGGGGAAGAGCAGAGGCAGCTCCATCAATATATTGACTGCTCTTCTAGTCCAAATGGCTTTAAGACAAAAAAGACAGGGATGTTTCCTATTCAGCAATTCATTAACTGCAGCCAATTACAGGGCCTAGCAAGACCTCTTGCTGTTTCTCCGGGAAACTCCATTTCTCAAGGCCTGGGAGGAGGCAGCAACAGTTCTGAGCTTAACATGCCCAGTGGCTTATCTAGATGCCCACAGGCAAAACATCTCCTTCTCAAGAAGGCCTAGGCCTCTCCTAGTCCTTTCCGTGACTGAGGGGGAGGATGAATGAGGGTCTCCACCAGAACCATTCTGAATTTAGTCACTTCATCAGATCCCTCGAAACTTAACTCGAAGGGAGCAAAAATTCTCTGTGGAGAGAAAAGCTCCTGGATTTCTCATTTCCTTGAAGCTGCCCCCTGTTTTTATGAGTGAACGATCTGGCATAATTAACCGTTGGATTGCCCTCCCATCTAAGACTGCTGCTCCTGTGCTGAGGAAGAGACTCAGCCCTGATGCTTCGACATAGCTCCCTTCAGGGAATGCCTTGAATTCTCTTTTTTCTAAAGGATACTTTTACACCATGCATAATTTCTGTATCTGTGGGCTTTTCAGTCTAAATGGTTATTGTTGCTTTTTCTTGTAACAAAGGTACTCCAAATCCTTCATCATGAGCAACGCTTTGCCTGCAATCCCCCCAAAACAAAATATGTTAATACCACTCATACAATAAACAAAACCTTCCATGGTCTAAACAAGGGAATGATCAACTCCTTTTTCTTTATTAATTTCCCAACATTCTGATTAAAAATTGCACAGAAAACACTGCTAAGGAAGTGTTTATTATTTATTTATTCATTCATTAGATTTCTATCCTGCCCTTCCTCCAGGAACAGTGTACACAGTATTCCTTCTGCCAATTTTCCCCACCACAACTGTTAGTAGGCTGGGCCAAGAGGCAGTTTAGCTTGTAAAAGATGGACAGATTTGGCTCATGATTCTAAGTTTTAAATAAGATCTCTGATGAGAAACCTGAAACTCAAAACAGTAGAAAAAACATTTTTTTATTTTAGTCTGGCAGCATTTGCTCAGGATTGCATGAATATTACTATTCTAAACCCAAGCCTCTGACTGGCATATCCAATGACACATATTCTTATAATATCACAGTCTTTATTTCCACATAGCAAGCAGGAATTCTCAACATTTTCTTATTTAGCTGTACTTCATATCAGTTCTACAAATGGAGGCAGGACTAAAATACCTTGGCTTTCACTAGATTATACCAACCTATTCCTTTATTCCCCCGACTTCTCAATCAGCAAAGTTGCCTCCTGCCAAATCCCTTAAGGTAAAGTTTTAATATTGGTCCATATTTAGAAGCTCTACATAGTTCCCTAAAGAAAATGTTCTCCTCAGGAGGCAACTCTGCAACTTCTGTATCGCCAGCATACCAATACAGCAGGCCAAGTACTTACTGAAACAACACAAGCATTTTCCTCTAGTAGGATTAATGGCGGACTTCGTTTGCTCCACTTGCAAAAGTTGGCTGCCAAGAGCTAGACCAGGATCGTGAGCGGGTCCTTCAGTCCACAGGTCCATCTCTATTGCTGGATATTGAAGATTTTGGTCAACAGAGATTTGTTTGACTGGGATTTCTGCTGGATCTCAGCAGACCGGGCTAGCTGTTGCTTGAGACGTTTCTTTCCTTTGCTCGTCTGGATTTCGTCCTCAGTACAGCGCTGAATGAAGCCCCAGCTCTTTTCGGCATGTTCTCCCTGACTGCCCTTCTTTGAAAAGTGCTTGCTCTTCTCCACGTTCTGCAGGTAGAAATTAGTCTCGCGCTTGGCCTGAGAAACTTCAGCACGCATGCGCTGCTGCCGCACCTGCCTTTCATATGCAAGCTGCTCACTCAAATGAGTCCATCTAAAGCGGTTCAAATACTGAGAGAGATAGGGAAACTAGTTAATGGGTCATAAGTTTATCATAGCAGCATATAACAACACATGGGTGAGAAGAACTGACAATCTTGTAACCCAGGCTTAAATACTTTCCATATTATTTAAGGCTACTCTAGTCCTCACAGATATTAATCTATGGGCTGGAACAATCTGACCTCCTTAGTTGGTCTAATAGTTAAAACCTGTAATAAAGAATCTGGTGGTAGAAGTTCAATGGCAAATGTGGGACCATTCATGGCTCTCAGTCTAACCGGAAAAGCTCACTGCAAGCACTTACGTCTTGATACAAGTCTGAGCAATCCATCGCACTCCCAAGATAAGAAAGAGAGAGAGAGAGAGAAAAGAAATAATCCAGTGCACTATAGATTTGTGATCTGAAATTAATCATCTTCATAGAATTTCATCCCTTGACCAAACGAAAAAAAGTTAGATTTTACAGATATAGAGTCCATGTACTTGAACACTAGCAATCCATTTAAAGAAGTGAGAAGAGATATGAGTACTTCCAAAACAATTCCTCAAGAAATACATTTATTCTATTACTATTCTAAAATGTACTCTATTTATCAAATGTGCACATGCACATAGGGATTCGTTACATCTTTTACAGTGAGTAAAACATTAAATCACAAATTGATTTGAGGACTGTCATGTGCTTAAGAATTATTTTGAGGATGAGGATGGCCTATGGGGTGCCATTTGACCATTTCTTGATTCAACCCATCGCATTTTGAACAAGGATGCTCTATGAAAACATAGCTGTAGGACATATAAAAATTGATTTAATCCCTCCAACGTCTCTATAAATGGCTGAGCTGTTTTGCCAATCCAAATATAGTTTAGCAAAGCAACTGATCTTGCACCAGATTTCATGAAAAGAAAGTGGAAATGCAGGAGAAGGAGCACTTTCACAACATCAAGTCAGAATCAGTCTATCCAGAAGGAGATAAAAACTTGCATCAACCATTAACTTTCAATTCCTTTGAAGAGCCCCCTTTTTTTTAAAAAAAAAGGTTGAGTTGTTCCCAATAGCAATTAGATTAGGAAGAGATAACAGAGTAATCAGTCCCAGGTAACACACCTTTATATTCCACAGGTCATAATGGAATTGGCTTTTCTTACGAACACCCATAGGAGTATTGTGTAAACTAGCAGCTACCAGCTTTGCCACACGCTTATCCCGGAATTCCACCCAACCTTCAGTGAAGTTTTTGGCATTACTACCAGCCGCCTTCTTTTTCTTTCGGATAAATCGCTCTGAGGAATGCAAAAAGACAAAGGAGTCATAAACTACAGAATTTGGACTAGGCCCAGCTCAGTCACACACATACCTATTGGTTTATGCATATTTCATCCTTAAACCAACTTACTCCAAGTGTAAAATGTAACCATTAATAACTTCTTTTTGAAGTGATAAAAACTGCACAGCATTTCAATTAATAGTACACCCAGCTGAAGACAGCTTCCATCTGAATGCCATACCCTTCACCTGCCCCCACATTAATGACAAGGGTAATGAGAAATGACATTCAGTAGTTCCCCAGCTAACCCAGTCTTTTATACCAGAACGTATATTAACTTTATTTAGCATTCTCTTTTCCACATACATAGAATGGCTTACTGTTTCTAATGCATTCATACAAGCTCACCTTCGGGCTGCAAGAAAATACGTCCCACTTCACCATGGACGCAAAGCAGGTTTCGGACATGCCGAGGCCGGAAGCGTGGAGGGATATGACCAAGATAAATTATGCCAGGCACAACCTTTTTGGTGCCATTTTGATTACAGGAATCCAACTGAGAATCCTCTTCTATTTCCTTGTTTTCTGAGACTGTCTCTATTCCTCCCTCTTCACTGTTCATTACTAAGTCTTCAGTCATCGGTGTCAGCTGGAGTTTTCCTGCACCCTCATCAGCCATCTGGTTTTTGCTTAGTTACTATTGGGCAATGTATGGATATAACTGGAAAACTGTTTTCTTTCTATAATAGAAAAGGCAAGAATAATGAAAATTGCTTAGGAGGAAAATGCTTTCTGTCATACTCACACCCAATTTCCCTACTTGTCCACATCCTCAAAACTATTATATAAAATCAATTATTACCTGAAATGTATATTGCAATTTCTCCAGAAGCCCATAACTAGCTAGCCAGCAGCATGAATGCCATCATTTCTACAGGCAGACATCTGCAACACATTTGGACAGGACAAGAAAGCCTCTGTGTGTAATTATGACAGAGAATTAAATCCATGCTCCTGTCTCCCACATTATATCATTTCTGCTATTCTCTAGCTCTGTAGATTAGAAGCATTACCAACAAACCTTAGAAGTAAGAAGCAAATATCTACTATAGAAGATCCCCTGGTGGCACTCTTCAATGCCCTCTAGGCTTGAATCTCTAGCATGCTTGTTCCCAAACAGATTATCCACCACCCACCACTATTACAGCCCAAAGACGGTTGAGAGCACAGATCAATCCACATCACAGTAATCCTTCAAGGCAACATTGAGTACGTTATTTCTATTCACCAAAATATAGGTCTCGCTGCCCTTGCTCGTGTTCACCCAACACGTTTTCCTTCTGTCTTCAATAAAATAGGCAAGAGGACAACACTTGCACCACAGCTCCTGCAACTCTTGGCCAGGACGCTGGGGCTTAAGGGCGTTGTAATTTATTTATTTTTCAAATTTAGGTAGCTGCCCATCTCATAAATATGCTCTCTTCTAGTCTGTTTTTTTTAATAATATCGATGTTTTTAATTATGGAATAGTTTTTAATGTTTGCCTCTTTTTTATGGTTTTGTTTTTTATTGTACGTCACCCAGAATCACGTTCATGAGATGGGTGGCTATATGATTGATTAATGAATAAATAAATTCATGGGTTTGAGGATTAGAAAGAGTAGAATATGGAAAGAAAGGAGCCGTGATGTAACCTTAGAGAGAGAATAAAATACAAATGCATTTATAACTGCTGTAAGGAAAATCGGAAGCCACTTCTTCATATCTTTTTCCCCCTTTCTTTGTCATACTTTTCTTTACTTTCTTTTTTTTTAATTTGTATTATTTTCACTTTGTAAAAGAACTTCTTCAATAAAAATTAAATTCATACATACATAAGTAAAACATACTCTGGGAGGCTTACAAACAATTAAAACAAATATAAAAACAACAAAAATAATCCAAAATATCTCGAGGACACCGGGTTCTTCCTAACCCCTTACTAATTCTGCCTTAATATACTGCTCTATTCCATCCTCCCTTGCTACCCCTTACTTTCTCCAAGGAGTTTCTTCTACTTCACGTCCTCCTCAAACGTGCTCCCCGTTGGTTGAGCGACATTTTCACTAACGGCACTGTCGCAAACAGAAGCGAGCACTTCCTCCCATAGAGCTAAAACAGAGGGAAGAGAGATACCGAGCCAATGGGCAACCATACAACGTTTTTAACCTCTTAATAAAAAGTCTACGGTTACTCGATGGAAAAGGAGGCGGGGCTTGAACAGCTTCGACGAATGAAGAAGCAGAGGCGATGGAACGAGGTTGAGGTTGTGGAATGCCAAAGCAGCCAATCGCAAGCTGGCCGATCAAGCGTGGGCGGGTTTGTTTGCTGGTCTTACCTGTCCGAATGTTTCGCTTACGCGCGCGGGTCGATGCCTCACCTGGTGCCTCGTTCTTAATGTTGCCACGACGGAAGGAAGGGTGAAGAGGGGCTCGGTACAAATAAACAGATCTTTCTTCTCCCACCCTTTACAGATGTTGAACGTGAACCCTTGCAATTCTCTAGTTTCCAAAAACTCAGAGTAGTTTTTGGCCATGCAGCTGTAGGCTGATGGGAGCTGAAAGCCAACAAATCTGGAAAGGCAGAAATGATCCCTCGCTTAAGACTGTCATCTTTTTTCCATCTTTTATTACCTTGCTAGATCAAACGTGTATCATTTTAAAAATTCAATTTATTGAATGTTAAACTTAGTCAGAGGTGCGCAGCAGATTATGCCTTTCATACTTTGGCGCTCCAGAAAGGAAGACAATAAGAATAAAAGGCAGTGTAAAATAGATCACAGTACAGCTTATATTTATTGTGCAAATCTCTTACAGTATTCTCTTCTTATTCAAATGGATAAAGCAGCTTAAAACAACACTCTTCAGGCTTTGTTTATGTAAAGATAGACTAGACTGCATTTCAAGATTACGGAGTCCTAGATTAATCAGTCACTTGCCCTCAGTGTCTACTAAGGAATGGTTACGATTTGGCAGAAAGTGACTGTGGGTGAGGATTATAGAGAATTTAGACACCACCATCATAGTTTAGACATTAGACACTTTTGTATCTTACAGATATACCTCAACATTTTACAAATGGGGAAACTTGTATACTGTAACATCTGGAATATGATTGCCTGCCTTGCCCCTGCAAAGCACATTGCTACATGTTCTCTATCTGCCTTGAATTGCACCAATTTTCTGTATGCTCTGATCTGATTTTGAAGTTGAGGCTGTTCATTTGAGGAAAGATATATGCGAAAACTATAACTGTCATGTTAGCAGTCATAAACGAGTCAAACATATCGGCCTGTTTTCTGTTTTGCCATCCAGCTGCCCTTCAAATATGTTGGGCTAAATGTCTCACTAAAAAAAACAATTTCTGGCTGGAGAATTCTGGGAGTTGAAGTGCAGACATCTTAAAGTTGCCAAGATTCAGAAACGCTGTTCTATAGAATTGCACTGTTAGATCAATTTTAATGAATATATTTACAGATGCACCAGAAACCCTATGAATATTTTAGATATATTTATTCTTGGATCTCAGTACACCTTGCCACTAGCCATATTGATTGGCTGTGCTACAAATTGTCATTCAACAACTTGTGGAGGGCTACAGATTTCCTATACTTCAGTCTGTAATAGATTAGGTGATAAAGATTATAGAAATGTATTGACTAACTTGCTGCAATGAGGCAATTGTTAGCCTGTTTTAGCAAAATATACATAAGACTAATTAAGTTTTTTATATAATAAAATTTTATGGAATAAGCCTACTCCATCAAATGAATGGAGTAAATTCCTGCAACAAAGATTTTATAAGTATGTTGATTTGTAAGGGATATGGGAAAAGAGACAGAAAGGAAAAGGCAGAATTGTTTTGCAATGTAGAAGACAGAGCAACAAAATAAGATAGGCACCGGTCATAAATCAAGTATAAGCAAATGCCATTGCCAGACTGATAACAACAAAATCAACAAAGAATTTATGGTCCACTCAAAAATCCGCAACACCTCTTTTTAATGAGATTTGTAGTCTTGAAAATACTGATATCATAGCTGTAATTTGGAATGACAGAAAATGGAAGCTAAGGGAAATACAGGGCGCTTTGGAAACAATATAAAATATGCCATTTATGAAAATTAGAACATTTGACAAGTAATGCTGTAATATTTAATATTAGATTACTTATCAGTTGCACCATACAGGAAATTTTGGTCCATATTCAAACTTGCTACTCAAGGTATATAAAAGAGAACAGTTATTCTCTGGTATAAGCTGTGGAGCACTGATTTATGTGAAAGCTGTAGGTGGCAGTGAAAGAAATACTGTTGAAGGAGTCTCTTGTGGACTGTTCATCACAGTCAACTATCTTGGGGACCTCTTGGTTTTTGGGTGAATATTATAGTTGGAGAAATGCCTTTAAAGTCCCTAATTTGTGTGTCTTCATCATATTTATTAGATGTAGATACTGTATTATCTTTGGATAGTTATGATAATATCATAGGGCCTGGTTATATACAAAAGATTTTGCGGCACCTTCTGGGTAGGATGGAGGTATGTAAATATAGGGATCCGTCAGTGGATTTCCTGTGTAAAATAACGACAATAATTCACAGTAATTTCAGGAAATGTATTTGGCTTTCTTGGACCTTTTAATTTTTGTTACCAATGAAGTTGAAAGCTGCTGAACTTTTAAGGAATATGGTACAGTATTTGTTCATTTTTGCTTGTTTAGGAGAATCAGGCAGACAAAAAAAGTAAGGCTAAAACAGAAGAAATCAATAACATTTTAGTAAAATAAAATTACTGTATATCTTCTGGGATTTTGTTCTTCATTGTATTACATTAATGCAGAAAGTTCCAGAAAAAAAAGATGAGAAAAACAGGGAGGGGGAGAGGTGAGTGTCTAAGAATACACAGTTTGTCACATACAATATTGATTAATCAGTTTCATTTTTTAAAATTTAATTATCCCTATCAGAAGTCTCTATGTCTTGTCATCTTTTATCCTGTTCTCATTTTCATTCATTTCTGAAAACTGTAGTTTTGCTTATAAAGAGAAGCTTCTCCATGCCTTCATGTTAATTTCTCGATTTGGTGTGAATATTTCGAACATTGACTAATTTCTTTCATATCCTATGTATTATTTTAAAATATTTCATTATCATTTTTCTTATGGGGGGGGGAACCAAGGGGAAAAGAAAATAAATAAGAAGCATTGTTCTTCAAGGGACTCTGCCCCTTATCTGCAGATACGTATTTTCACTCTAAATCTGAAATAATAGTAGCAGAACTTGATATTTCTCTTGTCTAAGAGGATCACCAAGAACAATATTCTTGATGGATGGTAATCTATTATCACCTGGGATATGGGTGTTAAGGGCTTTAACATCTACAGCGGCTGGAAGAGTTTATCCTGGGAAGTTATCTATGCTGTGTAGTTTTCTCAGGATCTAATGTGTAATTTGAATGGTAGTGGCACATGGTCTGAGTCCATAAAGACCAGACATCCCACTGTAATTGTGTCAATTCCAGAAACAGTGGGGTATCCCTTAGAAATGTGGCCATTTCCCCACTATTAATTTAAACTATTATCTATCCTTTCATAGGCTCTTCCTCACAGTTCATTTAATGTGCTGTCTCACAGTCTTTGAGCTGGCAAAAAACTATTCTCATCTAAATCAGTTAGATGAGCGATAACACTTCTGGTTGCATCAGGTTACCTGATCTCATCTTCAAGATGAAGAACAGTGCCGCATTATAGATTTTGTACAGTGTTGAAGCTGTAGCAGAATAGTGTTGGATTAAAATGGGAAAACAACATTTATTCCTGTGGAGAAAGTAATGACATGTCTGTTTCAGTTATAGTCTGGAAACAAGCAGGGCCAACATTTTGTGATCAAGGGAGAAGACTGGGGTTGTTCAGGGCATTAAACTGATGCTGTAAACTACAAGTGGGAACAAAGCCTGTATCTTTCTGCTAAGAATTTACTCCACCCGTTTTATGAAATAGGTTTAAATTGTGACAGCTTACGAAATAATAAAATTGGTTAGCTTTAAAAGTGACACAAATCTTGTGGGATTTTTTTTTTTGGTTTATTTATTATTTATTATATAGAGTTATATGGGCCCCAAACCGACACCCAATTCTGGGTCGCTAACAATAAAATAAGCCAACAATACAAATTAAAAAATTAAAAATGACGTATTACACTCAGAATTCTCCCTAGAAGATATAATCATCATACCAAGACGGGCTCACCCAGCAGCCTGGCCCAATGCTTGGGGGAAAGGCCAGGTAGGGTTAGGGCCATCTGAATTTTGTGTGTGTGTGGGGGGGGGGGGGGGGGTTATGCCGTTCCTTAATCAGGCATCATGGGAGAAGAGGCATGCTTCCTGGGTCCCACTAGGTGGCATTGTTGAATAGACTTCACAGAATTAGAATTAATTGACCAGATGTAGCTTCCAGGTGGCCTCGAGGGCACCCCATAGGATGCAATAATCCAAATGGGAGGTAACCAAAGAGTAAGTGACAGTGAGTAGGGCCTCCCAGTTTAGTAACAAGAATAACTGGTACATAGGCTCCTCCTGAGCCACAGCTGCCATCTGTTTTCTGATGAATTAGTGCAGTTTCTCCAACCTGGTGGCCTCCAGAGGTGTTTAGGCAATAACTCCTCAAATTCTTCCTCAAACTCACAAATGGTATCACATGGCACCAGGCTGGGAAAGGCTAAAAAGAGAAATGGGGAAAAGAAGGACCATTGAAACTGACTGAACAGATTACTGATCAAAGCTTACACTTACTGAAGTCAGCATTTAATTCAATGGAGACTACTTACAAGGAAACAGGCCGGTCATTTGCAAGCAATGTACTCCAGAATTGCTAAGAAGCAGCAAGAAATTAATGGAATCATGAAAGGCATTTGTGAACTTGAGGTAGCCACTCACAAGCCTCCCAACTGTGCTTCTGCATAATGAGCCATACTGCCTTTACTACTCGAGTCCTGTCAATCATGTCTGTTTGGAGCAGATAACTCAGCAGCCACCTCACAATGGATTTGATCAAATGTCACACAGCGAGGCACTGAAATTACCCACTGTCAGAGGAAATGCCCCCCTCCTTTTCATGAATCCCTACTCCACACAAGCTGCCTTTCATTACTGCAGCATTTCCTTGATCAGCTGTATTTGCAAACAGCAGCCTGGGCTTCTGTGCGATTTGGCATTTGTTATAAAGATTAGCAACTGAATTAAAAAATGATGTATGCCACCAAATTTAATTCTGAACAGAAGCGTAACTTTGCTTTCAAACATTAGGCAGATCCGCCAGCTATGCAACAACCCTGTTTTACCTCAGCGTTTCTGAACATCTGTAGGCCTCCTCAATTTTTAGTAGTGACAATTTCTAAAATGTACATGTAACCCCAAAAAGGAGCCTCCTGTAAGAGAGTCACATCTACATGTAAGGTTCACGGCTACCCAGGAAACTTGAAATCAATCAGCAACACAAAACAAGAGACTTCAAGCAGGAACTTCTCTAAGCAGCTTTTTAATTGGCCAAGTAAAAGTCTGGGTGCCCACACCATGCACCAAGAGCGAGCAGGGTGGCACACCCTTGGAGACAAAAACACAGCCTTTTATAGTATTTTTAAAAAGGCAGATCTTAGTACCATTATAATAAAGATGAGTTTTACAGCCAGTCAAAGAAACTTTAGCAGAATACATTATTCCCCGCCCTTGTTTGCTTACATTAACTCGATTTCCCGCCCTTGTTTGCTTACATTAATTTAAAGGAGTTCCCCCTAACTCTTATACCTTGTCAGTCCCTGCAGACCCTTGTTCTTGGTCCTCCCTCCTTATCAGGCCACAGACTTAGTCTCTTCAGGAGGAGTTTTCCCTATTATCTGAGCTAGCTCGTCTGTGGTTAGTTGCTTCCTCTTGCAATTTCGCTAAGTACTGTTAGTATTGAAGCTTGGCTATAAAGAACTCTGTGCATGCTCTAAAGCTATGAAGTTAACATTGCCAATTTAGATATTGCTTCATTGCCACTTTAGATATTGATCCCTTTATACAGAAACACGATGCACCCCCACTTCTCTTGCACCCTTTCATTGGCACATAAAAGGACCCCTTCACGCTTCCAGTATCCACTATGGAGAAAATGTCCCTTAAAGACTAATAAGCTGGGATAACTCACTAAGGTTCTAGTTTTGGAATAAGAGCTGGTTCATGAAAGAAGGAGAAGAATGCAAATGGCATGAAGCTAAAAGGGGCCCAAGATTTGACAGCCTTACTTGTAGGTGCTCCGTGTTTGGAGATCTAGAGACAGCGTCTCTGTCTTTCTCTCTCCCTCTTATTTTTCCCTTTCTTTTTTTATAAGAAAACCAAAAAATGGAGTGTAGAAGATGATCTTTGAAGCAGGATCATGAAACAACAGAGACCCTCATTAAATGCAGCCTTGGTGTGATGCTCTGAGAATAGACATGTCCATAAATAGCATCCATCAAGATGCCATGTGAAAGACACTTCACAGTGAAAAATATACTCAGTTTCCTGAAACAAAAAATTGGACAACAAACTCTAAACCATTTTACAGCAGCTTCAGACAACTAATTGTTCTGAGGCTAATCTCAGTGGTGCTTCTCTGTGTGCAATGCAATTACATTTGCATTTTAGTGGAATTATCCTAATAGAAATGATTCTGCTCTGAGATCCCCTATGCTTCTGGCGAGAAATGAAATGTAATAAGTAAAAGAACTGTTGCATGCCAATGAGTCAGGGGAGAGTGCAATCAGTTCACTTGCTTCTGAGGTCATTAAAGAGCCCCTTGATCTCAAAAAGAGGAATGGTACAGGCAAAATGTAATCAGGAGAAAATTCAGAGCACAGCAATTTGGGATTGCAAAGGGAAAGAAATAAAGGTAGGTGCGGTAGCTTAATAGTACATGGAATATGGAAATTCAGCAGATACCAAGCAAACGTCATTTTCTAAAATGTTGTCTTGGACTATTAGAGTTGTAACAGCTCTTTCCTTCTTTTCTTTGGCCACTGCATTACAAAACCAGTCTTCCCAAACTGGTGTCATCCAGAGGTGTGGGACCTCAACTTCCCAAATCCTCAGTTTGCCTGTAGATGGAGAAAGCAGTCATAAATCATCACCTATTTGTAGTGGCGAATGGATTTTCTACCACCATCTCTCACTAGATGGAGCTAGACAACTAACTGCTAGACAACTGTGATTGTTAACAGCAGAAATGAAGATAGATAGGAAAACAGACCCCACGAAAGTTGCATTTTAATGGCACGACTGGAATACTTCAGAACTCAAACGGTGACCCACGTTAACAGCAGATGCTAGGAAAGTAAGGTGAAAGAATGTAGATATCTCATGTCTTTCAAGTATAAATTAACAATTATTGACTTGTTCTTAACGCGTAGCTAGGCTATTATGAGTGGAGGGAAAGAGACTAACATTTCAGAACATGTTTGAATAAGGTTACGTAAACTCATTTCCTGTATTAGAGTTAGGCAACATGATAGCCATGGGCACCAATATGAATTCAGCTGACCTGCTGCAAAGCAGACACAGCCTCCAGCATTATCTTTATTTGCAGAATGCCTCTGAGCTTCACCTAGCCCCCTAAGTGGAAGCAGTAGGAGGCTTACAGCTCCACGCTTCGTTTCAGAGCATGCTGACCTATCCAGAAAAAATACAGTTTTATTCTGATTATATTTCCTATGCACATACAGAAAGAGCAGGAGTAGGGAACCAGATGTTCTTGAATTCCATGTCCCAGTGTCCCTCACCATGTTCGCTAGGGGGTCTTGAAGTTGTAGTTCAGGAACATCTGGAGGGCCAGACAGGTAATAGGATGTAACAGGAAAAAGGAAAATCAACTCCAATAATTAGAGATGGGCAGATCTGAAGAACTATGGGACTAGTGTTGCCAATGGCTTGTACAGGTTCGGAGTAGATGTATATAAATAAGTCAGGCCTTTAGTACAGTTGCACTAACTGGAGGAAGAACAGAATGCATGAAATCCAAATGCCAAGGTCTAAAGGAGATTTTTCTAAGTGTATTACGCATACTTGCATGGCTGTCTGTAATATAAATGGGAAAGCTTTGCATAAATAAAGGGAACTAAAAGAAACAAAATGAATAGTCTAATTTCCAAAGCAAGACTCTTCTGGCACTGCATCCTTTTGAATTTCTTTTCAAAACTATATTACATGTCAAAGTAAGAAATTTCAGGGGAAAATAATCCACAGCAAAGGTTTGGAATCAACATTTTATTTTTAATTCTGGAAGATGTAAATTATCTAAATCACTATAGTGTTAACAAAGTCAAGTTTATATTGTATAAATACTGCTGTACCCTGCTAATATCTGTATTATATAATGTATTATTTGCATTTTATATTACAATAAATAACTTGGAAAAAATTCTGGAAGATAATCTGAATTTGGCAAGGCAGCCCAAGAGATTTTGCTACTGAATGTAGAATAATTCAAATACTGTCTTTCCCATTGGTTTTTAAAAAAAAAGTAAAATAATAAATTTATGGTACCCCACATAACCAGTTGAGATATATCCTCTCCTAGCCTAATGCTAGACTGAAATTTGATGCCTTAGAATAAAAATCTAGGACTTTTGTGTGTGCATGCTCAAAAGATTTATTTGCATAATGCCTCATAACTCATTCCTTTAAATACATTTTTAAAACAATTTATAGAAATATACAGTCGGATACTCTCTGTGTATTGAAGCATATTAGCTGCAAAATCTCTTGCTCTGGAATCATGCTGAGAACAAAGAAAAATCCATTATCTAAGTGGGGGAAATAGCATTAC
This sequence comes from Liasis olivaceus, assembly GCA_030867105.1. Classification (NCBI taxonomy): domain Eukaryota; kingdom Metazoa; phylum Chordata; class Lepidosauria; order Squamata; family Pythonidae; genus Liasis; species Liasis olivaceus. Next base: position 143,163,886 of record CM061348.1, read on the forward strand.
TTGAAAATACAAATAATATTATTTCATAGCTGCAGAGATATTTAAACTAGGGACACCCACAGCCTTGTCATTACACCAAATACTAAGTAAAATTAATTCCCAGTTGGATACAAAATTGGTTGGCTGGGTAGGCCCAACACATCTGAAGGACAACAGAATGGAAATGACTGTTGTATGGTCTATCTTTTAAACTGAGGAACCCAACATCTTGGGTTTCTCAGAAACTTTGCAGAGGTTCTTAAGTGGGAGAATCTGTAATGGCAGACCAACCTCATGGTTTACAGCTTGCCTATTTGTATTCATCTCCTGCATTCTACAGCTGCAGAAAGCAATGGTTAGGTTTCCAAACAAATTGATGAACCTGGTTGAGATGGCCCAACAAGCCAGTCTATACCTATGTCCATATGTCCCCAAATTCTCAGCAATGTACAGAAGTTCCACAGCAATCATCCAAGGATATGCAAGGAGATAAGTGAAGGTTGGGGGAAAAACCCTATTCAATGGCAGTGGAAAGTTTGGGAACTACTGCTGTAGGAAGGCAGCAGTCCAGCTTCTGTCATGGACAAAGACTAGGGTTATCTATAGAAAATGTAAGGTGTGGAGATTCCACAGCTTGGTTTTTGGATTTACAGTTCCTATGAGCCAGTGAGTATGTGGATCAATCCATCAATCTCACGCTGCTTCCCTCTGCACTTTAAATGGGAGATAATCATATTTACCAACTTCATTAAGATCTGCATGGATAACATCAACATTTTTCTGTGGAAGAGGCCAGGGAATGATCATTATCCTGGAATTCTTCCTCTTTGCTGTCCTGTGAAGTCATAATCCGGGCGACATGACATCCCAGCAGGTTATGGCAGGAAGCGGCTGCAGTAAGACATGGGATTAACTCTGGTGAACCCACAAAGGATGCCAGCACAGGGGGAGATGGCATGTCAGAAAATCATCTTAGTTACAGGAGGAAACCATGAAGAAGGGGGAGAAGGGAGAAGAATTGCCACACACGGACTCTATCATGTTTTGCAAATATTTCACAGTAATATGTATGTGGCTTCCGCAGCCAGCAAATCTAACATCCCTTTATTCAGAGATGTCAGATTCGCCCCAGTAAGAATTTCCTTTTATGCCCTGTCTCTATCTCAGATGAAGATCTGGCCCCATCACCCTTCTGGCTTAGCAGAATGATAGAGATGATCATGAGTGGGAGAACTCATCTTGGGAAATGTCTGTGGGGACAGACATCTTCAGTAATTTCCCTCTAGCAAGATAATGGTTCCAGCAGCAGCCATTACATCAGGGAAAGAATAAAAGGAAGGAACAGACTCTTCTCATAAAAACTTGTCCTGAGAGGCTTATTGCCTGGATACTGGAAGTAATTAATATATAGCCATCATGACTAGGAGCCATGGATAGCTTCATCCTTCATGAATTTGTCTAATCCCTCCCCTTTTAAAGCCCATCCAGAAATTCCTCAGGCTAACCATATGATCTTGAAGACACCCTTCCTTTTATCCATCATGAACCTCCCTTCACTTAACTAGATAATTCTGGGCTCTAGAATTTGGAAGGAGAAAACCTAAATCCTCAGTTTTGCTCCTCCACCCCAGTCCCTTTTGTGTCCTACCTTTTAGATTGGAAACCCAAGGCTGTACTCCAAAAAATAATTGGTGGGGTCAGGGCAAAACTACATTTGATTTCATGTTTATTAAAATTAATTCATTGTAACATTGTATGTAAGGGTATAATTGATTAAATGTGAATGAAATGAAATTTAGTTTTCTCCTGTGTCTACCCTCTACTTTTTGGAGCATAGTCCTAATATGCCACTCAAAGGTACATGCAACCCCCTGCTCCATAACCTTTGCAGACCCCTGGTCTGGTATTATTACCAAATCCAAATCAGCTTTGACTTCCTTCAAGTCAGCTTTGACTTCTGACAAATCAGAAGGTAAGAAAAACCTGAGCATTTTAGTTATTTACATGATGAGCAAGCTTGACTGGAAGTTTTTCTAAACTTGATTCATGCTACTGTATTGCTATCAAAAAGTTTCCTCACAGGTCTGGCTGTAATTGTATGTCACTTCCCCCTTTAATTTCTATCTTTGGGAAGAACTGGATGATAATATATAGGTCTCATCACAACCCAACCTCAGGTGCCAAGGTCATAATCTCAGAATGCCAGGAATCTAAGTAAGAAGTCAACTTGTTGAAGATAACCCATGTACCCCAAAGCAAGGTGAATGAAACAATCTAGCCAGGTAGGCTGATTCAAAAACTATTTCACACAATCCATCAAAATTTCTATCTGAGCTGGCAATTCATTAACAGAGCTGGTGTCACTTTAGTTTGACAGACCCATCCTGGGATCTTATATTTCAACTAATACTTTGATTATTTGAGCTAGTTTGGGAGAGAGAGAGAGATGAACTGGCTTCATAGGTAAAGAAATGCTTTTACAGCTTGAGCTAAAGGTACCTTTTTAATAAGGAATAATGAATGCTGTAATTAGACCACTGTTTGAGATGTATCTCTGTGGATAATTTCCTTTCCCCTCCTGTGTAAACCCACTGAATCTAATGCCAGGTTCCCCTTTTTTAATCCAGCCTCCCTCCCCATCCATGTATCAGTAAGTGAGACAGCTGTCTCTTCTCCTGCTAATACAGTCAAATCCGATCCCAAACTCCTCAGCTGCTGGAAAAGCCAAAGCTTGCAACCCAGGTCGCAGCCAATATTAATTATATCCAGCTGAGTAAACATTGGGCCTTTTATTTTAATTAAGAGGGATGATTTAATTGTGAAGGAAAGAGGAGGGGAGGCAAGAACATTTAGACAAGGTTCAGGTGATCCAAGGTCTTCTAGTGTGCATGGAGGAGAAGGATGGTCTGTGGAAGACATCTTGATTGTTTAAATATTAATTCAACCCAGTCCCTATGGAGGTGTTCCTCTATGCAGTTCACAAAGCTGATATGCAGGGCCATTGAGCCAAAGGAAAAGATTGCTTAAAACATATAGAACCATCACTCTTGTGCCTTCCAGGTACATTAGACCACAAATCCCATCAACCCAGGAGATATTGGGCTGTTCCTCACATCCTACTAATCAAAACACAAACAATTTTCAGAGGATATATCTTGATGATGTCACCTTCAACTCCTCTCCATCATGGAGACAACTTAGTTGTAACTCTTTCAAAGGGTTGTTTTCCTTGTTCTCCTGGCACAAGTCTTGCCATACAAAAGATCTACACTGCCTCCTTAGTGAAGACGCCATCAGGAACTAGGATCTTCCAGCCTTTATTGGCTAGTTTTGGCCAGTGTGGGCATGCCTTCTCTCCTCGGTTCTCTGGGCACTGCTTTCCAGGTGCCCCTCTTTCTAACTAGGCTGCTCCCCTGTAATCATCAGGATGCTCATCCCATGAAACTTCCTTCAGGCTGATGCATGGAGTGGTGGATGCTTCCAGGAAAAGGAGAGCTTCTTGTATCCTGCTTTACCAGAAAGCCTCAACCCAACCTGTGGATCAGACACTGCACCTGATCTTCTGGGGGTGAGTGCTGCCAATAAAGCAGGAGAGCATCACTTGCTTTAATAGGCAGAAAGGACCCAATCCTGCAGATCAGCTATTTTGGGACCAGGTTATGAAAGATAACCCATGGGTCTAACCATCTCTTAAAAACTTGCCTCCTTCCTTAAGGAGAGTGATTGATGGTTATTGTTTCTGCTGGTAGGTGACTCCAGGGGAATCTGCCCGGTGCTTTCCTTGATATGTCCTGCCTTAAATCTGGAAGACAGCATCAGTTGCTGGCTCATTGCTGAGGCAGAATACGCCTCAACAACAAGGCATATGAAGTATGCCAACATAATTTGGGGCCAACTTGTTGACCGGAGGAAAGTGCATTGACACAGCTGTGAGGAACAGCCCATAATTCAAAACCTGGAGGTCACTAGTTGAGAAGAACTGTTGCACTGTAAAAGAACAGAGCTCCATGATGTCTTCCCATGCTTCTCGCTTCAGTCTAGTACAATTATTTTATGGTTTACAGGTCTTTATCATTTACTTAAGAAATCATCCATCCATAAACTCATTTCCCCAGTTATCAGTTCTGAAGTTCATATTCTGCAACAAACCAGTATATGATCCACATTCTTTTGTCTTCCTACATCTAAAATGAGTTTTCAGGATGGGAAGCGTGTATGAAGTCCCAATCCCATAGGGCAGGAGTGGGCAACTTTTTGGTAGTGTTGGGATGCAATTAAATTTGGGGGGGGAGGGCAGCAGCGGGTGAGGGAATGACCCAAAATGAGCAGGTGTGTCGTGCACGTGAGCAGGCACTTTCCCTTCGGGGGGCAGGAGGAACTGGAAGTATTTCTTAGTCTTGCCTGTTTTAGTGCTTATGTTATCACGTTCATGTGTTTCCCAGCTGAAAATGGCAGGTGAATGCACTACAGTCATGGAAGGAGGGCCTTATGAGTCCACGAGAAAAGAGCTTGGGGCTGTGGGCCATTCTGGATCTACAAGCCCCCAACCTCTGCCATAGGGGTTTTTCTCCACTTTGCCCTATCCCTTTTCAGAGTATTGTAATAGATGCAGTCTAAAGCTTTGTTCCAGTTTCTCTATCTCTTTCTGGCCACAATTAGTCAGTCAGTTTTCCCCATGAGTTACTAAGGGCAAAGGGATATATAGTAGGAGAGTATGATGCCTGGAGGGGGGGGTGTATGTGCAGTGCCTTCAAGTCAGTGTTGACTCCTGGACTAGTCCCTGTAGTTTTTTGGAAGTGTTTTGTCCTTGCCTCCTTCCTAGGGCTGAGAGAGAGTGGCTGGCCCAAGGTCCCCCAGCTGGCTTTGTACCTAAAGCAGGATTAGAACTCATAGTCTTCCCATTTCTAGCCTGGCGCCTTAACCAGTACACCAGATGCCTGGGGGTAGCAGAAAGAAAAGTGAAAATACTATATGGAGGTAAGGAATGTGTAATGCTATTTCTTCTCTATCCTACATCATTACCACACCCCTTTTTATTAGGCAAATATCTCAAAGCGTGTTTCCTAAGAATATACTTTTTTCTCCAAATTATACCCTCTTCTACTGATTTTTTTTTCTTTAGTTTTTTCACAGAGCTCTTCCTCATGGTTGTGTTAAAGTTGTGTTAATGTGTGATCCACCAGTCCTTGAGGTGGCAGAAAATTTTGCCCTTAGCAATAAGGCCAGTGCTGTCCTTACAGATTTAATGCAGAGCAAGTTAAGGAAAGTGGTTAGTGGGTTCCTGCAGCTTCATTTCTCCACCCAAATGTTGGGCTGTGCATTTATTGTCAGAAATAATGCATAATGAGAATTCTGGGAGAAAGAATGAGGTAGAAATGGATGAATAGATAATTATGCGAAAATGGAATACCAAATAAATTCCACAAATGGGGAACCTCTTAACCTAACAAGAACATTCCACAAAACTGTAGGAATAGGGGAAGTTTCTACCAAAACCCTACAAAAGAAGAAATGCCTCCAATTTCAGGAGCATCTTTATATTATCCAGGTATGCATTCTGAAGCCTCAGAGCCCCCAGACCCTTAAAGTACCTCCTCAAGTTCTCACCAAAACCAAACTTTAGTCTTAAATACAGACAATATGATTAACTACTTTAGGAGTAATCATACGAATTTTTCAACGTGGAACCAGAAACGCTTACTTTTTCTATGGCCCAGATTATATGGTATTCTCAGCTAAATCTTTCCTCTATTACCATACCCCATCCCTTCCCAAATCCAAAACAAGCTCCTTCGACTTACTTTTAAAGCTTTTCTAACTTTCATTATATCCCTTCCTTTGGGAACTTATCTTTTCCACTTCTGCTGTGTACAGTCCACATCCTTATTGACCTGGAGGCAGTCTGAAGGGGGTTATTTCCAACAAACAGAAGCAGAAGCGTATTCCTTTTGTCAGGTTGAAGGCCACCCTTGGCTGTGGAGTGTCATGCCAAACGGCGATCTCCAAAATGTAGCCGGAGCCAGAACAAGGTGGGCAGGCTGGGACTTAAACTGAATTTGATTTGGCTACCTGTTTATTTATTTATTTACTTAGTTCAGCTTGGTGCTGTCCAATTCCAGAATGACTCTGGGCAGCTCACATTACAATAAACAAAATAAAAACAACATAATAAGAACAAAACCATACAAAACAGGAACCACACTAGAAAAGAGGGGAAAGAATAAGGTGGTGAATCCAGCAGACCACACAGAACATCCAATATCCAGGCTTCAACCACCCTAGCCAAAGCCTGCAGAAGAAGCAGGTCTTCAAGGTTCTCTGGAACATCATCAGTATGGGAGCCACCCAGATCTCAGGGGGATCTCATTCCAGAGGGCAGGCATCATGACAAAGAAGGCATGCTTCCTGGGTCCCAAAAGATGACTCTGTTTGATCAAAGGAACATGGAGCACACCAACTTAGTTGGCTTGTATCAGCAGGCCAGACACCATGGGAGATAGGTGGTCCCTCCGATAACTAAGCCCTAGTAACCACAGCCATTCAGTCTTGGCAGGATTGAGTTGGAAATAGTTCCTCCTCATCCAGGCCCATCCAGCTTCCAGGCACTGAGACAGGACTTTGACAACCTTGCCTGGCCAACCTGGAGTCAAAAGATATCACAATACTGATGGTATCAAACCCCAAACCAATGGATAACCTCTCCCAGCAGTTTTGTGTAGAAGCTGAGTAGGAGGGGAGAGAGAGTTGAGCCCTATGGAATCCCACTTCACTTCAAATACTTCCGTTTCATTAAAATTAATTTAATACAATTAAAATGATTGCTCCTGTCGTAGTTAATCAACTTGTCTGTCTTTCTTATTAAAGTTCAGTTTTGATGAGAACTTAGGGAGGTACTTTGGAGGTACTTCCAATTTGGAGGGCTGCACATGCCTGAGGCTTCAGATTGCATCTTTGGATGTATAAAGATGCTCCTGAAATTGGAGGCATTTCTTCTTTTGTAGGGTTTGGTACAGCCACCTAAAAATGTTTTGCTCCACTTCTCCCTGTCTGTTCCTTAAAAAGTTCCATCCATTTTCCCTGGCCATCCACTATTCCAAGATGTGTATCTTTGCTGACCTTGTTTTCATTCCCCAAACCATCAGAAGCAGTTTGAAGGCCAACCATGACCATCTTTGCATCTGCTGACTCAGAAATGCTAAGAACAAGGGGCAAAAATGACTGTTCTGCTGTGAGCTGTAGCAAATCCTGCTGCAAGAAAAGTCCCCTCACCCACCCAGCCCTGCGCAAAAGGGAACAGAAGAAAGGGGGGGGGGGGGGAACGAACATCCTGAAGCTTTGCAGCCATTATCGCTTTCCTTGAGAGAAGGGGAAAATCCAAAGAATCTTGTTTTGCTTGGGCTGTTGAGGGGGAACTGCAGACCTGTCAAGCAAGCATTCCCCTTACAGAAGCCAGGAGGGGTGGGGTGGGGTGGTGAGTTCCTTTCATTGGGGAAATAGGAGCCACAGTATCTCAGAGGTCTCAGAAAAGACTTTGTTGCAGTCTCAACCATGTTGCAGCTGGGTCAGAGATAAACCAGAGCAGCTCATCTCTCCGACACTGGCAATACTATGGGATCAGAGAGGTCCCCCAGTGCTTTCAAACTGGTGCAGAATCTTCACGTAGAGGTGCCCTACTGTATACATTCAGAATCCTCTCAACACCCATTTTTCCCACGTTTCCTTTGCTGAGCAAAAATTGTCTTCTCAAATTCTGCTCCTTATTTGTAAACAGTAGAACTGAAAGGGTAATTTTTCTCAAAATGTTCCTGAGGGAGGAACAGGAATGGCTGTAAAAGAAAATTATCTTCTGCGAAACCTCAACTCGGTAATTCCTTGTATAGCTGAAATCCTGTTATTTGTTGTTTTGTGGTGGATAAAAGAAGAATGAGCTCAGAGCTGAGAATCAGGAAGAGCAAGGCCAAGGCCATTGCTTCTTCCTTCAGCAGTAAAATGGAATTCCTTTAATAGTAAAATAGAAAATAGTAAAATGGAATTTAATTCATACTTGAGCCTGAAATCACTCATCACATTCATATTCACAGGCAGAACAGTTGGAGAGTGGGCATTTTGCTAAATATTATCCAATAGCAAAGAATTATATTTTCTAATACTTTGGGCTAGGATTTAAAAAAAAACATTATATATGTATTTATTTATTACTTATTTATTTTGCTTTTTTTCTCCCTGAGAACTGTTGATCCAACAATTCAAAAGTCATAAGTCATTCTTTACAATTCATCATCTGTAACTCTTATTTCTTTACTCCCCCCCCCCTCCTTCCATGGTATTCCCCACTAAATTATATTGCAAAATTGCACATGACATTAAGCCCATCTATACATTATATGATTTTTGTTTGCTACTGGACAGGGAAGTCTTATTTATACTAGGAACATGAGGCGAGAAGTTTACCATTTCCTTTTCTGTTGTAATCCTGAAGAAGATTCCCCCCAAGCAAATTAGATGGAGGAGGGAGTTCTTTGTAAAATCACCCTGTGGACTAGGTTTGTCAACTGTTTATCTACCATTTCTCTGTTTGATCTGCAGGCATTTTTAGGTACTGATTATGCTTATTTCTATGGCACAAAGACATGGTTTAATGTCACAGGACCTTTCTCGATAGCTGAGTTAAAATCCTATGTGCCAATCCTTGAGTTGACAGAAAACTATAGGTACATAACATCTGATGCTGCCATTGCCAGTCCTCTCCTGCCACAGGCTTGATGTTGACCAATCATGCTGTCCTTATTCACTGCATGCAGAGCATGTTAGGAAAGCAATCGGTGGATTTCTACAGCTTCGTTTCCATCCCACCAAAGATCACTAGGCAGCAGGAGAATATCCATAGGTCACTGTCCTTGATGTAGGAAGGGAGTGGGGCTCAGGAAGATTCAGGTTTTAACAGATAGCTAGACTGGCAGGTTTAGCCAACAGTCAAAGCTCACTCTGGCTTTGTAGAAGTGTTTTGTGTGACAGCATTCAAAGGGAGCCAAATAGCAGCTCCTTTTGGACATGGGTTTAGCACGAAACTGCTTTCAGGGGAAGCTGAACGCAAGTCCAGTGCTCTTCCAGAAGAGTGCTAAACCTGTGTTCAAAAGGAAATAAACTCACCACTCTTCCCAAAGAGCGGCAAACTTGTGTTCGAAAGCTACCTGAGTGGTACTTGATAGATGTGGGGTTGCTGTGCCTCGAAGCACATCAGAGAGAGCTGCTTCTTCACGTAGCCCATCACCACTGCTGGTCTGATGCTGTTCAGATTTATCCAGATCTCCATGCTGAGGACTGACTACAACCCATGATGTAACAATTGTTATATTTTTTCCTGTAATGCAGGAAATACATTTAGCATGTCCTAAGAAGCACTGCAGTCTTATTCTAACTTTTTAAATCTTGGAATGAAAACCTGGCAAACATTAGCTGAGATTTTCCTTTGGGCTTTTCTACACTTACCTCTGACAAAGGTTGCCTCTTTTTTCTGCCACGTCCCTCGGACAATGCCATTCATCTTGTCCCCAACTCCTACCTTCATTGGCTTAAAGTTAGCTTTAACTATTAACTTTAATTGGTGTTAAAATACTGTCATCCTTCTTTCAGATTCAGCCTTTCCCAGCCTCTGTCATTTTCAAAAACTAAGCGTTGCTAAAAATGTCATGTCCCATTTTTTTCCTGCACATCAGAAGGAAGCCCATCACTTGGAAGCTGGCTGCGGACAGAACCAAACAATCATTAGCCTGGTTAGCTTGGCATGTATGTTTTGCTCTGTTCCAGTTCATACTAATAAATTGCTGACACCTTTCCTATTTTTCCTCCCCTGAAACAGGCCAGCCTCTTGGCCTCCAACAGACAACCTTCGTCATCTCACAGCAGAGAGCAAAATGCAAAGGCTGCCAGCCAGAGGAAAAGGGAATCAAAGGACAGGGTCCGAAGCGATCGGTTGCATCTTTCCTTAATCAATGCTCCTTTGCCCTGGGCACCGTAAGCACCAACCTTCCGGAGAACAGAGGGAAAACAACACAGAGAAGAGAAATGCTCCAAAGCAATAATCAGAATTCGGGGAATGGGAGCAGGGGCAGGGAAGCAGGGAGAGCAGATACCGATCCTTTTTCACCCACCCATTCTAAGTGAGAACAGCTATTGATTCTCTTCCTTTGCAGGTCCCCTGAGGATGTCTGCTCAGTGTCCAAAGAGCAGCTGGCAATCCCAAATGGAACACAAGTTGGCAACCGGCAGAGACAAGCCCTGGTTGTTCTGCCCCCTCGTTGTGCATTTTATGGGGTGGACCCAAGAGGACCGCTCCTGTGGCTCTGAAGATGGGCCTTGGCAGGGGCATCTCTTGCCCCAGTACAGTGTTACCAAAGACCATCCCAAGGTGCTTGCTTGAAAGGTGAACTCCAGTGACTGACTTAACTGCATTGTATCTTTGGCCATTTCCCCACTAGTGATTTATAGGTTCTTCTAAAGTCATCCAACCATTGTAGGGCTAAAGTAACTGGCTTTATATCACTTCAGCGATGGCAGGGTGATGCTATGAAGATGTTACATGTCACTAATCTGGAAAAAAAAAAGGTCTCCTTTGGAGCCAAGATGTGGCCCATTCCCTTCGGCAACCAAAACATCCAGCCCAGTGGTCCAAGAAGGCTCTAGGAAGGGGCTATACATCAGTGCTAAAGGAGCCACTTTGCCCACAGAAGGCACGTGTCTTTAGCTAAGTGGACTTCAGGCAGAAGCACCAGAACAATTTAGCATGTGGCAGTCTTCCTCTGCCCAATTCAGCGCAGTTTTACTAACAGAAAAGTGGCCATCATCCCTATTGCACTTGTATTTATTCAGCACACACACTTCTTTACAAGCCTGACCTCTTTTAGCCTCATTTCACAACAATCCCTGTCAGGCAGATCTGTGTTACTGAAGCTGAGATAAAAAATCTCATCATATCTCAAACAACCTCTCAGTGGCATCGCACTCTAGACCAGGGTTTCAAACTTTCAACATTTCTCGGAACCCCTGTTCTAGAGGCAAAATTTCTCGGAACCCCTGTTCTCCAGCGATAGAACACTGGAAAGCTGTGTTCCAGTGAATTTTTCCCCCCTTAGTCTCTCGTGGGCAGAGATTAGGGATTTTAGATTAAAGTGAGGTTGAGCATGGCTTTGTGGAACAACATTTTGTGAGAACCCACTAGCCATTGTCTTGTATGCCATGGAAAACCGACTATCCTTTTAAGTCATAACAAATAGTACCCATTTGTCTGGCACAGAATATTATGTGAACTGAGCAATAGTGTTGGATTAACTTTGGTTTAGGATTTGGGGTGTTGAGTGAACCCAATTCTTGAATGTATAGTGGGCAGCAATTCATTTCTTCCAGAACCTCTGCCCCGCTTTTATTCATTGCACACTGCACAAACTCAGAGAGGCATAGAAATCTCTCTTAGGCATCAGACCTTGGGTTTCAAGTCAGCTGCTTTGCCCTGGGTAGCAAAAGTTTTTGACTTCCAGGCTGGAAACATCCAGAAGATGGAGGCAATGAAGCTGTCTCTTTATTGTATTGCATTGCATTGCATTGCATTGATCCTATTTATATAGCTGCCCACCTATCTGAGAAACTCTGGACGGCAAACGAAAACAATTACATTAACACTAAAACCAACTAAAACCACACTGAAGCTCAACACCAGCCATTAGACACATGCAGCCATGCTGGAGCTTCCAAATTAAGGTCCCCAATGCCCCCAGTGCCTGGGGGGGTGAGCCAGGTCTTCACAGCCTTGCAAAAGACCAATAGAATAGGGGCTGTTCAAATTTCTATATTAGGAAAATTCCCCCTCGCTCAGCCCTGAAGCTTGCTTGCTGGGTGACTGTGGATCAGTCAGGTATCTCTCCGGCTAACCTACATCATAGGATTGTCATAAGAATAACCCGTGCAAGTTGAGCTCCTGAAAGAATAGTTGAATATAAAGATATGTAGGTAAATACTTGTATGAATGAATGTTTCTTCTTCTTATGGCAAACTCATAGGGATCCGTGTTGGTTGTTTTTCTTTTTTTTTTAATCACATTAGGTAATATCTTTCTATCAACCAGGGAAAATTTCATAGATTTTGCTCATTATTTAGTAACATTTTTAGTTAGTCTTAATCGAGGCCCAGCCATACAGTAATGGCATTTAGAATTTAATCTGTGGCTCTTTTCCTAGGCTGACCCCAGTGCAATACAACCCTCCCTTATATGCAGGTCCGGATCCTAAATGTGCTAATCTCTCCACAACATGAAGAAGCACACTAGTAAATTAAGGGCAGTTGTGCACCTTTAAGCTTCTTGCTTCTGAAATGCTGAGTACTACAAAGTGGGCGATGTGCCTTTGGAATCTTTTCCCATGACTGTGTTGAACTGCTTTCCACCCTTCCTTGATCCAGCAGAAAATTATGCCAGCGTGAAATTTGCTGTCCCGTTCCTCATCTGTTTTCTGTCTCTCTTCCCTCTGTCCCCAATCCTAGCAGTCACCTGACTTCTCTCCAAGGTAATGGGAGACAAAGTTTAATTGATTTTGCACACCTTGAGTGCCCTTGGATGGGGTTGGAGTAATGGAGAAAATACCTTAACACCAATACAGCTAAGGATAACTGAAGGTTGTCTCATTCATGGGCTGGGGTTGCAATGAATGAAGGGTACATGGGGACAGGGTAGAAAAAAGATGTCACCAGAAAATGTTTAAGTGCAAGTGTGAAAAGACATCAAAGGAGACTTCTCAAGAGGTTAAAGACTAGGCCATCTGATGATGGGTAAAAGCCCAGGAAGTACATACTATGGAGCTCTTCAAGGATCTGTCTGGAATCTGAACCTTTGCATACCTGGAATTGACCGCATAGCAGTCAAGTGTGCAAATGACCAAATTACACAGGTTAGTAAAGACAGAAATGCATGACAAAGAACTATACAAGGGGCTTTCAAACTGGAGAATAAACAACACATGGGTAAAGTAGGCCTATTGGGGTTAACAGAACAACAACAATCATCTCACTTTACAGTTACACAGTTGGAGTCTGAGTGACAATAACTCAAGGAGAGAGAGAGAACGAGAAAGTGATGGAGGGGCTCAGGAGCAGTTCAGCCATGCGATGACCCAGCATATGGCCACCTTAAAAAGGTAACATTCATAGTAGAATTTCACTGGAGAAGCAACTCAAGAACATCCCCTCCTCCTTTGCTGGAATGTTTTATACAAACCAGCTTTGGGTATAGTCCATTAACAAATCTTCATAAAGAATTCTTTCTCAGAGCTGAGAAAGGCAACTTCAACAATCCGCAGGGGGCTGGAATCCTTCCGAAAGGAAAGGTTGCAGCCTTTGACTCATTTGGAGCTTGAGAAGGAGGTGAGTAAGAGGGGATGTGGCAGTAACAGCTAAAATTATGCCTGATGTGACAATTGGGGGAAAACTGGCATGTAAGAAAGCCAGACAGTTAAAGAAAGCACTTCTGCACACAGCGTCTAGTTAAAACGCGGGCTCCTGATAGCCGCATCCTTGCGCAGCTTTGAAGGGGTATTAAGCAAAAGGCTCAAGGATAGGGTGACCACGGCTAGTAGTCATAAGGGCTATGGGGTACCTCCGGCTTCAGAAGTCAGGCCTTTCCATACCCACCAGAGAACTGGCAGGAACTGGCACTTGTCCAAGGGTCCTTGACTTCTCCAGTCAGCAGAGGGTGCAGAATAAGGCACCCTCCCCTGCCAACTGGGGGGAAGGGAGACAAAGGCCCTACTTGACCTTTGAGTAACATCCTAGGAGCCACTCTTCAAAAACAGAGTGGGGCAGGACGAAGAAGTGGGCAGGGCCAGGACAAAAATGAAAAAATGACTGAATGTAATCAGTATAGAATGAAACTAATTCAGAGCAGTTCATATAATTCCCACCCTTGTATTTCACATATCTGATGGGACAATTAGTGGGAACATTTAGAAGGACACTTGGACAAGTGCCAGTTCCTGCCAGTTCTCCAGCGGGCATGGAAAGGCCTGACTTCTGAAGCCAGAGGAAGCCCATAGCCCTTATAGACTACTACTAGGTTGGTCACCCTATCCTTGATTTTGCTTGGGCTGCCCCCAAGGCTTTTCAGGGGACCTCTGAGGGGCTCTGCATCCCTGTGCAGGCAGTCAGCCAATGTGAACTGTGGCTTGGCGTGCTGCTCCCCTTGAACTTCCAAACAACCTGCTACTAAGATTTCCATGGAATCTCTTGAAGGCTGCATCATTTGTGTGTGTGTGGGGGGGGGGGGGGGGACACAGCGGAAATAAGTGCTGCTGAACTGTTGCATCTCTTACATGACCTTTAATGGCCTTTTAGCAAGTTAAACGGTGACTTCAAGGGTGTTAGATTACCCTGCTCTTGCAGAATGTACTCTGGGTTGCTTGGCGAAAATCCGGGCAAATCCAAGGGGTCTTGGGGAAGGTGTGTGTGTGTGTGTGTGTGTGTGCACACGTGCACGCACTTGTGTTGGCAGGCATGCACCTATTTTCCTACCAGAGAATCTTTGGGGCAACCAAAGGAAGGAAAAGTGGGGGGGATGATGCTGAAGAAGAGAGACAGCAATTAGGGAGGGGGGAGGATGGCGAGGGAGAGGTGGGAACTCGGAAAGGCTGGAGTGTAAGAAAAAGAGCAGCATTTCTCTGGCGCTCTCCCTCCCTCCCTCTCTCTCTCGTCCTTAATGCATAGCGGGGGGGGGGGGTGTCTCTATCCTCCCTCCCCCTCCCATTTGCACTCCAATCCTCTCCAAAGCCGGGTGCATTAAAGCGCGAGGATTTTCCGAGCGGATTTCCTTGCCCGTCGCTTCGCTGCCATCGCTAATTCCCTCGGGCGCCCGCCGAACCGCCCTCCCGGTCCCTTCCTCTCCCGGAGCAGGTGGAGATGCGGGGCGGAGAGACCGCCGAGTCCCAGGGGTCCACAGGGGAGCCTTCGGCAGCAGCAAGAGTCCCCGGCATCAGGTAAGAGGGGGAAGAAAAGGGGGCGGCGGCGGTTATCCCTGGCAAGGGGAAGAGAGTGCCTCCGAGCATCTGCAGAGGGCTTTCCCCGCGGACTTACTAAGGAAAGCCCACGAAGGAGGCAAGTTGAGGAGGAGATGCCGGGCTTGCAACTCGGCTTCTGAGCGGATCGGAAGGGCCCCCATCCCGACGCGCCTGGAGCAGAACCCGCGGGAGAAGAAGGCAGGCGTTTTCTACCTGCCGCTCAGGGGCATCCCCCGTTATTTGGCTTTGTATCATCCAGGCTAAGTCTGAGCGGCGACAGCAGAGCCCGCAAAGGTGGACACGCCTGCCCCCCCCCCCCCCCCGCCCAGCCCCTGAATAAGGCTCCCCTAACAAGAAACGCCGGCGGGGAAGCTGGGCTGTGGGGCGACGCGTGATGGGGAACCGCGGACGCGGATCCTTCCCGGATCCTGCAGTGGTGTTGCTGGGATGGGACGAGGCGGAGGCAGCCCGGTCTGTCCCATGAGGAGCGTCCCACTCCACCGGCGCTCCTGGCCTGCTCTTGCACACCCCGATATGTTACTATGAGAAGCGATGCCCTTGTCTGGATCTCCCCAAGACCTGGATCAAACCATCTGGAATGAATGCCGACTCTCCACAGGGACCGCCAGCTGCAACCCCCCCCCCCCCACACACACACAAGTTGGTCTTTATCTGCCTGAACTTGTTTTATAGCCCAATGGGGAAAGCAGAGGTGAATCGTTTCACCCATTTTGCAGATGGCCAAGCTGAAGGGGAAAGAACGCTTTTTATAAAGGAACCAGGCAGACCGACTGTGGGTTCCAAACAGACAGGTTGGTACCAGTGAAGGAACATTAGCTTTTCCAAACATCTGGACCAAGCTGGAGAGGCAGAGTGAGCCAGTCAGCTTGAAAAGGGCCACCCATTTAGAGAAGAATCTTGCGTGATCGCAAGAAATCAAGAGCTGAGCTCCATGTCCATAGGAAGATGGTTATTTCTGTGTTGGCCACGCAGTAATGTTTGTGTCCACTGAGATTGAGGCCGTTTTGATTAAGGTTAAATAACTAAATAGGTTAACAAGATCTCAGCCTATGATCTTTGATTTTCATCATACAACATTAATATAGTCTGCAAATGTTCCTTGAAATATAACAGTAAAAATGACCTTTTACAGCGATCCAGGTAGTTCTCAAGGTTTGACCTGTCTTTCAGCCTCCTTCTGAGGACCTCTAGGTAACATCTCAAGGTTGAGGAGTCACAACAGGGATAGTAACTGGGGGGACCTGGTGGGTACATCAGGAATTTTATAAGCATCTCATGGGTGCTGTCAGAAAATAGTTCCAGTGGGGCAATCCTAAAACACCTATAGTCCAGAATGCAAGTTAGTGTGCTTGCTCCCACCCACCCCCCCTCTAGCACCACAGAGGGGTGCACCGATCCACCCCAGCTTTGACTCTTTGGGGAGGAGACACGTGGCACCCTTCTAAACAAGCCACTTGATTATATTAACTTATTAGTTTTATTCTCTAACAAAACTTATATGGAGCCCAGGGGTATTTATTCCATTGTAAATAAGGGTGAGGTTTTGTAGGATGAGGATGAGGATGATGATAGCAGCAAGCGCCAAGGAAAATGACCTGGGCATATTGGTGCCCACAGGTACTATATTGCTCATCCCTGAGCAAACTGGTGGTATATTTTCTGCATAGTCTTAATATTTTTATTCTCACTCCACTCCATTATCATCTGAATTCAACCTTATCCTGCCAGCCAGACTTTTACAACTTCAGTCCCCTTCTAGTAATCAGCCCATTCAACAACTTTGAGGAGTCAGGGATCCAAAGAAATTCTGCAAAGGAAAGATTCAACATGCCAGAAAAGGGGGGGGAAAGCATATCCCCATTTCAACTCTGAATCAACAGGACAAAATTCTGGGCCAGCAGACCATCAGAACAGGAAGCACTAGGCTCAATGGCCTGCATGAAGAAGGCTTCCCAGGTAATGTCCTTCCTCTAAGAAAACAGAATAACACAAAACAAAACCTTTCCGTCAGTCAACCTAGACCAGCCCTCCTGACTTGGTTCTTGCCGTGTGTGTTGGGATTATAACTCGAAGACCCACACAGGCTGCAGATTGTGTTTGCAAAACACTAGAGATGTGCAAATTAATTGCTTAGGAACAGAACATTTCAGAAAAGTCTAGACCGTTCCGTTTCCCTCTGGAGTATGCCATTCTGGGGGGAGTTCAGTGGTTTCCAGAAGTAAATCCTCCTAACTAGAAGCAGACTGAGGTGCTCCAGACATGATGCTCTAAAGGAAACAAACCTATTTCAGAACTGGCACACCCAGAAAATCATTGAACCACTTCCAGTTTGCAGGATTTGCCTTTGCAAACAGCTGAATCTCCCAAATGGCATAGTTTAGGAGGAAACTCAACATGGTCCACAGGGAAATGGAATTCCAGAGTTTTTGAGAATGTGCCGTTCCCAGGTCAACGAATTTGCGTGCATCCGTCCACGATATGCTGAATTAGAAAACTTGCCAACCACATTTTAGCTTTGCATGTTGTGTGGACTCAACTCAACTGGTTAATGTAGGATTCTATATGCCATGGACCCCAACAAAATTGAGTTAATTGAGTTAATTGGGGCTAAGTTAACCATAAGTCATCATGTTGTATAGCACTACTATTAACTCAACAAATCTGGTGGATGCCAGGCTGGGAAAGGCTGGTGAAGAGAGTTAGGGCCCATGGTCTGGCTCCGTATAAAGCAGCTTCTTACAAGCCAAAAAAGAGCCAGTCAGTGAAAAGTCAGTGTCCATCCATACCCTCCCTGCCGGCATAACCAGCTGTTTCTCCTCTTAATCCTCCTTAGAAGGAAGATGGATCCTCTCCTTGACATCTACCCCTGCCCCCCCAGCCTGCTCCCATCAGATACACTCCCTTCGGAACTGCTGAATGCACCCAGAAGTCTTGACTTTGACACCCACTTTCAGCCTTCACCAGCCAGGATCCCAGAGGAAAATAAATTACTTTCACCTCATCAAAAATCACAGCACTGTATTCTTGACCCTTGACCCTCCTCCTCCAACTCCTCTCCCCCCTACTATCTTTTTCACTCACCCTCCTCATTCCCAACCAGCTGAAGTCATTCCTTCTGACCCAACCCTCCCTCTCTTCTACTTTGACCAGTACCTTCCACCCCCTCTATAACCCAGGAGTTGTGTGTTTTCAAAGAGTCCTTTGAATTGAGAACTTTTGGGGCAACAATATTAACGCCATCTGTCATCCCCTTCTTCCAAGATGTCCTTCCAACTTCCCAATCTAGCCTACAGCCCTGGGATCTCCCCGTGGTCTCTGATCCATGGAATGACCTTGCTTAGCTTTTGGGGGATCGGTCAAGGTTAGCTAGATGCTGCCATTTGCAGTATTGCTATGCTCCTTCTGTAGGCACATCCACCATGAGAGCCCCTTAAGATAAAAATATCCAGGCGTCCTGGATAATTTGTATGTAAGCTATTGACTTGCCAACCAAATCACGAGGCAAGTTGCAAAATTCTGTCTGGCAGTCTGGCAGATACAGCACTGTTGCATGAAGCAGCAGGAAGTGAAGGAAGGGAGAAATCCCTTTTAAGATTGAATATTAATGTACTTGACATGGATTTTTTGTGATTTCGTGGAACTCGTATATCTCTTGTCTTATTTATCATTTGATGCAAAGGAATTAATCTTTGATACTGATCTGAGGCCATAATCAAGTTGATTGATTGACAGGAGACAGCAATAGAAAACACCATGCTTGATATCTGCTTCAAACCTCACCTACATTTTTTGGGTATAAAATCCAATCTTTCTTTTTTAAAGAAAGGACAAGCAAAACGAAACATCTAATCCTTAGCTAGCTTTAGAGGTAATCATGGAAAGATGTAGGCAGATCCTGAGAATCCAAGCCAGCGCAAAGCATCGTGCTGTTTGAGACGAACAGCAACATAACCCCTCCTGTTGGATGCTGTGGTATAGCTGTCTGAACACTGGCCCCCGTTTCCATTGCCTCAGTCCCGGACTGTTGCCAAAGGCTCTAGAAGCAAGGGGGCAAAATCTTCCCCTCTAGCTTTGGATTCCTTGATATCTCTGTAACATTCCTCCTTTGAGGATACTTGAATCCCTTTCTTTTTATTCTGTTATCTGAAAATGGGCAGGAGGACAATTACTCCAGCCATCAGCAGGGGAAGCTCCAGACAGAGGAGGGCCAGATGGAGTCCCAGCATGTCCAGGATGCCAAAGCACCAGACATGCCCTTCACAGGCTCCGGCTGTAGGATCAACCCAGCTGGATTCCTGGAGAGTCCTCAGTAGGGAGGGCCAGTGGCCGGAAAGGAGGCTGAACCATCTGAGAGGCGCCCATAGAAAGCAGGACGACACAGAAGGGAGAAGTCAGCTGTTGTGTGTCCCCAAGTATTTAACCTGAAGACCAGGAATGTTTTTTAAACCATGGGCTTCCTCTAGCACAGCCTTCCTCCATCTGATGTTTTCCACAGGTAGCAAAGGGGAAATTTTATGACTCCGGAAGGCCAAATTATCCCAAACTGAGTTTAATCATTCTGGAGTAATTTGGCTAGTTGTAGTTATAATCCACGTCAGAGGATTATGAATAGTAATAAAAAAATTAAACAACAAGAGTGAGTTCAAGTATGATAGATATATATATATAATAAATATTGTAACATGCTGTAAGATAGGCTTTACAACTAAAAATAATGAAACCTTATAAAGAGAACTAACAGTAGTATACGTGGTCCAGATCAAAATAGCTAGCGAAAACTGCACTGCTCTGTTGTTTAAGAGGAACGTCACCAGTTATAAAATGTAGATGTGTAGTTAAGCGTGCAGTAGAATGGCCATCTTTAACCAGCTGACAATAAGGAACTGGTTCCAAGGAAGGAAGATTTTGCCATAGTAGAAAAACCGAATAGAAAATCTGAGTTTCTTCACTAGGAAAACTGTATTTCTGTGCTCCCGAAGAAAGTGTTTAGTGAAATATATTTGATGTCTTGGAATTTTATAAGAACATACTGTAAGCACATAAGCAGTCCCCTGCTGGATTGAACCCCTGGCCGAGCTGGTCCAGCATCAGTTCTCACAGTGGCCAACCAGCTGAACAAGGAAGCCCATTCGTTTCCCAGCAATGGCTTTCACACTGCCATAAACTAATAATAAACTAATGTATTTAATTATTATTTAATAAGGTGAATAAAAAACTAATAGCCATTGATCCCCCTGACTTTTATGAATTGGTCCAACCCTTTTTTTGAAGCCAACCAAAGTGGCAGCTAGCACCACATCTTGTGGTTATCTTTTGCTATTTTACAAAGTGTAGTGTTTCAATACTTGTTGAGGCATTGCATAATGTGTCTTTATGTATAGTTGGGTGCACAGTGTACGTGTATCTCAGTTCCTTGTATGGATTTGTTTCTTTCTTCCCCTCAGTCTCTTGTGAGCTACACTGCTTCTGAAGTGTTTGTTCCCATCAAAGGAAGAGTTTTTTATGGAACTTTGCATTTTATGGCAAGACCTTCTTGCCATCAATTCAAATGAAACAGATGGATTTTGGAGCCTAGGCTCTATGCGCAGGGCAGGAGATTAACCAGACTGACTCAGAGGGGCATGCACTACCCTCAGGGTCTGTGCATGAACCCAGGTGAAACCCAGCAGGGGAATATTCAAGGGGGTGACTGTTTCAGAAGGACCTTGAAGACTATTGTCTGCGGAATTGTGCATCTAGTGGGAAGGGGTACCATACCAGATTTTCAGTGTAAAGCAGTGTTGTCCAAACTTGGCCACTTTAAGATGAGTGGACATGCTGGCTGGGGAATTCTGGGAGTTGAAGTCCACTCATCTTAAAGTGGCCAAGTTTGGACAACACTGGTGTAAAGCATCCAAGGACTCTCCCATACAAGATATTTGGGCTACTCTGTACCTTTGTGGTCTCATACTACGGTCTCTTTTTGGCAGCTGAGCTTATTTAGTTCCAGCTTTTTATGGTGCAAAAGTAACCACGACGAAGCCCATTTTCAAATGGAACCACTAGACCTCTATGGAGTTGTGAAAGAACTATTTTCCCATTGATGACCTCTAGCCTCACCTCTCCTCTTCCCTGGATCCTGAACTTTCCTGCTCCTAGCAGGTCCCCAAAGGAGAATGCTTGTTTGGCAGCTTTGCATCTCCACCCCTCTGCCCCACCGACAAGGTGGAGCGAGCTGAAGCGGATTGGAAAAATTCTATCAGTTTCCCCCTTCTGCTTGCAGAAGATCAGCCTTGCAAAATGCTTGGGTTTTTAAATGTTCTTTTCTTTCTTTCTCTTTTATTTGAAGGGGAGGGTGAGATTTGCTGCGGCACCTGCAGCAGCTTGCGCTGGGACAATATGATTAGGATGACCAGATGTTTGGGGCATTAGGGACATCCACAAAACCAGAAAAAAACATCATTTCTAGATAGCCACAGCACAAGCAGCAGCAGGTTTGAGTCAGAAGAGCAGCTGCAGGTTCACTCCAATCACATCACAGGAAGCAAACTCCCGATCTCAGTTCATTCCACCTGGGCTTCTTGTAACTCGGCTGTGAAACTGCAGATGGCCATGAGGGGGCAGCAAAGAGATGCCATTCGACTCTGCTGCCACCTAGAGTAGACCGTCCAGATTATGGCACCCCAGGCAATGTGGCCCTGATTGCACCTGTGAATGTACTTGAGGTTACAGGTTCACATGAATGAAAATATAGATTGATACAACTTCACGTGTCCCGGTTTTTACCTGAGGAAAAGTGGTCACTCCAGCACATTCTTATCTCTTAGAGGTTGGTGGCAGGGAAGATGATTGCAAGCCTTTTTCCCAATGGCTTTTGAAAGATTTGGGAGTCAAAATGACAGTGTGGATGTGCCCAAAGTGTCCTGCATCCTAACTCTTTGTACAATGTCCTTACATAACTTTGTAATACCAGTAGTGTAAAGTTATTCTATCTGCAGCAGTAGACAGAAGAATGGACTTCCAATAAAGACAATGGGTTGGGGTTTTGCTTTGAGAGAGAGATACGGTATAGGAAACCATTTTGTGGTTCATCACCGAAACCACGTATGCACACTGCCACACACACACACCCATGGGCTCAATGAATTCTCCCAAGGCAGGTTCCATAGAAATAAAATAAAAATCGTTGCACAGCAATAGGATGTGGAAGGAGTTTAGAAGGAGTGAGACACGAGAAAAATATGCAACGCGTGCATTTATAAAACTGAAATCCTCATAATATTCCTTGGGCAGGAAATGTGCTGCTACTGAGAGAAGCCCTGCATTTTCCAAAGTCACATCTTTTGAATGCTCCAGAAATAAGAGCGTCTGTGGAAGAATGGCGCTTTCTGAGGGAGAGCTTGTGAACCTGGTGCCATAAACCGAATGTGATTTTATAGCACAAAGCCCTGATGAGGCAAGACATTTTCTCCCCTCCTTGCGCCTCTACACTTTGGGCTTATTTTGTTTCACTATTTAGTTCTGCTCCGAAGAACCTGGCTTTGTTCAGAGGGACTTCACACAGATAGGTGCATCCATTCGTTTTGTTTTCTCTCAGAAATTTTCTTTGAAGTTTGCACTGAGATGTATATTTCTTCTTGTCTGTGATCTAGAACAATTTAGGTAGTTCTGCTAGCAATTTCCCTTATTCAGAATGCTTTTGGGTGCAGGATTTTCATCACGCTGTGCATTTTGTGTCAAATATCTATCCTCTGAAATTCGCACATCTCCAAATTTTGAGTTATATTGGTATATTGTTTTAAAAATATGTTTGGTAAATTACCATTCAGATGCAAACCAGATTAATTTCTCCCATCCCTGCCTTCTCACATAAGAAATACTTTCTTGAAAACCAGTATCTTGTTGCTCCCTGAAAGTGGCTTAGTAAAATGCCACCTGCCCCACCACGAAGCCACACAAATAGAATGGGCTCAATCAGAAGAGGGGGAAAAGGCTTCATTTGTCATTCCCTCACACATATTCCTGCATGATCAGCCCAAGTATCTGCTCCTCACTATCCCTCACTGCTTAAACACCCTCATTTCCAGAAAACAAGTCAGCATTCAGATATCGCAGCCTCCCCCAACCTGAAGTCCCCCAGCTACATTGGGATGTCTATCCTAACAACCATCTGGAGGGCACCAGACCATATCTCCGAAATCTTCTCTCTTTCTCAACTGATGCTTGTGTTCAAAACACCTGGGCCCCAGACTCCCCACATACCTGACACGGACAAGCAACCATTCTTATTCCCTGGTGTCTGTGTGGCTGCCCAGAAGAACGTATAAGGAGAAGGAAAAATTCCTTCACACATTTGGTAGGTTGTGCTCTCTACACAATTTCCCCCAAGATGGTTGATATATCAACCCAACATTATACATATCATAAGACTGAAGGGATCTTAGAGAAAGAGGGGGAAAAAGTCCTTATCACAGTGCAAGCATCTTGACAGTCCATGGAGTCCGTACTAATGAGGTTAATTGTCTGACTGCAAAAAACATGTTTATTTTTTGAATTGGATGATTCTTGAGGTTATAATGGAAATCTCCCTTCATGCCAGTTTACAATGTAGATTCCAAATGTGCAAATATGCCTAAAGTAAATGTATGCATAGAACAAATGAAACAAAACAAAATGAAATGAAATGTATACAGGTGGACAGTCAGGAACAGAAAGAGCTGAAAGGGAGGGAAAAAGAAAGAAGAAAGAAAGAACCTTCTCAAACAGCCTTGTGCAAAGTACCAAAGCTTCCTTTTGAAGACGGTTGAGGGCCACTGGCGGTTGCCAGTTTTAATTGCTGCACTTACACTATTTTTGATGGTTACTATATTTTCATTTCCTCCCTCCCCTATGTGATGGTTGCTTTGCAGCTGTTACTAAAATGGTTAGGCTGCTATTTTAACTTTGGTTGTTAGGCAAACTGAGTCCAAGAAAAGATCGGATCAGATCAGCAGAAAGAGAGAAAAAAGAGATGGGCTGGATAGGAAGGTAGCTGGACAGACGGGCCGATAAGGGAAGACTTTTCTGGGCCAGCTAGGAACCGCAGTGCGGAGCCCCACTCAGTGGTCTCCCTTCTTCTCAAGCGCTGCTGTATCTTTGTTTCCTATCTGGATGAAGTTGGCTGTTCTCCTCCTCTGGGGCTGGATACGTCTGCCCGGACTATGCTGAGAGAACGCCCTTGCGTGCCTCAAGTCAGGCCCTAGTGAAAGCTTTTAAAAATGGCTGCTTATCCTTTTCATTCTCCGGGTCTTCGTCCTCCCTCTCCCTTTAAGCTTTGGCTTTACTCCAGGAAGTAAGCTGTGGAGATGAGATGAGGAGTTTAAGGCAGGGAGCCTCAAACGTTACACCATGATGACCCCCCAAAATGATAAAGGGGATTGTAGACCCACCCATGAATAAAACCAAGAATTTGATTGGGCAAGAAATAAATATACTGAATAATTTAATAATTAAATGTTGACCTGTAACGCACGTGGGGACCGAAAGCCAAAAATGAGTGTTGACTGTGCCTATGCAAGCCTGATCATGTTGACATAATTCTCTTTCTCTCTCTCTCACACACACACAAAACACCCCATCACATCCTACAGTCTGAGAATCCCTGACTGGCTATGATAGAGAAGCCCACAGGCCAGCATTCTTCAAGCTGGTGCCATCTATGTATCCAAATGCAACTTCCCTCATGTCTCAGCCAGAATTGCCAGTGCAAAGCCGGTCCTATGACTTGGCAAAGTGAAGCTGCAGGGGGAAAAAGGGTTCCTGTAGTAAAGCCATCCCATTTCCACCATACCCCCTCAGAGCAGTGGGAGCGAATAATTAAGGGGGAAAACACGTAGCATAACATGTTTGTTGATGCTTGCAGTTTAATAAATGTTGAACAGATTAGACTCCGCAAATGTTAAAAACCTCCTACTTCATTGCAAACTCTGAAAAGCACCCTGGTAAACCAATGAATGTACTTATTTACTTTAAGAATGTTTTCATTTATTTTAAATAAAGAAGCATTTAAAAAAAAAAAAAAAAAGACCTATAGACATTTGTAGTATATTTTCCACTAAAAACAGAACTGCCCAGTAAACCTAGGACAAATAGAAAAACCTGACCCCGTTGTGATATGTAAGGTCTTGCTCAGCAGTGGACTTTGTGTCACCAAAACATTGCCCACCCCTCCTTGAAAGGTAAAGAAACCAACCACAGCAGGTGAACAAAGCCAGGTTAGAGGTACTATAAGCCGAGTGCAGGAGCTGCAAGCAGGGTTTTGGTGTCTAGAAGGAAAGTGAGTTTTAGATTTATTGTGGCAGTTTTACTCTTAGGGAAAATGCTTGTGGGATTTATCACTGCCCCGATGCCAGGAGAATCTGATCAGCAGCTCTGTCTTTGGTAGCAAGAAGTTCTGAACTGGATTGTAGTGAGAACTCCAGCACAAGGGAATTATCTTTTTTCCAGCTCAGGAAATGAAAACCTATTTTTGGCAAAGAAACCCTAGGAGACCAGGGGTTAGAGCTGAGCAAGGGAAGAATTCTATCATGACCAAATTCTACTAGAACTCCTCCCTCCCTCCCTCCCTCCCTCCCTGTGAAGTAAGGCCTACAAGATTGGGCAAAAATCCTCAGGGGAGGCAAAAGGAAAAAGTGCTCCATGAGGTTGGACCCAACTCTATTCTATGTTTGCCTTCTTTTTCTAGGCAGTAGTCATCCCAAGATCATAAAAAGACAGCAAGCCACCATGGAGCCTGCCAACTTCCCACTATTCTGCTTCTGGTCACTGTGGGCCTTAGGATCTGGCCCAGGTTGGGTATATAGCCAAGCAGCCACCCATCCACATTCAATCAAGATAGAAGGAGACATCACTCTTGGAGGGTTGTTCCCTGTGCATTCCCGTGGCCCAGCTGGAGTGCCTTGTGGGGAACTGAAGAAGGAAAAGGGGATCCACCGGATGGAGGCCATGCTTTACGCTCTGGATCAGATCAACAACGACCCCGATCTGCTTCCCAACATAACGCTGGGGGCCCGTATTCTAGATACCTGCTCTCGTGACACCTATGCCTTGGAGCAATCATTGACTTTTGTCCAGGCGCTGATTCAGAAGGATACTTCTGATGTGCGCTGCTCCAATGGTGAGCCACCCATCATTGCCAAACCAGAGCGTGTGGTGGCTGTCATTGGGGCCTCTGCCAGCTCCGTCTCTATCATGGTGGCCAACGTTCTTCGCCTCTTTGCTGTAAGTAGAGGACAAGTCTTTCACATGACATCATCTGGAGAAGGAGGTTGAACAGCAAAGGGGTGATAGTAGCTACACCTTCCTAGGGAACATCTTGGCTTCCTGTCTCAAGAGATGATATTAGAGACATGCCTCCTCAAAGGGTGCATTTGGAAAGCCAATGCCAGTTTGGGATGATACAGCAGGACACTCAACTGTGGTTATACAGAAAAAATGAAGTAGAGAATTCAAAGTACAGGGGAAAAAATCTGTAGAAAAAACAGCTATCAATAAAGATTGAAAGAGCTGGGTAAGCTGGGCCTTGAGAACAGAAGACACATGGGGGATATGAAAATGCTGGGTCTACATAGTCTACACAAACACTGACACAGAAGATCTATTCTGTTTTGTTCCAGAGTGCAGAACATGGAATAATAGGTGTATGTTACAGGAAGGCAGATTCCAATGGAATTCTAGGTGAAAAAAACTTCCTAAGAATAGTTCAGCAGTAGAACTGGCTACCTAAAGAGATGTTGGGTTCCCCTTCATTGGATGAGTTCAAGCAGAAGCTAAACGACCATCTGTCTGGGATGCTTTAATCTGGATTCCTGCAGGGAGCCAAGAGCTAGACTCAGTCATCTCAGTGAGCCCTTCCAACTTAGAGCTGCTATGATTTTATAATTAAGAAGTTCATTAACAAAAATGACTTCTAATTGTTCGCAAATATTTGAGGCCAACTTTTTTTTTAAATTATGCATGTCATCTGCCTTTCACACATATATTTGCATTCTAATTATTCATGGTGCATTTAAAAAGGTGTTCATGAGCACAAGAAAATCCTAGGAACCTAACAATGGCCCAACTCATAGAATCCTAAACCATAATGTGGTTTGGTTTAAGCCCCACTGTTTGCAGCAAGGAAGATTTGTGTATACACAAAGGCTTCCAAAAGAGATAAAACCTTGATGAAGGCTTCATGTCCAAGAAATTTCCTCACTGGAGACCATCACATTGTACCCATGGAGACCAGCTCTCCACTGATGTTATAGCACAGTATGGAAGGGTAGGAGCTGCTCACTATGGTTTGGGTGGTCCACTCCACAAGCAACATGTTGCCTGAATGGAGTTACTATGAAAGATTCTGTTACAACCAGTTGGCTTTAGCACATGGTTCAGGAGGAATGCCATCTTGTTCTTCACCTGAAGCAACAAAACACCTTCAGCTGGCACTGAAGCTGACTGAGTGTCCCCACCAAATGAAGTAAGGGAGTGGTTACCAGGGAAGGGGACTTTTTATGGTGACATGTACATTGTGGAATTATTTCCTTGTGGGGATACGTTGGATGCCATACTTATAGCCCAGAAATTAAAACAAAAACGATCGTACCTTTTAATATTTCCAGGCCTTTAAAATATTGTAATTTCAGTTTTTCATCCACTGCTGCTTATCTGTTAAGATATTGTGAAAATGGGTTTAAGATATTTGCATGGGGCAAATTGTGTCACACAGTTATGGCAATTATTACTTTATGTTCATGATTGTTAATGGGAGGCCGCATCAATGCCATCAATCAGTCTACAAAGAAGCTTAAGCCTCACTCGGGTCATTACTCCCCATCTCCTAAGAGCATTTTTGCTTCGTAACAAAATAGCTCCCATTTAGCCTTACTATTGTGTCAGTACTGGGCGGATTCAATAAAACACAATGGATTAAAATAAAAACTGGGAGGAGGACAAGATGTGAGCTTGGTGAGCCTTTGATGGTACAGAAATATCTTTACAAAAGATATTTACAAAAGAAGTAGGTCCTGCAGAAGGACTAAAGGGATAAAGAAGGACTAGAGAGGAGGCTCTCTGGCATAACAAGGGTGGAGACTGAGGACAATACCACACTCCTAACCCATGATTTTCTTCCACTTCTACAGATCCCCCAGATAAGCTACGCATCCACAGCGCCGGAGCTCAGTGACAATAACCGCTATGATTATTTCTCCCGTGTGGTGCCTCCTGACTCTTACCAAGCTCAAGCCATGGTAGACATCGTTAAAGCACTAGGCTGGAATTATGTCTCCACCCTGGCCTCTGAGGGCAACTATGGCGAGAGTGGGGTCGATGCCTTTGTGCAGATCTCCCGTGAAGCTGGTAAGAGGAGCTGGGCAATGCCTGAAGCTGAAGGTGGGGGTCAGCCAAGCTGCTAATTCCCTGGAAAAACAGCCCATGATCTCAGACATGTGAAAGCTGCTTGCAGTTGTTCCATATGCAGGGAAAAGCACTCTGCATGGGATCAGAGACAGGCTCCTATTTTTGCAGTCTGCAAACGCAATGAAAAATGTCCCACATCTGAGTCCTAGGCCAAGTCCTCCTTGGAACGATGAGCCTGTGATTCTGGAGTAGCTGTGCTCTGGATTGCTGCCAATAGAGGAGGGGAGGAGAGGGTACAGGCAGACATGCTGATGGGCCAGACATGATGGAATGTGAGATTATGGAAGCTCAAGAGAGCAACTCTCATGCAACATTTCTTCCATGTCTGTTGTTCAATGGCTGGGTCACACCCACCACATTTTAATCTAGACTAAAATGGAGTCGGGGGTTTGTGCTGCAGTATATCTTCTGCTATCTTAGTCCGTTGTTTGACGTAGGTCATTGTGTGAACTCAAAGTGTGGTCATTAGATAAGTTATAAAAATATGGACGATTGTAGTTGGTTAACATGGGCTGAGATTTTGTGTTTGTGTGAACCCGGCCAGCCTGTGAAACTTTGCTCTTTTCAGCCTGAGACTGATCTCCTATCATATCAGTAGCAAACCACTTCTGTATTGTTAGGCAAAAAACTACAAGGCCATATAGTATTAGTCACCAGGAGTCAAGGTCAACGCAAGGAAGACTCTATCTTTACCTCTTAGGTATGCAAACCACTAATTTATGAGAATTCCCCCTTTTCTCCAAATTATTTTTAGGAATAAACTAGCGGTTTTCACATTTTCTGTTGACAGCAGGTACTTTGTAGATTTATTTGCCTTCCAGGATCCTTTCCCTCCCCACTGTGAGCAATGTAGAGGATTTCAGGGACATAAGCTAACGCAGTCTTCATGTGTTAGGTCTGTAATTCCCAAATTCTTAGCCAGCAAGGCTGTGCTGCATAAGAATTCAGGAGGTAGCAATACTGGTTATCAATATACCACTTCACATCACTGCAAATCTCAAAGCAGTTTAAAACAGAATATTTAAAACATAGTAACATAGGCAAAATGTTAAAACATTATAAAAAATTGTATGTTCATTTAAAAGAGGGAAGGAAGAAGGAAAAGAAACCTGAACCAAGCGTTGATGAGGGGGTGGTCAGAATAGCCAAGATGATGATTGCGACCACACAGCCTCTGTTTACATGCGTTGATGCATGGAAAAAAGGGTGGGGCTTTGATCACATGGTTGTGACAGCCAACTTGATTTGTTTGACACTCCTCACCTTTCGGGAAGCATTCATACAGGGAATGTCTGGGTGAAAAGATGTATCTTCAATAGGCAGCTGAAAGATACATTAGTACATACCTCATGAATTTCAGAGTGCATGTGCTACCGGAGAGAAAGCTACCCATGAATGACTGCAAAATGGCACCCTTCAGTTTCAGGTATACTACCTGTAGTAGTAAAGGTGGGATGTTTAGGCTGGGGAAAAGGGAGAGTTTTTATCCTGGTACCTGTCTCAGTAGCTTAAGTAAACTTTAGAAAGGCATTTCATGAAGTAGACCATATTCTTCTTTTTGATAAACTGGAAAAATGTGGCCTGGATGGTCCCACTACCAGATGGATTCACAGTTGGCTGAACAACCATCGCCAACGTGTGATCCTTAATGGGTCTATGCCCACATGGAGGGGAGTATGCAGTGAGCTACCTCAGCATTCTGTCCTGGGCCCAGTACTGTTCAGCATCTTCATAAATGATTTAGAAGGTATGCTCATAAAATCTGTGGATGACACAAAGCTGGGGGGGATTGCTAGTACTTCTGAAGACAGGCTCAAGATCCAAAAGGATCTTGATAAACTTGAACAAGATCCAAAAAGATCCCAAACAAGATCCATAAGGATCTTGATAAACTTGAACATTGGGCTTTATCCAACAAAATGTTGGTCAGTGGTTAGAAATGTAATGTTCTGCACTTAGGCAGGAAAAATTAGATGCACAGGTACAGATAGGTGGTACCTGGCTTAGCAATAATACTTGTGAGAAAGATCTGGGGCTCTTAGCAGACCACAGATTAAGGATGAG
Source organism: Liasis olivaceus (assembly GCA_030867105.1). NCBI lineage: Eukaryota > Metazoa > Chordata > Lepidosauria > Squamata > Pythonidae > Liasis > Liasis olivaceus. The sequence continues at coordinate 143,194,401 of CM061348.1, forward strand.
TCAGCAATGTACCGCAGCTGCCAAAAAAGCCAACGAAGTTTTGGGCTGTGTCAGTAGAGGTCAAGATCATGGGAAGTGATAGTACCGCTCTGTGGTGCACTGGTCAGACCACACCTGGAATATTGTGTCCAGTTCTGGTCACTACAATACAAAAAGGATGTTGAGGAATTGAAAACAGTGCATAGGGGCTTGGAGGCTAAATCCTATGACAAATAGTTAAAGAACTTGGTATGTTTAGCTTAAAGAAAAGGCTAAGGGGAGACATGATAGCAGTCTTCTGATATATGAAGGGATGTCACAAGGAAGAGGGAGTAGATTTATTCTCCCTAGCACCTGAGGGTAGGACAAGAACCAGTGGGTGGAAGCTTTACAGTGAGAGATCCGAACTTGAACTAAGGAGGAATTTCCTGACTGTGAGAGCTATTAAGCAATGGAACAGCGTCCCTCCTGCACCTGTGGGTACTCCATCACTGAAGGTTTTCAAGAAAAGATTGGACAGCAATTTGTCCAGAATGATCTGAGGATTCCTGCACTGGGGAGGGGTTGGACTAAAGGCCTCCAAAGCCCCTACCTGGGTCTATGATTCTATGATTCTATAAGTATCCTAGGAGCAAGGGAAGGAGGACAGATAACAAAATGTGCATTGCTATGGCTGCATCAAATATATTTTGGACCACAGGAACTTCTGAGAAGCTTTCAGTGAATGTGAACTTTCCCTGAACATAATTTAGGAGCCAGCACAGCTTTGGACTGTGCCCAAGAGCATGAAACATCAGCAAAGTGTCAGGACACAAGGATTGAGAGATAGTTCAGAAGAATCTTCTTCAGGACTGAATAGCAGAATAGGAACATAGGAAGGGGTCTTATTCCAGTTCAGGTGATCTGCCAATGTAGACCAGGCTACTCAAGCCAACAGCCAACCTTCAGGATCTCAGGCACAATGAGATCTTGCCATGACCTACAACCAACATCTTTTTAAATAGATGTTGAGGGACTGAATCAGCCACCTTTGCATATAAGGCAGATGCTCAGCCACTAAACCAAGCTTTCCCAATCACTTCCTAAGGCTTTTTCCTACCTGGCAGGTGGAGTCTGCATTGCCCAGTCTATCAAGATCCCACGAGAACCAAAGCCAGGAGAGTTTGACAAAGTGATCAAGAGACTGATGGAGACCCCCAATGCCCGTGGCATCATCATTTTCGCCAATGAGGATGACATCAAGTAAATGCACCGTTTGCGATGTTTTTCTTTTGTACATTTGTGTTCTGCCTTCCTTCCAAGGGTGGCCTACATGTTTCTTCCTCTGTTTTCTCCCGACAACACCCAGTACAGTGGGATAAACTGGTCCAAAATTATTAAGGAAACAGGATGGCTGAATTTGAGATTAGTTTATTTTCAGCTTAGCATGACGTGCAAATGGAATAATTCAGTGAATGATTGTTTATAGGGCATTAAATCAAGTTGAAAGCATGGTTTGTTTTTAGCTTACCTGTTGCAACTCATGTCCAGGTGCATGATTTATTTATGGTTTCCTAGTTAGGTCTGGTTGGTTTCTGTGGCCCATCCAAATCTCTTATCAATCCAGAGAGATGCAAAGCAGGAGCAGCTAAAAAGGAGTAAAACCAAACCAAGAATTAACTGTGATATTTTAATTCATCTGTGAGTTTCAGGCTAGTTCAAAAAACTATGATCAAAACACATCATGGCTTCTTGCAGGGAGTAGGCAATTTCAGATCCACATTTGCCCCCCTCCAGCTCCCATTTTCTAGCCCCCAGGTCACCAGCAGATCATCCTGCTGAGGTCTGTCAACAAAATCACTCATTTTCAGCAACTTTTCATAGAAATATTAGGTCTGTCTTTAACCTCCGCCAGATTTAATATACTCCAGCTGGCCCACAACCCTCTAACACCATTTCCCAATGTCTTCACATCATTAGACGTGTCCCCTGCTGCCCCCATAAATACATAAATAAATTGCTGCTCCCCTTCCAAGCTAGAAAAAAGGTGCCTAATCCTGGCTCAGTGCAGCATGTAAAAGTATTTAGTCCTAGTCCAGCATTAGCTACATACTGGCTTACAGCTGCAGTTCTGAATCCACTGGGTGAGCAATCATTACACCTTTCCCCATGGTTGAGTTGCAGAAGTCTCCACTCAGTCTTGAGTTTGCAGAAGACTATTCCAGCGTGAAATTTGTTGTGCCCACTGCAGAACCCTATCCTGTCTCTGGCACTTTGGTTCCCAGTCACTGCCAGTCTCCTGACTTTCCTCTAAGGCAGTGTTTCTCAACCCCGGCAATTTTAAGATGTGTGGACCTCAACACCCAGAAGTCCCCAGCCAGCAAGAGGTCCACACATCTTAAAGTTGCCAGGGTTGAGAAATGACACTCTAAGGTAATGTTGGACAGATCCTAACCGATTGTACAGATCTTGAGACTTTCCTGGCATCAGTTGGAATAAGGAGCAAAACACTGGTATGGCCAGCGTTGACTGAAGTCTATCTCACACAAGAGCTGGGGGTGAGATGTCAATGCAACACAACATCACAGGGACTTGGCCAAAAAAGGCGATTGATGGGCATGTTTTGTCTTGGTTAGGGGTTAGTCAGGAAAGGCAGTGCCTCTCATTTCTCCCCTGCACCTTTGCAGACGAGTGCTGGAAGCCGCCCGCCATGCCAATCTGACAGGGCAGTTCCTCTGGGTAGGTTCTGACAGCTGGGGCTCCAAGATCTCCCCCATTCTGATGCAAGAAGAAGTGGCTGAAGGAGCAGTGACCATCTTACCCAAAAGAGCCTCGATTGAAGGTAACAAAGGCTTACTCCAAGCAGAGGAGAACAGCAGCATGCAGCTTTGGCTGGGGGAGGGGGGGTGAGCAAACTGGCTGAGGTCACATGACACAGCTGGCCCACTCTGCCATGACCCCGGGGCTAACTCTCCTTCCTGAGACCTACCAGAAAATGGCCATCATTGTGCTGGGCAGACAGGTGGCAGACATCCCCCAGAACAAATGTCACTTCTGCATTTGTTATTCTTCCTGAAAAACAGGATTGTCTTTTCTACCTACCTCCATCCCTTCTCTCCCCTGTTTCATTACCCCCATACTCACTGGATGGATAGAGAGTAAAATAATGAGAGAGAGGGAACTTCTACTAAAACCCAGTTTTACAGGGCCATCTGTGCTGACAACCAGAAGAAAAGTTTGACTAGGGCTAGGGATCAGAACCACAGAAATCAAGGCCACCAGTAGATGACAGAAAACTGGAACTCTTGCTGTTAGTGGCCAGGTAGCACTTTGCTACCCAGATATGGTGGCCCCAACTTAGCAGTGTAGATGAACCATCCCTAGTGGTTTGTTCACAACAGCTTGCAGCCCAGATGTGACAGTCCTAGTTTAAACCCATGGTAATCTTCTTTCCTATGGTGTATGACATAGCTACCCATGGGAGTTTAATTTAACAGAAACCAGTGCCCTGCTTGGTTTGGGTAAAACTAATCCTCTATAACCCACAGCTGACACAGTTTAACAATGACACATTAAACTCCACTAATGTCCCAGCTGCACACGTCAAGCAAACACAGTGAATGTTTTGAAAATGCATACTTAAATAATTGTTCTCCTTCTTCCTTTATTTTCCATTGAGCACAGCTGCATATTGATTCATTTTTAAAAAGCATTTGATTCTTAAGCACTGTTCTTTAAGAACCTGAGTTGTGAATGTGGGAGGGGGTTAAAATGCATTATTGGCAATTAATCCGTTTTAAGGTGACACTGAATCCATGATTTAATAGACTTAAAGTGACTCTTCAGAGCTGTGAAGACCAAAGAGTGGGAAGAGAGACGTCTCCCCTCCACACTGCCCCAGACAGATACTTGCGCTTCGGGATTTTAAACTGCTAATGACTGAGACTGAAAGACTTTGTTAATTTCTCTAAAATAAAAGAATAAATTGTAGTGACAAAATGCAACAGAGAATAGGACTCTCTCACAGGAACTTTATCTGAAAGATAAAGTTTGACTGGCAGGAATGACAACTGTTGCATCCTCTATATCCAAGTGCTTGATGACTGGATGCCGACACACACTCACACACATTCAGCATACATGTTCCTATGTTGTTAAGAGTGCTCCACCCTGCAAAGCCAAGAACGAAAACTTTTTGACATGGAGATAATACTAACATTGAGAAATTAAGTGGCTGGTGATGATTCAGCTTCAGCAGCGGCCTTGGAAATAAAAAAATGGACAGTTCTTTGAAAAAATGCCTGCAAAGCCCTGAGCTCCCTCCCTCCCTCCCTTGTTCTCTTTCTAGGTTTTGACCAATACTTCACCACACGCTCCTTGGAGAACAATCGACGCAACATCTGGTTTGCTGAATTCTGGGAGGAAGACTTCAGGTGTAAACTGACCCGTCCAGGGTTCCCATATGATGAAGGGGGCCGCAAATGTACTGGTAGGGCTACTCTTAATGTGTGGAACTAGGGAGGAAGGGAGGGAGGAGTAAAACAAGGAAAGTTGATACACAGAATTACTACTCCAATGAATGACTCAACAGGAGTCATTTGTACCTAGTTGCACCCTAATCCCTGGTTTTGAGGTGATTGTGGTGGAAAATGTCACAGAGCTTCGAGGCCCAGGCTGTTACTCATCTCTGCAGGGAATAGAGGAGATTAGACCTCCAAATCTCCCCCCTGCATGAGAGAAAGAAAGCAAGGAGTGCCTGCTTCCTCTTCAGGCACTGGTTTCCCCTGGAAAATGTCCAACTCGACCTCCTTTGCTCTGCTCCTTTTAGTTGGCCCTGTGAATTCTCCAGTCAGAAACCATTTTTTCCCCTTGATTTCTCAAACCCACCTCCAAAAGTCCCCAGTACTTCCCACATCCTCTTCTCTTCCTTGAATTGCTGGCAATTGAAGGTGCACGGTACCTGACCAGTTGATAACAAATTTTGTTCAGCCTCCCTCTCCCAGCAACTGAGAAATGTTCAGCTTGGTACAGTCTCTACAGAAAGTGTGCAGGCAGGGCAGGGCAGGGCAGGGCAGGGCAGGAAAGATTGAAGCATTGCAACTGTTTTGAAAAGAAACCCATCAAAAGTCAGGAGTTGGCAAGAAAAAGAGAGAGAGACCTGCCAATCTGACTTAGCGCTGGTGTCCTACAAAGTGGGATGTGAAGGAGAAGGGGGTTTTAAGGTTTTCATAGACAGCCAGGGGAGTGGTTATTATTCTTTACATGAACTAAGGATTTGTCTTTTCAGAGCAGTGAGCTGAGACACCCAGAAGTACAACTTTCACTCATGCAGCTTTCAGAACACACCCCGCCTTAATCATAACATGTAATTAGACCCCTGTTCCCATCGTCACAGTTTTGTATTGACAAATGGAATCCTGTCTTTGATGTTGCCCTTGTCTCATCCCCAATTTGTGAGTAAGAGAGCTTTAAATCCTCATTATTTGTACCAGCTGAAAGCAGTATTTTTCCCTTACTCTGATACTCTCCAAGTACAACTTCAAAGCATATAATGTTTGTCACTCATTATTTGGATGCAGGATCAGCTGACCTCTAGTGGGTGCAATCAGAGTTGTGTTTTGGGAATGTAGGAGGTGTTGAAATGCCCCTCTCCCAACTTTGCCTTCCAGGCTTCCACAAGAGGAGAGCAGAGTTGCTCTATTTTATGTAGGAAGAAGGAGAGGTGTACATATGCAGAGGAATTACGAGCTAAAGTTCTGGGATGGTAAATGCCCCACTTCAGATAACAAATGCATTTGTTATCTGTACTGATTACAGATGCATTTGTTTACTTTTGAAGAAAGTAACTTTCAAAGTCAAAAACCTAACCAATAGCAAGTAGATTCGGAGGAATATGGAGATGGCCCGAAGAAGGAATTCAACAGCCATTGTGCAACCATCTACCTTAGCCCAGATCAACAGGAAGGGAGTGAGTTAAAAACTCAAGATTGCCCTGGCTGGATTCTCCTTAGTATAAGAAGGGAGAGAGAGAGAGAATCTCTGTCAAGCTTTCAAGATTGAGGTCAACCCTTTGAAGTAGACCAGGTCAGGAAATAGACATCACAAGAACTGCTAGAACTCTGTTATTACTATATAAGGTACGACAAACAGAATCTTGAAAGCCTAACAGATTCTCTCTCTTCCCTCTTATACTAAAGAGAATCAAGGCAGGGCAATCTTGAGTTTTTTCCTCACCCCACTCCTGTCTATCTGGGTCAAGCTGATCTTACATAATAGTTGTTGAATCCCTTCTTGAAGGCCATCTCCGTACTCCTCTCTAGTAGGTTGTGCTCTCTTTCTGTCTGCTACCCTTTCAGTCTATGTTTCAATTTGTTTTTTCTCTTTAATAAGGGGGGGAAAGGAAAATGGTTCAACAAATCTATCCTACTTTCTTATTCTGCTGCATGTATGCATCCATTTGTATAATACAAAGACTAGAAAACTTGACTGCCATGATAAATTCTATTCTATTTCAGAATGGAGAAATGCTCTCCTACTACAGAATGTTTTGCTTGTAGTAAACCAAATAACTTCAAAGCTTTATTTCCCTTCTAAGTAACATTGCTCATAGCAGCTGGGAACAGGGGATGCAATATAATTTATGAAAAGAAACTACTACACTGCCCAGATATGAATCATTATTTGAGTAGCTATTTTTCTTGGAAAACAAAGTTGGCATGTTTGAAATAAGGTATAGCAGTGTTTCTCAACCTTGGCAACCTGAAGATGTGTGGACTGCAACTCCCAGAATTCCACAGCCAGCATGCTGGCTGTGGAATCCTGGGAGTTGCAGTCCACTCATCTTCAAATTGCCAAGGTTGAGAAACACTGAGCTATAGTATGGCTCTGATGAGGCACCTGACCACATTATCACAGCCAGCAAAAAGGAAAGAACATCTAAAAGGCCAGGGAAATTAAGAGTCTTGCATCTCAAAAAAAAAAAAAAAGCAGAGCAAGAGACAGCTGAGTCTTTCTGGGGAAGAAATTCTCTAAGCAAGGCACTAGCGTCAAAGAAAAAGCTTTCACAGCCCACAGCATGTTTTAATATGAGGAAGTATTCAGAATGACAAGTGGCTTTGACTCATCTTCTCCCTTCTTCAGGAGACGAACGAATTGGGCGAGAATCAACTTACGAACAGGAAGGGAAGGTGCAGTTTGTAATTGATGCTGTGTACGCCATGGCCCACGCCTTGCACAACATGCACACAGAGCTCTGCTCAGGCCACACTGGAGTGTGCGACAGGATGGACCCAATTCACGGGCGGACCCTGCTGCACTACATTCTGGGGGTCAACTTCAATGGTGAGATCGACAGAGAATCCCCTTTGCAGCCAAGGTGCTGGGTTGTACAGCTTTGTGTCATATGTAGCATTCTATGTTTGCACACATAGAGAATTGAGCAAAGCTTTAGAGTAACTTAGGGCTGTGACCTTGAACTGGCAGGCAAATACAAGTATGCAGCAGGCAGGGCAGAAAGGAGTGAAAAAGCTTTTCCCAGATTCTACAGCTTTAGGTCACAAACAAGGGAAAGCTGCCCGTTAAGACACAAACCAACAGCTCCAGGCCGAAATATTTGTCATGCACGTTTTGTAGGCATGTCATACTCGACATGTCCTGCCCTTGCCAAGACGGGACACGTCCACCTTCTGGAGAGGTAGAGCCTTCGATCTGCAGTTCTTCCCACCCATCAAGGCTTGCAGCGGAAAAAGTTAGTCTAACAATAGCCTCACAGGATCAGCCCCTAAGCCTCTTGTCTCACACATCATCCTGTTTTTCACAAGAGTAAAACCAACACCTCTGAGACCCCCAGGTAGGAGGGCCACCACATCTAACCTTGGAGGCTGCCTACACCTCTTCTTCCCAGAAGCCACTGTTGGCCAGTGTCCCTCTGCATGAGCTTGTCTCATTCCCTTTTAGAGAATCTCCATCCGGAGGGATGTCAATGTCTCCCTGTAATCTTTTCCTTCCTGCAGGCAGTGCTGGGACACCAGTAATGTTCAATGAAAATGGAGATGCCCCTGGGCGTTATGACATTTTCCAGTATCAGCTGACAAATACCACGGCCCCAGGATACAGGGCCATTGGCCAGTGGACAGAATACCTTCGCCTGAATGTGAGTGATGCAGCATAGAATCCATCATCATCATCGTCATCATCATCTTTAAATCATGTTTGTAACCTTTCTCCCCACCATAAAAATAATTTTGAAAACACGACTCCTCTTTTCAGTAAGATTGCCCAGCCTATTAAAACTCAGTATCAATTCCCAACATTGTGGAGCAGCTGGCCCACCTCTGCAAATGCGGTTGAGTCTTTAGCCCTCTTTACTTTTTAAAACTTCTCCTCTGTTCTGCAGTGATCACCCACTGGGTACTCTGGAGCTTTGAAGAAAAATTTAAATAGCAACTGGGAGCTCCCCTAGCTGAGGCCTACCAAAGTCTGTGCCTGGGCATAGCTCCTCTTTCAGTTAAATGCCACCCAGCATTCCTACAGTATTTTATTGTTATGTTATGTTATGTTATGTTATGTTATGTTATGTTATGTTATGTTATGTTATGTTATGTTATGTTATGTTTTCTGTTCTGTTCTGTTCTGTTTTCTGTTCTGTTCTGTTCTGTTCTGTTCTGTTCTGTTCTGAACACATTTATATAGCCGCCCATCTCACCAAACATGACTCTGGGCAGTGTGCAACCAATAGTTAAAGTAATATCACAACTATTAAAATACTTTTAAAAATAAATAAATAAAAAGATAAATAAGAGAATAAAAACAAGACTGTGGGAGAACACCCATCTAAGCACAATGCAATCATTGCATAGGATCCCCACGGGATCCCCAAGGTTGCTGGAAGAACCACATTTTCAGAGCCTTCTGAAAGGCTAACAGGGATGGGGCTAACCTCACCTTGGGAGGGATGATGATCCAGAAGGCAGGAGCCACAACAGAAAAGGCAGATCATCTGGATCCCATCAGATGAAGCTCTTTAGCAGACGCGACCTGCAACATACCCCTCCTGCTGGACCTGAATGGTGAATGGGACATATAATGAATGGGATATTGTTGTACATTATTTTAAGGTCCCATAGCAAGAACAAATGGCAAACTACTGTACACTGTCAGATATAGTCCTCCTTGTGCATTTCTACGATAGAACATACCTGATTGGCTGCTCATAGATCTGATCCCTTGATAATCATCAAGAGGAATTGTTGTCCAAAGTCTTTCAGTACTGCAGTCCCACCGCACAGGCTGGGCTTTGTGTGAAAGCTCTTACATTCTAACAATTCTGGAACATGATCAAACTGAAAAAAAAATACTAAAGAAACAAAACAATACTCAATTTATTTCAGTTAAAAGAGCATAACCCATTTCATGTGTATGTTTTCCTTATTAGGAGAAGCTTCTCCATAGATAAATCAAAATGTCACCCAAACTTTAACTCCAGTGTTCAGTTCAACCTATACCTTCACTTCCTTGAATATATTCATGAACTCCACTCCACAAAATTAGACCACCTTCACTGCAATCTTTTACATCCTCTCTCTTGTCTTAGGTTCTTGTTATTCTTTCATTTCATACATTAATCCATGTTTTTCCCTGCTTAGTCATCTTCTTGGCAATCTTCCATGTGACATGTATGTCACCAAATGGACCTGTAAATATTCTCTTCACTGCCCATCATGGCTTTGATCATTCAAGGCTTTCAGGCAACACTATTTAGTAAGATAGAGAAGCTGTAGACTAGGTTGTTCACCCTCATTGTACCCTTTCCACATGCAGTGTTCCTGCTAATAGTGAGGATGGTACTGGTCAGTTTTGGCCAGTAGGCCACAAGGGCAATCAAAGCCCAGTTTTACCCCAACCGTGTTTCTGGCAAGCTAATCAAGAGACTGCCTGACAAGCCAACACATTGTTACTACATCCCAGCAACTAAGAGGAACCTGCAAGGTACTGAAACACAGATGGGATTCCCTGGGACAATGTGCCAATCACTGTTCTCTGGCTTTCTCTGCTTCTCCCATAGATTGAGGACATGCAGTGGTCAGGTGGTCAGAAGGAGATCCCCTCATCAGTATGCAGCCTCCCCTGTAACCCAGGAGAGAGGAAGAAGATGGTGAAAGGTGTTCCTTGCTGCTGGCACTGTGAGCTGTGTGATGGCTACCAGTACCAACTGGATGAGTTCACCTGCGAAATGTGTCCCTTCGACATGCGGCCCAATCTCAATCGTACAGCCTGCCGCCCGACACCCATTGTCAAGCTAGAGTGGAGCTCTCCTTGGGCCATTCTGCCCATCTTCCTGGCCATTCTGGGCATCCTTGGCACTGTCTTCATCGTTATCACCTTCATCCGTTTCAACGACACACCCATTGTCCGAGCCTCAGGTCGTGAGCTGAGCTATGTCCTGCTCACTGGGATTTTCCTCATCTATACCATCACTTTTTTGATGATTGCTGAGCCGGGTGTCTCCATCTGTGCCTTCCGGCGCCTCTTCCTTGGCTTGGGCATGGCCATCAGCTATTCAGCATTGTTAACCAAAACCAACCGCATCTACCGCATCTTTGAGCAAGGCAAGAAGTCAGTGACCCCACCCAAATTCATCAGCCCCACCTCCCAACTGGTAATCACCTTCAGCCTCATGTCCGTGCAAGTCGTGGCTGTGGTCATCTGGCTGGGAGTACAGCCGCCCCACAGCATCATTGACTATGAAGAACAACGTACACCCAACCCAGAATTCGCCCAGGGGGTCCTCAAATGTGACATGTCAGACCTCTCTATCATCTCCTGTCTCAGCTACAGTATTGTTTTGATGGTTACCTGCACCATCTACGCCATCAAGGCTCGCGGTGTGCCCGAGAACTTCAACGAGGCCAAGCCCATTGGCTTCACCATGTACACAACCTGCATCATCTGGTTGGCCTTTGTGCCCATCTTCTTTGGCACAGCTCAGTCAGCGGAGAAGGTGGGAACAGTCAGGCCAAGGAGTGGGGTGGCGCAGGAGAGAATGCGGTTTAAGTAGAATATAGGCTTCAAACTAAGTTACATCAGGACACCTGTTATGTTTAAGCATTGGTTTGCCACTGCAGAAGACTGCTGAGGTGAGGGGAGCTGGTACTTCATCCACAAGCTGCTGTTCTCCCTTAGGGCAAAGTTAGAGCAGTATACCCAAATCCAGAGGGGTCCATGGGATGGGTGTGTGTGAAAAAAGTCCAGATGGCAGCCACAAGCTTGCATTTGAGGCCCCACTCTTCTTTTACGTGCACTTTTTTCATCATCACCACCTCTGTAGACACCTCTGCCCAAGCCTGTTGCTCCCAAGATCTGTTGGGCCACCCTTTCCATTATAACAAGGGTGGAAGATGACAACTGTAACCCAACGCAATGGGGAAGCTTCAGATTGGGGAAGGCTGAGAAGAAAGCAGTTGAGGTTCTTCTGTTTAAGAGAGGCAGTCAGAAAGAGGAACAGTAAGTAGCAGTTCCCTCAAAAGCTTTCTTGCTGTTATCCTTGCTATCCTTGGGGCAAAAGCAGAAGAAAGCACATGTAGTTTGCTGGTATAGTTCCCCTGTATTGGCTCTTTTTGTACTGAAAACTAAAACAAGCCGAAATCTGGTATGTTTCTTGATGGACTGAATCACTTCAGATTACCGGTGGGTGGATCTGGATATCCAGCATGGGCAAAACTTTTTGGACCGGGGACCATAAGTTGCTTGGGGGATGCAGAGGGCAAGGAAGGTAATGTTATGATGTCATGGTAGCAGGCAAGGCTGACAAAGTCAGACCTGTCCTGCTTTTTCATTTTGTCTGCTGGGGGAGGGTTAAGGGGCCAAATGGGTGCTTTAAAAAGCTAATGGCACCCTTTTTTAATCATTAAACCCTCTCCCCAAATGGGAAAAAATTATCCCAGTTTTGTGGGTTGAGGTTCAAAGGAACGCTGGTGGTGCCTTCTTAAGCAAGGCTTAAGAAACCTGTTTTGCTTCTTAACCTTCTCTCAAACCACCAAAATGGGGTGCTGGGGGTTGCACAAAGGCTGTGTTGACCCAGCCATGGGCTAACTAAAACACATTCTACACATTGCAAAATGCCTGGGCATTCCCCATCTGTTTTATGTTTGAATGGTGTTTATATCCTCACTTTCTTCTGGAAACTCAAGACAGCAAAATAGAGATCTCCCCAGTGTTTATCCTCCCAAGAACAACCAGATAAGGTTGGTTGTGCTGAGAAAAAGGACCGGCCCCATATCCCCCCATGAACTCCATGGGATTGGTTTCTGGGACGCCATTCCGACCCTACTGCCCCATGTTGAGTCACCCGCAACCTCTGTTTTTTCCTCACTCATCTGAATGAGGGAATTTCTCCATTTATTTCAGGAGAGGAAGGAAAAATGCTTCTCTACCTAAAATAGGCTGGGAATACTGGAAATCCGTCTGCAAAGATTTAGGAGGAACAGGCTCCCTTGCGGGGTGTCTGCTTCTCCCTTGCCATTTTTGGGAATCACAGCTTCCACTTTTCTATGTGGAAGATGGACAAAATGCTCTGTTCATCTACATGGAGAAAAAGTGTGTGTCAGAGAGATAGAGAGGGGGAGAGAGAAAAAGAATTGGACGCTCCCATTTTGCGGCCTTCTCATAACAGCTATTTTATTGTTGGACTCATGGCTCTTTTTTCATGTCAAATCTCCCCCCAAATTGCAGAATGTTGGAGAGCCTGACTCTTTTTCCTTTCTAGGCTAATTCTGTATCAGTAAAGATGTCCTTTTAGGGGAGGAGCATCAAAACTTTCAAGCATTCCCTACCTGATGTCTAAATAGTGACATGCAGCTTCACAGCCCTCACCTGGAACTTGTATCCATCAGCTTCGATCCTGAAAGGCTGTTTCCATGATCTTCTGAGGAAGGTCTGAAGTAGAGATAGATGTGCAATTAGGCACATTCTGATGGTCCAGTAAGAGTACGTTGCTGTGCCTCCAACAACCAGCATAGAGTTTATTTGCTCCTGGTCACTGCACATTTCAAAGCTCTTTGGGGAAAGAACGAGCTCCCATCTCATCAGCTTATCTCTACTTCTTCAAAGCAGGCGTGTAGGTTTTTGCTCAGCTAGGGTGAAGAGGAATTGTCTTCAGAGAAACGTTCAAATGGCAAGCCACATCGTGTTCTAGAAACTGAGCTCTATGAATAAGCAGACAAGTATGACTGCTTAAAGCAGTCAGGACTAGCAAGCCCTGGCAGGTTGCCTCTGGTGTCTTTGTATTAAGGGCTACTGTGAAGCTGTAAGCACTCTAAAGAGTTCTACATCAGAAAAGCTATTCCAATTCCATAGGAAGGCCCCAGTCCTGCTCAATGACCCTGTTTGAAAGGGAGTTTTCCTTCCAATGCAGATAAGTAGGCAGGAGGGTGAAAGACCCACTTAAATCAAACACCCAACACAGACAGAGTTTGCTGCCCACCCCCACCCCAAGATCTCAGCCTTCACTGACCTTGGCCATTCTAGAGCTGGCAACGGCCTCAACCCCTAAGAACTGAGCAGTCTGGGAATTCTTTATATACCCGTCAGATTTACACCTGCTGCAATTGCACAAACTACTGAAAGTAGTACACTGTAGGAGGAGAGCCATGTTAGCTTTTGATAGCAAAAAATCAGAAGGACTAATATTAGCTGCTACTAGACTCCTCCTGATTTTTCAGTAGCTTACAGTGAACAACAAAAGCAAAGGCATTCAATATTAATGCATCCACGACAGGCCTAAAATAACAAGAATAAAACCATGAAGCCATAACATAAAATGAAATAAAACCAACCAACCCTGGGCATCCCATCCCTTGGTTAAAGTCCAAGATATCTGGAAAATTTCAGATGGAGGACGCCTGGCATTGAGGCAGAGCTCAGTTTTGCAAGAGCCGTGAGCTGCAGGCCTTTTTGGGTTGTTTTTTGTTTTTTGTTTTTTTGAGTAATGTGACATTGTTATTTATGAGATTTATATCATACGAGGTCATTGCATGACCTCATAACTGAACATCAGGAAAAAGATTGGCATGAGAAAATCATGCTCTGGGTCTAGTTACATGATCTACTAACAGTTACATTTGCATAATATATTAAACTTGGGGTTTTTTTAATCCATTCAATCACGTCCGATTCTCGGAGACTACCTGGACAAGTCCCTGCAGTTTTCTTGGCAAGGTTTTCAGAAGTGATTTGCCATTGCCTCCTTCCTAGGGCTGAGAGAAAGTGATTGGCTCAAGGTCACCTAGCTGGCTTTGTGCTTAGGTGGGACTAGAACTCATGGTCTCCTGGTTTCTAGCCTGATGCCTTAACCATTGCACCACAAACTGGCTCTAAACTTAGTTTTACCCACTTTTTTGTGGCTTGTGCAAACCCTAATGATTTGGGCTCAGAGGGTTCCACAAACTCCAAAACTGGGTTAACACAATAACCAAGTGAAGCATTTTCTACAAATCCAGCCTATAACAGCCTAAATCATACTTCACAAACCAAACTGTGGTTCAGTTCACCACATTACTAAGTTAGGGCTACTGTATCAGGGCTGAAAAATCTGGATGACCACGAGATGGCAAATGAAAAGTGAGAGTTTATTAGCTCTTCCTGCTGCCATCTAGTGGTCTTCTCTTTTTCTTTCCACCCAGATATCGGACCCCTGTGTTAAGTCCAAACAAAACATTATTGCTTAATATAATACACGATTCCAGGCATTGTGTCTTACAAGTCATTATCTGGAAGAAGAAAGAGATACAACGGCTCATTTCCTCCTGTAACATCTCTTTCTGTTATAAAAGAGAAAGAACTCTATAATTGTTTATGTATCACATTAAACTATAATGTGGTTTGGTCAATGTGGCTTAGTGTGTAGTGAAAATCCTGCCCCTGTGGTTAGTAAATCATGATTTAGCATGCTGTTTTAAATCCACACAGTAGTGGTTGATTCATTGAACCATGGTTAAACAAATTATGGCTCATACTGGATGGAGTGCTTAATAAGGAGACTTAGATTGCAATCCGTTCAACCAAGAGGCTAGATGTTATCATAGGCATCCGTCACATTACATTACAAATCACAGTGACATCATACACAGGCCATGACAGCATCATGCATATGACATGAATTATGTCATTTGCATCAGCCAAAAGAACCTCAACTAACACTCATTCCATAATTCATCTCCTTCTGCATGCAACTGATTAAATTATGTAATTCATGCCATTTGCTCAGTAGCAGCCCCTCCCCAGACATCCATGACAATTGCTCATAACATCCCGATTCCTCTGTGGTTTTGTTTCTGTGAAATGGACCCTTGGGAGGGAAGAATTTTGCACTGAACTGTGGTTTGGGGAAAGAATTCGGTTTCCCTCTTGGTCTGGTGCCTCTTCTGTTCAGTCATTCCAGCCACCGAACTGCTTTTCTTCTTACAGCCCAATGGGTGTAAGCTCTCAAATGGGCAATTTTCAAGAGGGAAATAACCTTCAGGGAAGGAATTAAACCTCCATTCCTTATGCAATAGCTTAAACAGGCAATCCAACCAGGGGTCCCTTGCTCTCCTGTCATTTGAATGTCATCACATTTCTTGATTAATTAACCCTGGAATTCTCAGAAGGTATCTGTGTCTTTGCTACACTACATCCATTAACAAAGGAAAGGCTACTTCTGCACCTCAAGCACCTGTGAGGTGCACCTTTGCATGATTAGCTCCTCTGGCCTTGTTTCCTTCTTTCCAATAAATGCAGGAGACATCATTTGGGGGAGGACAGTTTTTATTCATTCATAGCTTCAAAAGAAAACTTTGGGGGTATAAGAGTAATACATGTCTTCTATTTCAGTTCAGGAGGTAGTGGAAGCATCCATTAGCTACCTAGGGTTGAGGAGTACTGAACTAAGTAGAAGCTCCCTAGAAGGTAACACCAGGCAGACTCAGAAGTTGGTCCTATAAACCAGTGGTGTAGGAACTGAAACCCTCCAGATGCTATTGAATTACAGCTCCCAGCATCCCTCACCATTGCTCTTGGAGGAGAAGGAACTTCAGTTCAGAAAAACAGTGGAAGGCCATTGAACCCTTACTCCTGATAAGCCTGCCAAAATTAATTGAAACCAAAAGGCTTAGGTGTCTTGAATGGATATAGGATTTTACTTAGGATTGCTATAGAAATAACTGGGCACCTACTGTATTTTTCCGACAATAAGACGCCCCCATGTACAAGACGACCCCCATTTTTCCACCCCCAAATTAAGAAATCAATATTTTAAAGATAGTGCAGAACACATTTTTATTTAGTAATTAGTTAACATTGACCTGATACACTCGGTGGGAGGAGGTCCAAACCGTCTCTCTGCAGCTCTATTTCCAGGCTCTTTTGCATAACTGATTACATTCAAGCACGAGTGAAACTGCCAATAGCTTGTCTCTGCAGACAGACTTCCTCTAATTAGTTTGTTCAGCATCAGCTGACATCAGTTACATCAGGCTCGTGATTGGAGGAAGTCTGTTTGGGAGACAAGCTATTTCACTCGTGATTGGAGGCTAGCAATAGAAGGAAGTCTGCCTGCAGAGACAAAGTATGGGCAGTTTTGCCTCAGCTAACTTCCTTAAACAAGATGCCCTTCAATTTTTAGGGTAAGGATTTTAGAAAAAAGTATCATCTTATAGTCGGAAAAATATGATATATCTCAGGTAAATGAGCAGAAGGCAAGGATTTCAATCATACCTGCTACAGCCATTTGCAAGCCCCTTCTTCTCTCTAAGCCTACGAAGGGTCCTTTGGACAATTGTAAGATCAAATAGTGTAGCTCTTCTTGGACTGTATCATTTTAGATCACCAGTTTTGACATTTACAGTTGAACAATTTCCTGTCACTTCTGACTCTTCATGACCCAATGAACCTAAAATGATGAAGGCCAGAATAAAGCTTACAACTTGATATTGTGCCCAGCTAGGTAGCTGATTTAGAAATTTAATTGCGGTTAGCCCTGGTTAGTTCTTGGGTAACAGATCATCTGGGTAAAAACTATCTCAGAAGAAGGCAATGGCAAACTCTTTGTTTCATGTCAAGAAAATGCTAGGAGCCAAGCTTGACTCAGGAGTGACTTGACTTGGACTTACATGATCCTGGTGATTGCATGTCACAGTCCTGATCTTCTGGACTACAATGAAGCCCTTGGGCTTTCTTAGCAAGCATCCTGTGTGTTTCTCCCTCCCAGATCTACATTCAGACAACGACCCTCACCATCTCCATGAGCCTGAGTGCCTCTGTTTCTCTCGGGATGCTCTATGTACCCAAAGTCTACGTCATCATCTTCCACCCGGAGCAGAATGTGCAGAAGCGCAAGCGCAGCTTCAAGGCAACAGCCACGGCTGTCAATGCCTCCACGAGGCTCTCACAGAAAGGCACTCTGAATGGCGAGAGCAAAGACGAGAAGCTGGACAGTAAGTAGCCCAAAAGTAGGTATCACTGTCTTATTTGCTCTTTGATGACCCTACCTGATGTGCCTCCAGCTGACCTCTACTTGCCCTGTAAGTACCATTCCCTCCTTTCCTTCTGCTTCACCCACCAAAAATTGTGCCCACCCTTTCCACACTACCACAGTGCCTTGGAGGAATTGGGTCTTAAGAATTTACATTCTAACTAATTACATCATTGAAATGAAACCTCAGTATTAATGAGAGATACTTCTACAGGGTCCTTCAGTAGAGTACATGAAAGCCATTGCTCATCAGTGGAAAATAATCTTTGACTTTTTCTTCCATTCCTTATTTTAGCAATGTAAAAGGTACAGCATTGGAGGCCACTTTTGGTCTATCAATATCTCTTCTAAGTCCGCTCAGCAAATGTGGCCAAGAGTGTTGGCCCATTTTTTGCATTTTAATGGTGTTTCAAATGGGCACCTTAAGCTTCATTGGATGCTAAAAGGGTCAGCTATGTTCAAAAGAAAAGGCAGAAGAAAAAAAAGCAGAAGAACTTGTGCTCAGTGAAAGTGACAAAAAGATAGCGGATAACAAAGAAAAGATAGAATTGCTCAACTCCTGTTTTGGCTCAATCATTCCATCAGGCAATTGCAAAAATTTACCTAACAGGAGCAGAGTCCCAGCTCCGGTTTGATAGAAAGAAGAGATGTTTGCCCAGCCCAAGACCTCTGTTTCTGTATCCATCCTCCAATCCCTCATAGGCTGCTTGAAGCCACCCTGCAGTTTTGCTGCCTGTGGACATTGACCCTGAAATGCTCAGAGCAGCCTGAGCCATTCACTAACTTATTCCTACCTGTGTCCTAGGAAGACTACAGAGGAGCACTCAGAATGTGCCCCATTCCCTTCCATCCCAATCTTTCGTTCAAGTTGTGTAGATTTGCTCAGGGATTTTAAAAAAGGGAGTGTGAGCAAAGTGGTTACTTATGAGGACAAGCTAAGTTGCCAAAACACTGCAGTAGCTGAACCACGATGGGGAGCTGGGAGAGGCTGACCTGACCCCAGGAGGCAAGGGAGGCCAATTCTTGTCCATCTTTTAAAATACATACACTTATAAGTATAATAAGTATTGTACAGTGGTACCTCGGGTCACGAACTTAATTCGTTCCATGACTCTGGTCGCGACCCAAATTGGTCGCGACCCGAATCAAATTTTCCCATAAGGTTCAATGTAAATACGGTTCATCCGTTCTGAACCATATGTATTTTTTTTTTAAGCCACAAAAATATGAAACAAAGTACAGTACAGTACAGTACGAAGAGAGAGAAAGCTAACCTTGCTCGAGGCAACTTCTGGTGTGGAGGACAGGAAGGCGGGTGGGGAGGCGGTTATTGCTTGGAGGGAGAGTCCCCCTCCCTACAGGAAGCCACGACCACGTGTCACAGCAGGGAAAATGACCGTGGATCCTGTTCGTCACCCGATGTGGAGTTTGCGAACGGAAGCAAAATTTTGCGAACGGTGCTGTTCGTGACCCGAATTGGTCATGAACAGAAGCGTTCGTGATCCGAGGTACCACTGTATTATATTAATTATATTATAAGTGGCCTGCCTGCAACTTGTGCAGAGCTTTAGCCCTTGAAATGGGACGGTCACTCTTTTGTCTCCTTGTAAGTGGTCTTGGATACATTGCAGCTGGGCTAGAAATAAGAGTTTACAGTTGTTGTTGAACGCAAACAGTGATATGGAATTGCACAGTCCATTTTGGAGGTGTACAATGACCCTGCATGAAAGTGCCCATGGTTGGGTAATATCTACTGGTCTTCTACAGGTCTCCAAGGCTAGGTAAACTGCATTGTACAGTACTGAAGGAACTTCCTGCTAGTTTAGTTGAACTTCTGTTCAGGTTTCAGAGAGTTCCCCTAGTGATGGAAGACAACAGAGTCCTGATCCCCTTTACATAATTTCTTTCCAACATTCTTTTAGGTTGGAAAGAATAAAAGTGGGGAGGGGCAAAGGAGTAGCAAGGCACTATAGACCAATCACTCTATCATAACCTGGGAAGATTCCAGAGCTAATCATAAAATGACCGATCTGTAAGCACCTTGAAAGTGATCATGATTTCTTGACAACAGCACGGATTTGTCTACAACAGTTTTATCAGACTCGTGATACCAAACAATACATGCTGCCTAAATGCTAGAAGTGCTGTATTATACAGAAGTAGCCACCCATAGCAGAACAGACAGAAGCATTCAAGAAGAATTGGTTCTAACCCAGTGAACCATTCTGTAGAAACAAGAGTGATAGATTATGATGTTACAATTCACAATGTCTGCAAACTTTAGGACTACCATATCTGGACTGTAAACATCCAGGTGACCACTAGGTGGCAGTAAGCAAAATTCTGTTTATTGCCATCTGGTGGTCATCTGGATGTTTGCAGCCCAGACATGGTAGATGAGCCAACATGATTTCAGATTGAAGAAAAACAAGTGGTTTGCCTATAAATCCTCACTCCTGCCTGCCCTTCATCCTAGGTAGGCCTTAATTTGGCCAAACCCAGAGAACAAAGCAAGTTCCTGACCCTGGAAGTGAGGACCAAGTGTTCCTCTGGGCTCATGGAAAGTGGGCCTCCTTTGGTCCTGGAAGCCTCTGGAAACTTGATCTTAGTGGACAAAGGAATTCTGGTCATCATATCTAATGCACAGACGGATTAGGGCCCCACTGTTCTCTTGATAGAAGTTGAATTAATCTGTTGGCAGCTGTGTGACAGGAAGCTTGTGGTTTGCACAGTACAACATTTCTTTAGCATCCCTTTCTCTTCTTATGTGCAGCTACAAATGGTTTAGATGCTGGTTTTCCAAGGAAACCTGAACTGGGAAGAGAGGGGCAGGACTAGAAGATGAATAACTCCTTTCTGCAGGTAGAGCACCCAGGGCAGACAGGGAGTGCCCCATATTTTTTGCTGCCATCACAACTAAGCACACAACACACGTGACAAAGTGGTAGGTTAGTGCTGCTCTTTGGTTTATGTGGATTGAAAGAGTGGCCACAGTCCATTTTTTGGTGATTCCAATTTGTTATTCATAGATTAAGCATCTATAGAATATATATTATTGAAAATTTTAATTACAGTAATGAAAACTAATACAAACTAAACTCAGAGAGAAAAAGGGATGTAAAAAGAGAGAGTAAAAGTGCAAAGAAAGAAAAAGTAAAAAAGAAAAGAAAAAGGAATTAGTGAAATAAAGAAAAAGAAAATAAATATATAAAGAAGTGACTTCCAATCTTCATCACAAGTATAAACAAGTTTGGTAGTTCTTCACCCACTATAAGGTTACAAACAGTTCTTCCCGTAACCATCACTTATCTATAAGCAAATCAATAAGACATCAACTTTTCAATCCTGGTGTCAGCAAAAAGTCCATAAAGGTTGCCAGAATTTCATAAAAACATATCCTATTTTAACCTTGATCAAATAAACCATATTCCTTCTTTTCACCTCTGAAAATCTTAATCTTTAATTTATTCAAATATTGTCATAAGATTTGATCTCTCTTCAATTATTCTTTGTCCCATTGCATACTCTCTTTTATAAATCCAATAAAAAGACATTATCCAGATCATTCTCTTGTTTTATCATTTGTATTTCCTCTTTGATTTTTAAAACTTCAGCCAGCTTTTTTGTATATCCAGTAAAGAGCCCTTATCTGGGTCACTCTCTTGGCCTATGACTTGTATTTCCACTTTAAATGCCTTCTTATCTTGTAATCCACACTTTTTTTAATCCAATATTTCTGATTCTACTATTTCTGCATCAAACAAGATTTGTTTCACACCTGTCATTCCTTCATTAACATTCCTTAGACATAGTCTATCCATAGAAGCAGACATCATTACTGACATGATTGATATTGTGGGTCTTAATTTCTGGCTCTGTTCTTTGAAGATCTCCTGTAATATTTCAAATGTTATAGAATTTTGTGTCATTCTGTAAATTCCAATCCTAATCAAAACCAAAAGCAGAGTTTTTTTTTTCTTTTTGCCTGGAATCTTTAGTCCCCTCTAGTGTCCAATTTAAGTCATAAAGTCTCTAATCTCTGTTATGACTTACAGTAGGCAAGATAATTTTGGTTCTCATGAAAAGCTGTTTATCTTATACAGTTAGTTCCAAAACCTTATCGTAAAAGTTTCAATATTCCAAATTTGTCTGGACCCTTAATTCATTTATAATTTTCTTGGTTCAAAATCTTATTTAGCTTTTTGCCATTTATTTCAAACTCTTTAAGTTCTTAAATTTTTCTTTTGTTCAGAGTTGAAGCTAAACTCACCCGGTGACTTTTCAAACTTGTCTGAAATTCCAAAGATCTCTAATAGCTTTAAGATGGTTAGATAAGCAATATTTGAAAGTGATTAGAAGTGAGGTTAGTGAGCTTAATGTCCTTTGAAAGGCTGCATCATGGTTGTGAGTTTGATGATTGATTCCTTTGTCTCCCAGCACTCAAACCTGCAGGAGACCACTGTCCTACAGTCTCCTCATGAGGAGCACCCATCTGGAGCACATGTGGGTGTCCTCCCATCCTCTCTGTCTGGAGGGGTTCCAAAGAACTGGCCTACCACAGTCTTTGTCTCCACTCTCCACAGAGACGTGTTTAGCTTGCCATGCCTCCACTGGAAGTCCATTAAGAATTGATAGAGTTGAAGAATTCCCTTTGTGAGTAAGGCCAAGAAATATCTCATCCAGCATCTGTTTCCAAAAGCTGCTAGTCAGGAATGTGTGGTTACTGATAAAGACTTGAAATTAGCGAGGAGCTTCCTCTATAGTTTGCCTCTCCCCACCCCTGGTCTGATATTTGTCAATATACTGCTTTTGAACAGAAGAACTATCAAGCTGCCTTCCATGAATTGGTCTGGTAACATTCTTTCATCTGTCTTGAATCTCCTGCTTCCTCTCAGCTTGCTACTTCATTCCAAGCTCTAATAGTGGGGCGTGTTTCTTATTCACTGCCACAGTGTGCATCTTAGAAACCTTTTTAGGTGGCACCCCAGACCCCACCCCTTGCCTGACTTTAAACATGCATGTACACAGAAGTCAAATCATTTTAACCTTTCCGTAGGATAACTGTTCTCAACCCTTAGTTTTGGCTGCTGTTTGTGTCAACTCATATCAATAGCCCACTTGAACAAAGTATGCCATTTATAAAGCCATCATATGCAGGCAAGGTAATACCTGCCATTTACTATTCAAGCCATTTCCCACATCACTTCCAAATCTGACCTGGACCTTTTTTCACTGCCCTGTCCACCAGGATGGCTAGCCATTTAATAGTTGATCAAATCCAAGAAATCTCATTAGCACAGCTGGGGAAAAAATCAGTTCCATTGTCACTTTAAATCCAGTCTCCTCAAAGGCCATACA
Organism: Liasis olivaceus; assembly: GCA_030867105.1. NCBI lineage: Eukaryota > Metazoa > Chordata > Lepidosauria > Squamata > Pythonidae > Liasis > Liasis olivaceus. Next base: position 143,217,223 of record CM061348.1, read on the forward strand.
AAATGAACAATACTCCAGGAGAAACGGGGGGGGGGGGGGGAGGGGGGAGATATTCTAGGAGATCGAGGTCTATGCTGGAGCAGGGAGATAAATCTGAGCCATGCCAGGACCAAGGAAAAGGACTGGCTGTTTCACTCCTTTTCTGTCTAACCATCTGTGAGAATTGGGCTATAAGGAAGAGAGGCAGAGAATGGGTGGCTGTATGGATGCAGGCTGTCAAATCTCCAGAGCAGGACTATTGCTCCTAACTAGGGTTTGTAGGGGAGAGAGGAACAGAAGGAGACTTTTGTGTCACAAGTGCTTATTTAAGTATAACATTCGTCCATATCGAGTTCTCTGGTAACTTATAACAAATGTGACAAAGAAGGTTAGGAGCTTGGAGGTTAAGTCCTACGAAGAACAATGAAAGGAAGTTGCTACATTTAGCCTGAAGAAGAGAAGGTGAAGGGAAGACATGAAAGGAGTTTTCTAGTACTTGAAGGGCTGTCAGAGGGAAAAGGGTGTGAATTTATTTTCCATAGTGCCTGAGGGTAGGACAAGAAGGGTAAGACAGTGGGTGGAAGCTTTAAGAGGGAGATCCAAACTCGAAATAAGGAGGAATTTCCTGACTGTGAGAGCTATCAAACAATGGAACAGCCTGACTCTTGGAGTCAGGCTGAACAGTTGTTTGTCTGGGATGGTATGAAGAGTCCTGCGCTGAGTGGGGAATTGGACCAGCAGACCTCCAAGTTCCTTCCAACCTAGGATTTTATTAAATAAATGTTAATACATGCATACATGCATACAAAATGAGCATGAAGTCAAAGGCATCATAAATGCAAAGACCAAAGACCACCATGGCTACAGTTTTTGAATTTTGACCCCACAGAGTCCCAGCTATAAAAATCAGACCTCCCAATCTGGCATCCTTCAAGTGGTTTGTAATCAATGGGAACTGAACCTTAGAACGGCACAAGAAGAAGGATGTTGTAAATTATTCCAAAGCCCCAAGGAAACAGAAAAGTGTTGATACTAGGTACAAAACTAAAAAGCAGTAAGAATGGTATAAGGTGGATCTCTGTATATGTTTGCTTTCTTCATTAACTCAAGCTAGGTGTTTTCTTTCATACTGACTTGTAGTGAGGCAATTTGAAAAATACTTTCCCAATATAAACATGCATTGTAAAGGAGGAAAAGGCAAGAAATGGAATCCCCTTTTTTTCTTCATAGTAACTAGAAAGACCATGAAAAGTTAGAAGATGAATTACCAGAGTATCTTGCACTTCAGCCCTCGGCTGCATTGACCCCAAGCTGGTTATGATTCTCGAAGATTTTCTACTCGCTCTACACAATGATGTTGGCTTCAGTGCTTCCAACTCCTCCCTCCCTCCTGTACACACACACACACATAATCAGTTCAGGAATAGTAAGAACAGGGGATCGTCAAAATGAGAAGTTTGTTGGGGTTATATATCTGGCTGCTCTGATTCAGATGATCATGGTGACCCAAAATAAGATAATAGAGGAATGGGAGAATGCGAGTGGAGAGGATCAGGGAGTTTCTACCTGCTGCCCCTAGTTCTCACAAAGCTGTGCAATCTTGGTGGTAGCCAGATTCACACCCTTGGCAGGGCCATTGTGTAATAAGCCTTGGTTGTTTGGCTGAATCCTTGCTCCCCCTCCCCAATTCCTCCCTCTCAAAGTGGGAAGTGACCCTTCTCCCTTTTGTATCCCCCCACAGGTTTCCCTAAGGTGATGTACATCAGCTACACAGAACTGACCATGGTGCCCACATGACTGAAGAGGAGAAAGGACATGATGGGGGGGAGGGGAGAGAGCAGGGGAGGTGGACGGGGAAAGCTTTTGGGGGGTTGGAGTTCATGTGAGGGGTCATAGGTGGGCACATGTTGGGAAATAAACCTGTATTTTTACACTACTTGTCTTTTTTAAAAAAAAATAAAATAAAATCCAGCTTCAGTTGGCAGAAACTGAAGGCTCAGATGCATTCAGGATCCCCAAAACAGGAAGTGTAATGACAGCCTTGCAAAACATTTGTCACTGGAATAAACCATTGTTCAATTTGTCACTGGGATAGATATTGCTCTGTCAAACTGCAGAGGTTTACTGCAGCAGTCGCTTCAGAGCAATATATCTAGAAGGTCCAGATACTGGAAGAGAGGTCTTGCCATCTCTTTTCCCGCCTCCTTATTGCAAAGATGGAAATAGAGCTACACATATGTAGTGCCCTGTTACACCTGCTAGTAGTTAAGGTTTATTTATAGCAAAGAAGCAAAACAATACCGTTGGATCAAATAATTTAATCCTATGTTCTGACACCTGGGGCCAAGGAGACAAGTGGATTTGAATCTGTGCTGGGAGATTCCATGAATGAATGAATGAATGAATGAATGAATGAATTTGCCAAAAATTCCCTGTGGCATCATCTCATGCAAACTGTCCCTGCTTCAAGATACTTTCTTTTTTTTTTTGCTATTCTTTCCTCCTGAGATCAACACTTCTCAGACCAAGACCTACCTTTATCATGGTGCCATTTAAAGCAGATCATTTAACTGGCGATCTGTCCTTGCGTGGGAAGAATGGAGCTGGATCAATTTACTGTACAGGCACATAACTAAACAGCCAACATCAAATCCTGAAAACCAAGGTGGCAACTGTTTTTTGAAGCATGTTATTTTTATCTTAAGGCTCATGTATATCAAATGCAAATTGTTTATTGCATATCTCCTTATTTGCTTGTGAGTTAGTTTTATATCAGTCCTTTTCTCCAGGAGATCACAACAGTGTACATAGCATTGCCTCTCCATTTTTCTCCACAACAATCCTGTGAAGTAGGTTGGGCCAAGAGAGGGAGAGACCAGCCCAAAGTTGGCTAATGAGCTTCATGCTCCTTCTAGAATCTATGGCCGTAGTTCAGCATCCCATCTCTGCTTTCCTAATTGCTTTCTAAGCAAGCGTGTAGTCTTTTTTATGGCAGAGAACACCTAGAAACCATGGGGCACGTGCCCCATGTTAGTTCAGGTATCAATGGCGGGAGAGGACTTCCACTGGCCAGAGAGAGATGGGTTCAGAGTCCTAAACAAATCCCCACATAACACTCTTTTCCAGCTACTCCTGTGTTTATAATCCTCATGCTTTTCTTCCATATTCCCCCAGCCTTTGCCCCAGGTCCTAAAAAAGGCTGAGCATGCACATAACAGAAGTAGAATCTATTTGGTAAAATGAACAGATCTATGCAGATACATGTGACCTGCACATTGGGGCACAGGAAAGGATTAAATCTGATAAACAGGCTGGCAAGTAGGTGGCACATACATCATAAATTAAATATGCTGTAACTAGGCAGGGCTGCATGGAAAACAGCTGGCTCTATAGAATTCCTCATTTTGGGAATGGAGAGTAAGATGTAGCCCTAATCTGACACTAAACCATTTTGCGTCTCCTTGGTCCTACTCCCATTGAAAAAAATAATCCAGCTAGGAACATGGTTCATTTTCAACAGCTGATCCTATGACCAACCTAAACTAATGCAGACTCACAACACAGCAGACCAAAAGAAATGCTATAAAAGCACTATGTTTTCTTGCTCTTTGGCCATTTTATTATCCTTAAATCTCACCTTTCTGTTAAGAACCCTGGGATAAAGCATACTGTTCCTCCTATCTATGGTTTTTAGCTTCACAACATTCTTGTTATGGTAGCCTAGGTTAACAGCATGTGACTGAAATGATGGCTGAAGAAAATTTCTCCCGTCCTTTCACAGAACATGGTCATTTCAGTCTAGTTCTAGAATAAGCACTGACCCCATCTTGGCTGATCTTGAAAAGTTAAGAAAAGTTCAAATAAAGACGGGAGACCCCCAGGAATTACCAGGGCTGTGGGCTAGCCTGAAAAGTCAGAAATGTTTTGGAAGGAGGTCGTGGTGAGCCCACTTCCAACCTGTTGCAAAGAATTTTACAAGGATGTATCTTTTACACCAGGAGTTCCAAATTTTCCAAACCTAGAACGTGGGACAAGATCACTGAGGCCACAGTGGATTAAACAGTTTCCTTCAGATGTGGGAGTTTGGGGAGATTCAAGTTGACGGAGTGTCCTTTTGTTTTTTAAAAATGTAATGCAGACTTGAACGCTCTTCAGTGGGCATGGCGTTTTTGGATCTGCAAACAGCATCACAAAGACAAGATTTGGGCTTGCCACGTTATTCCTTAGCCATTTTTCTTTTTACTCATGTGCCTCCTATTATGCACTGCCCAGTGACCACTTCAAATAGGCCTGGAGTGTGGTGGCAGATGCTCTCTTCACCGCTGAATCCCACATCGCTCTGCTAAGGTTTGCATGTGCAGAATCTCATGGGTGCAGCCAAGGGTGTAGTCTCTGTCCTTGCAGATCAAGGAACAGCCTCTCTTTTGACAAAATCTGCAGTGTCATCAGACTAAAATGGAAGGAATCCTGGAGAAATCTCCCCTGGACTGGAAGAATGCCACCTCTCCCTCTACATGTTGGGCTTCCAGCAGTTCCTGGATCAATACTGCCTCCTTCCTCCTGTAAACATGCAAGAGAGTTACACCCCCACCTCAACTCTTCCAATTAATTCTGAGAAAAACCAAAAACACAAATTTAGGGCTGAAAACCAGTTCAGCCATTTATTTTATGTGTTATTTTATTTTATGTTTTATGTTATATTTTATTATTTTAATCACCCCATTTTATCTGCTTAATGGTTCGGTTACTCTTCTAAAGGTTGCACATTATCAAAACCTCATTAGAGGAACTGGAGTGTGAGGTATTCATAATTTAGCATCCATTACTATTTTATCATTTGGAAGGAAGGTCATGAGGAATATATTCTTTGTTGTCAGAGGAATGAAGAAAGAAAACAAAGGGCACTCCTTCAACTTGAATCTCCCCAAACTAAATGATTACTTACTGGATTGGATTTATGTCCCACCTCTCTTCTCCTCCAGGAGCTCAAGGTGATGTACACAGTTTTCCCTCCTCCAGTTTTTCCCCACAAAAACAATGTGAAGTAAATTGCCAAGAAAAAGCAACATAAATAGAGGAAAACCCAATTTATATCGCAGGCTTAGACTGAGCCTCTAGCCTAACGTTGTCTTGTGAGAGGCAAATGGCTGAGACGGATTTTTATTCTAGCAACCTAAGATAATGTGAACCAAAAATGTCTTGGGTGGAACAGGGCGGATGTATCTGCAGGAAGAAGATCCAGGTCTTCTCCCCTGAAAATCAGTAGGGACCATCAACCTCAACTGAAAAAGGAGAGGAAAAGGGTCTCTCTTCCCATATTACAACCCCATCATGATCTTTGTCCAGGGTTCCGCATCGCCCTCATCCGATCTTCACACCTTGTGCCCAGCCATACATCACCCAGCAATCCCTGGCAATCTCCATAATATGTACAGTAGTCACTTGCACGTTTAGTTCTTCAACAGACCAATTGCCTTAAGCTGATGGACTGGCTTAAAAGGTCCATCAAAACCTGCATTCTGGTGAGCAAGCAGATGCTTCTGTGCATGAAAACAGCCTGCAAATGCAAAGGATTGCCTTTATGGTTGCCTTCCAGGTGATGGACTCTAAATCCCATCCATCCCACATGAATAATGGTCAAGAAGCATAGCTGTAAGAGTCAACTCTTTGTGGCTCTTTAGACCAGTGTTTCTCAACCTTAGGAATTTTAAGATTCTGGACTTCAATTCCCAGAATTCCCCAGCCAGCATGGGTGGGGAATTCTGGGAGTTGAAGTCCAGACATCTTAAAGTTGCTGTTGAGAAACACTGTTTTAGGTAGATATGAAGCTATACAGCCTTGGTACATGGAAGTTTCCTCTGGCCATCTTAGCTGATATCCTCTTTGAGCATTTCTGACATGAGCGTTAAAAAAAATCAAGCATTTCATGGTTAGAAATAGCTACATAGGTGTTCTTTCAGATGAATGTGAACTTGATTGTAAAATACTCCCACTCCTCACACATTGTAAAATTAATTATATTTCTGCTCAACCCCCGTTACTAGGGAAAGTGCCATATATAAAAGGCATAAGGATTCCTCAAGCGCCTGCCAATCTCCTTTTAACTCTAAAATTACTTCTAAACTACGCAAGCATGTTCTAAAATAAAAAGCTTTGGCCATTATAAGGAGGTATAAAATGATGAGTGGAGGAACAAACTGTAGAAACCCTGAGGACGTGAAAGCAGCTCTGGAGGATGGCCTTTTGTTATTACAGAAAAGACTCAAATATTAACAGCCTGGGCCTGTTCTAGAAGGCTGTTAACAGGAGTTGGAAGAACCACAAAACGGAGACTCGGGGCTAGCCTCCGGGGGACAGTGAAACCACAAAGAACCCTTCCAGAGAGAGAGGGAGGGAGGGAGGGAAGGGAGAGTAAAAGGCCTTCTGCCCATCAGGAATGGTTAAAAAAATGCAGACAGGCAACTTGCAGTCTGATCTTTCGAAGTGGTTGCCTATCAATCAGAATTGGCTTTTCTATTTCATATTTATGACGTCTGTTTTTAAACTGTATTTTTGTTGTTTTTATTAGTTTGTATTGTTAGCTGCCCAGAGTTATTGGCTTAAGAGGGATGGCCATATGAATATCCTGAATAAATGAAATCCACCCCCACTTTTCTATCCAAAATGCTTTCTGCCAGAAGACATTCAAGATTTACATCAAATGCAATGAAATCTAATGTTTTTTAAAACAAGTAGGTCTGGATCATTTTAGCAGATTAATAGCTAAATTTCTTCCATCGCAGAACTTTACGAAATACAGATAAAGTTGCCAGGTGCCCCTATAGCCATAACTGGGGAGAGGAGAGCATCTGTCATCTGGCCGATTAAAAGTGAGGGAACTATTGGAAGCCATTAGCCCAGTGCCCAGTGCCAGACTTCAAACACAGCATTTGTGATGGAATCTCCTTAAGGAGCAGCAGATGAGAAGCCTCCAGTGGGACTCAGACACATCTAGAAGTCACCCACAAAGAACCCGTTGCTGGAGTACCAAAGGCAGAGCAAACATCTGTCTTCCCTCTTGCACTCAAGACTGCAAACAGTTAATCTGAGGAACAAGAACCTAAAAGCTCTGCTTAATATTATGCCTTAGAAGGACTGAGGTTACTACTACTAAATATCCTTTCAACTGAGGCACCTATATGTCGGCAATTTAGGGCCACTGGACTCTTTTCCATTTCCTCTTGCTTCTTCAGACACAAGAAGCTGGTAGCTTGCCTCTTTTGTGAAGACAGGCAGTCTGCATCTGGTCGCCGTTTTGATAACCGTCAGCCCTTTTATCACTGGGAGATGTAACGCTCAGCTACAACTGGAAAGGTGGGAAGACTTCATCAGACAACAAAAGCCAGAGCCCTGCCTTCTGACCAGAAGAAAGGTGGTTATTTATGTAACCCTGCTGCCTATTTGAGCGATTCTAGGTGGCTTACAGTATGCAATCTAAAATGAACCATTAAATAGTTAACACAAAAACAGTTGCGATCTAACTGAACACGGTCCCCTGACTCAAGCCTCTTCAAAAGAGAGCTATCATCTCCAGTTTTCCAAACGCAAAGCAAGTGGGGGCAAACCTGATCTCAGGGGACACACTGTCCCAGCAATGTCATTCCCTGGGTTCCTGCCCCCTAACCACTTGAGGGTAGGTACCCTTTCCTGTTTGCTCAGCCTTCCAGGGGCACGAAGGAAAACCCAACTCTGCATCAGTAGCTCAGAGATCCTTTTTGAGCAACATCACAAGCCACTGAGGGGATTGGTTTCATGAAAAAGTGTGGCATAACACTGCCCCCACATGGCTACAGGCTGAACTCCGCTTCCAACAAGTTGCTCTGAATGAAGCAATGACCTATACAGTGATATTATTAAAAAAGGATAGTATGAGTATTTACATTGGTCAAATTAAGTATTTGACCAATGTTGAAAGTTACAGTTTATTTGTGTATCTTAATGTATCAGATATGCTTTAAAAATCCATTTGGGACTTCACATCCACCAAGCTTGTAATGTGCTCAGCAAAAATATAGCCTAGATGGGTGAAAAAAAATGTGAGTAACCGTCTGGAAAAAAGAGAAGGGAATTAAAAGATAATGAAACAAACCTCCTCTTATAATCAAGTCAATCAGACAAGTGAGAGCTAGAAACCTCCAAGGAGTATTTTTTTTTAATTTTTATTTATTTACTATTAAATTTGTTTTATTGATCAAAACATTTAAAAAGTTCAACAATGTGGAGAAGCTAAGTACTGGACACAGACTATGGATGGGCAACACTCATCCAGCCATAACAGTAACAGGAAGAGTAGCAAGAGTAACAGGAAAAGAGGAGAATCCAAAGAGAACTGGGAGCTCAATTCAAGACAATCAAATGTGAAAGGGGAGGGAAGTAGAGGCTGAAATGGCCCCAAACACACACACATGCACACACACAATAGAGCTGTCCCAGTTAAATTCCAGTTCCTTCTTCTTCCAAAGAGACAAGAAGGTGGCCTGACCCAGAGAAGTTGGCCTTGATCCTCACCACGTAACACATACACAGGCAAGAGCAGCTTTCTAGGCCAGGAAAGGGGTATCGAAGTCCATGGTGCTCAGATATACCAACCAGTTCTGTAGTGAAGGCTTTTCCTGTGGGGGCTGCAGGAAAGAAGAGGTTCAGAAGTTATGGCGAGGGTCAAAAGAACAGAGGAAATCCTAAAACTGGAGTTTTATGCCTGGGCATATGAATAAATATGAACTGTTCTACTTTCCGCAGGATGGACTATTAACAGCGTGTTGTTACTGCTTAAACAGAAAACTTATAGCCCTCCTTGGGCTCTCATATAGCAATATCTCACAGCTCTGTCATCTGCTGCCTCCTTCTAAAAGTGCTAAGGCAAGATCTAGACATACAGCTAGAAAATGGAAATGGAATTGCCTAAAGCAGGAGTGGGAAATTGGTGGCCCTCCAGATGTTGGGGAAATACAGTTACTAACAGACCCAGACAACGCAGCCAAAGGCTGCTACGACTTTTTAAGTTCAGCAAGATGGAGAGTATTATGGGTTCTTCATCCCTGGCACAGTGGACTATCATTATCTTCAAATCCTCAGCACCTTAAGGACACTAATAGCTATTATGCCAATTCCTTCCTCGGTTTCAGGGCTTGATTTGTTTCTTCTGAATGACTAGCAACTAAGAGACAAAGACAATCATCCAGAACAGAGACAGAAGCAAAAGAATCTTGAATGGGTGAGGTCATGTGGGCTTCAACTTCACCATTCCGTTCCCAAAATATCTCTAACTTTCGGGAAGTGCTGTGCCAGTTGAAATCTATTTCCAGGCCCAGTTAAGGCCTTGATCTTTTGCCAGAAGGTAAAGCAGTGACACCTGTGTACCAACCTTATAGGAAGTCACATCAACTGTGCCATGTTGAGTCTTTATCGAGAGAAGGCGAACCTGCCCACTGGTTGGATATCCTGATTCCACATAGAGGCTGCAAGTTGATGAAGGCTTCAAGTAACTGAGCAGCCTCTTCTCTGGTTGCCAATCAATTGCAAAACTGGGAAGAGAGAGGAGGAAAGGTTAAAATATCAGAGAGAATGAGGAAAGGAGAGTGGGCCTCTGCATATTGTAGCACATCTCTTGAAAATGGCAAATCGCCACATACATGACTGCAATTCTCAAAGTATGAGGTTGGACGGCTGGGCCTATGCCAGGAGTCCTCCATTACATTACATTACATATTATATGCCTTCCAAGTCAATGCTGACTCCTGGCAACTGCCTGGATTAGTCCCTGCAGTTTTTTTGACAAGATTTCAGAAGTGGTTTGCCATTGCCTCCTTCCCAGGGCTGACAGAGAGTGACTGGTCCAAGGTCCCCCAGCTAGCTTCGTGCCTAAGGCGGGACTAGAACTCACAATCTCTTGGTTTCTAGCCCAGTACCTTAATCACTACACAAAACTGGCTCTCCCAAGTCTTTCAAACCCATCTGAAAAGATGAGGCAGCACAACAACTGCCGTAGGGGCCTGAAGAATCACGAAGAATAAGACCCTTACCTTGAAAGAGAGGACAAGGCAGTTGTGAGCCAAAACCTTGTTCTATGCTACAACTAAGCACCATTTTTGTGAAAGGAGAAGTGATGCTTAGAGAAATCTGCAGAGCATGCTTATCACACCCAGAGAACTTCTCCCCCTCTCCTTTTGTGGCTTCCCAAGTTTAAGAAGCCAGGGCAGAATCTCTTTTTCCATATTTTAAGACAAGAGTCCCCAGCTTTCTGGACTTGTGGGCACTTATGGAATTCTGAGAACATGCTGTAGCCACTCTCCCCAAATTGTTGCTATGGGAAATGTAAGCAGTTATAAGGCCCTGATTTACCAAAATGCTGCCTGCCATCCTCTCTTGTTGCTCTTTCTTTTCGTCCTTTTTTTGAGCAGGGAGGGCTATTTCCAAACAAAACATTAGGTCTCAGTCACCCATCCTTGTATTTTCAAAGAAAGCTTCTGGGCTCATTTTGGGCCCAGAGATATTCTTGTAAATAAAGGTGACGCTGGAGTCCAGCACTAGGTGATGTGCCAACCTCCTACTTTTTAAAAACAGAAGGCATTTTCAAGCCTAGTGAACATCAAGAGGGGGTTCACGAGAACACTGGCACAAGTTTTTTTTAGCAGGTAGGTACACTGGAAAATAGGGGGACGCGGTGGCGCAGCAGCTTAATGACGCTGAAAGTTGCCGGCCAGAAATGGTCGACACTTCAGCGGTTCGAGTCCAGCCTTCGCGTTAGCAGGGTGAGCTCCTGTTTCCTCCCCAGTTCCTGTCAACCCAACAGTTCAAAAACTCACGTGAGTAGATAAATGGGGACTCTCAATCCGGTGGGAGGAAAAATGCTGGCGGCGCCTTGCAAAAAGGAGTTGGGAGCAGTTGCCGGTAAGCGCGAAAAACCGTGCACGCCCGAAAAGGGCGCAAAGCAACGGAGACCCCACCTCCTGCGCTCGCCAGCTGGGCTCTGCTCTAGGAAGGAAGCCCTGCAAACCACTTCCGAAACACCTTGCCTTGAAAACTGCAGGGACTCGTCCAAGCAGTCACTGCAGAGTCGGTAACGATTGAGTGCAGATTAAAAAAAAAAAAAACTGGAAAATAAAGTGTTGGCTTCAGCCACACTCTCTTTTCCTCCCTCCCTCTTCCTACTGCAAGAACCAAGATGGGTTATTCCTGCTCTGGAGAAATTCAGGCCCCGCTCGCCCAGCAGTTAAGCTCTTTTTAGGCAGAGTTTAGTATGGATTAAAGTTCTGTATCCCTGCTTTGAAACCTAATCATTTTGTTCCCCACTTTGTTTTTAGGCAAAGCAAAAGTATTAACTTGTCATTTGAACTGTCTGTGTTTATAAGAGGTGAGGATCAGTGAATTTCTCTGGGGTCATTTTGTCAAAAAAAAAAAAAAAAAGGCAGGATATACATTTTTATGTGCCTAGGACCGTTTGCCATAAACAGCAGCATTTCTAGAATGGCAAAGGCAGAGCTTCTCTCTCAACCTTGCACCCCAGCACCTTTTAACTGGAGAACTCTGGGGATGAAGCTAGAACCTGGTAAAAGCCAAGCTGGGGATAATGCCAGAATGTACTACAAGCCAAGCAAATTCTCAAGGGCTGAGCTCTCTCTTACCCCTTTCCCAACATACAATGCTCAGAAACTTCTCCTGGTCACCTTAGGCTCTATGGAGCAACACAGCATCGCAAACAAAAGATGCTCACCAGTTCTGCAGCAACTCAATTTCAGCCAGAAGCTGTGCTTGTTGGGAGTAGCTGTGCTGCAACTCCAAGAGGACCCCTTTGATGGTGCTGCAGGTACCCAGGGGAAGTACAACAGGGAGGAGGAAAGAAGGGCTGTCACTCTACACGGAGAAGAGAGAAAAATCAGGTTGGTGTTCTGAGCACACCAAGTCCAGTAGAACTCACCTCCCACTTTTCTTACCTGCAAAGTGACATTGCCATCCTCTCCCCAGTGTAAATGCAGCTTCAGGCAATGAGGAACAGAAATCCCAGGCTGGGGATGAGAAGTCAGCTCCACCTCCATGTCATTCTCTGAGACACAGATCACCTTTACACCTTGCAAAGTCTCCAAGAGGCCCCGGAAATCAGAGACTCTGGAAATAATGAAGAGTCCAGAATAGGCAAGGGAGAAAAAGAAGGGCCCTTACAGCTAATTTTCAAGATCATCCACTTTGGAGGGCTTGGGTGGATTCCTTTTCAAACTCTTTTAAAAAACAGATAGAAATTTTGATCCAAGTTTCGCAATCTGCTGTACCATTGAGTAGTTGGCAAATAACTACAAGAATACAGCTGATACCCTTATTTGGTAACTCCTCTGGCTTCTGGGATGAAAGCAGATAACACTCCCACAATTTCAAGCACTTATCACCTTTATCTGCAAATCAAATTGTATGCAATGTTTTCTAAAATAACTTTAGAGCTGTAAAGACTGAACAATTACATGATGCATGTATTTCCCTTTCTGCCAGATTTCCATTTTTCTCCCAGAAAGAAAAAAAAAAGAAACCCTCTTTTTCCCCCCTGTTGCTTCGCAGTCTCTGGAAGTTTTACATCTGCAATTACAGATGCCCTTTTTTGTCCCCAACAGCAACTTTCCCATTTCCCTCCTCACCTCTGCATTTTCTCCCGCCAAATCCTGGCTTGGCTTTCTTGTTCCCCAACCTCTCCTTGCAAGCATTCCAACTCCTTCCTCTGCTCCTGCAACCTGTCCTGCAGTTCGGCAACCTGTCTCTCTAGCTGCTGCTGCCGCTCTCTCAAGAGCTCCTGCAAGGGCAACGGGAAACGAAATCAAGCCAAAGGGTTCCATTGGCTGCTCTGAAAGAGTTGAGATGCAATTAGTTGATTTGAAAAGCCCTACCTGTTCTTTCAGGTACCTCTTCTGGGCACTCCTTGCTTTTTCCTCTACTTCTTCTTTCTATCAAGGAAATGCAGAATTAGAATAAGTAGATCCCATAGAAGAGAATATCTGTAGCTCAGGGTTGAACTGTGGAGTCCTTGGTGCTCTCTGAGCTTGGTTGTTTGCTTGCAGACATTTCATTACCCGACTAGGTAACATCATCAGTGCTACATCATCAGTACTGATGATGTTACCTAGTCAGGTAATGAAATGTCTGCAAGCAAACAACCAAGCTCAGAGAGCACCAAGGACTCCATAGAATAAGTAGAGTTGTAGGTGGTCAGCTGGGACAAATCCATTATGCCGATTGTTCTCCAGACACAGAAAGATCCTTCATTCATCCATTTATACAGAGCTTGTCTGTAATCTGATATGCCCACACAATTCTATTCCTGCTTCTGGCAAGAAAGACACATGGATTATTCACCTTTTTGCTCTGACTATTCAAACCTAGTATGACTGCATAAAATGTAAGCCAGCCTTTCTGAGAATGCCAGCCTACTGGTAACAAGCAAACAATTTCCATTGCCTATTGAGACTCTACAATGGAATCCTAGATATGCTGCTCCAGAAGGATGTTCCATGGATTTCAGTGGGGTATAAGCTCAAGTTAATGGACCACAGACTTCAAAAGAATTAGATTGACAGGCAGGTTTGTCATGTTCAGCTCTGCTCTCGGTTTTAAGGACTGCTGCTTTTAATTAAAGCATTCCTTTGAAACTTAAATCTAAGTATTTATATAAACCTGTGTTTCTCAATCCTCAGCATGCTGTCGAGGGAACTCTGGGAGTTGAAGTCCACACACCTTAAAGCAGCTGAGATTGAAAAACACTGATCTAAAACAGATGATCAGGGCATCTATTTATGATACAGCTATACAGTGCTTAAATATTAGTACTTCTTGATATCTTGGGTGCTGGCAAATGTTTGACCAGCAAGCAAGGGACCTCTGAACCTCAACTGTCCATCCCCATTATCGCTCCCAAGTCAGAGAAGAACCTTCGCTTGGTAGCACTGTAGAGCCTCCTCCAAAAGCCGAGCCCGGCTCCGTACTTCCTCCTGTTTGGCTAATATCTGAGGCACAGCCCCCTTGATAGCCTCCACCTGTTGCTGGTAATCTGCTTTGAGGGCCTTCCATTGTTTTTTGGCTTCTTCCATTTCTTTTCCTGCAAGAGACCACAATCTGTTATTGAACCTAAAGTAGCACAGGAGAATCCAGACATCAGCTGGGATTTTCAAACTACCCATAACCAAGAGAGACATTGGTGGAGGATAACACTTTTAATAAGATGGAACTATTAAGGCCTGTCATGATAGTTCTATATTACTTCTAGTAACAGAAGCAGTAAACTTCTCAATAATGTTTGCTGTGCGGGACACTACTGCTCTCTTATCCTGCCTGGGACTTCACAAAAGGATCTGGCTGACCAGTGAAGGAACAAAATGCTGAACTAGAGAGGCCTTTGGTCTGATCCAACATGGATCTTCTCACAGACAAGCTTCCAATCCTCCAGGAAATATGGATGTTCATTTAGTCAGGGTTAAATCAGCATGCACAATACGTCAACCCACACCAGTTGAATCAAAGTACACATGGCTTGCTAAAAAACCTTTCTAGTCCTCCTGTTTTGTCTCTGAAAATAGTGCTTAGATGTTGCATGGCACTGAGGCAGTCAGAGCTTACCACAGAAGAAAGCCCGACGGAAAACAGACTTTCTCTTTGATCCTAGATAGGAGTGCCAGAAGATGGAACAAAGATTGAGTAATCCATTCTGTAAGGCTACTTCATTTTTAAAATATTATTAAGCAGAAGCACTCTTACCCAGAGTACATCTGCATCACACAACTGCATGCAATCTGCTGAGCACTGATACTCACGAACAGCAGAATCAGAGGCATCCTGGATGCAAGGGGCAGAGTCAAGAAAATCCAGAAGGAATTTAAGCACTTGCAGTTGGGTGTACATCAATTTCTGCGTCTTCCTGGTGTTCTGGAAAACATGTACCAAAAATGAGAATGGAACTAGCTCTTAGAAACGTGGGCAGGGTCATTCATCCAGAACTGAAGACAACATCTTGAAGGAAAAGGCAGCTACCACTCACCACTGCATGCTCAGCCAAGACCTGGGCTGGTAATTCAAATTTCATTTCACTTGTGGTTTGGCCCTCATACGTTAACACATCCTTGATCTGAGCTAGAAGCCTGAAGAGGACATAAACAACCATGATATAAAGAAAATAGTAACTTTCAAGTCTTTAAATCTCTTAAGAAACATGTCTACATGACTTATCTGCTGTGGGGATTCTTCATATTGACTAAAGTTTTGGTAACCAATCGTCATCCTTAACATTTGGAGATGAAGCCCATAAAGTGTATGGGGCCTTGTCACATATGTTTGTGGGGCAAGATTTCTGTGATTTATCTATTTGAGGACTTAAAACTGTATATGTTTCTGTGCATTTCCATCTAATTATGGCAGGAAAATGTGCTGTTAGTTTTCAGTAATTATGGTCAGAGGGATCTCTGAGGAACTCAAAAAGGGAGTTGGGGAAAACGATGCAGGTTGTCCACTACTGTTCTCATGCATCAGATGTCACTATTGCCACATTCTAACTGAAAGCCAAATCCAGAATGCAACTAACACTCTCTGGTGACTCCACATTATTCTAACTTGCCTGCCCTTACTCCCAGTGTCACTGTGAAACTCCCAGTCAGCTTCTGAGGCAACCCCACTCTATTAAAAAAACTGGGTTAAAATATTTTCTAAAAAATGCAGTAGCTGAAACTGTTTTACGCACAAATGCAAAGGGAGGGCCCAGGCATAACAATAGTTTCCATATATTCTTTTCTTTTACCTATAATTGCAGGGTTCTCTTTTGCTGCAGTTTTCTAGTCACATAAAAACCCATTTCTATTGCTGTACTTGTTACAAAATGCTATGTGCATATCTTTGTGCATATAACTGGAAAGGACAGAGTCAACAATCCCAAAGTTGTTGCAAGTAGAAGAGAACACCAAATATTAAAGCTGTGAGTCTAAGAGGGTGAGGAACGGAAGGACCACCATACTATCTTGATTAGATGAGTGCGATGAAACAAAATAAATCTAACATTGTGATCGATGCTCAAGCAGAATAAAAATATGCAGTGTCTGCAAGAGTTTTTATAAAGATTTTAATGAAGGTGTTGGTTGTGAAGCTATTTTGCTTCTGGAACATGATTACCTTAAAGGAGAGAAGAATATTTATTCTTCTTATTAAAGAATACTTCCTATTCTAACAAAGAGGAGGAATTGTTATTCACAAGACACCAAGGGATTTTACTTTTTCTACCGGAAGTGCTTTTTTTAAAAAAGTCCAATCAAGCAACAAACAAAAGGTATTAAAACCGAGATTTATACACTGGTGCCAGGAGTCTCAATATCCCTTTATCTAAGGGAGGGGATCGCAATTATATTTTGGGGCCAAACTCCAGAGTCTCACTGAGCAGGACTCCCAAATGCAGCAGGAGTAAGTGAAAATCAGACATAGGAGCATGGAAGACCTTTAAGCCCATAACCTAAAGTTGCCTAACTCTTTTGGCCTCTCTTCTGCAGTGTATCCTCTAGGCCAGTGTTTCTCAACCTTGGCAACTTCAAGATGTGTGGACTTCAACTCCCAGAATTCCTGGCTGGGGAATTCTGGGAGTTGAAGTCCACACATCTTGAAGTTGCCAAGGTTGAGAAACACTGCTCTTGGCACCTTCTGATTTTCTACTTCGGGTAAAATGCCATCCCTGCTACATAGGAAAGTAAGGGACTGTCATTCTATCTCCACGCAAAACCGGTATTTACACTCACTCCACGGCTGTCGCTTCCGCCTTCATCGTTCCTCCAACCCCACCATCCACGGACGGTCGGTCCATTCTTGGAACTTCTTCCCGCCCTTCCATTCAATAACTCTTCGTCTCAAGGCGTCCGTCGAATTCACCAATCCGAGCTCGAAAAGGCTAATAAGCCCAGCCCAGAAGGTTCGAACTGCAGTGTGATTGGACGGGGGGAGCGTCTCGGTCGAAATAAGCCTGAAATGTGCGACCGGCCGGGCAGTTCCTCCATCTTGAGGAGGTCGGAAACAGGCGGGTAATTTGTATTTCTCCAAAACACATGGGAGCGTGCAGAAAAGAGAGATTTAGGCGCAACGACATGGGATTGCGTACATTATATGTTCAGCTGGGAAACAGAAACCCAAAGAATATTGCGAGGAGGCATGATATTATTTGTACCTTCGGAGGGGAGAGAAGCCGGTTTGGGAACAAAATTAAGAGTAAAAGTTGCAACAAATGTGAGAGCCTGGTTCTTCCTGGAAGGTGAAAGAAGCAGCGTTTTCGAGTGGGGAATGTTCCGACAAGGGCATTTAGAGAGTGTGGACATATGCAAGAGGCAAGCATTTTTATTCTGACCCACTGTAGAAAAACATCTATAGAAGAAGAAGGTAATGGCAAACCACTTTCATAGGTGGCCGAGAGAACTGCATAGGTCAAGGGAGACTTCACTTACCTACGTATGTCTAAGTCGCATTTTACTTACCACTCAACTCAATGGATATTCTTCCAGATTGTATATCCTCAGGATATTTTTAAAAAGATTCAGACTTCCTCAACCAGGTGATCTCTATATACTTTGGACTACAACTCCCATTGTGGCTGGGTGGGGGCAATTGGCACTGTAGTCCAATCCCTCTGGAGGACACAAGTTTGGAAAAATCTGGCTTACTCCCAGTCAAGAGGGTATGGAATTACTGGTTCCCCACTTCTCTCCATGCTGGAAAATAAATTGAGTGAAAGGTACTGAACTCTGGTTTTGTCTCTAAGACATTGTTGGGGGAGAGGGGTACAACTAATGTGTAAACTTCAGCTGTGCCTTTGCCTTTCTAAGGATCTGGATGCTGGTGGATAAATATTGAAAACCAATGAGACTGTATTTCTGAAAAAGTGGGTAAAGGATGGGAGTGATTCACTAGACATGGGGGACGGGTAGAGCCATAGGAGATTAATACAGCTAGTCTAATATCAGGTGCTCCAGTCCATGGAGAAAACACATCAGGAATGAAGTTGGCCCTGTTCCTTTTTACTGGCGGGTTTTGAAAACAACTCCACCCTCTATAAAGGCCCAGATTGCAGCCTAGCAGGTATAGTGGCCTTCCCTGGAATCTGAATCAGGCATGGCTGGGACATTCAAGAAGCAGAAGAGTAATCTGAGTGGCAGTAGCTGTGACACTGGAGGCTGGAGGAAATTCCAGTAAGTTCGCTATGAGATTATGCGGCCTCCTTAATGCCAAGCTTTGCAGAAGTATTTTACTGCTGTTAGCTGTAGACACAGTTCGTTCCCTGGTTGAACAAATGAGGATCCACCTTTTTCCTTGCTCTTTTACTAGAAAAGACCCGTCTTCTGCTACTTTCCCACATCATTTGAGGTAGAATCTGTAACGAGATCCCTCAAGAGGCAGGGTGCAGAATTCCCATATTACACTGAAAAATGTCGGTTCCTGTATCTTCCATATCTGCTATGTGATACATGCATACGTATGTATGTAAAGCCCGGCATTTCTCAGATCAGAGTCAGTTACTTCGCAGAGCGGGTAACGGCCATCCGTGTAAATTGCGCTTCCTTGCTATTTTCCTCCGGAGGGCTGTCATTCACCCAAAAGGTTAATGTAAAAAATAATTTTAAGAGGGATTTGCATGACTTCTAGCCGCGCGAATCATTCCAGTCCCTCCCAGGATCTTCTCCGCAGCTTCTCTGCTGCCGCTGTTTCGCGGACGTGCGCCTAACCCCCAACTTCCACTTCCCGGTCTCCCTCCCCGCTCGCTCCCTCCCTCCCGCGGAGACTCCGCTCTTCCTTGGCGCGCCCAGAGGGAGGGGATGGAGGCGCCCCGCATGCGCCACCGCTGCCGGGCTGAAGCCGTCGGGGCTCCGCCTCCCTCCCTGCTCTTTTTCCCTTCCGATGTTCTCGCCGCCGCCGCCGCCGCCGCCGCCGGGTTTGAGAAACCGGGAGCCGCGCCAGGTACGGTCCTGATGCAACTTTCCTCAAACCTCTTCAGGTCGCAGCCCTGTCCGGGCTGCTGCTTCGCAGGCACCCCATAATAACCACCCCGGGGCCTGTCGTCATGGAAACAAGCTAGTCCTGATTTCTCCACGGTCTTTCGGCCTCTCCTTTCTAATGATGTGGTCACCATGGAGACCCGGTGTTTTTGCCACCCTTGGAAGGTCTCTTCCCTGCTCCCTCCCGACTCCACACAACAGAAGCCTCCTCGCTTCTCTCCCTCATGGCGCCAGAAAAAAAAATCAACCCCGTTCTAAACTACCATGAAAAAACATTGCTCCTTCCTTCCTCTTCCATGTAATCGGATCGCCATGATTGTCTTCCCATAAAATCCTTTGAGCATTATTCCATCTTTCTCCCGCTCCCCCAGTAGATTAGAGCATTACTTCTCACTGATAGAATAATAACACATTAGAGTATCGGCCCTTTTGCCCCCTCTGTCATTTGGGCTCCTTTAGGCAACCTTTCTAACAAAAATAGGATGCTGTTTGTGGAGAGGTGAAGAAATGGTAGAGCTCATATAAGGCCCTACAGAGGCCTGGATTTGACTAATTTAGATATGCTCTTGTAAGTGTGGCTAAGTTCCTAAATTTGGAGGTTGAACCCCCTCCCTTTTGCCCAATGGTAGTATGAAGGTTATCTTTACACTGAAGTGTAGATTCTTCTATGCAGTCTTCCAAACTTGATTCCTCCAGATGTGTTACACCAACACTCACAAATGCAGAAGAGATAGGGCAGACCTGAATCAGTTTCATTATTGCTGATCTAGAACCATGCAAAAATTTCAGGCCTTCATCTACTCCTATGTTGTAATTGCCAGTATGTGGAAGGAACATCCTGGGTCCTCAGTTTAAAATCTAACCTTTCTTTCCTCTGGGGTGGAGGTGGGAGTGAGAATGTACAGTGATGGTAAGTCTGAGATTTACAGTTGATATTCTGCAAAAAAATTATATACCACTAAAAAAATGCCATTAAGGATGGTGACGTCGTTTGTTGAAATTGGTTTGTCAAAGCCAGTCACAGAATTCTTGTAATGCAGTGGGATGTACATTTTCTGTTTTCTCTAGCTGTTGCTTTTACTCAAATTTAACAAATTTAAAGCTGGTCATCCTGAATAAATGATTTGGTCCTAGCTATTTGTAGAGCTGAAACTTGCATGTTGGAAAATGGAACTATATTACATTGTTTCCCATTTTAAATTCATCTCTCACCCTAAGCTCTTTGTAACCGTCTGACTGCAGGCACCCAGTTACCAGCTCCCCTGAGCGGCCAGTGGCGGTGTGGGGCATGGCAGCAGTGTGGCAGCAAGTGTTGGCTGTAGATGCACGGTGAGGTTCCTATGCAGGACGCACAGGTGGCTTGAGCAACATGGAAAAGGAAATACACCAATGTGGTGTAGTGGTTAAGGTGCTGGCCTGGCATCAAGCGAGACCCAGGCTCACACGTCCTTAGTTGTGAAACCTCCCATTGGGCTGGTTGTTCGCTCTCAGCCCAACCTAGCTCACAGGATTCTAGGGAGAAATGGGGAGAAAACTATGTATATTGCCTTGAGCTCCTGAACAAAAAATGCATGATATAAATCTGGCATACAATAAATAAGTCAAGATACAGGACAGGTTGTTCTTAGTTGCTGTTCAGGAAAGTACATTATTGAGAACACAACTTCATAAATTAGTCTTGAAATTTTATTCCTATGAACCGATTATTGTTTATTACTATACTATGAGTTTAAGAATTAAATCAGCATTGAGGACACGACCTGAGAGATGGGAAAAGAAGCTCTCTGCCATCTTGATTTTTGAGAAGAAGGATAGTGTTATCATTTGAGAGAGAGAATGTTTATTGGTTGGTTCTTACTGTGGGACTTAGTAATGAAGGAATTTTATTCTAAACCTTTAAATGTTTTTCATTTAGTGGACTTAAACACATACTGACACGTGATTACCCTACTGTACTGAGATGAGTGTGGGGCTTTGTGCTGCAGAGAACATTATAGCGAAAACCCAGAATGATGCTAAGTGAAAGAAAAGAAGGTTAAGCTCAGCAAGGATACTATTGGCTGAGGTTTCAGGCAGCTAATACATTCATCCTGTCTTGCAGGTACAACGCATACCGCACCCCAAACTTCCCTCAGTTCCGTACACAATACATCCGCCGACGAAGCCAGCTGCTGAGGGACAACGCTAAAGCAGGCTTCGACCCCTTGCTTCGTAAGCAATACCTGCGGCTACGCAGTCAGCTTTTGGCCCAGCGCTACGGCCCCCTCTCAGAACAGAGCAGCTTTCGAGCCTACAGCAACAGCATCGTCCGAAGCAGTCGCACTACACTTGATCGCATGGAGGTGCTAAGGTTTTTGTAACTTAAAAACAGCCAGATGTTAATCAGTCTAGTGTATTAGATAGGGAGAATGCAGTTTTCTAAAAATTGAAAGTCACTCTTGCATAATTCTGATTCCATGTTTCAAAGAGGTTTGGGATAAGACAAAAAAGGGTAATCCTAGACCAATTGAAAGGATTAAGGAAGTAGGGTCTTGTTTCTTAGAAATTATTCGCACCTTTCTAGTCACAAGGAGTTGAAAATGTCCAAACAGGAATTGGGGGGATGGAAGGGGGAGACAGAACTTTGTCAACACCCTGTTACCTACTACAGCACTGAAGTTTCATTGCTATCGCTTCCTGTCCAGAATCCCTAGGGACAAGTGTTGTCATTTCTTCCCTCCACAGTGTCCCTCTGCAATGTGTCCTCTAGCTCCTTTCTGTGTTAAAATGTAAAAATTATGTGTTGTAACAATAGGATTTTGATGACGACCCGAGAGCACTGGGTGCCCGAGGCCACCGCCGCTCTGTCAGCCGAGGTTCCTACCAGCTGCAGGCTCAAATGAACCGAGCTGTCTATGATGAAAGGTATGAAGCCAACAGAGGATTGACTGGAGATAAAGGTCCTGTGTTCCTCTCAGTCTGCTCATATGCTGCATGCCAGTTACTTTGTTTGCAAGTTTTAATCAGGAAAGGCTGGTGATAGTCAAGACTCTGGATAATGTTGAGACTCCAGTACATTTTATCAAAGAACAAAGATTCTTCGGTTTTGTCTTGCCTTTGCCCCATTTCTGTTGAAAATTAAGTTCATGATATATCAATTTGTATTGTTCTTATGTGTTCCTCAGATCTCCAGGTAGCGTTGTCCCCACTTCAGTGGCAGAAGCCAGCCGTGCTATGGCTGGGGATACTACACTAAGTGAGAACTATGCCTTTGCTGGCATGTACCATATCTTTGACCAGCACGTGGATGAAGCTGGTGAGTAGAGGAAAAATATAGTAATCAATCACAGAAACGCATTGCTAAGCATCTCCCTCTTGTCTATTGTCAACAGATTAGCAGGCATGTATATCATGAACCACATCATTTGCAAAAAAAGATATATACTAAGGATCGATCAAGTGCTTTTTCCAAGAAAAGAGGTTATTATGATTCCTGCCTTGGGAAAGACTTTACAGCAGCTGTCCCCAAATTTTCACTGCTGTCCAGAATTCTCAGTGATGGCCGCATTAGTTGAGGAAGGCTGATACCAAGGTTGCAATCAATGCTAGTAACTGCATATTTAAGATATTGAAGTCGGGTAACTTAGCAGAGTGCCCTCTTTGTCCCACCGCACTACTCAAAATACTCAATTAGTTTGATAATTGTGTTGATGCAAAGAGGAATGATGGAGGGACATCTATAGCTAGAGCATAGAAAAATAATCCAGAATAATGTACAAGACTGAGGTGAGTCCAATATCAATCTATTTTTTTCTCTCCCCCATCCCCATTCCCCCAGTGCCTAAAGTTCAGTTTGCCAATGACGACAAACACCTACTAGCCTGCTGCTCTCTAGATGGCACCATTTCAGTATGTCAGTTAGTACCCACTCCCCCTGTGGTACTTCGAGTGCTGAAAGGACACAGCCGTGGTGTATCTGACTTTGCTTGGTCTCTCTCCAATGACGTTATTGTTTCCACTTCACTTGATGCCACAATGCGCATTTGGGCTACAGAAGATGGCAAGTGTATCCGGGAAATCCCAGATCCAGATGCTTCTGAGCTACTTTGCTGTACTTTTCAGCCAATGAACAATAATCTCACAGTGGTAAGTGAAGCGCAGTGACAAGGATATGCTATTCTTTTCTACTCCTGAGTAAGCACGCTGAGATATTGGGCCTTTGTCATCCAAGAAACACTAGCTTATGTCGGACTGGAGTTTATTACTCACCTTATTCCCATGATGCAAGCAAGGAATGCATTGAAGGATTTAAAAGCATTGATGCTCTTGTTCTTCTCTAATGGCGGGGGGGCAAAAGAGGAAAGGAGTCTAGTTATAAGAAGTATAACCATTAAGTTCCCCCTCTCCCGAGTTATTCCAGCTCCCTTGTGAAGGGAGGGGGGATTGTGAGATAACTCCAATTCTCATTATGTTGCTAGTTTCTCATATTTTGCTTAGTGGAATAGTTATAGAAATAATCTCTCTATCTGTCCATGAGGTGGGGAATGGAAAACACAACCTTCATGTGATGAACATCTCAACAGGGAAAAAAGCAAAGGGTGGCTCAAGCAAACTAACAGGCCGAGTGCTCTCTCTCTCCTTTGATTCTCCTGGGCGTATCCTTTGGGCAGGAGATGACAAAGGCAGCATATTCTCATTCCTCTTTGACATGGCAACGGGTGAGTTTCCAAGAGTTGCTTACAGAGATTAGCTGCAGCCCAGTTTATCAGACACAGCTTCTGCTCCATGTCATTTTTTGCAGGAAAACTGACCAAAGCCAAACGCCTAGTGGTTAATGAAGGAAGTTCTATCACCAGTATCTCAGCCCGTTCCTGGATCAGCAGAGAAGCACGGGATCCCTCTCTGCTCATCAATGCATGTATTAACAAGCTATTATTATATAGGTATGCTGTTGCCCCAAAAGTCATGCGCTTTATTTGTATATGCAGAATATTAATGACCTCCCATTTGACAGTGATATATATTTATGCTTACATGGTTCCTTTTACTCTTCCTGACAGGGTAGTCGATAATGAAGGAACACTGCAACTTAAGAGAAGTTTCCAAATACAGCAGAGCTCACATCCTGTCCACAGCATTTTCTGCCCCCTAATGTCTTTCCGTCAAGGCGCTTGTGTTGGTATGTCTGTAGGGCCATTCTGTAATTGGAAAAAGAATGAAGCAGAGCCAGTTCTCTGCAATGTTGTATAGTTCCATGCTTTTAATTTTCCCATAACTAACACAGGGTTAGAAGGAATAAAATAGAATTAGGTAATATTTAATAATGGTTTTGTTCTAATAATTTATTTTTGTGCATTTCAGTGACTGGAAGTGAAGATATGTGTGTGTATTTCTTTGATGTGGAACGTGCCACCAAGGCTATCGTTAACAAACTTCAAGGTCATAGCGCTGCAGTCTTGGATGTCAGCTTTAACTGTGATGAGAGTCTCTTGGCATCCAGTGATGCCAAAGGCATGGTTATTGTCTGGAAAAGAGAACAGAAATAGCGTATTTTCCTGTGATGAGTGCAAGGAAAAATACGTACAAGACACAGCTATGAGGATGGGAGTCCTGAAAGAGGATTAAAAGATCCCATTTTTCTTCTGATTGTTGGTTTATATCTTCTTCAGTCTGGAACATACTGAACATACTTCCATAATACAGTGGGACCACTGCTTTTGTCTTTTTCAGTTGGTGAGATTTTGTATAGCATGCAAAGGATTCCACTTATCCTGTGAAATGTGGCTTAATGGACTTTTACCATCCAGATTACACTATTATTTTGCCAGGACCATTTGCTGAAAGCGAAGGTGGCCAGCTGTGCTACAGGAACTGCTTATCAATTGGTATAATAAGGTTTAGGACTTCAAGGGTTCTTTTCTAATTCAAGAATATGAAACCTAATTTGGTTTGTCCCATTTAATACCAGCCTTTTCCTAGATAGCATGAAACTGCTTTGGTATATGAACAGTGATCCATTCCCTTCTGGAAATATATTTTACACAGCATGGGTTACAATACCATGCTCACTATAATGTAACACACAGGACATCAAAGATGAGGAAAAACACTTCCTGCCTCTATTAAGAAGGATCAACCTATGTTATTATTGAATTTGTGAACTTCTGCAGCTTTAAATTTGTGCACAGACTGCTCTTTAATATATTAGAATGACTTGTTCATTTATATAGTAGGATATTTGCTTTAGCATGTTTCTCAAGAGCAAGTTGACTAAGTATCTTCCTAATACAGCATTTGTGTATGAAAGCCACGGATATGAACAGAGTATTTAATTTCACATTTATTTCCACATTACTAGTAACGTGCCTGGAGTCTACCAAAATAGTTAGTGTATTCCTGATGCATAGCTGCAGAAACACGTTTTCTTAGAAATGAAGTTCTGAAACGGGTCTACTTAAATTGCAAAATGCATTTTTGTCACATCTTTCATAGCATGCATGAAACTGGGATACAAGAGGGAGGGTAGTTGTATTGAACTTTTTGTATTGTGGCTGTTACAATTTTTCTTTGGCTTTGTTCTCTCTCCTGTGCACAAGAAGAAATTCCTTCTAAATTCGCTGTCAGTGGAAAAAAATAGGTGGTATTTAGCCAGATAAATTTTTCAGACAGATACCTGGCAGAGAGGAACAGACAGAGATACAGTAGTACAATTTAGGTAATATTATCAAGAAGCATGAATTGAGCTAGGCAGATCGTATCCATGGACATGCAACCCAGCCACATCTTTGTAGCAAGGAAGTTGCAGAGCATTATGCAGAGCTGAAAGATTTGTAAGTACAGTTGAGAGGATTAAGAGATTATGTGGTAATGGTGTTTGAAATATATAAAACAGTTTAGCTCTAGAAGCAAGTAATTTATGTTAGGCTGAAAAAAATATAAAGTTAACAGAATGTAAAATAGCATGGGACCTTCAAACAGAAATCTTAAGTATGTTTAGGTAAAGGTATGTTTTTCTAACACATAATACAGCTGTATTTCTAATAAATTGTAACTGCAGTCTACCATTTAAATTGCTATTATTTAAACAAAAAGCTGGTATCTTTCACAGGGGCTTTTTGGGGAGGGGGGTCATCAAGATGTCTGGTGTACTGCTTCAGAAGTATTGAATAGTTACTGACTGTTCAGCCCACGACAGTCAATCTATACTTTATCAGTCTTAACGGATCAGACTATTACAACATCCTTTGTACTTAATATATCCTAGAAAACCATAAGGACAACATGAAATTGGTGATGTCACTAGTTGCTGGAGAGGATGTATTCAGAGGAACAATGTCTCAAGGTCTGTTGATAGCATAAGTTGCTATAACCAAGTGATTTATCTTCAACAATGAGCCCAATTCCTGTCCAAAGTAGTATAAGGTAGTAGCTCTCACATATCTTGCAGAAGCAAATTCTTAACATGTGTAAAAATCTAATGACTGCATTCACACAACATGCTAAGCTTAATTATATTTAACCAAACCGGCCTATTTGGTTAGTTTATAATTCAGTGTATTGTACAACTCTAGAAAAGAGAATTTTGTGTGTTATACAAACCCAACCACCTGCCCTAAATGTCCTAACTGGATTCCCATGGTTCTAGTTCTGAGAGGGGGCTGTCTATTCAAGTGTCTTTATTCCATACAGAATGTTATTAGTTCTAATTACAGGTGTGCAAAACATTTCAGATTTTAAACGGGTAATCCCAATCTTACCAGAAGTCTTTTGACACTGCTCCAACAACCTGGAAGTGTTTCAAAATTGGAAAATTTGCAGAACAATCAGAATACCATCAAATAGCTATCTCAAGTATGAAACATTTCAAATTCAAAATGTTTGCAGAGCACTAGTTTTGCACTTTTCCCAGATTTAAAACACACTACATATCCTTTAGCTTTTCTTTAATAGAGATACCCAACTTCCTGATTATTTGGTTATCTTTTTGTACATCATCTTCAACTGTTAATAATAACTGTTTTCAAGATAATAGAAATCTATGTTTATTTTAAATAAGGTCAAATCACTTTTTGAAAAGGATAGTTATTTTCTTTGAACTTAGATATACTACAAAAATGTGTTAATGACTATGTATATATATATATGATGCTACTATAATCAAGGCAAGTGGGGGTATGCCTGCCCAGAATAATTGTTGCAGTCTCCAAGCTCTAAAACTTGTTTCAAAACTTTCAGCAGTACAAAAATCAGTTTTTCTCAGCATTTATCCTTTTAATGAATTAAAGCTGTAAAACAAATATATTGAACCTCTTCTAGGCTTAATGCATCTACTTGAAGCAGTTCCCTCTGCCCCCAAGAAGTGCAGAATTTCAGCCTTGATTTCTCTGCTGAAATTTCTACATCACTATGATCCTCAGAGGTATATTTTTTAAAGTAAAAAGTATGGTCCCCAATAAGGAAAGATGTCCACTCCTGCTTACCAAAATGAGTATATTCAGATACAGATAGTACAATTATACCTGAATATTTAATAATTGTAAAAAAATACTATTAAAATATACTTAAATCACATTCTGCTACTCTTTTTGGAATGCAGCTGGCATGCCACTCAAAAGGCTAAGTCCAGCCCTCAGTCTGAAAAAAAGGTACATACGTACCCCTGAAATGTTTTTCTTTGCATACTTTTTATGCTGAATAGAAATGTTTCAAAAGAACATTGAGACCTAGTATCCTTATTTCCCCTAACTTCTGTAAGGGGAATACACCTCGAGCAGTTTTAAGCCTCCTATTTTATTTGCTCATCAATTTTTTCCTAACAGGGTGAAGAAGCATAAAGTCTATAGCTTACTATGGTTTTAAACAAAAACAGCACCAACACCACCCCTCAAAACCCTAAAAGCAATTTAGACATTAATGTAATCAGCAAAAGGCAGAACAGATTTTTCAAGAAATCTTGTCAGACTAAACTTACTTTTTTTTTTTGATCCAGTAATACCTTTATAGATTATGGGAATGGTGAAGATTTCATATACGTTGACTTCAGTAAAGCATTTAAACTATCATATAACATTCTCACTGGTGAGCTAGTTAAGTATGGGCTAGGTGTAATGTTTAAGGAGGCTGACAGTGGGCCTAAAAACTAGTCCAGAAATGAGAAGTAAAGTACAAAGTGAGGGCTGCAGTTAAGTCCTGAGCCAAGTACACTTTTAACATTTTTGTTAATGATTTTGAACAAAGAGATAGATTGAACATTCACGACGTTTGCAAATGATAATAAATTGGGTGGGTTAGCTAATATTCTAGAATACAGAAACATTTCTTTATTTAAGAAAACTTTCACAAGAGCAGGATGAGGAGTACCTGACTTAGTACTAGTATGCACAAAAAGGATCTTGGAACGGGACCTGATATCAGTCAGTAATGTGGCCGCAAAAGGCAAACCAATTTTAAACTGCTTCAGTAGAATATAATTTTCAAATCGCACAAATAATAGTGCAGTTCTGTGCACAACACTTAAAATGATTTAGATAAACTGGAACAAGTGCAAAACAGGACAAGAGGATGATCAGGGCAGTAGAAATGAAGTCCTACATGGAGAGATTAAAGAATGAGTATGTTTAGCTTTGGAAAAGTGAGAGGGGGTTATGACTGTTATCCCTTCTGGTATTTGGAGTGTGCTAACAGGAGGTCGTAACCTGTTCTCTGTTGTCGCAGAGAAAAGGACCTGAAATAATTGCTCTAAAGTTACTGGAATACATCTTCCAGTTGAAATGTCAGGAAAACTTCCATTCAGCAATGGAGATGGCGGACTCCCTTTCACTGGATACATGCAAGCAGTGGTTGGATAGATATTTGTCAGGGATGCTTTCATTTTGATCTGGGGATGAGCAGGGCCTTGGACTCAATGGCCTAAATCTTCCTTTCCAATTCTATTATTCTAATTTATTATAATAACAAGGGAAATTAAAGTCTCACTTCCTTGTGCCACACACAAATGTTCCTGCTCTACAATTAATACTACCTTTTGTAGTTATAAAAGCTCCTGAAGAAGTCCAAAAGCAAATGAATTGAATCTGAAACTCTGATTACATTTATCTCCCTTATCTGTTAAAGTTGCTTCCAAACCCCATTCTCTTCACATTACTGCAGTGAAGAAATGTTAAAAAAAAAAAAAAAGTAAGTTATAAAACACAAAGAATCCAGCCAGCTAATTCAGTTCATCAGTCATAATTCAAGAACTTCATAACATCTTTCAAAATACAGCTATCTCCAGAAGCTAGTTTTTGCCCCAACCCATTAAAAAAAATTAAAAACATTTTTTTTAAAAACAAATGCATTAGTTAAAAAAGACGACATTGTGGCTTTTCAGGTTGCATAGAGCTTAACTCCATGATGGTTTTTAAGTGCGACTTCAAGTAGAAATTATGTAAAGATGGACAGCAGTCATATGGCACACTGAGGTAATAAAAAGTCTGTGCACAGGGAGAAGAAAACGGCTGTGTTTCCCCACCTACCAGTAAGGTAGTTAGGAAGTGCTTCTTATAGAAAATCAAGATTTCTGTCCTTCAGGAAAAAAACTTTGAAAAATTAGCCAGTTCTTTGTCCTTGCACTTAAGGCTTTAAAATAGTAAGCTGAGGTTCAAATAAGATATGCACAGACTTATGAGAGGAGTTCTGTTCTATGCTGTAGTTTTTCCAGCCAGCATCTCAGCAGCAAGTTTGAAAGTCAAGCAACCTGTCCACCTACTGAAGAGACCACCCTCCACCCATGTTTTCATAAGAATACTCTGATCAGGCAGTCAGAAGCAGCCAGGTCGGTGCCGTATAGCACAAGAAATGTGGATAACTGCCCTCTTGCAGTTCTAGTCTTTTTCATTTGTTTTTCAAGCAGGTAAGTTCCTGACTCTTACCCTCTGCCGGCAATCTTTTAACAACAGTCAGCTTGGGCTTCCAATCCAGGCTTCACCAGACATCGTCCAAGAAAAACTAGCAAGGAACTAGAAAAGATATTTCCGACAAGACTCTGTGCCACATTTACACTCAATTCGCATCCGCTTCTTCGGTGAGCCAGCCAGGCTTCCAACTAGGCCAAAATTAGAGTCCATCCTTGTGCTTTCTGCATTTACCGGATCCACTGTGGAAGAGATTTATCTAGCATCAAATTTCACAAGAGATGTTCCTTCATCTGACAACAAAGCTACTTATTTGCTCATTGACTAAACTTGAAATAATTATGTTCCTTTAACTCTTAACGCAACACTTTAAGAAGAGACAAAACCAGAATAAACTTGCACATAACATAGCAACAATCTTTAAGAGCAAAGAAAAAGTCCAACTAGAATTTAGAATAGTTAAAAATAGGAATTTCAGTCTAAACCCTGTCCCCCAAGTCCACCGCAGCAAATCACAAGCTATCTCAAATTCTCACCAAATTTGTCCAGCATGCCCTTTCTTACCTTGCATATTATAGTCAAAGGTGAGCTCTTCACCAGCTCGGATAGATCGAGTAGCAAAGAAAGCAATGCGCGGCAGCCGTTCATCCAAATTTTCAATAAAAACATTGTACACCTGTAGGTTGGGATTGCACTGGAAGCAGAGAATGCCAGGTTGAGTGGAAAGTGAAACAAATCTTTCACTGAACATTACTGAGTACATGGCTCCCTCCTCATTATTTATTGCACTTACACTGTGATTAACAAAATGTGAAATGTTGCCATAATAGGCAGCATCTACTGTGTATACATCTTCTACGTAGTCCAGGTCAAACAGATAAGTGGCACCTTGTCGGTCATAGATCTGACCCCGTCGCTCAGCTTCCTCTGATGTGATAATCTGGGAATGATGTGGAAGAAATAAAAATCACAGGAAAAAGTCTATTTTTGCTTGTGAGTCTTATCATAGACTATTCCTTTCTGCATTTTTGGATTTCCATTTTTTCTCTAATATTCTTCAGTTGCTGTGCTGAGTACACCCTACTCACACACTAAATGTTTAGTCCTGTGTTCGGTCATCATTTTGATTAATGCAAAGACTTGAAAATACTTCAAAATTCCCACAGAATATAAATTCTCTACCTTGATCATCAAATTGTTACAGTTCAAATGAACTGAATGAATTCATTTGAATTGTATTTTGTGATAAGTGAAATTAATTTATTCACTTATCACGCAATTGTGTTGGCCAGGCTTATCCATTCAAGCTCCTCCATGCCACAAATGTCCAGCAGGAGGCTCCAAAATATCTCCCAACTACCACTGAAGCACTCACCATGATCAGGTGTGCTTTCCACTGCTAACATATCTGAGATTAGTAGTTGACATTTATTCAATATTGCCTTCTTTGTTGGTAATAGCTTACCTATTAAAAAAAACCATGCCATTCAGTGACATGTTCCTTAAACTATCTTACAAGAGTTTATACTAATACAAATACAAAATGCACATAACCCAACAATCTAATGGACAAAGGAAACTTAAATGCTATATATACACCTGACAATAGCAAAACCCTCTCTTGACTTAGATCCAACAGTTTTCAGATGGACAGCAATAATGTGACACAAAATGGAAAGAGACTTTAGGGGGAAACTTTACTTAGGTATACCAAATCAATGTCTGGGTCACAAGTATCAAACACAAGATCTGTATATTAATTTTTCTTTTCTTTCCAGTTAGCTGAACCATATAAATTACAAGGAGATTGGACAGCTTTCCCCAGATGTATGTGAAACTGAAATTAAAAGGTTATCCTTATATGTGATCCAGGCCACTATGGCTTGTTAAACAAATGTGTGAATCCAGTCTGCTTTGGATATAGAATTATAACTATACAGCTAGTTATATAGCTACCTATTTCATCTGGTATAACTTGGAGCAGGTTCCATCTGCGTCCTGAATCATAACAAAGTTTATGTATCACATTGGCTCAGCCTTACCTCTCCAACATATTCCATGACAAAGCTGTGCTTGCGGATCTTCTCCAATGTACGTACACCCCAGCCACGTCCATTATCTGTCCGGAAAATGCAAAGGTCATAACGAATGCCCTTCTGTACTACACGATTTGGGCAATCAATGCCACAGCTGCAACGAGAATTGCACTCATAGATGGGCATGCCAGCCTTGATCTTCACTTGACCCAACTCATTATAGGCAAATTTATGATGTGAGGCACCAGGACAGCAACCTCCTGCTGCTTCTGACAGACAGTCTGAGCATTCACAGCCCACAGCCACCTGGTTGAGAGTGATACCCTCCCCAACTTTATACTCATTGATGTAGACAAAGTCCCGGGGAGGCCCATCCAAGTCCACCTCATTTTCTACCACAATTCGTCCCTTGTGGTTGCGCTTGGCATTGAGCTCATATTCCCAATGCTGCAAAGCTCGCCTCTGTTTGGCCTTCTGAACCAGATAGTTGGAAATTCCTTGGTCAAGTAAGCGCATATTCTTTTTGAGCTTGCCACCACGCCGGATCAATGCCTGTTCTAGGTCCCTGTGGAATTGTTTGAGTATGCTGATACAGCGCAAATTCTTTCGGGGCTCCCAGGTGTTCTCTGAATCAGGATAGCCCCGCCACTTCACCAGGTAGAATTCCTCATCCTGAGTAAAATAATAGTGCAGATTGTAAGTCTACATCATTACAATTTTCTTCCTAGAACAAACTTCAGAAAATGACATTTCTTAGCATTTGTTCACTAAAACAAAATCCAAGGATATAATCCAGGTATATTACATAGC
This sequence comes from Liasis olivaceus, assembly GCA_030867105.1. Classification (NCBI taxonomy): domain Eukaryota; kingdom Metazoa; phylum Chordata; class Lepidosauria; order Squamata; family Pythonidae; genus Liasis; species Liasis olivaceus. The sequence goes on from CM061348.1 coordinate 143,249,944, forward strand.
GTTTTCACCAGCCCATCCTATCACCCCCAATTCCTTAAGGAAAAGAACACTGGTTAAAAGGGGGAGAGCAGAAAGAGGGAAAGTATAAATTATGAAAAATATCAATACACATACTCTTGTCAACAGAGAACTGGAGAAGACTAATGCAAGGTCATATAAAAGGAAACAAGACTAAAGCTATGGGAAAATCAAAGAAACTCACCCGGATTTTCTTATAATCACATAGATATTCTACTTCAAAATCACTGAGGTTTTTTTTAGTAATGCCCAAGGTAGGGCAACACACTTTCTCCAGTCGACACAGATCCTGGAGATGGGACCAGGTTGACTTGCAGCAAACAGTACACTCTATGGAGGATAAAAGTAGACATTCACTCTTAAAATATACAGTTTACTTTAAAAAAAATACTAAGAGGTTACCTGGATAGCCCTCCAAAGCATGCTAACCAAAATAATTAGGGGAAAGAATCCTCCTTTATATTAAGTGTGACACACATTTTTGAGACCCAGAGAATAGCAGGAAGAATATTTCAAAATCGCCACATGAAGGGAATTTTTCAGGACACCACAGTTTTTAAAACAGAGATGGGCACAAGAAACATCTGGATTTATTGGTAACGTTGCATCATTGATGTAATGATGAAATGAAGTAAATTGGCTGTTTAGGGTAGCAACAAAATGATTCCCCAAATAAGGGTAGTAGGGTAAGGAGTAGATTTTGACATAAAAGGAATATGAGCTGTGTTCAATTCTGATACTAAGAATTAAATAAATTCAAGAATTGAATCTAAGAATTTAAATATACCTAGATTTTGTACTGTTCAGTTTCCAGATCTGTTTTGTTAAACAAAGTAAATCTCGGTAGTTTTATGTTTGCAGATCACTGCATTTGATTATTTGCCTTTGAATTCACAGCAAAAGTTGTATTTACCTATACACACATTTTCATAGCTGTCATTCTTACTCTCAGGACCATCCCCTTATAATCTGTGAATAGACATTCCCCTGATGAATAACTGCTTAACTTTAGATGTCCAAGGCATTTTTTTTGTTGTTCAGAGCCTAAAATTATACTTAAAAACTAGAAAAAGAATTATTTCTCATTTTATAAAGAGAGAACCAAAACTGAAAACATCTTTCAAAGGGTTATTCTTTGTACTGTACAAAACATAACTCTTTGTTTCCAAAATGGTCTAAGATCCTGGAAAGATTGTCAAAGCTTATATAATTTTAGTGAAATTATTTTCCAGGACTCTAGCTCAAATTCAGCACTCTAGAATTAGAATAACCAAGTCCTAAGAAATTTGGAACACCAGCAATCTGATCTATTCAAATAGTTTGTTTTTCACTTACAGAATCCTAATTCTTTTTACAAGGCTAATAACACTAGATGAAGAGCTAACACCGACTTCAGATGAATAAAGATATGGGGTTATTACAATTAGCACACTGTCATCTACTCCAAACTCTTCAACGAGCTATAAAATACAACATATCTAAGCTTGGTAGTAACAACTGCATTTTAAAGAACAAATTGTAAACAAACATATTAATTTTGTGCCAGAGGCAAGAATAATATACATACATTGAAATGTAAGCAGCGTTAGGGTCATTTCATTCAATCACTTCCACATGTACTAAGAGATGCCTCATCAACAGAATTCAACTCACATTAACACTGTAACTAGAGTACTTTAGCATGTGTACAGTTTTCTTTTTATATATATGTTATTACATTTATTTAACATATGTTTATGCTACTCATTCCCATAGACTTTGAACAGCTATCAGAAACATCATAAGAAAAAACCTTCAATAAAAATAAACCCACTGAACAAAATAATTTTAAAAAGCTCAACAGCATCATAAGGGATTTAAAAAAAAAAAAGATGAAGTTATATATCTGCCAATTCATTCCAGCAGTCAAAGCATGTCTTCATCCTGGGCTAGATGGAAAAACCAAGTCTTAACTGCTCTTCTGAAACCCAGGAGTGAAGAGACAGGCTGAATCTCCATAGGGAGGGAGTTCCAAAATATGAGAATGATAAAAAAAAAAACTTTCCTAGTTACTGTCAGATGGCGTTTTCAGAATTCCTAAACTAACATTATAGACTGAATCAGTTTATCAGGAAGAGGTGCATACGGTACTATCGCATTTATTTTTTTTCTACCAAAAATGCATGAATATAAACTTAATAAAATAGTGTAACAGGAAAAATAATTATTATCAATCGCTGGTTAACATCTCCATGTGATTTCAGTCCCAATTCTTCTCAACAGATAGATATTGAAATGTGTGGATCTTCAAACCAACACATCCATACGTCTTATCTAAAGTACAATTGTTTATGCAGCACTAGTACTGTATTAATTTCTAAAGCCTGCGTTTCATACAAAAATTAGATTTTTAGGCGATAAGTCTGTCTTGTTCATTACAGATCTGAAAGTCACTCTGGAAGCTTTTTCAGCTGAAAAGCAGCCTAAATATGCTTTAGGGAAAGAGCATCAAGTCTGACAAGCCAGAAACCTGTAATTATTATTGCCTTCAGTAAATTCGTTCTCTGAGGAAAACTTATGCCAGAACTGAGTCACACAAGGTTTTCTCCCGCAAAGCGAGGTGCTCTTCGACGGAAAGGGAAAACTATGCGTGACAAGATTGTTCTGGGAACGGGAAGCACATGATGAAAGTTTGCACGGGCGCTACACAAAGTGAGGGGGATCAACGAAGGAGACAAAACGGGGCAAAGGGGGCCTCCTCTGAAAACGGAGCAAGGAAACATTGCTGGGGATACAACACAGAAATCACTGTAGATAGTCAACGTGGGTTAGCTTTGTGGAGGGAGCCACTTTCGTCGCGTGAGTCAGTGGAATCTACGCTTCTCTCTCGTCCTTTTCTCTTTCCCTGCTCCCCGCGTGCCTATCACCTTCTCGCTCGCGGCGCGAGGCAACCGATGGCCGCGCCACGTACGCCGGCTCGCGCGCTCTTCCTCCTCCTCCCCCCGCCATAACGGTCGTCGCCGAATGCCGCCTCCGCCACGCGCCCGTGAGAACGCGGCGGAGGCGGCAACTGGCTGCTTCCCTCGCGGCAACTCCCTCTTCCCGTTCGACCCAACCCTTGCCGCCTCGCGCCGCAGCGACCGGCGCGCTCTTGCTTGTTTCGCTCACCTTTTAAATTTTCCGCCATCTTGAACTTTTTTTTTTTATTTCCCTCCACCCACTGAGGCTGCCAGAAAGTTTTCATCTCACAGAAGGGAGCTGGGGGCGGGGCCAGGCAACCTCCGAAGCTTCGCCTTTTGAGTAACGGGCCCTCAGCCCAATGGGAAGCGCGGAAGCCCGCTTAGGCCCCACCCCACGCCTTCCCGGGCTCCCTCGCTGACTCGTTTCGTTTCCTCCCGCCGGGCGGCGGACTCTGGTTGCTGCTCGGCGCGAACTAAAAGTAAAACTTGGCACCGCCTCCCGGCACTGCTCAAAGGTGGAGCGTGTGGTGGCTTGGCCTTTTTAAAAACGTCGGTCTCTTAATCTTTTTCCTATTCTTACTCGTGGTTGGAGGAGACGTGAAGGAAGAGAAATAGGGTACGAAGACAAATTCAATTGACAGCTTCTTTTGTCTCATGAGAAAGTTGCACTGAGCACGGGGTTACCTAAAAGGTGTAGAACAAACAAAACAATTTATGCTGTAATAAGGAAATAAGGGGGAAAATGACTGTGTCCACGTTATTGATCCTAATCGTTCATGAGAAAGCCTTTGGATGTGTTTAATTGCCGAGCCTTGTCCTGACTCTGTAATTCCATTCTGTCACAGAGCCAAGGAAAAATCATTAAATTAGCTGCCATATAAAAGACTAACTCAACAATTGGGGCAGGAGAAAGTAACTTTTTGCAGCTAGAGACCCCACTTATTAATTTGTATTGCATTGTTCTGCTGAATTTCAGTGGGGACTGTTAGGGGCTGCAGGCTACATTGTTGGCTGTGGTTGCCTACTTTTTTTTCATTCTTTGCAATCATTAAATGTTTTCTAACATCCATCTATTCTTAATAGCTACCATTGACCCTTTAGTACATTTTCTCAGTTCCAGCACAACTAATCAGAGGTACGCATCACTTATCAACACAATTTTCCTAAATAATTGTAAGCAGAGAGGTTATCTAAATTAGTACTCACATAGTTACCAGAAGTTGTCTTGTAGCTCCTTGATTCCAGAAAGATTCCTCAGTGTAGAGAAAGCAGCAAAAATAGCAAGCTATAGAATAGAAAAGCTTTTACACTATATATGCACACCCTTATGCACTTCACATTCATACTCCCAGGGCTTCCTTAGTCTTCTATTTTATAATCTAAAAAGGTTGGATTTTGACCAGCTGGTTATCATCAATCTTTTCGTGGAATTTTGTTACAATTTTGAAGACAATGAGGAAGGTGTATCTAACTGTTATTGAGCAGTTTTTGATCATGGAAGTTCATGTCCTGATTCTTGGTATAGTATTTTATTATATTGGTATTATACTTTAATATTCTTATCTTTAGTACATCGTTGTTTAGTCCACCATAGCATGCTGTTGCATTTCCATGCATCTGTGTATTCAGATGGGCCACGTGTACTTACTTCATTAGTCTGAGTATTTCTCAACTATATGAGAAACATAGTTTTTCAAGAAAGGCTTTTGGGAAAAGTAAGATCAAGCATCATCGAATGGTGCATCACCTGATTATAGATATACTAATTGATTTTTGTTTTTATCTTATTAATTCTGGAAGCTGCTGAGAGTCTCCAGAAATAGCGGATGTAAATTGCAGTAATTAGTAATAAATCTAAAGAGCGCTGCTCAAACCATTAAACCATTAAATCTGGCATTTCCTATTTGTACCTCTGCTATTGCCTCTTTTGCCCTCAAATCAAAAATAAACTCATGTCATGTAAAGCAGTTTTATTCCATCAAACTGTATTGACATATAACTTGTACTGTTCCCTCAAATTACACAGTTGAAGATTCGAATGGATTGAGAATGATTAAAATTATAATCCAATACATACAGAGGACACCAGGCTGGGGAAGTCTGCTCTGGAGAAATGCTGCTTCATATATATATTAAATTAAATTAAATTAAATTAAATTTTATTTTATTTATTTATTTATTTTTAAATCTTATAGAAGAAATACAGCCAATCAGTTGCTTTACCAGTTTTGGGGGCAGATAGTAGTGGCAGAATCCTATAGATACATAAAGATTCAGAGAACCAAGTCACCACCACAGATATTTAAATGTCTGCATTACAATCCCATGTTTGTTGCTGGTATAAGAGTTTGTGAAATAGTACAGTCTGATTTCCCCATCCTTTAACCACCTCTTCAAATAATTATGAAATCTTAATTTGCTCCTCCCAGCGTGGCCTCATGAATGCCAAGATCCATTTTTAATATGTCTTAACTGACGCTGAACTGGCTGGCAGTGAAATATTTGCTAGTGATTCATTTTCAATTGGTCAGGCCAACCTTACTACGTTCCTTTGTTGTCTTTTGATCTCTGTATCTTTATTTCTAAGTACTTGTGTTTCTTTACCTCCCTAATCTGACTCTACACACTGTAAAGTTGGATAGATGTTGTTATCATTACCATACAATGTTAAGAGTTGCATGATCTCTAAAATTTATGAATAAATTACTATATTCTCAACAGCTATCTGGGAGAAGTCAGCACTCTGAGACTCCCATCATGTGATAAACAGAAAAAAAAATGGAACCCTGTAGTAAATTAGTCTTCAAAGGATTTTATTATATTAGGTTGAAAAGAGGCGTTTCCTTACAACTTAAAAAGTGTAATATATCTCCCCAAAGATTAAAATTGTGGTGTGTTTGAACTGAAAAGGATCTTGTGATGATCTTGTTTAGATTGCCTAAATAGTCTCCACAATGACAAAATACCAAGATTTGAACCAGAATTTCCTGTGATGAGCTAGACAAGGATTCAGCAACAGAGTGTCCCCAATGCCCTTAAATAATAACCACACATCTCTAAAATTAAAATATTTTTAAATGGCCAAAATTTTGTGGGATGTCAGAAGATAATATACAAGATCCTGTAGTTGAGATAACTGAAAACTCAAGAAATTTTATGATTAGGGACTTTTTAGTATCTTTGGTGGACATGTAATAAGGCTAAAAAATTTTGGACTCAAATCCATATATTAATTCAGAAGATCTTGAAAGTTAATTTACAGTTAAAACCAGAGGTTTTCCTTCTGGGACTGGTGGACAAACAATTGGAAAAACTCATGGACTTTTGTTTCTATATATGATAACTGCAGCTAGACTTTTATATGCTCAAAGATGGAAAGACTCAATATTACCTACAAGGGAAGAATGGATTGTGAAGATGATGGAGTTAGCTGAGATGGCAAAATTGACAGCTTTGCTTAGAGAAAAAACATTGATTAATTTTATTGCCAGTTGGAAGCCCCTTTTGGACTTTTTGCAGGAGACAGAAAAAAATGAAATCATGATTTATGGATTTGACGATTAGTTAAAATAATAGGTTATACAAAATATGTATGTTAAAATTTAGTTTAAGAGTAAGAGGTCACTATATGATTCATTTATATCTGCTGTATAAGAAATCAGAAGTCATTCTTTTTGTAATTTTTCTTTTCCTTTTTCTTTAATTTTCATCACTTCTGTATTTCTTCTTTATCTGTAACTCTTTTGTTCTCTACTATTCTTTCTGATTATTAGTTCTTGTTTGCTTTGACCTGTATGCTTTTTATAACTTAATAAAGTTCTTATAAAAAAAAGAAATTTTATGATTAATTTCTGCCAATATTAAAAAAGTAGTTGATGACTCAAATTAAGTTTAGGTTTAGTTTTTATTTTTAGTCAATAAGCACATTCAGATAATAGTACATTTCCTTTTCCTGAACAGTTTATGAAATGAGAGTTTCCCATCTTCCCTTTGTGTCAGTCGACAGCCACCATTCCAAACCTGCTGCCATCCAGAAAACAATTTCTATAAACTCAGGTAGCACAGCAAAATTCTTCTGTACTCTTTAACAATTTGAACCACTTAGTGGCTGGAAAACCACTAAGATTAATATGACCTGGGAATGCTGGTTTAAGGAGAGAAATGACAGAAATTACTCCCTCTTTTGGGAATAAAAGAACAACTCAGAATCAAATCCATTGAAAATACTATAATTTCCAGTACAAATGTGTCTGATATATATGTGTATATATTATAAGGGTAGTTCACTCTGGTAAAATGTAAATAGGCATATGTTTGTCATAAAGTATAGAAGTCAATTCCCCCTTCCAAACGCTAAAACAAGAGAAAAATTATTTTGAAAGGTGTGCAAACAATTTAGATAACTAAAGTTTCAGTGTGATTTAGCAACATACAAGGGATTTTATTTCAAAAAAATAAAGAGAAGTTGCTTACATTCTTGTCATCGTCATGCCTGCATTTTGGCGTCAAAACTTTGGTGGGCGGGAGGAAATGCAATTAGGTAGGCAAAATGAGAGGGTTGGCTGAAAGATGATACAACTCTTAGAAAAATAGATGCAGGAGATTATGAATGGTATTGTCAAAATTGGGGGGTTCAAAAAGATAGGATTACAACCTTAGTTTCTAAAACTGTCAAAGGCATCCAGGTGCATGGGTGAGGGAGGAGAATATGCTTAGGCCTAAGTGATACTGAACAGGAGAATGGGAAAATAACAACCCTTTGCTGCCTACATTAAAGCAGAGCTGCCTCTGCCCTACTGGGATTCCAGAAGTATCTGCAGAGGCTGTGGGGGGAATAAGTACAAAGTCACCATCTGATTAAATGCCTACGGCAACAGGCTGAAAGAAGGATCAGACTTGATGTCAGATGTATTTCTAGACTCAGTCATCCCATTCGTCGTCATCATCTTCATCGCCATTGTCTTCATCTTCATCTATGAGTGCAGAAGAACAGGAAAATACTGTGTGGAACCCAAAGCTGGGTAGCATTTCAAGAATGTCAGCACAACAGCTTCTCAAAGCTGTACAGTATATGGATGTGCATATACAGATCTCTCTCCCACACTCATTTCAGTTGTCCTGACCCCCATGTCTTTTTGTCCAACACCAGGACAACACAGCATGACTTGAAGTTGCACTTCTCACAAAATGGCATCAGCTCTCCCTCAGAGCTTTCTTTGTTCTCATAGTTCCAAATAATCACAAAGCTCTGAACTTTTGGGAACTTGAGAAATTATTTGTAAGCGTATGAGCCTGAAGCTAAGAAATATCATACAGATGTATATGAAACTCACCTGAAGAGTGGATGACTTTGCTCCTCTTCTGCATCACGTGCATAAGAGCCCCTACCAAGCCTTCAGAGCTCTGCGTGGATGGTGAAGAATCCACAACATCGGGTGTCTAAAATGCATGGAGCAGTTATGAGTGATATTAACTAAGGCTTCTTATATTGAAGATCTCTAGAACCCTGGTATACACTGGTGTAACATAGTGGATAAAAGTGGTAATCTCAGATTTTTAGGCCTCTCTCAAGTACATGCTAAATTTGTGTAAACTCAGATTGCAAACAACAGAGAGACTATCATGATTGAATACAATTCCAGTTATAAACATTCCCTCTATCTAGAAATCTAAGTGTTAAGTGAAGAAGATTTGACCAGCTTTTCCTTTGATTTGCTAGTTTTCCAAACACATATACAACAATCAGCCTTTTAATGGCTGATTTTAATTTTGGTTTAGTTTTATTGTATTTATTTTGTTGTTTTATACTCTGTAATTTTACATTGTTTGTAAGCTGCCTTAAGGATTGAAATAACCAGAAAACAGAGGTATAAATTACTATAATAATAGAAGTAATAAAATCAATTTTAAAACAAGCCTGTCTCACCTTGTTGAGCTGTATTCCTTGGCGTATCTGGTCCAGCAATGCACCGCGCCCTGAAGAGACAGCAGGTGGCTGGGTCCCCGGAGATCCAAACCCTCCAGAAGGAAGAGGAGGAGGGGGACATGGTGCAGAACCCTGGAATGAAGGTGGTGGTGGTGGTGGCGGCGGTGGTGGCGGTGGGCCTGACACAAATGGGGGTGGGGGAGGAGGTTGTGATCCAGAACGTGAAGTGGGTGGAGGCGGTCCCCATTGCGGGCAGGGAGGTCGCCTAGAAGATTGTGGTGGGGAGGGGACATCTCCCCTATTTGATATCATAGGAGCACCTGGGAGAGGTGGTAAGGGACCACTTCGGCCTTGCCCGGTAGTTGGGAGATGGGGGCTTGCACGATGTGGAGGTGGGGGTGGGGGATGACTTGGACCTGAAAAAATAAATATGAACATTCAAATTCATACTTATGATACCAAAGTGTAAAATTGCACAAAGATCAGTAAGAACAACAAATATTCTTGTCTTGTGTGAGGACAAAATGATTGGGTACAGCATGCCTTTATTGGACACAAACTGCATTAGATGCATAACAAGTCATTGCAGACAAATAAGAAAATGATGAATTCCAAATACCAAGGAAATACAAAAAGTACAGATTGTGACCATTCTATATAAAATTTTCCATACTGTTCCAAGAAAACTGCATGGTTGTATCCATGTAGACACCAGGAATCAAGCTCGAAAGCATTTTTACCCTTAGCTACCACTCACAGCTGACCGTGCTGGGTGGATCATTGGTCCAACTCTTTATAAGGTGAATTCTAGTATTACTATTAATTTAGAATAACAGTTCATGAATAAATTAGAGTAGTTGGTCCTATTCCACATGGTTATTACTATTTTTAACTGGGGGAGTTGCCCAGATTGAGAGATGGGTGGCTATATAAATTCAACAAATAAATAAATTGTTCTCTAAAGTATCACAAGATTCCTCTTTATTTTTAGTAAAGAGATTGACATAACTTCTCCTCTGGAACTTAAATCAGTGAATCCAATACGGACATCTTTCAGTAGCTGACATAACTGTAATAAGTATCAGGATATGGAACCACTGATTGGTTCAAATCAAGTAAAGAACAGGATCAACGTCACCTGTGAGTCAAACATATTTTTCTGCTCCAGCAACTCACCTTGTCGTCTGAGTTCTTCCTTGACGGCTTCCAACCCTCCTTGACCTTCAATGAAATCATAGATAATCTTTGAGGTCTTAGCATCAGTCAACTGCGCATCACTGATTCCCGCCTTAGAGAATAATGTCTTCAAATCAGGGTCTAAACTGTTCAACTGAAATAAAAATATGTCAAAATGCATTTGTCTGTGTGATATTTTAACAACAGCCTTTTTTAAGCTAGTACAAATGATCAAGGACAACTTTTTATTATGGCGAGGAGAGGTTAGGAAATCACAGTCCAAATTTTGCACCCTGCAGGAGCCTAAGCAATTATTATCTCAAAACTTCATAGCCAAATGGTCCTAAAACCTGAGCTATATTTAGCACATCCATACCATTATTAAGAAGAGTGGAAACATTTCCCCCCAAACAAAATAAATACATATTTTGTATCACAGCAAAACCATATAGCATAATTAATAATAAATCAGTGATGTAGATTAAATACCATTTTCTTTTATCTCCCTTTTTTTGCATCATGTATGTGGCTTCTGCTAACCATGTGGGAAGGAAAAGTTAGCTTCACAGAACATGCTAAACCCTGAGTCCAGAGTAATAAAACATAATGTAGGCTGCGCCCAAGCAAACTATTTTATGGCTTAGTGGAATGGCCTGATTTACACAATGTGCTATAACAATGACAAGAGTCCCACAATATGCTGAACCATAAAGTACTCAAAGTACTCAACCCATTTTTAGCATGATGTGTGGACTCAACCAAAACAAAGGATGATAGAGCAATGAGGTTCGTCCCCAGCCACGTAAAATCCTATCAAGCTCCTTCTGGCAACTAAAAGAGGAATTCAGTGATACATGCAAACAGGTTCAGTATATCAGTCTCCTGAGAGGTCCCTGTTCTGCATCCTGAATAATGAAAGGCAGACAGTTTGTGCAGGTGAAGTTATGATTTGGTATAAAAAAGGGTGGTGAGAAGGAAGTAAAATATTTGGGTATTACTATGACAAATATAAACTGTATGTTATTTCAGAATAATTTTGTTCAGACATGGAATGAAGTTAAAAAAGACATGCTAAAATGGGAGAAGCTACAATTGTCATTGCTGGTGAGAATTTCTGGAATAAAAATGAATGTCTTGCCTAGAATGATGTTTTTGTTTCAGATAATACCTGTTTTGACAACTGATACACTATTAAAACAGTGGCAAAAGGGTATATCTACATTTGTGTGGCAAGGGAAAAATCACAAGTTAAATATAAGGTGTTACAAGATGCAAAGGAAAGAGGAGGATTGGGTTTGAAATTGTATTTTGCAGCTTGCTGTTTGGTTTGGATAAAAGAGTGGGTGCTGCTGAGAAATAGAAGGCTCTTGGAGTTAGAAGAACATGGCCTGAGATTTGGGTGGCATGGATATTTGTGGCACAATAAAGTCAAGGTTAATGTAAATTTTAAAAGTCATGATGTTAGATGTGCCATATTGAGAATATGGAATAGATACAAAGCCAGGTTGTTCCAGAAAACACCTTTGTGGCTCTCAGCACAAGAAACATTTTATAGATGAGAAATAATAGGGAAATACAAATAGTTAACTGATTGCAAAATACTATAATTTTGTCAAGGGGAATACAAAATAAAATCAAGAGAAGAACTGGTGGCAGAGGGATATAATTGCCAATGGTTTTCTTATTTACAGTTATTAGAAAGATTTAAAGTAGACAAAAGAGTTTATGGTTTTGAACATTGTAAGACTGAGTATAGTCTTACAGACATTTTATCATACTTGGTGGACATGTAAAAAAGCTAAAAATTTAAACTGATTCAGAGGATTTTAAAGATTAATATGCAATTGAGACCAGAGGTCTTTGTTTTGGGATTGATGGACAAATAGTTGGGAAAAGTCATGGAACTTTGTTGTTGTATGTGATAACTGTAGCAAGATTATTGTATGCACAAAGATGGAAAGATTCGGCATTACCCATAATGGGTATGGTGAAGATGATGGACCTTGCTGAGATGGCCAAATTGACTTCTTTGATTAGAGTACAGACAATACCTACACTTACTGCTGACTGGAAACTCCTTATGGACTTTTTGTGTAAAACATAAAAAAAATGAACTTATGATTTATAGTTTTGATGATTAGACAGGATATAGAAAGAAGAGAGTAAATTATAATTGTACTTGTAACTGCTGTAAAGAAGATTGGAAGCCACTTCTTTGTATCTTTTTTATTTCTTTTCTATTTTTCTTTTACTTTTCTTTTCTTGCACTTTTAGCTTTCTTTATGATTTATTTCTTTTTCTTTTCTTCTTATTTATATTAGTTTTTATTAGTGTGTGTGTATGTGTGTGTGTATATATATATATAAAGGGTGGTAGTTAAAAAGGTGCTTTTAACCTTTACTTTGACTTAGTGTGCAACAGTGCCTCCCCTTACCATCACCACTCCCAACACACACACACACACACATACACACATTCTGTGATGCAGAGTTCCTGATAGGTTGTTGTTGTTTTTTTGCCAGGGTGAAAAAGAATGCTAATTCCTGCAAGGAAAATAATAAATGGCTCATAGAAGGGAGAAATCAACAAGGAAGTTAGCTGGGGGAAGAAATGAATGGGTTGTGTCCGTTCTTTCTTCCCTTGTAGGTACAGTTTTTGTTCCAGCATCCATGTGTGGCTAAAGGAATGAAGAAGTCCAGCTGCACCAGTCAAACAGATCCAGGGAAATTCCTTCACTGCTAAAGAAACATCTGGTTCACACTTGCCCACTGAACTGAGTATTTAGGACAGCACTGGTTCCTGTTAGGTTGCAGAGCAGTCTTACTTCCTCTTCTTTTTCTTCTTTTTGGCATTACTCTATCATATCTGCACAGCAGTTGGATCTGATGACTCCTTAAAACTAAACATATATGCAAATACTACAAGAGAGCACTTCAGGACTTCCACTCAGGCATGGGGTAAATGGGCAACTCACACATAAAACAATTTAATTGGGCTGCAATAACTCAAAAGTCTAATTCCACACCCAAAAGACCTCATAAAAATAGACCCTTTCAAGTTGAATTGCCAAGGCTACGTACATCAAATCCACTGTTGGGATCCCATCCAATGTGCTGGATGTGCCTAGAAAGGAATCACAGAAGACATCCAATTAGGTGAAGACCATCAACCTTATTCCATCACAGAGCTGGATTTGACCACTATCATAGCCACTGGAATGATTGGCAGACAAAATACTCTTAGTTGGCCATCTAAACTCAGAGATGGAGAGAGATGCACCGAGTTTTTAGGTACTCCATGCTAAGTGAGAATGGCATAGTTGGCTCTTTGCCAATATTGGAACCCCACCAAAGTCATAATCTTCTGAGAACTGAGAGATTGGCATAGCTTCCAGAAGCACTCACTTAAATCCACTAGGAGCACCAATGTCAGCCTTAGAAATCTTCTTTTTCCCCTTCTTCTTATCTACTGCAGTTGGGACTGGGAGACCACGATAGCGGGAAAAAGTGATGTCAGGATTCTGTATATCAACGGTTGCCAGAGACAGTGGAGTGGAAGGGGAATTTGGCTGCATGCAAGGTCCTTTGGGAAACACAAGACAAGGATGAGGCAGCTATCAGCTTCCTTGCAAATACCATCACAACATCTGCCAACTCATTAAACCCTCCCTCCCTCCCTCCCTCCCTTCCTTCCCAAACTGACTACGTCATTGGTTGTGCAACTTAAGCAAATGAATCTAGGAGCTCTTTTGGTGAAACAGTTTTAAAGAAAAAAATGTATTTCATATCTCAAACATAGGCAACCAATAGCATTCAGAACATGCTGAACCTTCAGCCCCTTCACTACTGGCCATTCTTCCTAGGGGTGCTGGGACTCCAATAATATCTCGAGTAACAGAAAGTGCTAAGAGATCATTTACTAGAAATGTTTTAAATGACTATTTTTCTTATTGTATACTTCTGAGTTTATTGTTACTTTCTATATCAACTTTTCCCAGCCTGATATCCTCCAGATATGTTAAATTCAACTCCCATAGTTTCAACACGGTTTAAGAACACAAAGTTAGGGAAAGCTGTTCCATGGTTTTATGCTTATAAACTCCAAGACAAAAAGTATAGATGTCTTTAGAAGTCTGTAACCCAGCTTTTACAAGGATGCTTACCATTCATATCAACTCCAGAAAGTGGGGACCGTGAGAAAGTTGCTCTTCTATCTAATAAAAGCAAAAAGACTGATGGTCAGTAATAGTTCAATGTCAACTGTTCCCGGCCAATTATTTGCATTGGAATAGTCCTTTCTAAAACTGGACTGGCTGAGAACTTCTCATAACCAGCACTGCTGTCCATGTGCTCTAAATCAACCCTTCTAGGATTCCACGGTCTTTACAGCAATAATTTTCCACTCTCTCTGCCAATGAGAGTCAGCTCAGAGTAAGTACGACTTACAGCTAAACTGCTATTATCAGAAATTCCATCCAGCCTTCCTACTGAAATGAAGGGCTACCACTCCCAGCATTTCTAGCTGCTACACATCAGGAAGGAGTTTGATTGCAAAAAGCAAATAATGAACGAGATTGTGAGAAAATACAAGGGATACATACCCCCATTCGCTGGAGGGGGTGGTGGTGGTAGTTGTCTGTTATCTGTAAATAGAAAGAGGTTTAGGAAATTAACAGCAATATGTTTCATGCTCTTTTTCTCAGGTTTCTAGAATGATTTAGCTGTTTGAATCAAGATACAGAACAGGATTTGTTCAATTTAGTTTGGGCACAGTTGGATTTCCTTGAAGAAAACCATGAGAATTTTGTCACAAGACATTATCAAGATCTTTGCTGCCTAAGCGCTTGGATGACCCTCAGCACATCACACAGGAATTCAGAGACAATATAAAGATATTTTCAGTGACGTCTGCCCAGTCCTGGAAGTCAGAAGCATCTTTAGACTAAGTGAGGCCCTTCGTCCATCTAGCTCAGCGTCATCCACAGCAATTAGCCGCCCGTTGTGGGGAGATGGGCGGGGACAAGTTGAATAAATAAATAAATAAATAAAATTAGCAGCAGCTCTCAAGCATTTCAGGCAACCACCATCACAGCAGGAGGAACCTAAGACTGGATGGATGGAAAGTTCCCAACAGCATCATCTGATTAGTAAGGGGCTCAATTCATTTCTTGCCCAGGTTGGAAGCCACACCATGTTGTACCCCTACCCCCACCCTATGCCCCAAGTAAGGTATCTGTGAAAGAGGAGAATGGTCTTAAATTTGCCAAGAGTGTAAAAAATGGAGGCAGATGGGGGGGGGGGGGGGTGTCTTACTTTCTTCTTAATCTTAAATTTATGATTAAATATAATATGAATCATAAATTTATGGAACAACCATGTGGGGTAAAGAGTCCAAATGTGTATTTTTCTAAAGGCAAAACAAGTATATTTCTGTAGGTTAATTAAAAATTAGTCTAAACCTCAGAATTCTTCTGCAGAAAACAGTTGGGGGCTATGAACAGCCTACATTACATTTGCATTCTCAATAAAGAGAAGCATATTTTTCACTGCAATTTCTTTCCACTTTCCTTTTAAAAAAACATGCATTTGGAACTCCACAGGGCAAAAAGCAGCTAGGCTTTCATTTTTAATGGAATAATAGCTAATGATGTATCTCCCTTCTGTAAATTCTGAAAAGACCCTTTCCCAAAGTAATATTTTTCCAGAAAGCTCAACTCCTTACTTGCATCAGTTTCTAAGGTGCAGCTGGCCCTCTCAGGGGCCAAGCGAAGTAATCTTTTGAAGGGGACAAACATTTCCTGAAGAAAAAGCATCCCCCGGAGTTACAACTCCAGGTATGGAACTCCCACCTACCCCTCTGGTTCCTCTTCTGAATCTTCTCTTCCACCATTTGTTGAAAAGCATTTGCCTCTCCCTCATCAGCAAAGTTTAGTCCCACGCTGCACTCCTGCAAGCAAACCCAGCACAACATTGATGGGATAAGGCAGGGTTCCTCAACCTTGACAACTTTAAGACGGGTGGACTTCAACACCCAGAATTCCCCAGCCAACAAGACTGGCTGGGGAATTCTGGGAGTTGAAGCCCACCCGTCTTAAAGTTGTCAAGGTTGAGGAACCCTGGGATAAGGAGTCATACTCATCCACGCCTTTCATTTTCCATAATGCTCACTGAGAGGTTTCCAGATAGGAACATACATTTTTAAACAAATAGGAAGAAAACAAAAAAACAACTTTCCAGGTCACTACTGTTTAAAGCAAGCGTAAAAAGGATTTAATTTTACGACAGCTTTATAGGGACCCTTTAAAAGTTGTGTGGGTTATCAAAAAGTGCCTGACCACTCAACCTACTACAGCACAACCAACACAAGCTGTGAAAGGGACAACACTGCCATAGATCAAAAACATCTCAGAAACAACCAACAGACTATAACAACCACATGGCATCACTGTAGCACAGAAACGAACTAAAGCCCTCCAAAACATATTAAGTAAACCAAAAGACCCAGTAGCCCAAGAAGAAAAAACAGGAGTCATCTACAACATACAGTGTAAGGACTGTAACAACCACTATGTAGGACAGACAAGCAGAAGGCTAGCAGAGCGCATCCATGAACACCAACTAGCAGTTGGAAGACACAATTAAAACTCCTTAATTTCACAACACATGGACAGACTTAACCATAATTTCAACTGGGAAACTGTCAGCATCTTAGACCAAGCCAAATCCAAAAATGTGAGGGAATTCCTGGAAGCTTGGTATTCAGACAGGTCAGCCATCAACAGGCACATAGAGATAAATAACATTTACACACTATTCCAGAACACCTCCTCACCAGCAATCAACATCCAGATAAGCAGGGATTAACACCAGACATACAATCAAGCAGTAAACAATACCCTAATCAAGGAACTACCAAGGGAAAAAAAACTCCCCCATCAGTACTGAGAAGGCAAGCTGCTGTATTTAAACAGAGGGCAAACCCCACTCCCTTCTACTACTGAAGATGTTACCTAGATGGGTAACGAAATGTCTGCAAGAAAACAACCAAGCTCAGAGAACCCCAAGGACTCCATAGTTCAACCCTGAGCTACAGATATTCTCTTCTATTCGTACCATATATCTATATATAAAATTACATGTAGTGGTCAAAAATGTGTGTGTGTGTGTGTGTGTGTGTGTGTGTATCCACACACAAACATATATATGAAGAAATAATTAAAACATTACTATTAAACCATTATTTTTGCCCTCCCAAAAATATTTTAGGATCAGTACTTTAGGAATCAATGACTTAGGATTCAGTCCCCAACTCATACAGAGAATTCTTTTAATAGGCCATCTGAGGGTTTTACAAAACCGCTACAAGCGTTCACCTTTTTAAAAATTCTTAATCAGACAAGATGATTAAAATCCAGGAAAAAAGGAAAGGGGAAAATATGGCTAATATTTGGTTCAAATGTCACCTACTGCTTACTTCTGTATGTGACCCCAACAAATTTGCCCTGGTCCTCAAGAGAAAACAATTGCCCATCCTTACTTCTGTTTATTCCTGGATCCAGTAACAGCTCCTAGAAGCAGTACAACCTGTCACTTCATATTCTCACTTTGCCCTTCATTCTTGTAACCCAATATATCCTTGCTGTGATAATTCTCACATAGTCAATTTTTTAAAAAGATAGCAAATCCGATTGTAATGAAAGGAAAAGATAGATGGAGACAGACCAGCCCATTCAAAAGGCCAGTGTACAGTATGTGTATTGTGTATATTGTATATACAGGTAGTCCCCAGGCTAAGAACGTCCGACTTACGGACAACTCGTACTTATGAACAGACTGCCATAAAGCTTATTATATTAATAATTTGAGTTAAATACAATGGTTCATAATAATGAACACACCCAGTATTTTGTGAAGCTCATGAAAACATTGCACAGCTTCAGCTGCAATGTGCGTTGGCTTGAGGAAGGAGAACGCCATCCGCCGTTTTAAGTCGGATCGCATTGCCATTAACACTGTGCCGAGTGTGTAACTTTGTATTTGGCATTGAAGGATAGTACCTGTTCCAACTTACCTACAAATTCCACTTAAAGACAGACTTAGGAATGGATCTCGTTCGTAACCCAGGGACTGCCTGTACTGTATATGTGTATGATTTGTTCTTGAATCATAACAGTTGCTGAAATTCTTTGGTTTGGCTTCTAACTTTCTTCAACAAACTTTCCTTCTCTGGAGTTCTTGAATGTCTTGTGAGCCTGATCTCCAAAAGCTAAGCAAGGTGGGCCTAATTAGTACTTGGATGAGAAAACACTAGGAAATACTAGGACTGAAAAGTAGACTCGGAAATTGAAAAAAAAATCATCGGGAAGAAGGCAGTGGGAAAGCACTTCCAGATTGCTATTGATATATCCATTAAGAGTGAAAGAGACCTTACCATTATCTTTATCATTTTACTGGTGCCAAATATTAAGTTGTTTAGAACAGGGTTCTATCTCCTTGTATCCTATAAAGACTGTGCACATTGATGCAGGAATAATAATAAAGAGGAAGAGAAGAACGATAATATTAATATCCTCTCATCAAAATATTTTACCAAGTGCAAGACCATTCAAGGGATATCCACATCATCCTCATCAAACTTGACTGCCATATATTTTTCAAAGGCTGCCCCATATCTAGTAACAAAGATCTCCTGCATTCCTTTGTGAGCTTTCAGCGGTACTGAAATTGAATGGGGCCAGTTCACTGCCTTCATCCTTTTAGAGCAGCAGTCTTAAAACTTCAGATACCTGAGAAGCCTTCTCAATGTGGAAAATCAGCACGGAAGCTGTTAATAAATACATTTCTTATTCTACTGATAGGTCACTGGAACATGGAGCAGGACATGGGAGAGCCACCTAAAGATAGGCAGGGCAACACAAAGCAATAGAGATAAAGTTGGTGGCCAGCAGTCAGAACATCCAGATCTTGGATTAGCCCAAAGCAGATAAAATCCCACATGAGCTGCAGCTGGAAGTATTAACACACAAACAGCAATGGTCAGTGATAAACAGAGAAGGGCTTCACACAGGCTAATACCACCTTCAAAATTAATGATAGCCAATGTAAATTCAGAAATGCCCTGAAAACGATTGTGACAGTTGACAGTTATTCCAGACATGCTGTTTAAAAACATATATATTTTAAAAACAGTGACAACTGGCAGAATGTATATTGTGAATGTCATGAAGAGCAACAGTACTCTTCTTGTTGCTAGGAGACTGGTCTTCCGACACTGGAAAGACACATTTATGGCCCCAATTACTCGGTGGATTGAAGACCTGATGTTATGAGTGAGTTGCTTATAGATGTAGATTATGTATGGATGAATACAATGAAATATGGTAATGTTTTATTGAAACTGTTAGCTAACGCTTCCTTTATATATGAAACCATTCATACACACACACACACACGCGTGCACATACAAAACATTCTTCGTAGAGGAGGAAAAACCCTTATATATAATTACGGTTGCTGTTGTTGTTCATTGCTTTCTGTTTGTCTTCTTGGTTCTGCTTTATGAAATTAATAGAGTTTTAACAAAATACACCCCCCCCCTTTTATTTTTGTATGTAACACCTTTGGAACTGCAAAAGCAGACTTTAGTTTCTGAAAGTGTAGATGCTTCCCTTCTAGATTCTTCTCTTCCACAGAGTCATATGTCAGTCTGACCACTCTACCTATGTACATAGTAATTCACCCACCCATATCCAAGTACTCACATCTCCTAAAAAGGTATGGAAAAAGGTGGTGGGAGCAATATAAACCATCGGGTTGTACAACTCTTGCTCCCAGGTCATCTTCCTCTCCTGCATCAAAACAAAATAATAGGCAGAGATGCTTATTAATTCACGGGCTGCTTTTCCCACTTAAGACCATGCCAAAAAGATGAAGTCTCCTTCCAGTCAAGCTAAGCTCCAGGTCACAGCCAACAAGGAAACAACCCTTATGTTTTTCTGGTAATAGTATGGAAGTGATTCGCCATGTCCTTTCATTGGGATTTTTTTCCCATCCCACTTAGGCTACAGCTCTGGAATTCCCTGGTGATTTCCCATCTAAGTACTAACCAGGGTTGAGTACAAATATTTTAAATCTTGATATATTTTTCTGAGAAGTTGGTGAATGCAGGGGCATAATGTGCAACCCAATAATGATTTTTGGTGTTGCCCTACTTCTGAATGTGAAATAAGACCTAAGGAGGGTAATTACACTTGGTCTTCAGATGTCTAGAGGAGTAGGTACAAAAAATTAATAGATGAGGAGGGTTCAGTTTCTTTGTGTCCCCATTTTGTGCCCTGTATCTACCTCAGCTCTGATACCCGAATGGGGTATCACCATCACTGGGAATGGTGTTAGATGCTTTAAGTTTCAACACAATGAAGAAGTGGGGATGAATCAGATTCCTTACCCAAATGCACAAATTAATCCACATATTTGAGATATGAAAGTACATGGTTCTTGGGGGTGTTACAGCATTCACCAGACTTTCTCCAAGAGATGCTCCCCAAACCCTCAAAATTAACATTTAAACTTTCTTTATAACTCATGAGGCTTCAGCACTCTCATGCAAGTTCCTGAGGTTCGCAAGATTTCAGTGATCTGACGTTGCTGCATCCCAGGAGATTTCAAAACACTGGGGGCATGTGCTTACACCAGACACAAGTCTGGGTCAAGGTGTCTGTGAAATGTCCTGTTCAAATCTCTTAAGAGAATGAGCCAAAGAAAGAGAGAGCAACTGTTTTGTTTTTGCCCATTCACAATAATGGTCCATCAGCAGAGCAGACTGAGCAGGAGCAAAGGTTAGATGATCTAGGTCTTCCCCGCTATGGAAAGATGCATTGTATTATATTACACTGCACTGCATTGCTGTACTAATTCTTTCTAACTGGATACCTAAATACATTCATTAGCACATGCATTCGTTATTCAGCCAGGTGTTCTCTTTTGTCTCCCTTTTAATTAAGCATTCCCAGAATAATTTGTCAACTAGAAAGCTGAATGAAACACACCATCCATGTATGGTGGCTTGTCATGAAGTTGCTTTTGCTACCTGCTCAGAATGGCAAAGGAAGATACATGCTGTTGCCTGGCTTAGAAACATCCTTCAGATTTGCTTCAAGCGCTTTCTAATAACTCCTACAGGATATTACTTAATTTAGTTTAAATCTGAGGACCAGCAGAAAATAGAGAGTGAAGAATACAGATAAAAGCCTGGCTTTTGATTCTCTGCTTTCTGAACAAGAACAAGATGCTGGTTGAGAATTCTAGTAATAAAACATCTGGAGGATAGATGTTGAGAGGTTAGATGTCACCATTCCAATGAATGAACAATAGATATGTGCCTTTGGTGAGAGTGCGGTGCAGGGAAGTGTCACAACGAAGTAAACAAATTGATACCTTAAGGTCATATAAGCGGATGAAGTAAGATCGTTTAGGGACATCCTTTACGAAACACAGCACGCCAGAACTCTGTTTGGACCAGTTTCTGCTGCTCGGAGGCAAAGCCAGGAAGAGCTGTACCACAGTCGTGACCATGGTCTATCAGAAGAGGAAAGGCTACAAGTTAATCATCCAGTTGGGTCAAAAATGACACATACCTAGGGTTTTTGTCTTTTCAAAGATGTAACTGTCAAGGAAATGTTAATGGGAAAACATTACCCAGTCACAAATGTGATGGATTTCACATAACAGAAATTCTAAAATGTATGCTGACGTAAGTTACAAGGGAATAATGCACAGGGAAGTTTAAGAAAAGTGCAGAAAATAATTGCTCTATACCAATGTTTCCCAACCTTAGCAATTTTAAGATGTATCAACTTCAACTCCCAGAATTCCCCAGCCAGCATTCTGTCTGGGGAATTCTGGGAGTTGAAGGTAACACATCTTAAAGTTGCCAAGGATGAGAAAAATTGCTGTACGCCAATGGCAAAATAAGAGACACTGGTTGGCTTGGATACAAAAGCCAATTCACCACACACCAAGAGTCTTTTTTGCTTACAGCAGGGTACAAATCAAATAAATAAATAAATAAATAAATAAGCAAGCAAGCAAGTTCATCAAATTAAATGGTTTTAGGATCTAAACCAGAATGAAAGTTTCCCACCATCTCTTCTTTCCCATAGACATTAGTGCTCCACCTATGATTTAACTGGGATGGGAAGAATGGTTTCTGGAGGTGAATGGAATAATCCAAATACCTTTTATTGGAGAAATGCTTCTTTCTTCCAACTCCCAACTCCCGTTCTTTCCATTTCGCAATGTTTGGGAAGACTATCGTTCTCCAAAAAGCATGTATGAGCACTAAGAAGCAAGCTTATATACCGGAATACCAGGCAGAACTAAACCAGGCTTCTCTTGGAGCAGTTTAGGCAGAAAATATCTCTACACCTTATCTTAGGATCCAAGTTATTTTTTTGTGGTATTTTGGAATCAAATGATATTTCAGAATATTTTGGAATCCAGAAGAAACAGTGCTTTGAACCAGAAAGTAGGCTAACAGAAAGATTTTGCTTTGATTTTAAGCGTGAGCTGAACTGTTCTTATTCCTGGCCATGGTTTTTAATCCTGATTGTATGTGCATGTATGTGTGTGTGTACATGTTGATAGTACTGTTTATGGATTCCCTGAGCTTGGTTCTTTTCTTGCAAACGTTTCATTATCCGGCTAGGTAACATCTTCAGTGCTAAAATGGGATGAGGTTTGCTCTCTATTTATCTGCTGTGGCCTGTTTTGCCAGTGCTGGTGGGGGTGGGGGTTCTGTTTTGCTCTTCTGGTAGTTCATTAGCATATATTGCTAATGATTATCATATATTGACTGCTTGATTGTGTGCCTGGTGGTGACCTTTGCTTATCTGGGTGGTGATTGCTGGAGATGGTTGCTGGTGATTGAATGCTGGTGAGGGGATCTGCTGATCTTTTGCCTCTTTTGAATAGTATGTAGATGCTGTTTATCTCTATGTGTCTGTTAATAAGCTCTTAAGGTGTCTGCCTTGTCTGAATACCAGGCTTCCAAGAATTCTCTTGCAAATTAGGATTTAGCTTGGTCTAAAATGCTGGCAGTTTCGCTGTCAACTGTGGTTGAGTCTGTCCATGATAGAGAGCAAACCTCATCCCATTTTAGCACTGAAGATGTTACCTAGCCGGGTAATGAAACGTTTGCAAGAAAAGAACCAAACTCAGAGAACCCCAAGGACTCCACAGTTCAACCCTGAGCTACACATATTCGCCTCCATTGCTAATACTGTTTATTTATTCCTTAACATTGTTTAATATGCTGATACTCAGTTCAGATAGTTCAAAATACAGAGTTGACTGAATAGCTAAATGAGAATTCTCGTCATACCCACAAAACTACCATTCCCAAAATACATTGCGAGGAAATTACAGCAATTGAAATGGTGCCTGATGTGGCAAATAATTCAAAATAAAGGAAATACGATTTGACAGCTTCTGCAAGGACCAAGGATATTTCCTCTTCTGTTTGTCCGGCCCATTGTTTCTGAACTGGGCTTCTTTTCAGCAGGACATGGGGTGGGGGGTGAGGGTATGATTTGCCTCCCCACCTGAGGGCTGGCAGTGTGTCATTAAATGGCCAGAGCAGTTTGCTAGGCCGTTTGAGGAAGTGGTTTTCTCTCCCCGCTTCCTGCCGTCACGGCTGCATGTGTGCTGTCTCTTTACACATCAACTATTGTTTTAACATTAAAAAACCTCTACTTCTGTGTGGGGGAGATTTAAAAAGCAAAGAGAAGAGAAAATTTCCCAATGGTTCCGCAATCTATATCACAAGAGTTGCCATTTGCTTTGTTGCCAGCTAACTTGATCAAGGCACTTTTTATTTCTACCGATTGCTAGAACAAAATGCAAATGTTCAGACTGATTAATACACTGAAATAAGTAATGAGCAGGAATTGAGTTTTAGGAGACGTGCTTATTGGAACTCTGTAGATGCCATGGAAGCTGTAAGGCAAATCTTTCTCTAGCCAAAACCAACCCAACCCAATCTCTTCTTTATCTCTCAGCCCCAAATTATTACTTGATCTTGCTAATCATGCTAATTTTCTAGCATTTTCTCGATTATCTATTGAGCAACTTTCTAGGAGGAAGATCAAGTTGAAAATCAGGGATTGGCTCAGCTACAGGCTTCTCACCTCCAAGCCAAACTGCATATTTATTTATTTGTTGGATTTCTCCCCCACCCATCTCCCCCCAATGGGGGACTCTGGGCGACTTACAAAAAACATTAAAACTATAAATATATATAAAATACACAATACATCTAGAATTAAGAACAATACTAAAAAAGGAAAATCCAAGAAGATGGAAAATCGGGCTGGGGACAGCCGGCCACTATGGGGCTAGCCATCTCCCTGCTTGAAGTATTCCCTCCCTACCCCAGGCCAAGTGACAGAGATATGTATATCTCTTGGCCCAATTCATCAATGAAATTCCAGCATCTAATCACCCAGTTTCCCAAAGACAAGCTCCTCCCTCTGCCCCATTCATGGAATACTCTACGTTCTGCCATGGACTTTCCTCCCTTGAACAATAACAAGAATTACCGTGCATTTCCTGCCCAAAAGATCGAATACTTGCTGGTTCTCAAGATCCTCAAGGAGGCAGGAAGGCACATTTTCCTGCTGCCCTCGGCCTCCGGGCTTGGTTCTTCGGCTCATCTCAGCCCTGTCAGGTTGTGAAGGGCTCTTACAGAGTGAACTTCCGTGTTGTAAAGGCTTCTTTTAACAGGAAGCTAAAAAACCACCAGGCTCACCCAGAGATAGTTGGGTTCTCTATCTTGCTTCAAATGCCCAGCAACCCTGAAGGCTGAGCAAAACTGAAGTACAAAGAGAAGCCAGAGCAGATTAGGTGGATGAAGGATCCTGAAAATGCCCATCCCTCTAAGGAATAAAAGCATTTGGTCCACAAAAATGCCTATGTTGCCCTTAAAAGGTACAGATTGCTCACACACAAATTCTATAGTTTCTGAATATATGTATTTATTTCCCATAAACAAAATATAAATGTTGTGATTTTTTTCTGATTAGAATTTGACAGGGGAGAGCATTTAATTTGCCTTCAGAAGGTTCTACAGTACTTTCAACCCTCACCCTCCAAGACTGGAAATTTGGTTTTAAACTTTGGAGAACTGCTGCTAATCTATTCTGGCAATCTTGGGATAGGTTAACACTCCCTGGTCTGGGTGGCAAACATTTGGACATCTGCCAGAAGGCAGCAAAGAGATAGTTCTATTCTGGATATTTGCTGTCATCTAATAGTCATCTGGACGTTTGTAGCCGCGTTCTGGTAGCCCTTAGCAAGGAAAGGAAAGGAAAGGAAAGGAAAGGAAAGGAAAGGAAAGGAAAGGAAAGAAAGGAAAGGAAAGGAAAGGAAAGGAAAGGAAAGGAAAGGAAAGGAAAGGAAAGGAAAGGAAAGAAAGGAAAGGAAAGGAAAGGAAAGGAAAGGAAGGAAAGGAAAGGAAAGGAAGGAAAGGAAAGGAAAGGAAAGGAAAGGAAAGGAAAGGAAAGGAAGGAAAGGAAAGGAAAGGAAAGGAAAGGAAAGGAAAGGAAAGGGAAAGGAAAGGAAAGGGAAAGGAAAGGAAAGGAAAGGAAAGGAAAGGAAAGGAAAGGAAAGGAAAGGAAAGGAAAGGAAAGGAAAGGAAAGGAAAGGAAAGGAAAGGAAAGGAAAGGAAAGGAAAGGAAAGGAAAGGAAAGGAAAGGAAAGGAAAGGAAAGGAAAGGAAAGGAAAGGAAAGGAAAGGAAAGGAAAGGAGAAAGGAAAGGAAAGGAAAGGAAAGGAAAGGAAAGGAAAGGAAAGGAAAGGAAAGGAAAGAAGGAAAGGAAAGGAAAGGAAAGGAAAGGAAAGGAAAGGAAAGGAAAGGAAAGGAAAGGAAAGGAAAGGAAAGGAAAGGAAAGGAAAGGAAGGAAAGGAAAGGAAAGGAAAGGAAAGGAAAGGAAAGGAAAGGAAAGAAAGGAAAGGAAAGGAAAGGAAAGGAAAGGAAAAGAAAGGAAAGGAAAGGAAAGGAAAAGGAAAGGAAAGGAAAGGAAAGGAAAGGAAGAAGGAAGGAAAGGAAAGGAAAGGAAAGGAAAGGAAAGGAAAGGAAAGGAAAGGAAAGGAAAGGAAGTGACCATCCAATCACATAAAGGGCCTTGCAGCTCTGCAGTTGACCTAAGCTTTTTTGAAGCTCAAGAAGAGGGTTTTCAGATCTACTTCTTTCACCATGAAATAATTAAAACAATTGAAATTCTGCTTCTCAAGACCAGGTATCAGTAGCACAGGACAATGGCTTGTACTGTAGGACTGTGCAGACAATTACTAAAAAATGGCATTACGAGCAAGCATTCTGTATCCTCCTCATTCAGATTGAATAACATGCCTCTGTAGTGGTGGTAGGGTTACAAAGCAGCCAGTGAGCAGAGCACAGCCCTTCCAGAAGAAGAGTGTGCACTGGCTTGAACCTCAGATGAAAGAATAACAGAAGAGGTCATCCTATGTAACCCCATGAACAAAGGACATAAATCAAGGATAGGCTGTATTGGTGCCCTCCAGATTTAACTTCAATTCTCAGCAATCCGTAGTGGAGAGGTTGATTGGAGCTGTACTCCAAACATCTGGAAGACATCAGGTTGCCTACCTCTTCTGTCAATGCCACAACCACTCAATTGCAAGGGTCCCAGTCTTCTGCGGTGGGGGGTGGGGTATTGGAAAGATCAACAGTGTGTTCCTGGTACAACTCTCTCTTACATTAGGGAGCTTGCCCATATACCAAATGTCTGCCAAGGTGGGGCATAGGGAGTCTGAAAGTATTCTATTTTTCAGTTGTCCTGATTGCTGGGACAATAATGGTTTTTGATGGATATTCTTGCTTGAAAATGGCACCCTAATAAAAATAAAATAAAATCTTAGGCTGACACCTAGATCCTGAGTGGCTGATGTCATGACCGTGCTGGGTGGTAGCAGGAAGACTGGCATTTCTGCAATTATTGTTTCTTTAAGGAAACATAGATGTGACAGTGTATTATAGAAGGGCTGACCATAAGGAACCAGATGACATGGTGCAACCCAGAATTTGATGATCAATGGCTGTAGAGAAATCAAAGGTCTTTCCCAACATTGCTTATTGCTTCCCACCTGAGCAATACTGATAGAGAACAGAATGCTTATGTCCAATTATTTTTGTTAGAAATATGTGATCTATCTGTTTCGGAAAAGGCAGTATTTTCTATTAATCAAAGGATGCAGCAATATGTTATTATGGCAGAGATTGTGATATCTTACAATAATATCTTGTGTTGTTCATATTAGAGAATTCATTGGGAAACCAGTGACTGATAAGTATAAAATGTAAGATAGATTTTTCTTTTCCTTCTTAGTTTGTATTTTTAGTTTGTACTTTTAATTTTTTAAAATTAAGATTAAACATTGTTTTCTTGCAAAAAATAAATATTTTTAAAAATGTATTGTTCCACTGTGACCAAACAGCAATCTAAGCAAAAGAATTATGAAACCATATTCAGTTCCTCATACTCTGGGGGTGGGGAGAGGGGAAGGTTATAAAGCCGTCCAGAAAAGTATACACATGTATTTTGTGAAATACATCCCTGTGACTTCTTAGTATTTGAGTTTAGGGGAAGATTGCCTCTAAGAGGCAAACACTGCTTGAATTCCACTTTTGAATGTCTAATCCTAGAGAAGCTAACTCTTCATGGCTGAAGATGCACAGAGAGGAAGAGCGCATGCATGGTTGAGTAAATGGACAAACTGACTAATTGCAAGGTGTATGAAAGAAGAAACTATTTATTAATCATCCTAATTTATTAGCAGGCACATACTCATGTAACAGAGGCAAGCAGCTGAGAAATGAGACTGCTTCCCCACCCTCTGTAGAACCAAGACATGTAAGTTTCCTTTCTTCTTGTTTCTGTGCAGGTGGACATGCTTCCAACCAAGTACAACTCTTGTTTTTTTCTAACAATGCTTTATGGAACCTATCTGGACATAAAGATGGTGTTGGAAGTTGGGACTATGCATCATGCAATCTTCTTCTTCTTCTTCTCCTCCTCCTCCCCCTCCTCATCAAACAATACACATCAGTCTTTATTTTCTGATGACCCAGGTTCTAACCAAGAACTTAGGAATCATAAGAGATACCACTTTAGTATGCAAGGTATTTTGTTGCAGTCAGTGATTCTAAGTATGGTACATTATCACCATCATCTAAGGGGAAAACAGTCAGATGAGGCAGAAAACAGGCATGCATGAAAAGAGGTGTCTGTGGGCGCATAATTGTCCACAGCTCTAGTAGAATGATCCCATACTTTCTCAGGAATTGGGTGTTTTTTATGTTGTAGGGAAGATGAAGAGGAAATCCTGCAGCAGAGCTGGGTAGAACCTGTCTGAGGCCCTCACATTAGGGATGAAACTTTAGCTATATCCAAATTATATGCCAGTGCCTAGCAAATCTCCAAGATATGAAGCAAGGACATGAGGAAGACTAGGAGAGAAATACCATTACAAAGATAGAACTAGGAAAACACTTTTGGAAGAAGTATTTGGTCTCAAGACTCCGTTGTCTCTGTTCTCTAAAAAAAACAATTCAAGTCTGAGGGCACAAAATTTACTGCCCTACCTAAGTGATGTCACAATTAGCAAAAGGAGACTTTCCAGAACCATGAATGGTTCCAAGGATGGCTTTGTGGTTAACCACAACAAACCAACAGAAAGGCTTCAGGAAGATACGGGATTGAGAAGGGTACAGTAGGGTGCAGGTGAGACAAAACATTTCTTAAACATTTTACCAAGAGTATAAGAAATGAGACCTGTGCTCAACTGGACAGTAATGTGGGATATACTGAAGAACAGGAAATCCAATATGCTGAAGAACAGGGAATTCAGATACAACTGAATCGGAGTCCCCCCCTCCTTTTAAAACCATTTCTATATAGGCAGTCCTCGTTTAGCAACTGCCTCATTTAGTGACCATTCACAGTTACGATGTGATGAAAAAGTAACTTTGTGACCAATCCTTGCATTTACAATATTTGCAGGTCTGTGAAGCAAAGGAAAGCTGAAGTAAGATCATAAACACAATTGCGGTTTCACTTAGTGAATGCTTCACATAACAACCGAGTTGCCAGTCCCAACCGTGGTTGCTAAACAAGGACTATTTGAAGTAGGTATCTCAATGGAAAGGAATATGTTTTCACACATAAATGAGTATATGCATACACATAAAGCCATCATTTCAAAGTGGGATAAAGGAGTTTATTCTAAATAATAAAAACAAATTGCATACACAGTATAAGGTCAACAGTTCTTTATTGAATACCAAAATTATACAAATACTGTGTCCTTACATCAATGTCACATTTTGAATGTGTTCCCTCCTCCCTTAAATCTGGATCCCATTACTACCCCAAGCAGAAAGCCAGCCCCAAATAATGGGAAAAAAGTAAAAAAGCTGAGGCCATCCAGATCCTAGTGGGGTAGAAGTGTTGCAGTGGGGTACATAACCATTTGGATGAGGAAAAGGTGTGGACTGGGGTCAGCAAAGAGAGCCAAGCTCTCCCACAAGGTATCAGGTTTCCAAGCCAAGGGCTCAGTTGTGAATGCTTCTAGCCAGATGCCCCATGCTGCATTCCCACTACGTTGAATGACAGCTGGACTAGAAGAGGCTGCAGTTGTTAGGCAACCATTCCCCCACTTGCGACTTAGAATGTCTACTAGAGTCATCAACCATTGTTGTTCCCTAACAGGCCTTCCATCACTTCAACTATGGTTTGGTGTTGCTGAGGGACATGACCTCAGTTTCTCCTCTAATGTTTAAAAGCATATGTCTAGTGCAGCAGCTGGCTGCAAGAAAGGCCAAGACTCCTGCACTTTAATAGCTGCACTGAAGAGGGGGTGTCAGCAAGCACAGCTGCTATGACAATTCTTTTCTAGTGAATTTCTCTCTTTTACATGCTGTTTGGACCATCCCCTTTTGCATCTGACCACCCTACAGCTGGTAAGCCAAGGAGAGCGAAAAGCACAGGCATTTAGTATTTAAATGGGAGCAGCATGACAATCAGTGGCATTAGTTTTGAAGTAGCACAGGTCAATTACCTTGCATGAAGTTGCTTCTCCTCAGAATCAGATAAGGAATGAGCAGCAATATGGCAATCAGATTCAGCAAAGCATGTCCCCTTTGAGTGTTTCTGTATCCTACACTGCCCAAGCCAACTTCAGAATTCTTCTACTCTCTTTTACCCTATGTTCAGAAACAGATTCTGACATTGTGCTTGTTCTAAGGATGAAGCTTGTTCCACCATTAGGAAGGGTTAATTGAATATCACTCCAAGTAATGAGTCTGTTTAGAATTCCAAAGTTCAGTATGTATGTGTGAACTTTGTATGATCGCAGATATGTACTAGAAGATAAAGGTACCAAAACATGGGGCTTTCCTTGTTAATAAACCATACAAATTACATAAACTGAGTATTCTGGTCAGTGATCATGAGAGAAACTGAAACTCTAGCACATTTTGGAAAGCATGATCTGAACCAAGTCTTATAACAATTTCCCATGCTAATGAGCATTCTAACAGGAAAAGACAGGATGAATGATGTGGCAGATTATTTTGAAAAAAAGCTAGAACTGCCTGGAATGACCAAAAAATAAAATAAAAGCTAAAATTCTTGGGATAATTCTTATTATCTTAAGCAGACTTATTTGTGAATAAATCCCATGGAAACTTTCTTCTGGGTAGATATGCACAGGATTATGTTGTTAATGGGGGACGCAGTGGCGCAGCGGCTTAATGGCGCTGAAAGTTGTCGGCCAGAAATGGTTGACGCTTCAGCGGTTCGAGTCCAGCCTTCGCGTTAACAGGGTGAGCTCCTGTTTCCTCCCCAGTTCCTGTCAACCCAACAGTTTGAAAACTCACGTGAGTAGATAAATGGGGACTCTCACTCTGGGGGGAGGAAAAATGCTGGCGGCGCCTTGCAAAAGGAGTTGGGAGCAGTTGCTGGTAAGCGCGAAATCACGCTTGCCCGAAAAGGGCATGAAGCAACGGAAACCCCGCCTCCTGTGCTCCCCAGCTGGGCTCTGCTCTAGGAAGGAGGCTCTGGCAAACCACTTCCGAAACACCTTGCCTTGAAAACTGCAAGGGCTCGTCCAAGCAGTCACTGCAGAGTCGGTAATGACTGAGCACAGATAAAAAAAAAAAAGTTAATCTGCAAACAGCACACTTTTCAACATTGCAATTCATGAACACTTTAAAGATGTGGGGGGGGAAAGTATCTTGACAGGCACAGCCTTAATACTATCACTACATTGGAACAGTGCTCTCATTTTTGCTGAGCATATGGATCCTTTTGTAAAGATACAAGCCATCTCCAATATAATCTAAGTTTTCCATTTGTAGACTTTTAAAGGCAGACAGCTGCTCCATGTACTGTAGAAGGATGGTGCAGCACAAATAATGGATATTATTCTGGGCAGTAAGTGCCACATTGACATATTTCTAAGGGTCTTTCCTTTTCAAATAAGATAGATTAATCAGCAGAGAAAAGCTGTGATGTGTGATTCATGTTGGTTGGAGGGAAATGCACAAACTTTATCTAAAGGAACCCATATCATTCAGTTAAGCCATCAAGAGTCTCAGCTTCTCAATGGAAAGGAAATACTGAATTCCTAACAGTTCTTTACATTGAGACAGATGAACAAACAGCAAGAGATAAAAGCTAAAAAAAAACCCTGAAGAATAAATGTACATAATGCAGAACTCATTATGTATACTGGAGACAGGGTGGTCAAAGAAACCCTTCCATCATCTTTCATTTCCAAAATCAAGCCTAGGTATTTGTGGTACCATTATGTCTGCAGTGCAACAGAATCAAGATTAAGGGTCTTATGCAGATGACAGATCAAGTCTGTTTTCTGTTTCTGGGGCTACGGCCCAAGCTAAAAGGTTCAAATTACAAGAGAATTTCTACTAAAAGTTAGGAGGAAAATTCCTGAGAGTTCAGACAGTGGGCCAGGCTGCCTTAGAAGCTGACTGACTTTCTTTCATTA
Organism: Liasis olivaceus; assembly: GCA_030867105.1. Lineage (NCBI taxonomy): Eukaryota > Metazoa > Chordata > Lepidosauria > Squamata > Pythonidae > Liasis > Liasis olivaceus. The sequence goes on from CM061348.1 coordinate 143,282,087, forward strand.
GATGGTTTTTATCAGCGATGCCATATAAGTGCATTTAAGAAGATATCTTCAAGTGTGAGCAAGCAATTATACAACCAGGCAGTATTAGCACTTGATGAAATGTGCAGCCAAGATCAAGAGCAATTTTTGACATCTGCACAAGGAAAAGCTAGATAACAGGTAGAAGGGGAGCAAAAGGTAGAAAGATACCAAATAACTAGAGATGAAAAAAAATGAGGATACAGATGAATAATGGAATAGAGGTTGTGATCCTGAAAACATATCTTTGTCAGACTGGGCTCAGAACCTTCCTAGCAAAAGATCTAGTTTCCAACCATTGTTTTGTTTCACCATCAAGGGACATGCAAAACTGCAATGAAAGGTCCTCAATTCAGGGGATATTTAGCTCCTCAGAGTCAAAGGACTAACTATTCACATGAACATATCAACTTTCAACTTAAAAAAAAGATTTTCATCCCTTCTCAAACTTTTGACTACAACACCTTCTAACATGACTAATTCGATTATAGAAAAAGGTGACTAACACATAAATGTCTCAAAATATAAAAATAAAGTGGCATGTTCTGCTGGAATAGCAGTATTTTGTTTTGTTAAAACATCTTTACATGTAAGTGCTATTGTGGTAGGAGAGGGAGAGAGGGAGAGGGAGAGAAGAATTTAAAAAAACCCTGAAAAGTGCAAATTAAAAGATTAAGAGGTCACATGTCAGTGACCATGAAGATAACAGTGAAGATATACAGGTGCATCCTTACATGTTAAATTCCTTAGTAGCTTCACTGCACATAACAAAACTACACCTGTTCAGGCAGAGGAAAGGCGATCCATGATTAGTAAAACTGGCCTACCATTGTTCTCTCACTTCCACCTCAGTATCTCTGAATTGAAAAAGGTAGAAATTACACAGAGAAAATACTGGAGGACAGTGATTTAAGATATCATTGCACAGATGCTGGGGAAAGAGAATCTGGTGTGTCAATTCCAAAGGGATATGCCTAGGAACGCCTTGCTGGCTTGTATCACACTTAATCTGATCTCTGAATTAATTTATTTTCACATGTACGCTGAGCCCTAAACTAACCAGGTGGGCTTACACAACATACTAAACCATGAAAAACTAGCCACGTGTAGCATATTGTGCAAATTCATCCATTAGATTTGTAACTGGCTTGGTTAAGTATGATGTATAACTACAGCCACTGTATTAGTAAAGGCTTTTGTCATTTTGCATATCAGCACCACTTGAAGTTAACTGAGCCATAGCAGCAGATTCAGCTACTTCAGAACTTTCAGATAGGAAGTAATGGAATCCTGAATTCAGATGTAGCACTTAGAAATTTAATCCTTGGGGCCCAGGGAGTTGCATCAAAGGGAAATCACCAGGTAGTGTTGTAGTGTAGATAGTATTAACTTTTCTGGATGGCCTCAGGAAAAAATCTAGCATCGTTCAGAGATAGGAGAAAGCAAGCGACATTCTCCCACAATTTGGGGGAGCTGCATTCCCCTCCCACTACCAGGGAGCCCTTGAGTCTCCTGCTGTACCTATATGATCCATTCTACTCTACCTCCAGAGCTGGGAGAAGATGTCCAGGATTCCAGGCTCCCTATTTCTCCTCCCTCCCTTGATTCCCAGACCTCTTCTACGTCAGAAAAACCTGGAATCGTGGCATGGATTAGATAGGCATCAGGATGGCTATGTTATTTATATTCTTTGGTCTGGTAGCCAGGTCCAAATTAAATACGAGTAAATAAATTAGATTGTCCGTTGCTTCAATCGCACCCATCCAGGCGTGGCATCCCCTTCACTGTCAGCTGGCATCATTGGTGCTATCTTAAGTGATATCAGGCAGGAGACTGAGTGACATCAGGCAAGTGGATGGAGGCGAGGCTCTGCCTCCATAGTAACCAGGAACAGGACCCCACTTCCATGTTGGATAACAAAGGATAAGGAGTCACAGTTGTTGAGACATCAAGGCACCATTTGGTACAATGACAAATGAGGAAAAACCAGCCAGAAATTCCTTCCATAACGGCACAGGAGGAGGAGGGGGGAGGGGGAGGGGGAGGAGAATGGAAAAAAGCCAAACCAAACCAAACCTCATCAAGAGGCAGCACGATCTTCCCGGGCAAAGAAAACCCCAAACCAAACCCCACATGGTTTTGTTGAGACATGCAATTGTTGGTGATGGTGCTGTATTGCCAGGGAGAAAAAAAAACGAAGGCCAGGAGCATCATGCTGCTACCATAGGAGCCAGCAAATGAAGGGAGCTTATTCGTGGCAACAGACAGGCTCTTTCAGAGGCTGTGTTAGAGGCCTAGGCCTCCGAAGGGCCGTAGCGAAGCCCAGAGCTGTTCCAAATTGCTTCGCATTGCCACAGCCCCAAAGGGGTGCCTTCCAACACTTCTCCAAAGTGATGGGCAGGCAACTGTGGTGTCTCCAGGATGAGTGAGGATAAACAGCAGAAGGCACTGCGGTTTCTCTGGCACTGAATGGTCTCCCTGGTTAGAACCACCTTGTCTCTTGGGGGCAGGAGTGGGGTTTGTTAGTGATTCACTCCAGCACTCTTCCCTGTGGTTACCCAGTCGACGATGATAAAAGTGAGGCTCATCACCATGAAAATGAAACCAAGGGCAGCAAAACACGCAGCCTGCGGAGGGAGAAAGAAATTAATGATAGATAGTTCCTCAGAATCATCTTTTCTTTTTTCACAGGACTTTCAGGAGGGAAGAAGAGAACTCCACAGCCCCAGCAACCCAAATAAGATCACTACAGAACATCCCTTATCCCCTTATCCCACCTGTCCTGCTACTTCCCAATCACCTTGGATTCAGCAACCTTGGCTTCCAAATGCCTCTCCTCAAACGTTGCTTCATTCTACTTCTGGGTGCAGAACTACCACCTCATTGTGATGATTAAAGATTGAGAAAATCCTCAGCTCAGAGGGGAATGGAGAGTTCAGAAAACAACATTCCTGAATGAACTCCAACCTGCTGGCCTCTTGCACTAAGCCTTTACCCAATTCTTCACCCAATTCTCTAGTATAACTCCCATGTTGTATAGCCCCTGCCCATCTGCTTGCCAATAGCCAATACCTGGATTTTGGGTCTGGAACGTAGTGGCTCTTTTTCGTTGGGGATAATTCGGATATAGAAAATGCTGGGGAGGATGAAGATGAGGCTGGGGGCTGATGTGGCTCCTGAGGGAAAGAACACAGATGATGAAAATAGCCAGCCAGCATTCACAATACCACAACTCTCTTCCCAACCCTAACACGAGATTGGCTCAGACATACCCAATACACATCTTCCCTTAGCCATGGGCTTTGGCACTATGCAAAAGCAAATTTGCCCTTATCCCCCCTCTCCAGGAGGAGTGGGTTTGTTCTTGGGACAAGGAAGACAACCAAGAAACAGTGTTCCACAAAGAAGAGGAAAAAGCAGAGATCATTCTCCTTCAGCTCCCAATTAAAGCTTGGAACTTTCAGAATATCAAAAAAGAAGTCAGAAATTGAAATTGAATTGAAATGTAAATCAAGTAAATTGAATCATAAGTGGGGAAATCTGATATGAGGGTCTCTTTCTTGGCTAGAAATAAATGCCTAGTTAGAACTGCACCAAGCTTAACCTTTGTTTTATGTATCTTGCAATATTTTTTACATCTCTGCACAATTTAAAGGCATGGTCTTTTCTGTCACCTTGAGCCAAACATTCAGAGATTCTGTATTACTGGCCTCTTAAAAGCAAGATTTTTCTTGTTGGTAGTAGATCATTGCCATCTTGTGGTCTGATGGAATTCTTATTTTACTTTTATATATTCTGTTAGATACTTTTTTCTATTCATTCAATTGCAGTTACTGGATTCCTAGACTAGAACAGCTCTGTAGTCTATTGTGATTATCTGTATTTTAATATTTAACCAAAAAGCACCTAAAAATCTAGACTTAAAAGGATCTCAAAAGCTTAAGTATTTTACCTTTTTTAAAAAATAAAGTTTAATTTTGCTTATTCTCTGTGAGATTGGATTTATCTCCCAAGGGGAAAGGACTGGTATCTCTAGTCACACACTTCAATGCTATATGGCCAAGAGACGGCACAACAGCATTTTCCACTTTTACCCTGTAATTGCCAGAGAATAACACAGAACGTAAAAGCCCCCTCTCTCTCTCATGCTGGGGTTAGGAGGGGAGGACACCAGGCAAGGTGCTCCCTAGAAGTCAGGTGATGGCACTGAGTACAAGCTGCTACTCCAAGGGGTAAGAGGCAGGGTGTGAAATACAGAGGGCTTCAGGGAGAGATTTCCACTGAATTGGCTCCTTCATACTATTGCAGATATCATGGTATCTTCTTGGATAAAAAGCTATCCTAAACTTTGAGCCATGGGAGAAAATAAGACCATAAAACTGAGAAAAGCTTGCTAGGGTAAAATCAGGAAGGGTTATTATATCTTGCACCATGTGCTCCCCATGGTTTCTACGTCCTCCTTCCTTCCCCTCCTCCTTCATTTAGATTTTATGAGAGAGAGTCTGCTGCTCCATTACATAACATCATATCGTATCATATCATATCATAATAAGACCTGGCTTTTTCCTCATGAGTTTTTAGTCCAGTTGACTGGAGTCTCCTTTTGGTTGTTTTTATTATTATACTTGGTTGCCATTTTATATTTATATAATATGTTTATTTTATGTTATTTGGGGGGTTTTTTCCTAGTTTATTCTTTGTTTTTTCTGTTATGTGACATCCAGAGTCAAATTGCTTGAGTTGGGCAGCTTTATAAGTCTAGTAAATAAATGAATATAATAAAATATAACAATGAGCCAATGTAGTGTGGTGGTTTAGATGTTAGACTACAACCAAGGAGACTCAGGTTCAAGGTCATCCTCAGTCTCTTTGGGCCAATCACGCTCTCTGTCAACCCAACCCACCTCACAGAGTTGTTGTTATGGAGAAAAGTAGAAGGAGGGAGTGTTATGTACTATGTACAAAGTGCTGAGCTCCTAAATGAATGGCAGAATATAAATGTAATAAATAAATGAATATACAGGAGTGCAACTGCTTCTTTTTAGGGAAGAGGTAACAGCAGAGAGGTAGAGGGCAAGCTTTGCATGCAGATGTTTCAATCTTGCATTTCCAGGTATTACTGACAAACTTTGGTCTGTCTGAAGCCCTGGAGAAATGCTGCCAGTCAACTACTAAGCCAAGATTTTTAAATCAGGGTTTACCAAATAGCCGTAAAGGACGATTACAACACTGTACCTCTAATACTATATATAATAATGCTATACCATAAATCAATATACAACTCCTTTTTTTTTCTCAGTCAGCACTATACCATAAATCAGAAAGACAGAGGCTAGACTTAATGAGGAAGGTCAGGGTTGCTGTCTGTAGGGGATGACAGTATGGTACGGAATACATACAACTTGTCAGTGGACAGGGATTGGATTTTCTATTTTTTTTTTTTCTGTTTCAGACTGAGCATAGGATTTGTAGTTTGTTTTTTTTGTAAACAGTGTTAAGTGTATTTTACACATATACTACAGTTTTTGAGTTTTTACAGCCTCAAAATGACACACGACTGAAAATCACCAGTGAAGCCTGAAAGGCTCTTGATGCTGCCATCAGCCACTGTTTACAAACCACGATAACTAAGGTCAAACATTTTACCAAGCCATTATGTGGTTCGCTTAGTTTTGGTTTGACGTGATGCATGAACGCAGCCATTATAAATCATACTGACTCAAAGAACCAATGGATGGATTTGGTAAGCTTCCTGTACAGTAGGATAGTATCTTTTCATACCTGTAGAAATGTTTTACCTGTCTTCAGTCAGCAAGTATTTGGATCCATCTGATCCTAATACTTTTTGGGGTGAAATGTTATAGCTCAGAGCCATAAAATGAAATAAGACAGATTTCTCCAGCACACAGCTACTTTTAAAAGCTGAATCTCCTCCGGAGGCAAAGGCTACCAACTCCATAGCCCCATTTCCTATATTGGGAGGGGAAGCGGGGAGGAGCCAGGATGACTTCCAGGGCAGGGGCACTAAGTCCTCAACTGCTATTGTGATTCCCATTCACTTATTTGGTTACTTTTTGTTTTGGGCCTTGTCGAAATAGTCTGAACTATTTACTAAAACTATTTTTTTAGTTTTAAAAATCCAAGTTCCATAATTACACCTGGGCAGCTTTAGTAAACATATATACAATTTACCTACATTTAACTTTCAGCATCTAAATGCAGGAAGGAGATTTCCTGCTCCCAGGAGACAACTGTCTAATGGATATGAAAAGATTATACAACTCAAGTGGACAGAAATGCTGGTTTATTTGCTAAGCAGGTGCACGTAGGAGGAGCACAGGGAACCGAGCTGCCAAAGTCAGGCATCTCATGTAGTTGTAGGCCTGAACCTGCATGAATCTGCAGGTGACAATGCTTGTTTCCCTCTTCCAAAACTTTCTGAATTCTGCAGATCTACTCCAAATGGGGAAAAAAAGAAAAAAAAAAACCAGCTGGCCAAATCAGTTCTTCAGCAATTTACTTAGTGTGAGTAACTAAAAAGAAAAGGAGTCTCTAGAGAATGGGGCTGAGTAGAAGAGGAGGCAGGGGAGTAATCCTAAATTCACTCCTGTTGCCCATTTTTCTACTCAACATCACCTTACCAGCTGCTTCTACCCTCCACGTTCCAGATGTGTACTTATCTTAGCAAACATGCTTTCAAAATCCCAAAATGGGGGAAAACTTGCGAGCAGGGGAAGCAAAATTTGGAAATGAGAGATAGTAGCAAGAAAGAGTATAATACGGACTAACTGCATTGTTTATAACTGTGTAACACCTTGCCTGTCTCACCTCGTTACTGTCTTCACTGTCATTTAATGCTAGGCAAAGACTTCTATATTCAACATATACAAGATTTTCAATGTGTTTTTTTAAACTCGACAAACCATAGTTAAAATCAATGCAATGTGTGAACTCGACTATTACATGCATCATGCTAGTTCAGAAGGAAAAGACTGTCCACATGTTCCTAGAACTGGGTTGCTGGGAGTTCTGCTCCTTCAGCCCATGAAGAAACCCAGCACAGCATTTACACTAAATTCTCTGCTACAGTTCAGCCTCACATAGAAGAGAAGTACCCATGCTTACCAATGACTCCAAAAATATCCTTGATGTTTGGCACAAAAATGACAAGGAGGTTAACAATGAAGAGCAGGCTGCAAGCAATGATGACGTGACGGAGCCAGCTGAAATCCTTCTTGGGGAAGAGCAACTGCTGGATGGCCCTGCGGATCTAGGAGTAAAGGATGACTTTAGCAAAGAGACTTAAGTATCTGCTTTACATCAGTGCACACAGGCAACTGTCTACATGGAGACTGAAGCATACTATTGAGACACTGACTGTGTTCATACAATATGGTCAAGCTTCATTACTTCTTCTCCATCCACATTTCTTATTGCAGGTAACAAGCTAGCCTATTCTGCAGAGCTACCATATATAAAGCTGCTTGTATCACTGTAATAAACTATAATGGTTACTTGCTTTTTGTTAGTTATGTAATGCCATTCAGCCTTTTGGCTACTTACATAAAGTCAATCTCATGACAAAGAGCAAAAGGAAAGGTCCTTGCCCCAAAGAACTTACAAAGTAGAAATAAGATGGGAAATGAAAACAGGAGTAAACATGGTAAGAATATTTAATTATTGTGTCCCAAAATTTAGGCACAGTAAAATTTAATATAAAGGTTTGGGCAAAGTCTTTTCCATTGGTCCATTCTGATCAGTGGTGGCTTAAATTTGCCAGCTCCAAATCTGACACTGTTCTCTGGGTAGGATTAAGAGCAGAAAAGAGGGAGACCGCATAGAGCTCCGTGGCCTAGGATTAAGGGATAGTGGTGGTAAACCACTCAGTGCTACAAGGGGAGAGAAAGATCTTACCGGGAACAGAACCACTGGCACAGTGAGTGTCACAGCTAGGAGTACAGCCAATCGCACACAAAGGATAAGCTTGTCTAGAGGGTCAACTCTGATGTATGTGTGCAACATCTCTGCTTCAACATTCCCTGCCAAAAGCAGAAGGGAGGCATTTAGATATCAGAAAGGAGGAGGCTATAAAATAGGAGTGGAAAACTTGTGGCCTCAGAGCTACAGATGCTCCCTTAATTTCCTTTTGGGGGTCTATGGAATCCCCTTTGGGTCAGGCTACTGAAAGTTGACAGCACGTGCTTCCACTCTTTTGAGATGAGGAACAGATTGTCACACAAACCCTGAAGTATGCAATCACTGTTAAACAAAGAAAGAAAGAAACTCTCCAAACTGAGCCTTGTTGACATACGAGATGCAACCCCAATCCCTTTGTGGCTCTCTGCCTCAACCTCAATATTACCCCAATATTACTTATGATCCTTGACCACTAAAAGGCTACTCCTCTCTTGCTATAAGATTTTTTTTAAAGAGAACAAAACTCCCAGATCTTTAGCTTTCCTGTAATTTTTATATAGAACCTGGTCTTTAAGAGCATTTTCAGACATCAGCACTTCCAGATGAGGCTCAGATCACATCATGGAATCTTTACAAGAGCTTCAGACAACCACATCTTCTACTGTAGCTCTTGCATATTCTGCCCTTCTTTAGTCTTTTACTTCTTCACTAAGATCATATAGTTGCCAGCCCTGAAAATCAGTGCAAGCTTGGCCCATTTCAGCTGGTCCACTGCATTAAAAAGAAATATTGATGAAATGTGTAAATGGTTTAGAACTCAAACTGCCTTAATATATGGTAGCTGTATATGGACTTTCCCCTAACTGTTCTTCATCTATGCTCAAGAATGTTGTTAAAATCCAAATGTCCTGTTTGGATTTGCTGTTGTTTTATTAATTCCCCAGAGGCAAGGCATTTTGAATGTAAATTTTCTTGATACAAGCTTTAAAAACACAACTACTGCTCTTGCTATGCAAGGTTCAGAAGTGTGTGCTTTTGGTTGGGGAATGACAGACACCAGTATACTTCATTTAATGCTCATGAATGTCCCACTGCAAAGTCTATGAAAAGTGGATGTGAGTGATCTGCAGTGTGTTTCTTGTCCTCCTCTAAAAGGACAATATATTTTCATTGGTAAAGTGAGGAATGGTTCAACTGGAAACATCCCCAAGAAAGAAATTCAGCCTGTGTGCCACCTTTAGTCCTAGGATGGAACAGCATGGAAAACAACCAGAACAAGAAATGCCTTGCAAACAACAGTCTGGAGCAGGTCATGTTGCCACTGGATCTGACAGTTATGATATGCACACATTCCTAGAGGGTATTTTTATCCTGTTGCTTGCATGTTCAAAAACTGTGGCATATGCGCTCCTTTCATCTCAGCTTTTGCACGGAAAAAAGATGTCAATGGAGGAAGCACAGCCACTTATATGAAAATATTTTGCATATCCAACATAAAAAGAAACATCTGCAATCACATCTCTACAGATGAATCTGAAAACATACTTCTGAAATGTTAATCTCCTTTCCAGATAAGTTCCTACAAAGGAAGGGAAGTGGAAGCCATCAGAGGAAACAGAGCCTGTTCTGAAATACCCGAGTCAACCAATGCAAATGTGAATTCGTTCTTCTCCCAAGGGTGACGCGAAAGTTTTGTGAGTTTGAAACAGAAGCTAGCTGAGAAATATCTCCCACCCCTGTTTCAGCCTAATCCCTAGACAAGGTTGGTGTTTTGTTTCGTTTTGTTTTTAAAGAGTAAAATGATAAAAAAAGCTTAACTTTAAGCATTCTGCTGTTGGGGGTGAAAAAAAGGTGGCACCCCACCTAGAGAAGTGACAGTACTTTAGTTTGGGGACATAAGATATTCTGCACAGCACTCTCAGCTTCATCCTCCAACAGAGGGGCAGTTAGGGCAATTAAGGAGGACTGACTGAGGAGACTATCCAATTTTTCCCCCTCCCAACCTCTACTGCCTGAGCCAATCATCTCATTATCCCTCATGGTATGGTAGGCCAGCAAAGGGCTACCTTTTTTCAACTAATAGCCACTTCCCTCAAGAGACATCTGTTCAGGGGGACATATGATGGACAGGGCTGTAAGAACCAGTGGGTAGGAGCAAAGGCTAAGTGGATGGGAATAATTATTTTCCTTTTTAGCACTCCTTTTTCTTTCTCCCAAACAGCAGGCTGTAAGGAAGGAACTCAGAATTCATACAAGAAGCCTAAGCTGTTATTTTGCAGAGGGCTTTCGAAATTAGGCTGAAATGCACAAAGCACACTCTTCTGGTAGGCAAACAGACAATTACCAGTTACCAGTGAGGGCCACAGTTAAGTTTGGAGTAATATGCCAGAAGCTGCAGTCCAAAAAGAAGACAGGCTCAGGACAAAGGAAGTATTTTTTTCAATTAGGTTGAATTCAATTACCATGATCTTGTCTTATTTGTACAGTAATTTTGTTTCCTGAGACATTAAAAATTATATTACAATACAAGTGAGGCCTCTCATGTTCATGAGCTAACTGGAGAGACAGAATTGGTTAAATTATTCAGGAATTAATGTCCACTGAATTGCAGAGTAGAGCATTATGCGGATTTATGTAATTCATGAGGCAAAGGACATAAATGGACCCAAAGGATGTAATTTATCTCATTTGCATAACGGCATCCTCATACAAATGGTATAAATCACAGCAGAAATTTGATCTGCGATATGAAGTCTGTTACATTGAGGTCCAGTAAAACTAGACCAACTTGTTCAACACTCAACCAATGTACCTACTTTAGGGACTGCTACTGGACCGCAATTGGCCCTTGGGCCTCAAGTTATACTTAGCTGTCCTATATCATTCTTGGGTGGCTGCAAGGGATAGAGTTGGACTAAGTCTAAAAGGAGTAAACTGGAGAGGGGAGAGGAGCCATTTATGATATTTTTGCTTCTTGAAGAAAGGTGAAGCAAAGGCAGCAAATAACCTTTCCTTCCAAGATTTCCATGGAAGATTTAAGAATATCTCTCAGTTCCATCAGATGTTTTAATCAGAGGAGATGTTAACTGTCCTTTATTGCCTTATGCTTATGCTTTGCTTTTGTATTTCCAGTCTGTCTTCCGCATATATAAAAAGAAAGACTACAAACAAAGATGTCATGTTAACATAGGACCAAGGGAAACATCATACCTCTGGTAGCCACAGAGAGGAAGCAGAGAGGGAAATTCTTCCTTTCCTGTGTATGAAAGAGAATTAAGTGGCACCCCCAATAGTACCTCCTGGAAGGAACTGTCCCTTACCATAAAAGGTGAGGTAACCAAAGATAGCTGTCATCAGATACATGGAAAACATGGCCAGGATGGAGATATTGGCTACATTCTGCATTCGACGCTTTGAAGCCCTAAGCAAGACACAAATTTCAGACCCCATTAAAACTCATAGGTCTCCAATTCTTTCACAGATGGGATGAGTGTGTAGGTAGTCCAAACCAGGAGCTTGGGCTTCTAAATCCTTGCTGTTGAGTCCTCAATATTGTATTCCCATGAGGGCCCCCTTCCAAAGAGAGGTCTTGTGGGAGCATAAGGGCCATACTACATGTTTTTACTCCAGTTCCATAACCCCAGGAGCTGCATTCCACCTGGTACTATATCCATATTCAGAAATCCAGATTACAGTTTCAGAATCAAGAGGCAGTTTACCAGGCTGCAAGCCAGAGGCATCTTCAGCTTCTTGCAAGAAAGTCCTTCATCTTCTCCCATTCATTGGGATGGAAACAGAATGCTGTTGACTACAGCAAAAGATGGAGGGAAAAGGCAGGAGAAGCCAAATAATATTCAAAAGAAAACGCAACATCTCCAAGTTGCAATTTGGCAACCACATTGTGAAGGAAAATGCTGATACTGACATGATCTACAATTTCAATTGTAAAATTTAAAAAAAAAAAAGTCCTAGGAGCCACAGCCCTACCCTATAGCCTCGTTCTCCTAATATCTTGTATGTGGAAAGCGCTGTTGGTTCTAATAACAGAGAAAGGCTGGGTACTTCATTCAGGTGTATTATCCGTACTATTTTGTATGGTGGTACAGCCCTTTAGACTGGATTCCAAAAAGGTGCTGCAGAGCACGCAGGATATTATTAACACATCTGCACCTCAAAAGCAGGAATACATTTTCTTGGCAGCTGTGTAGGGGAGCCATACAATCCAAAATGCTGCACAGCCCTAATATGTGATGTCTGGCTGTTCAAACTGCCTGCTAGAATTGCCCTTTACATCAATGTTTCAGTGAAAAAAGATACACAATCGAAAATCCCATTAACAGTCCCTCTACTTGTCCCTGGAATTCAGCCAGGGAGGAAAGGAAGATCCAAACGACATTGTTCAATAGCTGCTGCCGCCTATCTGGGCTTTGCCAAGCTGTGTCTTTATTTTTTTCTTTTTCCATTTATAAAAAAACCCATGAAGCAGGAAAGATGAAATAGTTGTTTTTGGACTGGTAGCACTAAGACGTCACTGTCCGGAAACCCAACTGTTATTGCAAGTTATGTACATTTACCCTGAAAGAGCAGGGGGAATAGCCTCCGTTTTATTACCCTTTCTATCACCAGTGCATACTTTGCTGGCCTATTTCTGATCTGCATTACCCAACCTTGAGCATGTTCCATCTGGCCCCAACTCTGCATTTTTCAGGTCTTGCTGTGTCTCCCAGCAATAAGTTGCACGTGAGGCATGGAGCTGCTGCTTACCTGACAAAGACCACCCTAGTTTAATTTTTTAGTGTAAGAGACCCTTTGGTAGATGTTATACAAGAACACATCCTGAACAATTCTCTCACACTTGGTCAAGTGCATGTCTCTGAGCACAACCAGTCAGGGATCAGGGCTACCTTTTGCAGAGAATCATGACAACTTCCCTGCAAGACATGGCCACCCACTAAATGCTTGAGACAGATGGGTGGGACTTTCTGTGATGATGTCAAACTCTGGGTAGAGAAATCCTAACCCCCAATAACCTCCCAAGCTTAAGAAAGTGGTTTTTGCTATATTATGTTTCTTCTATTCTATCCTCCAGTATCCTCCCTCATATAGCTGAAAGGGTCCCAAAGGAACGTATTCATTTGAGCCTTTTCCAATGTGTTACCCTCGCATCTGCTATACCTACAATTCCCATAGCCCCTAGTAGCATTGATTAGGGATAATGGACATTATAGCCCACAATTCTGGAAGGTATGACACTGGAGAACTAGGTATGATGAGCCTCTTTGGGTAGGGTGCTGCTAAATGCGTCTGTTCCTTCCCTATCCAGCACTGCCCTTCCCACTTTTCATTGGGAACATGACTAAATGAACCTATTTTTTTTAGCATTTTTTTTCTCCAGACAATTCAAATTCTTTTGCATATTGTCCTTCTGATGTTTCCATTCCTTATATTCTTTTAGAAAATTCAGAACCTTTCCATTTATGCTGTCAGTTTTCTCACCTGCGTAGCTCGGTGTAAATAGGAAGCACTTCTGGATGGCAAACAAAGGCAAATGCCAAGATGGGGATTGCATATGCTGTCTAGAAAAGGAGAAGGAATAAAAGAACTTCTAGATTGCTGTCTTTCTCAAATATATATATTGAAGTTGCTATGAGTAGATAATGAAAATGGCAGTTGGGCTGTTTTACTGAAAATCTTATTAGTAAAGTTAGATGGTAGGCAGCGTTAGATTTTTATAATTGTATATTATAATTTTCATTGTATTGTAAGTATATTACGTTATATATTTTTACAGGAAAAAAATAGGCACAAAAAAGCCATTCTACTCTATCAATTGCTTTTTCTACCTCTATAACCTTCACAGTTGCTTCCTGATTTATAGCACAGGTACATAACCTGAGGTCTTAGAGCTATATGCACCCCTGAAAATTCTGGGTATAGCCCAGAGAGCTCCTCCAAAAGTTGCCAATAATTTTTTGTGTGTGAAAGAAGATGAGTAATCTTGTTAATTTAATTAAATCATATACACCATTTGCTCTGGTTCTGCTTATTTTTTGCTGTGTGGCTTCTAGTATGCCACTCAAAGGATGTACACCCCTGATTTTTTAAACAGTTTGATAGCCTCCTTGCCACTATGAAGCTCATTCCTGAAGTTTACAGTTATGATATAGGTCTATATAATCTTGAAACTGAGAAAGAGCTATCCCATCTTTATTTCAGGTTGCTGTTATCTGATATTTACATTAATGTTCAGTAAAAAGATTAGTTAATTCTTCTATGGTGTTACAGGACTCTTGAGGAAGCTCATCAAGTCCAAGTATTTATTCAGCCTTGTATACTGAACACTTCTTTACAGTTTAAATATTATGTTTTGTAACTTACAAATTCTGCATCCATACTAAAATCCAGTATTTTCAACATTCAGGTTATTGGTCTTTTTTTTTTCACAGAAAATGTATAGTCCATTTTCTCACACACACACATACTCAGATTGTAGCCCATCCCCATCCCCAAATAATCTACTTGCAGAATATTGTTCTCCCTCTCCCCGAAGAAAACCTGTAATTCTAGGTACGGTTACTAGGAATGGTCTGGGAATCCTACTGCACCTCAATCCCAATCCCAATCCCAGTGACCTAAGCAATGGCTGTGCTTCACTGAAAGAAAGGAAAAGAAGCAATGGGCTGGAGAGATTAAGATGTTGGACTAAGCCCATGGAGATTGAGCTTCAAGCCCACCTTCAGCCACAAAGCTTACTGGGTGATTAGAACACGGCAGGAGGCAAAGGATCACTCATTCACTTGCGTCAGCAGATTCCAAGGGCCTCATACAACCAAGTTGCATCTCCCTGCCCTATTGTGACTCTTAATCTGTTCAATTTCACTAGATTCAGAGACCTTCATACTAACCTGAGAATTCAGAGGAAAGACTTCAGCGCTACAGGCATCATGACTGGACTCCATGGTGCTATTGTTCCCCACAGTATCATTGAAGGGACAGGGGATCTGGAATTTCTTGTAAATTACCTTTGTGGTGGGAATGGAAAATGGATGGTGAGCATCAGGAAGGAGTATGGAGTGAATGACAGATAAATCAGCAAAACAAGCAGCAACTGGACAAATCTTAAAGGACCATGATACATATTTCCTATTTAAATCTGACACCTTTTCTTTCCAGGAGAAGCCAGAGTTTCTGGGAATTATGTAACTCACCGAGATAAGAAAGAAAAACATGCAGGTGAGTGAGAGTCCACTGGTATAACCAAGATAACCTGTGAAAAGAAGAACAAAGAGACTGCATCAATCTTATATAGAGGATCTTGATATAAAGCCTTTCAAAACATTTTACAGCAAAAGAAAGTTAAATACGGAAAAGAAAACCATCACTAATTAGATATATCTGCTCTCAAAATAGTGCAACTTGGATAGCTTCCTTAGTACTAAATTGATGCAATGGCCTTATCAAATTCAACATCTATACTATAGGGAAAATTTGGAAGAAAGAGTGCCACGAGTACAGCCTTAGAGGACGTTTAACAACTAATTCCATTGTAGAAAACAAAAAGTTTGTGGCCTGGTACAACATGTACCGCTGACCAAAACAACAAAGCAACCAGAAAAATTGCAGTTGTTTGGCATATGTTTCTCAAACTGGCATAATTGTGTTCAAATTGGGCTTCGTTCAATTCACATTTATTTATTGCACAAGATTTCTAATTATTGATTGGGTATACAATGGTTGATTTGATTTGGATTGTTAAATTTATGAGAATGGCTGATTAATTAAATTCATATTGGACCAATTCAATGCCACAGTACTGGATTACTACACTGAGTGGGAGATTGGATTAGAGGATCTCCAAAGAGCTTTTCCAACCCTTATATTCTGATTCCATTAATGTATAATCAGATTATAAAAATGCAAGTGCACACAGGTAAAAATCATCTGTCAGCCCAAATGAATTGAATGGATTCAGATGTACCTGATTTGAGCCCACAGTTTAAATTCAATCAAAAATCCAATTTGGAAAGTCAATACAGTTGAATTTCGGAATGCATATACTGGAAAAACTGTGAAATACAGCTTTTCTGCTATATTCTTCTTCTGTGTCCCAAATAATTCTCTGCAACAGTGGATTACGAGATACTGTCAGTACAAGATCCTCATAGGAAGCAATGCTGATTCCCTCCAGTTGGGGGTAGCACTGTTGTACGTGCATCAACCCATAGGCTGATATGACACAATCTTGCCTTGAACTCTAAGGTAGAAGACCAGCAGTGACGCAAAAAAGTACACACACGAATTCGGGCAATGTTTATCCAAGCATGCACAAGCAGAACACAAAGCAAACACTTTATGTCACTTACCTAAATGTTTCATCAGAGCCAGGGGCAGGATGACACTAGCGCTGACGACAATTATTAAAATTTGCCCATTCATGTACCACTCGCTGAAAATAAAGCATCGCAATCAGATGAATCCATGAACACTATAGTTATATTTCTCTCTCTCTCTCTCTCTCTCTCTCTCTCACACACACACACACACAGAGTGAATAGTAGCAAAAGAAACTAGGGCTCCTGTGTGTTTAAAGAGAGAATCTGGGCATGTCATATTTTCTCATCCTTTTATCTAAAGCACAAATCCTTCTTTTTCGTATGGACTGAAAAGCATGGAGCATGGATACACTTTTGCATCTGGATACCTGACCTTTTCCCTTCCACATTTAAATCTGTATTTATTTTAATTAGCAAGTATAACCAGCCAAATACCACCCGTCCCATTTTTTTCAGAGGGAAAGCTCAAGAGAACTCCACAGATACTGTGTGTACTTTGTACATGGAAAAGCACTGTGCCCCTGTCAGAGGCAAGAGGCAGGCATCAGCCCCGCTAGCCCATTGTTACCAAGGACAACATCTGACAGTCATCCAAAGGAATCAAGGACAGAGGAGTCACTTATAAAAGAGTACATAAAAGACACCAAAAGACCACCTTCCCCAACCTGGATTCTCTCCAGGTATGTGGACTTCAAACCTCAAAACTCTCCAGCCAACACAGCCACTGCTGAGAATTCTTACAGCTGAAGTCCACACATCTGCAGGGCACCAAGGTTAGGGAAGGCTTAAGAGGAACTGCTGGGGTAGAAGTAATACTTGTCTACGGATGACCACAGCATTCAGGGCAGGAGCTCAATTTACATCTGTTTACAGTTAGCCCTCACTGGATTAAGCAGAAATTCAGAAGGCGTGCATATGCATGCCAGTATGTAAATAAGTGAGCAGTGAATGACCAAAGTGACCTGAGACTTCTCTTGCATTATGCCGTCTCTTTTTCTTTTTTGTTGCTTGCAGAGTTGCAGCAGTGCCCAGCTAGTTGGTTTGTTAAGTATTTTATTACAAGGAAATGAACTCTTCTCTGTTCCTAGAGGCAGTCCCACCCGCCTCAGACCTTTTTCTCTCTTAACCATCCTCTCTTTACTCCCCAGATCACAATGCTAGCTATAAGCATGCATGTAGATGCTTGATGCACCTGTGCAGGCACTTATTATTAAAAATAAAATAATAAAATAATTTAAGAATTTCCAGATGCTGTAATCATTCACTGCCCTGAGTCCCATTATAATATCCTAATGTTGAGATTGTAATACTCTGTAATAAAGAAGTAATCTGTTATTCATAACAGAACTTTTAATGACAAGAATTTATGAGATCAATTAAGGTAGATTAACATGCAAAGGAACTGTCCCTGGAGTGCAAAGGTACTGACATAACCTAACATAAGTTTGAAGACTACTTCACAGACCTTCTTCTCTTCCATCTTTACCCCAGTCCATATGAACAACAGGATTTTTTTAGACATATGGTAAAGATGAAATGTGGCTTCAGTTCCACATTTATCTGATTTAGAACTGAAAAAAACAAGATAGCATCACGTATAACATGGTTGTATTTTGACATTCATAAATGTGCTCTAGAAATCCTGTCCATTTTATTGTCTGTGGTAATATGGCAATTTTCCAGTTCAACAGCTTTTTCTACAGATTTTTAAAATAGTACGCATAAAAAATGTCATAACTGTTTACTTTTGCAACATCTTGTAGCATAGGAATACCTTTTTAAACATCTTCCCCTACTTTACATAACTTGTGAACACATACTGCCTAATAACCTTTTTAAAATTGCAAAAAAACCCTTCTTCTGTTCTATGATACATAAATGTCCTTAGATGCAGGCTTTTTAAATGGACATTCCCACAATGTAAACTCTCCTTTAAATACAGTTGCCTCTATTTCCTTCCAACTTTCAACAGCATCGTTTTTTCAGACATGGTTGTCAATTTTGTAGGGGAGAAAGACAGATACTAGTGGACTTTAATGCTAACAATTGCCCCACTGTGACATCCAATGGCATTTCAGCAGAATTTGTGGTGAAATCCTTTTCCACCCCTAACTCAGGGGACAGTTTATGATTCACGAGGGAATATCTCTGTCTCCTTCTCCCATCTTGTTTCATGGGGTGGGACTTAAGTCCTCCAAGCAACAGCACTGTGGCTTGGTCCCAGACTCTCCTGATCAGGGGAGGAATGCGAATAGGGCAGCAAGCCCCAGAGGATCCATTTATAGAAGGAAAAATTAGCCAAAAAGACCAGCTGCTTCCTTCCATAAAACTACTCAGAAACCCCTTAGAGCAGCTCTGGAGGAAAAGCTGCAGCAGAGTGAAAGAGGAGGAGAGAAAGAGGCATGGTCCTCACATGGACATACCATCTCTAATTTCATTTCAGGTCACAATGGCCATAAACTGGCTCTGCAAGGAAAGGTCATTAAGTGTTCAAGTCCTTAAATAATCATGGATCTGGTTGGGTTTTACCTCCAAAGGGACCCTGGAGGTCACACAACTCACTTAACCAGATCAGATACTGTAGTAGAGGCATTCATCCAATATGCTAAGCTTGATTAGAATTAACCTTGGTTAGGTTTTCTGGTGGCTTAGCATGCTGTGTGAACCCAACCTATTTAAATAGTTTATGTTCAATGCATATTGCAAACAAGAGAATGGATCAATTCAGTAAACAGATTAAGCATGTTTGGTGAACACAGGCAATATATAATTAAAACTCTGCTGGATATTGTCAAAATACTGAATGCTTTCAACTGGGAATCACCCCAGACTTAGGATACAATGGCTGAAAAATCCCCAAGGGGTAGGAGCAATAGCTAATTAACCACTTAATCCTGGGAAATACCAAAGCAATAGAGAGTATCTGCAGGTCTCTTTGTTTTCCTTTTTGTAATAGATTTGGAGGCAAGCATTTAATTTAACCTCTCCTAGTGTGAATTACAACTTCCATCAGCACTATCCATGTTGACTTGAGATGATGGGAGTTATATTCCAACAAATAAAGAGTGTCAAGTTGGAGAAGACTGGTGTAATTCAGCCTTTCCTCTCCTCTTTCACTGAGGAGCTGCTGCATGTTCATCTGTCCTGTGTAATTTCAAATAGAATGAAGTTAGGAGGATGAAAAGCTGGGAATAGAACTGGATGGCATTTCGCTTACCTGTTGTTCTCTGTCAGCCCTAAGAAGGTTTGGATCACAAGTGGCAGCTCAGATTTAACAATGAACAAGTAACTGGACATGGCTGTGAAAAGAGAAAGCTGTCAGGATCCCCTGAATACCCTTTTCGGGGAAAAGAGAAACAATAAGATGGGCATTTGATTGTGCACCCTCACCCTCATGCTAGAAACTGGATATTGGTCACAAATCATCATCTCCAAATCAGTTTGTAGTAGTCATCGTAGTAGTAGTAGTAGATTACAATGGCCCACAGAGTCCTTTACTCAGACCTCCTCCTTGAACTCCATCCCCAACTACCAGAAGCAAATGTATGTAAATATACATCACTTTGTTTTCCCTTTCTGACCCAATGGAGAAGTGGGAAGCCCTTACCTCCTATGTTGTGTATTGAGATTATGACAGCAGCCACCACTTTGCCCCCATGGCCAAAGGCCTTCAATCCCAACTGTTCATATGCTCTAATTCCTAGATATGAGAGAGAAAGAGAGAAAGGGTTTGGATTGGTTGGTTTGTAATTCTGGGGTGATAACACCACCAGTCCATTCATCTTACCGTTGTTCAGACTATGCTCCTTTCACACTAGCAGTCAACATGCTCATCAATCCAGCTGCAGCAGGAACTGACATATTCCTCAACATATTAAGTTAGAAAAGCATGCAGCACTTTGGTAATAATGGTGGCCTAAGGACAAATTGTGCTCTTCAGCCACAATCTGCCTGTGCAATAAAAAGGCCCATCTTTGAATGCCAATCCATCTTCCTGCATGGCCCTCTCAACCAATGTCAAAACCATGTTTCAAGGAATCTACAGCCTGCACTAATTCCTGTTAAGCCACAGTCCTTGGGGATACTAGATGTTTAATGATGCAAATTGATAGAAGGCATGAATTCTAAGAACAGCAAAAACTTCTGAACACCACTCTGAACTCCCCTAAACACAACCCCCTGCAATAAAATTCTATTTCTACTCCCAATGGGCAGTATACCTATGTTCAGTATCTTACACTGGGCCGCATGATAACTACTATGGATTCTCCTGAACTATGACTTACCAACAACTCCAGCACACTTCAGCAGCAGGTGAATGGAATAGGAGGAGAGCAAAGCAATGCAGATCAAAAGGACCCTAGGAGAAGGACAAAAGTAGATGTCAACCCAACCCTCCTCCCACAGAAATGGCCCTACTCTGGAATGCCTCTTCTCTGGAGACAAAGAGAACTCTTTCCATCCTCGTCTGGACTGCAAGTTCTAGCCAAAACCTACCTGAACTTTCACAAGTTCTATCCAATCCCTGCTTGGGGTTTAGTTCTTACAATCCATTCAGCAGCAGTCCCACAGGTAGAAACTATGGCTGAGTTTCTACCTGCTTCCTCCACCTTGGGTTGTGAACTTTTCCTGGGTACCATGCTGTGGGAGTTACACTCACACAAAGAGGATGATTCCTGTATTCCTCATGGCATAGGCCAGGCCCAAGATGCCACTCCCCATGATGGCGTTGCTCAGATTAAAGACTGACATCCCAAACGAAGTCTTTCCCTCAAACTGCAGCCAAGATTTAAGAAAAGAAACAAAAACCAAGTTTCAGAAATTGGGTGGAAAGAAGCCTTCGGGGCATGTGGAAAACAAAGCACTAACCCTAATATAAATATAATACATGAGGATGAAGTGAAAAATAATGATACCAACAGGGCCATTATATGTCCAAGGGTCATCCAGAAAAGAAACTTGAAATGGCAAAACATCTGGCCTGCATGAATGTCCCTATATTGTTACCAATGTTATTATGTAGTGTCCGATATATTGCACTGTGCCAGTCTGATTCTTATACATCTACATCTTATGCCATATATTTGTGAATGTCTGAATGGACATGTATGAAAAATAGAGTACATAAGACCCACTCACAGCAAGCCATAAAAGGAGGAGCATTTGCCCTGAAATGTTTCATTTTATTCAGCCTGTGGAAACATACCCGAATTAAGACTTCTAAGACACAACAACAGACGGTTCTCAGAAGAAGAGATGGTTCCAGCGTGAACAGAATGAAGCTATGGCAGTCAAGTGAAAACATGGGTGGGTACTATACTACTCCAGAGCTTTGATATAAATAGATAATAAAACATAATGAGGTAATACTTCTAAAAAAAACCACATAATATAATATCCATGGGCAACATCCAGTAGAAGCCTGAGATATTCTTGGAACCATAAGCTACGTTTCACTTGCAACAGTTGTGCAATGACATTTTTCCCCATGTAAAAAAATAAATGGCGTGCAAGGAAAATACTTCAATCCTGTTTCATTAGGGCATGCTGGATTGATAGATGTTTGCAAACTGCATTAAGAGATAACTGACAGATTTGAATTTTACTTCCAAGGGGAATTACTTTGCAGGGGAATGGGAATCAACAGGAGCTTGCTGCTTTCATCACAATGACGGAAGTAGTGCCACGGCATCCCACTGCAAGCTCTGCCCTTTCGTATGTGCATGCAATGAATGTCATGTTGCGCATATAAAAAGGGCAGGCCTTGCATCACAGCTCTACTTTCGTCATTCTGCACTCCCTGTGGACACAGCTGAGTTGGAGACATCGGAGTGACATCATCACCTACATCAGTGAATTGGCTCAGTTTCTTGCTGGCAGTGTGAGGCAAGAACCCATCTTGTTCTGCTGAAACACGTTCCTCCTCCTCATACCTGAAATGGAAGGAAAAACAGGAAGGGTCAGTACAGTCCTACACCAGAGCTGTACCTGTTTAGCATCACAAATCAATGGCTCAAGCTAAGTATTATAAACTCAAGGCATGCTCTGTTCTAATTCGAATATCTGAATCTTTAGAGATGATGGAAAGGAACCGGACAATGTAAACGGATTCTCCTTGCCCTTACTATGGCCAAATGACTGATATCACAGCATTGGAAAGATAAATGTATGGCCCCATTTAGTCAATGGATTGAAGACCTGATTGCACTTGCTACTTGCGAGCGGATTGCCTATAGATGTAGACTTTGTATGGACAAGTATAATGAAATATGGGACTCATTTATATAAAATACACTGGGTTAAAAAAAATGACAGTCATATAAATGTATTAGAAATAAATACATACTTGAATAATATTTGCATTAGATAAGTATTTACTATAGAATTGTAATTGTTTACTGTTACAATGACATATCGATGTTTTTTTTCTTTGTTGTATTTCTTTCACTTTTTTGTTAAAGCACTTCCTATGTGTTTTTTCTTCTCAATCATAAAAATTAAATTTTAAAAAAAGAGACAATGGAAAGGAATGGAAGGAGAGGAAACCGAAAGTAGATGAAACCATCATGTGTTTTTGTAATTAGCATAAGTATTGAACTATTAATTTGATTTACATATTGTTTTGGTTGTTCTAATAAAACGAAAGTGTTAATTTTTAAATATATATATTTGGCAGTCTTGACTCTCTTGCCAAATTCTGATGCAACTGTACAATGAAGCCAGTGCATTAATGTTAATGAATTAAATTACTAGTAAGCTTTGCCTTTGCTTCACATATTTAGAGATAATTACCGTGTCGGGTTGTAACAATTATCCTGAATTGGGAACAGCTAGACCAACCTTCCCCAATCTGGTACCCTCTTGGGCCAATCCAGATCTGTTGGACCAATTCCCAGAATCCCTAACAACACAGCCAGTGGCATGAGAAGGAAAGTAGTCCAAAACCTCTTAGTGGCACAAGGCTCCCTTACTCTTGCTTAATGGAGAGGCTAGACAGGGACGTGCGTGACTGTGAAGGAAGAAAACAACATTCTTAATCATTCTGATTCATCATTATGCCAGACCGGGCAGTCAGGGTTTGGAGCCTAAGCTGAACTTCCATTCACAAAAGGAAACTTCTGCCCAATCCCTCCATAGCCTCTTGTATCATATCATATTCCTCCGGGGTGGGCAGAAACAGATTTTAAGAAATCACAGAGGGCTGCAGTAGGAATGTACTTGCAGTAAATCCATTTGTCCCAAAATGGTTTCATATATAGAAGGGATATAGAATCTGAGCTATTCAAATGGTGAGTCCTCCAGTATGTCCTGTATCAGCCTAGGCTCTGTCAGCTAACCAACCAGCTTCTACTCTCTGTTCTTCCTCTCAGAGCATTCTCAACCGATGAGGCAAAGAGTCTGTGCAATTCTACAATGAGCTTCCACAGAGCAGACCTACTTCTTCTCAAACTGCAGGCTCTGTTTAGCCATCACAGCTAGCAGTGCTGCCCTCTATATGAATCTACCTAAACAGATGTCAGCTATTCACTATCACCAAGTCTCACAGCAGGAAATTCTTCCTGAGAACAGAATTTCCATATGTCAAACCTGAGATCAGTCCTTGTAAACGGTCCTGCCATGGTTACTTTCTCTTGCCATTTAGTGATCCAATGCCAAATCTGGAGCATGAAAAATGGTTATTCAAATGTAGCTTAAGGAGGCATCTGCCATTAATTTCTGGACCACATAAACAACTGGAAATTTGATATCCTTGCTACTGAAGGTGCCTGTTGATTATGCAAAATGGTGCTTCCTGTTGTCAGTCCAAAGAAGGAACATGTGAGAGTGCCAGATCAAGCCAATGACCTCTGACAGTATTCCTACCTGGCACCTGGAAGGAATGATACATCTTCACCACAGGGTGGGAACCCAAACAGTTTTTGGGTAGTTTCAGTGAAAATAAAAAAGAGAAAAAAGGCCTGAATTGGAAGCTTGGCAGAACACGCAACTAAGAGGGTTTTTTCTGCTGGCAGAGCAGTTTCTAAAACTTTGGTGCTTAGACTGATGATTGGTGTACTAGTTTTGCCAGTATTGCTTCTCAACCTGTATCCTTCTAAATTACCAATGGTGTCGCCTCCAGGGCTCTTTATGTTAAAGGATTTTTTTCCCCATGTGGGGAACTACTCTGATGGCTCTTTGCCTAACCTGAATTCCTGCTTTTCTGGCTTCCATCCTGCCTGCCTCAGTTAATTTTTATCTTTCTCCCATGCTGCCCAATTCTGCATGCCCAACCCTCTCTTCTTCCTAGCTTCCTAACTAAGAATATGTGAATTGTCAATTTCACTCCCTTCCCCATTTTCCCAGTCTGAATTTCTTTCTGTTCTATTTCTATACCTATTTGGGCTTGTTTTGAAGGCTGCACAAAAGTTTATATACAATTATTATGCACATTTCTCCTAAAATTCACAATTTATATATACATTTTCCTAGTATATAGATACAAGTTCCAAAAGTGTGGGGTTTATTAATTGTAATTTAATATTTTAGGTTGTTTCTTGTTCACCTTTCAATTGTAAGCTGCTCATCTTTCCTTGCAATAATCATTCAATAATCTTTGCATTTTGTGCTTTCTGAGCTGTGACCCACATCTGCAAAGTGCAGATACTGTGGGAACATAAATGTATGTTCCAGATTGCAAAACTTCGGGAATTGTGAATTCAGTTAATTTTCATTTAAATGTAGTTCTTGTTGAACAACTACTTGTTCAGTGATCATTATTATGGCGCTGAATGAGGTTCTCATAGTTGTGGCTGTTGCAGTGTCCCTGTGGTCATGTGGTCACTATGCGGTGCTTGGCAACCACCTTGCAATTATGATGTTGCAGCATCCTGCAATCACATAATCACCATTTGCGACCTTCACTGCCAGCTTCCAACAAGCCAAGTCAACGGGGAAGCCAACAGGAGGTCACAAATGGCGATCATGCGACCATGAGACACTGCAACCATGTGGGAGTCACCTAACAGCAGCAACTGGGACTGCCACAACTGCTGTCATAAGTCAGAACGGTCATGTGACGTTGTGCTTTACAACGGTGTTGCTTAGTGACAGAGTTGCCAGTCCCAATTACCATAGTTAAGTGAGGACTACCTGTACATTTGTTTATTGTGTTTATATCTCACCTTTTCTCTGGGAGCTCAATGTGATGTACATACAGAGTCTCCCCCTTATTTTATCCCCATAAGTGTGAGGTAGGCAGGGCTGAGAGTATGACTGGTCTGAAGTCAGTTGATCAGTTTCACAATCAAGTGGGAACTTGATCTGGATCTCCTGGTCCCAGTCTAACATCTTACACTACACGGGGTGTGTTACAAACCAATTTCTCTACCAAAGACTCACCCATCCTCCAGGACAGCTGCTTTGTCACTATCAAGTATGGTACCATTCAGTCTTTCAGTGCCGATCTCACTTCCCATCTTTTGCAGTTCCATCTTTGCAGTCAGTGGGGCGTTTGCACACAGATGTGGATAACGTCTTCAATCAACCGCCAACAGCAGCAAGAACAATGAATTGAGTTCAGCAGGACACCTGAGGACATGGAAAAGACTTCAGCAAACAGCATTCAATGATATTGGGTGGGGGGAGGCTGGAATAGGGTAGTACTGAGAACCCAAATACTAAATATTCTACTCCCAGCCGCAGGAAGGGTGTGGGGGGGAGGAGGGGAAGGGAAGGGAAGGGAAGGGAAGGGAAGGGAAGGGAAGGGAAGGGAAGGGAAGGGAAGGGAAGGGAAGGGAAGGGAAGGGAAGGGAAGGGAAGGGAAGGGAAGGGAAGGGAAGGGAAGGGAAGGGAAGGGAAGGGAAGGGAAGGGAAGGGAAGGGAGGCGCTGCCAGAATAGCTTTGCCACTATAATGAAAGGTAATCCACGCCAAGAAACATATAGAGATTCCAACCCCATGCCTGGGGGAGAGTCTGTCCTGACAGAGGGTAGGTGAGGAAGGATGTCAGCCTGTTCCCTCTCCCACCCACACCTTTAAGCATGAGTTGGCAGGCTGCTTCACTAAGCATTTTCACACATCTGCACGCTACTGCTGAGAAAGATGGCACGTACTCAGTGGTGTGCAAACCGCTCTATCAGCCCTCCTCCCCTAACAATAACTATTATACTTTAAGGTAAGAGAAAACGCTACACTCATGGGGGAAAGCACATTAGCCATTTGTGTTACTTTCTCCTCCTGCATTTCTCAAAGATCCTGGCTTGAGAGAGGATGCCTTTTGTTGTAGTTTTGTGTGAGGAAGGGAGGGAGTCTTTGAAAAGGAAGACACAGAAGCTGTGTTAGAAGCATGTGGAATGAATACAGTGGTTGCATTCACACCACAGGATTACTGAATTAACTCATTTCTGTTGAATCAACTCATTTCTGTCTCATTTCTATGGAGTACAATGAATCCACATTCCCCAAACCTGCAGGGTTCACCTAACAGGCTAAGCCACCATAAAACGAGCCAAGGTTAAAACCAACCAGCCTGTTGTCTGAATGCAGCCTTTAGCTCTTGAACTGAGCTAGTTAAGCAAATTTCATGGACCCAGCCATAACTGGGAAAGAAAGCTCACTCCTAAACGCACAGAAAGAATAAACCTCAAATTTGCAGAGCTACCTTCTTCCTCAGTTGAGTGGTTAGTGCATTTCATCCAGACTCTTTTCTACTTTTCTCAACCTGGTACCCTCCAGATGTGTTGGGGATACAACACGCACATGTGCCGATTAACATCCACTCTCATTCACTCTTGTAGCTTCAAGTGATTCATCTGCTCAATGCTCCATTAAAGCCAGTGGGCTGCAAGAGATCCCTCAGCCTACACTTTCTGACCTGAAACAGCCAATTTATTCCACTTAAGAGTTTTGTTTTAGGCTTTATATTTGTCAAAGTTTTTGGAAGGGGGCTTTGTTTGGGTCTTTGTGTTTTTTTTGGGGGGGGGTTGGGGTTTTTTGGTTTTTTTTGCTGCTAACCCTGCTTCATTGCCCCACACAATAATTGCATTGTCTTCACTAACAGTGCTGCCCTGGGGGCAAAAAGAGTTGTTCATTCTGACCATTACGGTCTATAGACCTACTACGGCCATGATTTCAGTGAACCGTTTCCAGCATATGATGGACACTATGGGCACTCCTCTATATCCTTGAGTGAATGCGTAGTGGTTGTATCGGATAATTTAGGCAAAGTGAGGGGAATCAAACTCACTGATGGAAGCTGTAGTCCAAAACTCAGTGGACGGTGGTAACCTGGAGAAACTGATGTTTATTTGTTTATTTATTTTTCAGGCTTGTATGCCGCCCATCTCCCCCAACGGGTGACTCTGGGCGGCTCACAATAATAAAAAAGAAGAAAAAACACAGGTCTCTCCAAACATGGATAAAATCTATAAATAATTAAAAAACATATATTAAAAATGCCCTAAAAACCTCCTATGATTTTAGCCCTAAAAAACCTGTAAGATGCTGGGGGGGGGACAACCCATCACCCCACCAGCCAACTCCACAGGTGCGGGCCCCCCTCTGGCCCCCAGGCCTTCTGGCAGAGCCAGGATTTGATCCCTTTCCTGAAGGTCATGAGGGAGGGGGCACACCGTACCTCAGGAGGCAGGATGTTCCATAGGGCGGGCGCTGCAGCAGAAAAGGCCCTCTGCCTAGACTCCACCAATCGAAATTCCTTGACTGGTGGGGTCTGCAACCTGCCCCTTCTGCTGGACCGAGTGGGGCGGGCTGAAATGACCAGGGCGAGGCGGTTCCTCAGATAACCTGGTCCCGTGCCATGAAGGGCTTTAAAGGTGATGACCAACACCTTGAATTGGACCCGGAAACAAACTGGTAACCAATGCAGCTCACGCAACAGCGGTGTTATACATGCCCTCCTAGGGGCATTAAGAACTGTCTGCGCCACCGCATTCTGCACCAGCTGTAGCTTCCGGATACTCTTCAAGGGTAGCCCCATGTAGAGCGCATTACAGTTCAGTTCAGGCAGTCTGACCAAAAGATGAAGCAAAAGGGATGCTTGAAGATGGTAAGATTTTAAACTCTATTTAGGATGCAGAAAGGTGGGTCTGGCAGGTCTGAATAAGCAGGCACCATACACTAAGACATTCTCTATCTAATAAGGTAAGCCTAATTAACATAAAAGGCTGTGTTGTTCCCACCACCACCACCCCAACCAGAAGTATGCTTCTTAGGTCCTTTACTTACATTACAAGCTGAATTCAAGAGTTAAAGCTTTTGCCCATCTCTGTAAATTAGAAAAATTACAGTGCATGTTTGCCAGGCAAATTGTGCAGAGGCCCCAGGTCTCTGAGCCTCCCGAACACCGAAGATAGTAACAAGCTTCTGCAGTACAGTATTTTCTGGAAGGACAGTTAGGTTTCTAACCCGCACCATACTATAAATTTAATAGAAGAGAAATCCTGAGGGGAGGGGGGAAGGCAAAATTCCTCATTCCTCAATCAAACATCATGTTATGTTAAATGCATGTTTGCATTTTCACATTTCTACCCAAACCAGAGGCGTCAGGTAAATGAGACCTTTAACTTTTATCCCATTCCACAGTAGTCCAATTAATCCCTCCCAACTTCTAGCTGTCTGGAAGAGAGCTCCCATCAATCACGATGGGAAGAGTCCCAGGTTACGAAAATATAACTACAGACTCGAGAGGCACACAGCCTCTAGGACCCAGGAACCCAAGGGTTAACTGTGCCACCTGGGAAAAAGCTGTGAGGCTGGGTGGGGCAGAAATGCAAATGGAGATGTCTGGTTGGTCCCTTGATCTTTAACCGCATCCTTCCCTCGGAGGTATATTCCCACAGAAAACATAGAACAAGTGCTTTTTATACTGGCTGGGATGGGCCAATGGGTCCCACCAGGCTTGGGAATAATAACCGTAACTGTGAAAGTTCCTCTTTCAGGCTGTGGGAGGTATAAAACAGCAACTATAGAGAATCTGTGCCCTCTAAATACTGTGAAACTACAGCCGTTCCAGACAGCTTGTCCAATGCAGCAACATTGGGAGGCTCGCTGTCCCTATGGCATGTAAGGGGGTGAATGCAAAAGCTAAGCCAAAACACGGCTGAGTGATTTGAGTCTCAATGTATTGTGTGAAATCCATCCCCGTGATTTAGCTTGCTATTCAGTGCGTTGGGTTACTCGTTCATTAATCCAGGCGATGGGGTTAACCATGGTTAAGTAACCAAGGGTAACTGTCCTGCAAACACAGCTGACTGATGTTCCAGCTTTGGCCTGGTGTTTCCATTTGGTCATGTCACTTGTGATTCTAGGTCAGGGGTTCCTAAACTTTCTGCCATCACATCTCCCTTTAGTGTTATCTTAATGTATACACTTCTCCCAAAAATCCAAACATCAAAATTAAAACAGTACAATGAAACTTTGGGAAAGGTGGATTTATTAACTAAAAGGTTCTTCATACCTCCCCTGGACTCTGCCTGCACTTCCCCAAGGGACGTACACATCACAGTTTGGGAAACCCTGTTCTGGGTGCCCTTCCAGAAACACACCTAGGGTGCTAAACAGGTGCAAACACAGCAGTTGGGATCTGGGCAAAAGTCTGGCCTGATGTGGTTGAACTAGGAAAGGCAGACAACCCATGAGAACTTGTTCCCAGGACACTCCTAAAGTAAAAGGGGTGGGAAGAAAAAGAAAAAAAGAGGGCGGGAAAGAAAAATCAAGAATTTAATATCAGCCTTAGCCAGGCTTTATGGTGCTTCCTTTCTGCAATATGAAATATAATAGTTAATTGTCCATCCTTCAGCCATAGAAATGGAGCACCAGTGGGCTACTGGTTTGTGGACTTCTTTAATCCTTCCTACTGGTGAACTTTTCTCACGAGCACAACTATGACTGACAGTACTAATTAAATATGTTTATAGAGTTGCTTCTTCCCAGAGAAATGTGCATGAGATGATAGTAAAAGAATGATGTCATTAAGTTTAACAGTATCTCGTATGAAGGATTGCCTTTACCTAGAGGTTTTAAGAGTTTTACCCAGGGTTTTCAAACATCTGGTTAAACACTGTGATTTATATTAATTGTAGTTAATAACAATGATAACAGCAGGTTTACACATTGCACAAAACCATAATATGGTTCTGATCTTGCTACAGATAGTCTAAACCTATCTTGCGACAACAGTATAATTTGCAAATCATGGTTTGTGGCTTAGTATGAGTGAATGCATCCAGTCATGGCTTGTTTAATAAACCTCAATTAAGCAAACCATGAATCCAGATCTTACTACCGAGGAAATATTTCAGTCCTTTTCTAAATATCAATAAACTGGATTGAAATTATATACATCTAAACCATTCACAAACAACAGACTCACTGTGCACACAACTGGGCACTCATAATCAGGGGCCAAACATGACTAAGGTGTCATTTCACCACAGCACAAGCACTGTGACCCCAACAATCGTCATCCCATTTCTAGGTATGAAATATCAGCTTGATTTGCAAACATTAGAAAGTGAGGGCTTATCTCTATGCTGGGCATGGGAAACTTGTTCAGCCTATGGGCCCCAATCCCTCAATGAAACCCCCCAAGAGATGAGGTCAGCAGTGATGGGAAAACAACCAAAAATGGCTGTACCCAATAGCAAAAGGGTCATTTCCTTTTTGTCTCATAAACATACACATATGAAACACTTCCATTTTCTTCTCTTCTCACTTTTTCTTTCTGTCCACTGATATCAATTAACGCTTTTCTGATCACAAGGGACGACTTTTGGGGAAGGGTACTGAAGTCAACCCTGCCCTTCTATATGTCACGGTCACCATGAAAATTTGCCAGTGCAGAAAATTAAGCTTTTCAAGGAGCCTCTACCACCACTAACTGAAGTACAAAAGGAAAAAAGGAGATAAACTCAGTCTCCCACCAATTTATTCAATATAACTAGATCTTATTAACGACATAAAAGCAAGCTGGATGATTTTCTGGTGAGTTGGCAATTCTGTCTCCAAGGATTGCGTATTTCCAAGGAATTTTATGGTAACATTACAAGTATCTTGGCTGGGAATATGAATGCATGTGTACTTTTATATACAGATAATGTCCTGTTGTTTGCTGAGAAACTGAATGATTTACAGGGAATGTTCAACAGATTGTATGATGCAACACAGAGTACAGATCTAAAAAATAAATGATCAAAGATCATGGTAGCTATGTTTGACAGGGGAAAAGAAGTAAACAATGTCAAGTTATACATAAAGAAAAATTAAAACAAGGAGATGAATTTCTGTACACTGGCAGAATATTTACGAAACATGGGAAATGGATAGGGAAATGTTAAGATATACAGCACTAGTAGAAAGGTTGTTGTTGTTCAGTCGTTAAGTCGTGTCCGACTCTTCGGGACCCCATGAACCATATTGCGCCAAGCCTTCCTATCTTTCACTGCCTCCCTGAGTTTGCTCAATTTCATGCTCAAGTAGAAAGGTAGTAGATAGTATATGGTCTGTAGTGAGAAATCAATGTTTAAAAAGCAAAATTTGCTGTGTAAAGGAGCATGTTTCTGCTACTTTGCCATATGGAAGTAAGAGTTGGGTGTGTCAGGGGAAATACAGAAGTCAATTGAATGCAGTGGCAATGGGTTATTTGTGTGATAACAAGGCAGAATCAAAAATAAATGGATGATGAATTACTGTAAATTGTATACAAAGGTAAGTGTCCAGTATGAAAACAGTAATGTGAAGTGGCATAACTATATAGCTGAAAGATTTATACGTTCTGAAGAGAAACCAGAGTATGACACATACAGTAGAGAAAGTGAATGAGGATCGAATTGCAAAACAAATATATGAAGAGTGAATAGGCCAAGAATGGAACGATCAAGAAAATCATGGGTCTTTCTCAGTGATCTCAGCCAAGATCCTTAAAAAGACAGATGTAAGCATATATACAAAATTATGGCAAAGGAGTGATTTCAAATAACTAGATTGGTCAATGAACTGAAAACCCACCAGACCAGGTATAATAAATGTATGGCATGTTTCAAATGACCTCTCCACACCAAACTGAAATAGTTTTTAATAATGAAAAAGCAAGTTAGAAATATTCTAAACAAACATAAAGAAAATAAAATACACAATATTCCTGCCATTGTGGAAATTTAGTTACAATTCCACCTCTAATTTATAACAGGAGAGCAATGATTGGGCATAGATAGGAACCACCTCCCTCAAAGCAGCCTTGGACACAATCATGACTTTGGAACAATTAAACAACTGCTATCAAATTCCTGAAATGTCCTCCTAAAGATGACATTTCCAACCACGGAGTGCATTTCAGGTAATTTACCTCAGAATCAATTTAATGTGTTTATTTGTTACATTTCTATACACAATACAGCAAAATTGGAATAAGATAAATGGAAATTAAAGATAATTATTTTCTCCCTGAAGAAGTACAATACACATGTAAGAAAAAACAAGCAACTTTTTAAGTATAGCCCAGCATTCTGCAACTAGGCCCTCTGAAAATAGGTTGGACTATCACTTCCTTCCAGGACAACTAAAATGAAGGGATTTATAGTCTAATGAATTTAGGGGTTGCAAAGTTGGGGAAAATGTAGGAAGAAGAGTAGGCAGAGGTCAGATGGGTTATGGCTCCTGACCTGTACTTTAAAAGCTGTATAAGTAACTCTAAAATAACTGGTTTAACAGTTATATTTCTTCAGAGTTAAAAGGTACATGAAGGTTACTAGGCAGCAAATTTATAGCTGAAGTCACAACTGGAGTAGGTAAAAAGCACTGCCTGCATTCACCCACACCTCTTCATAATGTAATGTTTTGTACATTAATTTTACCAAGTCAACCCACATCATCATTCATCACTATGAGATCTTCTGACCCTTTTTGCTATTTTTTCCTCTTAACTAGAATGAATAGTTTAATGAGAAAAAACAGGAATAGAATCACTAATCTCCAGAAAGGTGGTTTTTCCATAGCACTTTAGTCCTCTGGTTTTGTCTGCAATAAGTGTGTATGTTTGTGTGATTTCAGCAACAGCAAAAACCATTTCTCCCTCTTCTGTTATTCGGAAACTTTTTGTACACCCCTACATCCATCTTCTTCTTTGCAACATTCATATCCTACTATTTCTTGGAGAACACAAGTCAGTTACATGAGGGCATCCCTTAATTTTAGCCCCACAACAATCCTCTAAGGTATGTTGGGCTGAGAGAGGCCTGTAGTCAAGTGGGGATGTGAACCAGAGACTTTCTGGTCCAAGTCCAACATTTTAATCATCACACTGCGTTTCTTCAGACACTAGAATTCAAACTACCAGTGTACATTTTACGGCAAGCTCTACTCTTTATTCTCTGAGTAAAATATTCCTGTGCATGTTCAGATTTTTTTTAAAAAAGCATTATTAAACAAACAATTATTGCTAAATGCCAGTATGATGACACTAATTCTACGGAAGGGAGATAGGTGTGCAAAGTAACCACAAACCTTTTAGCAGATAGTGTCCAGACCTCTAATCTCTAGAATGAGTTATTTTCACAACAACCTGTATTAGCTAACCTCAAGAATCCTGTTATTACAAGCATGTTGTAAATTACAAGTTCTTTCACTGTTGCAGCAGACTGGATCACCAAGCTTGTACAACTGTAAGAGAGTTTCTTTCAACGTTATAAAATACAAAACCTTCACAATACCGGGACTCAGCAAAGGTTGGAGCAAGTGAAAAACATTTCTGGTTCTGAAGTTCTAGTACAAAAAAATTAAAAGGAGATGCACACAAAGCCAAGGGAAACACCTGCACACATACTCACAACAACTAACGCATTCAGGAGAAACACCATGGAAAAGGTGGGAGGCTGAAGGAGGCAGGAAGAATGTGTGGCAGTCTTAATACAATCCATTCTTTGCTCAGTGATTTGGGTGGGATCCAACAGGTTTCTTTGCAATAAACCCAAACAGAAGTTAATGTGTGGACATTATGCGGAAGTTTCAAGAAATACACACAGAATGCAACAAAGTAATGCAAAAGAAGACTCGCATCTGGTTATAGGCTATTTTCCCATACCTCATTTAGTCTACTGTCTTGGCCCATAGTAGCTGGGGATGATGAGTTGTACCCTAAACACATCTGGAGGGCACCAGATTTGTGTTAGTCATAAATAGGGAGATGTCCCATATTCACTCCTGGGCTCCATTCTGCTGAAAGAGGATGGTCATTGCCTAGTCAGAGGTCAGTCTTTGTGCTTTTACCCAAGAGCCAATGTTATGAAATCAAGTGAAGTAGTTGTCTCTTACTGAAGAGAAACTGTTTTTCTGAATTATTCTGCCTTCCCATTTATAACTGTAGTTAGGAGTAAGCAAGTGTGAAAGGAGAATCAGGTGCAGGGAACATAAGACCCTCCAGATGTTGTTGAATTACAACTCCTAGCATTTTATTCATTTATAATTTATTTATGCAATTTCTATAGCCACCCATCTCGAGCCAAGTGACTCTGGGCAGCGAACAATTTCAATAATTAAAACCATTAAAAGAATTACAAATTATACATATAGGCAGCCAACAGTTATCATAAAAATTACATAAAAATCAACAGTGCAACCAGGTAATGGGCCCTTAACACATTTACAGCTGGCATGGCCTACAGCATAGGTTGCTGGGAATGCATCAACATCTGACAGCCAGAGGTTCGTCAGATGTTAACCCTTAAAACATAAAAAATGGTGAGATGGTATCATCAAGTAAAGTCTTGGAGTATAAGAGATTTTGTTTATATTCCATCATTCCTCTAAGGAGCCCCAGGTGTGTGTGTGTGGGAAATAAACCTTTCCTTTATTTACACAGAAACAACCCTATGACATAGATTGTGTTGAGAACAAATGATTGGGGCAAATTCACCCAGTGGGTTTCAAGGTTGAGCAGAGACTCCCCAGTTCAAGTCCAAACACTAGTCACTATGCAACATTAGCACTGACCTCACTGAACTTCTGTAAGTTTACACACTATTATTACAAAAATCTGTACATTTCACACTAATCTGGGCTGCTTATATGGACCCAAGCTAAGCAGGGCCAGGAAAGTGTGAGAATTTTGAATCTGTGTATTTAGGAGAATAAGACATTTGAGTCCTGGGCAAGGTAAAACTACAACATTATGGAAAATCAGGGAAGATTCCAGAAGTAGATTCCAATTCCCGGCACCTGCTCCAAATATCAGATCTAATGATAATGACAGAGTTATGGGTGTATTTCTGTAGATGCTGAAGAAGTATAAGCTTGCTTACAAGTGAAGCCTTAACTTACCCAGGGAAGATATGGCCATCATACTCAGCTCCTCTACATAAAAGTCATCCGTCCTGCTTAATAATAAAAAATACAACCTTACCAATATTTACTTGGAAGTAAATCCCACTGAGTTTCAACAAGGCTTACTCTCAGGAAAATATGCACAAATTTGCTTCCTAAGTTTAGGCTTGGTTAATCTACCAAAGAAAATATCCAACCTTATTTCCAAACAAATATTGAAATTGATAAAGAAATGCCAAAGTCAGAGGACTATGGACTTAAGCCAGCAAGAGCTGATTACCACTAACCTATCTAGCATTTAGGGCAGTGGTTCTCAACCTTGGCAACTTTAAGATGTCTGGACTTCAACTCCCAGAATTCCCTAGCCAGCATTAAATTCTGGGGATTTGGGGAGTTGAAGTCCAGACATCTTAAAGTTGCCAAGGTCGAGAAACACTGATTTAGAGCCTTAGAGTGAGAGGGATGCTGAGGCCTTTCTGACCCTCCTGCTACTAGGTATTGGTGACACAATTCAGGCCTGCCACCCCTCCCTCTTTCCAAATCAATGTACACCGTGTACAGGAAGGGCCTTCTTATCAGATTGCTTGATTCTGCAGAGCTGTTCAAGAAGTGCGGGGATGCTTTCCGTACGTGTGAAAAAGTTGTGACCAAAGAGACTAGATAAGCTATCTGCTGGGTGGGAGTAGAACTTAATCACATTGTCTGGTGGCTTTCCCCAGCTAGCAAAACAGGTTACAACCTTGCAATCCAAGCTATGGCGAGTCGCTCTATGTATGAGAAGGACTTTTCAGCATGGCCTTCAGACTTTCTTAGAAGACTCACCTGATATCTGTAGCTGCGAGTGGCCTTTCCTTACTGTGGACGGCACTACAGGCAAAATGAAATTGGGAGCCAGAAGACGATTTAAAAGCTCCATGGCCATCACCCCCAAAGCAAGTATCTTCTCTGACAAGACTGCCAACTTCCCCTCTCCAATGCATAGATACTCTGAAATAAGCTTCATGTGCTAGCTTCAAATTAGGTGACAACACTGGGGAGAGCAACACATGGCAGCAGAGATATGTACAGGACACACCCACTTTAAACAAAAAACACACACCATCCTGACGACAGCCATCAATTGGCAGAAGCAGATCAAGATTTAAAACCAGCATTTTTCCCAGCCTTGCTGTTTAAAGGATCTCCCAAAGGCAGAGTCTATGTCTTGCCCCCACCTCTACCCCCATGTGATTTTCTCCAGGATCCAGATGCTGACAAACATTAGCATGAGCCAGGCCATGCCCAAAGACAACTGCAGCTATTCTTGTCGTTCTTGCTTCGGTTGGAAAAAGTGCTGAAATTGCTTCCAGCTGTATCCATATGCAGCCTGCTTCGTTCTTCTGTTTTCCCCCACGCAACTGTAGGCGCGTGAAGGCAGCCAGACAAATATGTGCCTTCCCCAGCTTAAACTGGAGGTGCTGAGGATGGAAACTGGAAGACAGACTCTGCAGCCAGTCCCTTTCTGAAGTTGCAGGATAAAGGTTTTGTTGTGAGCTGTGAATGAGTTCTCCCTCCAAGCAGCACATTTTGCTTCCTGCGTTAGCTGGAAAGCCCACCTCTCAATTTGCCGGAGAATAGCTGAGCGTTATTGTCTAGACACAAAATGGGTACTCCAGGCCAATGAAAAAAACTGCAAAGGCCAGAAGATGACAAGGCCTTGATTTATGAATGAAATCAACCTACTGGCTAGGGTTTGGGAGAGCAACTGAGCCATACGCAATTTCTGTTTGGTTGATCTTCTTAGCTTGTTGAAAGGAGCAGGAACACAGCTTGACCCTAAAGGACCCTGGCTGCAATCTAGATGCAGCTCAACTGCTTAGCCCTCCCAGAGTATCTTCAAGGCTGAAACCAAGCCCAAAATAAAACAAAGAAAAATGCTTCCAAGCCTATATGACATCTCAGGGCTGTTTACACATCATTTGATGACTCAAGTTTTCCACTAGTTTAGGCATATGAGTTACAAAGACCTAACCCCCTCAGCTATGATGTTCACGTTGCCTCCCGTACAATGCTTATTAGCATCAGTCCTCCAAAACTGGTTCAGACAAACACCTTCTGAGGGGTACAACTTCCAGTGATCGCTTACATGTCCAGATGTATTACCATGGACAAAAAGCCACAGATAGAATGTCCACCATCAGTTCATAATGTATCAACCAAGATGAGTTCACACATTTTACAAAGCTGTGGTTTGGTCTATACATTCATTTTAATATAAATGCAAACCTATAAACAAAGGTTTACAAATGCAGTGGGCTAGGTTCACACATTGCACTAAACCAAAACCAAGCTAACCACATTATGGTTTACTGCAAAACATATGAACCCAGCTAGGGCTGTTTCTAGTGTAATCTTTCCAAAGTCTGCTGCTGACTACCAAGGGCAGAGAAACACATTCTCCCTTTGTGAATCAGAATCAATTCCAAGGAAAACTTGAGCCTTGGCACTTTTCCATTTGGATCCAGCATAGGAGCTAAAGCCCATCCAGGTTTAAAAATAAATACATTCTTTGAACCCAGACCCAAATGGGAAGAAGAAAAGAGAAGGAATGGCTCACTAGACTAGGTTCTACAGTAGGGCCCGAGCAGAAGATATGACCATGTGGTGGAGGTGGAAACGTGAATTCTTATCTTTTAAAAAATACAGTTAATTACACGGTACGACTTTTTAACAGCATAAAGAAATATACATGTGTGGCAAACGTATACGCAAAAACAGATTCCTAGGGCTGTGCAGGCTTTGAAAGTTGATTCTGAAAAAGTGCTTCAGCCTTTACACAATTCTGTTACATATTTGGAAACCTGGACATTTTTCAGACTTCTGTATTAAGTTTTACTTATTTATTTAGCACATGTCTATCACAAGATTCAGGGTAGCTGGAAAAAAAAGTAACTAGTGGATTTCTTCCAGCAGCAAGAAGCAGCAACTTTTTATTTCAAGCTCACTTGGAATCCTAAAAAAGCTGAACCACTTCAGTGAAGAGCTGAGAAGTGTTGCACTTGTAGGAGCTCCAAACACAATCACTGTTGCTTAATAAAGTAGGCAAAGGTGTAAAAAAGGTGCCTCATATAAATGATGTGGGAAACAGATCTAAATGACCAGGTACTCTATCTGCAAAGGATACAAAAGAGGCTTTAGGTTTGCCCTATTAATTGTGCTGGTGGGAGGAAGGATGTCAGATAAATCTGTCATTATTTTATGTATACCGAAAGAGGGCTATCAGCAAACAAGGCACAAATATGCCAATCTTTTTCCTATGATTAAATCCAGAACTATTGCTGGATTTGGAAGGCATCAAAACTGTCCCTTGCACACAAATTAGTGAGGGCAGAGAGAAATACACACACACACACACACACACCGTTTTAAATCTCCTTCCTAATTTGGTAACTAATACATTCGCAATAAGTGCTTAAATGGTAATTAAACTTTATATGATGCAATCAAATATAGCGAATTCAAAGACTATCTATGAAGGATCACTAAATATAGATTAATTACTATCCTTCAATACATTTTAAACCAGCCTACAATGCCCACAAGGCAGGAAACAGAGTAACCACTCTGAGACATGCTAAGTGAGTAAAATGAGGAGGAATAAAAAAAGAGGTGCTGAATGTACTTCAGTTGGAATCATGGCTGTCTGGGGGACGGCGTTGGGGGAATTGACATCACATATGCCATGATTTCACTGTGCAAATGATACAACTGATGCAAATTACATAATTCACATGGAATGTTATTAGGAAAGATACATTGCAATCTTGCACACATTCCCTAGTATTCCATGCACAAAGGCACTGTACTCTCTGCTAATCCACCTTTCAGATATGTGGGGACTGCAATTCCCAGAATTCCTTTGGATTTACTGGCTGGGAATTGGTCCTGAAGTCCAAAATATGCAGAGGACACCAGGTCGGGGGAGCTGCCCTAAACAGCCCAGAATAACACTCCTTCCCTAGTTGAGTACTCAAATCAACAATCCAGAATTTAAATGCACCCTTTAAGGTAGACTGAGATATTTGGTGCCTCTAGCAGAAAGTACAAATAGAGTTAATGAAATCACTGACAATTTATTGCCTTTTAAACCATGCTTGACTTAGAGGGAAATTTTACTTTTTCAATCATCCTCCCATTATCTGTGATAGGACACTTTATACAGTAATGCTAAAATTATGGCAGCACTAAATGGATTCAAAAATACATTTTACTGTAAGACTAATTGTATGAACCACCTTGATAGCTCAAGAGGCTAAGTGTTAATAAATCAATTTTAGGTCATCTTATGAGCTAGATAACTACTTAACAGGAAGAAGTATATACAATACAGTACTGGATTCCCAATCCCTGCCATACTAAATATTGCCATCTGCTTCTCCAATAAGACTTCATTGGTTCCCCTGAGAGATCTCCTGCAATTTAGGATCAATGATCAAGATCTTTGACAATCTTAATTCTCTTTGAACATGGGACCATTTTGGCAGGATCCGCCCCAAAGTGCACCCTGTAAGTCTAGTTGTGTATCCACTGCTCATTTTAGCTAAAGCTCCTGTAGATTAATTGCCTACTATAAAAACCAATAAATATTTGCGTTAGTACCTTTATTTAACCCGCCGTTAAAGACAGGCTGTTCTCAGCTCCAGGGAAGTTCCATTTTGCGTGTGTGCTTGGAATGTGTGTGTGTGTACACACACACATATATATATTTCGAGA
The DNA here is from genome assembly GCA_030867105.1 of Liasis olivaceus. Lineage (NCBI taxonomy): Eukaryota > Metazoa > Chordata > Lepidosauria > Squamata > Pythonidae > Liasis > Liasis olivaceus. The sequence goes on from CM061348.1 coordinate 143,322,417, forward strand.
GAGCCCACGTGGCAACAACTAATCACTCAAAATAAAACACTCATCCTTTTCACGCCATTGGCTTGCCGAGAGGGCGAGCGACACGCCGTCTCGACCGAAGACCCTGGTGTCTCCCTCCACCTTCCTCAGCCCTCGCATGAACCGCCCCTCCGCGCCCCCTCTTCCCCGCAGAGGCCCAGCTAAAAGGGGTCTGCCTCTCGCTTGTACGCAGCAGCCTTCCCGGCCAAGCCCACCAACGAGCGACCTCGGGACCCAGCCGCCTCCCCATGGCCGCCGAGAGGCACCCCCCACAACTCCTCACCCCTTGGTGACCCCGCGCCTTTGGCCCAAGTTTCCTTAAGGTCCGCTTAAGTCTCCTGTGGACTGCAGGAAAAAAGCGGGTTCTCCGTCCCCAAAGGGCCCCTCCGAAGGGTGCGGACAGATTTGGAGGGAGAAGGCAAGGGGAACCTCCTTCTCCTCCTCCGGCTTCCCCTCCTAAGCCCGATGACCCCCCCCCCAACTTTCCTTCAAGTCTGCGGCCGCTCCAACGGGCATCTGATGCAACAGCCCGAGCGAGTTGCAAGAGGAGAAAGAACTCGCGCCTTGTTTCGCCGCACAAGCCTCTCTCCCCGCGCCGTCCCTTTCTGAACAATGCACTCACGTTCTGCCTTTCTTGGGGGAGAATCGGAGCCTTAGAGATGTCCTTCACCGAAGAGAGAAGCGAAGTGGCCCGCAGCGAAGGTGCTGGGGATAGAGGGGGCAGCTCTTCCCGCGCGCACAAACATATACACGGAGAGCAACATAGATACACGCACAGACAGACAGGCGAGTGCGTGCCAGCCTCTCAGCCAATCACACCCCGAGGAAGTAGACTTCAGAAGAATGCGGGCTAGGGGCCCACGTGGGAACGGGAGCAGGTGAAGCACGGGCTCCCTCTTTCTTTCTCTCAATCCATCGGAAGTTTCGGCGGTCTTCTGCGGATTCCAGAGCCTAGGAAAATTCCAGCGGACTGAAAAACCTGTGTGAAAGATTCCGTGGTCGGGTTTCATCGTCTGGTTGCTACCAAAGTGTAATGCACCCCCGCACATTAATGTAGCATGCCTTCTGGGGGCTGCAGTTGGGCCTGGTTGGCACACAAGTGTGCAGAGTTTTATTTCTTTGCAATTGATTGTACTCGCCAATGGTTCAGACGTGCGTTTCCTGTCACTTGATGTCAGCACCTGCTGTGTTAATGAGACACTACAGATCTAGTAGTCTGTAAACTCAACATCAGCTTATGCCACCACCATGCTTTTCTACAGATGCAGTAATTTGCAGTGAGTGTCCAGAATGCAGCAAATAAGTTGCAAAGTCAAGAACTATTTGCGTAGTATGAACCAGATGTTATTGCAGTTAAATATGTAAACCAGCTCTTTGGCAAATAATTTTGAAAGGTTATATGAAAGTTTGCATGCAGCATTTGCAGCATATGAGATGACTCATTTTTACATGAAGATCATTATTTAATGTTGCACCAACATCAACACAGGGGCAATGGTCTGTGATGTTTTCTCTGTATGGGTAGAAACAAAAATTCATATACAGACACGTGAAGATCATGCACAATTTTGCTGTGTACCGTGTACACAGCATCTTTCAAACATCACTGGCTGCCAGTTTCTTGCATGTAATAAAGCAGACATGAAAAGTGCATGAATGATTGTATGGCAGTGATCTTTAAAAAGCAGAGAAGATGCTATTGTCCCACAGAACTGAAACTCCCAGGAGATGACAAGCACAGGATACAAAATAAGTATTCAAATAAATCACAGAGAAAGTCAATCCAATTTGTGCAACATATATCAGAGTCTAAGCTACAGGACAGATAGTAACAATAAGAGGTTTTGACCACTTCATCGTATTCCCCCACCCCACCCCACCCCAGCATTTTCATTCATTCCCTTCCAGTCCAGCTAGCTAATCAACATAACACCCAAGCTTGTTAATGCCTCCTCCTGTATAGTTGGCAGAAATAAAAGAAATGATTGTAGCACAAAATCACAAGATGGCCCTCTGAAAAACCTGATTATTGCTTTGATTCCTGCCAAATTACAAATAGGGCTGGAATGCCTTCCTTTAATTCAATGAAGACCAAGCTTGCGGCTGATGGGTCACTGGGCCCATTTCCAACTGCATGCAAATGTTTATTGGGAATCAGTTAATCTCTCAGAATATTCCAAATATCAGGAAGCTATTTCAGGAAACTATTTCAGCTATTTCAGGAGCCAGAGCAAGATTTCAGGGCATCAGGAGATTCACACTAGAGATTAATGATCAGCACAGTTGTCTAAAACAGTATTTCTCAGCCTCAGCAACTTTAAGATGTGTGGACTTCAGCTCCCAGAATCCCCCAGCCAGCACATCCACACATTTTAAAGTTGTTGAGGCTGAGAAACACTAGTCTAAAAAATGTGCATTAACAATGATGTAGAAGAAGAATCTCATATTGTTTCTGATGTTACACCATTTTGATGGTCAATTCAGTTCAATCATTCTCTTCCCAGTTAGGCTGCTTGGAATAACTCCCACTCCCAACTTCCTACAAATTGCCCTGTAAGAAACTCTGCAATTTTACTGCTTCCTGAGCCAGACTTACCATTAGGCACCAGGAGATTATCACTGCAGGCAGTGAGTACTGGAGGGAGGAAAGGCAGCAGGGACACCCTCTTTGCTGCTCCTCCTGGACTCCTCAGCTACTTCCTTCTATCGTTGGACAAAGTTCTGTAGCTTCCCCACCTTTCCTAGACTTTCTCTTAGCCTCCTGGCTGTGTATGACCTAGGATATGATGCCATGGCTCTTGCTGGTTCAGCTCCACCCATTTCTGCAGATGGCCTGGGAAGAAGCAGCATCTTGTCCTTTGCTTCAGACAGCAAAAGATCTTGGGCTGAGCCTCCTAAGACTGGAATTGCAACAGGGATGGTCAAGAGTTCTGCTCAAAGTGGGCAATTTGGTGCAACCGGTTTCTTTCTCTGATGTTTATACCGTATGCCAGCCTGTATATAAATCCAGAATCTCCGTGGCTGTATAAGGACCTGTGTCTCGGCTCAGCTTTAGCCAAGTCTCAGAAGAAACCTGCTTTGAATTTCCATATTCCTCCAGGCACAGGCCTTTAAACAGGTTGGTGCCTGACACTGGTAACAGTTATGCTGCCTCACCAATTAGGCATAAATATAAATGATTGGTTAAAGCAGCCTGGGATTCCAGATTATTACCAGGATTATTACCAAAGGGGCTTGAATGTCAGGTGCTGTCAGAAAGTTCTGGCCACCTCTACCCATCCTGTGCCATTTCCTCTCCAGGCCAGACAGTCTAACAGGCAGATCTAATGCCATGGAGAAGTTGTCAACTGCGATCTCTGGTCATGTGATACAGTTAACCCCATCATGTCTTTGCAGCATTTAATGCTCAGGGAAGGGTGCGCATGATAAGGCCGGGCGCTTCATGCACTGATGGCTAGAACTGTATGAATGCTGCATTTCAAAACCTGTCACCATGAGCACCTGAATTTTGCAGGGAAACACATTATGCAAACATTGCTTCTATTGGTTAACTACTTTGCATAATTTATTCTGCTTTTGCCCTCATGGAAAGAACATAGTGTTGCGCAAAGTGATGAAACCCTGCCCTCAGTAGCTGCATTGATCACCACCACCACCACCACCCCTTTTTTTTTTTTACTGGCCTCTGAAATACTTGGCATGACTTGCTTTCGGGAGAATCTTTGTATCATTAGTGGTAGAAACATGCTTGAAGATTTTAACTGAGGTAACAGTCAGTCCTGAACTTGGGATTTGAATGTTGGAAAAGATTCAAAAATGCATGCAAAAGATTGGAAGTTTTGTTCAAAAGTATTACTGGGTAGCACCATTTCACCTTCATTTTCCTCCCATACCTCTCCTACGTTGTCTGTCACTATCCATCTTGTCCATTAACAACGACCTGGGAAAGGCTTACAGAAGGTACATTGCCTGATTGTCAAGGATTTTCCCACTTGTCTCCATAGCAGCCCGATGCACTCAGAAGAGCCACAAACCACTTGAATAGTATTATCAGGGGCTGGCAAAGTTTGTTCCCAGTTTCATGTGGCTAGATTTGGTTCCAATGGAAGAAAGGGCAAGAGAACCTACTGGGCCACCAGAGTTTCTCCAAGGGGCCTTTCCCATTCCCAACATTGCTGGCCCCATGTTGATACTTCAAATAATCAAGGAGAAAAAAGGCCCGGGCTTAAGAGTTTCTGTTGCTTTGTTAACATGATTCCTGAAGGCCGCCCAACCGATTTACAGTCATTCAGTCATTTAGATGAACGTTTGGACAAGTAGAGACCTGAGTACATTTTTTGATGTATTTCGTTGCATGTAACTCTCTCCCTTCCCATTTCACTCCTTTGCACTTTCCCCCTTTGCTTCTGTTGATTATAATGCATTTTGTTTGATGTAATACACTATATTTGGTTTGGCCCTCGTAGGTCTTTTAAGTTATACAGTAAATGCTGTCCTGTTCTGTTCATTCATTTAAGCAATACTTCTGCAACTGTTGTTAACTTGATTTCTTACTTTTGTGATGCGTATTAGATTTGGTGGATCAGCTGGCAAAACTATTAACTGTTATTTCCCTATATATTTGCATCCAAACAGGGATAAATGATGAGTAGATTTTTAGTCTCCCTTCAAAGAACAACTTCCCTTTTTCCCAGAAATAACTTCCCAATATTGATGAGACCTCTCAAACGGAAGCCCATAAACAGGCAAGTCTTAAGCCCTTCCAGGAGCTGCTGAACTACAACTCCCAGCAGTCCTAGGAGTTGTATCTTGGTAAAATTGGGAGAAGGCCTCAAGTTCTGCCATAAATACAAGGGATCTTTGACCATGACTGCACCCCATCCCTCTACATCCACTAGTGATGCTATGTTCTGCTTGGACCTACTTAATGGTGCATTTTATCCTGTTGGCTTCTCTTGTCTATAATACTCCCCAACATTAAAATTATATATAAGTGTGCTGAACTTTGGTAATGTCTGGAAGCTATTATTCCCTAATCCTAGGGTGCTGAGGGTGGGCTGGGATGATTCAAAGCGTTCTGTACATGGTCCGGGACACTCATTTTTACCATGCCTGCCTTTCTAGGCTGAAGCCTCAGTGCATTCTGTTTCTCTAGGCTCAACTCCTCTTATGCCCCACCTAGCAGACAGTTAATATTTGGCAAACCAAGGCTCACTTTCTTTTTGCAGCTGCTGCCCACAGGGCCTTTCCCATGAAGCAGAGCATGGAGATAACAAAATCAGCCAACCTCAGGCATGTTCTTACCCCGCAGCAGCTCCACTCCTACTTCCTCTCTTGCTGCCGCCGCGTATACAACCATTTCCTAATTCCAAATTCCAGGAGCTCCTGCCATCCACGGGAGATCAGGCTTCTCATTGTTCTGCCAAGGGCCTGGTGGGGGCACAGGACCCTTCAGCTCTGCATGCATCAATGGCCTGATGCTGCTTCATCTTTCCACACTGCCCTTACAGGAAATCCTGGTCCTGGAAGACACCATGTGAGGAGCTTCCTTGGACAGATTCAAGTGCCCTTGGCTCAAGAGTGGCGTATGCAAGATCATGATCGAAATGGGCTTAGACTTACTAGGGCGTATGGAAAGAGAGAAGAATCTTAGAATTCCTCTGAGCATAGGCAGAGTGTATTTAATGACATTCGGGTACCGCAGTCCACCCTTACATCCTGCCCCAAAGCTTTCAGGCCCACAGAAGATCCAGTGCCTTTCCTTTGGCAAATGAACCCCAAAGTCTTCCCCCAAAACCAGCCTGATTCAGCAGGTCAAGGTGAACTGGAAAAGTGTAACACTGATTTTGATTAGCCCAAGTTTGCTGGCCCAGCTGTCCTCACTTGCTCTCTTGGAACGATCAGCTCTTAAGCTTCCAGTTTTCCGTGAACTGGAAAATTTCCAGGGAAAGTCTTTCAGAGCCAGAAGGATTTCTGGCTGATCCTTTCTCAAGCTGCTAGTTGAGTGTAGGTTCAGATCCAGAAGGCTGAAGAACACAGTTCTTTCTTGTGCCCACCTTTCAGGGCTGAGGCCTTGTTAGTCAGTTTCTAGAGCTGAAACCCGGTTAAGCTCCACTCCCATTCTGCCCCACCTGGCAGGCAGTTAATATTTGGCAAATCAAGGCTCCTTCCCAAACCACACAAACCCCCTTCACACCACACCAAGCCATGGTTTGCTTCATTGAGATTTCTTGAATAAATCACAGTGGCTTGGGTTCCCAGATCATACGAAACCAACACATTGGCCTTAGCAGAGAGATGTGAATCCAGCAAGGCTCATAAAGTGTAGTGAGTTTATCCAGAGCAGCCTGCCAAGTGTTAGAATAACATATCTGGGAATTCCAGGAGCAACAGTCCCATCCCGGCACATCTGAAAGTTGCCACGTTGGGGAAAGCCATCTGAGTTTTTCTTCCTGGGATGGATACAGTACGAAAGAGACAGTACGAAAGAGTAGGCCAATGGGGAAGAATCAGTCTAGACACTCAGCTTCTAAGGCAAAAAGGATATGAGGCCTCCAAATAAGCAGCTCCTTTCCAAAGTGGAAAATGCTAAAGTTGACGCTTGCCTCGGGAGTCCAGCCCTCCTCCCTTTTGGGGAGAGGCCAGATGCTTGAGGACAAGGCCTGTGGCTGTTCAGTGACGTGAGCAAAGAACTACATACAGCCCAGGCTTAGAGCCCCCCTCCCCTTTTCTCTGTGATGACAATCACACAGTCTTCTTTACAAGGATGTGGCCTAAGCCTTGTCTTTAAACTGAGGGTGGGGGGCTGAATTTAGGTGAAGGCTGGAATCAACTAAAGCTCAAAGAAAACTGAGCAGTGAGAATTTTGTGCTGGAGGAGGCAGGTCCAATTTTCTGTATCCCAGTCTGTGGAGAGAAATTAATGGTTCAGAAAAGCTCATCCAATCCTTTCCCTGGATGAGACAGAAGTGTTATTTAAGGTGAATCAGGGCTGGAGAAAGCCCATTAAGGCTGGGTGTTGTTTTTTTCCTCAGACTCTTTTTAAAAATGGGACTCTGAGTATGACAGATTCTGAAGGCTCCTAGCCTTAAACAGTATCTCCCTTTGGGGAACTCTCAAACAAAAGGAGGGTTAGATACTGGAAGGCAATTCAGGGATCTCCGTGCTATGGAGAATTCAAAGGAGGAGTGTGAGATCCCAGTTCTGAAATACAAATGGGATCTCTCCAGTCCTTGTTTTATTTTTATTTTAACTTGCTTGTGCAGTTATTTTGAACATTAATATGATCAGCAACTACTTTTTTATGAGCAGGTATAAATACACTGCTTAGAGTCATTTGGATTGAAACAGCATAAACATATCTTGCCAACATTTGCAAACAAGCAAATAAACAAATCTGCATATTTAGCTTGAAAGCCTATATATGTATATGCTTACCTGAGAGAACATCTCATTGATCTTTTCCTTTTCTTCCCCTTGAATTGGCCTTTAGTGAGAGGAAGGAAGGAAGGAAGGAAGGAAGGAAGGAAGGAAGGAGGAAGGGGGGAGGGAGGAGGGAGGAGGGGAGGAAGGAAGGAGGGAGGGAGGGAGGGAAGGGAGGAAGGAAGGAAGGAAGGAAGGAAGGGCCATATTTGCACTAAAATGGATTCCACCGACCTAATTATGATTGTACTAGATCTCAATCCCCAGGGATTCCCAAAGCTGAGGTTGGAGAAGGAGCTGTAAGCAGCATTCTGGTGCCCTGTCTCATTCATATCATGAGGTTATTCTAGCTAGAGAGCCATCATGCCACTTTGATTAAACTTACTTCCTGACCCATCCACAGTCATGCAGTTCCACTTAGAATGGTGGCCCGATGCCATTCAGCCAAGGGAAGCTGTCTTAAGAGGAGGCATAAGGATCCTTGGATCCGGGGGCGAGGCCCTCTCCGGAGAGCTTGTTATCTTGGAAGACACAAGGCATACAGACCTCCTGCCCCAGCTTCAGAGCTCCTTGCATGCTCTGTGCTGCCCGAGACAGCCAAGCTCTCTGGGCAATGCTAAAAGGACAGGTTTGCAAAACAAAAACACCATTGGTTTTGGGTCAGGTGCTTTTCTATTAAGCAGTGCTGACAATCCTTGATTAACGTTCAGGCCCAAGTGAACATTCACACGGCAATCCTAACAACTCAGTACTGTAGTGCTCACAAGAAACAGTCGCAGCATTGCGATGCAGTGTCGTTTGTAAGCCACCCAAGGAAGAGTGAAGAAATAAATGCAATAAATCTCCACATTTTTAACAGGTTTGGTTTCCCTGAAATGTCAACACATAGTATCAGGAGACGTTAACTGGTTGCTCTTCTGCCTATCCTAAGTCTTCAGGGATTTGCTCTCTCCTTGGGAATGCCTATTAGCTTCCTATACACGACTTGTCTGGCAGATACTGCAAATACACGATTGATTGATTGCTTGTTGCTGTCTAATCCAAACAAAACCAAGTCCTGCCTTTGCACTTTCTGCTACTTGGCTGTGGAGGGAGCGTGCAACAATTATCAAATCAGAAAATGTTTGAATTAGTCACAGGCAGGATCCTATTCTATCTCAAACAGATGAGCTTGCCCTCACTCTTCCAGATGTTATTATTTTTTAATTGCTGAGCATTCTTGAGCCATAACCTCTCCATACAAAAAAGTCAAGGATAGGGAGGGAGATGAATTCTGCTTCTATCCAGGGAGACTTGGGGTACTTTCAGCTCTGTGAACTTCTTACTGGTGTCTGGCTGGGGCAAATGTTCCACTTATCAAGCTTCAGCCAGGTCATTTTGCCTGCTTGGAACTGACAAGCAACAGCATGAAAACTAGAAACAGAAGGTTTGAAGGGGAAAACTCATCCTGATGGCTCAAGGGATAAACACGAAAAGAATGTAATAACCATTTAATTTATTGATGGAAATTTCAGTTCTGTCACTTCTCGTGTTTAACTGTCCTTTGAATTCTTTGTTTGTTTGCTTTAAGTATTACAACAGTAAGGTCAGAAATAGAAGAGTTCTATGCCCTTCTATATTTGGCAGCACCTCTACTGGGGTTTTTTTCCCAGTTTTTATGGTTGATTTCTGAAAAGGAAGGTGCCAACACTTACCTCTGTCTAGAAGTTTCACCTTCTTCAATTAAAAACCTGCTCTTAATTGGCAGTGCGCACTCTGCTTCAAGTTACTTAGTTGCAGAGAAGTGACTGCACACATTCTGTTTTCGATGTATTATATGATTAACCCACGTGGTCATCATGAAGTTGAACCCTTCTCCTTACATTCAACAGAAATAAGATTAGAGTGTCTAAATTCAGATATTCAAATTCAGATATTCAAATGTTTGTACAATACTCAAGACAACATTGCCATGGTATAAAAAGAAAAAGGAAGCCAGTCACAACTCCGGGGTGTGTAGCCTGCTTAGATTTGCAATCTTAGGCTGTGCTTTTCTTCTTGCTCCATCTTGTGTTGAGCTGGGAAACAACAAATAGTCAGAGAATGTAAGATCCCTGTCCCAAGTGGCCCCCGCTGGAGTTGGGATGGCAGTACAACTTTTCAACTTGCTTGTCGTTTGTCTGCTCTTTCAGAAAGTAAACCAAAGAAATCAAACCGAAGGCGAATGACTAAACCCTGCCAGGATCTGGGCTATTGTATGTACTCTTTCCGTTTGAATAACGAGTCCTGTAAGCGACATCAAGAGAGCGCCAGTTTGCATAGTGAATGAGGTGCTGGAATAGACACTGGTGGACTGTGAGTTCGAGTCCTGCCTTAGACACAAAAGCTGGCTGGGGTACTTTGGGCCAGTCGCTCTCTCTCAGCCCGACCCACCTCACAGGGTTGTTGTGGGGAAAATGAGAAGTGGGATTATGATCTACGCTGGGCTGAACTGTGCAAAATAAAGGAGGGATGTAAATCAAATCAATAAATCTCAAAGTTGTGTTTGGAGTTCATAGTTCAACAGTGTGAACGATCCAGGGAATACATCCACCCCCCTGCCCAGCCTTTGTGCTGCAGCTCTGCCCACTGGCCTTGTGGAACCCTTTAAGCCTGCCTTCTCTGACCTTGTATCCTCCAGGAATGGATTGTCACACCCAGAATTCCCAAGTAACGCAAACTGTCATCTGGAAAACACTAACGGAAGAAGGCTATCCTTTCTTCTGTACATTTGCTATGAAATTCTGCCATACTCTCAATTCTGAATCTTGTTTTGTCCTACCTTGTTCTGTGACCCTTTTCTTTGTTTAACATTAAGCACCAAACATGCTGTATGAAGAGTTTTTTGCACAGGCTTGAATTGTGTCAAAATGTTTTCCAGTGCCTAATAAATCCAAATACTTTATCCTATCATCTTCATTTAGGATTATAAGGTCAGTTAGCACAATGCCATTTGGGGTATGTACTGGCAAAAAAATCAGGAGTCTGGTACCACCTTTTCCAACTAACACATTTTATTAAGAGGCAGAAGCTCTCGTGAGTCTTTTAATAAAATGTGTTAGTCAGAAAAGATGCTATCAGACTCCTGATTTTTTGCCACCATAGACTAACAAGGCTCTCCTCCTATGATGTCTGCAACAAGAAACACCAAATTCAGCCAGCTGGGGTATACTGAAAAGTTACTTCATGGTTATAGGAACATAAATTTGCATATGGACTTTCTGATCCTATTTGAAGTGGCCCCTTAATGGGAATGAATATTTGCTTCCAAAGGATTAGGTTTTATAGTAATATCTACAATTACACTTTTTCCTTTGAATACCTCACAAAAATCACCTCAAGAATTTGTACTAGGAGATTATAGGTATTGGATTTCCTCAGCTTCAAATTAATTTGGAGGCTTGGTGTTGTCCTTCACAGCACTCCTGGGAAACACTACTCTTTTTGCTGATATTCCCTCTTCAGCCTACAGAGTCTCTTCTGATCGTTGCAATATATTTTGTATACAGAGATATCTATATCCCTTTGATTATCTCTGTTACCCTAGATTTATGTCTCTTTTCCTTTAAAACAAAGTATTCCAGATGCTCACTGGACTCACAGACTTTCAGTATTTGCACAGAAAATTATCCTCATAATTACTGCAGGTCCATTTGGTCCACACACGTGTTCATACGCTCTGGCACAAACAGTCACACCCCATAACATGTGGTGAGAAACTGTTAATTCTGCATTACCTGCTGTTGGGATACAATTTGATAGTTCCTGTATTGTTTTAGGACTTTGCTACTCAAAAGTTGCTGTTCCACAAGAACAAGACTTTCTGGATCAGAGCCTTTATGAAATACTTGAGACAGAATCCAATGGTGTATTTGCATAAACAAAAATAGTTTTCATGCATGATGTAGAAGAGGCAAATCCCCCTGTCCAAACCTGAAAGTCCCCCAACCTTTGAGAACAGATTGTTAAAGACTTAAAGAGGGAAAAATAGAAATATTGTGGAGATCCATAATACTGAATTTCACTCTTTCCTGATATACTTTCAGAATACTTGAAAAATGTCAAATGGCATGGATGTGTAACACTGTCACTTTGAAACATTCCAACCTAAAAACAGGTCTTTTCTGAGTGTTCTGAGTTCAATTTAAAAGAAGTGACTTTTGATAATTTTGTTCAGAGATTAAAATAAAATATACATGTAACAAAACAAATTGCATTGTTTGCAACGGCTGCAAGGAAGATAGGAAAGCAGATGTTGACAGACAGTGCTGTTAATATTAGAGGGAATGAATTGAACTGAAAAACAAAACCTGGCTTTTAGTGCTATGCTATGATTTTTTTTTAAGCTTGTAATCAGATTGCTTTCTTCCAAACTTTTCTAGACTAGCCACTAAAACAGCAAGAATCAGAGAGAAACCTATCCTACCAGCTTGCCAAGTAAACACTGTTTAAAAAAATAATTTGGTACAGTTCATACAGATAAGGTGAATGGATTGTGTTATGCTGTATTTTGTAGGCAGATAGCCAAACTTGGCTAATCCCTCCCCCAACTACACAAAATCAAACCTGGTTAGTGCTTAGGTGTGAGACCACCAAGAAACTCAAGGGTGGTAAGCTAGACTGGGAAGTTAAAACAATATATTAACAGGAGGCAATAGTTAAAAATCATTCCACATTGCTAAGAAAACTGTTGTTTCAGTAGTCACAGGTTGAGTTTGAGTCTTTACCTTAATGTAAAGATCTGTGCATGTATGTGCAGTATTGTGCTTCACATACAAATGTTGCCTATAGTATTATTTTGGGTAGTTTGTTGAGCTATGGAAGGTGCAAACGTTCTTCAGTCCTGGTAAGTTTCCAGAAGTCATTTTAAAATGCCCAAACTGAAGAACTGATATTGCTTTGGGACTGTTGGTGAGCCAGTTCTGCTCGTTTTCTTCTGTGCTGTGTGGAGTCTGTTTAATTTTTCATGACTGAGCTCTCAGCATGTACAATTGTTTCTTTTCTCTTGTGAGCTCCAGCCTGTGCTTCGCTTGCCGACTGTAGCAGTACTCTGCGTGTTATTTCTACTGTGCTATAGTGCCATAAAAATATATTCATTAACACCAAAATTAAAAACCAGTTTGAAGCATAAACTGATTTTTAACTTTTTGAAAACAAGAAAAAAAAATAGCAAAGAATAAAGCTGTACTGGCATGGTATTCCTAATAATGTTCAATCACTGTCTCAGTCCCATCCTACAGATTTTTAATGTGATTGTTTTTTAAATCACCCACTGACATATTTTTTTGCAAGTTGGGTGTCTGGTATGAGTCAGCATTGATTACCATCCCATCCACTCCTCTAGTGCTGGCATTATTACATTCCTTCCAGATTGGGTTGCCATAATTTTCTCCTTGCAAGTGTTAAGTTTTTCAGTGCTAGCCCAAGATACTATGGGTAGCATTTCAGAGGTTTGGCTGTATTATTTGGGCACTAATTCTTTTTTTTCCTCCCATCTACCCTATATACAGAGATTGACTCCATAGTGCTGTCTGAGGCAGAGTATGTCATCCTCCTGCCAGAGTGTGCAGGATTGGGTTTGTCTAAGTTTCTTAAAGCTCCATGTGGCAAATGTTCATCGATGTAAACCAATAACTTTTTAATTGGCAAAATCACGGAATTGGGCTTGCCATAGGATTTTATTTTTAAAACCAGAATATTTCCCATTATAATATTAACAAGTCTATATCTGTACTATTTAAGTAGCTATTCTTCCCCCTTTGCCTTGAAGCCACTACTGTAATGTAAGGTAAGGATTCTATGTCTCTCTTCCAGTTCCCAGCAACTTAAATCATTGGCCATTTGGCTGACATTAGAATTTGATAAGAGAAGAAATGTTACAAAGAACAAGGCTGGGCTGGCTCACTCCTGTAATTCACAAACCAAACCAACAAGCAACAGTTCTTTATTAAGACTTTCATACCTTTATCATATTGGCTTTTAAGCAAGAGAGACAAAAGTGTCTTGTGGACCAGAAGGAAAAAAGGCCATCTGAGTTTAATGATGATACATTAAGAGGAGGTAAAATTGGGAAATAGTTATATAAGTACATGAGCCAAAAAACAAAAAAAAAGTTTACACGAGAAGGGTACTGTCAAGCATGCAACAGTATAAATGCCTTGTCCTGAGGAGGTGGGGTGACGGCTGGAAAAGAAAATTAACTCTAAAGGTCATACAGCTTTTCTCTGGTCACTTCCTTTTTGGCTCCTTCCTTAGGCTTGCTAGTGATGACCAATCCTTGATCCACTGAACCTCAGAAACTGTGAAATCAACCAATCCCAGTGGAATGAATCTAGGTGACTAAGTTATCAAGAATATAGGTTAGAGGTTTCCATTTTCTCAGCCCATCAAAACAATTTTAAACCTTAACATTACTAAAACTCCAGGGCTATATACAGCCAAAACATTTGGATGCCTGAGGCAGGAACTCCATGTATCATCCTTCTACTCATTTATAGAGGGAAGAATGCACTGGGAATACTCTTGTGCAAACTTCAAATGACTGAACTGATTATAGAGGAGTTCCTCTTGTATTCCCATTCATTTCATAGGTGCCTGAACAGGGGAACTTCCCAAAACTTTAGGTACAGTGGGCCAGTTGTTTCCCCCATCTCTTGATGGCACTGAAGCACCTCTGTCTGAGCTGGCCATCCTTTATATACCTTTGGCTGCACACTTTATTCAGCTCCCTTCTGTCTTTTCACTGGGAACCTAATTTTCCGAAGGGTTTTCTTCAACTTCTCTATTTTGAAGAAGCTCACTACCTTTTAAGACTCCATGTAATGCTGTAAAGATATTAGGCCAAGTATGCGAGCACTGGGATTCTGGCACCACCAGTTCCAAGCTCACACAGCCTTCCTTTAAAGCCTCGGTGCTGTCCACAAGTCCCTGTTACAAATGAAAAGCACCACAACAAAAAGGAAAAAAAATCTTGTGTAAATAAATAGCACAAAAAGAATACAAAGGCAGGGTAAAAATATATAGATATAAATATAACAGCAGAATAACAAACTTTAATAAATTAAAAGTCTTCTCTCAGGCATGGGAACAAAAGCAGAGGAAGGAAATCCAACAGAATTTGGCCAGCAGCTTTCAAGTACCATAGGAGGCTCCAAAGATGGAGTCATGAAAAATAGAGTTTATATTATAGTGTATGTACATAGGGATTGGCTGACTTCTGATACCAGTTGTAAAACAGTCCTCAAAGTTACCAAATGGGGGGGGAAAAGAAGCTGGAGCCATGTAATAAACCCCTAAGTTGTGCCAAGCAGGACTCCCTCTTGGTGGATATCTAGAAGCAGAAATAAGGCCAGATAGCTTCCATATTATCATCACTATTTCTGCTATTAAAGAGTCATGAGAAAACTCTCTTATGCAAACCTCACCGAAACCAACAAAGAGCACAAAAAATTCTTGTTCATTTCACTCAAACTGCCAGCTGTTTCAATGAACTTTAATAACTAGATCAGATCCATCTGCATGTGGTAGCTGCCTGATAGTCAAATTCTCTGCCTGAGAAATGAATGGGGAATCTGAATTTTAAAAAATTGGTGGTGGTGGTAACAGTAGAAAGGGAAGGAAACCCAGAGTAGCAGACAAGGGATTACAAGGCAAAGAAAGTTCAGCAGCATCTCAACAGTACAGAGAGGGGTTATTAAGATTTCTTCTTCTCCTCTCACTGATAAAACCAATCATTTTTGCAATATAGTATTAGCCAATTCCATTATTTGCTTCAGAAAACTAGTTCAGCATAATAATTAAAGGAAGTGTCAGTGAGGAATAAGCAAGTGGAATTATATAGAGATTTGGAGAAGCAATATATTTTAGGTTTAAACTTTAGATGGTCACTGAAGTCAGCAATTATTTAGAAAGAGCTGAAAATTATACAAACACAGCGTCACTGCTGGTTGCATGGAAGTTTGTTTGTTCTGTTCCTAATCATTTCTGGTCACGAAAGTCTTGCATAATTTTGAAGTAAAGCAAAGATTTCTTTGATCAAAAACAGTATGGTGAATCTGCAATTTCACAGACTCCCATTTAGCAGACTTTGGATGCAAGAGACCAAATTTCAACCTGGACATCCCTCTGAAATAAGAGACAAGTCTACTGCATCTGGAGTAGTCTGGAGGAGGAACGTAAATTCAGGTTAATTTTACATAACTCACAGTGATTTACCTCATAAGTGATAAATCCCAGTGTAGTATATAATTTGTGATTTAACTGACATCTGAGAAAAAATGGACACCTCTACCTCCCAATCAGTCCATTATAACCAATGTTTAAAGCAAGTATACACACACAGGCTATTATGATTGCATTTTACCTCTGTATTCAAACTTGGTGGCAGGTCCAGATTTAACCCTAAAGAAAGTTTTCTGAGCATGGGAAAAGGCAGAGGTCAAGCCCATCCTGTCCTCCTAAGGAGGGGAAACACTTAAAAAACTATCCTGATTGTATACCAGCTGTCAGGAAGTTAAACAAATAACCAAGAGAACCTGGCTGAGACACAGCGACTCCAATAGCACCATGGAGGAAGCAAATCACCAAGGGGGGTCTGTGATCCACCCTCCACAAGTCAGACAAAAGGTTCTGTATGTTGCCTGCCATTTGTTGAAAATCAGACACTTAAAATTAATGCAATAGATGTGGTTCCAATAGTAACTGTTTGCACTGACAGCCCTGTCCGCAATTTCAACTTAACTGATTAGAAAGGGGTGGGCTAGTAAGAAAAGGGGTTCCTATCTGAAAAAAATGGCACAGGCTTGAACACAACAATATTAGCCCCTTACCTACAAATCAAGAATCAAAAGTGAAAAGGTTGGCTTGGGCCGAATAAACTCAACTAAAATGCCTCAGTATTTGTGTTGATTAAAATGTATGCCCAAGCCAAATTAAAATAGAAAATTAATCTCACACATTGGAGGTCTGATGTGATAGCTACTATTGCTCCATGTCATCTTACTGCCTTGGATCTTTTGAGGAAATCCATGACATTTGTCTACATAAAAGTATTCTACTCATATTCAATACTCTACACCATTTAGTATCACCTGCAGCATATGAAATTTTTGTTGTTAGGGAAGCAGTAAGATGTACCTACCTCTCAGTGATACTTTGAAACATGCAGATAAATATGGCTAGAGACTTCATATCTGGTCTCAGTCTGGACCATCTAAGGACTAGCACAACATTATCATATCATTTGACTGCTCTTATATTCTTGGATGTCATGTGAGAAGGTTAACACATGGCTTCAAATTCCAGCCTCAACTAATTATAGGTTATTACATGAATGTTTTCATGTAAACTCTTACTGCTTTCCTAATGGCAAATCATATTATGGGAGTTAGCAATTGATTCTTAGGCAGAAGTCTTTTCCAGAAGAAACAAAAATTCTCACGGAGAAACTTTATCCACTAGATAGGAAGCTAGATTAGGTAACATGGAACACAGGGAAAATTAGAGGTGGCCTTGATATTTTGGTATTCCCACAGTCAACCTGGTTGCCCTTCAACTTCACTAGCTATTGTTACACAAGTTGGAGTACCATCAACATGAATCAGAATGCAGGGCAACTTACATCATGGGACTTGAATTAGTGGTCTCAGAAGATCTGAGGTTTCAAGACCACTAAAACCAATGCAAGAGAGAAGTTTGGTTGGCAAAAGACATAGAACCCTACAGAAAAATAGGATATAAGAAATGTGTGTAATGTGATGGTTCCAGATCATACTATTACACAAAAGAAAAGGGAAAGTGGTGAGAAACTCATAATTAGGAATGCTAATTGCAATCCGTAATATCTGATTCACTTTTTATGACCTCCAAATGTTGTATCCATAACTCATATTGTTCATCAAGAAAACAGCTTAGTAAATCAAGAACATGATTGCCTTTAAAGCAAGACATGCTGTTTTCTACATTGTGGGGATGCATCTCATTAATATCTCAAAGGTCTTAAGGCACCATTTACAGGCCATGAGGTGGTAATAGCACACTTTAACTGTCAGTATGGGGAACTCAAATGCCCTTTTCTTGGCCTCTGCTCTCCAAAAGTCTTGGAGCTTAAATCTTTTGCTTAAATGTCATTATATCTGCAATTACTTCAACTTCATAAATGCTATCAATCAAAACAGGTAAAGAATACTCTGCAAAAAGGGCTGAAGTCTTCCAGATGTTACAAAATCTCATTTGCTTTGGCTAGGAAGGCTGATGGCAAGGGATTAGGGATGTGACACAGAATATCTGGAAGACGACAGGTTGCCTGTCCCTGCTTTACAGACCTGGTTCACTGTTGCTTCATAGTTTAGCTTAAACTAAGTTACAGCTCCTTCTAGTGGCCATTTAATTAAAATGGATTTTTAAAAAAATTGCATGCTAGCTTTACCCAATCTATAAACAAAGGCTGAGACCAAGGGAAGAAGCAAACAGCTATGTGCTCGCATATCCAACTTTACTAAAGGGAGACAATTCCTTCTCCCTGTGTCTCAAAATAATGTATTAACAGATCCAGAAAGTGCCTAACTTAAAACGAGAACTGAACAAACATGTAGATTCAAACTGCCTGATGATGTTACAGGTAGAAAACTGGCCTTAAGGAACACAGATGGTTAATACCAGAGAATTTCCCCTTTCTGTTCAACTGATTAGAACAGAATGGGAAATAAGTGTTCTAGGCAAGATGACTTTGGACCTAAAAAGAAGGGATACAATCAACATACCTCTGATTTGACATCATTCAGCATAGTCTAACTTCAATCTCTTATGACCTCTCTCATCTAGTTTGTCCCTAGACAAAGCACAAGAGCAGGTATCTATTTTTAGCTTAACCCTAAAATAACCAGAGAGGAGATTCGAGGATTCAAAACCCCTTTTTGTCTCTGGCAGGAAATCAAATGACACACAGTATTATGTGTTCCTCCTTGGTGTCAGGTTAACAAATAACACTAGAAATGATTTCTCTCTCTAGCTGTATGATACAGAATGTCCTGCTACATATTCTACAGCTATTATGACAACCTGCCACTTTGAGCAAGGATCTGGATTTAAATAGGAAGGCCAGCTAAAGAGCCTGAAAATGGAACTCACCTATCCAGACATGGCTATATTTACAGAGAGTCAATCTTGGATAATGTATCATTGGGAAGACAACTAATCAAAAGGCACGTGCAAGTACAGTGTAAAGTACTGCACACCTCAAATTTGTTCTGTAAGGGCACTTTGGCATCAGGTCTCCATTTATTCTCTCTGCCCAAACCTCTCGTTAAACTGTTGATTCCCCCTCAGGTAGTTTGGTTTTGTTTTGTTTTTTTGAGATGGTCTTGTTGGAAAAGAGAATCTATTTAAAAAAAAATTCTGCCTATGAGGGCAATGGGAAGTTGCCAGTTTGTTTTTCAACACATCCAGTGTGTTTTTACAAGCTTATAGGTATTAGGGCTTTTTTAAATGATCAAACAAAGCTGTACAAGTGGAACAAAAGCCCCAGAGAAAATAAAGTGCTTTTAAAAAACTCAAACTTAGGCCAAAAAGCACTGGAAAAACTCAGCGTAAGAGGCAAGTTTTTAAGCCAAAGCATCTTTGTAGAACTTCTGACAAGCTCAAACTGCCACATTCTGCAGAAAATAAAAATACACCATGATGGAGCATTAAAATGTTTTTGGCAAGGCTATGTAGAAGAAAAGATCCTGGTTCCAGAAGGATCAGAAATCAATCTGGATCTCTTAGCAACCAACATCCTCAGAAATGAAGTGGGCAGGTAGATAGATACCTGGGAAATATTGATTAGGGAAGGGAAATGGGCTGAACCTGGCTGCTCCAGGGTAGATCTTCCTAGAAAGATTATTAGCACTTGGAAGGGAAGGGGGCACCGAAATGGATGGGATATTTGCACAAAGAGTTAGTTAAAAACAGAGTACATTGGATACAGAAGGTGTATTGAGTGTGGCAATCCAACTTAGTTGCTCCAGACCATCTTCCAAAAGGACTGCTGAATGACTGAGCCTAAATTGGATTACTCCACTGACCACTCTTCCACATCGATGCTTGCACCATAATGACCGCAGGGAACCTGTCCCCACACATCAAGACAAAAGGGGAATCATGAGACGGCAGGAGATTCAGCTGCAGCCTCATCCCCCTCTTCAGAATCCCAGACTTCTGACTGCAAGTAGTTAGCAAAGAGGGCCTTGGCACGGTGAAGGATCTTGTTAAGGTTGTGCCGGCGGACCAAGCGATCAAAATGCATGGCTAACTCATTGTAGTCCATGTTGTTTTTGATTATATGGTCTCGATGCTCCAAGAGAATGGCAAGGCATAGGAAGAGCACAAAGGGGTTGCCTTTGCCAAATTCCTGCGGAGGTGGGAGGCTGACTAGAGCAGGAGTAGGAGAAGCAGGAGGTCCATGGGAGGGAGATGAAGGGGTATTAACTACCGAGTCTCCCTTCTCCTCCTCTGATTGACTTTCCTCATTGCCATTAGTTGAGGAGGAGACAGAGTCTCGAGAGGGTGGTGTCAAGGCTCGAAGAGATGGAGCAGAGAAGGATTTAGCCATGTTAGTTGTCTGAATCAATGGATCTTGCTCACTGCTGCAATCCTCCTCATCATCCACTGAGTGCTGAGATCTGGGTGATGGGTCATCCTCTGAACTGTCCTCATTATGAGTAATGTAATACTTGAATTCTCCAAAACTAGACTGTTTCACTAATACCTTCTCTTCAGCAACTGCCCCCTGGCATGGCTGATCCCCAGCTGCCTCAAAACTACAATTTGGGCGTAGCATGTGTCTCCTTCGGACAGACTGGCTGCTGTCTCCAGGCCTGGCTGGTGGGCCCACCAATTCCACTTCCTTCTCCGGAGGATCAGGAGGAAAGGAGCTCCATGTGATCTCCAGCATGCGCAAGGCATCCTCAAATGCAAACTCTCGTTTCAGCTCCAACAGTAGCCAACGATAGCAAAAGAAGAGGTCATCAGCGCCCCGAGACAGGAGGTAGGAGTAGAAATCTGGATCTGAATGGCGGAGGAGAAGCTTGAGATGGGTAAATTTAACTGACATGACCTCACCATCTACCTGGAAATTACCTTCCAGGCGTTTCATGATGCCACAGAAACAGATGAAGGCATGTGCCTCACTGTCCATTACAGCCAGGATGGGAGAGGCGATGTCACTCATACCCTGACAGTAGGAAATCTGTGGGTGGGTCACAGCATATGTGGTCAGCAGATCGTGCAGGGCTGTCAGGTGAGGATTATCATCTGAACCAGCATAGTAGGGATGGGTGCGATCTGTTCGCAGAACATCCTTCAGCACATTACTACGGATGAAATCCAGGTCTTCAGGGTTGGTCCGTGTTTCCCATTCCCCCTTCAGTTGCTCATACTCACGTGTCTTCTGCTTCATGTAATCCATACGTTCCTGTCCAGTCAGCCCATCAGGATAGACATTTAGCAAGTATCTCCAAACAACCTGCAGAGATTGGGTGGATTCAGCTTTAAAAGCAACTTTCTTCATCAATGGTGACTACCTGATGGATCAGCTACAAGAATAAGTCCTTCCCCTATAAGAAGGGGCAGACAACTATGTGATAGGATTCCCATCACTACTAGCACTTAGGAAGGCCAAGAGACTATTGCTTCAGAGTAAAAGCAAAGGAAAAGAAGGTTCTCCTCTTACTCATTAAATCTCACATCCCTCTCTCAAGACAGAATTTTGGCTCCCCAAATGCCCATTCTCACCTTGCGCAATGAGGGCTCAACTCCACCATGGAAGATCCGGAGGCGCAGTTCTGCTGGTCTTGTCAACTGGCCTTCATGATTCAGATATGTATGGAATTCCGAGTCACTCAATGGGGGTTTGAAAGGTTTGACATCCTCCCCATAGGACCAGCTGAGTGCCTGCTGGACCTTTGACAATGTCCGTCCCACCTGACAAGAAGCAGAAAGAAAGCTGAGGTCAACAACAACAACAAAAAACCCTCAGTGACTTAAAACTGGAAGGAAAAAAACCAAACCACCCTTCTCAAATAGTTCCACATTTTACCATGTAGCTACCTCAAGGTTTTAGGTTAACTGCTCCTTAGAAATTAGGGGGTGGAGGTGAGGGGAGGGTACTTTAAATCACAATTGGCTAACCCTTTCTCCCAAGGGTTCTCTGGTAAAAGATATTTATGACAGACTGCCATCAGTCAGGTTGGTGTCTTGAATGATGGCAATCTTTCTGTCCATCTGGAGTTTTTAACCCTTCTGCTAAGGACTTCTCCCTTCAGCCCAGTTCTGGAAAAAAATAGAAAAGAAGATGCTTTAGATTTTCCTCTCCAGGACTTGAACGACAAAATTTAACAAACCTTGTGCCCAAAACACAAGGCATTTCAGAGAGGCTTACTGAAAAGAGATCATATGGGCCTCTGCTTGGAAGTTGATAGACAGGTCTGCTTTGCTTCTCCTTCTTTCTCTTCCTCTCCTTTGTACAGTAGGCTCATTTTAAATAATACAGTACAGAGGATAAATATAAGCCAGCTGCTTTGGGGAAGCTGAGTGTTGCCTCTGGCCAATCAAGCAAAACCTTCCACTTCTTACATCCTGACCTAGCTAGCAAATTAGAAATTACTACTGGCTATGCACACCCTCCTAGGGACCAGTGTTGAAATCATAAAGGTGCAGTTTAGTTTTCAACTGGGTCCCATTGCATAAATGGGATTACATGAAAAGCTAAAACAAAAAAAGAGCTGAATTCCATCTATTCAAGCCTCCTAGCATAGCATCAATTTATAAGATGCTTGAGGGGGCACTACTGTGTCATACCAATAACTTGGTTCTTGTCACACTGTTAGAAGCAATAGCCTAGGAAAATAAACTAGTCTTCAGAGTTTATAAACATCTGGAAACAAATGGACCCTTATCATCTCCCATAGTATCTGTCTGGCCAGTTCAACCTGGCAGAGTTGGCGCACTTGGGGTTCCATCATTAAACAATGCCATCTTTCAGGAACTTCTATAGTAGTGCCTGCCTTCTGGAATGAGATTCCCCCCAAGATTTGAACAGTCCCCGCCTTACTGGTATTTCGAAGGGCACAAAAGACATGGGTCTTTGCCCAGGCCTTTGGTGAGGACAATTGACGCCCCTTTTCTTCCTTTCTCTTGTTTCCATCTGGGTTTGTTTTCTCTACCATATTTTTTCCTTTGTTTTGTGTTTCTTGGACTGTTACTTGCTTTTAAATGTTTTTAACAATTTGTAAACCACCCAGAGTAGCATAATAAATAAATTATTATTATTGTTGTGGTGGTGGTGGTGGTGGTGGTGGTGGTTTATGCACACAGTTAAATTGGAGGATAACGGGGCTACAATTGGTTTTTCTCCTCTACCCTTTCCTTTCTATCCTAGAACCTAAATTCTTATTTATGACATTTATACACTTCCTCAATCTAGCTGTACTCTAAGCAGTTAATATAGTAACATAGAATAATAATGCAGTAATAGAAAAGTAGAAAACAATATTTTCATAAAATAAAGCTTATATTGATGGCTTCAGAATCAATTCTGAAAGGCTCTCTGGAAAAGACAGCTCCTTTACAATTCTCCAGAAGGCCATGACAGTGGGGTCCATCCTCGCCTTGGAGCATAAGCTGTTCCAAAGGACAAGAGTCCTACAGAGAATGCTGTTGTCAGGCCCCTTCCCACTGCATCTCCTAGTAGATTAGGACTCTGAGCAGACTTTCTTTAACTGTTCAGGGCAGGTAGGCAGATTTTACCAGAGAAAGGCAATCTCTTAGATACCCATGCCCCAAGCCATTGAGGGCTTTAAAGAAAGCAACCAGCATCTTGTGCACAGAATCATACTGCCCCCACAGCAAGAGTATAATATAGCAATATTGAGAATGATTCACAAGAATGCAGGCTACCACATTTTGCATTATTAGAACTTGCAAATACCACCAAATGAAAATTTAAGGTAGCAAAATTCTTCCACTCCCTGAAGGCCCACCTGGGAAATGATGGACTGGGTGAAAGGCAGGGCTGCAGCAGCCAGAGACCTCTTCTCCACTAGCAGCAAGTCCGTACTGATAACATCCTTAGGACTGATAATATCCCAATCTTCTAGCAAAGGGCCTGAAAGAATATGACACTGTGAGCACATTGCTCAAACCAGTTCTGCCAATCCCTTTCCCCATTCTCTGTTCACACTTTCACAGGGACAAAGATGTTGAGAAGTGCTACCAAAAGGAGGCAAACTACAGTGCATATATCTCATTATAAGAAGAAAAGAAATTAGAACAAAGTTAGTGCAACTACTATGATTTACCAAATCATGCATTCATTTACTTTAGTTCTTCTGAAAAAAATAATATATTGTAAGGGAGGGTAAGCAACAGGAAATCACTGCTGACATTTTCAAGCTTACATTTCAGTCTAACTTTCTAAGTGCATTCTAAGTCAGCTTACTCTTCACCCCATTCTGAACTTGTTTTTGGCAATTAGAACGCGCAGTGTTCTAAACTTTTTTAATTTTTGCATGCTACAAGTTGGAATGAGGTGCTAATAAACTACACTCTACAAAAAGGGCCTGATAACAGATTGCTTTCAGGTGAGTCAAGCAATGGGTGAGATGTACCAGAAAAACACAGAGTTTTACCTCTTCAACCCTATCACTGTTCCCCCCATCCTTGACTATGCCTAACAGTGCTGTATCTGTCAATACTGTGATTCATACCTTCTCTTCTACAAAGCCATCAGCCACCATCCCCACAAGAACCATATTAATAGAGAAGCTAAAGATAAGGAATTATGTGGATGGAACATGGCCCCTGCAGTAAAGTATATAGAATGAGAACAAGGTGTGAGGGAATAGAACCATTATTGTTTGCTCTCTAGTTAATGACAAGTACAAATTACTCACTGTCTTCCAAGGGCTTGATGTCTATCTTTAGCTGTAAAAAAGGCTTAGAGGCTCCAGCAAAGGCCATCCCTAGATCCCAGTCTGACATCAATGACAAGTACATTTCTTGGTTTTGCTTATCGCGGCTTAAATAGCTGATGGTAAAATTCTTCTTCCTGATGTAGGCAAAGCATTTAGAGTTCTTTTCACTGAAGCTGAATACTTCTTTTGCAGCATGGCACATAAATAGATATTTATGTAGAAAATGATGCATGAAATCACACATGTAGTAAGCAAATTCCCATATGTGTACTGTGAAATAAAGTCCGGTTTTAAGTAGGTCTTCAGGACAGAGTTCCAGCCAGACCAAATTCTCATCAGAGAATAATATGAGATTAGACAACATTGCAAGGGCTGCAGGAGATCATCCAAAGGAAGGAGAAAGGGCTGATTTTTTTTCAGCCAATTATATTCATTTTTTTCTGGAGATAAAACATTGGAGAGGAAGCCTCTAGGATGCAAACTACCCCCATCCCATGATTAAAAATAACCAAAACCTGAAAAATATTCACTACTTAGGAGGTTGATTTGGGAGGCTAGTGAGTTGTCAGGAAGAGAATGGGTTAGGTGAGAATGCCTCTTAGGTTCATCCTACCATTAATTTTGAAAACAAAAACATTGCAATACCAACATTTGGTCAGTATCTTGCTGACTTCCAGCCGTGCCATTTGAGATATGGGGAAGCCACAGCTGATTATTGGGAGTGGGGCGCATAGAGTTTGTAGGATACCCAATCGTATAAATTTTTTAAAAAAAGGAACAGCACTGTTTTCCTTCACTATACTTCTTCCTTATTACATGAGAAGGTAGCAGTAAATTATGTGTCTAATGTGTCTGAAAACAATAATTGGCAAGTTTTGTTAATGTTTGTTAAAGTAAAACATACTGTCCCACTTTATTCAAACAAGTCAAAAGATTGAGGATCCATACTCCCAGTTTCCATAGGCCCCTCCATACAACATTAGCAATCTCCCCCTTCGTATGGGACATTCTTCTTTGAATAAAAGATCAGCTTCATAGCTAATGCAAGATTTGATGTCACAATGAGGGAAAGGATACAAAGTGTCTTTGCTCACAATTCATGTTCTGAGTTCTCACTCTCCTTCCAATATCTGAAAACAAAAAGCCCTAGCTTTCAGCCTCACCATAACTGACGTACTTCAAAATTTGCTCTCATTAATTAGAAAAATCACAATGGGAGCTGCAAGACAGGACCACCCATTTCCATCCTCCCTCAGTGCACTTGCTTCCCAGAACTCACCCACTGAGGTCAAAAGCTCTGATAAGAATGTGCTGCAATACATCCAGTGAAGTGATCTGTGGGTCCACAGCAAAAGTACGGAATTCAGGCTGCAAGAATCCTTCACACTTCTGCAGAAATTACATAGAGTAGGTAGGATTTAAAAAACAGTGTTAACTAGATAGCCTGCATAACCTGTATGTAGCAGTCTCAGCATTTCCTGGAAAGAATAAAGACATCTTATTCCAGTGCTTACTGTTTTAATATACAAGATTATGACCACACTTCATTCAATCCCATATCTGTCAACAAAGACTACATTACACTATATTGTTACTAATTCATTTCTTCTCCCTGCTTACAGGTATGCCTTCTGAAGAAGAAGAATCACTGTGGGAAAGGGAAGGGGAAATAAATTAGAAATAGCTTGCTATTGATCTGATTCTAACCAACTTTGAGTGATAAGTGAACAAATAGGATTCTATACATTTTCGAAATCAACAAATCAAACTTCTGTCATTAACCACACTGGTTAAGAATTCTGGGAACTGACAGCCAGTACATTTAGAAGAAATCAGATTATGAAACACCAATATAAATATTGAGGGCCAGGCTTATATATGCTCAAATGTAAATAACTATTATTTAAGCTTGTGTTCCTCACATGTATCTAAAAGTATGGCAAAAAAGCTTCAACAGAGGGTAGAACTAAGGAGGACAAAATGGCTTTTGGCTTCATATAACAATATAACTGCTATGTCTTAATGGATGTAGAATATGGTCCAGGTTATATTTATTGAAGCTTTGTGATCAAAGTCATGATTCTGACATGAATCAGAACAATAGTGTCCAATTCAAAAACCAAGCACACAAATCCCACCAACTCAATACACACATTTCTAAATAAGGAAGATTGTAGTTGCCAGTCCATATTTTTTTAAACAGTTCCATATAACATGGAAGAGTCTACTGGAATGGGCAGCTATATTAAATCTAATAAATAACAACAACAACAACAACATAGCTAGACTTATTTCTAAATTATTTAAAATCAGAATGCCAGAATAACAACTCTAAATTGAGGATTAGTTACATTTAGAAAAATTTAGGATTGGAAAACAAAAGCACATCATACTAAACTGGAAGTTCAAATATAGTCTTGATTCCAAGCTACAGTTAATACAAGCCAAAGTTTAGCATGATGTCTGAACAGACAGTGCCTTGTTAGCACATTTATAGGGCAGTGAGAATTTAAGTCTGTGCTTTCCTGAATAAAAGAGCAATGCCCCAGCCACCACAATAAGCTAGATATTTTGCAAGGTTACCTTGGGAATAAACAGATTCTCCATGGCCAATTTCACAGTCCACTACTCTGTACAATCAAATCTACTGTGCATGAGCTGCTGAAGACTAATTTTTGAAGCATGCTGCCTTGCTCTGCTTTCCTCCGTTGTTCCATCATTCAGTAATTTCTTACCAAATTATCATCCGTCCACATTCCATCCTGCTAAAGGTTCAGCTCCAACCATCATACAGTTACCCATCAAGCCCATTTTCCAGACAGCATCCTAGCCTCAGCAAGCTGGAGAGCCCAGGTTAGGGAAGGATGCCCTGTGACATCACCACGAGGAAAGGTGACTAGACCCACCCTCCTTGGGAGACACCTGGACGCACCTCCACCTGTGGCTTTTTCCCTCCTTCCCCAGCCAGAAGCCCGCCATCTCTGGCCTCTTCGCCTCCGGGCCACTCACCTTGACCCGCACGCGAACCACTTCGTGTTCTTCCTCTTCTTGGGGCTGCAGCCGTGGCCCTGGTCCGGCGCCAGCCCCACCCCCTCCGGGAGCTGGCAGCGGGGATACCTCTGCTCCCCCCGGGGCCGCCACCGCTGCCATCCCGACCCCTCCACCTTCGCTCTGGGGCGGAGGCACCGCGCGCCGGGGCAGTTACAGCCCCCGCCCCCGTTACGTCACCCAGCCCGGGGGCGCCTCTCGTGCCGTCAGCCACTCAGTTCGCGGATGCTCTCGCGCAAGGGGAAGGAGGGAGGAGAGAGCACCGCTTCCATCGCGTTCCCCCGCCCACGACTTCCGCTTTCGCCGGCGTGTCGCCTCGGCGCTGACCTCATCAACTTAATCTTAAAGGCGCAGAGCAGAAAAGTGGAAGCGCTGTATCGTGCCTAGAGTGCAAGCCAAAGCTCCCGGCAGCGCATGGGTTAAGCGGCAGGCTTTGTAGGATGGCATAAAGGGCGGGGAAAGTGACGATTAGCAGCCTTTAAAAAAAAAAACACTTCCGACTTAGTCGGAAATAATCGGCAGAATGACGAGAGTTGAGCCCAATGAAAGGGTGATCGGGTGTTGCCCCTCCATGATACCTAAACATGAAGAGGTAGTATTCCCTTTGACGTCATGATCTCCCTATATTGCCATTACATATAGTCCCAGTGGGAAAAAAGCGGAAATTTGTAACCGGGCTATCCGATCGGGGGGAGGGGGGGCAGACAGTCAAATGGTCACAAAAAGGTGCAGAAAACTGCGTCGCTCTCTAGCGGAAGCCCGGGTATTTGCAGCCCAGATCTGGTAGCCTTCCTTCTGAACACCACCTGCCGGGGGAGATGAGTGCTCTTCCAGGCTTCCCAGAGGCATCTCAAGTGGTCAGTGGGAGAACCAGCTGCTCACGAGGCGAGGCACTAGAGATCTCCGTGGGCGCTAATCACGCCCAGCTGTCGTGTTATACCATTATCGCCCGGGTCACGATAAAGACTGGCCTACAGGTAGGGCGCGAACTCAAAGCCACGGATAGAAAAAGGCGAGGACGATGGAACGTTTATTGTTGGTCTGGATGATGACTGAGGCGGAGTAGAGAGTGTTGCCCGAGGGGTGGACGCTCCCTGTAACCGAGCGGGGCTCTTGATCCATCCCCGTCACGGCGGGGAGGGGAAGAGAGACAGGTTATGTTTTCGGGGCATCACAATCATATGCTAACGAAGTGTTTGGGCTAACAGACCCTTTACCAAGCTAAGCCTTTTTTCCCTGATGTCACTATGCCAAATTATGCGGTCCTCACGAGCAGTAGCGATGACAGCGCATCCGTTTGCTGCTGGAAGGCTCTCGCTAACGGGTCGGGTCGGATCCGGAAGCGTTTGCTTCTGAGGGGGCCTTCTCCAGCCTGGCGCCCTCCAGGTCTTTAGGATCACTAGTGGCTGTGTACTCTTGGAATTGAAGTCTCAGCAAATCTGGATGGGGAAGACTGGCCTACAGGTTATTTGCAAATGATAAACAACATGCCTGTCTTCAAAACGTTATCACCATACCCAAGAGCATGGGACAAACCACTTAATAACACCGATCTGCAGAATTCTTTAAATAGCCAAAAATGTGTTTGAGCAAACTGGACACCACACATATAACAATCTTTCCCAATTAGTAATTTTTACTGACAGAGTTTTGAAATTATTTATTTAGGGAATAACAAAAATACAACACATTTTAATCACATTAGCTGTGGGAATTTAGTGAGTCAAAGTAAGAGTGGCATGCAAAATCAAAAGCAGAAAAAACAAGCAGATGCACGCACTCCAAGAACACTGAAGTGAATGTACTTGTCAATCTTGGGTTGCACTGGCAGCTTTTTTTTTCCTTTCCTTCTCTTTTTAGAAGCCTTCAGCAAGGGAGAGTGAAATCCCTCTCTTTGTTGGGCTTGCCATCTTTAAAAAAAAACAAAACATTTTATTGTAATTTGACTGTTATGAGCCGCCCATAGTTTTTGAGAATTGGGTGGCATACACGTATTATTTGATCTCAAAAGCGTATTATCATCTGGGCTATTTCTTATTCTCTTTGTTTCTCATACTTGCAGAGGAGATGCTGCTCTGTTGCCATCCTTCCCAGAGGGTTCAGACTGCCTTTTAACCTTTTCTAAAGGTCCTCTTGCAACTATCTAGATCAGGGTTCCTCATGCTGGCAGGGGACTTCTGGGAGTTGAAGTCCACCCATCTTAAAGTTGCTGAGGAACTCTGATCTAGAGAATAGCTAGGGAGCACAGGCCTCAAAGTAATAGTGGGCTCAACTATCTGGATCAGGGTTCAGTGCAACTATCTAGATCAGGGTTCCTCAACCTCAGCAACTTTAAGATGGGTGGACCACAGGCCTCGAAGTAATAGAGGGCTCAAAAGATGACCGAAGCTCTGGGATCCTTGTCCTGCCCTCCCTTGGCTAGGACCTCACTAGAACATGCATGTAGCATTTGTACAGTGTAGCCCTTCAGAAACTTCCCCTCTGTTCTGTCCCAGCAGCCCTGTTTGGTCCTTCATACAAGAGACAGACTTAAGTGTTTTGGAGCAGAAGGTAGCTACGGAGTTGAAGCCTGTTCCTCCTCATCCAGACCCTCACAGCTTCCAGGCATTGGGTCAGCACCAAAAAAGCATCGCCTGCCTAGTCAGTATTGATGTTGCTGCACCGTGTGCTGTCAAATGACCTCACCCAGCGGTTTCATGTAGACATTAAAGAGGAGTGGGAGAGCCCTGAGGCACCCCACATCACAGCTATAAAGCTCATGGATTAGCACATGGTCAGGATAACTGATAAGACTGATGGCCAGGTCTCTTCTGAGAAGCATGCTTGTCATGCCTTGGTATTCAGCAATACATAAAAACAAGTTTGGGGTTGTTCTTTCCTTTTCCAGAAGGAACAATTTAACATTAATGTAGAAAGTGTGGATTTTTTTTCATAAAGTACATCTTTTAATTCTTAGAGCTTAGACAAAGTGACCTTATCACCTCTTCAGTGCTCTTTTCCAGAAGGATGAAGGAAATTTTAAAAATCCAAGGCTTTGACTTAAGCCCAGTTGTTTTGTACGGTACATATAATTACATTTTTAGAAAGGAAGCACCCTTTACCAACTCTTCTCCTGATCACTCCAACGACATCTACTCAGCCTACGTTATAGTCTCAGATACTATAAATTGGCCTTCTAATACTTTCAGCATCTGCAGAGTTGCCTTCTATTCTGGCAAGCCAGTGCCAACAGGCATAACACAAGGAAGACCCTGAAATATTACAGTCACTACAGCAAAATGCAAACCCAAAATTTAGTTCTTTAGACATCTCTACTCCAGCCGAAAAGGAGTTCCCTAATCGGTCTACTGTGGCTCATACGTCACTGCTTCTCTTTCACAAGAAGACTGAGAGAAAGTTCTTTGTATGATAATACGATTAAACTCTACAGTTAAAATCACATCCTAGTATTACAGTTTGATTACATTTTTCAAAAGATATTTACCCATTTAACAAATCTTTTAAACAGTTCAGAGGAAACACAATATATCTGGAGAGAAAATTTCCATCAAGATGTTCTTGTCTTCTTTGAAGCCTCACCCAACCCATACAGTATAGAGATTGTTTATTCAAATGTCACGCCTCAGTTTACAAATAAGAGTTGAGCACTGTACAGAGGTCCTCAAGGAGGTGGAGCTTGGGATACAGTGATAAACTGGAACATTGTTTAGCAAATAGTTGCCCCTAAAGCAACAGGTCTACTTCTATATCAATCTTGATGCTGGATTCTCTGCTGCAGACACACGCTGATGTCTGAGCATTTCAAAGCGGTTGAGTTGAGAAAAGAATGAATAACAATAAGTGATGATGTCAAAGTATTTTCTCCTATGCTTCCACTACACTCTTAAGAACCTACTCCAGCAGTTCCTTAGGAACAGAGCTCAGGTATGGAGATCTGACGGCTTCTTCTTTGCTCTACCTCAAAGCATTTATAATTCTTGGGTGGCAGCTGCCAGGTAATATTTCCCAGTTCAAGCCAGTCACCGGCTATCTATTCCACATGGGAAGAAAAAAAGCTTCAAGGCAAGCAGTGGAATCTCTTTCTATGGACAGAAACAAATTGTGAACTCCTATAATGCTACCTTCTGCTTGGCCCTAAACTGAGAATAGGGAAGAGACTGAACATTTCCTGCATAGCCTCCATATTCCAGTTTTATGAATACTAAATGTGGGGCTCTCCCTGCAGACGTAAGCGATTATAGCTCCAGGTATCAAGGGACACAAAGTTACCTATGTGGTCTGTAGCAGTGCTCTCTTCAACACTGACTTGTACTATGAAGGCAGCATTAGCTGAGTCACGTAACCCGAATGACATTTATTTAGAAGTAGAGCCTCTTGACCACAAAGGAGCTTAGTCATACCAAGATAAAATTGCAGTCTTAACCTTAGACCTATGAACACTTAAAGAAGGGGAAGAGAATGGCCACCATCAATGGTGGTGTTTGTCCATCAATTCAACATAAAATCTGAAAAGGGAGAGGAACCACAGAAAATATTTAAACAAGTGCAGAGGGACAGGAGGAGGAGCATAAAGTAGGAGATCAATCTCCAAATGGCTGGAAGTACCGTCCAGTATGACCTCCTGTGCAAGAGATCAATGTTGCTTGGATTTGTTAGCATCCACCACTCTTTGGCAAGTGCTGAGGTGCTTCCAGGCATCCCAGATGAGAATAGAGGGAATGATAGCCCACAGACCATTCATGAAGACAAAATAAAACCAGAAGTAGAGTGGGTGCCACATCTCACTATGGCTAAAGCCATTGCGGTATTCAGTGTAGAAGTACAGAATGTCTCCATATAGATGACCTGTGGTTAAAGATAGAGAGACAAGATGACTGATTAAAGTAGGATGAAGAGAAAACATCAGAATTAGCCAAGCCAAATAGCAAATGCTGTCAGGTGCATGGAAAGTTAACAGAGGATAAACACATTAAATTCATTGCTTTTGAAAGATTGCATGCACATTTACATACCCTGACATATTCTCCCACAAAAGAGAGCGTCTTAGCGGGAAAAGCAATATAGTCATAGAACTGATTGTCATCCATGCTCTTCTTAGACCAAATTGTGACACAAGGAGCAGCATTTGCATGATGACTTCCATCACATGCATCTTCCTTTGCTTCTCCTCGCCTCCTCACAGACACCCAAGAGAACCACAGGCTTATCACTAGAGCATCCCGAGAGGTAACTAAGAGTCAGAATACTTGAGCGTTTGGACCTGCATTTGCCTTGCATACCTACCTATTGACACCACTAGCTGCAGCACATATCGATGGGACTGGCCTGAAAGAAACGCTACTGCAGTCCAAAGACTGAGGGGACCGCAAAAACAGGTAGTGATGGCCTCCATGCAAACTATGAAGTTATCTGCTCTGCAGACACAAAAATGAAATGAAAGTCACTTGGAGGTCCCAAAACATCCCAACTTTCTTAGAGTTCACTACTTTCAAACCTGGAGGGAGGGAGCAGCAGGGGGGAGAGAGAGCGCGCTATTGGCCAATTTAGGAGAATGCTTCATTTTATTTGACGAAGTAGGCAATGGAATGCACATTACGTTAAGCCATGAATCAAAGCTTACAAATGGCACATCATGCTGAGCTAAACCCAGTGAGTGACCTTCTGGCTACCCTGATGCATGAAACTACACAAAGGCAATAGAGACATCCCAGGCCAAACTGCAGAATCTGCTCGGGATAGGAAAGTGAGCTGATGCAAGTTTTTCCTGTTCAAGCCTTGCCCATTTTATTTCCTCAGGCTCATTTACTATGGCTGAGGGGGAAGGAGAAAAAAAATGAATGAAAAAAAAAGGGAAAAAAACCAGGATTTACCAGCCTTGCCAATAGTATAGCTATGCTCTGCAACCAGATCTTCCACTGAGATGGGGGAACCCCACTGATAATATTCACCTCAAACATTTATAAACAAATTTCATCCCTCCATTTGCTCTTTTAGGGCATGAATAGAATTCGAACCAGTTTTCCCCCCAAAAGATTAGAATCCTTACAAAGAAATGCAGGGATTCCTATAATTTTGTTGTGCTGTATTGTATTCACCCTCTTAAATAATTGTTCTAGCAACTGGAAATATAACTCATGCAAAGATTTTGAACATCTCAGCTATATTTATGCTTATATTAAGTCATCCCTTCCCTCCCCCCACACTCAGGCCAGGTACTTGTGTTCAAAATTGCTTAATGCTGGACCTTTGCAGAAATATGTCCTTACTCATCCATATGACCAAGACCAATGACCCTTGCCTGTCATTTCAAAGCTGATACTTACATGACATATCTGCTGTCAGCTTTGGAGTATTCCTTCCCTGGAAAGCAGCGAGAAGATATAAAAAAAAGGAGAAACATTACTGAGTAGAGAAATGAAGAATTCCATAAGAACTGCGGTGGGGAGGATTTGTGAATTTGCCTGTATTTTTCTTAGATATTCATTAATTATACTGGATATAAACTAACAGGGTTGCCAGCACTTTAGATACAAAGGCAAATGGGTGCTTTGGAGCACCCAAAGGTGCAAAAATGACACCTGTCTGCAACTTCCTAAACCACATACATCTTTTCTTCCAAGCACTTCCTATCCCAGAAGACACAACAAATAATTAAGTGAAGACATGAATGCTGCCATACCAATAAAACTTTCTAAATACATAAGCAAAGAGTACCTGTGCAAGGACGCTGGCGTGCAAATGCCACTATCACATACTTGTGTCCTGAACTCTGACTAAAGTATATAATGAAGGCCTTGACAGTATTGACAGACACTGTCATTTGCCCCTATTTGAGCCTCCTGCAGATGCTTCTGCCTCATTTTCCCCCACGTCAACCTGCTGCATCAATTTTTCCAAAGTCAGAGACAGAACCCAGATAGACAGACATCTTACAGAGCTGTGAGAGAAAGGATAGATCCCCTGGGATTTCCATGTAGTAGAGGCTAAACCAGCCTTCGATGACAATATGAATAAAACCACAGACAGTAAACCAGCCAACGATCAAGGAGCGCCAGGTTCCAAGAGGGCTCGATGTCTTGCTCTGCCAGCCTGCCACGAACCAAGCCAATATCAGGAGAGTTCCTGAAGCAGAGAATAAGAATGCCAGGATCTCCCATAAAGGTCGATCATTTGGGACATAGTTTTGGAGCTCCAAATCCCGAGGCCAGTATGGGTGGTGGACAACAACGGGCTTTGCTTCCAGACCCATAGCGGTTGAGGAAGTGTGAGCTGAGCCACTGAAAAAGGCAAGGGCTGCTGCTTCTTCTTCTGGAAGAAAACGATCCACCTGCATTAAAGACAGAGAACTGGTTAAACACAGCCTGTTGTCAGATTCATTTGGCCTGGCAGCCCACAAAATAAAAACAGAACTAATCCTAAAATCAAACATAGATACAGAGTGTCCCAAAAGACTTGGTGGGGTTTTAAGCTTTTATAAGTGTCCTTATAAAAGCTTGCTTGCCACTGGTTTTAAATACATTTGCACCTAGACTCTTTTCTTACATCAGAGTATTTTCCTTCAAAGCTTTTTTGCTCATTTGTTCATATGACTTATACAGCCGCTCCTTGCACACAAATGACTATGATGGATGAGCGGATTCCGGCGGATCACTGATTCCTAGAACAAGCATGTTCCTTGAGGAAGCAGGGAATGGGCTCCGAGCAGAGGCTTCTCACCTCTACCATCATAAAATGCCACAGTTCAGCTCAGAGGGAGGGTTACCTGACTTCCAGCCTCCAAAGAGCTTTGAAGCAATGCCTCCCAATATTCAGTACCATCTGTGCACCCAAGGTGGACGTTTTCTGAGGGCCTTCATAACTATTATTCAGAGCTGGGAGCAACCTGCCTGTTGACATCCACAGACAATTCACAGTGAGTTCTCTCTCTCACTGTTAGAAACCTAGCAGTTACTACTACAAGCTGGAAGTTACTTTTTGTTACTTATCCCTTATCAGCTGACAAACAATTTTTTCGGAGTTATCCTCCTGTTCCAATTTGAAGAAGAAAAATGGTGAGTAATTTTCACTTCACCGTACCCGATTCGGCAATCTTCCGTCCTCGCTGCCCGCAATTTGAACGTTTTTTCCGCAGCCAATAAAACAAATGCAATCGTCTGCGGAAGATTCTTGCTGCCGCTTTCTCCGCTCCGAAACTCAGAGACTCAAACTGCACCCATTACTCCCCGTACGGGAGAGCGCCCTGGATTTTGGTCACAAAAGCAAATCAGCGGGACGGGGTTACCAGGACCTTGCGCAGAAATCCCTAACATCCTGCGCTGTCATGACAAATGCACTATAAAAGATCTGTGCCTCTAAAAGAAATCTTGCACTTACCTCAAGCCTCACCCGGCGTTTCACTTGCAAAAGCTTCACCCCAAAAGCCCCGACCCTGTACCGTAAGTCCTAGCAAATCTCACGCAGCCCTCGGCCGATATAGAAAACGGGCAATTACGTCAGCCAATCAACGTTCGCTAAGACAAAGGCGGGGCTCTCATAGGAGCTTTTGCTTTACCAGCACAACTAATGGGAAAATGCGATATGACGTCACACAGTATTCTGGCAAACCGATTGGTGGAAGATGGCTGAGGCGATGTGGGTTCATGCGTAACCTCCACCGCCTTCTCATTTTTGTACGTCATTTACTTATTTTTCATCCAACAATTTTCTGTAATCGGCCATCTACCCAAGGAATTATAATAAGTCATGGTTTGAGTAGCTATGGTGTATTAAATAAGCCACCGTGGCCAGGTACAAAATACATTAAATCACCACCCGCCTGCATTTACACAACGTGCTGAATCACAACAAATTGTGTTGCAGCATATATAAACATTGGGTCTAACTAAACCATGGCTTAGCATCTTGCGTGCCTCCAGCTAGTGTGATAAAAAAAACGGCCGTTAGCCAAATCGTGGGTTAGAGTACTGTATGTTTTCTGAGCGCTTTCTGTCGGGCTGCATCACCTGCCAACAGCACCTGATGAAAGGGAGAGTGGGAAAGAGTCACTCCCTGCACATTGCTTCATTGCGGTCCAACTACAGTGGACAAGGGCGGGAGATTTCAGGCCAAGCTGGCGTGCCATTGGTTGGAGAGGCTAGGGACAAATTCCGTTTTACTTACAGAAACTGTGGGGAGAAAAATAATTGTTTTCTCACTCGCTGGGGGAGGAGGAGGATTTTAATTATCAGAGGACCCACAATGAGACATTCTTCTTGCTGTACTTCTGCAGTCAATATGTTGATCTCCTATCTAGCCAGACACCTCACTGGCTATATTAACTGGAAAGCAGTGCAATCTTGCTTTCTCTGAGATCTCTCACAGCCATCTTCTGTTAAGCCATCTTAATCATGGGCAATAGTGCAAGCCCTTGTATTTCTCCACTCTACCCCCCAGCAATCAGAGAATCAGACCGCTTCTTACACAGTTGTAATCATTAGAGCTTAACAGTTCAGGACTGGGAGAAGCAATTACAAAAGAAAAGATGAGAGGAAAATCCTTGTGCAGCTCAGGAGATCTTTTTCAAGCACTACTTCATATTTAGTAGCTTCAAGCAGAAAGTACTTCTCTGCTCATAATGGTTTCATCATTCATTTAGCAGTGTTTTTCAACCTTGCCAACTTTAAGCTGTGTGGACTTCAACTCCCAGAATTCCCCAGCCAGCATTAAGTCCACACAGCTTAAGGTGGCCAAGTTTGAAAAACACT